>JAQMRL010000001.1:194658152-196149937 GCA_035578175.1 Catonia carolina | reverse complement strand
GTTTTTTTTTTTAAATTATTTTTTATTTATTTTTTTAAATTCCTAATACGTGTACGTTGCAATCTGTTCAATTGAGAACAATAAGCAACCCCATCACCCAATCAGATGAGGATGATATATATTGTATGACGTGGAAATGAGGTGTAGTCTTGTACAGACTGAGAGAGTATGGTTAATTGAACCCCAACCATCAAACTACACCGGTAACCACTGTCTAGTATTCAAATCCGTATAAAAGTAACTACCTTTACTAGGATTTGAACCAGGAACCTTCGCCTCCAAAATCAGCTGTTAAACAGCTGACTCACGGCGACGACTTTACCTCTAGACCAACCCGGTGTGTTGCAACTACAAGTAAGTAAATTTTCATTTCCCTATCATTTACCAATCTTGTGAAAAATGTACCTAAAAATAGCAAATTTAACATCGGCGTAATACAAAGTACAATCTTCCCTTAATACTGGTAAATTCAATTTATTATTTTGCTAAGTAATATAAAATGAAAAATAAGAAAAGCGGAGTATTTAAGGGAGGTGAAGAGGATGAGGAGGTGAAAGGGTTGTTGTAAAAACGTATAAAGGGAGAGGAATGAACTCCAATTCATCTTCACTTTACCATCTTCTGTCCGGCTTAAAATAGAATCAGTTTTGTTAGGTGGCGCAGAGTGACGTAGCAACGTAGAGACGTAGATATGGCGGTGCGGTTAATATCAAGAAGTAACAACACAAAAGACCAGAGATGACGTTTCATTTCTTTACGTTGAAGACTTTTTCAGTTTTTGCTTTAGCTACTATTTACAGAAGGCACATTCATTCCACCGGTGAACGTTGAAGGGTGTAAAAAGAGAGCTGTTAGTTTGTTGATACAACGAATGCTTCGAGTTGAGGGTGGTTTCAACCACCCACAATGGCGAAAGGCGAAGGGGGTGGATCGATGATGAAGCACCTACTATTCAACTGTTGAAAAGAATACGCGACATCCATTCAATATATGTCAACTTTAATCTTTAAATTCTTTTGCTTTTCATGTCATCACAATCATTATGACAATTTAAGAATATTCCTCCACGTTTAAACGTTTCTTATGTAGTCCAACCCAAAGTATTTAAATTGTATTCAAATTATTATTATTATTTTTATCGTTATTTACCCTCAATTATAGCTGCAATTTAAAAATCATTTATTAACAAAATAAACTGTAGAAAAATTAATTTAAATATTATTGTAATTATCGAACTCACCGGGTTGGTCTAGAGGTAAAGTCGTCGCCGTGAGTCAGCTGTTTAACAGCTGATTTTCAGAGACCAAGGTTCCTGGTTCAAATCCTAGTAAAGTTAGATACTTTTATATGGATTTGAATACTAGGCAGTGGTTACCGGTGTACTTTGATGGTTGGGGTTCAATTAACCATACTCTCTCAGGAATGGTCGGCCTGGGTCTGTACAAGACTACAACTCATTTACACGTCATAAGGTAATTACCTTATCTTAATTAATAATAAGGTAATTAAGGTAATTACTTACATGATTATATAGAAGAATTCATTAAGTTTTTATTGAAAATATTTACAGACATTTAATGTGTGCACCATTTTGTAACACGACAGATATCAACACGGTATTCGAATTCTTCCCACACACGATTAAGCATATGACGGTCAACTGTGGCAACAGCATTTGCGATACGTTGTTTTAGATCATCGATATCTACAGGAAGCTGTGGTACAAAACACCAATAACAATTTACAATTTAATCTTTAAATTCTTTTGCTTTTCATGTCGTCACAATCATTATAACAATTTAAGAATACTCCTCCACATTCAAACGTTTCTTGTAGTCCAACCCAAAATACTTAAATTGTACTCAAATTATTATAATTTTTATCGTTATTTGCCCTCAATTACAGCTGCAATTTAAAAATAATTTATTTAAAAAATAAACTACAGAAAAATTTAAATATTATTGTAATTTATCATTACTATATATTTTAGGATTTAACGTATTGATTTTTTGTTGTTTCGGTCATCAGCCAAAAGTTTTGTTTAAATCTCTAGAGATTTCGCTGAACATTTCCTTATTGGATTCCCTACTGGTACCTAACTAAAGTTCCAAGTTTCAACAGCTTGAATCCACAATATTCCATCTTTTTGATATTTTCTTCACACACGCACAGACCGATCACTAAAATCATATTTTTTTGCGTTCATGGGGCCTGAAAACGTGTATTTCTGGTAAAAATTGGCATGAAACAATACTTTCCTTTCTTTTTGTTGTTTAGGTCATCAGCCAAAAGTTTGGTTTGAATCTCTAGAGATTTCGCTGAACATTTCCGTATTGGGTTCCCTACTGGTACCTAACTAAAATTCCAATTTTCAACTTGAAACTACAATATTCGGTTTTTGAGATATTTTTTTCACACACCCAGAACGATCAAAACATGTTTGTTTGCGTTCAGTGGACCTGGAAACACGCGCGTGCATGCATACAAATAATTAAATCCGTAAAAACATGTTATTTTGGGTTTGGCCTTCGGGCCAGCAGTCAGTCAGCTGGTAAAAAGGTCGCTATTATTTGTTAAGTAACACCGGTTGGGCTAGCGACTTTGTATGGTGACCAGTTAACAGCCATGCATGAACAAACTCTACTGTGGGTCCTTGTTCAAACTCATGACTAATCTACAGTCCAGCCTCTCTTAGTTTGCTCTTAATGTAAACAAATAATGACGTCACTGAGCATGCGCATTATATCAAAATGTTAACACGCTGATTAAAAAGTAACAACAAAATACTTTCAAAAGTATTTAAATACAAAATACTTTTAAAAGTATTTTTATAAATGAAATTGTTAGGCCTTATAGTACTTTAAGTACTTATAATTTAAAAAGTAGTTAACTTAATAGGAATGCGTGCACCCTGTAGTAGGTGGCTTTTGTTTGTTGACAGTAGGAGCAAACTAACAACGGCTCAACTGTACGTCAAAAAATACAGCAAAAAGCAGCGATCAAATTTGGTAGTTGTCAACAATGTACAGTTCCCAATAACAAATAAAAGCTAAAAAAAAGCCGGCCGCATTGGCGCAGTTGGTAACGTGCTCACCTCTCATCATGCGGTCCTGGGTTCAAATCCCACTCAGGCACGGCATATTTTCATACGTTACAAAAAATCATTTCATCCTCCATCGTACAAAAGTTACACCCCAATGTCGTCGCTAATGACCGTTGTACTTGATTCGACGTTAAAAAAATGAATTAAAAAAAAACTAAAAAAAAAAAAATGTTGGGTTCAAAGGACCTGACGTATATTTCCGTTGAGAACTCGATTTTTAAAAATCAACATGAAGACAATAATTTCAACTCGATCAATGATTTGATTCTAGCGGAAAAGTAATTGTGATATTTCTGTCTCATTCATTTAGTGACTGAATAATGTATAGATCGATTAACAAAGCCAAGAAATTTGATCGGAAATGGTAGATTTTAATTCAGCTTAAACATACCGTAAAAAATTGCGTCCGTGAAGTTTTATGCTGTACAACAGTAAAACTTGATTACATATTTTTATAGGAGAATAAAATTTTATGAGGCCATTATAGTGCATTAGATATCGACTTTGAAATAAAATCATTGGAAGTAATATATATTTAATCAGATTCAATGATGGATTTCAAGAGCAGAATGTCGACTGATGTAACGGGCGTTAACAAAGTTTCAATCTCTTTAATGCTTTTAAGGAGTTCTGAATGAGAATACATTAAGGGGAGTTCATTCCGAAAATTCGATTCCATAATCAATTTTTTTAATTTTATTGAATATTAATATTTATAATTTTCTGTTTAATATGATATATTATAATGTACAGTCCAGCCTCTCTTAGTTTGCTCCTCATGTAAACAAATAATGACGTCACTGAGCATGCGCATTATATCAAAATGTGTACACGCTGATTAAAAAGTAACAACAAAATACTTTCAAACGTATTTAAATACTAAATACTTTTAAAAGTATTTTTCTAAATGAAATTGTTAAGCCTATATCATATCATGACTGATGTTTTTAGTACTTTAAGTACTTATAATTTAAAAAATAGTTAACTTAATAGGAATACGAGATCCGTAAAGTCGTACACTCTAGCGTGCACCCTGTAGGAGGTGGCTTTTGTTTGTTGACAGAAGGAGGAGGAGGAGGAGGAGCAAACTAAGAAAGGCTGAACTGAATATGCATCTTTGTACAGTGGTTGAAAAGAGAAAAGTAAGTTTTTTTCTGGTGTTATTTCTGTGTTTATTATATCTGAATATTATTTATTTTAATTTGTAAACAAGTTTTTTCTTACAAAAGACCCATTTTGTCAGAAACCATTGAACATAAAGTAATGAATTTGTTACTGTGGTGTCTTTAGTAGGTCATAGTGGTACTCTGGATCCTCTTTCAGCATTGTAAAAATATTTATTAAATTGCAAAATATTTTATTAAATTGCAAAACTATTTTTAAAAAAATTGACCCCGTCAAAAGAATTCATTTTTTTTTTTAAAGTTGTTATATTTTAATGTGTGAGGATCAGTAGTAGCCTCTTCTTGTATCCATAATAAATCCGTCAAAGTTACAGCTTTTAAATATTAATAGTTACTGAAATAATGAGTTTCAAATTTTGCTAATTTAACATTGACGGGATACGCGGTATGAACTCTTAAACCCTTAAACCCTTAAAAATTATTTACTTATCTATTTAACCCACCGGGTTGGTCTAAACGTAAAGTCGTCGCCAAAATCAGCTGTTAAACAGCTGATTTTCGGAGACGAAGGTTCCTGGTTCAAATCCTAGTAAAGGTAGTTACTTTTATACGGACTTGAATGCTAGGCAGTGTGGTTACCGGTGTACTTTGATGGTTGGGATTCAATTAACCATAGTCTCTCAGGAATGGTTGGCCTGAGTCTGTACAAGACTACACCTCATGTACACGTCATACATATCATCATCTCATTGGGTCATGGGGTTGCTTATTGTTCTCAAATGAACAGATTGCAACTGACACACATTAGGGATTTAAAAAAAAAAATTATCTATTGTGCAGTCGGTACTAATGCATGCGGTATAATAGGGTGGGGTGGGGTGGTACCAATTTGAATTCTTTGGACTCCACACAGAAGGTGCAGAAATTGATTTTATGGATAATTAATAAAAGACAACCAAGGTATCCAACGGAGCAGCTTTTTCAAGAATCCAACTTACTTGATATCCACCAAATATTTGCAAGAGAAGCTCTTATTTACGCTTATTAAAATATGAATAATAAATACAGGAATAGTGTAATACATACAGGAAGTTGGGGAATTCTGTTATCTAGAGAGTAAAATAACAAAGGATGGTAGAAGCACAAGTGATATCAAGAGTAGAATTGCTCAAGCTAGAAAAGCCTTTGAAATGAAAAACAGCTTACTGACTTCAAACATTGATTTACAGATTAGGAAAAATTTCTTAAAACATTATGTTTGGAGTGTAGCATTATACGGAACTGAAACGTGGGTGATAGGGGCTGTAAAAAAGAAGAGAATAGAAGCTTTTGAAATGTGGTGTTATAGGAAAATGTTAAAAATTTGGTGGGTGGACAAAATAAGTAATTTAGAGGTTCTTAGGCGAGTGGATGAAAAAAGAAGTATATGGAAGCATCTCACCAAAAGAAGGGATAGGCTAGTGGGGCATATCCTAAGACATCCAGGTATTGGGCTATTAATAATGGAGGGTAATATTGAGGGAGTAAATTGTAGAGGGAGACAAAGATTAGAATATATAAAGCAAATTACAAAAGATGTAGGGTGTTACAGGTATGTAGATATGAAACGACTTACGCAAGATAGAACAGGTTGGATAACTGCATCAAACCAGTCGAGAGACTGATGACAAAAAAAAAATGAACTATTTTACTACAAGAGCACACCATTATAATACAAGAAACAAGGATCTCTTACTTTTAACAAAGGCATTTCTGCTACTTAGCATCCTAACTGCTCTATCTGCTCCCCCTACAAATTAAAAATATGCCGGACTTCATGAGGTATAAAAAAGCAGTAACCATTTGGCTATTGGAAGTAGAGAGAGAAGCCTATTCCAAGAATTTCGAGACCTACCTCTCAGGCATTTGTTAGTGTATAAGGTGCTCCTTCAATTCTATTGGGCGTGTGGTAACCGCAAAGTAATAATTGATCTCAATAAAACCAATTTTTTTACTTAACAGCGTTAGTGCGAGAGAGACGCAACATGCAGCGCGTGGTCGCGGTACGCGCCGCACGCGCATTGTTAACTGTTTAAAACAAAGGTTTTGCAATAAAATAATTTCAAAAAAGACATTAGAATCTTGTATAAGGATATTTAAACTTTACTTTAAGCACTTTCTAACTTAAAAAATAATGTTTTTTAACTGAGATATAGAGGATTGAAAATGGTTGATTTTACGTTTTTCAAATTTTAAATTGCTTATAACTCGAAAACTATTAACTATAGAGAAAAGTTACTAAGGACTTTTATTGTTCAAAATGATCCAAAAAACCTGAAAAAATTTTGTCCGCGGCCAAAAAACCAATTTTTGCAATTTGTTTAAAAAAAATTGTTTAAAAGATTTTTCGACCACGGTGGCCCGTGGTTTCTTGCGGATTGGTTATAAGGGACCAATTTTGAATAAGATAGTGCAAAGAAACCGAGTCCGAATAATTTTGCTAACGGGAGCGAGCTCACAGCCTGGACTAACTAGGAATGCTGGAAAAATAATGACAAGGAAACGAAAATATAGTACATTTTTTCAGAAGTCATTTCTCTATGTTGAGGGGCGGTTCGTCAACGCACTTCCATCGTATTTACACAGTATTATATCACCACATCGTATGAAACATAAACTTAAAAATATCATATCCTATCGGTATACGAGCCAGAACTTGAGAAACTTTTCCTAGTTTTAAAATAACTGTTCTCTGATTATTTTTTGCTTTCCTCATTGCAGTAGTTTTTCTGTTTGTTTCGGTGCTCATTAACTGAATAAATTCTCATAAGTAAAAATATCCACATGTATTCCCTAAAATTATTATAAAGTACTTTTAGTTATTGAAAAAAGAAGTTTTTTCTCTATTATTACAATTGTACATAATCTAAGGTAATGTTTAAAAATTTTATTATTATTATTATTATTATTATTATTATTATTATTATTATTATTATTATTATTATTATTGGCGAATTCTCCTTGGATAGAAGACGTTAAGCATTATGACTCAGTTTTGTCATTTGTTTTTCTTATTGGTCCAGTAGGCCTTCATTGTTTCCGAGAAAGCTTTTTTGCGGTTTTCAGACCACTTTGGTCTAAACTGCTTCTCTCTTGAGGGCTCTGTAACTTTCCACTTGTCTACCTTGTGACGGAATAAGTTTTTATTAAAAATTTCAGTTTGATGTATATTTGCGCTTTTTAGGTCCTTACGTATTTCATCCAGCCAAGGTGTTGAAATTTTAAGTTTTGTTATATATTCAATTATTCTTTTTGTTAGCCTATCCTCCTGCAATCTGTTAAGATGTCCAAAGAACTTCAACATTTTATTATTATTTTTTTTATATATATTTACTGGTATTTATCATTTATTTTAATGGTTTTAACAAAAAATGTTAAAATGTATTTGTTTAAGCAATAAAGAACAAGCCTTAAAACGAGACGGGAAGCAATGCTAGCGCCATTCGAGACGCCAACCGAGAGAGCCACGCCGAAAGCACAACCGCACACGACACGACACAATTTACGAGTGGCCAACAAAGGGAAGAAGAAGGAAGAAATAGCAAAGAGGTCCACAAGACAGTGCAAACCCCGGTGCACAATGCCTTAACAGTATTTCTTGTACCCTTTTTAGATTTTATAATAGTATTTTTTATAGTAGTTATTAGTAGTATATAGCCTATAAATTTGTCTAAATAATTTTTTTTTGTTTACTCCTATGCGCGGACAGAACTCTTCGTGAAGAAGAGTTTTTTCGTTTAAGTATATTTAGTTAAAAATATTGTAAATAGGTTAGTATAGCAATAATTAATTGTATTATGTTTAACTAAATAAAAGAAATAAACAAAAATAAAGCCATAGAAACAATAGTCACGTCACACGAGGAAAAAAATAATTTTGTGAGCTCGTCTACCGGTTTCCATAATTTTAGTAGCCTATTTTATTTGTAAATAAATTCTTTTATTTGCACATTTCATAATTTATTATGTTTGCTTTTTTTCATTTGTACATATTGTGACAGATCGTAGGAAGGATCGTTCGCGAAGGTTCCAGAATCTCATTCATAAAAATAGTATGAGTAGATAAAAATAGTGAAGAGGACAAGAGAGAGTAATAAAGACAGAAATAACAACACCCCATAGCCATAGAGGTGTGTCTATTCATAAGGGTTGTATCACTACTATAAAAATTCAGCTATTGTGTACAGATATTATGAAGGGGGTAGGTTGTTACGTTTTCTATTTACAAAAGACCTATTGTTGACCTGTTTACTACGGATTTTTCTAGCATTCATTAATAAAAGGTTATTTATTTTTTTCCTTTATTTTTGAATGTTGTTCTATTCCCTTCTCGAACGATCTTTGTAAATGATTACAAAAGGAGACCCCCGAGCGCGGTCAGAGTAGTATTCGTGTGATCTTTGTCGAGCGATTATCGGGGTGAGTATTTACAGGTTACGCATCCGAGTATTGTAGTGATTCAAGATTGTTATACTGCCTTTGTTGTGTGCGTATTGTGTAAAGTCTTTTTGTGAAGCTGGGTCATCGTACTTTTTTCACATTTTATTCATTTTTCTTCTTATTTTACTTAATTTATTTATTTTTTTTTTTTATTTAATACCTAATATGTGTACGTTGCAATCTGTTAAATTCAGAACAATAAGCAACCCCATGACCCAATGAGATGAGGATGATGTGTATGACGTGTAAATGAGACTGTGTAGTCTTGTACAGACTCAGGTTGATCATTCCTGAGAGAGTATGGTTAATTGAACCCCAACCATCAAAGTACACCGGTAGCCACTGATTAGCATTCAAATCCGTATAAAAGTAACAACTAACTTTACTAGGATTTGACCCAGGAACCTTCAACTCCGAAAATCAGCTGTTAAACAGCTGATTTTGGCGACGACTTTACCTCTAGACCAACCCGGTGGGTTAATTTATTTAATAACAATTATTGTTTTGTAAAATAAAGTTGTGATAAACTTTTGTGTCACATGGCCTGCTGGAATGATTTTACATTTCAGTGCCATGTGATCCCTTTTTGTGTCACAATAAAAAATGTAATAAACAACCAAGTTAAGTTACAAAGTTCTAGACTATTTCTATGAACCAAAATAAGCAAAAAAAAACAAGAAACAATAAAATTACTAATAATAGGAGGATTCTAATACAGGACAACAAGGAAAACTACCTGTATACGCAATATCCTATTATTTGAAAAGACCAACTATTTGTATTTGAACAGTCTAAGTGTCCAATGTTACTCTCTGAAGCCACATTGCACAGCTTAAAAATAAGTCATGTACAGTGACTCATTTTTGATGCACGTGGCCCATTTTCAAAGACAACTGTCACACATATTTGAGTCACATAGCAGTCAACGTGTTAACAAATTTCATATTTGGGAATAGTTAGTAATTTGTCTGGTGCGTTTTTACCGCCCATTCGTTTTACTGACGTATCGGTGCGTCGTTACTACAAAATGGCCTCCTGGTCGTTTGTCCACAATCTTACAATTCATGACCAAACAATCTTACGATCGTATGTCCACAAATTTACCTTATATACAAAATTACTGCCCATAACAGACAGGTGGAGTGTCAAATTATTTACACTCAATCTGTTCGTTGCAGGGCTAAAATAAATAGTTCTATTTCTTATCACATGGTCAACCAATAAAATGACTGAATCATTTAAGAACAGAAGAGGTACTGGTGTACTGTGACACTAATCAGAGTTATCTTCTCTGAAAGTAATGAATTTCACTATACAGCCAGACCCTGTGGTGAATGAAGTGAAGGTGTCATTTGCAGAGTGGAAAATATGTGCTTTTCAGAGGCCCGGGATGCTGATAAGCATACTTTTCCATTCAGTGAGGAAGGCAATGGTAAACAACCTCACTCCTCGTTTTATTTAGTAAAACCTCTACAGGTTCAAACCAGCCTACAAGCTGATGACCTAAACAACACATACAAAATTATTATTTATTTAAAAACAAGAGGACGATCTGTTTTGAAATACGATTTTTGTACAGATTTATTATATTTAAATTTCTGTTTCAATGCTTGGATGTGGCATGTGACCTATCACCTGAAGTAGACCAGTTTCAGTTGGTGACGAAACTCAGATGGTCTGATCTCAATCTGGGTTTTCACTTTTGTATTCGTTCATTTAAGCTAATCTTGGAAAATAAATTACTTTCCTTCTCTAACTTATATATCTACTCACATACGTCAAAAGAAAAATGAATAAAATTTTATAGTTCACTTTGAAAATATTAGCGTAGTTTGTCGTATCTTACGTTCTGTATTGAGTAGGTTAAATTTTATTAAAATGATCGCTAACTTTGTAGACACCCGGTAGTATAATTTCGTAAGAAATGTAAAAACTGAAATAGACAGAAAATTAGTTTTACGACTGGACGGGATTTGTGATTTCATTTACCAATCAATATTGCACTCAAAACTCACATTTCTTTCTTAGTCTATTTTTATTAGCTCAAACGTTATTATTTTCTGTTAGTACTACTATAAGAAATTTCAGAAAAAAACTTTAAAAAATCTCTTTTTTAAAAACTCATTTTGCAGAACGCAAAGAGTATAGTTAATGAGGTGATTTTAACCGTAAGAGTTCGTTTTAAAATAATTGAAAAAGTGGAAATTGCAGAAAAAACTATCACTTCCTGTTAACCGATTTCAAAGAAAATATTCAAGACAGATTTTTATGGTAGGTCTACCTATTGTAAGTTCACAGGCGCGCGCGCGCACGCACACACACACACACACACACACACACAAAACGGTATTAGTGTTGCGGATTCTGTATATGGACACTGTGCACGATTAACAATACGTTTGTAATCAATATTAGCGTAATGTTTGGCTGTCCTGGTCAAGGTTTTCGCACAGTTTTCCTTGGTCACTCCAAGCAAATATCTGGTTAGTCTTCTTTTTGTATTCTGTGCACTAGTAGTGTAACCTTCCAGTTCCTTATCCCAAACATTTTGACTTGTCATAAGTGTATAATAAAAAACCTTTGACTTCCATAAGAGGTGTAAAAGACACTAATCAGAATTATCTCTTCTGAAAGTAATGAATTTCATTATACATAGTTGGACCCTGTGGTGAATGAAGTGAAGGTGTCATTTGCAGAGTGGGCCCGGTATGCTGATAAGCGTACTTTTCCACTCAGAGAGGACTCTTCGTACATGTACATGTACATGTTCTGTACATACATTGTGTATGTGTGCTGTAAAACCTAATACTGTAAAGTACTTATAGGTATCAGACGAAATAATGTCCCATAGCCGAGTGAGTGAGAGGGAGATATGTGGCATAACTACGCATGCGCTCAAAGGTCTTTACCGTTGTAATCCAAATCTGAAAACATACTACGTCGTTATCTTGCTTGTTAGTTTACTGCATGCATAAACGCTTGCTCACAACAATTAGTAAAATTATACGACAATGTTATTGTAACGGCGCGTATGGCTTGTGCGAGTGAGAGCGTTATTCATTCTCTCACTCCCACGGCTAGGGGACTTCAATTCATCTGAACACTATACATATTTTTATCTCTTTTGAGTTACTGTATACTGTAGTACGTTTTGTAAACAAATATAGCCTAAATTTTATGTAAATTGTAATTGACAACTTGACGTTTTTCAATTGTGTAAATCCATTGTAAATACATACCGTATTGTATTTCAGAAATTCATTTATCCTTTTTGTATTTCCCATAACCGGATTTTCTCTTATCCGGCTTACCTTAGGTCCCAGTTGATCCGAATAAGGGGGTGTCCACGTAATATCCAATACCACACATATAATAAAATTGTTTAAATAACCTGGTCCAATTTTGATAGAATAAATTAAAAAATTTATTAATTTATAAAATGTCTCCAGTGAATAATTCTTTAATAATGAGATTATTAAACAGGGGCTTATTCCCTCACCCTTTATTCGCTTTCCTCTGTTTCCCCCGTCTTTAGACTGGTTCCCCGTCGCATCTATCACTGTGTTTACTGGTAATATAGCCAGCCGGCTTCTGAAAACAATACCTTTTGTGTTGCTTTATACTCGACTTATATTAAAGGATAAACGAGAGAAATCTCTTTCTTTTGTAAGGCCGTTCGTTGCCTTACTTTTCCTTTTATTCGTTTATTCCCCTTATAGGCTATGTATTCTATTGTATTGTATTGTTCTGTTTTATATGGTATCAGGTAAATACATAAATACATGAATATAGAGTGTCCATAGTAAAACTCACTCGCCAAACCTTTTTTTTTCTTTTTTAAATTCCTAATATGTGTACATTGCAATCTGTTCAATTCTGAAGAATAAGCAACCCCATGACCCAATGAGATGAGGATGATATGTATGACGTGTAGATGAGACTGTGTAGTCTTGTACAGACTCAGGCCGACCATTCCTGAGAGAGTATGGTTAATTGAACCCCAACCATCAAAGTACACCGGTAACTACTGTCTAGCATTCAAATCCGTATAAAAGTAACTACGTTTACTAGGATTTGAACCAGGAACCTTCGTCTTCGAAAGCAGCTGTTTTGGCAACTGATTTCGGCGACGACTTTACCTCTAGACCAACCCGGTGGGTTGCCAAACCTATATTGCAAATTTTAACGGAACTACAGCGCGCAACCTACATGAAATTTTACTTTCTCTTGCCTATATGAATATATAGGAAGGAAAGTATTGTTTTCATGCCGATTTTTTGAATTTCAGATTTCACCGGATATACACGTTTTCAGAGCCCCTTAACCCAAACAAATAAGTTTTTAGCGATTGGTCTGTATGTGTATAAAAAGAATATCTCAAGAACGAAACATCGTCCAAAGTTGAAACTTGAAACTTAATTTAGGTACTACAGGAGGACCCAACACGAAAATTTTCATCAAAATTGGTAAACCCAAACGAGGAAAGAGGTGGTTTACCATTGCCTTCATCACTGAGTGAAAAAGTATGCTCATCGGTATACCAGGCTCTCTGAAAAGCAAATGATAAAAATAACGTAACGTTAAATACCACCCTGCAAATGACACCTTCACTTCATTTACCTCAGGGTCTGGCTGTATAATGAAATTCATTACTTTCAGAGAAGATAACTCTGAGTAGTGTCTTTTACACCTCTACCTCTTCTGTTCTTAAAATATTCAGTCATTTAATTGGCTGACCATGTAATAAGAAACAGAACTATTTCTTTTAGCCCTGCAACGAACAGATTGAGTGTAAATAATTTGACACTCCACTTGTCTGTTATGAGCAGCAAAAGAAGTTATGACTAAAATATAAAAGAAGACAAAAAAATAATGGAAAACATGATTGTCACAAACAGTAATATACACATAAAAGCGTCATATACTGAAACGTTTTTAACTTGAACACTCTGTATAATTTCTAATTTAGTAACTGTATAAAAGACACACTCAATAATAGCCGGATTCTATTTTTTTTTTTTTTTAATTTTCATTTAACACACCCCACCTTTCCATTACCTAAATAGGTTTTCAACCCGTTTTTTAAGAAGAACCTTATTTAATTTCATTTATTTTTAATAATGTTTAAACATTTTTTCTTTTATGGCGAATCTGTCAAACGTAAATATTAGTAAAATGTATTTCATTTAAATTCACTACACATAAATTACTTACTTGGGTGATTTAATTTAGTAAAAGACTAAACTAAGGTATATACATACACGAGGCGTGGTCAAAAAATACGGTGAATAAATTTTATTACAAACAGAGTAATATACAATGTAAGGTAAGATGTTGTACTCACATCGAGTTTGAATTAAAACGTTGACTGGCACACTCAATTTTGTGACACTTACAGTTGGGTCATCGTACTTTTTTCACATTTTATTCATTTTTCTTCTTGTTTTACTTATTTTATTTTTTTATTATATTTTTTAATCCCTAATGTGTGTACGTTGCAATCTGTTCAATTCAGAACAAAAAGCAACCCCATGACCCAATGAGATGATGATGTGTGTGACGTGTACATGTGGTGTAGTCTTGTGCAGACTCAGGTCGATCATTCCTGAGAGAGTATGGTTAATTGAACCCCAACCATCAAAGTACACCGGTAGCCACTGATTAGCATTCAAATCCGTATAAAAGTAACAACTAACTTTACAAGGATTTGACCCAGGAACCTACAACTCCGAAAATCAGCTGTTAAACAGCTGATTTTGGCACGACTTTACCTCTAGACCAACCCGGTGGGTTAATTTATTTAATAACAATTATTGTTTTGTAAAATAAAGTTGTGATAAACTTTTGTGTCACATGGCCTGCTGGAATGATTTTACATTTCAGTGCCATGTGATCCCTTTTGTGTCACAATAAAAAATGTAATAAACAACCGAGTTAAGTTACAAAGTTCTAGACTATTTCTATGAACCAAAATAAGCAAAAGAAACAAGAAACAATAAAATTACTAATAATATCAGCATTCTAGTAGAGGACAACAAGGAAAACTACCCACATACGCAATATCCTATTATTTGAAAATACCAACTATTTGAACAGTCTAAGTGTTCAATGTTACTATCTGAAACCACATAGCACAGCTTAAAAATAAGTCATCTACTGTGACTCATTTTTGATGCACGTCACCCATTTTCAAAGACAACTGTGATACATATTTGGGTCACATAGCAGTCAACGTGTTAATCTCCTTCAAAGTACTCTCCTTGGCTAGCAATTTACTTATCTGAATGTTGATTTCATGAGATTGGAAGCTGTCGCCACCGGCTTGTAGTACAATCGGTAGAACCAACTTAGGACCGGCCGGAGCGGCACACACTGCAAATGAGACAAAAACACTCGTTCATGACGTTGGCTGGGACTTGTTCGACTTGCCTCCGTACAGCCCTCACCTCGCTCGCTCCTAGCCACTTTCATTTGTTTCTGCATCTGAAGTCTTTCCTTGGTGGACAGCGGTTGAACAGCAATGAAGAGCTGAAAGAACATGTTACCACCTCTTGGTTGACTACACAGGCGGCACCATTCTATGAAGAGGGTATACAAAAACTTGTACCACCCTATGAAAAATACATGGAAAATTACGGGAGTTATGTCGAAAAATAGTTTAAGAGTTGTAGATTTTTATGAAATAAATTTCATTGTTGTATCTGTACTTGTTCTTTTTTTATTTCAAAACGGAACTCACTTTACGAACGTACCTCGTATTTGTTTGTAATTTTAAACAATAGTTTGTTAATTATTTATTTTAGCCAGATCCCTAAAAAGACCTTAGCGATAATTAGCACAATATTACATGAATACAAAGATTTGACATACTTTTTCTTGTAACACATATTCAGATATTCACGTCGCGTCGTTTCTACCCTTTCACAGGTAATTCATATATCAACAAAATTCCTGTTTTTAGTACTACAAATTCGTTTAATTTGTAAACCATGCTTTAGCTTTAAACGTTTAAGGTATAGTGAAAAGTTAAACGATTTAAATTTAGTTTGCCGTGAAGATAAGCGAGCGGTGGCAGTGGATTCTTGGTAATGAATCAAATACGTGAGTATATCATGTAGGTCGTGTCTCATAGAGGTGGGAAATGTGAAATGAGGTGAAATTAATAAAAGCTTCTCCAAGAATAATTTTCCGGAATTTCTTAATTAGTTTCTTAATCAATTAAGGATGATTTCTTAAGATTCATAATGCAAGTGTGATTTATGTGTGTGTAGTCTACGTGTTAAGTAATAATGGTATGAAAATGGAGCTGTAATTAATTTCTATATCGTCTGTTGCTGAAGATCTATGACGTCATAATTAATGAGGAACAAAACCCAAAATATGTGATTAGCTTTTCCAGAATCAATTAGCTAATTCGTCTGTTTTACACCCATCCTACATCATTTTATATTTAATTATATCTGAAGAGAAAAATAAATGAACGGTAAAATGCTCTTGGTTTCTCCATGATCTTTGAGCAGTACTTATTTTTACTTTCTCTTGCCTGTATGAATATTATAGGAAGGAAAGTATTCTTCTCATGTCGATTTTAACAAATCGAGTTTTCACCGGATCTACGCGTTTTCAGACCCCCTGAACCCACACAAACATGTTTTTAGCGATTGGTCTGTGTGTGTGTGTGTGTGTGTGTGTGTGTGTGTGTGTGTGTGTGTGTGTGTGTGTGCGTGTGCGTGTGTGTGTGTGTGTGTGCTATTGTTGAAGACAGCATAATTGTACATACATATCAAGATTAGGGAGAGACGTACACGGGGGAATTTATCAAAACATTTTGTGTGTATGTACGTTGGAGTATACAGCGGGATAGCTGCATATTTTCTGTTACAAATTTATTTTACAAAAATTGATTACATATGTTTCGCGTCCGAAGCTGTTTGGGGCATGCTAGTATATTCATCTAAGGGAAGAAAAAGTAAAAAATGTGTTTTACAGGTGTGGAAAATTCATTCCGAAGTAAACCCTTTACGTGGTAGTCTAGTAACAGACAGATAACATACAAAATTGTAATGTTGGGGGTTGTTTTACGTTCTTTCCTTTTATTTCACTTTTTCACGTTTACTTTCATCTCAGTTAAAAAAAAGTAAAAGTAGCTAAACAAGTATTACAACATTTGCTCGGTGTTTTTTATCTTATTTAAACCATCTGATTAACTGAGCTCTACATCACGTTCACCTTCTCCAGCTGCTACTGTAGGCTACACATTTATAATTTTCTACAAGAGTGCAATTTCCAAGAAATTTATTAAAGATACATTTTAGCCTTCCTTATATTACGCTAAATACAGATTTTAAAGCCTAATTAACTTATCTAAATACTTTTTATATATATTTTTTCAATTTATATAATTTTCAATGTTTTTCTCTATAAATTAAAAATCCAGTGTGAAACACTTACACGACTTTCTTCACAATGTAAATAATTTTCTTCTTCTCCTCCTCTTCCTCCTCCTCCTTCTCCTCTTTCTCCTTTTCTACCTTCTCTTCCTCCTCCTCCTCCTCCTTCTCCTCCTCCTCCTTCTCCTCCTCCTCCTCCTCCTCCTCCTCCTCCTTCTTCTTCTTCTTCTAATCCTTTTTCTTGTTGCAAAACACTGAAGGGGATCCTTCCTTTAGGCATTCTCTCTACGCGCTCCTTCCATCGGTTACGATACTCTGCAATCTTCCCATTCAGGTTGTAAACATCCTTTTTCGTTCTTTATAGTTCCGTTTAATAGCTTTATAGTGTTCTAGTATAAAAATTTTATTTCATTCTAGTAACAGGTTTTTGCCGCGCTAAATAGAAAATGATATATTGGACATTTTTTATTCATAGAAATGGGAAATTTCTGTCGCACCAAAATGTCAGACACTACAAGAGATAGCAATAAACGGTTTACGGATTTGTAATATACACAAAAATTTAGTGGGCCGGGATTGGGTTTGAAGTTCCGGTTTTGATCGGCAGTAAAAAAATCAAAGTTGGAATTTTGGTATAAAAACAGAGTCATTAGATTCTTCTTAAAGAGTAGATAAAGAAATCACTAATGGTTTTTGCCACAATTCAAAGGTAAGCCTTTTTAAAATTTACCACCAGCCATGAGATGCGTGATCTTATGAAAGAGATGTTTGTATAGTAGATTTTTGTTTTTGGAAGAAGCTTGTAAGGGGAGGGCGAGTAGGTAGAGTAGGGATAGTTTCAACAAGGCAAGTGTTGTCTCCTTCTCACTTAATGATCATTCCCTCTCTTTCTACCTGTATCTACTGTTACAACTACGAGGTGCTTCCCCCAACACTAAACTGAACAGCTCAGTGGCACACAGCGTTGGAGGGAAAGCTTCTACCTAGAACAAATGACTTGTACATCCTATACAATGATATAATAGGACCACTTGGCGTATGTATGTAAATTCGTCGCCTGAAAATTCGTCTATATAAGGGTTTTCAGGGTCTACAAATCGATTGCGCTAGGTCTGCATATAATCGTTTACTCGGTAAATTAAAAAGGCTGGCTACAGATGTAATAAACAATAACAGATTTAAGTAGTAAACAATACGTATATCATCTGTTATGATTATATTACATTGTATATAGGACATTCCGGTAAAAATGGAATACAGTGAAAACTAAAGATATTCTAAAACGAAGATTAGTAGATTTTTTAAGTTGAAAATACTGACAAAAATCTTTTTGAAATGTTCCATTCTTGAGATATACTGTTCACACACACACACACACACACACATACACACACACACACACACACACACACACACACACACACACACACACACACACCAATCACTAAAAATATGTTTTTTGGATCCAGGGGGTGTAGATCCGGTGAATTTTTTTTTTTTTGGGTTTAACGTCTGACTGTTCTGCAATTACTGCTAATGCAGACGGTGAAGGATGAAATTATTTTTGTAACGTATGAAAAAATGCCGTGCCTGAATGGGATTCGAACCCAAGACCGCATGATGAGAGGCGAGCACGTTACCAACTACGCCAATACGGTCGGCATCCGGTGAAAACTCGATTTAGAAAAATAGACTTGAAAACAATACTTTCCTTCCTATACCTATATTCATAAAAGCATGAGAAAGCAAAGAGCAATTAAACTTAACACGCACGTTATTTGTTAATTATTAATATTAATTGAAATTAGATATTTTCTGTGGTATTGCAAAGCTCAGCTTGACCGAGAAAGGTAAGCCTATAGCAGGTGTGATGAGTATGAAAATATTGTAACTTACTTCGAGTTCGAGATTAGTATAACAATATTAATTTATGAATAAATTGTTTATTACAGAATAGTTATTTATTTAAAAATAGTTTATTTTTTAAGAATAGGGATCCTATTGCAGAGTAGGTAATTTTCTAAAATAGGTTTCCTATTTAATAAAAAATAGTTTTTTATTTAAAAATAAGTTCCAATTCTGAAATAGGTTGTCTATTTCAAAACAGGTTTCATATGCAAAATAGTTTCAAAAAAGGTTTAAAATAATTTTCTTATTTTAAAATAAATTCCAATTCTGAAATAGGTCGTCTATTTCAAAACAGGTTTCACATGCAAAATAGTTTTAAAATAGTTCCCTATTTTAAAATAATGTTCAATTCCAGAATAGGTTTCCTTTTTAAAATTAGTTCAAACGAATAGATTCCTATTTCGAAATAGGTTCCTAGGTAAAATAGATGTTAAAATTTATGTTCCTTTTTAAAATAGGTTGTCTATTTCAAAATATTCTGAAATAAAAAAAATATTTCGAAATCTATACCTAGTCTACGTATATCTAACCTTTACCTTTTTATCTGGTTTAACGTCTAGGAATTTAGTAGGTACATTTACAAGAACAGGTAAAATAGGATAGGTAAATAAAACAAGATTTAATATTAATTTAAATAGGAATAGTTTTAAAATAGGATTTTAACACTTATTTTACCTAGGAATCTATTTTAAATAGGAACTTATAAAAATAATAAACTTTTTTGAAAATAGTTTTTATTTCAGAATTGGTTATTTATTTCAAAATAGTTTATTTATTGTAAGATTTATGTATTATATGGGATGGAGGCTGTTGAACAAGGGTACTGAATTCCGAAGAATGACGTGTTTTCAAAAGGAATTTTAAAAAATCCAATGTAGTAGAAAAATTTATTTTTATTTGATTCCTTCTGCGATAAAACTGCCAGAATAGTGGCGAAAGATCTTGAATGTTTGTGATACTATAAGTTCGCAGTTATAAAAAAGTTAGCGCCTTTGTAGTCGTTTAGTGAATGGTTGAATTGTTGAAAGAGAAGTGTTATCCGGTATAATGCACAACAACAGTTCACATTTGAAAATATTGAGTTTCGTATACATGACCCTCAATTTATGGCACAACCTGTATTTGAGCGGGAACGGTTTTACTTTTTACTTTTATGGATTCCTAGCGTATATGGTGTGCAATAATTTTGTTTAATTTTATTCTATGTTAAAAGCCATTCTTCCATAATCTTGTACGTGGTCCACCACGTATAGGCCTAAATGAAAGTCCCTGCGAAACCAATAATACTGCGAAATATAGTATTTTAAAACTTATATATCATATTTTTAACACCATATTGAAATTTTAAGAGAAAATTGCTTTCATGAGCCGATAGCTGTTTGAATTTTTACTTTCTCATGCCTATATGAATATATAGGAAGGAAAGTATTGTTTTCATGTCGATTTTTCGAAATCGAGTTTTCACCGGATCGATACGTTTTCAGACCCCCTGAACCCAAAAAACATGTTTTAGCGATTGGTCTGTGTGTGTGTCTGTGTGTGTCTGTGTGTGTCTGTGTGTGTGTGTGTCTGTGTGTGAACAGAATATCTCAAGAACGGAACATCGTACGAACTTGAAACTTGAAACTTAAGTTACGTATCACTACCGGACCCGACACGAACATTTTCATCAAAATCGGTCAACCGGAAGTAGTAGTAATTTAGTTTATTCCTATAATTTTTCACTTTTTTGCGATTTTCTCAAAAACTGGTCCTACGATTTTTTTAAAAATTGCCTGGTTTACTCAATTTTTTTATTCTCTACAAGATAGGGTAGGCGCCATGTTTGCTGAAATTCTGCGTGAGGCTGTTTTTACGTAAAAACATTTTATTTTTAAGATTGCGGCTTTAATATGCATTTTAGCGCAAAATGTTATATAATATAAGTTGTAGAGAATTTAAAAACCTACAACTTATGTTTCAAACATTTTTTTGTATAACGCTTAGTTTAGCGGTAATTTGCGATTTTCTGTTTTTTTCTCACGAAAACGTGAGAAAAATCGATTTTTTTAACATTTCGGCCTTAGTAAGCATTTTACGACAAAAGTGTATATAATCAAATTTATAGAAAATTAAAAGATCTACAACTTGTATTTAAAGCATTTTTCTCTACAGAGCCTAGTTTAGAGAGAAAGAGTGATTTTCCGTATTTCTAAGCCAAACTGAGGTTGATTTTCATTTTGCGTCTTTCACTCATGATTAAAATTAGGTTATGTTTGTTGAGGTTAGTTTTTTGTTTATTTCTTATGTTTTATTACTAATGTTAGGTTTATTGTTAATTATTTGCACTGGCAAGAGAAAGTTGTGTGAGTGTTTCACACCAGATTTTTACTAACGAAAAGCTGTTGGCTCAATAAATCAAATTGCGTCTTCACTTAACTCAGGCTCAGGGTTATCCTTATAAGGAATCGTGACACTAATTTTTTTTCCAAATTCCGACTTTGATTTCTTGACTTCCGGTATTGGGACACTTCCGGTAAAAACCGGAACTTTAAACCCAATGATTTTTGTATCTACTCATTAAGAGGAATTGAATGACACTATTTTTTATTTCCAAATTCCAAAATTGATTTCTTGACTTTCCGTTTTGGCTTGCTTCCGGTAAAAACAGAAACTTCAAAAATACAATTCACTAACTTTTTGTGTTCATTACGAATTCGTAAACCATTATTGCTATCTCTTGTAGTTGCTGATATCTGGATGTAATGGATCGATATCCGAAAATTATAGATGGTAATTAGAAATTGCCACTAATATCATGCTGATCAGAAGTTTAAAACTTGTTACCTACAGTTCAGCCGTTCTAAGTTTGCTCCTAATGTAAACAAATAATGACGTCACTGAGCATGCGCATTATATCTAAATGTGTACACGCTGATTAAAAAGTAACAACTAAATACTTTCAAAAGTATTTAAATACAAAATACTTTTAAAAGTATTTTTATAAATTAAATTGTTAGGCCTACATCATATATCACGACTGATGTTTTTAGTACTTTAAGTACTTATAATTTAAAAAATAGTTAACTTAATAGGATTACGACATCCATAAAGTCACGGACTCTAGCGTGCACCCTGTAGTAGCTGGTTTTGGTTTGTTGACAGTAGGAGCAAACTTGGAGCGGCTGAACTATAGGCGCATCATTGTACTTATAATCGAACTGTACTTCTGTTTTCATAAAATTACAATTTACTTTTTGAATTAGACGGTGGTATATAAAAATTAATCATAGACAATAATAACGACTCATTACCTCTATTTATGCCCAAAAACGGGCAGGTGGAGTGTTATTTTAATTGCACTCTATCTGTTTGGTCCAGGACTAAAAAATATAGTTCTGTTTCTTATCACATAGTCAGCCACTTATATGACTGAACTATTTAAGAACAGAAGAGATAGAGGTGTACTGTGACACTAGTCAGAGTTATCTCCTCTGAGAGTAATGAATTTCGTTATGCAGCCAGACCCTGTGGTGAATGAAGTGAAGGTGTCATTTGCAGGGTGAAAAGTGAGTGCTTCTCAGAGGGCCTGGCATGCTGATAAGCATACTCTTTCAACTCAGTGAGGAAGGCAATGGTAAACCACCTCACTCCTCGTTTTTACTTAGTAAAACCTCTAGAGGTTCAAACCAGCCTTTCGGCTCTTGACCTAAACAACAACAACCTCTATTTATTAATAAGCCATTGAAATTGTAATTTAAAAAGACTCATTCTATTTTTTTTTTTGATTACAAAGAATCCCGTCACAAATCTTTCCATGAAAAATTTAAGATTCATAAAATAGAAGATTTTAGATCAAGTAAATTTATTGGTAGAAACACCGGAGAAACCATAAAATATGAATTAATATCTGAAAGGACGATAGAATTTTTCTGGACCGCTGTGCTGGTTACGTATTGCACCAGGTGTACCACAATGAATTCATTAGGGAAAACTAAACTCCGTTTTTCTGAATTAAATTTAAATGGAAAATCGATATTGTTTTTTTTACAGATTTTACTTTTAAATATTATATTCTGTAACGATCCGATTTTTAAAGTATTTAAAATGTGGTTTAGTATTTCATTTGACTGGTATTTTATTTGTTTAATACTTTATCAATTAAGTTGATGGGTATGAAACTCCCACATAGCATTCCTCGGGAGGAATACCTACTTAGTTTACTTCACAGAAATATGGTGTGAAACACTAACACGACTTTTATTTAATAAAATATTCTATAGTCCAGCCTCTCTTAGTTTGCTCCTAATGTAAACAAATAATGACGTCACTCAGCATGCGCATTATATCTAAATGTGTACACGCTGATTAAAAAGTACAACAAAATACTTTCAAAAGTATTTAAATACAAAATACTTTTAAAAGTTTTTTTTTAATGAAATTGTTACGCCTACATCATATCATGACTGATGTTTTTAGTACTTTAAGTACTTATAATTTAAAAAATAGATAACTTAATAGGAATACAACATCCGTAAAGTCGCAGACTCTAGCGTGCACCCTGTAGTAGGTGGCTTTTGTTTGTTGACAGAAGGAGGAGCAAACTAAGAACGGCTGGACTGAATATATATATATATATATATATACTATAAATATACTAATATTATATTACTAATATTTGTAAATAAAGAATTAAAGAGAGAGAGAAAAAAGAAACCAAGCCGTCCGCCTCCATAGCGTAGTTGTAGTGTGCTAGCTTACAACGTGGAGGTCCCGGGTTCGATTCCCGGTTAGGGTCTGAAAATTTTCTCTAATTAAAAACCACTGTAGTTGCTAATAACCGAGCTGTTGATAAAAAAATCGTGTGCTAAAAAAATTTTAGTCGTTTTTAGCTGATTGTACAACATATCCTACAATTTGTTCTTTTTGCTCTTTAATAGAAACAGACCGCGGGAAAGTAAATGTTTGTTGACTGTATTAATAATAGAATAAAATGCATTTAACCCACCGGGTTGGTCTAGAGGTAAAGTCGTCGCCAAAATCAGCTGTTTAACAGCTGATTTTCGGAGACGAAGGTTCCTGGTTCAAATCCTAGTAATGGTAGTTACTTTTATACGGATTTGAATGCTAGACAGTGGTTACCGGAGTACTTTGATGGTTGGGGTTCAATTAACCATACTTTCTCAGGAATGGTCGGCCTGAGTTTGGACAAGACTACACCTCATTTACACGTCATACATATCATCCTCATCTCATTGGGTCATGGGGTTGCTTATTGTTCTAAATTGAACAGATTGCAACGTACACATTTATTAGGAATTAAAAAAAAAATGTATTGACATCTAAAGCTTCATGATATACCTAACGAATAATATTAATAAGAATAATAACAGGCCTAGCCTTTTCCTAAAGAGAACATATGCAATCCGTTTTCATGAAATCATTTCATTTAATTTAACTCAAATCTAAGAAGAAAGAAAGTCTAAAATGTGTGTGTGCTTTCGTGCGTATATAGACTACGCCTATGAGCGTTTCCAACGACTGCTTCTAAATTAATTTAATTTAGAGTGAATCTTTCTCAAAGACAACTCTATTATAAAAGCCAAGAAATAAATAAGTTGTTTTATTGTATAAAGATAAAACACTACATCACGTGACTTTCTTATCATTTGCACATATTTTTGAGGTTCAATTTTTTATCTACACCAATAATAATTGCCCATAACAGACAGGTACAGAGTCAAATTATTTACACTCAATCTGTTCGTTGCAGGGCTAAAATAAATAGTTCTGTTTCTTATCACTTGGTCAGCCAATTAAATGACTGAAGCATTTAAGAACAGACGAGGTAGAGGTGTACTGTGACACTAATCAGAGTTATCTCCTCTGAAAGTAATGAATTTTATTATATAGCTAGATCCTGTGGTGAATGAAGTGAAGGTGTCATTTGCAGAGTGGAAAATATGTGCTTTTCAGAAGGCCTGGCATGCTGATAAGCGTACTTTTCCACTCAGTGAGGAAGGCAATTGTAAACCAGCTGACTCCTCGTTTTACTTAGTAAAACCTCTACAGGTTCAAACCAGCCTACAGGCTCATCACCTAAACAACACAACACCAATAATAGCATCCTTTCCTTTCCTTATTACTGTAACACTTAAGGCTAGGTTCGTTTAGGGATCTGGGTTTAATAAATATCCATCAGTATTCCTGTTGTGCTTTACAGCAAGTCTCTACTTTCAGTCCTCTATCTCTCCTTATCTCGCGCCAACCTCTTTACCTCTTTGTATTGCCCGTTGCCAAGCTTTGTGCAGCTGAGAGGTATGCATTACGTCACTACTACTGTGAGAGATTGCGTTAGTAGTAGTAACGTTTTACTTGTATTATGTTTGTAGTAGTGAGGGGTGCTATCCAAACTACATATATTCTGTGTCGCCGTCTACAGGGAATAGCGAATACCAATGAGATGATTAGTGCAGTGTTATGACGTAGTAGTAGTAGTCGGGTACTTTGTCTGTCCCCTTCATCCCGCAGCTGCACAAAGCTTAGATTCATACAGTACCTTCTTCCTTGTTTCACATCATCAAGCATTTTGTACCTTTTGCACCCTCTTGCCTTCCTTCCATTAACTGGTCGCTCCCACACGTGTGCAATCAGACACTCCTTTCTGAGCCAGTGACCCAGCCACCTGTGTTTCCTCCGTCTCTGTGTCTCCAGCAGCCCCCTTTTCCCCCTACATGCGTATTTGCCTATCCGTTGCCGGACATCCCCTCGGCCAGCCACGCCCATTCCAAAGGAATTTAAGCAGCATAGTGGCTCCGGAGAGCTACCCACGAACCCACAGCCCCTGAGAACCCACAACCCAAATGAGTGGGTGCGGTCACTCCCCTCAGTACTCTTGTAAACGTTGGACGAGTCGCCGTCAAGCTCGTTACGCCGCTAAAAGCTTTGCACGTGGCTGTACCACACATGGATGTACTAGGAATAGCACACGGAGGTGCTACAGCCAGCTCCCGTTGCCTAGAAAGCAGGCTAGGATAGGGTAGCTTAAACTGCAGTTTTATGGGCACACTCTGTGGGGTCTGGGGCGTGCCCCCAAACCTCTTCCCCCTACACTCCGAAACACCTCCTCATTAATGACTCCTTTCATCCAACTATTCTTCTCCATCCTTCTCCACATCCACATTTTCAGGGCCTCCAACTTTCTCTCATCCTCCCTTCTTAAAGTCCTTGTCTCCACTCCACACGTTAAACACACTCCAAACAAAACATTTCGTCAATCTCTTCCACAATTCCAAATCAAGACCACTGAACAAAATCCGTCTTTTCCTGCCAAATAATAAACAAACTTATAACAATTACGTATTGATAAATGTTTTATGTTTTATGTATGTTTGTCTTTCGTAACCGTTCGTTGTTTGCAAACTGAAGTTTTCATATTGACGCTCTCTCTACCCAATTAAGTTAGGTACTTTCTTTGCTCTCTGAATAAGTTTATGATTAATATTAATTTATATTTTGTAATTGTGATTTAGTTTGTAATAAGTTAGTTTATTTTATATGTAATATTGTTTCCATCATTGGGCCACTTTGGCCTGTTGTAAACAATCTAATGTAATTAAATAAATAAATAAAATTATTAATTACGATAATTAATGATTAAACTTGAGCCCATAACAGGCAAGTGGCGTGTTCAATTATTTCCACTCAATCTGTTGGTTCCAGGGATACAAAAAATAATTCTGTTTCTTACCATATAGTCAGCCAATTATATGACTGAACTAAAGGGTGATTCAAAAAGAGCGCCGGTTTTGATATATCAAATTAAGAGATTTATTTTATTGAAAAACTGAAAATAAATACATCAACAAGTTCATCGTACCTTCCGATTTCATGTATGAAAAATGATGTCATGCATGTGTTCTCCTCTACTGCGCTGGCACGCATCAACTCTGTCCATGAAATTGGATATTACTGCACGACAAGTTTCGACTTCCATTTGCCCGATAACCCGTCGAATTTCCTCCTTCAAGTCATTGATGTTTCGGGGTTTATTGGCATACACCAATGACTTCAGATGACCCCAAAGAGGAAAGTCACAAGGCGTCAAGTCACACGACCTTGCTGGCCATTGATGGTCGGAATTACGAGAAATGATGCGATCCTGGAACCGTTCACGGAGCAACAACATTGTTTCTCGTGCAGCAACTGAATTTTATACGGGTGATATTGGAGATCGTACCGAAGAATTCTCCGTACAGAAGAACATCGTAAACCCAATTGTTGAGAACGGCGACGTATTGATTTTGCTGGGCTAACAGCCACACTGTCACGAACCAACGCAACGTTCTGCTCAGTTCGGCCAGAACGACGACGTCCAGAACTTTTAAGGTCGACTGTTGAACCCGTCTCAAAAAACTTTTTCATGAGCCTGCGAACTGTTGATTCATTCGGTGCTTCATTACGTCCTAGAGTACCGCGAAGTCACCTGACAGTAGCCGCATAACTCTCTCCACTCTGGTAAAATGTTTTGACGATTAACACTCGTTGTGTTGTGCAATAGTAAACTTCTCCATGGTTAGACACAGACTGCGAGAGTACTACACTGCGAACAAGAGAAACTACAAATGAATCGTCAATCGGAATGTTCTCCGAAATAGAAATGAGGTCTAACAATGTTGCCAACCGATAAACAAAAATTTACCAGCCGTTTAAAAACCGGCGCTCATTTTGAATCACCCGTTATTTAAGAACAGAAGAGGTAGAGGTGTCAAAGACACTAGTCAGAGTTATCTCCTCCTCTGAAAGTAATGAATTTCATCATTACACAACCAGATCCTGTATTGAATGAAGTAATGTTGTCATTTGCAAGGTGGAAAGTAGATGCATTTTAAAGGGTTGGTATGCTGATAAGCATACTATTCCAATCAGAAAGGAAGGCAGGGTAAACCACCTCACTCCTTTTTACTTTCTCTTGCCTACATGAATATATAGGAAGGAAAGTATTGTTTTCATGTCAATTTTAAGAAATCGAGTTTTCACCTGATCTACACGTTTTCAGGCCCCCTGAACCCAAGAAACATGTTTTTAGCGATTGGTCTATGTGTGTGTGTGTGTATGTGAGTGTGTGTGTGTGTGTGTGTGTGTGTGTGCGTGTGTGTGCTTGTTTGTGTTTGTGTACAAAATATCTCAAGAACGGAACATCGTACGAACTTGAAACTTGAAACTTAAGTTACATACCACTACCGGACCCGACACGAACATTTTCAGCAAAATCTGTCAACCGGAAGTAGTAGTTTATTCGTGTCATTTTTCACTTTTATACGATTTACTCAAAAACAGGTTCTACGATATTTTTTTTAAATCGCCTCATTTACTAAATTTGATATGCTCTACAAGATAAGGTAGGCGCCGTGTTTGCTAAAATTCTTGGTGAGGCTGTTTTTTTACTTAGTAAAGCCTCTACAGGTTCAAACCAGCCTTTCGGTTGATCACCTAAACAACAGTATTATTTATACGTGGCAATGAAGTTTATTTTTTATTTTGTTTATGTATAGAGTAAAACATGCCCATAACGGGCAGGTAGAGTGTTAAATTATTTGCACTCGATCTGATGGTTCAAGGGCTACAAGAAATAGTTGTGTTTTTTATCACATGGTCAGCCAATTATATGACTGAACTATTTAAGAACAGAAGAGGTAGAGGTGTAAAAGACACTAGTCAGAGTTATCTCCTCTGATAGTAACGAATTTCACTCTACAACCAGACCCTGTGGTGAATGAAGTGAAGGTGTCATTTGCAGGGTGGAAAGTGGGTGCTTTTCGGAGGGCCTGGCATGGTGATAAGCATACTCTTTCAACTCAGTGAGGAAGGCAATGGTAAACCACCTCATTTCTCGTTTTTACTTTGTAAAACCTCTAGAGGTTCAAACCAGCCTTTCGGCTGTTCACCTAAACAACACATAGTGTAAAATATAGGAACAGGGCGCCTCCGTGGCTCACTATGCGAAAAGTTTATTCCGCGAAACTAAGCAGAAAGCGGAGGTTCCGGTTTCGATTCCAGACCAGTGTCTAAAAAATTGCTACAAAACCAATTAAAAATAAAAATAAGTTCAAACCCATCTTTTCTCAACCTTAAGTAGTCGCAATAACCAAGATGCTGATAATATAAAAGGGAAGTTTTTTTGAATATATTTAACTTTGGTGGGTGTGTTTTTGCCTACCCTTCCTTTGATAATGGACCATCGAATGAATTCACTTAATTTGGCTACTTTAACTCAATTTCTGGCCGGAAAGAATAAAGGTTACTCTGTTTTTGTCAGTACCATAATTTATATTCATTCATTTGATATTAACAAACCACAGCCTTCTATATTGCGTAGGCTATAATATTACTCTTTGTACTGCTTAAAAGAATAATAAATTAAATAAGCCTTAAGTAATTTAAAAGGGAAATACAAAGTTTAAATAATATTTCTTTATGCTTCCTTATTACTAGTCCGTCTGCATTTGCAAAAATTGCAGAACAGTCAGACGTAAAACAAAACAAAAATTATTACTAGTCCAGCATTGTACTTTCTGGAAACGATTTCAATACTGCACTGCCTTTAAAATATTGTTAAATCAAAAGAAATTGTTCATTATTATATCGCCGGTCGCATTGGCGTAGTTGGTAACGTGCTCGCCTCTTATCATGCGGTCTTGGGTTCGAATCCCATTCAGGCACGGCATATTTTCATACGTTACAAAAAATCATTTCATCCTTCACCGTCTGCATTATCATTAATTGCAGAACAGTCGGACGTTAAACAAAAAAAAAAACATCATTATTATATCGTTATATTACATCGTTCATTATTATTGACCCACCGGGTTGATCTAGAGGTAAAGTCGTCGCCAAAATCAGCCATTTGAAAGCTGATTTTCGGAGACGAAGGTTCCTGGTTCAAATCCTTGTAAAGGTAGTTACTTTTATACGAATTTAAATGCTAGGCAATAGTTACCGGTGTACTTCGATGGTTGGGGTTCAATTAACCATACTCTCTCAGGAATGGTCAACCTCAGTCTGTGCAAGACTACACCTCATTAACACGTCATGCACATCATTCTCATCTCATTGGGTCATGGGGTTGCTTATTGTTCTGCATTAAATATATTGCAACGTACACATATTAGGAATTAACAAAACAAAATTATACAAATAACCATTTAAATACATACAGAGTGATTCACGAAGAAACGGAAATACTTCGGGAGATGAATCTCATCGAAAAATAAAAAAAGTTCATATAAACAAAGTAAATATCAAAACATGACGTGAAGCTTGAAAATCACGAAAACTAATTAGCCATAAATCTTTTAAACAATTCAGAAGAAGTTAAACGTTATTATGTTTAACTGAATTATGTTATTATGTTATGGCTGAAACGTTATTATGTTTAACTGAATTATGTGATTATGTTATGGCTGAAACGTTATTATGTTTTAAACTTCTGTGTTTCAGTTTAAATGCGCATAAAAGTGATGATGATGAAAAGTATTCCATGATGTTATTTTTTAGGTCATCAGTAGAAAAGATGGTTTGAACCTCTAGAGACTTTACTAAGTAAAAACGAGGAGTGAGGTGGTTTACTATTCCCTTCCTCACTGAGTGGTAAAGTATGCTTATCAGCATGCCAGGTTTTCCAAAAAGTATCCACCTTCCACCCTGCAAATGACATCTTCACTTCATTCACCAAAAGGTCTGGCTGTATAATGAAATTAATTTACTCTCGGAAAAAGATAATTTTGGACCAGTGTCGTTTACACCTCTACCTCTTCTGTACAGGGTGGTTATAAAATGAAATAGTTTTGATAGCTTATAGAAAATTTATTTTTGAAACGTTAAGGTAATTACTTACAAGACTCACAAGTCTTGTAAGTAATTACCTTAATTCCTAATAATATGTGTACGTTGCAATCTGTTCAATTTAGAACAATAAGCAACCCCATGACCCAATGAGATAAGGATGATGTGTATAACGTGTAAATGAGACTGTGTAGTCTTGTACAGACCCAGGCCGACCATTCCTGAGAGAGTATGGTTAATTAAACCCCAACCATCAAATACACCGGTAACCACTGTCTAGTATTCAAATCCGTATAAAAGTAAGTACCTTTACTAGGATTTGAACCAGGAACCTTCGTCTCCGAAAATCAGCTGTTAAGCACCTGATTTTGGCGACGACTTTACCTCTAGACCGAACTGGTGGGTCACTTACAAGATTATATAGAAGAATTCATTAAGTTTTTTTTGAGAATATTTACAGATGTTCAATGTGTGCATCATTTGTAACACGACAGATATCAACACGGTAGTCGAATTCTTCCCACACACGATTAAGCATGTGACGGTCAACTATGGTAAGAGCATTTTTGCGATACGTTGTTTTAAATCATCGATATCTACAGGAAGCGGTGGTACAAAAACTTTGTCTTTTACATAACCCCATAAGAAAAAGTCGCAGGGCGTTAAGTCTGGACTACAAGGTGGCCACGGCGTAAACACAATGTTTTCCTCACTTGTACGGCCGATCCATCGTCTAGGAAGACGTTTATCAAAATAATTTTTTTGAGCTGTAAGTGCCAGTGAGGCGGAGCTCCATCTTGTACAAAAATGAAGTTATCACTATCTTCCTAGAGTTGAGGCATTAACCATTCGTTTAACAATGCCCAGATAAATTACTCCGGTTACTGACACTTCGTGAAAGAAAAACGGCCCGTAAACCTTTTCACGAGACAATGCGCAAAAGACGTTTACTTTAGGGTAATCGCGTGTATGCTGTAAAGTTATGTTTGGGTTTTCTGTGCCCCATATTCTAACATTACGTTTATTAACTTTTCCACTAATGCAAAAATTACATTCATGACTAAAAACTAGGCAATTAAAGAATGCGTCATCATTTTTAACACAATGTTGCATCTCCAGACAAAAAGGTTTACTTACGACTTTATCACTGGTATTTAAACTTTGTACTAACTGCAATTGTCATTTTCAAACATTTCCGCAGAATTTTCCACACAGTTGGTTGAAGAATTTGCAATTCTATACTTGCTGATCTAGTTGATTTTCCTGGACTACGTACAAAAACATCACGAACACTATCAATTTGTTCTTCTGTAACAGAAAGTCTTCCAGTACTCTTCCTTTTACACAGACATCCACTGTTTTCAAAATGTTTATACCAGTCATAGACTTGTTCTGAAATGACGTTGCACAACCGTAACCGAGTTTATTTTAGCTAATTCAAGAACACAATAAGCTTTCTCCACTTGAGTAGCGGCCATTTTGCTAGACTGGTCGTTGGAACAGCAACCAACAACAAAATGCTGTCAACAGTTGTACCAACATAAACTTTAAAAAATTCCCTACAGACCTATATCATTTACTATATTCAAATACTCCAGTTTGATGTTTAAGAAGCTGTTAAAGTGTCTATTTCATTTATAATTACCCTGTACTTACGTAAATGCTTCAGTCATAGATCTACAACTGGCTGACCATGTGATAACAACGAACAGAACTATTTTTGGTAGCCCCAGAACTATTCCATAATATAAAATGTAAATATTTTTATCTTCTTCTTGAAGTGCCTATCCTCTATGGATGTTGGCCATCACATTGGTCCACATTACTCTATTCACTGCCGTTCTGAACAGAGCTGTTGACGTCATCCCAGTCCACGCCCGCAAATTCCGCAGCCACGATATCCGTCTTCGTCCTACTGATCGTTGCCCCTCTATCTTCCCCTGTAGGATGAGTTGAAGAAGGTGATATTTTTCGTTTCGCATGATGTGCCCGAAGTACTCCAATTTTCTACGCTTGACAAGTTGTAAGAATTCTAGTTGTCCATCAATGCGTTGTAGTACCGCATCGTTTGACACGTGGTGTGTCCATGAGATTCTGAGCATGCGGCGATAGCACCACATCTCAAATGCATCTATGCGATTACATGAGGCATCAGTAAGGGTCCACGCTTCCGCCCCATACAGAAGGGTTGAGAGTACATAACATTTTAAAATTCTCATTCTAGTATAGATGTTGAGGGACAGGTTGCATAGTGTGCTACGCATCCTGTTAAATACACCTCTTGCTTTCTCGATTCGGCACTTCACCTCTCGAGAGTGATCCCAGTTCCTGTTCAAGGTACAGCCCAGGTATGTGACTGTCTCGGCTATTGTGAGAGCTACATTGTTAGTGGTGAATTGTAGGTTGTCGATGACGGTTTTACTAATAACCAGTACGTGTGTCTTTTTACAGTTAATTTTCATACCATATTCGCTGCATACAGTAATATTTTTATACATAGTAATTTTTCTCTTTCAAAAAATCAATAATTGATATATAATGAGAGGTACTCAGGGAAATGAGACAGTCGCTTGTTATTTGCACACAGTTGGTGAACCTGTGCGGGAAAACCCGCACAAAAGTGTAAATTTGTTTTTATAGAACTTCTCTGTAAACAACATTTTTTGTTTTATTGTTGTGTGGCATTATTTGAATTTTTAGGCTATCAAATTATCTAACACGTGACATAGCAACGTACAATTGTCCATTTAAAAATACCGGCTGTGGCAGATAAAGGCCAACTTTGTTGAATGTTTGGCCTTGGGATTTATTTATTGTAATCGCAAATGCTAAACTGATGGGGAACTGTCTTCTCTTAAATGTAAATGGCAAAGTACCATCCGAAGGGTTAGATCTAACCGCGGTAGTAAAACCCTTCTGCCTTTGGCTGCCCCTGTTATGACTTCTAAATCAAGAAAACTTTTGTACATTCTTTTCACCACCAGTCTTGTGCCATTCATTAACCCACTGATTACGTTGATGTTACGTAACAGAATTACTATGGCACCAACCTTTAATTTTAAAAGTGTGAGGAGGCAGGCCAATTAAAATGAAGAAAATGATATCAGTGTGGTTTCCTGAAGAAAATAGTGTTAGTAGCCCCCTCTCCAAACTGAAATAGCTGTGCGAAATGTGGGAGGGATAGATAGAGAAAGAGAGAGGCCTATACTTCAGTTCGTTGAACTTTCCGCCTCTCCATTCTACTTTAGACCTCCTATTTTACGGTCATAAATCGAAACATTTGATTTTGGATAGTTTTCTGCAAATCTACTCGAGCAGACGATTCATTTGAGCCCACTTCGGGGAAAATCGGTGAAGGTTCAGGTGGTTAAAATCATGTTGAAAAAAAAACTGCTCGCTATTAATATATAGATTCAGAAGATTTGAAATTGAGCAGCAAAGAGTAAAGATTGTTTAAGCTGGAATGTGATTGGTTAATTTGTAATTGTGAACGTATTCTATTTGCTGATTTATGAAACGCACAAGAGCCGCAATGTTGGTACAGCATTTAAATATTATTCATCTGAGAAGCGAACCCAAAATCTAAACTTTAATCAAGTCAACTAGATTCAGTTTAAGTTTAACTTAAACCAAGTCATGCTTGAATTTCTTTGATCTGTTTCGTATTAGGTCAATTTACATATTCATCCATCCCAGCATCTGATTACAAACTACCCATGCCTACTTCTCAAATTTGTTCTGCCGATTTAAATAAATTCCCGTCAAATCGCTCTTATCTCTCAGACGGTATGACTGTCTGTAAACTAAACTAAACTACAATGATATTGTGACACTTATCGCTAAGGTCCGTTTCGGGATCTAGATAATTAAATATTAATACACTAAAGTTTAAAATTACAAGTATTTATTACAACTAAAAGATTTACAAAATAAACAACAAACTAATTTATAATGGAGTAATCTGCCCATAACAGACAGGTGGAGTGTCAAATTATTTACACTCAATCTGTTCGTTGCAGGGCTAAAATAAATAGTTCTGTTTCTTATCACATGGTCAGTCAATTAAATGACTGAATCATTTAAGAACAGAAGAGGTAGAGGTGTAAAAGACACTAATCAGAGTTATCTTCTCTGAAAGTAATGAATTTCATTGTACAGCCAGACCCTGTGGTGAATGAAGTGAAGGTGTCATTTACAGAGTGGAAAATATGTGCTTTTCAGAGGGCCCGGCATGCTGATAAGCGTACTTTTCCACTCAGTGAGTTGTGGCAATGGTAAACCACCTGACTCCTCGTTTTACTTAGTAAAACCTCTACAGGTGGTTCAAACCAGCCTACGACAGGCTGATCACCTGTTGTTGTTTAGGTCAACAGCCGAAAGGCTGGTTTGAACCTCTAGAGGTTTTACTAAGTAAAACGAGGAGTGAGGTGGTTTACCATTGCCTTCCTCACTGAGTGGGAAAGTACGCTTATCAGCATGCCAGGCCCTCTGAAAAGCACATATTCTCCACTCTGCAAATGACACCTTCACTTCATTCACCACAGGGTCTGGCTGTATAATGAAATTCATTACTTTCAGAGAAGATAATTCTGATTAGTGTCTTTTACACCTCTACCTCTTTTGTTCTTAAATGATTCAGTCATTCAACTGGCTGACCATGTGATAAGAAACAGAACTATTTATTTTAGCCCTGCAACGAACAGATTGAGTGTAAATAATTTGACACTCCACCTGTCTGTTGCTGATCACCTAAACAACAACAATGAAGTAATTCAATAAATAACTTAAATAATTTACTTAGTAGGGCTACTACATACAAATGGGCGAAACGAAAGCAACTTGGGCTGAAGTTACGTCAATTATTCTGGCTGTTAGGCAGTAGGTCTCAACTCTCCCTTGAAAATAAAGTACTCGTATACAACGTAATACTCAAACCAATTTGGACGTATGGGTTAGAGCTATGGGGTACAGCTAGTTCATCAAATATAGAAATACTGCAGCGCTTTCAATCAAAATGCCTGAGACTGATCACTGCAGCTCCATGGTACGTAACAAATGAAATACGACACTATGACCTAAACCTGCCCTTCATAAAAGAAGAAATTAAACAACATAGCGAAAAACATTTACAAATACTAGAAGACCATCAGAATCCATTAGCGATTAGCCTCCTTGACAACAGTGAAGATACTCACAGACTGAAACGCTTTAAACCATTGAACTTACCTCTACGATTTTGTTAGTCATTTAAATTTTTTTCATCTTTTCTACTTCAACTCCTAATCATCAGCATCTCATAATTGGCGTCGTTTTCATCTCTACCATCGTCATTGTCATCTCCAACTGCAACACTTTGTGTTTTGGGATGTTGATTCACGGTTCATCAAGTTTGATTTTGTATAGATATATTTTTTGTTTCTTCACAGTTTGGTCTTTTTCAAACACACTACTGAGTGTCGTTTGTGTTTTAATTCTAAGGACATTACTCAGATTTTCTCATATTTGCTTAAAGATATTGTATTTATTAACTGATTGCAAAAGAAATACTATACTGTTAAAAAAAAAAAACTTACAAATAATTATACACAAAGCGCATACACAAAAACTGAATATAATGCGCATACACAATAAGATAGTACAACAATAGTTAACCACTACATTGCTCGGATACGTAACCTCCTGTACTACCTGTGCACCTACCGCTAGCCACTCAATAAACACTCGTCAAATATCAAACGGATACTAACTCAGTGACTGCTATCGGCGGTCTCTTTATATAGTCGGTTCAAAAAGATAATTCCAAAGAAGCAGAGAAATTCCATGCAAATAATAAAGTACAAAAAAACCCTTTCTTATAAGTACTGGAAAAATCTTAACTATATGTAAACAAGAATTGAATAAAAGGGTGTTGCAAGTAATCAATCAACCGACTTTTTCATAAATAGTTGTACAACAAAAGACCCTACCTTATCATACGAGTTTTTAAAATAGGGAAAAAAGCTATTAGGTGTATGATGGGAGTCAACCACCTTACCTCATGCAGATCACTATTTAAAGAGCTGCAATTGCTCACAGTTCCTTCTTTGTACATTTTTGAAGTGATAATGTAAAGTAAAGAAAAATACCTTTTTACAGAATTTAGATGTTCATAACCACTAAACAAGAAACAGAATCGATTATTATGTTGCTAATCACAACACTAAATTGTTTGAACAAAAACCAACTTATGCAGGTAGAAAATACATCAATAAATTGCCACAAGGTTTAAAAAGTTGTGACAATTTAAGTCATTTTAAAAAAAAGCTAAAACAGTATTTGATTGATGAAACATTTTACAGTGTGCACGAATTCCTTTCTAAATAGTTTTTGGTTGAAAAGTATTTAACTTGTAATTAAACAAATATTGTGTATTATTTGATACAAAGGGGTTCATGACAAGCCTACTGAGTTAAGCAGTAGCAGGAAAAAATTACTGGTAAGTGATGAATTTATCATTGCGTTTGATTTTTTTTATTTTTAATTTTGTGTGATATTTGATTCAATGGGGTTTATAACAAGCCTACTGAAGTAAGCAGTAGCAAAAACAATTTTCTGCTGGTAAGTGATGAATTTATCAATGGTGATAAACTTTCAGTTTATCAGTTTTATTCGACATGTCCTATGCTCCCTTTGGAGTCTCCTGGATGCAAGTAAAAAAAAAAAATCTGAAAACATACTACAGTCGTTATCTTGCTTGTTAGTTTACTGCATGCATAAACGCTTGCTCACAACAATGAGTAAAACTATACGACAATGTTATTGGAACGGTGCGTATGGCTTTTGCAAGTGAGAGCGTTATGCATTCTCTCACTTCCAATGGCTAGAAGACATTAGCTCATCTGAATACTATACAGCCTCTAGAGGTTCAAACCAACCTTTCAGCTGATCACCTAAAGCTAAACAAAAACAAACCTAATTTTAATCATGAATGGATGACGCTAAATTAAAAACAACATTGTTGAGCCTAATTTTGAGTGCTTTTCATCGCGCCAGTTCCATTTTATTACTTTTTCTTGCCTACATGAATACATAGGAAGGAAAGTATTGTTTTCATGTCGATTTGCTAAACAAAAACAAACCTAATTTTAATCATGAATGGATGACACTAAATTAAAAACAACATTGTTGAGTCTAATTTTGATGAGTGAATGAGTGCTTTTCATCACGCCAGTTCCATTTTATTACTTTCTCTTGCCTACATGAATATATAGGAAGGAAAGTATTGTTTTCATGTCGATTTTTCAAAATCGAGTTTTCACCTGCTCTATACGTTTTCAGACCCCCTGAACCCAAAAAACATGTTTTTAACGATTGGCCTGTGTGTGTGTGTGTGTGTGTGTGTGTATGTGTGTGTGTGTGTGTGTGTGTGTGTGTGTGTGTGTGTGTGTGTGTGTGTGTGTGTGTGTGTGTGTGTGTGTGTGTGTGTGTGTGTGTGTGTGTGTGTGTGTGTGTGTGTGTGTGTGTGTGTGTGTGTGTGTGTGTGTGTGTGTGTGTGTGTGTGTGTGTGTGTGTGTGTGTGTGTGTGTGTGTGTGTGTGTGTGTGTGTGTGTGTGTGTGTGTGTGTGTGTGTGTGTGTGTGTGTGTGTGTGTGTGTGTGTGTGTGTGTGTGTACAAAATATCTCAAGAACGGAACATCGTACGAACTTCAAACTTGAAACTTAAGTTACATACACTACCGGATCTGACACGAACATTTTCATCAAAATCGGTCAACCGGAAGTGGTAGTTTATTCGTGTAATTTTTCACTTTTTTGCGATTTTCTCAAAAACTGGTACTACGATTTTTTTTTAAATCGCCTGGTTTACTCAATTTTTTATTTTCTACAAGATAGGGTAAGCGTCATGTTAGCTGAAATTCTGGGTGAGGCTGTTTTCACGTAAAAACAAAGTTTTTTTAAGATTACGGCTTTAATATTCAATTTAGCGAAAACAATTATATAATAAAAGTTGTAGAGAATTTAAAAACCTACAACTTTTATATCAAACATTTTTTTGTATAACGCTTAGTTTAGCAGTAATTAGCGATTTTCATTTTTTTCTCACGAAAACGTGTGAAAAAATCGATTTTTTTAAGATTTCGGCCTTAGAATGCATTTTACGACAAAAGTGTATTTATTTAATTTTATAGGAAATTAAAAGATCTACAACTTTTATTTATAGCATTTTTCTCTACAGAGCCTAGTTTAGCGTGAAAGAGTGATTTTCCGTATTTCAAAGCCAAACTGAGTTCGATTTTCATTTTGCGTCTTTCACTCATGATTAAAATTAGGTTATGTTATTAAAGTAAGTTTTTTTGTTTATTTGTAATGTTTTATTAATGAAGTTAGGTTTATTGTTAATTATTTATATTGGCAAGAGAAAGTTGTGTGAGTGTTTCACACCAGATCTATTTTGTTATTGTGTGGTGTCAAGTTGGTGAAAGCTTACAGAACAATGATTTGTTACATTGGTATTGATAGTTTGGAGGTCTGTTTTTATAAGACGAACAATGTAAAGTCCAGCCTCTCTTAGTTTGCTCCTAATGTAAACAAATAATGACGTCACTGAGCATGCGCATTATATCAAAATGTGTACATGCTGATTAAAAAGTAACAACAAAATAATTTCACAAGTATTTAAATACAAAATACTTTTAAACGTATTTTTATAAATGAAATTGTTAGGCCTACATCATATCATGACTGATGTTTTTAGTACTTTAAGAACTTATAATTTAAAAAATAGTTAACTTAATAGGAATACGACATCCGTAAAGTCGTAGACTCTAGCGTGCACCCTGTAGTAGGTGGCTTTTGTTTGTTGACAGTAGGAGCAAACTAAGAACGGCTGAACTGTACGTCCCACAAATAAGGAAGTTGTTCATATTTTTCCCAAAAATTTAATGTTTTCATCACTACTTTACTTCTTTTTTTTCAAAATTTAGCTCATTTGAGTTACCGTTTAAAGATACAGCATAATAAAAAGCTATCTATATGAAAATATAAATAATAATTGATACTGCATGATAGTGAAAAATCAATTCGAAATTAAACCACCTTCTGTATGCCAATAGCCTACTATTTTTTTCTTTTTTTTAACGTCCGACTGTTTTGCAATTACTGCTAACGCAGACGGTGAAGGATGAAATGATTTTTTGTAACATATGAAAATATGCCGTGCCTGAATGGGATTCGAACCCAAGACCCCATGATGACTGGCGAGCTCGTTACCAACTACACCAATGCGTTACGCTTATTAGCGAGGTGAAGGTTTATTATATGAAAATGTTTATTCAGTGGCGGGCCAGTCACTTACTGGCAAACAAAATTTCAGAAGTTTTTTTTTGTAGTCCCCAATGTGTGTACGTTGCAATCTGTTCAATTCAGAACAATAAGCAACCCCATGACCCAATGAGATGAGGATAATGTGTATGACGTGTAAACAAGGTGTAGTATTGTCAGACTCAGGTCGACCATTCCTGAGAGAGTATGGTTAATTGAACCCCAACCATCAAAGTACACCGCTAGCCACTGTCTAGCATTCAAATCTGTATAAAAGTAACTACCTTTACTAGGATTTGAACCAGGAACCTTCGTCTCCGAAAATCAGCTGTTTAACAGCTGATTTTGGCTACGACTTTACCTCTAGACCAACCCGGTGAGTTAAAATTTCAGAAGGCTGCAGAAAATTCCATGCAAGTTTATTTCCGTGCATGCATGTTCAAACTTGCGCGCCAACAATGGTTTACACAACATGCATCAATTTACTGACGCCAGCAAATCATTGCACGTGGAAATGCGCCTTTAATTGTAGTAGTTTTCCGAACTAAAACACTTTCAAAAAATGAGATTAAAGCGAAAAAAATTTGTATGTTCAACCAAATTACACTTTCATATTATTTTTACATAAAATCTATTAAACTTTTTAGTTATCGTAACATGACACCAACCTGTTTTGTCTTCCTACCATAATTTTACTTTATTGTAGTGGTAGAACTAATATATGACAAATATGGCGGCCAGCGTGTCAAATCTTAAGTGGTGATATACAACAGCTGTTGTTTTAATAGTAATTTTACTCATGTAAATAATTTTAAAATATTTAATAGTGCAAAAATGGAAGAAACAACTGTTTTAGTTTTTCTATCTTTAGTTATGTTAATAGGTAGTTACATAGCTGGATCGATTCCGTTGGTGATGTCGTTATCGGAGGTGAGGTTAGAATTTGTTATGAAACGTAAATAATGCTGTTAAGCATTGAAGTGTATTTTGATAAGTTGAATGATTGATTTATAATCTAATATCCAATCATGTGATAATTTTTTTGTTCTGTATGAGTAATATATTATTGTATTAAATTTTTCTCGATAAGTGAACTTTCTCTTTGTTTGAAACACTTAAAATTCAGGAGAAAGTTATTGAACCTATTTACGTTCGAAAGGTCTTCAAATATTTTGTTTGTTATAAAAAATTGATTTGTTTTAATATTTCTGAATGAACCCTAAAGTATTTTTTAACTATTTTCCTTAATAAATTTCTGTAATGATTCTCTGGATAATGATTTTATAGATTAAGGAAGTGTTTGAATATATTTTAGAAAGTTAAACGAAAATTATTTCCCTCGTATTGTTTCATATATATTAGAAAATATTTAAAAATTTGCATTATTCAAATGTCTGTTTATCGTAGTCTGTTCAAGTTATCATTTGTTTTTGTCAATTGCATCCAGGAGACTTCAGAAAAGGATTATAGGATAAATCAGGATAAAAACTGATCAACTCTTAATAAATTAATTATTACTTTTTTATTACTATTTCAGTATTAATTAGACATGCTTCAATAAGCATGTCATCCTATAACTTTTACCAAACAATGTACAATCCACCTCAGCATTCACCTAGAAATTAATTTTCGAAACAAATAACTATTTATAACGGAATTTTTATTTTATCAAACATCCTATTTGGATTTTAAACAGCTGTATTATTTAAAATTGAAATATTTATTTCTAACCACCAGAATACAGTAACAGAAAACACTTACCCATGTGTATAGCACTTTCGTGTATCTTGTACACATCTTCAGTAAATTAAAATTTTTCTATGTCAAAATTTAAAACTTCCTACTCCTACCATGGTAGATAAGGAATCTACTTCCTTATCTACCATGGTAGGAGTAGGAAGTTTTAAGTTTTGATATAGAAAAATTTTAATTTACTGAAGATGTGTACAAGATACACGAAAGCGCTATAAACATTGGTAAGTGTTTTCTGTTATCGTATTCTGGTGGTTAGAAATATATATTTCAATTTCAAAGGAATTTTAACATTGTAAAATGTTTTATCAATCAAATATTTTTTTGTATTCTTCTTTTATGTGAATGCCACTCCTATTTGAGATTTATGTATATATTATTTAAAATGCAAAACTGCTTCCAATGCATTTTCAATGGAAATTCTATTAACTATTAAGAACAGAATTCTACAAAACGGATTATTACAATATTTACATGGCTTTAAAAAGTATTCTTTCCTGATTTGCCCAAAAGTTTTAAACTTGAAATATTAGTTTTAAATTCATATTAATGAGCTTTATTTTACAAAATGTGTTGTTGTTGTTTAGGTCATCAGCTGAAAGGCTGGTTTGAACCTGTAGAGGTTTTACTAAGTAAAATGAGGAGTGAGGTGGTTTACCTGTGCCTTCCTCACTAAGTGGAAAAGTATGCTTATCAGCATGCCGGGCCCTCTGAAAAGCACATATTTTCCACTCTGCCAATGATACCTTCATTTCATTCACCATAGAATCTGGCTGTGTAATGAAATTCATTACTTTCAGAGGAGATAACTCTGATTAGTGTTACAGTACACCTCTACCTCTTCTGTTCTTAAATAACAGTTAAGAACTATTTTTTTTGTAGCTCTGGAACTTTCAGATCAAGTATAAATAATTTAACAGTTCACCTGCCTGTTATGAGTAATTAGTTGTTTTAATACTGATAAAACTTTACAAAATATTTTTCCAGTGGTTTAATGATTTTGTTTTATTTGTTTAGGGAAAAATCCAGTTGTTTTCAGTGTTTGGAGCTGGTTTATTAGTTGGTACTGCCCTTGCTGTTATAATTCCTGAAGGTATTAGATCGTTATTCCCTTCTGGAGGTAAGTTTTCCAATAAGTAGATCTACTATTAAAAAATCTTTATCTTAATATTAATGAATGAATTTTTTTATTAACTGATTATGGTGGATCCACCGTAACCCGTGTAAGTGACAGATGGTGGGAATCGGGGCGACTTGGGAGGGCTGGTGATGTTTATTTTATAAACTAAGCGTTGTACAAAAAAAGTTTGAAATAAAAGTTTTAGGGTTTTAAATGTTCTACAACTTTAATTTTGTACACTTTTACTCTAAAATGTAGATGAAGGCACTAAAGATGTGTATAAGATACATGAAAGCGCTATAAACATTGGTAAGTGTTTTCTGTTGCCGTATTCTGGTGGTTAGAAATATATATGTATATATATACCAGGTGATTCAAAACTATAGGGCAATCTCTTGGGATCTCATTCTATAGGTAAAAATAAGAAAAAAAGTTCATATAAACATATGCCTGGAAACGCTTAGTTAGCGAGTTACGGGTAGCGAAAAATTTCACCTAGAACTCTGTACCAGGTTGGTGAAGTAAGGCCGTATAAAAATGTTAAAAGTAGTTACAAAGATACAAATATGATTGTTTCTTATGGTTTTTAATCTGAAAAATTGAATAAAATTGGTTCCAGAGCTGTAAATGCAATACTTTCAGAGATATCTTACATAAAACACAAGAATTGGTGCAAAGAAATAACACATTCTTGTATTTAACGTAAGATTACTTCCATAAATGGTAAATAAAGGTGTATTTTTTCTTAATTAAATTTGTAGAAAATTTAATTCTGAAAAGATTCATGTGAATTACTCAGGAAAAAATGAATAATCGATATTGAAATTTCGCTTTATTTTGATTTTGATTAGTCTGTTTTGGTTTTAAATAAAGCAAAATTTCAATATCGATTATTCATTTTTTTCCTGAGTAATTCACATGAATCTTTTCAGAATTAAATTTTCTACAAATTTAATTAAGAAAAAATACACCTTTATTTACCATTTATGGAAGTAATCTTACGTTAAACACAAGAATGTGTTATTTCTTTGCACCAATTCTTGTGTTTTATGTAAGATATCTCTGAAAGTATTGCATTTACAGCTCTGGAACCAATTTTATTCAATTTTTCAGATTAAAAACCATAAGAAACAATCATATTTGTATCTTTGTAACTAGCTTTAACATTTTTATACGGCCTTACTTCACCGAGGGTACATAGTTCGAGGTGAAATTTTTCGCTAGCGGTAACTCGCTAACTAAGCGTTATCAGGCATATGTTTATATGAACTTTTTTTCTTATTTTTAGCTATAGAATGAGATCCCAAGAGATAGCCGTATAGTTTTGAATCATCCTGTATATGTATATTCATGCGAGGATTTACAGCCCCAGCTGTATCTCACTTCCTAAGTACCACCTCTCTCTGTCTCGCCAGTCCCCATCTGAGAGCCACAGGAAAAATTGGCATGAAAACAATACTTTCCTTCCCTATATATTCATATATTGCCCATAACAGACAGGTGGAGTGTCAAATTATTTACACTCAATCTGTTACTTGCAGGGCTAAAATAAATAGTTCTGTTTCTTGTCACATGGTCAGCCAATTAAATGACTGAATGGTTTAAGAAGAGAAGAGGTAGAGGTGTACTGTGACACTAATCACAGTTATCTCGTCTGAAAGTAATGAATTTCATTATACAGCCAGATTCTATGGTGAATGAAATGAAGGTATCATTGGCAGAGTGGAAAATATGTGCTTTTCAGAGGGCCTGGCATGCTGATAAGTGTAATTTTTCACTCAGTGATTTGTGGCAATGGTAAACCACCTCACTCCTCGATTTACTTAGTAAAACCTCTACAGGTTCAAACCAGCCTACTACAGGGTGATGACATAAACAACACATATTCATATAGGGCAAGAGAAAATAAAAAAAAAAGTGATTTTTAACGTTAGGTATAAATGGAGTATTTGTGTTAATAATATAATATATGTTTGTTGGTGTTGTGCAGAAGCGAGGGCGACCGCCTCAGTAGAAGACTTAGAAGATTTGTACTCATTGATAGGGCTATCGCTCGTGCTCGGCTTTGTTGTCATGTTATTAATCGACCAATGTTCCACTTCACGGTCAAGAGGTAATTATCAGCCTCTTTCGGAGGCCTGCATGCAAACCTCAGGTAAGCATGGCTCAACGTTACTTAACAAATCTAAAAACACTTTTAATATGTTGTATAGGTTTTCTAATTATCTAATTTTTTCTGGTTTATGGTTATCTGGTGTTTTTATAAAACCTCATTTATCCAAATTTTATGGTGTAGTTGTTCATTTCCGGTTGGCTAAATTTTTTTTTCTCTAATTCTTTATTTACAACTGTAAAATTTTACAACAAGCAAATGTGATGATTATGATAATAATGTAAATGAGATGATAGGCATGAGAGGGGTAGAGCCTCCATTGGTGCCTCCCCAGCAATTAAATTTGTATATCAAATTAGCAGATCTCTACTCCAACGTCTTTTAAGGCGTCTAGCAGGATTACCAGGTAAATGGACGTTGGAAAGTGAACGCACCAGTGGGTTCTCGTGTTCGTGTGACTTGTCGTGAAACCGTTTGTTTAGGTATTCGATGGAATTTTGTACAAGTGGTGTTTTCAAATCTGTATGTAAGGTTTTGTTGCTAACGTAAAGAGGTGCTTTTGCTATAAGGCGTAATGTTTTCGACTGGAATGCTTTAATTCATTGCAAGTTTGAGGATTTGGTTGAACCGTAAATTTGGGACCCGTAGGTCCACATAGGTTTCAAAAGAGAACAGTATATGCGTAATTTTTGTACCATTGGTAATTTTGATTGTTTGTGAAGTAGGGAATATAGAAGTTTTTGAATTAATTAAATTTATGTAGTCTGTCTATGCTAAGAGTACTCCGACGTATGCAACCAGCAACACAAGTGAGCATGCGTATTAATTAAAAATACGCACAGCATGATCAACAAACAAAATTCCATACAACACTAATTATTCACTCTAAGCTTAATATAATAAAAACACATTCAATTTATTTGTTAGAAATTTTTTATAAATCGAAGATTAGTTTATCATTAATAACTAAAATTTTACTATTGTTATTTTTTAACACTTAATGTGTTTGAGTTTTTGAAACGTAAAACCGGTAAACATTAAAAAGTAGAAAAAATTGTTTTTTTTTTTAATTTAATGGTTAAAATAATTAATTAAGGAGTCTCTTTATGAAACTACAATAATTACACCTAATCAAAACGGTATAATTGAAAACGGTTAAATTTTTATGATTAACTTATTTTTATGATGGAATGTACGGCAAGATAATTGTCAGGTGGAGAGGTAGATATGCGCTAACTAGTGTAAAACTTTTGTTTACAACGTATAGGAGGCGCTTGCGTCGCGCGCGCAGAGTACTCTTACAGTGGGTCTACTGTAAGAGTACGAGTACTCTGTCATGTATAGTCGGTCGACTATACATGAGTGGGGACCGATTTCATTTAATAAGCTTAGTCAAAATATACCAAACTAGTAACACTCCACCACCCATCACTGCATTTCACGGCTTCTAATTAAATTATAATTTAATTAGGTACTAGCCTAAAAAGTGGAAGGTCCTGGGTTCGACTCGTCTGGGACCCCCAGCGTAGAAGCCAGTTGCGCTGACCACTAGAACATTACTGCCTTGAGCTAAACATCACAAGCATGTTACTTTATTTGCATAATGTATCATCGCAGTCAGATGGTGAGAAGAATTGGTGTGATGCAGCAGATAGGTGCACGTGCAGGAATTTGTGATATGAAATGGTTGTGCCAATTGTGCTACTTACTATTAAATTCCATACAAAAATCCAGCAAAGAAAATTAAATGATTTCTTTGTAATGAAAACTAAACACTTGTAAATATTTGTATATAAATGTATTGTTGTTGGTTTCTGTTCAAAGAAATGTAAATGAATAGTAAATTTTCCCATTATTTTGTTTTTATTGATTGTTTGTGGATTTTCAATTTTCGTAATCACATTTAGCCCCAATTAGTCCGATAAACAAGTTACTGCTAACAAACCCCTTTGGTATTTGTAACCCCTGTTGGTCAGCCCGTTGGCGTAGTGGTTAGCACAACTGGCTTCTACGCAGGGGTCCCAGGTTTGATTCCCTGTCAGGTGTGGCATTTTTTTATAACTCATCTTCATCTATCATCGTTCTCACCATCTGCATTAGCAGTAATTGCAATACAGTCGGATGTTAAACCAAAAAAAAATTTTAACACCTATATTGCTAGCAATAAGTTCACACATAAAACTAGTAAAAAATTTACTAAAGCAAGTAGTAATTTGAAGATAGATTAAAATTTTAATAAAAAATTTACTGTATGAAGTGCTGTCTGTTGGAAATGAACAATGTGAAGTTGTTGTTGTGTGTTTCTGTCTAAAGAAGTGCAAATAAAGTGGTAAATTTTCCAATTATATTTTGTTTTTTTGATTTTCCATTGTTTCCAGTTTTTTAATTTTCTGGCTTGCATCCAGTCCCATTTAGTCCACATGAACAAGGTAGTTCTGTATTTGTTGTATTCGTATAAAGTTATTTTTGGATAAATGAGGTTTTTTGGGTTCTGTGGTAATCTATAATTTTCAAATTCTGAAATATATCCATGCCTATCAAATTTTCCATTAATTTCAGCGGGCTGCTTTAAAAAAAATTGCAAAATTTCAATTGGGATTTTAACAGCTTATATTTTATCAGCTGAATTGATAAATTTATTATTGATTTTAAGCTACTTAAAAATGGTCTGCATGAAGTCAGTAGTTTGCTTCTGCCAAACATGTAATTGCTTTTTTAGAGAATTTTTTTGTATTAACCCTTTCAATCCCAAATTTTTTAACTTTACACAATTAAATATGTGTACATTGTTTCATACACTTTACTGACATTTAAGTGAAATAAAATCACTTTTAGACCTTCAACCTTTTTTTGATGGCGTGACAAAAAGGTGTGACACATATGTCACATTGGGCTTGATGGTATCAGAGTTCCCAACAATATGAATAAGTAAAAATCATGAGCAGGCTTCCTAAACAAAATTCTCTTGCTTAGATTTGTAGCAAAGCATTATTTAAGACTTAAAAAAGGTTACAATTCAAAAATATTGGTAAAATTGACAAAATCAGTATTTACAGCCTAAAAAATATACTTGTATGTACAGTCAACATACTCGAAGAAATGCTACTTTATTTTAGTAAAAGAACACGAATATTTCAGACTAAAACTAACTTTAAAAAGAAACTAATGGTCGCGTCCGTGGCGTAGTGGTCAGCATCTTACACTGTAAAGCGGAGGTCTCAGGTTCGATTCCTGGCTAGGGTACATAAAATTATTACACTTTACATCCAGCGCTCTTTAATCAAAAGTAGTCGCTAACAATTAAAGTTTTTATGTCTGTTATTTCACTCCAATGTGACTTTTATGCCTCACTGGATAAAAGAGGGCTAAGGGACTACTCAACTCGTATCCTGGCAGAAAGAATTAAATAGAAGTGTCAATATACATATCTTACAATTAATCGGCTATTCTGTGATATATCAGTGAAATTATCACACACAATGATTAGAATTACAAAGAGATTAATATTGAAAAAATTTCTTACATGAGATGATGGTGGGTAGGCTAGAAGATTGTTGAAATATTTTTACGTAAACAGATATAAACGGTTGCAGGCCGTTCATTAGTCAATATACAAATGCGATTCTTAGTTTGTGTGAAAGCTTTGACGTTTTTCTACAGGAATTTGCCCTTGTTAGAAACGGTTGGATATATTGTACAGTGTAGCAAAGGGGTGAAGGGAGGGGTGCTCAACAAAATACTACCTGCAGTGTTCCTGAACAAGTCACCCTCATGGCATTCTCCTGCAACCTACTGAATTGTGAATATACATATGTGTAGATAACGTTATGCTTTACCATGGTTTTTCTCAAGTAAAATCTAACCACAGTCCAGCAGCCTCTCTTAGTTTGCTCCTAATTAAAACAAATAATGACGTCACTTAGCATGCATGCGCATTATATCAAAATGTGTACACGCTGATTAAAAAGTAACAACAAAATACTACTTTCAAAAGTATTAAATAGAAAATACTTTTGAAAATATTTTTCTAAATGAAATTGTTAGGCCTAAATCATATCATGACTGATGTTTTAAGTATTTATAATTTAAAAAATAGTTAACTTAATAGGAATATGACATCCGTAAAGTCGCAGACTCTAGCGTGCACCCTGTAGTAGCTGGCTTTTGTTTGTTGACAGAAGGAGCAAACTAACAACAGCTAAACTGTACATGAATGTGTGTTGACATCATGGAAAAGGAATGTAATACGGTCGCTGTGTATTAGAAGTGGAACAGCTGGAGCCTTAAGGGTTAATTATAAACCCCTTTCTGTAAATCATCTTCAGATCAACTACCCCTTTTCTTACCATTTTCATAAAATTTGTTTAACTAAATTGGTCTTACCTAACCATCTGATATTTTTAATTCCTAACTTATGCAACTTAAAATTTAGTGCAACCCCTTAGACTCACCATGTATAATAATTTACTATTCTACTTGGCTGTGATTGGCAAAATTTTGTTATAAGTAAATTGTAATATTGGTTGAAGAACAAGAGCAAATTTATTTCAGTTTGCCATATTTTGTACAATTTTATTAGAGGACTATAAAAGATAGGAAATGGTTTTTTTTATCTTATCTTTTTATTGGCCGTAGGACGTAAAATACTAAAAGTTATTAATATTTAGCTGTTATTAATTCTGATAACAATCCAGTCGTTACGCCACTTTAATAATGTTGTTTATGAATGGCCTTTAAAATTAAAATTTACTACAAACCACACTAGTTGTTTTCTTAAAAAATATTTCGCCCTTAAAAGGCAGGTGGAGTGTTAAATTATTTGCACTCGATCTACTAATAACAGGACTAAAAAAAATAGTTATCTCTCTTATCACATGGTCAGCCAATTATATGAGGTGTGGCTATTAAATAACGAGACTGCCGTTGTAAAAATGTTATTTTAATTTTATACATAATCACTTATTCTGCCCATAACAGACAGATGGAGAGTCAAATTATTTACACTCAATCTGTTCGTTGCTGGGCTAAAATAAATAGTTCTGTTTCTTATCACATGGTCACCCAATGAAATGACTGAATCATTTAAGAACAGAAGAGGTAGAGGTGTAAAAGATACTAATCAGAGTTATCTCCTCTGAAAGTAGGTAATGAATTTCATTATACAACTGGACCCTGTGGTGAATGAAGTGAAGGTGTCATTTGCAGGGTGGAAAGTATGTGCTTTTCAGAGGGCCCGGCATGCTGATAAGCATACTTTTTTTACTCGGTGAGGAAGGCACAAGTAAACCACCTCACTCCTCGGTTTACTTAGTAAAACCTCTACAGGTTCAAACCAGCCTACAGGCTGATGACTTAAACAACAACAATCACTTATTGTCACCTTCAATATGCACTCCTTCTCTATTCCTACAACGCTCCATGTGAATTTTCCATTGTTGGAAACGGTGCTGGAAGTCATCTTCTGTCAGCTCCTTCAGGACACGTGCCACTTTCTCTTATACAGCTTCCACAGACTCAAATCTTGTCCCTTTTAATGCAGATTTCACCTTAGGGAACAGGTAGAAGATAACAAGTGATGAAACGTGGTTTTTTACTTATGATCTGGAAACAAAGCGCCAATCCATGTATTGGAAGAGCCGAACTTCACTGAGAGCCAAAAAAGCTCGAATGACAAACCAAAATTTAAAGCAATGATTTTTTTTTTGATATCCATGGGATTATGTACCTTCACTGGGTTCCTGAAGGTAAACAATTAAAGAGTAAGAACTCTTTGACGTAGTTTAGAAAGTACCTCGAGGTAGTACTATTGATAGTTTACCTTCAGGAACCCAGTGAAGGTACATAATCCCATGGACATCAAAAAAAAAATCATTGCTTTAAATTTTGGTTTGCTCATTCGAGCTTTTTTTGGCTCTTGGTGAAGTTCGGCTCTTCCAATACATGGATTGGCGCTTTGTTTCCGGATCATAAGTAAAAAACCACGTTTCTTCACATGTTATTATCTTCTACCTGCTCCCTAAAGTGAAATCTGCATTAAAAGGGACAAGATTTGAGTCTGTGGAAGCTGTATAAGAGAAAGTGGCACGTGTCCTGAAGGAGCTGACAGAAGATGACTTCCAGCACTGTTTCCAACAATGGAAAATTTACATGGAGTGTTGTAGGGATAGAGAAGGAGTGCATATTGAAGGTGACAATAAGTGATTATGTATAAAATTGAAATTAAATTTTTTACAACGTCAGTCTCGTTATTTAATAGCCACATCTCGTATGACTGAAGCATTTAAAAACAGAAGAGGTAGAGGTGTAAATTACACTAGAGTAGTTCGTATGAAAATGGTCCGATGGTGACTGTGTAGGCGAAGCCCTTCCTCACCTTCGCACCCTCCAACGTTGCCACTTCTAATCTCATATTTTTATGTTTCTGAACAATAAATAAAATCCTGTACTTGTGATATTTTTGAAACAAACATAACGTATTGTAGTGTGAATTTTTCGTGTCAATTCCAAAAATAGATTCTTGGAGTGAAAATTTTAGACCGACAGAGCGCGAACAAATGAATCACCGTATTGGGTCAGTTACGGAGTAAACCTTACGTGTTTGGTCACATTTTAAGTCAAATAACTATTTTTTCCTCAATAACCTATGACAAATAATATATTATATATATGTAAAGAAAAATATAATTTTCTTATTGTGAATTGTGCTGCGTTAGCACAAACAACGTAAACAAATAAACAGCTCAGAAATATTTTAATAGTTACGATTGAATAAAAATTATAAACAAACACAAAAGTAATTGGTGATTGTGGCTAAAGAAACAACTACAATTAATGACATTAAATGTCATTTCTCATGTAATAGGAGAAACTCAATTGTGTTTTTGACCATAAATTGTGTTTTTAATAGATATAATACTTCTAATTTAAATTAGGTAAATATCTACTTATAATATTATCATTTAATATCATTATATTAAAATTCTTTTCAATTGTGTTTTGATTGCCATTGTCATTTCAATTAATTAGTCAATATCTATATATATATATATATATATATATATATATATATATATAATAATTTTTTTAATGCAAATACCTCAAATGAAAAGTCAGTAAATCGGTAAAGTCGTTGTCACGGGACGGTGTTTAACAGCTGATTTTCGGAGATGAATGTTCCGGGTTCAAATCCTACTGAAGGTAGTTACTTTTATATGGATTTGAATACTAGGCGGTGGTTACCAGTGTACTTTGATGGTTGGGGTTCAATTAACCATACCCTCTGAGTCTGTAGAAGACTACACAGTCTCATTTACACATCATACACATCATCCTCATCTCATTGGGTCATGGGGTTGCTTATTGTTCTCAATTGAACAGCGTACACACATTAAGAATATTAAAAAAAATTTTTGGCTTTAGGAGGTCATGAAACATGAAGTTTAGTTGAGTATTGAATATTTTATTCATATTACAATACTTACTTTTTTACCCTATACAATAATTTTTTTTTTTTTTTGTTTAACGTCCGACTGTTCTGCAATTACTGCTAATGCAGACGGTGAAGGGTGAAATGATTTTTTTTTGTAACGCATGAAAATATGCCGTGCCTGAATGGGATTCGAACCGAAGACCGTATGATGAAAGGCGAGCACGTTACCAACTGCGCCAATGCGGCTGGCCCTATACAATAAATTGAGCGGCAAAGAGTAAAGATTGTTTTAAGCTGTGATGGATAGGTTAATTTGTTGTCGTGATTGTATTTTATTTGTTGATTTATGAAACGCACAAGAGCCGCAATGTTGGTAGGGCTACACCATTATACGGGGTGTGGCTACTAAATAACAAGACTGACGTAAAAAATTATATTTTTATTTTATACATAATCACTTATTGTCACCTTCAATATACACTCCTTCTCTAACCCTACAATACTCCATGCGAATTTGCCAGTGTTGGAAAAAGTGCTGGAAGTCATCTTCTGTCAGCTCCTTCACGACACGTGCCGCTCAAAAATGTTTGAAATGAAGCTCGCAAAAATGTTTGTACTGACACTTTGTACACGATTGAAAATTACCCAAATTTTTTGAAAACGATAATAACATGTGATGAAACACGGTTTTTTACTTATGATCCGGAAATGAAGCGCCAATCCATGCACTGGAAGAGCCGAACATCACCGAGAGCCAAAAAAGCTTGTATGAGCAAGTCAAAATTTAAAGCAATGATGATTGTTTTTTTTATATCCATGGGATTGTGTTCCTGAAGGTCAAACAATTAATCAATATTACTACCTTGAGGTTTTGTCTAAACTATGTCAAAGAGTATGGAAAACACACCCTGAAATGTGGAAGGACAAATCATGGGTTCTCCACCAAGACAATGCGCCAGCTCATTCCGTGTTATCTGTCAAGAGGTTCCTAGCCAAGTACAGCATCTCAGTGTTAGAACATCCACCTTATTCACCAGATCTTGCACCATGTGACTTCTTCCTGTTCCCTAAGGTGAAATCTGTATTAAAAAGGTTTAATTTAAATGGTAGGAACTACTTAGCACAGTAGGTGTGTAAAAAAAACTTATAAAATTTATTAATTACAATAATTTAACGAACTGTTTGATATTTTTAACCCCTCGGATGTTAGTAATAAACATTTGTGTAGCATGGACGCAGTGCTAGTTTGAAATTTATATGAATTAAAATTAAACGAAACAGTTAGTAATGAAATTTTATCCGTAGAAAATTGAAGAGAATTTTAAATTTATCAGACAATGCAAATAATTAACATGATGTTGTTGATCATGCATTTCGTGTAAAAAAATTACCGTAATGTTATAATTTTTATCTATCTGAATGTATTGTCAATTGTTTGTCTGTTTGATTAGAAACACATTCAGTTATTGATTACATTTTTTTTGTTTTGTTCTCTAAATTGTCGTTATGTACATTTAGGCAATATTTATTATACTTGTACACTCTAAATGTTTACTTTTATTTACACACTATAGTACTTAACTTCTTTTAATCGTGTTTGTACAAGTGATTCAAATATCTGTTCACAATTTTATTATAATATTTACATTTTATTTTTATTTACTTTCTATCATAATACAATACCAGTTGAGTGTGCATCAACTGAATTATTTCTGGCTGTGATTGTTTTTTTTTTATCCGTAATGTGTGTACGTTGCAATCTGTTTAATTCAGAACAATAATCAACTCCCATGACCCAGTGAGATGAGAATGATTTGTAATGAGGTTTAGTCTTGTACAGATCCAGGCAACTATTCTTGAGAGAGTTTGGTTAATTGAACCCCAACAATCACAGTACAATATTCAGATGAACTAATGTCCCCTAGCCGTGGGAGTGAGAGAGAATGCATAATGCTCTCACTCGCATAACCCATATGCGCCGTTACTATAACATTGTCTTTAATTTTACTCATTGTTGTGAGCAAGCGTTTATGCATGCAGTAAACTAACAAACAAGATAACGACTGTAGTATGTTTTCAGATTTGGATTATGACGGTAAAGACCTTTGAGCGCATGCATAGTTATGCTACATATCTCCCTCTCACTCGCTCAGCTATGGGACATCAGTTCATCTCATACCTTTACACCGGTAACCACTGTCTAGTATTCAAATCCGTATAAAAGTAACTAAAGTCTAGCCTTTCTTAGTTTGCTCCTACTTTCAACAAATAATGATGTCACTGAGCATGCATATTATATAAAAATGTGTACACGCTGATTAAAAAGTAAGAACAAAATATTTCCAAAAGTATTTAAATACAAAATACTTTTAAAAGTATTTTTATAAATGAAATTGTTAGGCCGACATCATATTTTGACTGATGTTTTAAGTACTTTAAGTAGTTATAATTTAAAAAATAGTTAACTTAATAGGAATACGACATCCATAAAGTGGTGGACTCTAGAAGCGTGGACCCTGTAGTAGCTGGCTTTGGTTTGTTGACAGTAGGAGCAAGCTAAGGATGGCTGAACTGTACCTTTACTAGGATTTGAACCACAGAACCTTTGTCTCCGAAAATCAGCTGTTAAATAACTGACTTCCGGTGATGGCTTCACCTCAAGACCAACTCGTTGGTATGATTGTTAACATCAGAGTTGTCGCCTGCAAAGTTAGGACTTTTTTTTATGATTCTTACCCTTTATGTAGTAAAGAAAAGTATGGCAGTTTTCAAAATTATCTATACCTGCATTTCAACCTAATCTCCTTTACTCAGCACCCTTTGAAGGTGAAAAATCATTTTTAGTAAGCTTATTCCCCATCTGTCACTGTGCAACTGTGAATCCCATATCGGGTGGGATTGAAAAGTCGTGGGAAAACTAACCTAGATTCACCGCGACAATGAATCGGACTTAAAATATTTAGCAGACAGTTGAAAATATTTAGTCTGATCCGAAGTCTGTTAAAACCGGAATCTGTTATACAAGAGTATATTGTACTTTTATTTCTGTAGTAATAAAAAAAAATTTATAAACAAATAATTAGATTAATTTAAAGATAACTATATGTTACATATTCTCCATCTTATTGTACGGAGTGGAATTTTGGACCTTAATGGAAGCAACAATGAAGAGAGTGCAGCATTTGAGTTATGGACTTACAGAAGAATTCTTAAAATATCATGGATGGATAGAATATCAAACATCAGTGTACTTTAAAAACTTTGTAAATAAAAGAAAAAAAGTAATGTGCCCAGTAAAAAGAAGAAAATAAAATATCTAGGACACATCATTAGAAATGACAGTGAGTACAAGTTGCTGAAATGCATTTTCTAAGGAAAGGTACAGAGTAAGAGAGGTGATGGAAGACGACGAATATCTTGGCTAAAGAACTTGAAGACCTGGTTACAAATTTCTACTACAGGAGGACTATTTAAAGTAAATAGAATTAACATTAACAGAATGATTGCCAACATTTGCTAGCGGATCGGCAATAAAAGAAAAAAAATAAATCTTTATAAATAAAATAAATGCATCCTGCAGTTTGAAATTAATTCTTTTTTATATAATGAATTTATGTAATAAATGTCACTAACCTTCCTTTTTAACTGCATCAACTTTTATTTTCACTTACAAGTGTTTCGGTGGATCCACCATCATCAGAGTAAATAACATATAATTGAAACTAAAAATTTTATTTATTAAAAATCTATAGAAGATGGTACATCTTCAGTCATTTGTATAACAGTTTTATACAAATGACTGAAGATGTATCATCTTCTGTAGATTTTTAATAAATAAAATTTTTAGTTTCAATTGTATGTTATTTACTCTGATGATAGTGGATCCACCGAAACATGTGTAAGTGTAAATAAAAGTTGACGCAGTTAAAAAGGAAGGTCAGTGAAATTTATTATACAAATTCATTATATAAAAAAGAAGAAGAAGAAAGCATTTTTGGAAGGGCTGTGACTCTCTCAATGTTGAGAATGGTGCCAAAACGTTTTCCCTTTCAGCATGGTTTTTATTTATGAGATAGAGTAAAAATGCAATTTCAACAATTTTTGAACTCTCAAATATTCACTTGCCAGAATAAACAGTTCACCTTTTGAAACCATTTTAATCCAAAAAGTGAAAAAGTAATATTATAGAATCATTGATTAAATTGCCTAAATTCGGGACAACTCCTGAAATAGAAAATTTATTTTATGACCTTTAGTTTGTTATTGACATAAGGAATGATCTTTTGATACTAGCATCTCAGCAGCAGTAGCTATGAATTTTTTTCACCATGGATTTGATCGGTTTAAAAATCCTAAGATCTATCTAGTGACAATCTTACAAGCTGTGTGTGGTTCAACCAAGTAATTTAAATGTATTATAATAAATAAATTTCTGTGTTTTCAAATAAAAGAAATTACTTGATTATAAATTGATTATGTAATGGTTTAATTAATTAATTGTTTATTACAGCCGTTGAAAATTAATAAAATTCATCTTGCAAGTTGGTAAGTTTAATGTAAACTAATAATACATACATTGTTCTTTTTATAGATTTAGGGCCATTTCCAGTAATTTTAAATTTACCTGGAATTTTTTTTGACGCTCAAAATTCTCTGCTTTCTTTCATCATTTGTTTTTCTTTTACTCTTCTTTAAAGCTCTTAAATATTATATATATTTTTTTGTTCTGTTCTATTCATCTTTTGTTCCTCTCTCTCTTTTAAGTGTGTTTCCTAAATCCATCTGGAAAACTTTAGGAAAACCATTAAAATTTTTGGAAAACCAAGATTTTTTACTCTTCTTTTGAAACTCTTAATTACCATAATATTTATTTTGTTCTGTTCAAAGTATTTTTATCCTTGCTTTTCAAGTGTGTTTCGAAAAATCATCAAACCTTTTGGAATTACAGAGCTCGGTATGTTTTTAATTGATTTCTCGGTAGCAACAATAATTTTTTTTTTTTGTAAGTGACCACTACTTCACCATTCCACCATTGTGCCACTATTTCACCAATGTGTCTTCACCATTCGAGCCATTTATCTTCAATTCATTCTTTAATGTATTTCTCCATCCCTATCCTAAATCTCCTCTTGTGTATTTCTTTGTTATTCTTGTGACTCCAGTGGCATCTCCTTAGGAATTTTATCTCAGTGGAAATTATTTTCATCTTGTTTCTTTAAATTAATCACCTGAAGTTCAACTCCATAATATGTCATCACATGATCCATTTTGATGTTGTGTATCATTTCCTTGGTTTTCCTGGTACTGGAACTTAATAAACAAATATTGGTTTAAAGGTGATCACTATTTTCATCCCTTTAGGGGTAAATTTTGGAAATGGTTAAGGGGTATTTTATTTAATTGCATTATAAAATATAACATTGCTGAAATTCAGCTATCGAACTCTTGTGGAACTTTGTAAACAATACGTATTGGTTTAAGGATTGAACACTATTTTCATCCCCTTAGGGGTACATTTTTGGAAATAGTTAAGGGATAATTTTTTTAGTTAACATTACCGAAATTCAGCCATCTAACTTGTCTGGAACTTAGTAAAGAATAAATATTGGTTTTAGGGTTGAACACCCTTCTAACTCCTTAATGGTGGAGTATTGAAATCGTTTGTTTACCTTTTCTATTTACTAAAGGGAATATTCCGTCCAAATTTCAGTGTTCTAACTATTGTACAAAGAGGAGAATTGGAGATGAGAAAGTCAGTCAGTGAGGATTTTTCCCATTCATCTATTTAATCACTTAATTTGTCCGTTAGCTCTAATTTAATTTTTTCTCTCGTAGTTCATCCAACCTTAGTAGATATGATGTTCTTTTGGTACATCTAAAATTATAAACTTGTAAAATGAAATTACGAGGGAGTTGAGTAAATTTACGCATTGTGTAATTGGATTTATCTGTTATCTTGACCTTCTTCTGTAATTTACTATCTAAGAGTTAACGACCTATTTAATTTTGTCACCTTGGTAAACTAGTAAACTATATTCACTTTTTATTTGATAAACACATTAAGTAAGTAATATAAAAATGATTTACAATAGGTTTTTAAAAATGATTATTTATTTATTTATTTACTTACATTTATAACATGTCATCGTTTTTTTTTTGTTTTTGGATTACATAATAGTTTTTTGTTCTAATTTGCAGAATCATAATGTTTCTCTTTGTTTACAAAATAATATACAGTATTTGTGGAGTCGGCTGAAAAATTTATTTATATTGAATTGTTCTTAGATTCATTTAAAATTTCATTTGTTAGTGTATTGTTAAATACTGGTTGCCTAAAATATTCTGATACTTATCGCTAAGGTCCATTTTGGAATCTGGGTACAATAAAAATAATTAACAAACTATCGTTTAAAATTACAAGAATTTATTATAAACTAAAAATTACAAATGATAATGTTACTTAAACGTACAAATAAATTACAGGTACAAATAGTAAAATTTAATTGATTTGTAATAAATAATAAACTAATGACAACAAATTAATAACGTCAAGTAAATTAAACCAGACAATCTCGCAGTTAATTATTCTAAATCCTGGTCACAAATGATTATGCAACATGTACAGTATTTGCTGGACCTTGTCAACAAATGTATCTGTTACACGATATAACTTATTTACTGAATGACAGATCAAAACTAACTCTCTGACCAAAACCACCTGCTGCTTGTATACTGATGCTTTGGAAATTTTGAGATGGACAAAGAGTTTTGATATAATAATAAAAATCTGGTGTGAAACACTCACACAACTTTCTCTTGCCAATGCAAATAATTTAAACAATATAACCTAATATTAGTTATAAACATTAGAAATAAACAAAAAACTAACCTCAATAAACATAGCCTAATTTTAATCATATATGAAAGACGCAAAATGAAGAAAATCAACCTCAGTTTAGCTTAAAAATACGGAAAATCACTGTCACACTAAACTACTCTCTGTAGAGAAAAATGCTCTAATTGAAAGTTGTAGATCTTTTAATTTTCTATAAATTTGATTATAAACACTTTTGTCATAAAATGAATACTAAGGCCGAAATCTTAAAAAAATCGATTTTTCACACGTTTTTATGAGGAAAAACAGAAAATCGCTAATTATCGCTAAACTAAGCATTATACAAAAAAATGTTTCAAATAAAAGTTGTAGAATTTTAAATTCTCTACATTTTTTATCATATAAATTTTTGCACTATAATACATATTTAAGCCATAATCTTAAAAAAACACTTTTTTATGTAAAAACACCCTCACCAAGAATTTCAGCAAACATGGCGCCTACCCTATCTTGTAGAGAATAAAAAATTGAGGAAATGAGGCGATTTTAAAAAAAAATCGTAGGACCAGTTTTTGAGAAAATCGCAAAAAAGTGAAAAATTATACGAATAAACTACTACTTCCGGTTGACCGATTTTGATGAAAATGTTCGTGTCGGGTCCAGTAGTGGTATGTAACTTAAGTTTCAAGTTCGTACAATGTTCCGTTCTTGAGATATTCTGTTCACACATACACAGACCAATCGCTAAAAACATGTTTGTGTGGGTTCAGAGGGTCTGAAAATGTGTAGATCTGGTGAAAACTCGATTTCCAAAAATCGACATGAAAACAATATTTTCCTTCCTATATATTCATATAGGCAAGAGAAAGTAAAAACACAAAGTTTTCTGTCGATTTCGAGATGTTGGTAAAAGTGTAGTTACTTGAGTCACGAGTTTGCCTTTGATTTTAGCGAGGGGTAAAAGGGGGGAAAGCATCACTGCTCATGCGTGACTGCTTTCGTATCAGTTCGCTACCACAACAACGTAAATATCAAACCCAATATTGACGATTTATTCGGAATGGCAGAACGGGGAAATTTCAACTGAAACTTATCTTGCACACATTTGTAAGATTTACTCGCTATGTAAGTCTCTACAATAAACACGCGTTCTTCCTTGGAAAAAAAAACCATTGCTGACACAATAAAATGAAACGACTGCTGTCACCACACTAATGCTTGACTGGAACATTTTAACTGTCTTAGGTAGTTGGCCTTAAGTACACTGTTGCCAACATACCGATTGGGGGACATAAAATTTACCGATGTATTACTTCTATCTTCTTATAATCAGGGTTGCGTCCTTAATAAAACACCCGGTTCTTCCTTGTACATAAAAAACCATGGTGACACAATATAACGAAACGACTGCTGTCACCACACTAATACTTGACTGGAACATTTTAACTGTCTTAGGTAGTTGGCCTTAAGTACACTGTTGCCAACATATCGATTGGGGGACTGAAAATTTACCGATGTATTACTTATATCTTCTTATAATCAGGGTTGCGTCCTTAATAAAACATCCGGTTCTTCCTTGTACATAAAAAACCATGGTGACACAATAAAATGAAACGACTGCTGTCACCACACTAATGCTTGACTGGAACATTTTAACTGTCTTAGGTAGTTGGCCTTAAGTACACTGTTGCCAACATACCGATTGGGGGACATAAAATTTACCGATGTATTACTTATATCTTCTTATAATCAGGGTTGCGTCCTTAATAAAACACCCGGTTCTTCCTTGTACATAAAAAACCATGGTGACACAATATAACGAAACGACTGCTGTCACCACACTAATACTTGACTGGAACATTTTAACTGTCTTAGGTAGTTGGCCTTAAGTACACTGTTGCCAACATATCGATTGGGGGACTGAAAATTTACCGATGTATTACTTATATCTTCTTATAATCAGGGTTGCGTCCTTAATAAAACATCCGGTTCTTCCTTGTACATAAAAAACCATGGTGACACAATAAAATGAAACGACTGCTGTCACCACACTAATGCTTGACTGGAACATTTTAACTGTCTTAGGTAGTTGGCCTTAAGTACACTGTTGCCAACATACCGATTGGGGGACATAAAATTTACCGATGTATTACTTATATCTTCTTATAATTAGGGCTGCGTCCTTAATAAAACACCCGGTTCTTCCTAGGAAAAAACCATTGCTGACACAATATAACGAAACGACTGCTGTCACCACACTAATGCTTCACTGGAACATTTTAACTGTCTTAGGTAGTTGGCCTTAAGTACACTGTTGCCAACATACCGATTGGGGGACATAAAATTTACCGATGCATTACTTCTATCTTATAATCAGGGTTGCGTCCTTAATAAAACGCCCGTTATTTTGCTGCAGGACTTAGCAACAGAAAGTTTGATATTACTGTAGTGAGGCTATTTTTTAGTGGCGATTTACTACAACTTCTTGACGCATGTGCGCTGGGACTGCAACATCCTACCGTTATAGCTACAGTGCGCTCTTCAATAGCCTAGTCAAATTATTAAAAAACAAAAAAATTGGTACTTATTTCTTACTTCTTTAGTGGTAGCTATTTAGTTTTTGTTTAAAAAAGAGGTTGTGCCACTGGAACGATCGTAAGTTTTTTAAACCAAAACTAAATAGCTACTAAAAACCCGGTAAGAAATTTTCATTTATATTATAATTTATAAATCAAATGGTTGACAGAATGCATTACAAGGATTTGTTTGTAAAATAAATGTTTAAAGGAAAACTCAGTGTTGATTTTCCATGTACGTTTATGCTTGCATATATTTTCCTGGTTAACACTTTAAAGACTGACATTTTTTTTTGTAGTTTTGCCCGTGGACTGCCATTTTTCAGGGATTTTTAAAAAATTGTATCAAATCAGCCATTAGTCATTAATTCAAAAAGTAAAGATAAATTAAAAATCATAAGTAGTAGATTACTTTTTATTTATTAAGATTAGAATTACTTGCATTTTATGATAAAGATGTTTGACTGAAGAGAGGTATGTTTTCTTGAATTTAAAAAATTTTCACTGTATAATGATAATATATAAGAAAAATAAAATTAATTATATGAGTTAAATTCTTAAAAACTAAGTACTATAATAACAAACTAATAACTGACCACAACGGGCAGAAGTATCAGCAGGTCGCTTGCTCACACTCGATAACATCTATGCTGTAAAAGTCGATATATTACGACTATGAGTGTACTCTATTAGATTCAGAATGAACTAAATTAAGTGATAGCATAAATGGCAATTGTATTCGATACGAGTTAATGGATATAAAACCAAGTGAAATAGGCGCCCGTATCGTATACGGGTGCCGTCCTGAAAGTGTTAATAAAACGGGTCAGCCCGTGGTGTAGTGGTCAGCGCAACTGGCTATTATGCCGGGGTCCCGGGTTTGATTCCCGGTCAGGTCTGGCATATTTTTCATCTTTAAATCACCACATATCATTACCTACGCACAAGCCCAAGGCTTATGTAGGCATCATCACTCAATAAAAAAAAAAAAATAATTCTCAAAGTGGAACATTTGGGCGTTTTACAGGAAATTTTCTGGACAAGTAGTAGTTGGGTACACAATTTGAAATTAAATATTAATTAATGTTATTTGCGTTGTGTTTTTGTGGCAGATGTTGAAGTCGGTGTATCGAATGGAAACAACGGCGCGAAATTTACGGCTACAATAGGATTGGTTGTTCATGCAGCTGTTGATGGTGTAGCTCTTGGCGCTGCTGCCACCACAACTCATACAGATGTAGAAATGATCGTGTTCATCGCTATCATGTTACATAAGGTAAATTATAATTTAACTAATTAATAGTTAATCTTAATAATTAGAATGTTAATAATTTGGTCTGTCAATAATCCATATTTGATTCTGGTGAAAAAATTAATTCGTACAGGTACAGTATGTATTGATACCAGCGTATAAGATTGCACGCAACCCACAGAACGTGTGTACTACTGTACCGAAAAATCGATCACTGTTACTCCCAACCTCAGCTGATCTATCTGGTGTTACTCCCAATCTAGATATTAGTTAATATTTTATGCCGTTAAGAATGTGTGTTTTATGTGCATCTGTTATGATTTTAAATAAAGCGAAATTTCAATATCTATTATTCATTTTTTCCTGAGTAATTCACATGAATCTTTTTAGAATTAAATATTCTACGAATTTATGTAAGAAAAAATACACCTTTATTTACCATTTATGGAAGTAATCTTACGTTAAACACAAAAATGTGTTATTTCTTTGCACCAATTCTTGTGTTTTATGTAAGATATCTCTGAAATTATTGCACTTAACAGCTCTGGAACCAATTTTATTCAATTTTCCAGATTAAAAAACATAAGAAACAATCGTATTTGTATCTTTGTAACTACCTTTAACATTTTTATATGGCCTTAATTCACCGAGGGTACAGAGTTGTAGGTGAAATTTTTCGCTAGCCGTAACTTGCTAACTAAGCGTTTTCAGGCATATGTTTATATGACCTTTTTTTCTTATTTTTAATTATAGAATGAGATCTCAAGAGATTGTCGTGTAGTTTTGAATCACCCTATATATTTGTTTGTAAAACAAGTTTTTTCATGTTCACCGATTTTGTGACAAATTTCAAAGAAGAAAAACACCATATGTATGAAGTTGCATAAAACATTGACAAAAATGTTTTAATTATGGTTATAAAGGCTTTTGATAGAAAATTTCTGAGTCGATCACAGTGTTATGAGTGGTACAAGAGGTTTAAAGAAGACCGTATGTTGTTAAAAGACAATCCTCTTTCAGGACACGTATGAATATCAACTGGCGGTGATCATGATGTTAGAATAAATGTTCTTGTGCGATCTATCGTCGACTAAACATTTGTGAAATAGCAGAAAAATGCAAGATTCCACTGAGGTTCTTCAATAAGAATCACCGAGTATTACAAAATAATCACCCACTCCCCATATTCATCAGACTTAGCCATGTGCAACATTTTGTTCTCAAAAATGAAAAAAATCTAAAAGGGAAGCATGTTGATGATTTGGTGGCTGTAAAAACCGCCAAATGTTTTCATTTTGCATTATCTACTAATGGTACAATATTGTGACACTTATCGATAAGGTCCATTTTGCGATCTAGGTTATTAAAAAATTAATACACTAAAGTTTACAATTACAAATATATTTATTACACTAAATGATTTACAAAATAAATAATAAACAATAGATAATTTAATAATTTACTTAGCACTACTTACAATCAATTTTACAACAGAATACACATACAAAATGAAACTGAATACACAACAACTGAATTTAATACAGATACACAATAACTTTTCCAAATACACACACGAACAAAGACAGTATAACAATCGTTGACCAACACAATGCTCGGAACCGTTAACCTGAATAACACTCGTAGCCACTCGTCAAAGATCAAACAAATACTCACTCTGACCGCACTCGAGGGTCTCATTATATTCTCATTTAAAAAGATCATTCCAAAAAAAGCTGAGAAACTCAATGCAAATGATAAAGTACAAAAAATAACCCTTTATAAATGAGTGCTAGAAAAATCTATTGTAAACAAGTCAACAATAGGTCTTTTGTAAATAGAAACTGTTACAGGCTGACCTTTTCATAGATAATAGTGCAGTCTCCTTTCAAACAACTTTTATGAATAGGCATACCTTTATAGCCACCTCATTGTTCCTCTTGTTTTATTGTTATTGTTTCACTCTATTATCCTCTCTTTACTATTTTTATGAATGAAATTTTAGAAATTACGCGAACCATGTCTTTACGATATTGTCACAATATATATATAGAATAGAATTATATTCTATTTTTTTTTTTTTTCGAATAGCTCTTTAACGAGAGCACCCTAAATCAATATTTGGGGTGTTTCTTCATGTCCTACGCTGCTCCATTCTCTTCCTCACCCACACCTCCCTCATCCTTCTCGATCTGTCCATCCTCAGCTGGTCCATATTGTGAGGTTCACACCTCCTCCTCTCACTTTCCTCCCTAAAGGTCACTCTCTCAACTTTACCCCGAAAAACCTCTCTATTGCATATATCTTCTGTGGTAATCCCTGCCGTTAAGCAATCTGACAGCGTTTCGGTGAACCATGCTGGCTTAATCTTAAGTTTCATTATCCTCTCATAGACCTGTTTTGCCAGCCGATTAAATGATTAAATTTTTTTTTTTTTTTCAAAGTTGATGAGTTCTGAACGTACGCATTGCCCCCCCCTCCTACCCACTTCATAGCTAGCCAATCACTTGCTCTTGTGGCTCTGTTATATATTTCACAGCCATATTTTGGTCTTTTAATAACATAACCTATAAACATACTACCAGCTGATTATACGAGGGCTATTCAGAAAGTAGGGAACGTTTTGTAAATAAACAAAAACTATGTAAAAGAAAATTTTTTTATTATATACATCTGAAAGAGTGACTAAAATACTACTTTTCTACAAAGTCACCAAGCAAATTGAGGCATTTGTCATAGCGGTGGATAAGCTTCAAAATTCCTTCGTCATAGAAATCCGCCGCCTGCAACCGCAGCCACTCAGTGACGCGCGCCCGGAGTTCCTTGTCGTCGTCGAAGCGCTGTGTTGCTAGCCAGTTCTTCATTCTTGGAAACAAGTGAAAATCACTTGGTGCAAGATATAGGGTGGATGAGGGAAAACCTCCCATTTGAATGAATCAAGGAGTTCTTTTGTGCGGGTTGCCGTGCAAACCGCACAAAAATCAGCAAGGAAGATTATGGCTACTGTGTTTTGGGACAGGCAAGGTGTGCTGCTCATTGACTTTCTCGAGCGTGGTGCAACAATAAACTCTGATCGGTACTGCCAAACATTGCGCAACCTTAGGAGAGCAGTTCAAAACAAGCGCCGAGGAAAGTTGTCAAAAATTTTGTTTCTTCATGACAATGCCCGACCTCACACGGAAAACCGCACAAAAGAACTCCTTGATTCATTCAAATGGGAGGTTTTCCCTCATCCACCCTATAGTCCTGATCTTGCACCGAGTGATTTTCACTTGTTTCCAAGAATGAAGAACTGGCTAGCAACACAGCGCTTCGACGACGACGAGGAACTCCGGGCGCGCGTCACTGAGTGGCTGTGGTTGCAGGCGGCAGATTTCTATGACGAAGGAATTTTGAAGCTTGTCCACCGCTATGACAAGTGCCTCAATTTGCTTGGTGACTATGCAGAAAAGTAGTATTTTAGTCACTCTTTCAGATGTATATAATAAAAAAAATTTTCTTTTACATAGTTTTTGTTTATTTACAAAACGTTCCCTACTTTCTGAATAGCCCTCGTATTATAAAGTATTGCATGTTAACGCGCTCTATAATCGAAGTGTTCAGTACGAGATGATCTAATGTGGCTGTTATATGCATGCACGCGTAATGTTTGTCAGGTTGATACATTCGTACAATCTGACAACTCTGGCAAACGGTTTGATTGGTGTAAACGCGTCGAACTGCAGAGCTCATCAATGGTGAAAAGCATTATAGGTTATGTTATACAGCAGATTTTTCTTAGTGTAAACATTGGATTCAAAATATATTTGTGTGTGTTGGAACAGACTGTTTTGTACTGGTATAAGAACAATGCATCATGAACAGTTGTTGAGTCATCTTCACTTAACCGATTGGCGTGTAATGACGGTGAAACGCCGTCCATCATAATTGTGCCGTTGTATACGAGGGCAGTCCAGAAAGTCTTGTCACGTTTTGATATAAAAAAAATTAAGTACAAGAAAAAAATTTTATTGTATACATTTGAAAGTGCAACTAAAATGCTATTTTTCTACATAATCACCAAACAAATTAAAACACTTATCATAGCGGTGAACTAATTTTGAAATGCCGGCGTCATAAAAGTCTACCGCCTGTGATTTTAATCTTGCACAAAATTTGTGATAACCTAATTTTTCTGTAACAATTTCGTGCAATAAACTTTTTAAAATTTGTGGGAAAATAGCGATAGCTCTCTTATGGTGAATCGACGGTCTTCTTTAATCTTCTTATTGACTTTATTCACAATGTCATCAGTCACGAGGCCTGGCTGTCCACTTCGTTCCTCCTCATGAATATTAGTTCGGCCATTTTTGAACTGAATCCACAAACGCCGTACTCCACTTTCAGTGTAAACATCAATCCCATAAACTTGACAGATTTGACGATAAATATCAATTGGTTTATTGTTTTTAGCCAACAAAAACCGTAATACTGACCATACTTCACAACTGGCAGGATTTTGAATTGCAGCACACATTTTAAATTGTTGTTGAAAAACAACGAAGAGCGACACAGACCTCTCGCTAGCACGGCTGAATAGCCACTGAACAGAAACGCCGCAGCACCAAAATGGCCGCGATAGCTCATCCCCTAGCGGCTACAACGCAAAACGTGACAGACTTTCTGGATTGCCCTCGTACAATGATGACGATTCAACATCCTCGTACACTATTTAGTGCTGTCTACATAGTTTTTAAAAAATTGTTAATGTAGCAGCACTAATGAAAATACATAATTTTTGCTTTATTTATATATATCTACCAATAGAGTGAATGCAAGTGTTCAGTTATAATTTCGTGATCAAAATAACCTATACTATGTGTAGGAAAATGGTGTTTGTTTCATTCTATAAATGCGTGTTTGTTAAGAAATTCTAAGTTATTTATCGTATTTTTTGGTGTTTTATATCAAGTTATAATATTCAATATTAATAATTCAATAATTTTTAACTATTAAATAAATTCTTACCACTAATTTTTAAAAATTTTAAATACTTTTGTTGAAAAAAAATTCTCTAGATGGCCCTTATATAATTTTTATAGAAAATTATAAATTTCTAAGTTACAATTAAAAAAAACTTAAAAAAAATTTTAGAGACAATAAAAGTAATTCTTTGGTCTAAATGTTTACTAAATTCTTAAAAAATGAAAAAAAAATCTGGTGTGAAACACTCGCACAACTTTCTCTTGCCAATGCAAATAATTAAGAATAAACATAACATTAGTAATAAAACATTGAAAATAAAAAAAAACTAACCTCAATATACATAACCTTATTTTAATCATGAGTGAAAGACGCAAAATGAAAACTAAACTCAGTTTGGCTTAAAAATACGGAAAATCACTCTTTCATGCTAAACTAGGCTCTGGAGAGAAAAATGCTCTAAGTAAAAGTTGTAGATCTTTTAATTTCCTATAAATTTGATTATATACACTTTTGTCGTAAAATGCATACCAAGGCCGAAATCTTTAAAAAATTGATTTTTCACACGTTTTCGTGAGAAAAAAACAGAAAATCGCTAATTACCACTAAACTAAGTGTTATACAAAAAAATGTTTCAAATAAAAGTTGTAGAATTTTAAGTTTGCTACATTTTTTATTGTATAAATTTTTCCGCTAAAATGCATATTAAAGCCGTAATCTTAGAAAAACCACTTTTTTACGTGAAAACAGCCTCACCAAGAATTTCAGCAAACATGGCGCCTACTCTATCTTGTAGAGCATAAAAAATTTAACAAACCAGGCGATTTTAAAAATAATCGTATGACCAGTTTTTGAGAAAATCACAAAAAAGTGAAAAATTACTCGAATAAACTACTTATTCCGGTTGACCGATTTTGATGAAAATGTTCGTGTCAGGTCTGGTAGTGGTATGTAACTTAGGTTTCAAGTTCATACAATGTTCTGTTCTTGAGATATTCTGTTCACACACACACACACAGACCAATCGCTAAAAACATGGTTTTTGGATTCAGGGGCTCTGAAAACGTGTAGATCCGGTGAAAACTCTATTTTGAAAAATCGACATGAAAACAATACTTTCCTTCCTATATATTCATAGAGGCAAGAGAATTGGTTAAAAGAAAAAAAAGTTATTGTCTATTTATAATATAGTGTAGTTTTATTCAAAACTAAATCCAACTGTAAGGCCACCAACAGTACAAAACAATTTGTATGTCAATCGGTTAATGATTGTTTATGTACACCTTTTGTAATTAATGTTTTTTTTTTTTGTGTTCAGGCTCCTGCTGCATTCGGGCTCGTCACATTTCTCATGCATGAAGGTGTAGATAGGAAAAGAATAAAAAAACATTTACTCGTGTTTGCGTTGGCTGCACCTTTATTAGCAATCGTTACATATTTTGGAATCGGAAAGGTAAGCTGTGTATATTTATTGCGTATGGCTCCATCTATTTATGTTTTTAATTATTTATTTGGTAGTTTTGTTGTTACAAACAGTCCCATGTTGTTGTACCCCATGTAGGTAGTTTTGTTGTTTTGTAGTTTTGTTGCTTGTCAATAGACAAGTAAAGAACAGTATGGCTGTTGTTATCTGAGCTACTGTTAATAAAATCAAATTTTGAAAAATATTTATGTAAGATTGAAACTGGTTGACTAGAGCGGTATAGTAAGTGCCAAAGTGCTTGCTGCTCGGGAAGAAACATCTACTTCAGGTTTAAAAAAGAAACGCAAAGATCTAATTCCATTTATCCCCTGCTTAAATACAACTGGGAATTTATAAATTAATTGCATATTGGAAATTCTTAAAAGTATTATCAGTCATTAAAACATTTCTGTTTCTAACTTGCTTGTTGTTTATTGAAACAAGGAGAATACTTGGATGAATAAAAAAATGTTCAAGGACTAGTTCTTTCATGAATTTGTTCCTCAGTAAAGCAAGAAGAAGATAATATCATTGACAATCAAAATAGTAAGCAAATTTGAATTCATTGAACTACATACCTTCTACAGGATGTTACAAACTGATGCAACTTATTTTTAGACCGCATAAATGTACGAGGGCAGTTTTATCAAATTCTGATAGGTTGTGAATAATAAGACAAGTGAAAATAGAGAAAAATGTTTTATTACTAAAAGTTACATACGAGGTCTGTTCAAAAAATAACCAAACCATTTGAATTACGCGCTAACAGGGATATTTAGTGACGTGCGGTTGGCAGCACACTGTTTTACGTCATTTCTTTTGTAAACACATGTTCTTAGATTATTGATATCTCATTTAATTTTAGTGTTGTTGTGTTTTTAGTACGACGTGTTTAAGTGCTAGTGACGATTTTTGTAATGTGAAACTTTTGCCAACCCATTGTGAAGTTGCACTTTTGTCTCAATGTCGTAGCCGTAAACCCAGGTTTTGTCTTCTGTTATGATCCTTTGCGTGAATGTTGCATCATCATTGACTAGTTCAAGAAGTTGCCGCCAAACGTCCACACGATGTTCTTTTTGCTGTTCGGTCATCAAACGGGAACAAACTAGGCTGCAACTCGATGCAAGTTCAATTTTTCAGTCAAAATTTTATGGCACGATCCAACTGAGATGCCAACCGTTTCTGAAAGTTCTCTGACAGTCAATCGCTGATTTGCACGCACTAGATCATGGATTTTCCTAACGTGTGGGTGTCATCAATTAAAGTCTAAGGGCTTGCTGGTTGAGGGTCATCTTTAATTGAATGGCGACCAATTTTAAGCCGAGAAAACCATTAAAAACATTGCAACAAATCAGAGAATCATCTCCATGACCTTGTTTCAAAAGTTGAAATGTTTCTGTGAAAGTTTTCTGCAGTTTCACGCGAAATTTCACGTTGCACCTTTGCTCCCGAATTTCGCACATTAAAAAAATCGTCACTAGCACTTAAACACGTCATACTAAAAACAGAACACCACGAAAATTAAATGAGATATCAACAATCCAAGAACATGTGTTTACAAAAGAAATTATGTAGATCAGTGTGCTGCCAATCGCATGTCGCCAAATAACCCCGTTACCGCATAATTCAAAAATTTCGGTTATTTTTTGAACAGACCTTGTTTAGGGTCCATTATGAAAGTAATACACATTTTCTATAAAAAGTAAATTTATTGGTCGTACTGGTACAAACGCTTAAAATTTTCAAAACATTCTCCACCTGCATCATTACGTTTGCGGAGATGTTTCTGCCAAGGAAGTTACCTTGAAACTCCTCGACAGGAATGTCTGTTAGGAACCTTGTAACATGCTGTTGGATATTTTCCATGGACTCCCAATGCTTTCCTTTAAGCTTTCTCTCTTCAGTTGGGGAAACAAAAAACATTCGCACAAAGCCAAGTTGGGACTGTAAGGGGACTGGGGGACCACCAAAGTGTTGCTTTGAGCCAGGAAGTTGGTCTTCTCTCAACACTTTCGGAACAAGCTTCGCGCAGACCTTGCACATTTGCAGATCCTCGATCACTATCCCATGTACTGCAGATGTGGACATGTTTAGGATGTCAGCGTTGTGCTGGATGCTGAATCGACAGTTGGAACGCATAACTTCGCGCACATGATTCATACATGATTCATGCTGTTGTCAATTCTGGCTGTTGTTGGGCGTCCAGATTGGGGTTTGTCGGCGACCTCCTCCTAGCCCTCCATTTATGCCTTGTGCTACCTCCTGGACTGTTAACTTGAAGCATCTGGAATGTTTTGGTTGCATTCTTTTCCAAGCCGCATGCAAACTTGATGGCGTAACGCTGTTCAAGCGAATACTCCATCGCGCCGTGTTATAAAGTCGAAAAACACACTTCACACAGAGACTTGTCTTTCCGCTCTTTACTACAGAAAAACTAAATCTACTGATACTTTGGTTATGTTTATTCGTGTAATTAATTATAATTTTTTATCTTCATTAGTGATCGTAATAAAAAATAAACACAAATATGAACAAATAAACACAATTATTTACAATAATTGTGTTTATTTGTTCATATTGTGAACTACTATTGTAAGTGAGGATCACATGCAATGCACACGGCGGCCTGTTCCGAGAATATTTTTTCAGGCCGTGAGGATTACAGATTTCCTCACCTTTTTTTTATTTATCTGAGATTGTATTAACGTTTTACTATTATATACTGAATATATGGTATGTTATTGATGATATTTAGTGCGGCCCCTTGTGGAAGTTTATTAATTATGATAAATAGCTTACCCTTATACATTCTGGCAGCCAACCTGTTAATATGCATTTTACAACAAAAGTACACATAACACAGTTTTAGAAAATTAAAACACCTACAACTATTATTTCAAGAATTTTTTCTACAGAGCTTAGTTTATCTGTCAATTAATGATTTTCAATATTTTTAAGTCCAACAGAGGTTTATTTTCATTTAGCGTCCATTCCCTCATAATTAAAATTAGGTTATGTTTTCATTGCAATTTCTTTTCTAATAAAATTAAAGATAGGTTTTGTTTTTCATTGTTTACACTGTCCAAGAGAGTGTCGTGTGTGTGTGTTTCACACCAGATTTTTTCTCTATTTTTGAAGAAATCATAAACTGTCGCGTGTCATACGTCATACGATCTACAGTCCAGCCTCTCTTAGTTTGCTCCTAATGTAAACAAATAATGATGTCACTGAGCATGCGCATTATATCAAAATGTGTACATGCTGATTAAAAAGTAACAACGAAATACTTTCAAAAGTATTTAAATACAAAATACATTTAAAAGTATTTTTCTAAATGAAATTGTTAGGCCTACATCATATCATGACTGATGTTTTTAGTACTTTTAAGTACTTATAATTTAAAAAAATAGTTAACTTAATAGGAATACGACATCCGTAAAGTGGCAGACTCTAGCGTGCACCCTGTAGTAGGTGGCTTTTGTTTGTTGACAGTAGGAGCAAACTAAGAACGGCTAAACTGTACATTATTATCAATGTAGGAGTTTCACCACTATAATTTATATGAGAGAGGTGAAGTAATGCTTACATTTTGAATTTTGAATTCGTCCTCACCATTACAGTACTATATGATCGCACTTTGAACAAAAATAACAACGATAAAATGTAAAATAAATAAATTTATACTTTATAACAATTTTCCTTTTAAAGAAAATTTATTTTGTAATTTTCCTTTCAGTTTCAGGTAATTTCCTTTCCTCATTCCATGTTGGAGAACATTATCCAATTCCTTTTAACATCCTTGAAATTAAGTTCATTAAGTTTGTATGTATTGTATACCATTTTGGTTTTTCTCAATTTCATCGTATGTTATCTATTAAGTTTTAAAACCCATTATGGAAGAAGAAGAAGAAGAAGAAGAAAAAGAAATTGTGGTAGATGACGAAAACTACGACGGTTATCCGGAAAGTAAGGTTGTTATTGTTGTTTAGATCAGGGGTTCTCAACCTTTCAGGCTCTGTGCCTCCCTTAGTAGACTGACTTTTCGTCACGCCTTCAAACTTATGTAAGCGTATGCGCAGTAGACGGATTTGGTTGAGGTACGCGCTGATGAAGGGAGAAATAATGGTGTGAGTAGAGGGGGCAGTAGAGGGGGGAGGGAATTCACAGTCGACTCACTGGAATGCATAACGTACCGTAGGTTTATATATGGTCTAGGCCTACAGGAGCCTCTTTTTCCTAAAAGAGCGACCTCCAACATGGTGGAAGGGTTGACGTTTCCTTGGGGGCTTTTCACAAATGTCCACCGACCACAGACAATAAGACAAAGTAGTCAACCGTTCCTGCTACGATCTGTTCTCGGCGACAGCTTCAGTAGAATGAGACAATTCACGCACGCACATACGCATGCATCGAACGTATGTCATCCCTTCTACAGCCGGCAGTATTCTCCCCACTCACTTCTCATTTCTGCACGAACTACGCTTACAAAACATTGACAGATTGTACTTAGTAGAATTTGAATCTGTAACTATAGTGAGTTTAGGAGTGGGATAAAGGTTAGACTTGCAGGTAATACAATTAAATATTTGATAACTTTTTACAAAATGTTTAATACTACCTAAAATACATTTTTGAACATATAGTCAAATCACAGAACCAAAAAACTTAAAATATAATTGTTTACGAAATCTTCAAACTCCAACATTGAGTGTTGTACAATAAAATAATGGTGTTTGAAATACAAAGGCAGGAACTAACCTGGGTTAATCATAGCTCTTTTTCTATTCTAATACGATGACGGCTCCCTTGAAAATCTTCAACGCCCCCCCCCCTCCAGGGGGGCGCCCTCCCAGGTTGAGAACCCCTGGTTTAGATGATTAGCTGAAATGCTGGTTTGAACTTTTACAGACTTTATTAAGTAAAAAAAAAAATAAAATAAAGTGGGTTGCTATGCTTTCCTCTCTGAGTGGAAAAGTATGTTTATCATTTATCAGCATGCCAGCATGCGTTCTGAAAAGAATCTACTTTCCACCTTGTGAATGACACTTTCATTTCATTCTCCGCAGGATCTATACTATTTTTCAGGTCTGATGAGCTCTAAACGGACGCATTGCCCCCTACCCTACCCACTTCATAGATAGCTAATGACTTGCTCTTGTGGCTCTGTTATATATTTCGTCGGCCATTTTTTTTTTTTTTTTTTTTTTAAGGGGGGAGTATTCCCAGTTTTATCACTAAAAATTAAAAAAATTTTTTTGTCTATTATAAAACTTTAGAAACTTCAGTTTTTTCTTAATCCAGCTATATATTTTGTTTTTATGTACGATAACTAAAAATTTGTATAACATTATTTTACATAATCGGTTTAAGTGTAAGTGTAATTTGTAAGTGAAACTTTACATTCAATTTTCTCAGCATTTAGTATTTCAGGTTTTCTTCGTGATAAAATCCTTATAACTTTCTTTATATAAATGCTATCTTGATGATTTTTTTTCCACTGTATTCAGAATTTATTGCTCTTTTATTTGTAGGTTGGCCATGTTGAAACTTATTATAGGAGTTTTTAAAAAATAATGGCATCTGTATTTTTGGGGGAAAATATTTAAAAAAATAATTTTCTCTCCATTGTATAGTTAAATGTATAAATAGAACCTTCAAAAAAAGAGCATAATTTTCTGATTATTTTGACATAAAAACCAGGTCTGTACCTCTAAAATTAACCAAGTTATAAGCAAATAACGAAGATATGATTTTTCCCTTTCCACCCCTTATATTTGGGGTTGTAGTGAACAAAATTAACATTTTTTTATATGAAAAATTGTAAAATTTAATGTTTATTCACTTGCAAAACAAACAGATTACTTATCTAAAGAGAATAAAAAAAAAACTTTTTTTGATTAGACTCCTCCCTTAATAACAATTAAAACCATTTGTACAATCTAACTTGGTCTAAACAGATCCAACAACAGAGCTCATCAACCTTGAAAAACATATTAGACATGACATTTATTGTTGAAATATATATTTTTCTAACCACCAGAATACGGTAACATAAAACACTTACCAATGTTTATAGCGCTTTTGTGTATCTTGTACACATCTTCAGTAAATTAAAATTTTTCTATGTCAAAATTTAAAACTTCCTACTTCTACCATGGTAGATAAGGAATCTACTTCCTTATCTACCATGGTAGGAGCAGGAAGTTTTAAATTTTGACGTAAAATAAATTTTAATTTACTGAAGATGTGTACAAGATACACGAAAGCGCTATAAACATTGATAAGTGTTTTCTGTTACCGTATTCTGGTGGTTAGAAAAATATATATTTCAATTTTAAATAATACAGCTGTTTAAAAATCCTACATAGGATGTTTGACATTTATTGTATCTTTTTTTGTGTTTTTAGGAAGGAAAAGAAACGCTTTCGTCAGTTAATGCGACTGGAATCGCCATGTTATTCAGTGCTGGAACATTCCTTTATGTAGCGACGGTACACGTACTTCCAGAATTAACGGCACGTGTCGGTGGTGCGTTCCGTGTCAACCAATTGATCGTGTTAGTATTCGGCGCGATGATGCCTTTAATCTTAACAATGGGTCACCATCACTAGCTGTTACTTAAATCGGTACTGCTCATTCCAAATTTAATATACGCAGTAATTAATATTCGTTAAAATAAAAAAATTAAAAAAGAGACTTCTTTTTAACGTTAAGAACAATTTGTATAATTTTAGTCACGTAATTTATTATTTATTAAGAAAAAAACAAAAGATATTCAAGACAAAATGTGAGTCAGTGACTTTTCTGTTTTTATTTATTTATTTTTTTGTTAATAGTTTATGAGAGACATTTTTTTTCAAACATGCTGCCATTAAAAATTGTAAAATGTGGAACATAATTTTTACCAATTTTTTTTTTAATTTTGAAATCTCCTTTTAAATTAAATGACATATTTTTTTTATTTTAACTGTATTTTTTATGATATTTTGTTTAAAATTTGTATTATTTTTTTTTTAATCCTTTGAGTGTCATGCCTTGTAGCATAACACTGGTGAAAAATGCCTGGTCAAAAGCTAATTTTTTTTTTTTTGTAATTTCTAATGCGTGTACATTGCAATCTGTTCAATTGAGAACAATAAGCAACCCCATGACCCAATCAGATGAGGATGATGTGTACGATGTGTAGTTTTGTATAGACTCAGGTCAACCATTCCTGAGAGAGTATGGTTAATTGAACCCCAACCATCAAAGTACACCGGTAACCACTGTCTAGCATTCAAATTCGAATAAAAGTAACTACCTTACTAGGATTTGAACCATGAACCTTTGTCTCTGAAAATCAGCTGATTTTGACGACAACTTTACTTCTAGACCAACCGGGTAGGTTAAAAGCTGACTAATGATTATAATTCCCTTTAAAAATTAATTTCATCAGAACTAATTATTTTATTAACTAAATGTGGGAGGCCACAGTTCGTTGTTGCGAAATTCGGTTATATTGAAGTACAGCCAGGCAAAGCAGCTTTTTTATTGTAGCTGTTAATTTTAACTGAATCCCAGACTGATATTGCTTTCTAACAATAAATCTTTAAATTGCTTAAAATTTTTATAAAAGTTTTGGACGTCTTGTTCTTCCAATTGTGTGTATGAAAACATTGTATCAATGGCATCAACATACGCTTAAAAGTTAGGGTTTCTGTGCTAATGGTTCACCCTCAATGTTGTGGGTTTTTTTCTAATTTGAAGTTCAATAGTGCGAGGATCTACTGTATTATCAAAGACACACTGGGACCCATCATCCATGAAAATTTGGGTAAGCACAAGATCTTTTCACAATTTGTGCTGATCACAGTACATCTAACGATTCCTTGCTAGCATGAAAGCATGCAAACCGATTGTACACACATTTTCTACTTATAGCATCCTGCCTGTAAACTTGCACCAACATTTTGTAGTTTTCCGTCTCTGTTTTACCAATTTTAAGAAGCATTTAATTTTGTGTTGTTGCACCGTGGCTTTTTGATGCAAACTGCTCAGAATACTGAATTGACATGAATGCAGAAATACGATATGAGGAGTCTTGTGCATACCCAACACAGAATAGGTTCAGACATGTCCGTGCATGTCTACGCATGCAAGTCAACTTGTTTCAAGTATTGAATACCAATATACAGAGTGGTCCAAAAAAATGTATCCACTGTTTAAAAGTCCATAACTTGCAAACTAATTGACGGAGTTGTCTCATCTTTGGTAGTGTTCTAGTTTGTAGTTCCGACAGTCGCCACACAAGCGTTGTTTTGTTTTGAAGTCCCACTACCATAATCGTGTTAGGGCGTATCTCGATGAAAAATCTATCAGGAAGATGGATAGGCCGTAGAGGTGCTGTGGAGTATCCACCACGTTCCCCAGACTTAACTCCTCTGGACTTTTACCTGTGGGCAACAATGAAGGACGTCGTTTATTGACAAAAGCCACGCACATTGGATGAACTTTGAGAATCCATCGTACATTCATGTGCAAATATCCAACCGAACACGTTGCAGACAGTAGTTCGTGCTGCAGTTCGGCGGCATCGTTTGTGTGTGGATGTGAATGGTGGCCATTTCGAACACCTACAGTGATATCTTTAAGTTGGACTTTAAGCTACACTTTCACCAAAGATGAGATAACTCCGTCAATTAGTTTGCAAGTTATGGACTTTTAAATAGTGGATACATTTTTTTGGACCACTCTGTATTAGACCATTCACTGAATTTTTTAGACACACTCTTATGAAATGTTAATGGTAGAAAAATTTTGAAAAGAAACTCTCTAAATAATTTATTATTATTGTTTTTAATATTCAATAAATTTTAAACATAATACCGTTTTATAAGAGATATTTTTTTTAATTTTAGATTTATGTTATAATTATAGTATAGGTAGGTAAAAAAAAAAACTAGTAATAAATTTTGCTTCCATATAAAATCTTTTTATAATTTTTAAAAAGGGTATTTCTTAATTTAAAAAGAAAATAAATATGGTAAACTCCCAGTTATAGGTAACGATTATGTGAAAAAAGCACACAAAGAAATTATAGTTGATAGGTAAGTATTGCTTGAGTCCCTGCTGCGTGTAGTTGTAAGGAATGCAGAGTGCGTTGTTATAGTTGTGGAAGAATGAATGAGTTAGTAAAGTTTCACAGCTGATGCATTTGTAGTGGTAGCGTCTATTAAGTAGACTAAAAAAATATTCGTATCATCCAGCGCATTAATTTAACAAATACCTACTGGGTTATTAACTTGGTCGGATTCATAACATTTTTTTTTTATTTTTTTTTATTCTTAATATGTGTACGTGGCAATCTGTTCAATTTAGAACAATAAGCAACCCCATGACCCAATGAGATGAGGATGATGTGTATGACGTAAATGAGGTGAAGTCTTGTACAGACTCAGATCGACCATTTCTGAGAGAGTATGGTTAATTGAACCCCAACCATGAAAGTACACCGATAACCACTGTATAGCATTCAAATCCGTATAAGAGTAACTACCTTCACTAGGATTTGAACCAGGAACTTTCGTCTCCAAAAATCAGCTGTTAAACAGCTGATTTTGGCGACGACTTTACCTCTAGACCAACCTGGTGGGTCATAACATTTAACTTACAATTTTATATTAAAACATGTAAATAAATAATTGTAATAAATACAAACAAATATGTTAAATACGGAAAGTTTGAAAACTAATGTTTTATATCAGAGTAATACAACAATCGTTTTCCCAGCATGCATCACTCATTCATTATACCTCACCCATACCCTTCACCCCGCAACTACACGCAGCTTGGAACTGCACAATATTTTGACTTGTTGATGGATACAAAACCATTTGAATATGAGTCATCGCGTGTATAGTACAATTTCCAACCTAATAAAATCCTCACTGTACCCAAACAGGCTGTCAACAACTCTACTTCATTACTGTTTTTGGCAGTCATTTAGTTCACTCTGTAATCAGCAGTTTATCAGTAATTTTATGAGGGCTGTTCAGAAAGTATCCTCAGTTTGGATGTAAATAAAAATATTTTATTATATACATCTTAAAATACAGCTTTTTACTATGTTTCAACTTAGTCACCATTAAAATTTAAGCTTTTATCATAGCGTTCCATTAATTTACTTTTTACTTTCTCTTGCCTAAATGAATATATAGGAAGGAAAGTTTTGTTTTCATATCGATTTTTCAAAATCTAGTTTTCACCAGATCTACACGTTTTCAGACCCCTGAACCCCAAAAAACATGTTTTTAGTGTTTGGTCTGTGTGGGTGTATGTGTGAACAAAATATCTCAAGCACAGAACATTGTATGAACTTGAAACTACTAAAGGTACTACTAGAGGACCTGACACGAACATTTTCATCAAAATCGGTCAACCGGAAGTAGTAGTTTATTTGTGTCATTTTTCACTTTTTTACAATTTTCTCAAAAATGGCTCCTACAACTTTTTTTAACCCATTTGGGACCAACTTTTTATTTCTTATCCAAAATTTATTTTATGGTAATTATTAACTTATTTACACTAAATTAAATGTATTTGTGTAATTTTTATTTTTTTCTGTCCTCATCTGACTGAGTACTAATATGTTCCCATATGTGAACAGCGGTCCCGAATGGGTGCAGTGTTTTAAAAAAATAACTAACGTAATATTTATTTTAAAATGTTACTTTATTATTCTTACTTAATAAATTAGCTTAGTTACATTATTTTAAACAAGAGAAAATTATAAAATATAAATCACATAACTTTTAATTGAGTAATAATTCAAAATATTTACATTTCCCCAAAATAAAAAATGAAAAAATAAAAATAAAAATGAAAAAAATACAAGTTATAATAATACACATATTTACTCATTCACTTATAATAATTATAATACAATGTTTATTTTTCGTGAAAAGCAACAAAACAGTTTGCGTGTAGTGCAACATTACATTTAGTGCATCTCATTCGTGAATTCTTCTTTCACTGTCCACACCTACTCTGTTTTTCTCCTTTTGATATCATATGACCTTCATTGTCAAAACGAACCTCAGGAACTACTCTTTTATCTACAGCTCGAACTAAGCGATTACTAGATGGCCTTCCCATGGTCAAACGTGTGGAATACTTTTCTACATAAGCTAAAGCAATATAATTGTATCTATGACTTCAGAGTCATAGAATAGCTCGAACAGTTCTACTGGGTTATAGTTAGCATCCACAAGCCATTGTGGATGTTCCCATGTTTTTTTCTGAAGAAGCAGGAATTTCTGATTTTTCCCACTTTCTTATTTTAGGTTGATATTTTTGTCGTTTATTGGCTGGTTTACCTTCTTCAGTTTCATTACATGTAATTTCTGAAAGTGTTCCTTTTCTTTTGTTCCGTCCTCGTCATTTCTCACCTGCACCTCAGCTTCTGAGGATGAAAGAAGTAGATTTCTTGAGAGGCGGTCTATGTTCGTTTCATCTTCATCTCCACTGTCTTCTTCTGTAACATTTCCATCACTTTGTGGTGGAATCATGTAAACTGTTCCTCGTAAAGCAGTACCGTCAATTTCAAGTAAATTAACGATATCGTCAAGTGCATACATTCTGCAAACAATAAAAAATTGTATGTAAAAAATTACTATTAACACCTTTTGGTGTATATTATTTTCCTAAAAATATCAATAAAAAAGTATAATATTTTGAAACAGAAGCTCAATTGCAATAGTGTAAAGATAGTTTGGCAAAAATAATAACATTTTCTAAAATAAATTGAGGGATAAATCATGAATGAACCTTATGTATTGACAAATGGTAGAGTAAGAAACAACACTGAAAAAATTAAGTTTTACAGAAATGTATAAAACAGCAAGTTTCATACTGATAGAGCTATCAGACTATATAACAGATATGGAAAAAGATACATGTAAAGAAGTACATCTCTGAATGAAAAATCACTGTAAAAGTAGCAAACATGCATTGTCACAGCGAACCAAAGTGAAAAACCATTGAACACTGAAAAAGTACCAGAAAAAAAGAGTAAGAACGAATAAACAACAAACAAGAATCATGTCAATACGCTGCATTACAATAATCTAACTGTATATAACATTTAGAAATACAAAACTCTTAGATTTTTTTTTTTTTTTAGTGCACCCATTCGGGACCATTGTTCCATAATGGGAACAAAGGACTTAGGGTTCATATAACTTTTTTTACGTTAAGAGATATTATAAAAAAACTTATTCACAACACTTTACGGACATTTTTAATTAAATAAAAATAATAACTGTACTAAAATAATAAAAACAATTTTAAATATTACTAACCTTTTATCTGAAGTCATTCTGTGCTCAAAGTGACAAGAGTCTAGGTTTCACCATGTGCTAAACAGGAAGTACTGAATGAAGATAAACATGTTAGGTTATTCAGTGATACCAACTTAACACTCTACAAACAAAATTTACCTGAAAACCAGCCTTGAATTTTCTAAAAAAAATTGAAAATTTATGTTCCCATATGGGAACAGCGGTCCCAAACGGGTTAAACTACCTCATTTACTGTATTTTTATGCTCTATAAGACAAGTAGGTGGCAAGTCTGCTGAAATACTTGAGAGGCTGTGCTCTCGTAGGAAAAAAAATTATGAAGATTGCAGCTTTAATATGCATTTTAGCGCAAAAATGTAAATATAGTAAAAGTTGTAGAGAATTTAATATTCTACAACTTTTATTTCAAACATTTTTTTGTATAACGTTTAGTTTAGCAGTAATTAGCAATTTTCTATTTTTTTTTCATGAAAATGTGTAAAAAAATCGATTTTTTAAGATTTCAGCCTTAGTATGCATTTTACGACAAAAGTGTTTTTAATCAAATTTATAGCAAATTGAAAGATTACATTTTATTTAGCGTATTTTTCTTTACAGAGCTTAGTTTAGCGTGAAAGAGTGATTTTTCCGTATTTTTAACCCAAACTGAGGTCCATTTCATTTTGTATCATTCATTCATGATTAAAATAAGCTTTTGTTTTTTGAGGTTAGTTTTTTGTTTATTTCTAATGTTTTATTACTAATATTAGGTTATATTGTTCATTATTTTCATTGGCAAGAAAAAGTTGTGTAAGTGTTTCACAACAAGTTTTTTTTGTTTTATGTCTGACTGTTATGCAATTTCTGCTAATGCAGATGGTGGAAAAATGATGATATATCATCCCTGCAATGGTAAACTCGTGAATGTGCAAATTTTGCGAATATGAGTTTGTTAGTGGATGCTGATGTACATGCAACCGAACGCATGTTGTAGTAAACTCGCGAATAAGTATCTTGTTCGGTTAGGGAGATACAGCCTTTGTAAAGTTATGAAAATACACGAAAGGTGTTAAAGAAGAAAGCATTGAATTTGTTTTTTGGTCTCCTGTAAAAGTGAGAATTTACACATTCGCAAGTTTACCATTGGATGGACGATATGAAAATGAGTGATGAAAAAATCCTAGACCTGACCGGGAATCGAATCCGGGACCCCGGCGTAGAAGCCATTTGTATCCACTCCTCTAAATTGAGCATGCAAACTCACGAATTTGTTCTTGTAGAGTTTTTTGTTCTTCTAACTGAAGATATAGTATTCTTCAAAAAACACTGCCAGAGATTGTTACCGTGGTCAAAGGTATTCGGATGCCGTGTAAACAAGTAGAAGCATGTCTAGGCCCAGTGTTCCTATTTTGAAAATTTTTTGTGTTTTGTAGCAATATTTTTAATAATTATTTTTTTACCAGATTTGGTCTTATTACTTGTTATACAAACCCTGTATAATGCAACAGTACTCTATTTTAACCTGGGTTTTGTACAATATAGATTCTAGTTAATCATGGGAGTTTACCATAAATAATTTATAAATTCTACAGTCCTAAATTCAATTAAGAAAATAATGTGAATCAAATTTATAATATTCTAGTGCGAAATAAGTTAGGGCGTAAATTTATCATTTTTTATGTTAAATCACTTGGTTTAGTGTCCAAGACACTTTGAGGAATAAATAAATGTTTTTTTTTAATTACCAATTAATTGTACTATACATAATAATAGTTTTGTGGCTGTAGGGTAAAAGTATGTAAGCTTAACTTTTCTCAAATTATTTTTTTAAAAATCAATTGACAGCAATTATGTTGCTGTACAAATGGGTAAAATTACATAAATTGAAGGGGTCGGCGGAAGAAAGTGCTAACCCACAAAATTTCTAGCATGATTTTTCTTAAATATTCTGTAAAAATAAAATGTTTAGCAAGTTTTAAACAGGATGCTACATTTATGATCTTAAGAACCTATATTAACAGAAAAAACAAATGTTTAATAAAAAATTCCAACGCATGATTTGTAGATTTGAGTAAACTTTTAAAATGACATTGCGTAAAATTATGTTGATGTGGGTTAGCACCGTCTTCTCCTGACCCCTTCAATTTTACAGTTCATTCGAAAATAGCACAATAGTAAGTCTCTATGGTGGTAACTTTCCTGTATAAAAAGTCCCTTTTAGAAAGTAAAATTTCCCTTTTAATTATTCTTAATGGTGTTTTTATTATTTTAAGTGGTACTAGCATGCCCTGTCGCAGCTTTGATCGCGAAAAATGGTGTAATCACTTTTTTTTTAAATATGTAGCAGAAATTATGTAGCTGCTAGATCGACTGTATACTCCAATGTACACACACACACACACACACAAAAAAAATTGTCAAAACCAAAAACTTAAATCTACGTTGAATAAAATAAAATATCAAAGCAATTGATCACTCACCAATTAAAAGAAAATTAAAACAAATTAAAGAAACACGGAACTTTACTTTTATAAAATACTCAAGAATAGAAAATTGTATCTACAGTTCAGCCGTTGTTAGTTTGCTCCTAGTGTCAACAAACCAAAGCCAGCTTTTACAGGGTGCACGCTAGAGTCCACGACTTTATGGATGTCTTATTCCTATTGAGTTAACTATTTTTTAAATTATAAGTACTTAAAGTACTGAAAACGTCAGTCATGATATGATGTAGGCCTAACAATTTCATTTATAAAAATACTTTTAAAAGTATTTTGTATTTAAATACTTTTGAAAGTATTTAGTTTTTACTTTTTAATCAGCATGTACACATTTTGATATAATGCGCATGCTCAGTGACATCATTATTTGTTTACATTAGGAGCAAACTAAGAGAGGCTGGACTTTACATAATAAAATTATCATGTGATGTTGTCACCAGCTGATCCTTAGCACCACGTCGCTATTTGCTAAATCATAGGACTTTATTTATGACAAATCTTTATTTGAATCACATCAGCTGGTTTAAAAGCAGCAGCAGATTATCTAACTTCATAAAAGCCTTAATGTACGACATAAACATTATTTTCAACCCTTTTACGGCTAACTTTTTAAGGGTTTCAATAGCCTAAAACCTGCACCGGCATCATAGTTACAACATAAAAAACCTGCATGAAAATTGGTTTAGTTATTAAGGAGATATAGAGGAACATACACACACACATACATTGAATTTTATTTTTTATCAAACATCCTATGTAGGATTTTTAAACCGCCGTATTATTTAAAATTGAAATATATATTTGTAACCACCAGAATACGGTAACATAAAACACTTACCAATGTTTATAACGCTTTCGTGTATCTTGTACACATCTTCAGTAAATTAAAATTTATTTTACGTCAAAATTTAAAACTTCCTGCTCCTACCATGGTAGATAAGGAAACCTTAGATAGGAAACCATGGTAGATAAGGTAGATAAGGAATTTACTGAAGATGTGTACAAGATACACAAAAGCGCTATAAACATTGGTAAGTGTTTTATGTTACCGTATTCTGGTGGTTAGAAATATATATTTCAATTTTGAATTTTATTTATATAGATTACAGATGCATGAGTACATTACAAAATTTCCTCTGTTCTTTATTCCATTTAAGTAATACCATCATGCTATTTTGAATGGACTATATAGATGATTTAATATAAAAGTAAAAACGTAAAGGACTAATGTGCGTATGTAACGACAGAAAACTACATTTTGAGGGTGATATGGTGGAAACTACTAATCTACAGTGTGAATGAGTCTGGATTACGAATGCTAGATCTGAATTGGCATTGGTCGGTGTTGGACAAATAATAGTTGCTGAAGCAAATAGCTAGTGTTGCCAATTTTCAGGATTGCTGCATGGCAGTGGAGCTGCTATTTCTATTTTTTTATTTTTTATTTGTTTTTATTAAGTTTAACACATTGACTGCTATGTGACCCAAATATGTATCACACTTGTCTTTGAAAATGGGCGACGTGCATCAAAAATGAGTCACAGTCGATGACTTATTTTTAAGCTGTGCAATGTGGTTTCAGAGAGTAACATTGCATACTTAGACTGTTCAAATACAAATAGTTGGTCTTTTCAAATAATAGGATATTGCGTATGTGGGTAATTTTCCTTGTTGTCCTGTATTATAATGCTGCTATTATTGGTAATTTTATTGTTTCTTTTGCTTATTTTGGTTGATTTAAATAGTCTAGAACTTTGTAACTTAACTCGGTTGTTTATTACATTTTTTACTGCGACACAAAAAGGGATCACATGACTCTGAAATGTAAAATCATTCCAGCTGGCCATGTGACCCAAAAGTTTATCACAACTTTACTTTTTTTTTTCTTTTTTTTTAAATTCCTTATGCGTGTACGTTGCAATCTGTTCAATTTAGAACAATAAGCAACCCCATGACCCAATGAGATGAGGATGATGTGTATGACATGTAGATGAGGTGTAGTCTTGTGCAGACTCAGGTCAACCATTCCTGAGAGGGTATGGTTAATTGAACCCCAACCATCAAAGTACACCGGTAACCACTGTCTAGTATTCAAATCCGTATAAAAGTAACTACCTTTACTAGGATTTGAACTAGGAACCTTCGTCTCCGAAAATCAGCTGTTAAACAGCTGATTTTGGCGACGACTTTACCTCTAGACCAACCCGGTGGGTTAACTTTACTTTACAAAAAAAATAGTTGTTATTAAATAAATTAAGTAAAATAAGAAGAAAAATGAATAAAATGTGAAAAAAAGTACGATGGGCCAGCTGTAAGTGTCACGAAATTTAGTGTGGCAGTCAACGTGTTAAAACTTGTAAGTGCACATTTAATTATAATAGTTATTGTTAAAGATTATTTGTATAATAAATATACCTGAAAAATACTTAATATGTAGAAATAATTTTAGGCGTATTTTTTGCCTAAAATTTATTTTTAATTCATCAAAAGAATTTTTTTCAAATACAGTAAAGTCTCAATATTTCAGACTAGATAAGACTGAATCACCAAAAATCTTGATTAAATGAAATTCTAAAATAAGCGGTTAATATAATTATAAAGTTTTCTGTGGATAAAACTATAAAAAAAACCACCCCACATTGGCAGTAAAAGCAGGTGTCTCTTGTTGTTTAGGTGAACAGCCGAAAGGGTGGTTTGAACCTCTAGAGGTTTTACTAAGTAAAAACGAGGAGTAAGGTGGTTTACCAGTGCCTTTCTCACTGAGTTGAAAGAGTATGCTTATCAGCATGCCAGGCCCTCCGAAAAGCACTCACTTTCCACCCTGCAAATGACAACTTCACTTCATTCACCGTAGGGTCTGGCTGTATAGTGAAATTCATTACTCTCAGATGAGATAACTCTGACTAGTGTCATAATACACCTCTACCTCTTCTGTTCTTAAATAGTTCAGTCATATAAGTGGCTGACTATGTGATAAGAAACAGAACTATTTTTTTTAGCCCTGGACCAAACAGATAGAGTGCAATTAAAATAACACTCCACCTGCCCGTTTTGGGCGTAGGCTTCTCTTATAATTTTTAATTGAATTTGATTAACATGATTGTAACGTTACACCCAATAGAGAAAAACCCTCTTATGTTGTTGATAAAACCTCAACTAAATTTTTTAATTTTTTTGAGTTTCTAACTTATTTCTGTTGTCTGAATTGTCATTTTTATGTATTACTTTCTCTTGCCTATATGAATATATAGGAAGGAAAGTATTGTTTTCATGTCGATTGTTCGAAATCGAGTTTTCACCGAATCTATACGTTTTCAGACCCCCTGAACCCAAAAAAAATGTTTTTAGCAATAGGTCTGTGTGTGTGTGAACAGAATATCTCAAAAACGGAACATCGTACGAACTTGAAACTTGAAACTTAAGTTACATACCCTTACCGGACCCGACACGAACATTTTCATCAAAATCGGTCAACCGGAAGTAGTAGTTTATTCGTGTAATTTTTCACTTTTTTTGCGATTTTCTCAAAAACTGGTCCTACGATTTTTTTTAAAATCGCCTGGTTTACTAAATTTTTTATTCTCTACAAGATAGGGTAGGCGTCGTGTGCTGAAATTCTTGGTGAGGGTGTTTTCTTGTAAAAACGTTGGTTTTTTAAGATTACGGCTTTAATATGCATTTTAGCGTAAAAATGTATATAATAAAAATTGTAGAGAATTTAAAATCCTATAACTTTTATTTCTAACAATTTTTTGTATAACGCTTAGTTTAGCGGTAATTTGCGATTTTATCTCACGAAAATGGGTGAAAAATTAATTTTTTTAAGATTTCGGCCTTGGTATGCATTTTACGACAAAAGTGTATATAATTAAATTTATAGAAAATTAAAAGATCTACAATTTTTATTGAGAGCATTTTTCTCCACGGAGCCTAGTTTAGTAAGAAAGAATGATTTTCCGTATTTTTAAGTCAAACTGAGGTAAATTTTCATTTTGGGTCTTTCACTCATGATTAAAATTAGGTTATGTTTATTGACGTTAGTTTTTTGTTTATTTCTAATGTTTTATTACTAATGTTAGGATTATTGTTTATTATTTGCATTGGCAAGAGAAAGTTGTGTGAGTGTTTCACACCAGATTTTTTATTTTATCAAGAACAACACTATACAAAATATAAGTATTTTGTAAGTAATTTTCCAACTCCCACAGCAAAGACCTAGCCTGTGCTAGGGATGGAGTATGCTAAACTAAATTGTTAACTAAAACTAAACAGTATACAGAGCTATAATTGTTGTTGTTTAGGTCATCAGCCAAAAAGCTGGTTTGAACGTGTAGAGGTTTAACTAACCTCTACGATTAGTGTCACAATACACCTCTACCTCTTCTGTTCTTAAATGATTCAGTCATTTAATTGGCTGACCATGTGAAAGGAAACAGAACTATTTATTTTAGCCCTGCAACGAACAGGTTGAGTGTAAATAATTTGACACTCTACCTGTCTGTTATGGGCAGTCATTTTACTTAGTAAAGCCTCTAGAGGTTCAAACCAGCCTTTTGGCTGATTACTTGAACACCAATAACGCAGTAGGAATAACAATTGACAACTGAAGTGAAGTAAACAAAATGCACTCTCCGGCTTCTTTGTCTGCTCTCTCTCAGTAGACAACTGAGGACTTCCCTCTCATCCCGTCCAGATTAACAGACTTTACTGTATTCTGCAAAATAATTGAAATTCATTGATATTAACCCTTACAGTGCCAGCGTCCTAATATTAGGCCACTTGTCCACTTGAGAGAAAATACTGCCGAGAGTACTCTCGAGAGTAGACTCGCAAATGTATACGGGCCTGAGAGCTACTCTCCGAGAGAAGCAGGTGCAGCTGTCGACAGTTCATTTCTCGCAAGTGTAAATGCTCGTTTCTAGTCTCGAGAGTTACTCTCCACTCTTCCGTCAGTGTTGGAAAAGCTGAGAGCGTGTGTCGACAGTTCATTACATTTATTTGTCTATTTTAAAATATTTTTATTACTTTTATAGTCTTTTTTTAATATTTTAATTTCTTTTTTATATCTTTCTTTTAAATTTTAATCTTTTTAATAATTTTAATCTTTTTTTAAATTTCAATATTTCAAATCTTTTATAATCTCTTCAAAATGAACTCACGAGAGTGGAAAGACAATGAAATTAAATTTAAAAGCAGAAAAAAAACTAAATTTAAAAGCAGTTCAAATTGCACTGCAGACATTCGAATAAAATTTTTAAATTGCTGTGCATCCTCCAGCCGCAACTCATTTACAAGTGCTGAACAAGCTCCCAAGGAATTTTGTCGATTTATCCAGTTTTTTATCCAACACTCCTTTCTTTTTACCTTTCGTTTTTGAATGATTTTGTACGCTATTATAAAAGCTAGGGCCTGACGTGAATCCATTTTTATCAAATTAAAAACACGCACGTTTGATGACACTCAGCAGACTGCTTGTTGTGTTGACTCTCGGGTCTCAAGACTATCAAGTGGACACGGAATTCTCGTACTGTCGACAGTTCAGTCACTGTCGACTGTCGGAGAGCTCTCTCGACAGCGCAACTACTCTCAAATGGAAAGCACCCTGAGAGCACTGTCGAGAGTTTCTCTCAAATGGACACTAGGCCTTAGGACGTCAAGATTTACACTAAAAAATGCCAGCCTACTTTTTTGTGATTGGTAGCATTTTATATAATCATCCATAACATTGCAATTTTTCAAGGTATCTTAACGATTTTTTTGTTTAGTTCATAACAAAATTTGATCTTGTATGTACATTCAACTTGGAACATATTTCTTACAATTTAAAAATTAAATGATAGTAGACATTTTTATGGAAATTTTTTTTTAAATTTTAAAACAAATCACCCTAAAAAATTATGTTACTTAATTTCACTTAGGCCTATAACACTTAAAAGACAATTGAATTATGCACAAATCACAAAAAAAAATCATTTATGTATTGTAAAATTTAAAAAAAACTGTTTTTCAATCAATATTAATCAATTACATTCATAAAAAAACTGTACATGTATTTTTTCAATCTACATTTCTTACTTATTATTTTCATACGTTGTTTATAAAATTTAAGTGAAAATGAAAATCCTATTAATTAATTTTTTAGTCAACGTACTAATATTAGGACACTGGCACTGTAACGGTTAAAGATCATAATATATGATGACATACAATTCTTAAATTTGTAAGTTTTGTAATAAAAAATGATATACAATTCATTTTGTGAAATTCTTCAGTATGGATTTATGTAAAGTATATTTATGTTCAATTGAAAATTGTATTGAACATTAATTTGTGAATGTAAATATTAAGTATTGTTGATTCTACCTGTCGTGCTGTGATATTTAATAGACACTATTCGGTAGAAACTGTTGGACTTTGTTTACAGGATTGCTGAAAATAATTTATAACTTTTTTTTAACGTTGTTATTAACCAAAATAACTAAATTACAGTTGTGAAAATCATTTTTATTTGAAATCATATATACAAGGTGGTAGTGCGGTTGCATGTGATGGGTTTGTCCCTGAGCGGAAAGAAAAAACGAATCGAGGTAGAATTCAGCGATATGCTCCTCCTGAGCAGTGGATTGTAAGTGTGCGGCCTGCTGTGCATCTTCAGGAATTTTTATTTGGTTGGCGTAGCCAAAATGCAATGTAAAGAAATAAAAATGATGCAGCCTTTTACCTCCTTTTGCAGTGTGAATATTACTCATGATGAGTGGGGGTAAAAGGGGAAAGACAAAAATACAGGGATAGGTAACCCACTGCACTGCTATCTCCTTCCAGGGAGCGATTTCTTTACAGGAACCACGATTGCATTCCGTTTTCCGGGTGCAAGTAATGTCGATACAATTTTAATAATATGCAAACAGAGTACAGGATGCAAACTGGCAAGCAAATGTGGAATCAGCGGGGGCAAAACAACACTACAGTGGCACCCTCAACCCTTCAACTATAATTAAAATAATAGCGCTACCACAAGGTTCATCTGAAAAGTAGTACTCGTTTGGAAATTTTAAAAAACTAGTAATTATTAACGTGTGTATTGTAAAGAACTTACCTGAACTACTTCTTTATACAGGTGATTCAAAATTGTACGGCAATCTCTTGGGATCTCATTCTCATAATAATATATTAACTAATATGTAGGTTGGGAGTAACAGCTGATAATGATCAGCTGTTACTCCCAACCTAATATTTTATGCAGTTAAGAATATGCGTTTTATGTGCGTCTGTTTTGATTTTAAATAAAGCTAAATTTCAATATCTATTTTTAATTTTTTCCTGAGTAATTCATAGGAATCTTTTCAGAATTAAATTTTCTACAAATTTATTTAAGAAAAAATATACCTTTATTTACCACTTATGGAAGTAATCTTACGTTAAACACAAAAGTGTGTTATTTCTTTGCACCAATTCTTGTGTTTTATGTAAGATATCTCTGAAAGTATTGCATTTACAGCTGTGGAACCAATTTTATTCAATTTTTCAGATTAAAAAACATAAGAAACAATTGTATTTGTATCTTTGTAACTACCTTTAACATTTTTATACGCCCTTACTTCATCGAGGGTACAGAGCTCTAGGTGAAATTTTTCGCTAGCCGTAACTCGCTAACTAAACGTTTTCAGGCATATGTTTATATGAACTTTTTTCTTATTTTTAGCTATAGAGTGAGATCCCAAGAGATTGCCGTATAGTTTTGAATCACTCTGTATATTCATCCTGCAAATTTAAACATTTGTCATTAACGTATGACAAGTTTTTGTGTTCCAGCTTCATATTTCCCTGTCGTTAATGTATTGAGATAGTCACGCTTTCTTTCATTTTTTCATCAATTTCAAATTTTTTTCCTGCCTAAAAGTTATTAAGTTTAGTTAAGAGATGAAAATCTGAAAGAGTACGAAGGTAAAAAAAGTTGAAAGTTTCCCACTTGAATTGTACAAGTTGTTGTGTTATCCTATCTGTATGAAGCCTGGCATTGTTGAGGAGGAGAATGATGCCACTAGACAACAGACTTCACTGTCAATTTTGAATTGCCTCCCGTAATTTCTTCATGTTACACCTTATGTACATGGGCGGATTTATGGGGGTGTGCTGCACTCCCAGATTTTTGGGATGATAATAAATTTAGTTTCCAAATACCTCATACCTTCCGGTGAGCTCACGCCCCCAAAAATATCAAGACCTAATTGCCTCCCGTAATTTCTTCATGTTGCACCTTATGTACATGGGGGTATGCCGCACCCCAGATTTTTGGGATGATAATAAATTTAGTATCCAAATACCTCATACCTTCCAGTGAGCTCACACTCTCAGATATCAAGACCTAATTGCCTCCTGTAATTTCTTCATGTTGCACCTTATGTACATGGGGGTATGCCGCACCCCAGATTTTTGGGATGATAATAAATTTAGTATCCAAATACCTCATACCTTCCAGTGAGCTCACACTCTCAGATATCAAGACCTAATTGCCTCCTGTAATTTCTTCATGTTGCACCTTATGTACATGGGCTGATTTATGGGGGTGTGCTGCACTCACAGATTTTTGGGATGATAATAAATTTAGTATCCATATACCTCATACCTTCCGGTGAGCTCACGCCCCCAAAAATATCAAGACCTAATTGCCTCCCGTAATTTCTTCATGTTGCACCTTATGTACATGGGCGGATTTATGGGGGTGTGCCGCACTCCCAGATTTTTGGGATGATAATAAATTTAGTATTTAGTATCCAAATACCTGATACCTTCCGATGAGCTCACACCCCCATATATCAAGACCTAAATTTGCCCATGCTTATGCATTGGCATTGATAGTGACTATGGGTCATGAAATCAATGAGCAGTACACCTCACTGATCCCAGAAAATGGTTGTCATGAGTTTTTGGGTAGAGAGTACCATCTTGAACTTGTTTGGTTTGTTTGTTTAGTAAATGAGCATGATACCACTCCATCTATTATAATTTTGTAATTTTGTTAATAACAAAGTTAAAAAGATGTCTTAATTTATTTTCAGTCACCTGTAAACATTATTAATATTATTATTTGACAAAGTATATATATAGTAAAATTCTTGTGATAAGATTGTAAACAATTCGATTATGTATATTTGGTACTAATTAATTTTTATCTAGTTTGTACATTGCAGTAAAATTTAAATATTGTATTAAAATTTGGGGTGTATTATGTATATAAATAAAGTAAAAAAATTTAATTTCACTCTTGATTTCTTTTTACACTAATTTCTTTATTTTTGGGTCTATATTCACCAGAGACGAACTTAGCTGAAGTGGGGACCAGGGAAAATCTATTTTTGTGGAGCCTTTCTAAAAGAGATGAAATACTCCTTCTTTACCTCTGTTTTAGGTCATCAAGGGTGGGGCCCGAGGTCAGATCTGTCAAAAATTCATTTTTTTTCGAAAATTCTGTGTTTTTTTATACCAAGTCACTCAGGAGACTGCATGGTGACTTTTGGGTGTCAATTCGACACAAAATTCTCCTGGTCTGGAGACTAAAGTTTACGACAACTATCGAGACCACAGGTGATCTTAGATGGACAACACCCTGACACCAATCTCCAAACTTTCCCTGGACATTTTATCTCAAACGGACACTTACCTTTAGGAAATTTATAGCTAATTGAAGCTCAAAATCTGTGGGATTATTAATTTAAGCACCAATTTCAACTGAATTACATATGGTAACTGATGTGTAACAAAACGTGACTGTGTTATTGTTGCCAAATATCAGCTATTAATACATACAAATCTGCTACACTAAGACCATATCCTAACTGCATCCAGGTTTCGCGATGCATTGGATGAAATGCATTAGTCGTTCAGGATAAAACATGTTCAGGATACATGTGTAACATGTATCCTCCATCAAGTGATACAGCTAGGACACGTCACTTATACCTACATGTTTTATTCTGAATGATTAATGCATTTCATGCACCACAATGCCCGGATACAGCTAGGACACGACCTAACACCGTTGCTTCATCACTACAATTTTATAGAAAATTAAAAAATATTAATGTAATATTTTTTTATATAAAAAAAACATTTAATGTTTACCTTTTTACTGCTCCTTTAAACTTTGTTTTTACGAGTGCTTTTGCGGTGCACACTGATTCTTCAGGTAATAAAATAATAGTTTCTAGAAAATGTTTGTTGTGAAGATTGCATCTTCCTTTGTCAAAGGTTTGAATCAAACTGATAATAAATTGGTGTTCGGGAAAAGAAATAATCCCACTAAATGTTCAATTGTATTAAAAATTTTATTTTTCTTACACATAATGTATGAATTGATGAATTGTTTATACACTTGTATTATTTGATTAACGTAATTAAACTATTGTAAATTGAATATATGAAACTTGAATGAGCCTGACCAATTGCCAGACTGTCGACCGCTAACTGCCGAATCTGAATGAATTTCTAGCGTACGGCTAGCCATCCATCCCTCCCACTTTCCCGTTACATCATCAACATGATATTAACAAATGGAAAAGTCTACTGCTGTTGTTACTATGTATGTCAGAAACTGGAAAAAATTTTTTATTATATATTATTTATGATAAATTTTAACCAGTTATCATAGTTATTAAAATCGTTTAAGTTTTTTTTAAAAGAGCCTATGTGTATTTTTTCCAATATTTAATGTTATACTTTTTATCATTTATTTCCAGAACAGTAATGCCTTCTAATTTAGAAAATTGTGGTTACTTATTTGACCAACTTCTGCATAATTATATTTTTGTTTTCCATATTTATAAGCTTCTTGTAGATGTCTTTGAAATTGTTTTTTAAATGATCAAGAGTTCATGCCGATATAAAAGTCATGACAATTCCCTGAACTGAAGCAGACGAAATTACAAACCTCCTCTTGGAATTTCTCAGTTAATTACAGAAAAAAATATTATTTTTAAACAATATTCTCCCCAATCTACATTTTGTAGGTAACAAGAGTTTCATACTATATATTTTCACTGGAGAAACTCTTAAGAAAAGAAAATAAAATAAGAAGTTTTCCCAATTAAACTTCTGGTTTGCAAAGTTATGTCTAAAATGTCGGTCGTTATTGAAAACGTGGTTAAATTTTAAAAGTTGTCTTTGAATAATTGTGATGCCGTGTCATGCTTTTCCATTATATAATTAGGTTTACCGGTTTTATTGTGGTCACTTTATATTGTGATTATAATGTTTTAAACATTTTTACATAAATGCTTCGTTCTCCACGAGCGAAAAAGGAAGATCTACCTTGCACAGAAGATGAATCAAATGATTTGTTTGTCTGCGAATAACATTTTACCATCTTCTAGGTGAAAGGTTAAAATTCCGTACGATTCGTCTGTCACTTGTCGCATTATTTATTTGCTATACTTGAAAAATTGAAGCGCTGAAGTTTCATCATATATTCGTTTTTGTTTTGTTTATGCAGATGTGGAAGGACCAATGAACGCTACCGTTAGTTCAGGCTCGCCTTCAATCACCGAAACCGAACTATTTGATAGTCGATGTCCAGAAACAACGTTGGTCTTTTTTATCTGCAACAACGCAGGATGTATTTTTTCTATGAGAGATTTTAAAATACTTGTGTTACCCGATATTTTTTTAAAACGTCCGCACGTTTTAAATTTCACATTTATCGTAAACTTGGGAATAATAAACTCAGTTCTTTGATTTGGGTGGTAACATAGCCCATAACTTGTATTGTAAATGTCCTTTCCACTGTCCATAACTTACAAATGGCAAGAAACAAGATAAGATAAATCTTGAATCGGATTGTTTTTATTCGATCGATATTTGGAAACGATACTCCTACCGATCGATATTAATGTCGATATCCCATCCGCTAGCAAACTACGAAAAAAGGTGTAGGTGTTTTGGCTCCACGGTAGAACTAATGAAGATGAATCCATACGTACGAATATTAATTTGAGTGTATGTAGGCCTACACATATGTCAAAAATATTACCGTCTTATACTACGGTATTGGCATTAAAAATAAAGAATGTGTTCTCAGCGTTATAGGAAATGGCCTACACGTCATTTAACCCACCGGGTTGGTCTAGAGGTAAACAGCTGATTTTCGGAGACGAAGGTTCCTGGTTCAAATCTTAGTAAAGGTAGTTACTTTTATACGGATTTGAATGCTAGACAGTGGCTACCGGTGTACTTTGATGGTTGGGGTTCAATTAACCATACTCTCTCAGGAATGGTCGACCTGAGTCTGTACAAGACTTCACCTCATTTACACGTAACACACATCATCCTCATCTCATTGGGTCATAGGGTTGCTTATTGTTCTGAATTGAACAGATTGCAACGTACACACATTAGGGATTACAAAAAAAAAACACGTCATTTAGCGGTCAGCGCAACAGGGGTCTCGACTCTCGAGTTTGGTTCCTATTTTCCATTGCCCACTCTTCACCGTCTGTATTAGCCTTAATTGGCGTAAATCAAATAACAATTAGGCAATAGAAAAAACGAATGAGTCGTATATTTCTTTAGATAACTCTGATGCGGCATAATTTCTAATCAGATGTGACGTCAACAGCCATATGGAACGGCTTTAAAAGACCAGTTTAAGTATCCTTGTAAAACTAATACAAAATTTGGGTCGGCATACAAATTTTTATTTACCTTATATCACATTACACATGCATATTTATTTAAACAAATAATATTACTACCCGTGAGCAAAATAATTAACTTAGATTTTTTAAGCAATATTCATGTCGTCCAGTTGGTAACACAAGTAAGCGTGTACCAGAAAATGAAACGATATTGCATTTGAGGTTAGAGTCCGTCGTGTCTGATTTGGTAGAAGTGTTTTGCAAATTTAAAAATGCCACCTAAGCCTAAACCGCCGGCAGCAAGCAAGAAAACTGATCAGAAGAAAAAAGAAAAAGTTATCGAGGTATTTATATAATTATATTGAATATTAAAAAGTTTTCGACACTTACCAAATTTGGTTACAGGCTCACAACTTGCGACCACTGTAACCTGAAAACGGCTGACGAGTGTAAATTTCTTCAGTTAAAAATATTTATCAAAATTAAAAAAATTTTGTAAACAAATTTGAACAAATTTATTTAAAAAAATAAAAATTAACTGGTGGGATATAATATTTTTGTTTAATTTAAAAACAAGGTTAACGTAGTATTTTTAAGGTTAAATTTACGGTTCGCAAAGTATTTTGAAAGAATAAATGGTGAAAAATCGTCTATACTGGTAATTTTTAAGTTAAATTTGTGTAACCCTATAGTTTCATAATTCCTAAACCTAAAAAGATTGTTGACATTTGACAGCAGTTGTCATATGGTGAAACTGTGTCATTGGGGTTTTTTTCCTTTATTTGCTTCATTTCTGTGATTATTTTTTAGTATTGAAAGTCAGGCTGGATATTTGAAAAAAAAGTGTTACTTAACCTTCAGATGGTAATTTTAATGACTTGTCACCCTGGGACTGTTATATTGCTTCATTGTTTCTGTTATACTTATTGGCTGTGTCTCTTACTCCAGCTATTTTTTTTCTTGTTTTTAACTGTGTCCAGGAGACTCCAGAAGGAGTATAAGCCCCCTTTTACACAGGGGCGGTTCCAGGGCTGATTTTCGGGGGGGGGGAGCTATCTTGTTTTTATGTAGCTCTTACTGTTTGTAATTGAGTCATTGAAAAGTCCTCTTTTATGCTGTATTGCTGTAACCGCAATTTTAATTCATTGAGAAATTTTTGCTATGCCAAAGTCCTTGTAAATCAAGAAAATCTTGAAAAATGATGGCGCTGACTGGATGCGAGTGGCTTTTCACTACTGACACTGATTGTTATCTTAATACTATTTAAAAATAGATACTTTCTGTTTGACTCATTTTTATACTAAAATAATTATTTTTAATTGATAGGTGCGAGTATTGGGATTCAGTTTTGTTAGAAATAATAGCTTATAGAAAATATTAAACTAAGTTTTCCTAAAATTTCCTAGAATGGTGGCCATGGCTCCCATGGCCCCGTCCCTGAAACCAACCGCCCCTGCTTTTACATCATCAGTTTAGTTCTTATATTAGTTTTTGTTTCAGTTGAGATGTCAGCTAAAACTGATGTGTAAATATCAAAACTGAAGGCTGGCTTGATGGGAAAACCATTGAGCCACTTGTCAGTTGTCCATTCTCAGTTTAGACAGCCGTGTGTAGAGAAGAGAAGCTTCCGTTCATTTATCATTTCTGTCGTAACCTTGTTCGTATAGGTATCAGATGAACTAATGTCCCATAGCCGAGCGAGTGAGAGGGAGATATGCGGCATAACTACGCATGCGCCCAAAGGTCTTTACCGTTATAACCCAAATCTGAAAACATACTACAGTCGTTATCTTGCTAGTTATAACAACGCTTGCTCACAACAATGAGTAAAATTAAAGACAATGTTATTGGAACGGCGCATATGGCTTGTGCGAATGAGAGCGTTATGCATTCTCTCACTCCCATGGCTAGGGGACATTAGTTCAACTAAATATTATACCTGATGTTGTCAGATAACAAATTTTTGACTGATTTCATTAAATTATATCACAATTTTCTGTGTCTGTGGAATAAGAAGGATTCAAGTTACCATTATATATTCAAACGAGAAGATGCGTATAATAACTAAATCCTTATAATGAATGCATCCTGCAGCTTGAAATCAATACTATTTTATATAATAATTTTTTTTTTTATTTTTATTTTATCAAACATCCTATGTAGGATTTTTAAACAGCTGTATTATTTAAAATTGAAATATATATTTCTAACCACCAGAATACGGTAACATAAAATACTTACCAATGTTTATAGCGCTTTCGTGTATCTTGTACACATCTTCAGTAAATTAAAATTTATTTTACGTCAAAATTTAAAACTTCCTGCTCCTACCATAGTAGATAAGGAATAGTCGATTCTTATATTTAAAACAGTCTTGCCAACTTAATCAGTTGATTGTCATATTCAATCTGTGTGTTCATTAATTTTTCCCTGTTATTGTATTTATAAATATAATATTTTTCCAAAATTTCAATTTCATTTTGTCTGTTATTTATTTCTAATATTTCTAGATTATTTTTTATACTCAACATATTATGTTTATTTTTGATCATGTGTTCAGTTACATTGGAGAATTTTCGATTTCCTTTTTATAGTTTGAATAGTGTTCTGTAAACCGTTTTTTAAAAGATCTGGTGGTTTTACCTATATATATTTCATTATATTTTATAATAAATAAATATTAAAATAAATATTTTATAATTTAAATAATTATTTTATATAATAAATTATTGTAATAATATAATAAACCTTTTTCTTTAAGCTGCCTTTATTTTTATTTTTATTAATCACTTACACGTGTTTCGGTGTAATTACGTACATTTACAGTTAATAAATTTTAAAAATTGTCTGGATGAACAAAGTCATAATGTTATGAGTTTTATTGTTAACTCTTTATTACTTTTGTTACACTAGTGATTTGTTTTTTCTAAAGGACAAAACATTTGGTTTGAAGAATAAGAAAGGTGCAAAACAACAGCGATTCATCCAACAAGTTGAGAAACAAGTTAAATCTGGCGGCGTCCCTCCTAGAAAACTACAGGATGAACCTAAAAAGGATAAAGAAAATAAAATTAAAGAACAAAAGGAACTGGCTATGCTTTTCAGACCTGTACAAAAAGTAGAGAAAGGTAAGATATTATAAAATTACTTAACTGATTAGTTAGCATCATAACAGCACAATCCATATTCATATAAGTTTATTAAAAACTCATTATATTCATCTTTAACACTGCTTTTTTTTTACTTTCTCTTGCCTATATGAATATATAGGAAGGAAAGTATTGTTTTCATATCGAGTTTTCACCGGATCTATACGTTTTCAGACCCCCTGAACCCACACAAACATGTATTTAGCGATTGGTCTGTGTGTGTGTGTGTGTGTGTGTGTGTGTGTATACAAAATATCTCAAGAACGGAACATCATACCAACTTGAAACTTAAGTTACATACCACTACCGGACCCGACACGAACATTTTCATCAAAATCGGTTAACCGGAATTAGTAGTTTATTCGTATAATTTTTCACTTTTTTGCAATTTTCTCAAAAACAGGTCCTACAATTTTTTTAAAAATCACCTGGTTTACTCAATTTTTTATTCTCCACAAGATAGGGTAGGCGTCATGTTTGTTGAAATTCTTGGTGAGGCTGTTTTCACATAAAAACATAGTTTTTTAAGATTACGGCTTTAATATGCAATTTAGCGCAAAAATTTATACAATAAAAGTTGTAGAGAATTTATAATTCTACAGCTTTAATTTCAAACATTTTTTTGTATAACGCTTAGTTTAGCAGTAATTAGCGATTTTCTGTTTTTTTCTCACGAAAACGTGTGGAAAATCGATTTTTTTAAGATTTCGGCCTTAGAATGCATTTTACGACAAAAGTGCATATAACTAAATTTATAGAAAATTAAAAGATCTACAACTTTTAATTAGAGCATTTTTCTCTACAGAGCCTAGTTTAGTGTAAAAAATGATCATCCGTATTTTTAAGCCGAACTGAGTTCGATTTTCACTTTGCGTCTTTCAATCATGATTACAATAAGGTTATGTTTTTTGAGGGTAGTTTTTTGTTCATTTCTAATGTTTTATTACTAATTTTAGGTTATATTGATCATAATTTGCTTTGGCAAGAGAAAGTTGTGTGAGTGTTTTACACAAGATTTTTATTTTTTCTTAACTTATGAGTACTTTGCAGTGCGCACCACTTCATTACATAATATCAGAAAAGCTTCCAGGAATGTTATTAATACATTCCATGTGGATGTGGTATACCTACCACGTAAGGATTTTTGTGAGTGACGAGCGTGGTAGGGATACCACGGCAGTCCTTTTCATAAACTCTCTGTCCTTACTAACCAATTCAATGTATCAAGGAACGACTTTCACACACTCTCAACTCAATATATTATTCTAATTATTACTACTGAACTACGATTCTAAAAACTTAGATCTACCAACCCTACTGACAAAAACCTCGAATAGTGTTTTTGAAATATCCTAAGTGGTAGTCCTACCACATCTGTCAGTCACTAAAATCTCTGCGTGGTAGTCGTACCATGTCTGAAATATCCTAAGTGGTAGTCCTACCACATCTGTCAGTCACTAAAATCTCTGCGTGGTAGTCGTACCATGTCTGAAATATCCTAAGTGGTAGTCCTACCACATCTGTCAGTCACTAAAATCTCTGCGTGGTAGTCCTACCATGTCTGAAATATCCTAAGTGGTAGTCCTACCACATCTGTCAGTCACTAAAATCTCTGCGTGGTAGTCCTACCATGTCTGAAATATCCTAAGTGGTAGTCCTACCACATCTGTCAGTCACTAAAATCTCTGCGTGGTAGTCCTACCATGTCTGAAATATCCTAAGTGGTAGTCCTACCACATCTGTCAGTCACTAAAATCTCTGCGTGGTAGTCCTACCATGTCTGAAATATCCTAAGTGGTAGTCCTACCACATCTGTCAGTCACTAAAATCTCTGCGTGGTAGTCCTACCATGTCTGAAATATCCTAAGTGGTAGTCCTACCACATCTGTCAGTCACTAAAATCTCTGCGTGGTAGTCCTACCATGTCTGAAATATCCTAAGTGGTAGTCCTACCACATCTGTCAGTCACTAAAATCTCTGCGTGGTAGTCCTACCATGTCTGAAATATCCTAAGTGGTAGTCCTACCACATCTGTCAGTCACTAAAATCTCTGCGTGGTAGTCGTACCATGTCTGAAATATCCTAAGTGGTAGTCCTACCACATCTGTCAGTCACTAAAATCTCTGCGTGGTAGTCGTACCATGTCTGAAATATCCTAAGTGGTAGTCCTACCACATCTGTCAGTCACTAAAATCTCTGCGTGGTAGTCGTACCATGTCTGAAATATCCTAAGTGGTAGTCCTACCACATCTGTCAGTCACTAAAATCTCTGCGTGGTAGTCCTACCATGTCTGAAATATCCTAAGTGGTAGTCCTACCACATCTGTCAGTCACTAAAATCTCTGCGTGGTAGTCGTACCATGTCTGAAATATCCTAAGTGGTAGTCCTACCACATCTGTCAGTCACTAAAATCTCTGCGTGGTAGTCCTACCATGTCCGTAATTCAGTGAAGTCATTTTACATCTCATTTAATTCTGTCGTAATCGATACTTTTCACATATATTGACACCGCATTGAATGTGTTAAGAATGTATCTTTCTTTGTCATATTGCCATTTTGCCCCATCATTATAATGTCTAATCTTGGTTTGTCTTGAGAGTGCTTTCCTTCTTAAACAAACGGTGAGTTCCTTGAAGTCCACCAGCTATCTATCTCCGTCTGTTGCTTTTTGCTGGTCTTTGGTTGTGTTATCTCCTCGAGGTATTTGAAGCTGTGAACTGTCCCAATTTTTCCATATTGTGTCTTCAAGTGATACAGGGCTGTTTTGTTGTTCGTTATATGTTTAGTTTTCACGAAGAAAATCTGTAATCTTGCTTTTTGTGCTTTTATTTTTTTTTTTATTCCTAATTTGTGTACGTTGCAATCTGTTCAATTTAGAACAATAAGCAACCCCATCACCCAATCAGATGAGGGTGATGTGTATGACGTGTAAATGAGGTGTAGTCTTGTACAGACCCAGGCCGACCATTCCTGAGAGAGTATGGTTAATTGAACCCCAACCATCAAAGTACACCGGTAACCACTGTCTAGTATTCAAATCCATATAAAAGTAACTACCTTTACTAGGATTCGAACCAGGAACCTTCGTCTCTTTTACTTTTAACACATTGATTCGTTCTATTTCTGTTGGTAGCTATGGGGTTCGTTGAAGAAATAGTAGGTTATTTAGTTAGATGCTGTAACAGGCCAGGAGGTCTTATCAGTATTGTTTGTTGTTGTTCAGGTCATCAGCCAAAAGGCTAGTTTGAACCTCTAGAGGTTTTATTAAATAAATAAAACGAGGAGTCAGGTTGTTTACCAACGCCTTCCTCACTGAACAGAAAAGTATGCTTATTAGCATGCCAGGCCCTCTGAAAAGAATGTACTTTCCAACCTGCAAATTACACAGCTTCACTGCATTCACCACAGAGTCTGGCTGTATTATGATGAAATTCAATACTCTCAGAGTAGATAACTGTGATTTGTGTGCTTCTGTCATATAATTGGCTGACCATGTGATAAAAAACAGAACCATTTCGTAGCCCTGGATGTAGCAGACCAAGTATAATTAATTTAACACTCCACCTGCCTGTTATGGGCAACAGTACTGTTTATAATGATGTCAATGATTGTATTAATAAAATGTAAATTTTTTTGTATTGCAGGCGCTGATCCTAAGTCAATAGTGTGCGCATTTTTCAAACAAGGTCAATGCACAAAAGGTGCGAAATGTAAATTTTCTCACGATCTGACCGTTGAAAGAAAAGCGGAAAAGAGAAGTATGTATGTTGACATGCGTGACGATGGAGAAGGTGAGGAAGACACCATGGAAAATTGGGATGAAGAGAAATTGAAAGAAGTCGTCGAGAAGAAACATGGCGAGAAGGAGAAGAAAATGCCCACTACTGACATCGTAAGTTATTTTAAAATTTTAAAAGTAAGCGTAGATGCTTTAGAGTGATTTTTGAGGGAGGTACACCATCCTATCCATTTAACACTTTGAAGCCTGAGCTGTAAGAACATGGTATGTCACGGTATCCTGAGGGGTTTTAGAGTAAACTTCAAAAAATTGTAAAAGATTTAATTTCTATCATATCTTAATGATTTTTGCATCAAATTGATTAAAATTCAGAAAGTTTATTACTATTTATTTACATTGAAATTTATTATACTTACTAAATTTATGAGAGTTATCTAATTTATACACAAAAAAATTATGAGAAAAGAAATTGTTACGTGCTACACGCTACCTAGTTTTTGAGTTTTACAATCCTGAACACTACTAAAAAACAGTTTATATAAATTCTACGGAAAGGCAATGAAATAAACTACACACTAAAAATGTTTGAGTACTAAAATTTAAAATATTTTACACATAGTTAGCCTTTGTATGAAACACTCGGTAACACACTGGTAAGCACAATGCAACATTATAGTCAGGGCAGTACCAGGTTGTTTGTTTCCTTCCAGCCTTTCCAGTGGCAGCTTTGCTATTTTCAGAGCAAACTTTACAGCAAAATACAGAAAACATTAAATGAAAAAGAAATTATAAATATTACTGTCAAATAACTGCACAAACAAAGCGATCTGGAATACAAAACAGTACAACTTACTCAAACACGGCTCAATGTTTTTCTACATAATTCACAAAATATTTAGTAGATTTCGCTGCAAACTAAAACTGCTAAACTAAATAAAATATAAAATGAAGCTCTGCAACCAAAGCCCGATATAACCTCGTCTGAATCTTACTACGGAATTTAATGTGGCGACCCGAGGTATACTCGGGCTTCGGACAACTGCGATTTACGCTCACCCTGAGCTTTACTCGGGCTTAGGCTTCAAAGTGTTAACCTCCTACCAGGAGGAATAAGACACTCTTAAGGCCTACTCCCATGATGCTAGTACTAACTAATAGTTGCATCACCTTCAACTTTACCGATGGGCAAATTCTTTAATATGAACTACAAAACATAATAAAAAAGAAGTTGGGCGCCAGCTGTATCAGCAGAGCATGAGAAAAATAAATAAATAAACTTATACTTCCTTACTTTGAAATAAATATTTATTGAATCTTCTACTAACTAAATTAGGACCTTGATACTGTACTAATTTTATGCCGGTCCGTAGTTCATATTTTGCCCTTTGTTGGGGGCGCTGTGATGGGGTTGCTGCTGCCAATAGATAGCGCAGCAGTCACACCTCTCGCAGTGCATGTACCAAGTGGCAACATGTATCTACGTACTGACGAATGCGATAGTTGAGAAGGGAACAGTCATTATCGATCCGCTCATACGAGAGGGTCGATATGGAGAAGATTTAACACTCTGCATTGAGTACTTCTTTCTTTGCACGATCACTTACACCTCCATTCCCTGCCCCTTGCTTCACCGGTGACTGCTCCTCTTCGGAGGCAGCGGTAAAAGGTGCTTGCTGCGTCGGTGACTCGCTCCTATTTGATTAGGCAGCGGTACAGATGACCCCGCTTCACTTCACCGGCGACTGCTCCTCTTCGGAAGCAGCGGTAAAAGGTGCTCGCTGCGTCGGCGACTCGCTCCTATTTGATTAGGCAGCGGTACAGATGACCCCGTTTCGCTTCACCGGCGACTGCTCCTCTTCGGAGGCAGCGGTAAAAGGTGCTCGCTGCGTCGGCGACTGCTTCTATTTGATTAGGCAGCGGTACAGACGACCCCGCTTCAGTTCACCGGCGACTGCTCCTCTTCGGAGGCAGCGGTGAAAGGTGCTCGCTGCGTCGGCGACTTGCTCCTATTTGAAGGCAGCGGTACAGACGACCCCGCTTTGCTTCACCGGCGACTGCTCCTCTTCGGAGGCAGCGGTGAAAGGTGTTCACTGCGTCGGCGACTGTTCCTAATCATTTAGGCAGCGGTAAAGACGACCTCCCCCCCCCATTCGCTGTTTAACTTTTGAACTACGTCGCCGATACCTGGCCGGTCCTATGAGCTCTACAGGCTGCGCTACTAAAAGCCGGTGGCGACAACCTTTTCCGTTATTTCACATCATCAAAATATCATGTGAATGCACCTTTACTGTTCGACCCAGCAACTGCCTGCACCTGCTCTGTACTGTTCGATTAGCAATCGCTTGATCCTTTTATTTTCAGATGTTTTTATTTTCATTATATTTTTGGTTGTTTTTTCCTTCTTTCTTTTACAAGTTCACAAATTATTTACAAGCTTTATTTTCCAAATTACAAAACAATTAATATCAAACAATTACAAAACATTAAAACGTATAAATAAAGAAAATAGCACAATTTATTAAAAAATACTGAAAATAACAGAAACTTATTTTAAAAAAATACAACAAAATTACAAAACATTAAAATTTTATAATACAGAAAATAACAAACTTATTTAAAAAATACAGAAACATTACAATTCCAAAAGATTCATTGTGTATTGAACAGAACACGTGCAAAGCGTGGGAGTTATCAGTCATAACAATGAAGATGCGTTTACATGAGGCGACTTTAAGGTTACAGATGGTGTGATATGAAATAACGGAAAAGGTCCCTAAATTAACTAACTACTAACAAAATTATCCTAAAATTACCCTAACCTATTTAAAAATATAGCCAACCTTGACTTTAATACAAAAACAAAAAACTTAACCACCATTAATAAATACGAAATGAATTTACCTCAAATATTTTCCCCTTTCTCCTTCTTCTCCTTGTTCTCCTAATCACTTCTTCAAATGCTGCTCCTTCTCAACTAGCAGTTTCACTAAGTCCCAGGGGAACTGATTTTAAATTTCCTGGATCTGAACCAAGAAGACTCTGGTTGACAAGCCTCCCTTTTTTTTTTTTTTTTTTGCGCCCTGGAGACTCCAGGGGTATAGGACATGTCGTCAGATATAACACCTGAAATACATATAAGAATCACACAATGTAACACTACTATCAAGAAAGAAATTCTTGTACGCTATAAAAAGTTTCACCAATCAAGTAATTTTTCAGATTTTTTCAAAGGGATTCAAATCCTCAACATTTTAAAAATTGGGGTAATTTATTCATGAATTTTCTTCCTGCATAAGTAGGTTTTTGTTGAAACAATTTTGTGGAGTGATTAGCCACATAATAATCATTCCTGTTTCTCATGTTATAATTGTGAACATTGAAATTCTGCATAAAATTATTTTGCCTAACATACATAATCACCTCAAAAATGTAGAGGGAGGGAACTGTAAGCAATTTAAGCTCCTTAAATAGTGGCCTGCATGAGGTTAGCTGGTTAGCTCCCACCATACACCTAATAGCCTTCTTTTGAATTTTAAAAACCGTATTCATATTATTACCCATGCTAGAATTACCCCATACTAAAATACCATAACGGATATGAGACAGAATGAGGCCATGATAAGCTGCCATTAGTAATTTTTTATCATTTAATCTGGCAATTAGTTTTAGTGCAAATACCCCAGATGATATTTTACTACAAACTTGATTGGTATAGAAGTCCCAAGTCAAAGATCTATCCCTCTCCCACTAACTGTTCAACTAACCTGGAGGGCCAACGGGAGGGAGAACTACCCCAGTGATTGGTTTAAGTTGTTAGGTAGAAGAAAGGCCAAAAAACATAGTTTTCAAAACTTCATGGGAATCATAAGTATGATTTGTTGGGACTAAAACTGGAGCGAATGTGGGGATTAGCAAAGAGGCAAAATAAGAAACACAGATTTATGACTCACCATCTTTTGGATTCTTACCGCGGAGAATACATTTGGTGGTCGGCAGCAATGGCTAAAGGTGGAAATCGATACCCATGAAATTGCTGCATTCTGAAAGTCACAGCAATGCAAAGAATTATCATAAACTAATGTAAATTGTAAATTACATTATTAAACTTTTTTTTTTTTTAATTAATTTATTTAACGTGGCATCAAGTGCTGTGGTCATTAGCGACGATGTCGGGGTGGAACTTTTGTACGATGGAGGATGAAATGATTTTTTTGTAACGTATGAAAATATGCCATGCCTGAGTGGGATTCGAACCCAGGACCGCATGATGATAGGCGAGCACGTTACTATTAAACTTTTGTTTAATACAGTTTAGTTATTTTCTCGTTGAAAATTTTTCTGTAAATTGATGGTCGGTTTAATGTATAAGTACCTAAACTAATACTTTTGGTTGATCAATTTTGATAAAAACATTCATTTCTGTTCTCTTGGTAATATCTAACTTGTAAATTCCACATTTCAACGCTGTACTATTCTTGAGATATTTTGACCATACAAGTGTTAATTTTTTTTTTTTTTTTTAGAAACGTTCACTTTAATATGATGTATTCTATTTTGTTGTAGATTTGTAAATACTTTTTGGATGCAGTTGAGAAAAGCAAGTACGGCTGGTTCTGGCAGTGTCCAAACGGAGAGAATTGTATCTACAGACATGCCTTACCTGCTGGATTCGTTTTGAAAAAGGTTTGTACTCAAGTTAATAATATTTTTTTGTGTTTAAATTATCAGCTGACCCACCGGGTTGGTCTAGAGGTCAAGTCGCTGCTAAAATCAGCTGTTAACAGCTGATTTTCGGAGACGAAGGTTCCTCGTTCTAATCCTAGTAAAGGTAGTTACTTTTATACAGATTTGAATACTAGACAGTGGTTACCAGTGTACTTTGATGGTTGGGGTTTAATTAACCATACTCTCTCAGGAATGGTCGACCTGGGTCTGTCCAAGACTACACCTCATTTACACGTCATACACATCATCCTCATCTCATTGGGTCATTGGGTTGCTTATTGTTCTAAATTGAACAGATTGCAACGTACACAAATTAGGAATTTAAAAAAAAAAAATTATCAGCTGAAAGGGTGGTTTGAACCTTTAGAAGCTTTACTAAGTTAAACGAGGAGTGAGGTGGTCAATAGTGACACTACAACTTAAAAGATTTTCTTTAGTTGGTCCAAGACCAGAACTAATATTTATAATTAAATATTCAACCAAACTGTAATTTTGATTATTAAAAGGATGTCTTGTTAAAGCTAAGTTTTCTCTCATTATATGAGGGGTCATTCGGAAAGTAAAGAACATTTTTATTTATTTTGAAATGCTTTTTTTTGTAATCTTTTGAGACCGCAATGGATCACTTAAGTCAGTTTACTGGAAGTTCTTCTCCGGTTCTTTTGTTTGATTTTGTCTCAGCATCTGTTCATTGTGACTGATCGTGCTCGACTTTCTTGATCAGAAACAATTGCTCTAGTCGCTTCTCTATTGTCTATCCTTGGTTTGAATCTGTACTTGGTATTTATCTTTTAAGGGGGTCACTGCAGCCTATCTTAATTCATGTTAATGTTTGACCCGTTTTCTCATTTCCTATAAATGATATCTTGATAATTTGTTTTCTGTTTGAAAATATGGTTCTTCCTACACACTTTAACAGAAGGATTTTCCTTTTTGTTCATTAATAAAATTTATTTCAAAAAAATAAACTACTTACAATAAAACCTCAGAAAATAATAATTTAGAGAACCATAATTTCATTTGGAATTATTTTTCTACTTAATGGCTGTGTTAAAATGTGTATATATGTGTACTAGAGGTACTCGGAAAGTTTCATTTCAATATCTCTTATAGGAACTGAGATAATAGGTCATAAGTACAAAAAAAATGAGTTTACAGATATTTTGACTTTTAAAAATCAATTTCCTCACTGGAAGTTGAAAGCATTTTATTTATTTTTTTGTCAATAACATCCAGCACTGTGTGAAGGACCTGCTTCTTCCTCTGCTTCAAACTGTTCTTCTAGTTTCCTTCTTGTTAAAGATCTCTTCTGCTTTAATTTTTTTTCTATTTCAGACAATTGCTTCTCAGACTTGGCAAGTCACCGTTTGTCAAACTTCATTGATGCAATCAAGTTTGCTCCTGATACAATCCCTAACTGTTTTAATGTTTTACATTTTACTATGTGACCATAATTAAATGTACTAACTGCTTCATGTACTCCTAAACGTAGTGTTTTTAGACCAACAAAAACTTTTTTTGGGACCAAAGACCAAACACAAACGTTTTTAAAATTATCACACATAATCTATAAAATCTCCTGCTAGAAAGATTTCAATAAACAAACAGCAAACCAAATGATATTAATTGACTATCGACAGAATCTACAATTCGATATAATACTACCATTACCATTTCATTCTAGCAGGAAATTATAAAGCATAAATCATTACAAATCCCTTTTGTACAACTTCTATGCATCTGATTATTATAAACGTAGTCTCATTTTAAAAAGGAAATTTAAGAGAATATTTTAACCTAAAAAAACTGAAAATTGAGGAAAAAAAATTTTTTCATACAGTGACCCCCTTAAGTCATTTTAATTTTTTTTTAATTTATCAAACATCCTATGTAGGATTTTTAAACAGCCGTATTTTTTAAAATAGAAATATATATTTCTAACCACCAGAATACGGTAACATAAAACACTTACCAATGTTTATAGCGCTTTTGTGTATCTTGTACACATCTTCAGTAAATTAAAATTTATTTTTCGTCAAAATTTAAAACTTCGTGCTCCTACCATGGTAGATAAAAACTACATAAGGATGATTCCTTATCTACCATGGTAGGAGCAGGAAGTTTTAAATTTTGACGTAAAATAAATTTTAATTTACTGAAGATGTGTACAAGATACACGAAAGCGCTATAAACATTGGTAAGTGTTTTATGTTACCGTATTCTGGTGGTTAGAAATATATATTTCTATTTTAATTTTTTTATCTTACTCTCTAGATCTTCTAATGTTATTCCCAATTCTCTCATATCCTCTTTAATTTCATTGGTTCCAAATTGGTGTTCTGCTTCATTCTTTCTATTATTAGCTAATTTTTGTGGTAGATTTGTTCATTGAGTAACAGTCTCCATTCACTCTCTACGTTGTGTTTTTTACCTATACAGGTTCTAACAATTTTTCATTCCAGTTTTTGGATTTTATCTGTTCTATTCCATGTTTTGATTATTATCAAAGGTGTCGACCTTGTGTTTAATTATAGCCAAACAAAACTTTTTTTTACAACAAACCTGATTCCTTAACTACTACTTTACGTAATCACCATATGAATTCAAACAGTTGTCATACCATTTCACCAATTTTGCTTTGCCCTCTGCATACTCGGTTGCCGCCAAGTTTTTTAACCACTCACTAACACCCTCTTTCAGTTTTTCATCACTTCCATAGCGGTTCCCACCTAAAAAGTCCTTCAGTTTGGGAAACAGATGGAAATCACTCAATCCAAGTCCGAGCTGTAGGGGCATGATCAAAAAGCTCCCATTGAAACTATTGCAGCAAGTTCTTTGTCAGTGCAGCAGAATGTGGTCATGCGTTATCGTGCAGAAGCACAATGCTGCTATACAACAACCCACGCCGCCGTTTGTTTTAAATTGTGAGGCGGAGTCGGTGAAGTATTTGACAGTAGGCCGCTGCGTTTATGGTCTCCCCTTTAGGCACATAATCGATGAATAGAACATCGTTTCGATCCCAGAACACTGTAACGATAACTTTTCTGGATTAAAAAACATAAGAAACCATCGTATTTGTATCTTTGTAACTATGTTTAACATTTTTATACGGCCTTACTTCACCGAGGGTACAGAGTTCTAGGTGAAATTTTTCGCTAGCCGTAACTCGCTAACTAAGCGTTTTCAGGCATACGTTTATGTGAACTTTTTTTGTTATTTTTAGCTACAGAATGAGATGCCAAGAGATTGCCATATAGTTTTGAATCACCCTATATAATAAAATTTAGTTCCAATTTATGACACAGATAACAATAGCAGTAGATTTTCACATTATATAATCGGTTTGATTCAAACCATTGACAAAGGAAGATGTAATCTTGGTAAACAATTTCTAGAAGCTATTATTATTACCTGAAGAAGCGGTGCGCACCCCGAATGTGCTTGTAAGGAAAAAAATATGAGGTAAATAAAAAGGTTTTTTATAAACGAATAAATAAACAAACTATTAATTTTTTTTTTTGTATTTCAGGATAAAAAGAAGGATGATAAGAAAGATGAGATATCATTAGAAGACTTAATAGAAAAGGAGAGAGCCACGCTTGGATCTTCTAAATTTACTAAAGTCACTTTGGAAACATTCATGGCTTGGAAGAAAAGAAAGTTGAAGGAAAAGAAAGAAGCTCTCCTGAAAGACGAGGAGAAAAAACGATCGGATTTAAAAGCAGGGCGGCAAGTCGGGGTAAGTCACGTCATTCATTCAAACTTCTTTTCTTTTTTTTTAAACAGTAAAGTTTTTCTTTTGCAATCAGTTAATAAATACAATAACTTTAAGCAAATATGAGAAAATCTGAGTAATGTCCTTAGAATTAAAACACAAACGACACTCAGTAGTGTGTTTGAAAAAGACCAAACTGTAAAGAAACAAAAAATATATCTATACTATTTCATTTAAAATGTATAATTATACATTATAGCCTGCAGTTTTCATTTTCATTTTCTGGGTTGGCTACCCCTTTAAGCATTTGTCACAGCGTTTCACTAAATTAAATTCCTTCTTCCTAAAATTTGACCATATAGGTACATAGCCTATCTTTTATGACATTTTGAAGTTCATCTTCATCATCCAAGTGCTGCAATGCAGGGCACTTCATTGCATTGGAGCTGTACACTTCACTTATCTTCGCTGCTAAAACATTTCTTGCTGTCAAAAATTGAATCACTGATTGTATTTCGCAGTCAGCGGGCTGATCAATTGTTTTAAACATTTAGAACTGACACTGTAAATGGTACACTGCAACTGTACCAATATGAATGCGGTCGTTTGACAAGCAAGACATGCCAGGAGTCGGTGCACATGTGCATTTCAATGTTCATGCGACATTTGATTAGCTGCAGTGATTCGGACCTTACTTTCCAAACGACTCTCATACAGAGTCCATTATGAAAGTAATGCTCATTTTCTATGAAAAATATATTTATTGATCGTATTGGTACAAACACTTAAAATTCTTCGAAGTACTCCCCCCCTGCATTAATGCACTTGCGTAGACGTGTCTTTTTGTGCCTGGAAGGCACCCTGAAACTCCTCAACAGGATTGTCTGTTAGGAATCTTGTAACAGGCTTTTGGATGTTTTCCACGGACTCCCAATGCTTTCCTTTCAGCTCTCTCTTCAGTCGTGAAAACAAAAAAATGTCTCATAGAGCCGAGTCGGTATTGTACGGGGGCTGGGGGACCACCAAAAGTTCTTGACAGTGCAAAATTCAAAGTTGTTTCTGGTCTTCCATTAACACTTTCGGAACAAGCTTGTGGACATGTTTGCGGTGTCAGCAATGTGTTGGGTGCTCAATCGATGGTCGGAATGCAAAACTTCGTGCACACAATTCTCGTACTCAGTATTCTCGTCAGTTCTGGCCGTTATTGGGTGTCCAGAATGGGGTTCATCGATGACCTTCTCCCAGCTCTCGTGATGAACGCCTTGTGCCAACTTCCGGACTGTGACCTTGAAATGCAGTGTCAACCTTGAAGCATCTGGAATGTTTTGGCTGCAGTCTTTTCAAGCCGCCCGCAAATCTTGATGCCATATCGCTGTTCAAGCGAACGCTCCATCGCGCCATGTAATAAAGTTGAAGTACACACTTCATGCGGAGACACGTCTTTCCGCTCAGACAGTTTAGAGCATATTGGTGATTGGCTGCGTTGGAAGAGCAGACTCCCACCACATGTTAAGCGACTGGGATGGATAGTCATGTCACAATTAATCATGCGCATTACTTTGATAATGGACCCTTTATAACATGTACAGTGTAATACAGTTCACAAAGATTTAATATTTTATTTGTTAGAAAAAATATTTATCGATGGTTTGCAGTATTTTTTAAAAATACTGTTTGTATGATATTATGATTTCATGAATAAATTTTTTTGTTCAATCTAGATTCTTCCGAATAATCTGGACATCTGGCTAAACAAGATAATACTTTAAATGTGGCCGGCCCATGGTGTAGTGGTCAGCACAACTGGCTACTATGCCGGCGTCCCGGGTTCGATTCCCGGTCAGGTCTGGCATTTTTTTCATCTGTAAATCACCGCATATCATTACCTATGCACAAGCCCAAGGCTTATGTAGGCATCATCACTCAATTAAAAAAAAAAAATCCAGTTTCTTAATCTTGATCAGAACGAGGTTTTTGTAGCTCATTTGAGAAAAGTGTAATATTTGTTTGATGTTTATAAATATGTTTATATAAAATGTTACAGCTGTCTGGACGAGAGATGTTCTCATTTAATCCCGAATTAGCAGCTGGTGATATGTATGATGAAGGCGATGAGGCTTTCGACTGTTATCGAATGAATGAGGAGGATGATGAGGATGGCGATGATAATAACATTCAGGTAATAATATTTAGCTGATCGCTGCCCTTATGCTTTGTTTTTCAGCGATATCTATAAAATAAATTCAAAATACGAGGCGTGTTCAGAAAGTAAGTACAGTTTCATTCTACTGCTGCCGTAGCACTGCAATTGCTGTTCCACTAGTCGTCCTTGTTCACTGGCTATCGACTCACACCATTGTAGTTGTTCTACGTTGTGTTTTCAGTTTTCTCTGAACATTTAAAATGTTTAAGACAATTAGTGATCCTGCTGATTGTGAGATTCGTTCTATAATAAGATTTTTGAACGCAAGCAATGTGAAACCGACTGAAATTTATCGTTAACTTTGAAATGTTTACGAGGAAGACATGATGAGTGAAGGAATGGTGAGAAAGTGGGTTAGAATGTTCAATGCCAGTCAAACAAATGTGCATGATGAGAATTGGAACAATCGGCCTTCTCTCATCACTGATGATCTGGTAAGGGCAGTTGACGAAAAAATCCAAGAGATCAGATGTTTCACTATGACAACGCTATCTGACGATTTCCAACAAATTTCACGCACTCTTGTGTATGAAATTGTTTCAGACCGCTTAGGTTATCGCAAGCTGAAGTGAAAACTGCCGTGGAGTCATGCCTGCATTCGTTGGCGGGAACCTTCTGCGAAGAGGGTATAGACAAATTGATCACCCGCTACGACAAGTGTTTGAACATCGGTGGAAACTATGTCGAAAAATAGTTTAAGGTTTGGGCTTTCATGTAGAAATAAAATTGTGTTGAAAAAAAATTGTTTTACTTGTTTTTTTTAAAAACGGTACTTACTTTCTGACCACACCTCGTATGCTCTGGAATTTTATTCACTGTAAAAGAAAAGAAAAAGAAGGCATAGTTTTGCCTTCAAAACTTGACATGATAATAATGTATCGTGTTTTTGTGTATATATATTTTTTTAATTTATTGTGACTAGTCTAAGACTAACTAACAATTTTGTGCTAACTTAATTGATCTAAGTACTTAATCTAAGAATTTACCAGCTAATACTGGGTGATTCATTTAAAAGTAGCCCGCCGCTCGAGTAATTTTCATATGCTGTATTGGCAGCACTGATCATGATGTGATCGACTGGCCTTTATAGTACAATTTATATTATTATTTAATTATTATATTATTAAAGAGTACAATTTTTTCCAGCAAGATGGTGCAACATGTCACACGTCTCGCCAGTCCCTATCTCATATCAATCAGGCTTTTCCCATACGAGTTGTTAGTAAAGATTTGTGGCCTCCTCGTTCACCCGATTTGAGTATGTGCGATTTTTTTCTATGGGGTTATTTTAAAGGAACTGTTTACCAAACAAACCCCCGCAGTATACATGAGCTAAAGAATAACATCGTGGCAGCCATTCATGCTATTGACGTTTCCGTATTGTGTCGTGTGTGCATTAATAACATTGAATGAGCGCAAAAATGTGTAAGCGTTCAAGGACGCCTTTTTCAGCATCTACTGTAAAGGTGAAGTTGAAATTTGTATATAAATTTTAAATAAAAATGTTAAATTATGTATTAAGTAATTCTATTTATTCATTTACTATTTGAATCCAATTGAGTGCCGAAGGCCGCTGTTAAATGCAGCGGGCTACTTTTAAATGAATCACCCGTTAATTCTTAGTTTAGGTTCAATATTCTGATACACTATTTTTAAAATTTACTAATCATTGATATTTAACAAAACACTTCAAACTTGTATGTACAAGTAACGATTAACTAACAATATATTAATATATATTAAAATTGAAATATATATTTACTAACCACCAGAATACGGTAACATAAAACACTTACCAATGTTTATAGCGCTTTCGTGTATCTTGTACACATCCTCAGTAAATTAAAATTTATTACAAGTCACAATTTAAAACTTCCTGCTCCTACCATGGTAGATAAGGAATAGTCGATTCTTATATTTAAAACAGTCTTGCCAACTTAATCAGTTGATTGTTGATTGATTAAAAAACGGTTTACAGAACACTATTCTAACTATAAAAAAGGAAATCGAAAATTCTCCAATGTAACTGAACACATGATTAAAAATAAACATAATATGTCGAATATAAAAAATAATCTAGAAATATTAGAAATAAATAACAAACAAAATGAAATTGAAATTTTGGAAAAATATTATATTTATAAATACAATAAGAGGGAAAAATTAATGAACACACAGATTGAATACGACAATCAACTGATTAAGTTGGCAAGACTGTTTTAAATATAAGAATCGACTATTCCTTATCTACCATGGTAGGAGCAGGAAGTTTTAATTTGTGACTTGTAATAAATTTTAATTTACTGAGGATGTGTACAAGATACACGAAAGCGCTATAAACATTGGTAAGTGTTTTATGTTACCGTATTCTGGTGGTTAGTAAATATATATTTCAATTTTAAATAATACGGCTGTTTAAAAATCCTACATAGGATGTTTAATAAAATAATATATATTAATAACTTTGTATTGTTCATTAGACTAGTTCAAATGGTTTTGCACGAGAAAGTCTCCTATTGAGATGTGCGTTGTTGAGTAGCTGTATAGCTTCAGCATTCACGTGGCGAAGAAGTCTGTCTTCATGACTCCTGGCAAATTTCCAAATTACTTCGGTTATGGAATCCACTCCCAAGTCCCGGTGCAGGTCGTCGTTCCTAACATACCAGGGAACGTTCACAATGCTTCTGAGAACTTTGTTCTGGAATCATTGAATGATTAATTGGTTTGATGCTTTTGTACATCCTCAGAGTTGTATTCCGTAGGTCCATACGGGTTTTAATATTTCCTTGTATATTAGAAGTTTGTTAAAAGTTGATAATGAAGATTTCCTACCTATTAACTAGTAAAGTTTCTTGAATTTGAGATCAAATTCTTTTCATTTCTTTTTTACATGTTCTTTCCAGTAAAGTGTTACATCGAGGGTCATGCCAAGATATTTTGCTGTGTTTGAATATGGGACTTTTTTCGTTGACATAAATAGGTAGTTTACGGATATTTTTATTTGTAAAATTTATAAAAACAGACTTTGATTCATTTAATTTAATTTTCCATTTTTTTGTCCATGTTTGCACTTGTTATGTATGTATAACATATGAGGGTTATCCAGAAAATAACGTCCATTTTGAAATAAAAAGTAAACGAGTGAAGATACAAAAAGTTTATTATATACATATTAAAACTACAGTTTTTCTCTATTTTTCGACATAGTCGCCAAACAGATTCAAGCACTTGTCGTACCTTGGAACAGTCTTTGAAATACCCTCTGCATAAACATCTGCCACCTGTGATGAATTACACCATACTAATATGAGATAAAATTAAACGATGATAAGCTGCTATAAGCAATTTTCTATCATTTAATCTGGCAATTTGTTTAAATGCAAATACCCCAGATGCTATTTTACCACAAATTTGATCAATGTAATAATCCCACGATATGCAGCGGATGGTCACAACAACAACAGATGTTGAAATCCACTGAGTAGTCCGTTGTATTGGATCTTGACTGTAGTTTCATTTCAATATTAATTAGAAATGTTTGTTTTATGGTTTTTATTTTCAGTACCGTGAGATCCAGTTGGATGAACTTGCTATGGAAGCTCAAGAGGTGGATGATAGTGGAACACAAGCGACCGAAGATAGATTACACCAGTTGACAATAAACGGTGTCGCATCAACTCCTGGTATGTATCATTCCTCTTCAGTGTTCTCTCTCTCTCTCTCTCTCTCTTTTTACTTTCTCTTGCCTATATGAATATATAGGATGAAAAGTATTGTGACACTTATTGCTAAGGTCCGTTTCGGGATCTAGGTTATTAAATAATTAATACGCTAAAGTTTACAAATTACAAATATTTATTAGACTAAAAGATTACAAAATAAATGATTAAACTAATTATAATTAAATAACACAATAAATGATTTAATAATTCACCTAAACTAAATAACAAACAATAAATAACTTAATAACTTACTTAGCCTACTTACAATCACTTTTATAGATTACACTAACATACAACACAAACTGAATTCACACACAAAACTACACATTAACTTTACAATACACACACAACAAAGAGACGGTATAACAATCTTACTCGGATACGTAATCTGTTTACGCACCTCGACAATCAAACGGCAAAGATCACACGAATACTGACTGACCGCCTCGGGGGTCTCTTTTTATACCTACTCATTCATAAAAAATTTTCCAGAATAAAGTAGTGAAATCTACTCAAGTACAAAAATAACTCTTTATTTATGAATGCTAGAAAAATCTTGTTAATAGGTCAACAAAAAGTCTTTTGTAAATAGAAAACGTAAACAACCTGCCTCCCTCATAATAGCTGTACACAATACCTAAACTTTATGATAGTTATTTCAACCCTTATGAATGAATAGACACTTTTATGGTTACAACTGTCATTTACAAAACTGATCTTATTGTGTAAGTTATTGTTATTTTATTATTTCTTAACTATTTTTATGAATGGATTTCTGGAACATTCGTGTCGTTTTTGGATCTTGTTACAGTATTGTTTACATGTCGATTTTAAGAAATCGAGTTATCACCGGATCTTTACGTTTTCAGACCCCCTGAACCCAAAAAACAAGTTTTTAGCGATTGGTCTGTGTGTGTGTATACAAAATATCTCAAGAATGGAACATCGTACGAACTTGAAACTTGAAACTTAAGTTACATACCACTACCGGACCTGACACGAACATTTTTCATTAAAATTGGTCAACCGAAAGTAGTAGTTTATTCGTGTAATTTTTCACTTTTTTGCGATTTTCTCAAAAACTGGTCCTACGTTTTTTTAAAAATCACCTGGTTTACTAAAAATTTTATGCTCTACAAGATAGGGTAGGCGCCATGTTTGCTGAAATTCTCGGTGAGGCTGTTTTCACGTAAAGAAATAGTTTTTTTAAGATTACGGCTTCATTATAAATTTTAGCGCAAAAACTTATATAATAAAAGTTGTAGAAAATTTAAAACCCTACAACTTTTATTTCAAACATTTTTTTGTATAACGCTTAGTTTAGCAGTAATTAGCGATTTTCTGTTTTAGTCTCATGAAAATGTGTGAAAAATCGATTTTTGTAAGATTTTGGCCTTAGTATGCATTTTACTACAAAAGTATAATAATTAATTTTATAGGAAATAAAACGATCTACAACTTTAATTTAAAGCATTTTTCTCTACAGAGCCTAGTTGAGAGTGAAAGAGTGATTTTCCGTATTTTTAGGCCAAACTGAGGTAGATTGTCATTTTGTGTCTTTCACTCATGATTAAAATTAGGTTATGTTTTTAGAGGTCGGTGTTTTGTTTATTAGTAATGTTTTATTACTAACGTTAGGTTATATTGTTAATTATTTACATTGGCAAGAGAAAGTTGTGTGAGTGTTACACACGAGATTTTTTAATATTGGAAAGATCTTCACTTTAGAGATATCCTACGTACTTTATTGAAAATAAGTTTAATGTATTGTTTTGTAATTGGATGTTACAGAATCGCCGAGTGAAAGTTCACAAGGTGCAGCGGGTGGTACGAGAGAGTCAGTGTCGTCTAATAACTTAGCAGCTGCTACGGCTAGTGTATCTATCAATGAAAATCTATTCACCGAAGATGATTTAGATGACCTCGATGTTGATGATGATGATGATGACGATGAAGATGAATTAGGCGAAGACGGATTGCAAATCGATCAATGATTGTTATGAATTTTCATTCACGTTTTTACGGTTAACGATTATTGCGTAATTATCAATAATTCTAATGTATGTATGTATCTCTTCCAAGTAACATCTCATCAAATTTAATTTCAATTTGTTGTTATCAATTTAAAAATTTACGATTTACCGTTTATGATGATGCGTCAAGTTGAGGATCAATCTTATCAATTTGTTATCATGACTAAATATATTATTATTTAAGTAAATTGTTGGTTTTCTTATTTCCTTTTTGTTTTTTTTCCTGTGGGCCTATTGGACCACTTTAGTCAAATAATATCGGTTCCTCGATTTCCTCCTAATCCTCTCCCAGTCGTTCTTCATTCTCTGGGATCTAGCAGCCCGTTCAGCATCTGAAAAAACTCTAGGATTCTCTATTTTTCTAACCATTTCTTTGAACCTGAAATTTGTGTGTTTGATCACTGTCAGGTTATCGGATTTTTTTTTCAAGATCCTCCAATGATAGGTTCAGCTCCACTAAGTCCTTTACTTCACGAATTTAAGCCGGCTCCGACTTAAGGTCCCACGTACAGGGTTTGTCCGGAAAGTAATAGGACTGAGTCGATTTAAAAAATTTATTGAGCCAATTGTTACAATTCTTTAAAAACTTTCAAAATAGGCTCCTTCTGGGTCGATGCAGCGCTCCCAGCGTGATTTCCAAGCATTGAAGGCGTCACGGTAGGCGTTCTCCAGAATAGCGTTGAGAGCCGCGGTGCATGCTGCTTGGATCCCCTCTATCGTCTCAAAATGCTTGCCTTTCATCGACGTTTTCAGGCGAGGAAACAAAAAAAAGTCCGGGGGGTCCACATCTGGGCTGCAGGGCGGCTGCGCAAGCGTTGGGATTTCAATTTGTTGTTATCAATTTAAAAATTTACGATTTACGGCCTTGGTCTCGCCACAATTTCTGGTCGTCAGTGAGCACTTTTGGGACCATCTTCGCGCACACCTTGCGCATGCTCAAATGCACCGTCACAATGTCATGAACCACAGATTTTGGTAAATTTAACATCTGGGCAATTAAACGAATACTTAGTCGACGGTCTGAGTTTAAAACGTTGCGCACACGAGTCACATTGTCGGTGTTTGTCAAAGTCGAAGGTCTTCCAGCACGGTCTTCATCGGCGACCTCTTCCCGGCCCTCCAAAAAGGCCTGGTGCCACCGAAACACACCACTTCTTGCTAAAGCAACATCTGGGTAAGCCTGCTTGATCATATCAAACGTCTCTGTCGCAGATTTACCAAGTTTCACACAGAATTTAATCGTGTACCTCTGCTCTAACGAACGCTGCATTTTCGGCTTGCACCACTCACAGAAATACGTCGCGCGAATATGCCTGTCCTGACTCTCCAGGTACTAGGAGACAACTGACCAGCCGCTCATTCGTTAGCTAGGAACGCCCTCTACCGAATCCAGTTGGCGCGTGCGCGCTCCGAAGTACAGTCGCGCCAGAAGAAAATTAGTCCTATTACTTTACAGACAAACCCTGTATATTATATTAGTTGTCTGTTCTTATTTCTTTATTTAACCTTTTCTTAGAAAAATGTGTCTGATCAGTTGTTTTCACTTTTCCTGCTTTTGTAACACAATTTACATCTTATATATTAAAAACCATTTAACTATAGAGTAAACATCAGTATTAGAGTGTGTCTATCATTGGCTAGAACTCAACCCAGATTGCTTAGGGCGATGCTTACTAATTGTACATAACACTATTTTTTAACACTTTTTCTGTAAACATAAGAACTAGCTACATTATTTTGTCCACCCACCTAATCTTTAATATTTTCCTCTAACACCACATTTCAAAAGCTTCTATCCTCTTTCTTTCTACAGCCGCTGTCACCCACATTTCACTCTCATATTTAAAGAGCTGCAATTACTCACAGTTCCTTCTTTGTACAGTATTCAGATGAACTAATGTCTTCTAGCCGTGGGAGTGAGAGAATGCATAACGCTCTCACTTGCACAAGCCATACGCACCGTTCCAATAACATTGTCGTATAATTTTACTCTTTGTTATGAGCAAGCGTTTATGCATGCAGTAAACTAACAAGCAAGATAACGACTGTAGTATGTTTTCAGATTTGGTTTATAACGGTAAAGACCTTTGAGCGCATGCATAGTTATGCCACGTATCTCTCTCTCACTTGTTCGGCTATGGGACATTAGTTCGTTTGATACCTATGCATTTTTAACCCTTACTACCTGGGAGGCCCAATATCACTCACTCATTCATCATCATCTTTTTTTAAACTCAATCATCTCCACAACTATTTATTATTTTCTAACAGGTGTAGTTTTATTAGATAAAGACTTTTTTCTTCTTTCATTTGATATGTTTTGCATATTTGTACGATGAAAATTGACGAAATGGTGTTACGCGAAATAAAGAGATTTTTTTTTGAAGAGCCAGTACTAAAATTTGAACGTGTTTATCCATAACTTTTCAACAAAAAAAAATATTAGTTTGAGAATGACATCGTCAGTTAGCTTTAAATGTTACTATCGAAATCTACAAATTAGCAGTGCCAGCGACAAATTTTATGACTCTAAAATCGAACAAAGAAGGTTAACACCACCTGTCTCGCCGAACCCTCAGTTTATTGATTTATGCTATCCTGTTTAGAAAAGGATAATATACAAAACAACATGCGGAAAAGAGATAGAACTTTTATAGAAGTGGAGTGAATAAAAATTGAAAAGACACCACATTATTTTGAGGCGATTTTTCCCCCACTTGTTTCATCCAGCACGTTACTTTGTTGAACAAAAAGTGTGATATCTTTTAAATACGTCTATCAGTTTCTAATATCTAAATGTTGTTATTTTTACAATGAATTGATTTATTTATGTATATAGCTAAACATATGTTTTTGTATTTTTTAGTGATTTGGTGACACTTTTTCATACATAAATTGATATTACTAAAAGGAAATATTTTTTCTTTATTTTCAATTTTCATTCTCGTCGTAAATGAAAATGGAAAAATTGGTTTAAACGTTGTTGTAATAAATAAATGGTAATTTTTTGAAATTTTTAGGAATGAAACTAAATGAATAAGAGTTTTTATTAGGCGTAAAATGACAATCTGCGTAATCGTTAAAATCTCCGTTCTCGTCAGGTTAAAATGATAATGTACGAAAAGCAAAATACCTTTTTACATAATTTAGATGTTCACAACCACTACACAAGAAACAGAATCTATTATTATATTGCTAATCATAACATTAAATTTTTTGAACAAAAACCAACTTATGCAGGTAGAAAATACATCTATAAATTGCCACATGGTTTAAAACGTTGTGACAATTTAAATCATTTTTAAAAAAAAGCTAAAAAAATACTTGATGGATGAAACATTTTACTGTGTGCACGAATTTCTTTCTAAATAGTTTTTGGTTGAAAAGTAGTTAACTTCTAATTAAACAAATATTGTGTACTAAGTGATACTAAGGGGTTCAAGACAAGCCTACTGAGTTAAGCAGTAGCAGAAAACAATTTATTTATAAGTGATGAATTTATAATTTTGTTTTAACTTTTTCATTTTATGTGCTATTTGATACAAAGGGGTTCATGACAAGCCCACTGAAGTAAGCAGTATAGCAGAAACAAATTGTTGGTGGTAAGTGATTAATTTATCATTGTGATTAACTTTTTGTTTATCAGTTTTATTTTGACATGTCCTATACTCCCTTTTGGAGTCTCCTGGATGAAAAAATATATAAATACAGTAGAATCTCGGTAACCTGGCTGTGCAGTAGTCCGGCACCTCCATTAATCCGGTCCTTAAAATATTAGGCCTAAAGTATGAAACCTCACCCAGGAGAGATTTTGGTAAAAGATTTTAATTGATTGAATTACGGAAATCAACTCGACCTAATTACGGTGTATATAACAAGTATGTTTACGATTTGATTAACCTATCGGCGGGCGTGCCTACGTCAGTTATACGAGCGGCGTGCGTTGTACTTTTTACAACATCTCTTAAATTACGTTTTACTGTGGTAAATATTTATTATTATGTTTTTATTAAGTGTAATTTTATTGATGAAACGAATATATATCAGCTTAAAACCATTTAAACTTAATTTTATATTTGATTTTATATGTTTTTAAAATTTTATGTTTAATTTTACTTTAGAAAAGGAAAACCACACGGAAAACTAAACTACAATTTTTCAGAGGATGATTAAAAATATTTAATGATTACACATAAAAATAACTGCCAAATACAAAATCTTATCTCTAAATTATATAATATAAATTGTTTTTACATTGTTACTATTCATTTGTGTTCTTAGTGTTCACCATTTTCCTCACTGCACTTCAAACAAACTAACTACTTGCTACTTTCCATGCTGCTTGCATATAAAACGGGAACACATATCACACTTGATAGAAGCAGAAGAATTCTTTCATCTTCCACAAAGCCAGCAAGTTCCTCTTTTCTTAGGAGGAGGTTCGGTTGAAGTCGTAGCTTCTTCTTCACGTCCTTAGCGGCAGTGCTCAAAGTACAAATAAATATCCTTAAGCAGAGTCTTTATAAGAGATCTAGCTGTTAGATGTGCTTTCATTAGATCCAAGGCAAGATTTTTCTGGAAAATCCTTCTTGAAGTATTTTCAGGATAATTGAAAGAAAGGATAACTCTAGCATTTATGCTAGTTAGATTTATTAGTACAAAAAAAATTGCTAGAGGCCAAGGTCTGGTAACACAAGACACAGAATAAGCTGCACACATCTTATCACACGTATCTACGCCACCCTTGGTTATGTAGTCAATGATAATATCTGGTCCTTCCCAAGTATAAATTCTTCATCACCAGTAATAAAATCACTATCTTGATCGCCATGTCCACCTTCAATTTCACTGTCATCTGAATGATCATCTTGTTCTATGTTTTCATCACTTAAGTCATCGTCACTTTCAATAAAATCGTTATTATCAGAAAAGTCACCATCTTCATCTGACAACTCTTGAAGAACATGAGGAATATCAATTATCCGTGACATGTTGGCTAAAACGCTTAAAAAATTATAAATAAAAAAAAATCAACAAATATGTCACTTGACAATGAGTAACACGAGTAGGCGCGCGTTGTAAAAAGTACAAGGTCGAACAGCTCTGACTAAATAACTTCTGAAAACTAAACCATGACACAGGAGACATTGACCTCTGGGTGAATGGTGGGGGAAAAGGGTATGGAGGCATACATATGGTAGTTGGTATTCCCACTTTTTCGGGTAGTGACTGGCATTCAAAAAAACATCGCTATTGTACCTTTTACAGCAGCGCGCCCACTGAAAGGTTAAAGAAATGAATAAACAGACCTTAATTATTGTTAAATGGAATAATTGTTGGCCTTTTATCCAAAACCCGGAACTGGGCCATACTCTATACTTTGTGCTGAATTGACAATGAAATTTAATTCTCGGAACACGAGCACCCCCACACCGCACTAGGCGATGTCAATAGCCGATAATTTTGTTTAGTACAATGACTACACAAGTACTCAGCAAACCTTTTTTAATTAGTTAATTTAATTTAAAATCACATAGAAATCAATACATATTCATTTTTTGTTTAAATTTATAATTTATAGTTCCAAAAATGAGGAATGCTCATGTTTTAACTAAATCTACATATAATAAAAAATGTCTCTCTACAAACACAAAGATGAGGCACTATAGAACTGTGATTCTGCCAGAGGCACTATATGGTAGCGAAACCTTAATACGAATTAAAAACGAAGGGAAAAGTGATCGGACAATTAAAACAGAACGTAGAATTGTTAGAACTTGCATTAATAAGAACTACAAAAAGGATGGTGTGTGGAGAATCCCCACTAATGAAACAATGTATGAAGTCGTGGAACCGATTATCAGTCTAATGAAAAAGCGCAGAATTTCTTATTTCTTTCACATATTAAGAATGCCAGAGAATAGGTTATTAAAACAACTTATAACCAGAGGAATCAGTGTGAAATCTGGTGGAAGATACATCTCAGCAATTAAAGAGGATCTTGACGAAGTTGGACTGAGGATTGAAGATGCGACAAATAAACCAAAGATAAGGGCATTTCTAAATGCAAAATGTTTTAATGTGGACAAGGTGGCTAGAGTTGTGCAGGTAACTGACGAACAAAGAAAAGCAAGATCTGAAAACATGAGGAGGTATTTGCAAAAACGGCGAGCCAATGAAGTACATGAGAAGCGAACCAGAAAGTTGACTAGAGTGATCCATTGAGGTCAAACAAGCTAAAGAAGAATAGTTCTTGAATTCCAACACATCCAGTAATCCGGCACCGTCTCGGTCCCGAACAGGCCGCACTACTGAGAGTCTACTGTAATGCTAAAGCAAACACCAAATAAGCTTCCTGGTTTTCTGAAGTGCGCAGAAGTTTTATTTTGGTACTGGTGCACTCGGTTGCCTCACCTAATGTACGGAGTCAGTGCTGTACTAGCTGTGATCAGAATCACCTCGCTCTTGCAACATTATTTTATCAACTGACCTGAAAACATTAGTCTGTAATGTGTTGTATGTGATAGGTGTTAATTGTTGTATACAATGTATACAATTGAATGTTTTTAACGTTGCTAATCTATACCACTATCTAATCACTATAAAAAGTGTCAGTACTTGCAGTTTAAAAATAAACATAATGTTTAAGAAAGTAGAGAAGTGGATGTATTTATTCATAATAATAGTTTAGAGCATGTAGAAACAGTGAAGTTCCTGGGCGTCTCTCTAGATAGATCTTTGTCTTGGGACTTCTATATCAATCAAGTTTGTAGTAAAATATCATCTGGGGTATTTGCACTAAAACAAATCGCCAGATTAAATGATAAAAAATTACTAATGGCAGCTTATCATGGACTCATTCTGTCTCATATCCGTTATGGTATTTTAGTGTGGGGTAATTCTAGCATGGGTAATATAAATAGGGTTTTTAAAATTCAAAAGAAAGCTATTAGGTGTATGGTGGGAGCTAACCAGCTAACCTCATGCAGGCCACTATTTAAGGAGCTTAAATTGCTTACAGTTCCCTCCCTCTACATTTTTGAGATGATTATGTATGTTAGGCAAAATAAATTTATGCAGAATTTCAATGTTCACAATCACAACACGAGAAACAGGAATAATTATCATGTGGCTAATCACTCCACAAAATTGTTTGAACAAAAACCTACTTATGCAGGGAGAAAATTCATGAATAAATTACCCCAATCTTTAAAGTGTTGTGAGGATTTGAATTCCTTTAAAAAAAATCTGAAAAATTACTTGATCAGTGAAACTTTTTATAGCGTACAAGAATTTCTTTCTTGATAGTAGTGATACATTGTGTGATTCTTATTTATGTATTTCAGGTGTTATATCTGACGACATGTCCTATACTCCTCCTGGAGTCTCCAGGGCGCAAAAAAAAAAATAAAAAATAAAAAAATACCAATATAATAAAGAAGAAAAGTCTGTTTGTTTGTATGAGGTAATCTCAGAAACTACTCAACTGATTTTTAAAAATCTGGTGTGAAACACTCACACAACTTTCTCTTGCCAATGCAAATAATAAACAATAAACCTAAAATTAGTAATAAAATATTAGAAATAAACAAAAAACTAACCTCAAAACATAACCTTATTTTAATCATGAGTGAATGACACAAAATGAAAATCGAACTCGGTTTGGCTTTAAAATACAGAAAATCACTCTTTTACGCTAAACTAGACTCTGTAGTAAAAAATGCTTTGAATAAAAGTTGTAGATCTTTTAATTTCCTATAAAATTTATTATATACATTTTTGTCGTAAAATGTATTATAAGGCCGAAATCTTAAAAAAATCGATTTTTCACACATTTTCGTGAGAAAAAATCAGAAAATCGCTAATTACTGCTAAACTAAGCGTTATACAAAAAAATGTTTGAAATAAAAGTTATAGGATTTTAAATTCTCTACAACTTTTGTTATATACATTTTTGCGCTAAAATGCATATTAAAGCCGTAATATTAAAAAAAAAGTTTTTACGTGAAAACAGCCTTACCAAGAATTTCAGCAAACATGGCGTCACCTTATCTTGTAAAGCATAAAACATTTAGTAAACCAGGCGATTTTTTAAAAAAATTGTAGGACCAGTTTTTGAGGAAATCACAAAAAAGTGAAAAATTACACGAATAAACTACTACTTCCGGTTGACCGATTTTGATGAAAATGTTCGTGTCGGGTCCGGTAAGGGTATGTAACTTAAGTTTCAAGTTCGTACGATGTTCCGTTCTTGAGATATTCTGTTCACACACACACACACACACACACACACACACACACACACAGACCAATCGCTAAAAACATGTTTTTGGGTTCAGGGGGTCTGAAAACGTATAGATCCGGTGAAAACTCGATTTGTTAAAATTGACATGAAAACAATACTTTCCTTCCTATGTATTCATATAGGCAAGAGAAAGTAAAAATCTTTCATTGTTGCATAGCGTAGAGCTTCTTGATCAATATAGGCTATTTCGCAACTTTAAGTGAGTTAAGCAACTAAAACTGTAACGATGTCACATGTTTTAGTCTATCGGGTGCATAGCACATTTATTTTTTCTAAGTCGTCTGGGTGGTGTATTTTTTGGGCTAGAAACACAATAATTCAACTCAACTTATATATTTCATAGAAAACCGTGAAGAATAACATTCGATTCGAAAAACATTAAAAATTCGGAAATATTCAAAATTTTTATTTTTGTACACTGTATTTCATATATTTGTTTTCATTTGACAGGAAGTGAATGAGTCATATGTTTCCAGTTACTCTGCCTACTGCACCCACGTATTACTCTCTCTTATCTCAGTCATATATAACAACTGTCTCTTTCTTTTCCATCTGTATTCTTCTATGCATTCTATTCAATTGTGTTAAATCGCAGGGACAAACATTTAAAACGGTGGGCATCGATTTGAGACATGCTTGTTTCACTCATGGATGATTATACGTCAGACTTTTTAGAGCTGGAAGTGCGGAAAAACAATTTATTTTGCTGCCACAGGGCAACAAAACCACAAATATTGTAAATAGAGAGGATTTAAAATAATTTAATGAGGCCTACATTAGCTGCTGTGAAGCGAAGCAAGCGGGGGTTGCTAGTAGATGATAATTTACATCGTTCAGCGCCTGTGATTTAGTAGGCAGTTTGGTACTAAGACACGAAATCTACTGACTGAATCCGAACTGTTTGCATAGCTACACCGGCATGGTTTTTAGCATCCGCTCTATACTCCAGACATAGTGTTTTAAGAAATTTTTCCTAATCTGTAAGACAATGTTTGTAGTAAGTAAACTGTTTTTCATTTCAAAGGCTTTTCTAGTTTGAGCAATCCTACTTTTGTTATCACTTGTGCTTGTACCATCCTTTGTTATTTTACTCCCTAGATAGCAGAATTCCCCCCCCCCCCCAACTTCCTGTTCCTGTTTTTGTTGCCTACTTTAACTCTAAACCACTCTTGCTGCTCACCAACACTTTCGTTTTGTTCTTATTAATTTTCCTTTCTCATGATCTCATCCATTCCATTTCTTTTTTTGTCTACGCTAATATAGATAATGAAGTCACGAGATTGCCTTTTGCGTATGTATAAGCTGTGAGGAAGGGAAGTGATATTTGCAGTGCTGCCAACCTCAACAGTGAGACACTACTCGTACATTTCACTTCCGTCAAGTTTCTACATACATTTTGTAAGCTATTATTTATTCGGAGAAAATGTTTTCTTCATAAACCTTATAAGAAATAAATATGACCTGTAATATTGCCTATAGCTTAATTGAATGACTAGAAATGTTTGATTTACTGTAATTATGAATGAATCGCCTTCTTTACTATTGCTGTCACCGGCGTTTTCATTATCAATCTCTCTAGTTTCTACCAAATAACCGTTTTCTTGTTTTTACCAGGTGTCAACAAAACTGTTAAAGAATCGTACTTTCACAGGAATGGTCGGCCTGAGCCTGTACAAGATACCTCATATACAAGGCATTATACCTATATCATCTCTATCCATAACAGACAAGTGGAGTGTTAAATTATTTGCACTCAATCTGTTAGTTGCAGGGCTACAAAAATAGTTCTGTTTGTTATTACATAGTCACCCAATTAAATGACTGAATCATATCTTAAGAACAGAAGAGGTAGATGTGTAAAAGACACAAGTCGAGTTATCTCCTCTGAAAGTAATGAATTTCATTATACAACCACACCGTGAGGTGAATGAAGTGAAGGTGTCATTTGCAGGGTGGAAAATACGAGTATGTACTTTTTAGAAAACCTAGCATGTTGATGAGCATACTTTTACTCGGTGAGGAAGGGAATCGTAAACCACTTCACTCCACGTTGTACTTAGTAAAACCTCTAGAGGTTCAAACCAGCCTTTCGGCTGTTAACTTTAAACAGCATACAACATAACATCCTCATCTAATGGGGTCATGGGATTACTTATTGTTCATAAATTAAACAGATTACACGTACACACCATGATACAAAGACTACAGGTAGTATATTCCGGGAACCTAAAACGTTCCACTGCGCATGACGTCACTGCGTGACAAACTCTCTCGGCATTAGGAATGGTAGATAATGTAGATAGATCGGAACTTAATCATACGTGCTTCAATCTTTGTGCGGATAAGAAGTCGCCAATAAGTGAAAAAAGTAAAGTGAACAAAATTAATTTTTGAAAAAGGGCTTATCAAATACAATTTTAACGCGTTTTAACTACTGCTTGACAAAGATCGAAATAGGATTCCCTCCCTCCCCACTTCTTCCATTCCCGTTCGCACTACGTGCCGGATCGAATACATTGGTACGCACAACACAAATGAGCAATTAATATGAATATCACTTAAACTAGACTTGTTATCCATATAATAATAATAACATTTTTTACAGATTATGGTGACCACCAGAAGAAAGTCATTAGTATTTCTATTATTTTTGTTTACTATTAGGTAGTGTAGTCATAACTCATCAAGTTCTTAATTTATAATGTTGACTGTTAATGTAAATAATTGATACGATTTAATTATTAAATGGAGTAAGCATTATTCTTTATTTACTTCAGAGGAGCTAATATAAACTACGCTTTTACTTCAGTTGTACAATGTTAGCGACCTGCAATATTGGTTTTGTAGTCAGTGCAGTTTTATTATGTTTTGGGTTTCATCAGTTGTTCAATATTCAGATAAATTTGTTTCGATTAAACAAATACAGTGTAAGTGTATATTTGTGATTTAAACAGGTACAGGTTAAATAAGTGCAAATAATAATAAATAATAAATTAATAGTAAATATGAATATAAATACTGTTGTAGTAATGAGCTGTACCAGTAGGCTGACTATCCGAGCTTATGTTTTTGGGACGGTGCGTAATGTGAGGTGGTTTGGATGAAGTGCGGAACGGAGGAAATCCTATTTCGAAATTTGTCGGACAGTACTCATTTAATTAAAAACAACTTTGATTAATAACACAAGTTTATTACGGACTAAAATGTAAAAAAAATCAATTCATCTGACTCCACGTTGGTAAGTACTTATTTTTACACTATCGATTCAAAAACATACACAAAAACCGCAAAGTAGGTAGTGATTTAACTCGTAGTTATAGGTAGTTGAATGTTGTTTTTTTTTTAATAGATATTACACTCCAAGAGATATTAAGAAATAGTAATTAATTAAGAGATAGACGTACAAACAACAGTACATACTGCGTAATAACAGTGCAATGCGTACTGTAAACAGTAAAATTATAAACAGTATTGTACACTAAATTTCAAATCTTTGCTTTGTTCGTAAAATGGTTTGAGTAAAATGGAGGGACATGGCGCGCGGTCTCAATATGTAAACATGACTATTATTTATATTAGAGTATTAGAGTTGTCTCGTATCTACGTCATTTTGTGGGTGGAATAATATTTTATAAGCACAATAATCCTATATGCAGTCTTAGTATCATGCTACACACTAAGGGATTAAAAAAAAAGAAAATACCCAAAAATAATATGTTTGTGTACAACGATTCAATCAAGTTACCATATGTTCAAAATTACAAATCAGTGAACAATGATTCAAGAAAAATAATTTTCAATCAAACATGGATTGTGATTTTTATTTGGATTTATTTTGTAATTTGTTGGCAAATACTAAGAAAAATATGATCAGTTTTGACCGACACTACATAAATATTTACAAACCAATTTTGTATTATTTTAATGTTGTTATCGAGTACATGCCATTACAGATACTACGATAAGTTTTGTTTATTCAAGGTTATTTACAAGGTACAGTTTTCGTTTGATTTGTGAATTGACAAGATGGAAAGATTACCTTTGTTACCGACAACAGATATTGTACCTGCTTCAATGGACGTGGCTCCGTTATTAAGAGAAGTATTTCAAAACGAAATGAATATGGATGTTTCATTGTACAAAACAACCCGGAATGCAGAGGTAATCTTTTATTTTAATTTTTGTACTATGTTCATTAATCTTTGACTCGGTTTTAAATTTTAATAACCGCATAACTAACATTATTAAGAAAGGTTAACTCGGTTGTTGGGTTTTATTAAAAGAAGTTGTAGGAATTTAAATACTAGCATAGCTGCTCTGAAAATCCTTTTTCTTTTATGTAAATTTTAGGATTTTGTTCAGTTTTTGGAGTCCATATTACGCTGTTCACATTCATGTTGTACAACAACTTCAGATAAAATTTCTTCGTTATTTATACTATAATCAGAACCGTATGTATTGTTTTGCAATGCCAATACTTTACTAGATATCTTTCAAATACAAACATTGGAAAATAGGCTCCGATTAGCTTCATTAATTATAGTTGAAACAATTATCGTGTGGTGAAATAAAATGATCCTTATACACTTGGAAAAATCCCAATCCCTTTTCACGTCCCAAGTTTTTATAACCGTTAAAAAAATCTGTTTTATCACAAATTTTTCTCTACTAATTATGCAGCTTATTCGCCAGTTAGGCCTAATTTGATAATAATTAATTATAATATCATGGACACAATTGCGACAATATGCTGGACAGATAGGTCAACCATTCTTAAGTGTTTCAAGAAAAATTCTCAAGCTTATGTTATTTTTTTGTTTTGGGTTTCTTATTATTAATTGATCAGTAGATTATTTGTAAAATCTATGTGTATAATACTATTTTATATTTATATTTAATTCTTAATTCTGATTGCATTATAGACTATGTTTGTATTCTTCTTTTCTTTTATTTTTAATTTTGTATATTTTCTTTGCTCTTGTAATTGGGCCATAGTCTGCTTGTTGCAAACAATCAATTCAAATAAATGATAATAATAAAAATTAAAATAAAATACAAATAATAAAAATAAATGCCCAGTTGCAATAAGTAGATTGTTGTCCATTACTTAAATGAGAACTGAGCTGAAATGAGTAGAAGCCGATTTAGGTTAACTGAACCAAAACGGAAACTGACATGAGAACTGAACGGACCGTGTAAAAGGGGGCTAATAGTTTAGCTGGAATGGTGTCAGGTTGACGCTCCAAGTAAGCCTACGGTTCTTGCCCAAGTACGTTTATGCTAAATTACGTTCTTGCTATCAGGTAAAAATCAGTTGGCTATCTGTGAAAATTAAATAAAAAAGTTGACATTTATCAGATCCGGATTATATGGAGATCCGGATAAACAAGGGTTTTTTCACTTTATTAGTATTATTTTTTTACATATGACCGCATAAGATCGCTTTAGTTAGTCCATTAACCAAGTCTGTTCGATGGGATTGTTGGGGCGTTGCGGTCCTCCCAATACTTCTTCATATGTTCCGATCTTTGTGCCCTTTCTGGTGTTGAAAAAATTCGTGTTGAGTTTTCTTCTTGTAAGTGTGAAGTGGGTGTATTTATTTTGGATTTTATTATTTGATTTTTTCTTGTCTGATGTGTCGTCTGGAGTAAGGCCAATTTCCTTCAGATCCTCTCTTATTTTTCTGATCCATCTGCTTCCTGTTGTGGTGTTTTAGTAGTTGAGGTTGTACTCAACCAGTTGCTTTAGGAGTCTTGAGTCTTGCATCCTCATGATATGACCAAGGAATCCCAGTCTTCTCTTACGCATGGTGTCAGTAATGGGTTCAAGCTCCCTGTAAACAACTTCGTTGGGTATAATTCGCCACTGCCCATCTTTCTGATACTTTTTGTTGATGCAGGTTCTTCTGCCAATTCTTCTTTCAAGTCGTTCGGTCCTTAATTGGTCATTGAGGTGGAAGAGTGTTTCAGATGCATACGTAGCCTCTGGTTTTATATCTGTGTTATAGTGTCTTAATTTTGCATTTATGGATAAACATCGTTTGCCGTAGGTGTACCAGGTTAGCTTTTGTGCTCTAGTTAATTTGTTTGTTCTAATTGAGTGTATTAGTATTATTGATAAAAATTGATTTAATTTACAGTATTTTGATGCATACGAGAAAACGTGCTCAGAAATCGACGAGGCAGAACGTGAAATAATGAAAGTAGAAGCGAAATATTTAATCGAAAAAGAAGACAAAAATAGATTTCCACATTTAGATGAGAAGTCGTTAAGGAGAGCACAGTTGTACGACAAAATAAATAAGGACATTTTAGACAAATATTGTTTAATCGACACTAATAAGTTCTTGAAAAGTTATGAAGAAATGTTACATTGTACGTATTAAACAGTTGTATCTTTTTAACAGGCAGGTGGACTGTTAAATTATTTGCACTCGATCCGCTATTTCCAGGGCTACAAAAAATAGTTCTGTTTCTTATTACATGTTCAGCCAATTATATGACTAAAGCATTTAAGAACAGAAGAGGTAGTAGAGGTGTAAAAGATACCTCTAGTCAGAGTTATCTCTTATGGGAGTAATGAATTTCATTATACAGCCAGACCCTTTGATGAATGACGCAAAGGTGTCATTTGCAGAGTGGAAAGTTGATACTTTTCAGAAGGCCTGGCATGGTGTTTAGAATACTTTTCCACTCAGTGAGGAAGGCAATGGTAAACCACCTCACTCCTTGTTTTACTTAATAAAGCCTCTAGAGGTTCTAACCAGTTATTCGGCTGATGACCTAAACAATAATATCTTTTTAAGGTAATTATCTTTATCTGTTAGGGTTATCTAGAAATTGAGTTTCAAAGAGCTATAGAAAATTAACTTATCTTCTTGTAACAGGCAGGTGGAGTGTTAAATTATTTGCACTTGATCTGTTAGTTCAAGGGCTAGAAAAAATAGTTCTGTTTCTTATTACATGGTCAGCCAATTAAATGACTGAATCATTTAAGAACAGAAGAGGTAGAGGTGTAAAAGACACTAGTCAGAGTTATTTCCTCTAAGAGTAATGAATTTCAAAATACAGCCAGATGCTGTGATGAATGACGCAAAGGTGTGATTTGCAGAGTGGAAAGTTTATACTTTTCAGAGGGCCTGGCATGGTGTTAAGAATACTTTTCCACTCAGTGAGGAGGACATGAGGAAACCACCTCATTCCTTGTTTTACTTAGTAAAGCCTCTACAGGTTCAAACCAGTCTTTCGGCTGATGACCTAAACAATAATATCTTTTTAAGGGGAGCAGACTGATTTAAATAAAAACTGTTGATTTTTTCAGTTTTACCATATAGGTATTGATAGATCGTCTTACCCTATTTAAATTGATATACATATAACACAACTTTCGTTGCTTTTTCTGTTGAGATAAATTATTTTTTTATGTTGATGGGGTACGTAGTGTTTATTTCGATATTCATTCACGGTTTTTATTCTTGTAAATTGAGATTAATATAATAATGTTACTGCTCTAATGTTATGGAGATCGTGTTTACATAAAAATAATAATTTCTAAAACGCATAGGAATCAGCTGTAAAGCAAGATAAATATTGTGTGTTTTTGTTTGGAAGTTAATTCCAATTGGAAATAGGTGTTTCTGTTACGGTATTATGCTTTTACTATATCCGCATTTTCTGCATATTGTATTTTTTGACTTTAGGTACACTTATTTCAAGAACCATCCCACCTAGGAGTGTTACCAACTGCCGCATTGGCGCAGTTGGTAACGTGCTCGCCTCTCATCATGCGGTCTTGGGTTCGAATCCCATTCAGGCACGGCATATTTTCATACGTTACAAAAATCATTTCATCCTTCACCGTCTGCATTAGCTGTAATTGCAGAACAGTCAGACGTTAAACCAAAAAAAAAAAAAAAACCTAGGAGTGTGAAATTTCACACTCTACATTTTAGTACTGTTGTTGTTTAGGTCAACAGCCGAAAGGCTGGTTTGAACCTCTAGAGGTTTTACTAAGTAAAAACGAGGAGTAAGGTGGTTTACCATTGCCTTCCTCACTGAGTTGAAAGAGTATGTTTATAAGCATGCCAGGCCCTCCGAAAAGCACTCACTTTCCACCCTGCAAATGACACGTTCACTTCATTCACCACAGGGTATGGCTGCATAGTGAAATTCATTACTCTCAGAGGAGATAACTCTGACTAGTGTCTTTTACACCTCTACCTCTTTTGTTCTTAAATAGTTCAGTCATATAAGTGGCTGACTATGTGATAAGAAACAGAACTATTTTTTTTTAGCCCTGGACCAAACAGATAGAGTGCAATTAAAATAACACTCCACCTGCCCGTTTTGGGCATATTTTAGTACTAAGGTGTGTATTTACTCCAGGGGTATTTCAAAAATTTTGGAGTCTTTATTTTTTGGGTGTCTTTTTCATTAAAAAATGTGGGCTACATTTGAACATTTTTTGTGAATAAAAATCATTTTTAGATTGGATAAAGATGAATGAAAAATCTGTGGTAAAAATTAGTAAAAAGGTAGGCCTACTGTATGTAGATAGCCTAGGTGTGCCAAAGCTCAGCTCTCTAGCTTTAACGGTTTCTACAAAAATATCTACCTTAAGTTAGTATTGCAGGTATAGTCTAGGGATAATGAAAATGGTCTGCTCCCCTTAAGGTAATTATCTTTATCTGTAAGGGTTATCTAGAAATTGAATTTCAAAGAGCTATAGAAAATTAACTTATCTTCTTGTAACAGGCAGGTGGAGTGTTATATTATTTGCACTTGATCTGTTAGTTCAAGGGCTATAAAAAAATAGTTCTCTCTTATCGCATGGTCGATTATTATATGACTGAAGTATTTAACAACAGAAGAGTAGAGTTGTAAAAAACATTTTTTTTTGGTTTAACGTCCGACTGTTAATGCAGACTGTGAAGGATGAAATGATTTTTATAACGTATGAAAATATGCCGTGCCTGAATGGGATTCGAACCCAAGACCGCATGATGAGAGGCGAGCACGTTACCAACTACGCCAATGCGGCCGGCGAGTTTTTTACTTTCTGTAAAAAACAGAAAGTAATGCATTTCATTATATAGTTAGACGTTGTGGTGAATGAAGTGAAAGTGTCATTTTGTACGGTGGAAGGTAAATGCTTTTCAGGGGGCCTGGAATGTTGATAAGCATACTTTTCCACTTAGTGAGCGTTGGCAATGGTAAACCACACCTCGCCCTCGTTTTACTTAGTAAACCCTCTACACTCTACACCTTCAAACCAGCCTTACGGCTAATGACCTAAACAACAACATGTTCTAAAGAGCTACAGAAAATTAACAACTTAACACATTTCGTGCGGATGTGGTATACCTACCACGTAAGGATTTTTGTGAGTGTCGTGGGGCATGGTAGGGATACCACGGCAGTCCTTTTCATAAACTCTCTCTCCTTGCTAACCAATTGAATGTATCAAGGAACAACTTTCACACACTCTCAACTCAATATATTCTAACTATTACTACTGAACTACGATTCTAAAGAATCAGATCTACCAACCCGACTGACAAAAAACTTGGAATAGTGTTTTTGAAATATCCAAGTGGTAGTCTTACCACATCCATCAATCACTGAAATCTCTGCGTGGTAGTCCTACCATGTCCATAATTCGGTGAAGTCGTTTTACGTCTCATTTACTTCTGTTTTAATAGATATTTGTCACGTATATGACACCGCATTGAATGTGTTAAGGGGACCATAACTGGGAAAAAAGATTTCCTCACATTTTTTTTGTTTTCTTTAATTTTATGAAGTTACATAGTTTTCTGAGTATTTTGGTCTGTTATTCATGATGGTAGTGCAACTTTTACGAATACAAACATTATGTCATTGTACAAAGACACTATTGTTGTACGAAGAACTGGGGTTAAAACCTGGAAAGAACATGCTTCGTGCAATGGAACGGCTGGACTCAGGACGAATAAAAGACTAAAAGAAAATGTCTGAATTTGAAAAAAAAAAATATGGGAGAAGGATCTATATCTTCAAGAAGAGGATCCAAACAAACCTTTACAGCACTGGTCGTTATTAAAAAGTATGTAACAATTTAAAGTAAATTTGCGGAAATTATGATTTTTGAAAGTTGATGCAAGTTTTCTCAGGAATGGTTAAATATATTACTATAAAATTTTTAGTACACATTCTACTCATTTATGGGTCAGTTCCGCACGCATGATTATTTATGGACAATTATTGTCCATAGAAAATATTTTAAGTTTTGTTTCATTATATTTTTTTCTCAAAATTATTTGTACTTTTTATAAAAATTAATGAACAATTTTTAATATGTTATTCAAAAATTAGCTCATGTGCGGAACTAAATACAGGTCTGAAGTTTAAGTTAAAAAAATATTAAGGTGCTCATTTTTATAGTTTATGTGAAAAGTTGCGAAAACTTAACATGTAATTATATAGGCAGTTACGTTCTCCGTAAGAGGAATGCACATTAAATTTTTACTTTCTCTTGCCTATATGAATATATAAGAAGGAAAGTATTGTTTTCATGTCGATTTTTCACCGGATCTACACGTTTTCAGACCCCCAGAACCCAAAAAACACGTTTTTAGCGATTGGTGTGTGTGTGTGTGTATACAAAATATCTTAAGAATGGAACATTGTATGAACTTGAAACTTGAAACTTAAGTTACATACTACTACCGGACCCGACACGAACATTTTCATCAAAATCGGTCAACCGGAAGAAGTAGTTTATTCATGTAATTTTTCACTTTTTTGCGATTTTCTCAAAAACTGGTCCTACAATTTTTTTAAAAATCGCCTAGTTTACTCAATTTTTTATTCTCTACAAGATGGGTAGACGCCATGTTTGGTGAAATTCTTAGTGAGGCTGTTTTTACGTAAAAAAAGTGTATTTTTAATATTACGGCTTTAATATAAATTTTAGCGCAAAAATTTATATAATAAAAGTTGTAGAAAATTTAAAATTCTACAACTTTTATTTCAAACATTTTTTTGTATAATGCTTAGTTTAGTGGTAATTAGCGATTTTCTGTTTTTTCTCATGAAAACGTGTGAAAAATTGATTTTTTTAAGATTTCTGCCTTAGTATGCATTTTATGACAAAAGTGTATATAATCAAATTTATAGAAAATTAAAAGATCTGCAACTTTTATTTTTAGCATTTTTCTCTAGAGAGCCTAGTTTAGCGTGAAAAAGTGATTTCCGTATTTTTAAGCCAAACTGTGGTGGATTTTCATTTTGCGTCTTTCACTCATGATTAAAATTAGGTTATTTATATTGAGGTTAGTTTGTTGTTTATTTCTAATGTTAGGTTTATTGTTAATTATTTGCACTGGCAAGAGAAAGTTGTGTGAGTGTTTCACACCAGATTTTTTTTTTAAGTTTATTTTATTTTTTTATTTATTTTTAGTTCCTAACAATGAACCAATTCTGCGGTTACCGAAGTTGCCGTCATCTTGTTCTGTGGCGAAATTTAAGTACAAGTCGGTGAGAAAAGGTGGTAGACCTAGTGTGGAAGCCATACAAAATATCAGAAATATACAGTCTGTTAATTTAATGAAAGAATTGAAGGCAGAGAAGACATATGGGTGGGTAATGGTTTCATCAATTTTATCAGCTAATATACTGTCACCGGATGGCGACATTTAGTGGCTAACCTTATCATTTTGGTGGCCCTGAAAAGGGCCGTTTAAGCGTGAGTGTCGTCTTGATGGGGAGCGTCACGGCGTGTCGTCGTCCAGCGAAGACATCATCTTCTTCCCTTGCAGTAGTGCGTCAATGGCTGCTTCATCGGGACCGGTGAGTGTAAGGCTCATTAAGTGTAAGGCTGCATTGGCCGACCTGTTGGTTAACTTGCCTGACCTCACGCCGTGTCAGTCTGTCAGTCACTCCACTATCTATTGATGGAGAATAAGAATTTCTATGTCTTTTATCATCCGAATCATCTGTTTTTCTTGATATAGTATCTAGTCCACTATCTAGTGATTTACTTCTTGTGAATTTTTGCTCTTTTGTTTTCTTTTTTTCATTTTCAGTTATTTTTTCATCAACATAACCTTTTACCAAGTGAAATAAAGGTTCAACGACCATTTTGTCTGCGTCATTTCAGTCTGCGCCACCGCAGCAGAAAGGACAGTGTATGATTTGGTTTACAGAGACGCATTCAGTTATTAACAGTTCAGCGTAATTTTCGGCGCGAATACAGCATACTGCGCCTACGAATAAAACGATTCTGCAATGGTTTAATCAGCTTAAGGCAGCAAGCAACGTCTTGAAAGGGACATCTCCAGGCAGGCCATCTGATTGTATCATTGGCCCGAATTGTTCATATTTGCCAAAGAAACAATTAACGGAACTCATTACTGTGATATGTTAAAGCAGTACGCCTTTCCACAGATTGACGGTAGTGAAGGAGAAAAAGGATTTTTGTTTTTGCCGCAAGACGGTACTTCACCGCATTACAATTGTGTCCGTGCTGCATTAACCCTTTATAGGTCTGTGGTAAGGTATTCTTACCACTGGCAATAAGATCAATTTTTTTTTAAAGAATAAGCTATGCAGTTGAACCTTATTGGCATTTTATGGTTTTATAGATGTTTTCTGGTAAGTAGGCTATCCATATTTTGCAGTTAGTGCGCAGCGACCAGTTGCTTTATGAGTTACACGAATGTGGTAAGGAAGGATTCATTCCAGCGTACGTAACCGCGTTGTAACACTTAGAAAATTTGAGTTTTTTACGGGAAAGCAAGAATTCATGCTAATATAAAAAGTTCAGATAGGTTATTCTACACATTTTTCTGTTATATAGAACTACAAGTTGTTTTAATAAGCATTCTTAACACTAAAAATTATGTGATTCCCATTTCAATAAACGTTCCTTGGTAAATTTACTTACCGGGGCTTAACATAAAAAAATCATACTATTCTGGGGCACTAGAAATACGTTGTACAAGTCCCTATAAAACAAAATTTAACATTTTACTGGATGCATATTTTTCCCCTTAGTAGCCTTCTGCCCTATAAAGGGTTAAACATTCGTTTTCCTGGCTGTTGGATTGGAAGAACAGGTGTGATCCCATTGTCACCAAGGAGCTCAGACATTACGCCGCTAGTTTTCTTTTTTTGGGGGCATGTTAAAAACATTGTTTACTTGGAGAAAATCCGTGACATTGAATACGTATGGGAGAGGTTGTTGCAGTTGCAGCAGCAATAACAACCGATATGCTGGCAAGTATGTGGAAAGAAGTGGATTACCGTTTGGATGTATGCAGGGCAACGAATGGTGCACGTATAAAAGTTTATTAGATATAAAAAAGTACTTGATAAATTTCTCATCCAGAATTTATTATAATGTAAGTTTTTCCTTAAATTAAAGCTATTAAATAACTCTTGAAATCAAGGAGTTCTTTTATAAAAACCCTGTATTGTAAAATAATACAGGGTGATTATAAATGAAATAAACACTTTCGACAGCTTCTCAAACATCAAACTGGTGTATTTGATTATAGTAAATGATATAGGTTTGTAAAGAATTTTTTAAAGTTTATGTTGGTACAACTGTTGCTAGCATTTTGTTGTTGGCTGCTGTTACAACGACCAGTCTAGCAAAATGGCCGCTCTTCAAGTGGAGAAAGCTTATTGTGTTCTTGAATTAGCCAAAACAAACTCGGTTGCGGTTGTGCAACGTCATTTCGGAACAAGATACAGTAAACCGCCACCTACAAGGCAATCAATCTATGACTGTTATAAATATTTTGAAAACAGTGGATGCTGTGTAAAAGGATGAGTACTGGAAGACCTTCTGTTACAGAAGAACAAATTGATAGTTTTGGTGATGTTAATGTATGAAGTCCAGGAAAATCAACTAGATCAGCAAGTTTAGAATTGCAAATTCCTCAACCGACTGTGTGGAAAATTCTCCGGAAACGTTTGAAAATGACACCTTATAAATTGCAGTTAGTACAAAGTTTAAATACCAGTGATAAAGTCATACGTAAAAATTTTTGTCTGGAGATGCAACATTGTGTTAAAAATGACGACGCATTCTTTAATCGCCTAATTTTCAGTGATGAATGTAATTTTCACATTAGTGGAAAAGTTAATTGACATAATGTTACAATATGGGCACAGAAAAGCCAAAAATAACTTTACTGCATACATGCGATCCCCTTAAGTAAACGTCTTTTGCGCATTATCTCATGAAAAGGTTTACAGGCCGTTCTTCTTTCACAAAGTGTCAGTAACCGGAGTAATTTATCTGGGCATTGTTAAACGAATGGTTAATGCCTCAACTCCAGGAAGATAGTTATAACTTCATTTTTGTACATGATGGAGCTCTGCCTCACTGGCACTTACAGAAATTATCTTGATGAACGTCTTCCTAGACGATGGATCAGCCGTGCCAGTGCGGAAAACATTGTGTTTACGCCGTGGCCACCTTGTAGTCCAGACTTAAAGCCCTGCGACTTTTTCTTATGGGGTTATGTAAAAGACAAAGTTTTTGTACCACTGCTTCCTGTAGATATTGATGATCTAAAACATTATATCGCAAATGTTTATGCCACAGTTGACCTTCAATATGCTTAATTGTGTGTGGGAAGAATTCGACTACCATGTTGATATCTGTCCTGTTACAAATGGTGCACACATTAAACATCTGTAAATATTTTCAATAAAAACTTAATGAATTCTTCTATATCCCTAACAGTGCCAGCGTCCTAATATTAGGACGTTGGCTAAAAAATTCATACAACTTTTTTCACTCAATTTTTAAAATCAATGTATGAAAATAATCAGTAAGAAATGTAGATTGAAAAAATACATGTAGAATTTTTTTATGAATGTAATTGATTAATATTGATTAAAAAAACTAACAATTGAATTTTTAAAACTTTTATCGCAGTATTTTTAATTTTTACAATACATAATTTTTTTTTGTAATTTTTGCATAATTAAAATTGTCTTTAAAGTGATGTAAATGAAACTGAGTAACATAATTTTTTAGGGTGAATTTTATTTTGAATTGAAAAGGAAATTTCCACAAAAAATGACTACATATCATTCTATTTTTAAATTGTAAACAAATGTGTTCCAATTCGAATGTCATACAAGATCAATTCACTATGAACAAAACAAAAAAGTTATTAAGATACCTGGAATAAATGGCCATGTTATGAATAGGATAGATGCTACAAATGGCACAAAAGTAGGGTGCCATTTTTCGGTAGGAACTCACAATATTCTCTAACACTGTAAGGGATATAATCATGTAAGTAATTGCCTTAACTTGTCAAAAATAAATTTTCTATAAGCTATCGAAACTGTTTATTTCATTTATAATCACTGTATATTATTCGCTCTTTGGCCAGTCGCTGCTGCCAAAATGCAAAGTGTCCGGCTAATACGCATAATGGCCAGATTTCGGATCTTGGCCGTAGCATGTACATTTTTATAGTGACTTTCCGTAATGAATTTTATCTTTTCAGGAATGTTTTGAAACGCAGTAGAAAAGATTTAGTGAAGTTAAGTGTGTTTCAAGTCGTACCAAACGAGATCATCTTCAAAGATTGTGTAGTAGGGCAGTCGTATACTGTGAGTACATTTTTCAATTTACCGTATTATTCCGAAAACAAGCCGCACCCGAGTTTAAGCCGCATCGGAAAAATTACGATTAAAACTAGGAAATAAATTTCAAGTATAGTACTTGTATGTTTTTGAAAGTATTTTATTTTTTAAGAAGAAAATACCGTACAAACAAATACACTTACTACATAATTAGCATTTAGAAGTTTTTGTTTATTTTTTTTTCAATGCCGAACACAAGGATTCATCTACATTATTTGTGTTTTCTTCCGGCTTCTTTGGTGGATGTCTTTTCCGCGTTTTTACCCAAAAAGTAGCGCAGGACTTGCGATACCAATAATTTGAAATTGGTATCGCAAGTCCTGCGCTACTTTTTGGGTACTTGTATAGATAAAGTACCCTTAACCTATAACATCACTCATGGCGATGTATAAAATACGACAAAAACAAAAGATCGGATAAAAAACAAAATGAAATATAAGAAAACTGCTACCAAACTTTACACTGCAACACCAAACTGATCAAAATGACTGTACACGCACTACGTAAGGAGTGCGTCTCTCTCTCTCCCCCTCTCCCTCACCCACCCTCTCTCTCTATTCATACCTACTTATACTCAATAAGAAACTATTATTATTATTATTAAAGCGCGAATGCAAGCCGCACGTCAAATTATGGAACCGATTTTTAGGAAAAAACTGCAGCTTGTATTCGGAACAATACGGTATTTTCTTAAAATAATATAGATACTGAAGTCACGAGATTGCCTTTTGCGTACGTATGGGCTGTGAGGAAGGAAAGTGAAATATTTGCAGTGCTGCCAACCTCAACAGTGAGACACTACTTGTACATTTCACTACCACCGTGCAGTTTCTAGATACATTTTGTAAGCTGTGGTTTATTCCGAGAAAATGTTTTCTTCATAAACCTTTTAAGAAATAAATATGACCTGTAATATTGTCTGTAGCTTAATTACGTGACTAGAAATGTCTGATTTACTGTAATTACAAATTAATCGCCTTCTTTACTATTGCTGTCTTCAACGTTTTCATTATCAGTCTCTCTAGTATCTAACTGTTTTCTTTTTTTACCAGGTGTCAACAAAACTGTAAAACAATAGCTTCTTTATGTCCTTAATTTTATTTTTTATTTTTCAAATTGTGGAAAGAAAAACATGACAGTAGTTAGCCGCTCGCTCATGGCTTTTGTTAAGAGCCACAGATATGCATTTTTGTTCAGCTTCTTCAACTTCACAACATTTTATTACATTGCGTTCAGCACTGTGAATAGTTTGACCACATTTTCAAGAAACCGACATTTGTGTTTCCGGTAACAAACAGTTATATTCGTACAGTTAACCTACAAAAGGTTCCACAATTTACTGTATATGCTCTGGGTATAGTATAAGTTGTTACGTTTGTCGTACTGAAATTAAAGCAGTCACGCATCCGCATTGATGCTTTCCCCCCCTTTACCCCTCGTTGCAAACAAGGGCAAACTCATGACTCAAGCTTTTACCACACAAGTGTATATAATAAAATTTATAGAAAATTAAAAGATCTACAACTTTTATTTAGAGCATTTTTCTCTACAGAGCATTAGTTTAGTTTAGGGTGAAAGAGTGATTTTCTGTATTAAGCTAAATTGCGGTTGATTTTCATTTTGCGTTTTTCACTCATGATTAAAATAAGGTTATCTTTATTGAGGTTAGTTTTTTGTTTATTTCTAAAGTTTTATTACTAATATTAGGTTATATTGTTAATTATTTGCATTGGCAAGAGAAAGTTGTGTGAGTGTTTCACACCAGATTTTTTGTTATTGTAAATGGGGATATTTTATGTTTCAGGAATATTTCATCGTTCAAAATACGGGCACGATTTCGAAACATTTTGTGGTGTCAACTTTATCGAACAGATCGGCGTTCAGGGTTGATTATTTTTCGAAGAAAGATCGCGTTAAGATGTTAGCACCTGGTATTTGCAGTAAATTTGTCGTTAAACATACATGCTGTATGCCGAAAAACTTTTATGATACGATCTATATCAACGTGGAAAATTCACCAAGCATTGCCGTTTATTTGAAGGCGATACGTACTGCTCCTACGTTGGCAGGTAACATTTCAACTTTAAAAATAGCCATTTTTAGGAGCTTTTAATCAATCTGTTAATCGGTCTGCTCTGCCCGTAACGGGCAGGTGGATTGTTAAATTAATTGCACCTGATCTGTTTTTTTTTTTTTTTATGCCCTGGTGACTCCAGGAAGAGTATAGGACATGTCGTCAGATATAACACCTGAAATACATATAAGAATCACACAATGTATCACTACTATCAACAAAGAAATTCTTGTACGCTATAAAAAATTTCAACGATCAAGTAATTTTTCAGATTTTTTTTAAAGGAATTCAAATCCTCACAACATTTTAAAAATTGGGGTAATTTATTCATGAATTTTCTCCCTGCATAAGTAGGTTTTTGTTCAAACAATTTTGTGGAGTGATTAGCCACATAATAATTGTTCCTGTTTTTCGTGTTATGATTGTGAACATTGAAATTCTGCATAAAATTATTTTGCCTAACATACATAATCACCTAAAAAATGTAGAGAGAGGGAACTGTAAGCAATTTAAGCTTTTTAAATAGTGGTGTGGATGAGGTTAGCTGATTAGCTCCCACCATACACCTAATAGCTTTCTTTTGAATTTTAAAAACCCTATTCATATTACCCATGCTAGAATTACCCCATACTAAGATACCAAAACGGATATGAGACAGAATGAGGCCATGATAAGTTGCCATTAGTAATTTTTTATCATTTAATCTGGCAATTTGTTTTAGTGCAAATACCCCAGATGATATTTTACTACAAACTTGATTGATATAGAAGTCCCAATACAAAGATCTATCTAGAGATATCCCCAGGAACTTCACTGTTTCTACATGCTCTAAACTATTATTGTGAATAATAATGTTGGTTCCAGGGCTACAAAAAATAGTTCAGTTTCTTATCACATATTCAGCCAATTATATGACTGAACTATTTGGCTGGCCGCATTGGCGAAGTTGGTAACGTGCTCGCCTCTCATCATGCAGTATTGGGTTCGAATCCCATTCAGGCACGGCATATTTTCATACGTTGCAAAAAAATCATTTCATCATTCACCGTCTGCATTAGCAGTAACTGCAGAACAGTCGGACGTTAAACCAAAAAACAAGAAAAAAAAATTTAAGAACAGAACAGGTACAGTATTCAGATGAACTGCAGTCCCCTAGCCGTGGGAGTGAGAGAATGCACAACGCTCTCACTCGCACAACCCATACACGCCGTTCCAATAACATTGTCGTATAATTTTACTCATTGTTGTGAGCAAGCGTTTATGCACGCAGTAAACTAACAAGCAAGAAAACGACTGTTGTATATTTTCAGATTTGGGTTATAACGGTAAAGACCTTTGAACGCTTGCGTAGTTATGTCACATATCTCCCTCTCACTCGCTCAGCTATGAGACATTAGTTCATCTGATACCTATAGAAATCTAAATGACACTAATCAGAGTTATCTCCTCTGAAAGTAATGAATTTCATTTTGCAGCCAGACCCTGTGGTGAATGAAGCGAAGGTGTCATTTGCAGAGTAGAAAGTACGTGCTTTTTGGAGGGTCTGGCATGCTGATTAGCATACTCTTTCAACTCTGTGAGGAAGGCAATAGTAAACTCACTCTTCGTTTTTACTTAGTAAACATCTTGACTAGAGGTTCAAACCAGCCTTTCAACTGTTGACCTAAACAACAACAATCGGTCTGTGGTGTAATGGTTAGAATAACTGGCTTTTATGTCAGGAGTCCCAAGTTCAATTCCCATATTTGGCATTTTTGCATCACTTATTTTCACCTATCACCCATAGGGGTAAAAGAATATTTTTTGCGAGCTGGAATCTGAAAAAGGACTTCATGTGAAAAATTTAATATTTTAAGCTATTAAGTTATTAAATTTTAAACAGTTTGATGCAACATTCACTATTTTCTCAAATATTGTGTAAGTTTTTATTTTGTCATCAGTCTCTCGACTGGTTTGATGCAGTTCTCCAAGCTGTTCTATCTTGCGCAATTTGTTTCATATCTACATACCTGTAACACCCTACATCTTTCGTAATTTGCTTTATATATTCTAATCTTTGCCTCCCTCTACAATTTACTCCCTCAATATTACCCTCCATTATTGATAGCCCAATACCTGGATGTCTTAGGATATGCCCCACTAGCCTATCCCTTCTTTTGGTAAGATGCTTCCATATACTTCTTTTTTCATCCACTCGCCTAAGAACCTCTAAATTACTTATTTTGTTCACCCACCTAATCTTCAACATTCTCCTATAACACCGCATTTCAAAAGCTTCTATCCTCTTCCTTTCTACAGCCCCTATCACCCACGTTTCACTTCCGTATAATTTCTACCCTCCAAACATAATGTTTTAAGAAATTTTTCCTAATCTGTAAATCAATGTTTGTAGTCAGTAAGCTGTTTTTCATTTCAAAGGCTTTTCTAGCTTGAGCAATTCTGCTCTTGAAATCACTTGTGCTTCTACCATCCTTTGTTATTTTACTCCCTAGATAGCAGAATTCCCCAACTTCCTGTATGTTTTCGTTGCCTACTTTTAAATTTCCCATCTCTTCTAAACCACTCTTGCTGCTGCACAACACTTTCGTTTTGTTCTTATTAATTTTCATGAAGTAATCCTTCCTCAAGATCTCATCCATTCCATTTAAGGCATCCTCTAGTTCATTCTTTGCCTCGGCTAATACTACTATATCATCGGCGAATCTCAGCATTTTTATTGTCTCTCCTTGAATTTTTATTCCTGCGTCAAATTTCTCCTTCACTTCATTTATAGCCTCTTCTATATACAAGTTAAAAAGTAGTGGTGACAAAGAACAACCTTGTCGTACACCTTTTCTCACAGCAGCCTCTTTTTCGTACCCCTCGATTGTCAAAACAGCCGTTTGTGTAAGTTATGGCAGCTTAAATTTTTTTGATAAAAAATTGGTGTTAAATGCATTTTTAAAATGTTTCTTCACCCTTTCTAATTTTATACATTTAAGGGGGTAGTCAACCCAGAAAATTAAAATCAAAACTCCTGGCTATAATTTATCATTATTTATTTTAAATGAAAGAGTACTAGTAACGATCTACCATTTGAACCAAGCCAAAAAATTAATTACAGCCCCTAATATAAGGGTGAGGTTGGAAAAGCGGGCTTTTACGGGGAATCAAATATCTCAGGAACCAAGAAAGGTATCAACATGATTCTTATGCTACAAAATACAGAAAATGGCTGTTTTATGAGCTTGTTAGTATTTTTTATTACAAAAAATTTATTGAAAAACGCCATATTTTCAAAAACATTTATTTTATGTATTCACAAATTATTTTTTAACTAAATTGCTATTAAGTTTTTTGTAATATTCATTCCACAGATAATAGAGCAAGAAATATGAACGTTTGAAAAAAAAACATCATCCAAATATCTCCAATACTAACCAAAATATATTTTAATTCCCAAGAACATACAATCATGCAAAAACCACATTTCCGGAAAACTTAAAGTTGAAGGAATAATTTCACTCGCCTTGCTAGTGAGCTTTATTTTAAACAGATGTTTTTATACCTTTTTGTCAGCTTACAAAGTAAACAAAATTTATGTTGATTCAGAAAATTTTAAACTTCAAATAAACGCAAAAAACAATTGAAATTTTAAAAAACCATCTTCTTGAGCTGAATACTCCCTTAAGAACTAATGTACGTATTGTTTTTGAAAATATTAATGTTTGATACTGCTAAAGGTTCTTTTGAGTAGATTGTCTTCACTCTGCAACTGAGTCTGGTAGCTCTGACCCGGGCTCAGGATACCCACTGGAAGGCCTCATGATTAAAAATACGAGGGCGAATCAAATATAAACGGTAATTTTTAAAATTATATTTATTGAATAATATTATACAAAAACTATGCCTATATTTTCAATATAGTCTCCTGCATTATCTACACACTTCTGCCACCGATTTGGAAGCTTGAATATTGCCTGTTCATAAAAAGATTGAGGGAGAGTTGTCAACCAATCGCGCACGTGCTTCTCGACATCTTCATTGCTTTCAAATCGTTTTCCTCCAAGTGATTCTTTCAGAGGCGCAAACAAAAAGTAGTCACAAGGGGACAAGTCTGGACTGTAAGGAGGGTGTTCAAGAGTTTCCCAGCCCATTTCTTCCAATTTATCCCTTGTCAACAATGCGGTGTGAGGCCTTGCGTTGTCATGGAGAAGGATGACATCTCTAATGGGCACACCTCGTCTTTTGTTTTGGTAACTGGTTTTTGCCGACTGTAGCACCTGGCAGTAGTAAGCCGCATTCACTGTTCGTTGATCGTGAAGAAAATCAATGAGTAGAACTCCCCTTGAGTCAAAAAAATTGTTGCAAGAACTTTTCCGGCTGAGAGACGAGTTTTGGCTTTCACTGGGCAGCCTTCATCCTTCCTTTGCCACTTCTTACTTGCCATTTTCGGTTCGGGAGTGTAATGGTGGACCCACGTCTCATCACATGTGACGTTGTGCCTCAAAAAATCTTCACCTTCTTGAAATCGATGCAGAAGTCTCCCGGCGATCTCCGACCTGACCTGTTTTTGATTTCCGGACAGCAACCTCGGAACCCATCGAGCACTAATTTTTCTGAAGCCAAGGTGGTCTGTGATTGCAGACTGAACACTCCCGTAGCTGATACCAATTTCTGACGAGATTTCTTGAACAGTTAACCAATGATCACCTTCAATAAGCTCTCGAACGGCACTAATGTTGTCATCTGTGAGACTTGACCTTGGGCGTCAACGGTGACTTTCGTTTTCAACACGTTCTCGCCCACCCCTAAATTCTCTGGCCCACATATACACTCGATTCTTAGACAGAGTAGTGTCCCCAAACTGTGCCCGCAAACGAGTAAAAATTTCCGAAGGCTTAACACGTTCATTTGCTAAAAATTTTAAGACGATTCGTTGCGCAACAGATGAATGTACCTTTCCCTCGGTCATGGCTGTACTGACGGCAGAACGCAACAATGTTGCGAAGTAAGCTGTTCCCCCCACTCCTATTAAACAAAACAACAACTGCTCACTGCCACATCTGGTCCGAACGTGTTTGGTACAGTCAACAGCAAAATTACCGTTTATATTTGATTCGCCCTCGTAGGTTACATGCCTATGTTTCACTGTTTACATTGGCAAAAGAAAGTCGAGTTAGTGTTTCACGCCAGATTTTTTGTTTGTTACAGTTTTACCACAGTTGCGTGCCAACATAAGTTACAATCGCTTTTCAATTTTAACGCAAACAATAGAGTGTGGTTACGCTTTGCCAGGTGAAGTAAATATCATCACTTTGGAATTAAACAATCAAGGAAGCACCGGACGATTTTTTATTCTAGCTGAAGATGATTGGGCATCTGAAGATGTTCTTGTAAGTTATTTTTTTATGGCGAGATTGTACTAGAGAGAGTGCGGGTAATGTGGATCCCCATTTTTATTTTGCAATGTGTACCGGGTGTTTATAAATGAATAGTGGGGTTTTAACGCTCTATAATATTTAATACATTATACTTACAGTGTTATAAATGATACATCAAACGAAAGAGCAACTCAAACAGTTTTACGTAAATGCCTACAATTGTTCAATGTGCGCACCATTCGTCACACGACACACGTCAAGACGATATGCTAGTTCTTCCCAAACGTTGTTTAGTGTCTCTAGAGTAATTGCTGCAACAGCTGCTTCAATCCTGATTCTTAATTCGGCAAGGTCAGCTGGTAGTGGAGGCGCATACACACGATCCTTTATGAACCCCCGAAGATAGAAATCACGTGGCGTCAGATCGAGTGACCGTGGAGGCCATGGAAAACTAGCCCTGCCATTCATCCCTTGCGGCCAGTCCAGCGGTCGGGTAAAGTGACGTTCAGCCAATCGCGTACTTCGTTATGCCAGTGAGACGGCGCACCATCTTGCTGGAAAATGAAGTTTTCTGGCTCTTCATCTTCCAAGGTAAGAGGTAAGAGCCATAGCTGTAGAGTATCAAGGTAATAAGCACCAGTTACAGTTGCTTCAACAAAAAAGAAAGGCCCATAAACTTTCTGCCGGGACATGGCACAAAAAACATTCAATTTAGGGGAGTCTCGTTGCACTTGTACCTTCATGGAGGATTTTCTGTGGCCCAGATTAGCACATTATGAGTGTTACATTATGCGTTCACTTGTTCACTAAGGTGAAAGGTCGACTCATCACTGAAGACAACATGATGTAGAAAATCTTCATGCAACAACATTTCATTAGCGAAGTTAGCATGTAAACCATAGTCTGCAGGATGTACAGCCTGTACCAACTGCAAACGATAAAAACGTAGTTGTAAGCGTCTCTGTAAAACTTTCCAAACAGTCGTTACAGAAATTGCTAATTCACGACTAGCCTTCCGATCAGATTTCTGTGGGCTATGCGTGAATGATTCTCGCACTCGCTCAACGCTCTTCGCACTAACACTTGGTCGTCCCATACTCTTCCCTTTGCATAGGCAGCTGGTATCTTCAAACTGATGATACCATCTACGGATGTTATTATCACCTGGAGGTTCACAACCGAACTTAATACGAAACGCACATTGCACAGTAACTAATGATTTCGTCTTTGCGAACTGTAAAACACAAAACTCTTTCTGTTCTTTAGTCGCCATCTTTGCTACTAGCGCTTTCTAACAGCTGGCGGTGGAAACATTGCGCACTGCTGCCAACAAACAAAACTGCTTGAGTTGCACTTTCGTTTGATGTACCATTTATAACTGTAAGTATAATGTATTAAATATTATAGAGCGTTAAAACTCCGCTATTCATTTATAAACACCCGGTATTTTGTAATAGGTAGTACTTTTTACAACTTTCTTTAATAGGAAAATCTTTAAAAATTAGTTAATTATTGTAATTTAATTCCAATAGATATCAAATTAGAAAAAATTGACATTTTCATATTTTTGTGTCATAGATGTACTAACGCATTTCAACAATAATGGAGGGTGAAGTGGAACACCAGGCCTCTATTCCTGGCATGGGTACACTTTACCCATAGTAAATTGAGTGTACACCTGATCTGAACAAAAATTAGTAAAAAATAACAGAAATAATATAATGAGTATTACTATTTATGTTGAAATTCAAGAAATGCAAGATTCAGATTAAACGAGGTGTGGCTATTAAATAACGAGACTGACGTAAAATATTTAATTTTAATTTTATACATAATCACTTATTGTCACCTTCAATATACACTCCTTCTCTATCCCTGCAACGCTCCATATGAATTTTCCATTGTTGGAAACAGTGCTGGAAGTCATCTTCTGTCAGCTCCTCCAGGACGTGTGCCGCTTTCTCTTTTACAGCTTTCACAGACTCAAATCTTGTCCCTTTTAATGCAGATTTCACCTTAGTTTGGCTTTAAGTATTTTAGTTTTATTCTGATATATGTTTTTAATCTTCCAGCGTAATCTACATTTCCTCCATACCCTTTTTAACTGCCATGATCCATTTTATTTTGTATTCCTTATTCCAAATTGCTTCTATGATTTGTTTAAATGCTTTATTTTAATCTGGTCTTAAAAATAAATAAATTATATAAATAAATCTTTGAAATTGAAATATATATTTTTTTAACCACCAGAATACGGTAACAGAAAACAATTACCAATGTTTATAGCGCTTTCGTGTATCTTGTACACATCTCCAGTAAATGAAAATTCATTAAAATTTGTCTACATCAAAATTTAAAACTTCCTACTCCTACCATGGTAAATAAGGATTCCTTATCTATCATGGTAGGAGTAGGAAGTTTTAAATTTTGATGTAGAAAAATTTTAATGAATTTTCATTTACTGGAGATGTGTACAAGATACACGAAAGCGCTATAAACATTGGTAATTGTTTTCTGTTACCGTATTCTGGTGGTTAGAAAAATATATTTTCAATTTTAAATACTATGGCTGTTTATAATCCTACCTAGGATGTTTGATAAAATAAATAAAAATAAAAATAAATCTTTATCTGTCAGAAACCAAAAAAGGAACAGACATCGTCAATTATGGTATATACGTGCGTTTTAGTTTATTGGAACAAACAATTTTTGTTTATAAAATAAATTTAAAAAATCTTTATCTATCAGAAACCAAAAAAGGAATAGACATTGTCAAATATGGTATATACGTACGTTTTAGTTTATTGTAACAAAAAATTTTTATTTACAATTTACTTTAAGTATTCACTAAAACAAACAAAATAACTTATTCTGATTATATTATGTGTCCTAAGAAGGAGATTATCTTTTTCTAAATTGCATTTATTACTATTTCTTGATATAACTACGGATTCATTGGATGCTATCTTTAGTGTCCATTCTCATGTTTTCTTGTTCAACCATGTTCTAATTATTCGTCTTTCCAATTTTAGAATTTTATCTACTTCAGTTGAGTGATTCGTGTAATAGCCTAATAAAGTATAATAGTATAATAAATAATATAATATTATTTTTATTATACTAATATTGTAATTTTTTATTTTAGCACTATTGTTACCGGGCGTATGTCTGTTTATAGTGTCTAATAATAAATAAATAATCATGTTTGTAAAATATGTTTGTTTTAATTTTGCAGTCGATTACGAAAAGCAATAAAGTGGTGTTACCGACATTTACCATAAGTCCAGCGTACTTCACAGTCGAAAGGAAAAATAAAATCGTATTAACCGTCGCTTTCCAACCTTCTGAATTTGGGTTTTATACGGAAAGACTCTATGTATTGTGTGATAATTCTACGATGACCACGGTCGATTTGCTGGGCGAAGGAATCGTTTTCGAACAACATTTTCTTCAGTTTATCGTAAGTATGATCCAGTTACAATTAAATTAAAATCTGTTGTTCTTCTCCTTCTCCTCTTCCTCCTTCACCACCTCCTCCTCCTCCTTCACCTCCTCTTCCTCTCCTCCACCTTTTCCTCCCCTCCTCCTCTTCCTCCTTCACCTCTACCTCCTCCTCCTTCACCTCCTCTTCCTCCTCCTCTCTTTTACCTTCCCCTTCCTTTTCTCCCTCTCATTTGAATGAATCTTGACATTGTCTTGAATCCCCTTATTAGTTTTGAAGAACTTCCCTCCTAGCCAATTCTTCAGCTGAGGGAAAAGATGAAAGTCACTCGGTGCTAGGTAGGCCATAGCGGGTCATCAAAAATGTCCCGTTGAAATTGCTGAAGGAGTCATTGGTTTGCACCAACGCTGTGATGATGGGCGTTGACATAGATCAGAACAATTCCAGTAATCAGTCAGCATGCCTCTTTATTTTATTTTGAATGGCTCTTCGCAAACGTTGTAAGGTTTCACAATTAACAGCTGCATTAATGGTGAACCCCGGCTATATGAACGTCACAAAAAACAAAATTACATAACTGTCTATACAAAAATCTGATGTGATATTTCTGATGTGATGTGATATTTATCTCTTAAATAATTTTGAAATAAGGAAAAACAAAAGAATAATACCGTAGGCTATATTGTAACAGGGCCGTTGAATAAGAGAAGAGCTGTCTCATTACTATTGTGTTTGTACTGCCGCTTCGGTACGCGCTGGCGGCAGGGGGCACCAATGCCATGACGTCATCACTCGGACAACTCAATTGTTACTATCGGTTTCATAATTTTAAACACCCGAGTTTTTGAACACTCTAGCATCTGCAAAACTATGAACCAGATTTCAACATAGTTTACACCAACATTTAGCTCATATTATTCTGCGTTGACCTATAATAGTCCTATATTTTCAATATTGTTTTGAAAGTTGCCATATCGAGGTTGGAAAACAAAAAGACCCGTTTCTTTTTTCTACCGATAAGACTTTCATCTGCCCATAACAGACAGGTAGAGTGTCAAATTATTTACACTCAATCTGTTCATTGCAGGGCTAAAATAAATAGTTCTGTTTCTTATCACATGGTCAGCCAATCAATTGACTGAATCATTTAAGAACAGAAGAGGTAGAGGTGTACTGTGACACTAATCAGAGTTATCTCCTCTGAAAGTAATGAATTTCACTATACAGCCAGACCCTGTGATGAATGAAGTGAAGGTGTCATTTGCAGAGTGGAAAATATGTGCTTTTCAGAGGGCCTGGCATGCTGATAAGCGTACTTTTCCACTCAGTGAGTTGTGGCAATGATAAACCACCTCACTCGTTGTTTTACTTAGTAAAACCTCTACACGTTCAAACCAGCCTACAGGGTGATCACCTAAACAACAACAAGACTTTCATGCATTTTTTGAGGCATATATCTCAAGAAGTATTTGACGAACAAGTTTGAAATTTTAAATATTTAGGCGTTACTTAAATTTTGATTTATTAACAATATTCTGAACTGTTGCTACTATCTCGGTACCGCTCAATCGTTCGGCACGAGTAAACTATCATTTTATTCAGCGTGAAAAATGTATTAATAACATGAACAATTGATTGGCCAGTGTTGTGGTAGAATTTTTAAAATTTTGAAAAATTGACTTTGCCATGAAGGCGCTACTATATATGTTCCTAGGTTATGTAAGTGATATCCTGTCGAACTGCCTACCTGATAGCCCTCTCTTACTTAGTAGGGTGCATAGTGTACAAAGTATGTAACACTATGCGCCTAATGGAAAAATATCCCTTCCAGTTACAGCGACAAATGAATTAAAGTTCTTTTCCACGGAGGTTTGAGTGTGCCAAGTAAATCTTGGAGAAAAAAACAGTGGACGAGTTTGAAATTGTTTTTGTGTCCGAAGAGGAGTCATTAAAAAACTCCGAAGAAGACTTACGGAACAATTTCCAAATGTGTGCCCACAAGCTATTAATGCCCTACGCCAGATCAAGTACATTTATTAGGATCAGGCGATTTAATGAGAACATATCGAACGATAGAAACTGCATGAACAAAGCTAAGAAATGGATACGTTCCAAAAAATAATATTGTTCTTAGCGTTAATTCGCATTTCTTATGTAAGATTTTTATTTTAATTTTATTTATTTATTTTGTTTACAATCTCTTCATAGATCATTTATTCATCTTTAAAATAAGACTTGAGTATTTTACTCAACCCAAAATGGTTTTGTCGCATATTGTTTTTAGAATGTTATATTATTTATGCATTACTGTTGTGTATTGTTTTATAAATAATGTTACGGACAATTGCTGCTATTAATAACAAAGTATAGACATTTATTCCTTATTCATTAGGCATATTTTAAGATAGTAGCCGAGAAAGTATGTGTGTAAACACTGTGTAGGCAGCACAGAGCTGTGCCGCGGCAGTGATGTCACAGCCGAACAGCTGTTAATACAACTTTTCATGTGCCATGAGACAGTCCTTCCCTTATTCAACGGCCGTGATATAGTAAGCATATTACAATACAAATGTGTGTACAGTATTCAGATGAACTGCAGTCCCCTAGCCGTGGGAGTGAGAGAATGCATAACGCTTTCACTCGCACAAGCCTTACGCGCCATGCCAATAACATTGTCTTTAATTTTACTCATTGTTGTGAGCAAGCGTTAATGCATGCAGTAAACTAACAAGCAAGATAACGACTGTAGTATGTTTTCATATTTGGATTATAACGGTAAAGACCTTTGAGCGCATGCGTAGTTATGCCACATATCTCCCTCTCACTCGCTCAGCTATAGGACATTAGTTCGTCTGATACCTATAATCGCTGGTAGAATATAATAAAATTGATGTATCGAACAGATGAAAGAACTAACCGTACCAAATAAATTAAATAATCTATGATTTCATTTTTCAAAATTTAAAGATTACATAATGTCATATAGTCCATGTTACTCAGGAAGCTCTTATATTACTAACAGTGGAAAACATTTGAAATCGGTTGGGTAGTTTCGAAGATTACTTCGTGAAAAAAAAATTAACGTTATATCTTAAAACATTAATGAAGATAACATATAAATATGGTTAAATATTTGCTAGAAACATTGAAGTTGGTTGGATTCACTGTCTCAATCATTCCATAATATTTTGTTGATGATAATAGCGGTCATTATATGTATCTGTTGTATTGGTGTGAAACACCCACACGACTTTGTCTTGCCAATGCAAATAATGAACCATATGATGTGACATTAGTAATAAAACATTAGAAATAAACAAAAAAAAATTTACCTTAAAAACCAACCTACTTTTAATTATGAGTGAATGATGCAAAATGAAAACCAACCTTCGTTTGGCTTAATAATATGAAAAATCCTTTGCTTAATAATATTTATGGCTTAATTATATGGAAAATCTTTGATACCAAACCAGGCTATGTGGAGAAAAATGTTTAAAATAAAGGTTGTAGGTCTTTTAATGTCCTATAAATTTGATTTCCACTTTTTTTGTTTAACACATTCCGTGCGGATGTGGTATACCTGCCACGTAAGGATTTTTGTAAGTGACGGGCGTGGTAGGGGTACCACGGCAGTCCTTTTTATAAACTCTCTGTCCTTACTAACCAATTGAATGTATCAAGCAACGACTTTCACACACTCTCAACTCAATATGTTATTCTAACTATTACTACTGAACTACGATTCTAAAGAATCAGATCTACCAACCCGACTGACAAAAAACTTGAATAGTGTTTTTCAAATTTCCAAATGGTAGTCCTACCACATTTGTCAGTCACAAAAATCTCTGCGTGGTAGTACTACCACGTTTGTAATTCGGTGAAGTCGTTTTACGTCTCATTTAATTCTGTTGTAATCGATATTTGTCACGTATATTGACACCGCACTGAATGTGTTAATCCATACTACAACTAAAATCCAAAAAAATCCATTTTTTACAGATTTTCATGAAAAAAAAACAGAAAATCATTAATGACCGCTAAACTAAGTTTTATACAAAGAAATGTTTAAAATAAAAATTTTAGGTTTTTAAATTTTCTAAAACTTATTTTTTTATTTTTTTTTTATTTCAAATTGACTATTTACATTATAAACTTTTTAACATAATAGCATATACTTTTACCTTTTTATAGACTTTTACCTTAAAATGTTCATTAAGGCCACAATCTTTAAAAAAATAAAACATTTTATTTTGTTTTTTTAAAGATAGAAATCTTTGGTAAGTCTTTCTTTAAAGAAGAATATGTTAATTTTCACATATTTTTTTTGTTTTTTTTAGAGCTTAGATAAAATCTATCCGATTTCAATAGATGATGATCCGTCTTGTAATATGATAATTGTTCTTAATCCGATGACCGGATCCGATTCACAAATTCATCATATTGCGATCTATAATAGATGGTAAGTTTTGAAACGGTTACCTTCTTTTCTTAATATTGTACGAGGCGTGTTCAGAAAGTAAGTACCGCCGTTTTTTAAAAAAAACAAGTAAAACAATTTTTTTTCAACACAATTTTATTTCTACATGAAAGCCCAAACCTTAAACTATTTTTCGACATAGTTTCCACCGATGTTCAAACACTTGTTGTAGTGGGTGATCAATTTGTCTATACCCTCTTCGTAGAAGGTTCGCGCCAACGAATGTAGCCACGACTCCACGGCAGTTTTCGCTTCATCGTCGGTTTCAAAGCGTTGGCCGCCTAGCTCGCGCTTTATGTGCAGGAACAAGTGGTAGTCAGACGGTGCCTAGTCCGGGCTGTAGGGCGGTGATCGAACTGCTCCCAACGAAATTGTCGAACCAATGTTTGAGTGTCCCCAGCAGTATGGGGCCGAGCATTGTCATGGAGCAACACAATTCCGTTACTGAGCATGGACGGACCCAAGTTTCATCACCTGTCACAATTTTGTTAAAAAAATCCTCACCATCATCACTGTACCGTGTGAGAAAAGTCAAAGCACTTCCGAGTCTCTTGGTTTTATCCACGTCAGTGGCGGGAACCTTCTACAAAGAGGGTATAGACAAATTGATCACCTGCTACGACAAGTGTTTGAACATCGGTGGAAACTATGTCGAAACATAGTTTAAGGTTTGGGCTTTCATGTAGAAATAAAATTGTGTTGAAAAAAAAACTGTTATACTTGTTATTTTTTTTAAAACGGTAGTTACTTTCTGAACACGCCTCTTATATTTCATGTCATCATCAAATCGGTTATATTTCATGTCATCATCAAATCGGATCTGTTTGTAAAAATTTTAAATCACCGTTGAATCAGCTAAATAGAAGAACGACAATACTTGTTAAGGAGGTAGTCAACCCGGAAAATGAAAATGAAAACTTCTGGCTATAATTTATCATTATTTATTTTAAACGAAAGAGTAATTTACTAGCAATGATCTACCATTTGAACCAAGCCATAAAATTAATTACCGCCCCTAATATAAGGGTGAGGTTGGAAAAGCGGGCTTTTACAGGGAATTAAATATATCAGGAACCAAGAAAGATATCAACATGATTCTTATGCTACAAAATACGGAAAATTGCTGTCTATTATCTGTTGTATGCGCTTGTTTTTTCTTACAAGAAATTTATTGAAGAAAAACCATGTTTTCAAAAACGTTTTTATTTTATGTATTCACAAATTATTTTTTAACTAAATTCCTATTACGGTTTTTGTAATAATCATTCCACAGATAATAGAGCAAGAAATTATGAAAATTTGAAAAAAAAACATCATCCAAATACCTCCAATACAAACCAAAATATTTAATTCCCAAGAATGTACAATCATGCAAAAATTACATTTCCGTGAAACTTAAAAGTTGAATATGGAATGGATTCACTCGCCTTGCTAGTGAGCTTTATATTAAACAGATGTTTTTATAGCATTTTCTCAACATACAAAGTAAACAAATGTTGTGCTTCAGAAAATTTTAAACTTCAAATAAATGCAAAAAACAATCAAAATTTAAAACAAATCATCTTCTTTAGTTGACTACCCCCTTAATGCCAGTCCTACCTGTTCCCCTGTTCCCCTGTTCCTCTACCTGTGCCTACCTGTTCCTACCCTGTTTGTACCTGTTCCTCTGTTGGTAATTTGTTCAGTTACTCCGTTTGGCTAATTGGCGAACCGTGCCCAATCTATCAGACTTTCATTAACGCATTCGAATCGACTGAATCTATTACGCAATCTCATCCGTACCACCATTACTCAGCACATTTCTTTTTTCTACTCAACTAGGCTTTGGACTTTCGTTACATACACTTCTTCAATATAGGCTTTTTTCTATTCCTATGCTATACTGTTCACCAATCACGGCGGCATGTAGGGAGGGTAGCGGGACAGAGAGAGAATGTGTTGCGTCCGCCGTTCCCCTCAACTCATTTCAATCTGTGCTTGGTGTTCAAGCACAATAGTGACAATATGTGGTACGGTAGGGCACTCTGCCAGCCAGTTTCGTTCATTACACTCTAACAAACTCATTTTTCATCAAAATATTCTGAAAATATTACTTTCGCTTTCTAATGGATCTTGTTTTATTACACTATAAATGTTATTATTGTACTCTGATATTTAGATAAGATACGCTCGTACAAAGTTAGACGTTTAAATCTCATCATATTTTTTGCGTATCACGTAGGCTAATATAACTTCTTTTCCAGGATTACATAATATGCGTTTTATTATTTTGTTATAAAATATAAAATTTTATCTGTAATTTAATATATGTAGGGCAGAAAGAAAAATAATAAACGAGCTTGAAAAAAATCACTTTTTGAAGGGAAGTCGAAGATAGATCATCGTGTCTGGTGTCTCCTTCCTGTTAGTATTCCAAGAAGCTGAATCAATTTTTATAGTTGCGAATTTTATACCAAACATACGTCAAATTTTAGAAATCAACTACACACGCAGAATATCAGTTGTATGAAATTTTAACAAAAAAGAACCATGTAGTAAATATAATAGAATGAGGTTCTGATGTACCTCTCTTTCGGGTCTGTCAAAACTTATGGTAGGTACATAATTTAGAAAAAAAATTATTGCCTATTACCCTAAAATGAATCGCAGACATTTTCCCCGTATTTTGTGCGCGCGCAACTAATTTTGACGGTGTGCGGCTTTTGACAGCAACACAATGTCAGAACAATTAACGTATGAACAGAACACCATGAGTAGTGAGTACTACTTTAGAGGCAGCCTGTATCATTAGGTGACGCTGTGGTGGGGGAGCTACTTACTGCGCCTGTGCGGCCCGCATGCCACCGTAGTTGGTTATATTTTTACCTAGCGGGGTTTTGCTAGGCTTTTTGCTGGTGTTTGTGTATTTTCGATATTTATCTATGCTTGTGAACATTGTAAATTGCGTTATGTTTGCGGTTTAATTCAGTGCACTGTAACGTTTATTAATTCTTTATGTTGTTTGCTGATTTCAAAGACGTCCTCATTCCTGACTCTACATGATGCTACCCGCACATTTTCAATATCAAGTAAGTTGCTGACTCTGTATGAAATTAACGGGTGATTCAAAAAGAGCGCCGGTTTTTAAACGGCTGGTAAATTTTTGTTTATCAGTTGGCAACATTGTTAGACCTCATTTCTATTTCGGAGAACATTCCGATTGACGATTCAGTTGTAGTTTCTCTTGTTCACAGTGTAGTACTCTGGCAGTCTGTGTCTAACCATGGAGAAGTTTACTATTGCACAACGAGTGTTAACCGTCAAAACATTTTACCAGAGTGGAGAGAGTTATGCGGCTAATGTCAGGCGACTTCGCGGTACTCTAGGACGTAATGAAGCACCGAATGAATCAACAGTTCGCAGGCTCATGAAAAAGTTTTTTGAGACTGTCGACCTTAAAAGTTCTGGACGTCGTCGTTCTGGCCGAACTGAGCAGAACGTTGCGTTGGTTCGTGACAGTGTGGCTGTTAGCCCAGCAAAATCAATACGTCGCCGTTCTCAACAATTGGGTTTACGATGTTCTTCTGTACGGAGAATTCTTCGGTACGATCTCCAATATCACCCGTATAAAATTCAGTTGACGCAACATTTGAAAGTGGCAGACCACCAGAAGAGACGACAGTTTGTTGACTGGGTATTGAGAAAACGGCAGGATGATGACACCTTTGCAAACAAAATCATTTTCAGTGATGAGGCGCACTTCCACTTAAACGGTTTTGTTAATAAACAGAACTGCCGTATGTGGGGTTTAGAAAACCCTCGCGTGGTTAATGAAAGGGAAATGTATGCACAGCGAGTGACAGTTTGGTGCGGCTTTTGGTCGGGCGGTGTCATCGGCCCTTACTTTTTTGAAAATCAAGAAGGACAAGCCGTGACAGTAAATGGAGACCGATACCGTACGATGATTAGGGAGTTTTTGTGGCGTCATTTGGATGGAATGGACATTTACGAGTTGTGGTTTCAGCAGGATGGTGCCACCTGTCACGCTGCACGAGAAACAATGTTGTTGCTCCGTTAACGGTTCCAGGATCGCATCATTTCTCGTAATTCCGACCATCAATGGCCACCAAGGTCGTGTGACTTGACACCTTGTGACTTTCATCTTTGGGGTCATCTGAAGTCATTGGTGTATGCCAATAAACCCCGAAACATCAATGACTTGAAGGAGGAAATTCGACGGGTTATTGGGCAAATTGAAGTCGAAACTTGTGCAGTAATATCCAATTTCATGGACAGAGTTGATGCGTGCCAGCGCAGTAGAGGAGGACACATGCATGACATCATTTTTCATACATGAAATCGGAAGGTAAGATGAACTTGTTGGTGTATTTATTTTCAGTTTTTCAATAAAATAAATCTCTTAATTTGATATATCAAAACCGGCGCTCTTTTTGAATCACCCTATATAAGTTTAATTGTTCTAGTGAGTTTGGTGTTACCATTTCCAATCTATTTATCCTTAGTTTTTTCCCTGTTAACAATTTTATTAACTTGAAACTTTCGATTGGTCGTAGACATACACCCATAAACTGTCTTGGTTCTCTGGAATATATGTTAGTTTAAAAACTTGGGCTGCATTTCGGAAGCCGGTCGCATTGGCGTAGTTGGTAACATGCTCGCCTCTCATCATACAGTCTTGGGTTCGAATCCCATTCAGGCACGGCATATTTTCATACGTTACAAAAAAATCATTTCATCCTTCACCGTCTGCATTAGCAGTAATTGCAGAACAGTCTGACGTTAAACCAAAAAAAATAAATTAAAATCTAAAGGTTGAAACCAGCTTACAGGCTGACAACAAAATCAACATGTCATGTTGACACTATTGGAATTTTTGTACTCTTGTTTTATTCAAAAATAAATCTTTATAATGCATCCTGCAGTTTGAAATTATTTCTATTTCATATAATGATTTAATATAATAATTTCACCAACTTTCTTTTTTAACTGCGTCACCTTTATTTTTATTCTTACTTACACGTATAGTTTCGGTGGATCCACCATCATCAGAGTAAATACAAAAATTGAAACTTCAGAGTAAATAAAAAAATTGAAACTAAAAAATTTTTATCTCCCTTATTTAAAATTTACAGAAGATGATCTTCAGTCACTTGTATAAAATTTTTATGCAAGTGACTGTATTATCTTCTGTAAATTTTAAATAAGTTAGATAAAAAATTTTTAGTTACAATTTTAATTGAATTTATTTTTAAAGTAAAAAAATTGAAACTACAAAATTTTTATCTCACTTATAAAAATTTGTTTCAATTTTTTTTATTTACTCTGATAATGGTGGATCCACCGAAACACGTGTAAGTAAGAATAAAAATAAAGGTGACGCAGTTAAAAAGAAGAAGGTTGGTGAAATTATTATATCTTGTTTTATTTTTCAAGTTTCCTACCGCTCGATTATCATTGGGTGCTGTCAGACTGTAACACTTCCGATCGAAACACTAAACAATGCGATAAAGATTACATCCATATCAGCATCGAACCTAAAAGTGGTTTTTTGGAGAAACTTTTTGAAAGTACGTTTGTCGTACGTGTTCAGACTGATCGTGCTCCACCAGGATCCTACAGAGCTGTTTTGAGGTACGTACTCGGCACATACTGGGCTTTTTAAGTACGGAAACTGCTTTATATTGCGTAACCGAGACGTACTTGGCAAAAGAAAGTTATGCAAATCCGTGTAGTTTTGGAATTTTTTTCACCATCTTGAATGCCCATCTCATATGCCCAAAACGGGCAGGTGGAGTGTTATTTTAATTGCACTCTATCTGTTTGGTCCAGGGCTAAAAAAAATAGTTCTGTTTCTTATCACATAGTCAGCCACTTATATGACTGAACTATTTAAGAACAGAAGAGGTAGAGGTGTACTGTGACACTAATCAGAGTTATCTCCTCTGTGAGTATTGAATTTCACTATGCAGCCAGACCCTGTGGTGAATGAAGTGAAGGTGTCTTTTTCAGGGTGGAAAGTGAGTGCTTTTCGGAGGGCCTAGCATGCTGATAAGCATACTCTTTCAACTCAGTGAGGAAGGCATCTCACTCCTTGAGAAAGTGTTGCATGCTGATAAGTGTACTTTTCCACTCAGTGAGAAATCATCTCACTCCTCGATTTACTTAGTAAAACCTCTACAGGTTCAAACCAGCCTTTTGGCTGATGACCTAAACAACAACACATTTTTAAATAGGATGTTGGTCATGTGACACGTCATTTCGATGAAAAGTTTCAAGAAAAAACAATGGTGGAAACCATTTTCCGATAGACGCCTTCGTTTTTTAATTATAAGCATTTAAAGTTGCAATTTTGGGAAAATTGTGTTAGCATTAAAATGCCTATAACTCAAAAACGAAGTCGTCTATTGAAAACCGTTTGCGCCATTGTGTTTTGTTAAATTTTACATTGAAAGTTCGTGTCACATGACTACCATCCCATTTAAAAATATAACGTTGAATCCAATATGGCGGACAAAACCACCAAAAAGTTGAATTTTTAAAACTACACAGATTCGCATAAAATTCTTCTGTCAAGTACGTTTCAGTTACGCAATTTAAAGCAGTTTCCATACTAAAAAATCACCCTGTATATTAGGGTAGTTTGGTTTCTAATAAATTAGTTTTGATGAGTGATGACTTTTTGTGGTTCCTTAGGGCTCTGCAAAGGATCAATTTCACATTTGTTCCTTCTCTGACATACGGCAGTGCGTTAAGACGCCTTTGTGTTCTTTAAATGTACAGGGTGATTATAAATGAAATAAACACTTTCGACAGCTTCTTAAACATCAAACTGGTGTATTTGAATATAGTAAATGATATAGGTTTGTAAAGAATTTTTTAAAGTTTATGTTGGTACAACTGTTGCTAGCATTTTGTTGTTGGCTGCTGTTACAACGATCAGTCTAGCAAAATGGCCGTTACCCAAGTGGAGAAAGCTTATTGTGTTCTGGAATTAGCCAAAACAAATTCGGTTACGGTTGTGCGTCATTTCAGAACAAGTCTATGACTGGTATAAACATTTTGAAAACAGTGGATGTCTGTGTAAAAGGAAGAGTACTGGAAGACCTTCTGTTACAGAAGAACGAATTGATAGTGTTCGTGATGTTTATGTACAGAGTCCAGGAAATCAACTAGATCAGCAAGTTTAGAATTGCAAATTTCTCAACAGACTGTATGGAAAATTCTGCGGAAATATTTGAAAATGACACATTATAAATTGCAGTTAGTACAAAGTTTAAATACCAGTGATAATGTCGTACGTAAAAATTTTTGTCTGGAGATGCAACATTGTGTTGAAAATGACTACGCATTCTTTAATCGCCTAATTTTCAGTGATGAATGTAATTTTCACATTAGTGTAAAAGTTAATAGACGTAATGTTAGAATATGGGGCAAAGAAAATCCAAAAATAACTTTACTGCATACACGCGATTCCCATAAAGTAAACGTCTTTTGCGCATTATCTTGTGGAAAGGTTTACGGGCCGTTCTTCTTTCATGAAGTGTTAGTAACCGGAGTAATTCTGGACATGTTAAATGCCTCAACTTCAGGAAGATAGCAATAACTTCATTTTTGTTCAAGATGGAGCTCCACCTCACTGGCACTTACAGGTCAGAAATTATCTTGATGAACGTCTTCCTAGACGATGGATCAGCCATGCAAGTGAGGAAAACATTGTGTTTACGCCGTGGCCACCTCGTAGTCCAGACTTAACGCCCTGCGACTTTCTTATGGGGTTATGTAAAAGACAAAGTTTTTGTACCACTGCTTCCTGTAGGTATCGATGATCTAAAACAATGTATCACAAATGCTCTTGTCACAGTTGACCGTCATAGACTTAATCGTGTGTGGGAAGAATTCAACTACAGTGTTGATATCTGTCGTGTTACTAATGGTGCACACATTGAACATCTGTAAATATTTTCAATAAAAACTTAATGAATTCTTCTATATAATCATGTAAGTAATTACCTTAACTTTTCAAAAATAAATTTTCTATAAGCTATCGAAACTGTCCATTTCATTTATAATCACCCTGTTGTAAGTAGGTATTATATTGCCTGCCACGAAAGAAGTCCTTTGTGTTTGAAGAACTCTATTTCAAAAACTACCAAACAGAAAATTTTTAACGCTACATTAAATTAAATCCAGTTCTTTCCTGCGTTGGTTCATTTGACTTAAATTTCGTATTTAAAAATTTGTCAGAGTTACAGCAGTTTACGCGTAAAAAGTACCCATTTCTTTACCAGTTTTCTGTTAGTGCTTTTTAAATGTCTGTTATTTCACCCAGACTTAACATAAAAAATTGAGCTTTAAATATGTTATTAAAGATCGCAGTTTTCTTTACAATTCAAATATTTAAAAATTAAAATCTGATGATCCGTTTCAATATGGCGGCCATTTTAAAAAAGTGCTATTTTGGCTCTGTGTAAATAAAGATTGGGAAATGATTTTTTGACTGAACCGTACATTTTTACAACAGTATTGTGCCAAGTATAGACTTTTGAATTTATAATTAAAAAATTAAACAGAATGGGGCTTGTCATTAAATATGAAAATTCCATTAAATTGGTTGAAAGGCAACTTGTCTTCACAGCGGACTTCTATCGTGGCGAGCACTTGTGAGACTGATAGTGAAGACAACGGTGATAGCGATTGTAAAGAAGGCGATTCATTCCTACAAGATTTTGTTCCAATTTTTTTTCTTTTTGCATCCAGGAGACTCCAAAGGGAGTATAGGATATATCAAGATGAAACTGATGAACAAAAAGCTTATCACAATGATAAATTCATCACTTACCACCAAAAATTTATTTCTGCTACTGCTTACTTCAGTAGGCTTATCATAAACCCCATTGTATCAAATATCACACAAAATTAAAAATTAAAACGCCAAACACAATGATAAATTCATCACTTACCAATAGTTTTTTCCCGCTACTGATTAACTCAGTAGGCTTGTCATGAACCCCTTTGTATCAAATAGTACACAATATTTGTTTAATTAGAAGTTAAATATTTTTCAATCAAAACTATTAAGAAAGGAATTCGTGCACACTGTAAAATGTTTCATCAATCAAGGTATTGTTTTAGCATTTTTTTAAAATGACTTAAATTCTCACAACTTTTTAAACTTTGTGGCAATTCATTGATGTATTTTCTAAATGCATCATATATCGTCCCTCCAATGATAAACTCGCGAATGTGCAAATTTTGCGAATATGAGTTAGTTAGTGCATGCTGATGTATATGCAACCCAACGCATGTTGTAGTTAACTCATAAATATGTATCTTGTTCGGTTAGGCAGATACAGCCTTTGTAAGTAACGAAAATACATGAAGTGTGTTAAAGAAGAAGGCATTGAATTAGTTTTTTGCTTTCCTGTAAAACTGAGAATTTGCACATTCACGAGTTTACCATTGGATGGACGATATCTTCAATAGAACAAATAGCTGGTGATTACAGTTAATCAAAGATTCAGTGTGTGCCCATAGAACTGCAGTTTAGCTACCCTATCGTTGCCTGCTTTCGAAGTAATGGGCGCTGGCCGTAGCACCTCCATGTGCTATTCGTAGTACATTGTTGTGCACCTCCATGTACATGGTTGTGCATAGCACTTCCGTGTGTGGTCGAGCCACATGCAAAGCATTTTAGCGGCGTAATGAGCTTGACTGTGACTCGTCCAACGTTTACACGAGTACTGAGGGGAGTGGGGCGCACCCACTCATTTGGGTTGTCCTCTCAAGGGTTGTGGGTTCGCTGGGTAGCATTCTGCGGCCAGTAAGCTGATTAAAATCGAATAGGATTGGGTGTAGTCGGCCAAGGAGTGAACAGATAAATAATACGCGTGTTGGCAGCACTGTCAGGTTTTCACTTCCCTTCCTTACGGCCCATCCATATGCAAAAGGCATTCTCTTCACTCAATATCTATACCTAATTTCTGAAAACTACTGACTGTGATTTTGAATAAAACAAGAGTGTATTTTTATAATATCACCGATTTTACATAGAGTTATCATAAACGTATACTTTAGAAATTAAAAAATCTAGTGTGAAACACTCACACAACTTTCTCTTGCCAATGCAAATAATGAACACTATTACCTAAAATTAGTCATAAAACATTAAAAATAAACAAAAAACTAACCTCAAAAAACAGTATCTAATTTTAATCGTGAGTGAATGATGCAAAATGAAAACCAACCTTAGTTCAGGTTAACAATACGGAAAATCACACATTGACGCTAAACTAGCTTTGTAGAGAAAAATGTCTGTTGTAGATCTTTTAATTTTCTATACATTTGGTTATACACTTTTTCATAAAATGCATACTAAGGCAGATATCTTAAAAAAATCCATTTTTTACAGATTTTCATGAAAAAAAAAACAGAAAATCACTAATTACCGCTAAACTGAGCATTATGCAAAAACCTGTATGAATTAAAAGTTGTAGGTTTTTTAAATTTTCTACAACTTTAATTATATACACTTTTCCCCTGAAATGCATATTAAGGTGGCAATCTTTAAAAAAACATTTTTTTCTACGAGAAAACAGCCTCCCCAAGAATGTCAGTAGACATGGCGTCCGCCCTATCATGTAGAGCATAAAGAAATACAATAAATGAGGTGATTTTAAAAATAATAAATTATGAGCCTTTTTTGAGAAAATTGCAAAAAACTAAAAATTGACACGAATAAACTACCACTTCCGGTTGACCAATTTTGGTGAAAATATTCGTGTCGGGTCCTCTAGTAGTAATTAACTTAAGTTTTAAGTTTCAAATTCATACGATGTTTTGTTCGTGAAGTATTTTGTTCACACACACACAGACATACCAATCGCTAAAAACATGTTTTTTGAGTTCAAAAGATCTGAAAACGTGTATATCCAGTGAAAACTCGATTTCGGCAAAGCGACATGAAAAAAATACTTTCCTTCCTATATATTCATGTAGGCAAGAGAAAGTAAACATAAACTGAACGTCAGAAACTGCTGTAGACATAATATGTATTTAAACTAAAGTGCCAAGAAGCCCCCGTTCGAAGAATGGGAACTGCAGTTAGTGTTTATTAGAAATAAAACAGTTGAGCAACCTAGACTTTGGTAAAATTGCATTATTTTTTTGTTATTTTTCCAGTTTGTTTATTGAAAATCTAGATGAAGATAAAGTTGTTTACATTCTGAAAGATAAATTAATTCCGGATGATGACTTAAGGAAGGTAATTAGAAACAATTAATTAACTTCAGTAAGTAGTTTTGAGATTGTAAATTGTTTTGTACAAGGAATATTTTTAAAATTAACTTCTGGTTAAGAAATAAAAAGAAGAAAAATAAAACAAACTATTATAGAAGAAATCTGTAGAGAAACTCTCACATTGGTCTTATAACAACACATATTTCATTCACAGTCAAGTTCTAATGCAATCAAGTGATTATGGGTAAAATAAAATTAATATTTTTTACAACGTTAGTCACGCTATTTAATAGCCACATCTCGTGACGTAAAAACAATACTGTTCATTATTTTTATGTAACTAGTTGCAGTAAATCTAAAATAAATAAAAATATTGTAATTAGAAACAAATGAAAACTGGTTTGTTGTGTATTTTTCAGAGAATGACTCTAGAGGTGGGCAGAATTGAAATTTGGTTAGAATGTGTAAAACCAGAAGTTGAAATCGAACCGTATGTGGTTGACTTTTGTGGTGAACCGTTTTTGTAAGTTTTTGATCTAGCCTACAGTTTATACAGAATTTAACTATTGGTTAATTTTCAAGAATTTTTAAAAATCTGGTGTGAAACACTCACACGACTTTCTCTTGCCAGTGCAAAAAATTTAAACAATATAACCTAACATTAGTAATAAAACACTAGATATTAAAAAAAAACTAACCTCAATAAACATAACCTAATTTTAATCATGAGTGAAAGACGCAAAATGAAAATCAACCTCAGTTTGGCTTAGAAATACGGAAAATCACTCTTTCTCTCTAAACTACGCTCTGTAGAGAAAAATGCTCTAAATAAAAGTTGTAGATCTTTTAATTTTCTATAAATTTAATTATAAACACTTTTGTCGTAAAATGCATACTAAGGCCGAAATCTTAAAAAAATCGATTTTTCTCACGTTTTCGTGAGAAAAAACAGAAAATTGCTAAAAACTGCTAAACTAAGCGTTATACAAAAAAATGTTTGAAATAAAAGTTGTACGTTTTTAAATTTTCTACAACTTTTATTATATAAATTATTTCGCTAAATTGCATATTAAAGCCGTAATCTTAAAAAAACTTTGTTTTTACGTGAAAACAGCCTCACCAAGAATTTCAGCAAACATGGCGCCTACCCTATCTTGTAGAGAATAAAAAACTGAATAAACCAGGCGATTTTAAAAAAAATCGTAGGACCAGTTTTTGAGAAAATCACAAAAAAGTGAAAAATTACACGAATAAACTACTACTTCCGGTTGACCGATTTTGATGAAAATGTTCGTGTCGGGTCCGGTAGTGGTATGCAACTTAAGTTTTAAGTTTCAAGTTCGTACGATGTTCCGTTCTTGAGATATTCTGTTCACACACACACACACACACACACACACACACACACACAGACCAATCGCTAAAAACATGTTTTTTGGGTTCAGGGGGTCTGAAAACGTATAGATCCGGTGAAAACTCGATTTCGAAAAATCGACATGAAAACAATACTTTCCTTCCTATATATTCATATAGGCAAGAGAAAGTAAAAATACCTTCCCTTTTTACAATAAATGCCTCCATATAAACAGGTGATTAGTGCAACACTATGAAATTACAATAGCCTTCCTCACTGAGTGAAAAAGTATGCTTATCAGCATGCAAGGCCCTCAAAAAAGTATCAACTTTCCACCCTGCAAATGACACCTTCACTTCATTCACAGGGTCTACCTGTATAATGAAATTCATGTACTGACTTAAATCTTTTACACCTGTACCGCTTCTGTTCTCAATGCGTAAGTCATACAATGGGGTGACCATGTGATATGAAACTAAACTATTTTTTTATCCCTGGAACTAGCAGATTGATTGCGAATAATTTATAAAACTGATATGATATGTTATTGTGTACTCTGATGATCGTGGATCTACCGAAACACGTGTAAGTAACAAATAGCAAAAATCGAGGCAGCTTAACAAGATGCTTAAGTTTATTATTATTATCATATGAAATAGAATTAATTTCAAGCTAGTGGTTAGCGCAACTGGCTTCTACGCCGGGGTCCCGGGTTCGATTCCCGGTCAGGCCTGGCATTTTTTTATCACTCATTTTCATTATCATCATTATCCATCGTCTGCATTAGCGGAAATTCCAGAACAGTCAGACGTAAAACAAAAAAATCTGGTGTGAAACACTCACACAACTTTCTCTTGCCAGTGCAAATAATTAACAATAAACCTAACATTAGTAATAAAACATTAGAAATAAACAACAAAACTAACCTCAATAAACATAACCTTATTTTAATCATGAGTGAAAGACGCAAAATGAAAATCGATCTCAGTTTGGCTTAAAAATATGGAAAATCACTCTTTCACGCTAAACTAAGCTCTGTAGAGAAAAATGCTCTAAATAAAAGTTGTAGATCTTTTAATTTTCTAGAAATTCGATTATATACACTTTTGTCATAAAGTGCATACTAAAGCCAAAATCTTAAAAAAATCGATTTTTCACACGTTTTCATGAGAAAAATCAGAAAATCGCTAATTACCGCTAAACTAAGCGTTATACAAAGAAAAGTTTGAAACACAGTTGTAGAATTTTAAATTCTCTACATTTTTTATTTTATAAATTTTTGCGCTATAATACATATTAAAGCCGTAATCTTAAAAAAACACTTTTTTACGTAAAAACAGCCTCACCAAGAATTTCAGCAAACATGGCGCCTACCCTATCTTGTAGAGAATAAAAAATTGAGTAAACCAGGCGATTTTTAAAAAAATCGTAGGACCAGTTTTTGAGAAAATCGCAAAAAAGTGAAAAATTACACGAATAAACTACTACTTCTGGTTGACCGATTTTGATGAAAATGTTCGTGTCGGGTCCGGTAGTGATTATTTAACTTAAATTTCAAGTTCGTAAGATGTGCCGTTCTTGAGATATTTTGTGTACACACAGACACACACACCAATCGCTAAAAACATGTTTTTTGGGTTCAGGGGGTCTGAAAAAATGTAGATCCGGTGAAAACTCAGTTTGTTAAAATAGACATGAAAACAATACTTTCCTTTCTATATATTGATATAGGCAAGAGAAAGTAAAAAATCTGGTGTGAAACACTCACACAACTTTCTCTTGCCAATGCAAATAATTAACAATAAACCTAACATTAGTATTAAAACATTAGAAATGAACAAAAACTAACCTCAAAAACATAACCTTATTTTAATCATGAGTGAATGACGCAAAATGACAATCTAACTCAGTTTGGCTTAAAAATACGGAAAATCACGCTTTCACGCTAAACTAGGCTCTGTAGAGAAAAATGCTTTAAACAAAAGTTGTAGATCTTTTAATTTTCTATAAATTTAATTATATACACTTTTGTCGTAAAATGCATACTAAGACCGAAATGTTAAAAAAATCGATTTTTCTCACGTTTTCGTGAGAAAAAAACAGAAAATCGCAAATTACCGCTAAACTAAGCGTTATACAAAAAAATGTTTGAAACAGAAGTTGTAGGTTTTTAAATTCTCTACAACTTTTATTATATAAGTTTTTGCGCTAAAATTTATATTAAAGCCGTAATCTTAAAAAAACAACGTTTTTACGTGAAAACAGCCTCACCGAGAATTTCAGCAAACATGGCGCCTACCCTATCTTGTAGAGAATAAAAAATTGAGTAAAATAGGCGATTTTAAAAAAAATCGTAGGACCAGTTTTTGAGAAAATCGCAAAAAACTGAAAAATTATACGAATAAACTACTACTTCCGGTTGACCGATTTTGATGAAAATGTTCGTGTCGCGTCCGGTAGTGGTATGTAACTTAAGTTTCAAGTTTCAAGTTCGTACGATGTTCCGTTCTTGAGATATTCTGTTCACACACAGACACACACACACACACACACACAGACCAATCGCTAAAAACATGTTTTTTGGGTTCAGGGGGTCTGAAAACGTATAGATCCGGTGAAAACTCTATTTCGAAAAATCGACATGAAAACAATACTTTCCTTCCTATATATTGATATAGGCAAGAGAAAGTAAAATGAAGCTTCAGGATGCATTATAAGGATTTAATCCCGTGATTTGTTCCATTTTTGGCTTATTTGATGTCTTCATTGACCGTACAATTTTGTTCTTAAGCATTATAACGTTGTTTTGGGTATCAATTATTGTTTCAGATGTAGTTGTCCAGAAATACCATCGAGTATCATCTCCGTGAAGAATTTAAGCGTCGCTCAGATACATTGTTATTGGGATGTACCATTGCACATCATTAATAAAGTTAAAATCCATCCGATAAAGTTCACGATGATGGTAGATGAAACTATTACGTGTAAAATTGACGTGATATCGTGGGTGCCCGACTCTATCGAGGAATCCATCACGTAAGTAGAATTTTAACCCATATTATTAACGTTGAAGGAGCTGGCTGTTCCGGCCTGCTGCGCCTCTAAAACACAGCGGCCATTATCTCGCCGTATGATTTCTCCGTTTTTATCCACCTTCCAATCGAAAAATTTTAAATTGATATACGAGGCGTGTTCAGAAAGTAAGTACCGTTTTTAAAAAAAAACAAGTAAAATAATTTTTTTTCAACACAATTTTATTTCTACATGAAAGCCCAAACCTTAAACTATTTTTCGACATAGTTTCCACCAATGTTCAAACACTTGTCGTAGCAGGTGATCAATTTGTCTATACCCTCTTCGTAGAAGGTTCCCGCCAACAAATGTAGCCACGACTCCACAGCAGTTTTCACTTTGTCGGTTTCAAAGCGTTGGCCGCCCAGCTCGCGCTTCATGTGCAGGAACAAGTGGTAGTCAGACGGTGCCAAGTCCGGGCTGTAGGGCGGGTGATCGAACTGCGCCCAACAAAATTGTCGAACCAATGTTTGAGTGTCACCAACAGTATGGGGCCGAGCATTGTCATGGAGCAACACGATTCCGTTACTGAGCATTCCTCTCCGTTTGTTTTGGTTCAGGATGCATTATAAGGATTTGTTCCAATTTTGGCTTATTTTATGTCTTCATTGGCGGTACAAACCTTTTTTGTTTTGAACAAACGGAGAGGAACTCTCACTCATCACGTCTTCCCCGTAAACATCTCGAAGTTGACAATAAATTTCAGCCGGTTTCACATTCCTAGCGTTAAGAAATCTTATTACAGAACGAATCTCACAGTCGGCGGGATCACTAATTGTCTTAAACGTTTAGTGAAAACTGAAGACACAACGTAGAAGAACTACAACGGTGTGAGTCGATAGCCAGTGAACAAGGACAACTAGTGCGTATGCGCGGAACACCGATTGCAGCGCTACGGCGGCAGTAAAATGAAACAATACTTACTTTCTGAACACGCCTCGTAGTACGTTTAAAAAAGTTTGCCTGTGGTTTTTAAAAAAATTACCATTCAAACTATTTTTTTATGTCCGCTGTAGAAAGGAACAGGATAGAAGCTTTTGAAATGTAGTATTAAAGGAAAGTGTTAAAGATCAGGACAAAATAAGTAATTTAGAGGTTCTTAGACAAGTGAATGAAAAAAGAATTTTTTTTTTTAAATAATATGTTTGGAGTGTAACATTATACGGGAGTGAAACGCGGGTGATAGGGGCTTTAGAAAGGAACAGGATAGAAGCTTTTGAAATGTGGTGTTAAAGGAAAGTGTTAAAGATTAGGTGGGTGGACAAAATAAGTAATTTAGAGGTACTTAGGCGAGTGGATGAAAAAAGAAGTATATATGGAAGCATCTAATCAGAAGAAGGGATAGGCTAGTGGGGCATATCTTAAGACATCTATCAATAGTGGAGGGTAATATTGAGGGAGTGAATTGTAGGGGGAGGCAAAGATTAGAATATTTTAACCAATTTACAAAAGATGTAGGGCGTTGCAGGTATGTAGATATGAAACGACTTGCGAAATATAGAACAGCTTGGAGAACTGCATCAAACCAGTCTTTTGAGACTGATGAAAAAAAAACAAAAAGAAGTTTGTACATTTTAAGGTAATTTATTCATAGGACGCTATTTTGTTTCGCATATAGGGCCAATTTTAGATCACATGAGGTGGCTTAAGATGTTTCTGGAAGCTTTTTTTGCAGCTTGCTGTATGCTTTTCTCCTTTCATCTGCCCATATGGTTTCAGTTTTTGCTCTTCATGGAAGCCCTTAAAGTCTTAAATACATGTTTAAATTACGTTCAATTCATTAAGTTTTCTCGGTTTATTCCTGTTTTCTCAATATCCGTTTTGATTTCTTTAAACGTTTATCCGACTCCTTCGGTAGGGCTATAAATCATCCTTCCAATGGTAAACTCGCAAATGTGCAAATTTTGCGATTATGAGTTTGTTAGTGGATGCTGATGTATACAACCCAACGCATGTTGTAGTAAACTCAGGAATATGTATTTTGTTTGGTTAGGGAGATACAGCTTTTATAAAGTTACGAAAATACACTAAGTGTGTTAAAGAATAAAGCGTTGAATTTGTTTTTTGCTCTTCTGTAAAACTGAGAATTTGCACGTTCGCGAGATTACCATGGGATGGACGATATTGTTTAGTGTCTTAAAAATTTGTTTTGTCAAACGGTTGTTATCAATTCTATACTTTTTATTGGTGGTTGTAAAACTTTTGCTTTTTTCCGATCATTTTCTTTAATCTTTAATTTTCCTCGTACAAGCACACACACTTTTGGTTCGGGGGGGGGGGGCAAATGCCCCCTTTGCTTTCTTTTGAATATGTGGCTGGCTAAAGAAAAGAATAAAAACATAATAAAAAAGACTTTTTTTTAACGAGATAATGTTAAACGAGGAGCGAGGTGGTTTACCATTGCCTTCCTAACTTGATTGGAAAAAAGTACGCTTATCAGCGTGCCGGGCCCTCTGAAAAGCACATATTTTCCAATCTGCAAATGACACCTTCACTTCATTCACTACAGGGTCTTGCTGTATAATGAAATTCATTACTTTCAGAGGAGATAACTCTGATTAGTGTCACAGTACACCTCTACCTCTTCTGTTCTTAAATGATTCAGTCATTTAATTGGGTGACCATGTGATAAGAAACAGAACTATTTAATTTAGCCCTGCAACGAAAACAGATTGAGTGTAAATAATTTGACACACCACTTGTCCGTTATGGGCAAAAAAAAAACAATAATAGATTTACTTTTAAATGTTTCAGGTGCATAATTAATAACGGAGAAAGTAGTTCGCATATAATTGTGAAAGCGAAATTCATTCAGGGTTATGTTTCAGCCACAACAAATTTTTATGACTTTAATGTAATGCAAAGAGGATCCACTGCGATTGCACGAGTCTCGTTTATGAATATTTCCTTCAATCAGGTGCGTATTTCTAATATGCTTTTCACGGTTGATGATGTCCGCTGTTCCACGCGTTTAGACCAATCCGAATGTTTGCCCCAGCGTTGTCAGATTGTACCTGACAAACATTACGTGTGTATGCGTGTAAGAGCCTTAATAGTTTTCACTCTCGTCTTGCATCTCATACTAAACACATCGATTATAGAGCGTTTTTCAAAATTTCCCCTGAGACCCACTCATCTGTTTCACTGACAATATTTTTTACATCTTTCTTTTTAATTGGACACAACTATTATTATAATGAAATTTTAATGTTTCAATAAAATTATGATATTTCTGATTAATGTCAGAAGAATTGAAAACAGTCTTCCAATCCTCTTTGGATAAACTGTGTAACAAACAATTAATATTCCTTTGGACTTCCTGCCTAAATTCTTTAATAATTTTTTTGATTTGGGACATGACTACCTAAATCCTGAATCTCTAATACTTTGTAGCCGTGATCAGAGAGCTCTGAACCCCTTAACCTAACCTGTCAACTCTCCATATTTGTTAAAATATTATCTTATTATGGTTTGTGAGTGACTAGTAATTCTTGTATAACCTTTAACTTTTATATCAAGATTGTTCATTTCCACAATATCCCTAAACCATGTTTAGACCAATCAGAACATTTGCCAGCGTTGTCACATTGTACCTGGCAAACATTACGCATGCATGCATATAAGAGCCTCAGTAATTCACTCTCGTCATACATCTTGTACTGAACACATCGATTATAGAGCACATTAACATGCAATACTTTATAATATAATCAGCTGATTGTAAGTTTATAGGTTATAATTGTTATTGAAAGACCAAAAAAATGGCTGACGAAATATTTAACAGAGCTACAAGAACAAGTGTTGGCAATGTTGGTGGCAAGTGATTGGCTAGCTATAAAGTGGGTGGGTGGGGGGCAGTGCATACGTAAAGAGAGCTGATCACCCCTGACAAATAGTATACAGTTCAGCAGTTGTTAGTTTGCTCCTACTGTCAACAAACAAAAGCCACCTACTACAGGGTGCACGCTAGAGTCTCCCACTTTACGGATCTTGTATTCCTATTAAGTTAACTATTTTTTAAATTATAAGTACCGTATTATTCCGAAAACAAGCCGCACCCAAATTTAAGCCGCATCGGAAAAATTACGATCAAAATAGGAAATAAATTTCAAGTACAGTACTTGTATATTTTTGAAAGTATTTTATTTTTCAAGAAGAAAATAACGTACAAACAAATACACTTACCTACTTAATTATCATTTAGAAGTTTTTGTTTATTTTTTGTTCAATGCCGAACACAAGGATTCATCTACATTATATGTGTTCTTTTCCGGCTTCTTTGGTGGATGTCTTTTCCACATTTTTACCCAAAAAGTACCGCAGGACTTGCGATACCAATAATTCGAAATTGGTTTCACAAGTCCTGCGCTACTTTTTGGGTACTTTTATAGACAAAGTACCCTTAACCTATAACATCACTCATGGCGATTTATAAAATACAACAAAAAACAAATGATCGGATAAAAACAAAATGAAATATAAGAAAACTGCTACCAAACTTTATACTGTAACACCAACTGATCAAAATGATTGTACATGCACTACGTAAGGAGTGCGTCTCTCTCTCTCTCCCTCTCCCTCACTCTCTCCACCCCTTCTCTCTCTCTTCATACCTACTTATGCTAAATAAGAAACGATTATTATTATTATTATTATTATTAAAGCGCGAATGCAAGCCGCAGGTCAAATTATGGAACCGATTTTTAGGAAAAAACCGCGGCTTGTATTCGGAACAATACGGTACTTAAAGTACTAAAAACATCATTCATGATATGATGCAGGCCTAACAATTTCATTTATAAAAATACTTTTAAATGTATTTTGTATTTAAATACTTCTGAAAGTATTTTGTTGTTACTTTTTAATCAGCTTGTACATATTTTGTTATAATGCGCATGCTCAGTGACGTCATTATTTGTTTACATTAGGAGCAGACTTAGAAAGGCTGGACTATACGTATGTATGTAGGCTTAGTTTTTTGACTATAATGTTAATTTACGGCAGGGTTTAAACATTATTGGTGGCAATTTTTAAAATTGTCATTTATCATGACACAGGGGTCAGTTCCAAGCTCAGGGGTTCCACAGGGGTCAGTTTTAGGCCCAATTCTGTTTCTATTGTACATTAATAGGTTACCAGAAGTCATACCTAATGGCAGAGCTTTGTTGTTTGCTGATGATACTTCAGTAATCAGTAACAGTTCACTGGTAGATGCTCTTGAAGTAAATACACATGTTAACATAGAGTCCGTAGTGCAGTTCTTGAATCAAATGTTATTAACAGTTAATGGGAAAAAGTGTCAGTACTTGCAGTTCAAAAATAAACATAACGTTAAAGAAAGTAGAGAAGTGGATGTATTTATTCATAATAATAGTTTAGAGCATGTAGAAACAGTGAAGTTCCTGGGCATATCTCTAGATAGATCTTTGGCTTGGGACTTCTATATCAATCAAGTTTGTAGTAAAATATCATCTGGGGTATTTGCACTAAAACAAATCGCCAGATTAAATGATAAAAAATTACTAATGGCAGCTTATCATGGCCTCATTCTGTCTCATATCCGGTATGGTATTTTAGTATGGGGTAATTCTAGCATGGGTAATATGAATAGGGTTTTTAAAATTCAAAAGAAAGCTATTAGGTGTATGGTGGGAGCTAACCAGCTAACCTCATGCAGGCCACTATTTAAGGAGCTTAAATTGCTTACAGTTCCCTGTCTCTACATTTTTGAGGTGATTATGTATGTTAGGCAAAATAATTTTATGCAGAATTTCAATGTTCACAATCATAACACGAGAAATAGGAATGATTATTATGTGGCTAGTCACTCCACAAAATTGTTTGAACAAAAACCTACTTATGCAGGGAGAAAATTCATAAATAAATTACCCCAATCTTTAAAGTGTTGTGAGGATTTGAATTCCTTTAAAAAAAATTTAAAAAATTACTTGGTCGGTGAAACTTTTTATAGCGTACAAGAATTTCTTTCTTGATAGTAGTGATACATAGTGTGTTTCTTATATGTATTTCAGGTGTTACATCTGACGACATGTCCTGTACTCCTCCTGGAGTCTCCAGGGCGCAAAAAAAAAAAAAAAAAAAATCATTTTGCTATGTCCGTCCGTCAGTCAGTCATACCCAGATGTCAGAAACGACAAGAGATAGCAAAAAAACTGTTTTCAGATTCGTAATTTACACAATAGTAATAAAAATTCAAGGAGAAACAATACAAATGCTCTGAGATTCGCTGCACACAATTTAAACTTGTAATTAAAAAAAAAATCTGGTGTGAAATACTCAAACGACTTTCTCTTACAATGCAAATAATGAACAGTATAACCTAATATTAGTAATAAAACGTTAGAAATAAACAAAAAACTAACCTCAAAAAACATAACCTAAGTTTAATCATGAGTAAAAGATGCAAAATGAAAATTAACTTTAGTTTGGCTTAAAAATACTGAAAATCACTCGTTCACGCTAATCTAGGCTCTGTAGAGAAAAGTTTAGGAGTAATCAGTGACTTTCTGTTTTTTCTCACGAAAACTTGTGAAAAATCAATTTTTTTTAAGATTTCAGCCTTAGATTATTTACATTTTACGACAAAAATGTATATAATAAAATTTATAAAAAATTAAAAGATCTACAATTTTTATTTAAAGAATTTTTCTCTGTAGAGCCTAGTTTAGCGTGAAAGAGTGGTTTTCCATATTTTTAAGCCAAACTGAGGTTGATTTTCATTTTGCTTCTTTCACTCATGATTAAAATTAGGTTATGTTCATTGAGGTTAGTTTTTTTGTGTATTTCTAATGTTTTATTACAAATGTTAGATTATATTGTTAATAATTTGCATTGGCAAGAGAAATTTGTGTGAGTGTTTCACACCAGATTTTTTTTAATAAATCTGAAATATCCCTCTGGGAAAAAGTTACTATCTGCATAGTTTAAAACTGGTGTACATGAATTTTTAACTATAAGTTGGGATATCTGAGGATAATTTTTCACAAACTCTTGGAGAACGAAATAAAGTTTAATAATTGTTACCTCGTTGTTTCTTTTTGTTCTCTAGCCGTTTTGGAAATGTCATGAATATAAGTTCTCAGAGATTCTGAATACTACTGCAGAAATTCCGTCGAAAACCGGAAAGAAATCTTTGGAAGAAAATGAACCGCATAGGAAAAGAGTTTTTAGTGTGGAGACTCATGGCAATAAGTGTTACAGATTGAGCAGTTCTGATTTGCCCTTGTTTGTGCTGAGGCGTAGCTCAAAAGAAATGTTTACACGAGAAGGATACGGCAGGGACGTGAGCAAAACGTCGTTCAATTACAAACTTAAAAGTTGGGTAAGTATGTTTTAGTTAAGTTGGCCTACAGTTAAGTGACTTTTTGTACAGGGTGATTATAAATAAAAGACAGTTTTGATAGCTTATAGAAAATTTATTTTTGAAAAGTTGTTAACGTAATTACTTACATGATTATATAGAAGAATTCATTAATGGGAGTTCATACCGAAAATTCAATTCCATAATCAATTTTTGAATTTTATTAAATATATATAGGGTGATTCAAAACTATACTGCAATCTCTTGGGATCTCATTCTATAGCTAAAAATAAGAAAAAAAGTACATATAAACATATGTCTGAAAATGCTTAGTTAGCGAGTTACGGCTAGCAAAACATTTCACCTACAACTCTGTACTCTTGGTGAATTAAGGCCGTATAAAAATGTTAAAGGTAGTTACAAAGATACAAATACGATTGTTTCTTATGTTTCTTAATCTGAAAAATTGAATAAAATTGGTTCCAGAGCTGTAAATGTAATACTTTCAGAGATATCTTACATAAAACACAAGAATTGATGCAAAGAAATAACATATTTTTGTGTTTAACGTAAGATTACTTCCATAAATAGTAAATAAAGGTGTATTTTTTCTTAAAAAAATTTGTAGAAAATTTAATTCTGAAACGATTCATGTGAATTACTCAGGGGAAAAAATGAATAAGAGATATTGAAATTTTGCTTTATTTAAAAGCAAAACAGACGCACATTTTTAACTGCATAAAATATTAACTAATATTATGTAGGTTGGGAGTAACAGCTGATTGATCAGCGTTACTCCCAACCTACATATTGAAAAATATTCGTTTATTTTCATTTTAAATAAAGCGAAATTTCAATATCTATTATTCATTTTTTCTCCTGAGTAATTCACATGAATCTTTTCAGAATTAAATTTTCTACAAATTTATTTAAGGAAAAAACACTTTTATTTACCATTTATGGAAGTAATCTTACGTTAAACACAGGAATGTGTTATTTCTTTGCACCAATTCTTGTGGTTTACGTAAGATATCTTTGAAAGTATTGCATTTACAGCTCTGGAACCAATTTTATTCAATTTTTAAGATTAAAAAACATAAGAAACAATCGTATTTGTATCTTTGTAACTACCTTTAACATTTTTATACGGCCTTACTTCACCAACCTGGTACAGAGTTCTAGGTGAAATTTTCCGCTAGCAGTAACCCACTAACTAAGCGTTTTCAGGCATATGTTTATATGAACTTTTTTTCTTATTTTTAGCTATAGAATGAGATCCCAAGAGATTGCCGTATAGTTTTGAATCACCCTATTATATTTATAAAGGCATAAAAAAATGAAATGTTTGTTCCAGATAGAACGTATTTGGTGTTCAGTTTTGTTAGTGGATAACGGTGATTCTCGTGAGTATATCGGAATTATCGGAGATATTCAAGAGCCTTTAATTACATTATCAAGTTCTTGGATACCGATCGTAGACGATATGATTTTACGTGAGTCGACGACTGTTTCTATAATTCTACGCAACCACACCGCTTTACACATTCCGTTCGCTTGGAGTCATCCAACAGGGCATCAACAACATGATTTTCTCATCCGAATCAAACCGTTAGAAAGTGTTTTATATCCAAGGAAAACGTGCGAAGTACTTTTCCGACTGTTACCATTGAAAGCGGTAAGTTATAAATAGATTGATTTTATTCATTTATAGTTGAGCCGTTGTTAGTTTGCTCCTACTGTCAACAAACAAAAGCCACCTATTACAGGGTGCACGCTAGAGTCCGCGACTTTACGGATGTTGTATTCCTTTTAAGTTAACTATTTTTTAAATTATAAGCACTTAAAAGTACTAAAAACATCAGTCATGATATATGATGTAGGCCTAAAAATTTCATTTATAAAAATACTTTTAAAATTATTTTGTATTTAAATACTTTTGAAAATATTGAGTTGTTACTTTTTAATGAGCGTGTACACATTTTGATATAATGCGGATGCTCAGTGACGTCATTATTTGTTTACATTAGGAGCAAACTAAGAGAGGCTGGACTGTAGATTGTAAAGGCTGTTGCAAGCTGTTGCTGTGGTTTAGAGGAGATGGGAAATTTAAAAGTAGGCAACGAGAACGTACAGGAAGTTGGGGAATTCTGCTACATAGGAAGTGAAATATCAAAGGATTGTAAAAGCACAAATGATATAAAAAGTAGCATTGGTCGAGCTAGAAAGGCCTTTAAAATTAAAAACAGCTTACTGACTACAAACATTAGGATTACAGATTAGGAAAAAATTGTTAAAACACCATGTTTGTAGTGAAGCCATGTTTTATGGTAAGTGTTATCTTACCGTAAAACAGACATTTTTTAAAATATACAGTTAAAAAAAAATGTAAAAGTCTAATAAATCTAAGTGAACAATAATAATAATAATAATAATAATAATAATAATAATAATAAGTGAGGGATGCAATCAATTCCCTTAAGAATTACAAAGCATCAAGAGAAGACCAACTCACAGCTGAACTTTGGAAGAACGCACATGAGTCCACGAAGCGGAATCTCCACAAACGCCTCATAGATATTTGGAACACTGAGAGAATGCCTGACCACTGGAGCTTAGGCATCATCCACCCACTTCACAAGAAGGGTGACAAAATGGATCCTGGTAACTATAGGGGTATATCACTTCTGGATGTGACATATAAAGTATTCTCCAAAATTTTACTAACACATATCCAAGACCAACTGGATCTGGAGCTCGGCGAATACCAGGGAGGATTCAGACCAGGAAGGAGCTGTCCCAAACAGATTGTCAGCCTCAAATGGATCATGAAACACATGAGAACTAGAGCGAAAAAGCTGGTTGTTGCCTTCATTGACTTTAAAAAGGCATATGACTGTATCAGCCGCGGTTCTCTGCTGAAAATTTTGGAAGAGTTTGGTCTCCACAAGAAACTAGTTAATTTGGTCAGAATCACTTTGACTGGCACCAATTCAAAAGTTAAGTTCAGAGGTGAATTGTCGGAAGGATTGAGATCAAGACTGGGCTTCGTCAAGGGGATGGACTGTCACCACTGCTGTTCAACTGTGTCCTGGAGAAGATTATGAGAGAGTGGAACAAGAAATGCCCACCTGGGGTCAAAGTTGAAAGAGTGATCAGGGTGAATTGCCTCGCCTTTGCGGATGATTTGGCACTGTTGTCCAACAGTATGGAGGAAACCACGCATCAGATTGAAACCCTGTAGAAAATAGCATCAAAAGTTGGACTCCAAATATCATGGGAAAAAACAGAGATAATGCCAGGCTTTAAAGAAGAACTTCAGAGCCTGCAACTAAGCAATGGAGAAAAAATAAAGATAGTTCAGAAATTTAAGTGTCTCGGTGAAATAATCACATGGAATCTGAATGAAAAGCCTGCAATTGAGAACAGAGTAACCAAACTGAAACAGGCCCAAAGAATCACCTGGCCCATATATAAGAAGTCCCTATCAATTAACTCCAAAATCAGGCATTATAACTCTGTAATCAAGCCAGAGGCTACATATGCTTGTGAGACCCTTTTCTACTTGAACACTCGATCAACCACGGACAAACTTCAAAAGATAGACAGAAGAATATTAAGAACAGCCATCAATTTCAAGCATCAAGTCCAAGGAAAATGGTGGATAGTCCCCAACAATATAGTTTATAAGGAAAATGAGCCGATATTGGACACAATGAGGAAGAGGAGAGTCGCTTTCTTTGGCCACCTTAGCAGACTGCCTGACTCAAGACTCATTAAACAGCTCCTTGACTACCAAATGAAGAATAAGATCCAAAACAAATGGATACAGGAAGTCATGTCAGACATGAGGAACTTGAATATAAATTAAGAAATGATCCAGAGACGAGAAGAGAAGACCATCCTAAGGGAAAAGAGGATAACCCAACTGTCTTTCAGAGAGAGAAGACAGCCGAATGCAGCTGTAGCAGAGAGATTGAGAGCCACCAGGTCAAGGAATATGAAATTGATGTGGGAACGAAGAAAACAACAGTGTGGTGCCACAACTAACTCCTCAAGGAACGCATGTCCATGAGTGACTTGAGTGCTCCAATTGGGGCGTAAACTAAAAAAAAAAAAAAAAAAAAAAAAAAAATACTTTTAATTTTTGAAAAGAACTAAAGTATAACTGTAAAAATTAACTTTTAAATTAAAAAATTAAATGTAACTTATTTTAAGTAGTATAACGTTATTATGCAATTATTTTTTAAAAAATCAATCTAAAATTAGTAATAAATCTAAAAAAAAAAACAATATAATCTATTGAACTTATAGAAACAGATAAATATAAAAATAAGTGAGCCAAAAATCCTTATTTTAATAGTAGCGTTTCTATATTGTCTGTTCCTGCATTAATTATCCATTCATGGACACTCCTTTTAAAAGACCTATCATTTAAATTGTTTACGTACAAAGGGAAAAAATTAAACATTTTGGGTGCCAAAATGTTGGCACATGGTGACGTTGATAAAGAGCATTTTTTGTCAGTTGTGTAAGTATTAGGCGCCTATTTCTAGTGTTGTAGTCGTGGTCTCTGCTCTGTAGAGATTCGCTAATCACGAGTAATCACGTTACAAAATGTGAGAAGAGGCAAAATCTTTACTTATTTCTTCAAATTGCGTTTTCGGGTAGCCCAACTGAATAAAAATTCTTCAAGACACTAAATTAGCAGGCTACGCGTATAATCAATCTACTGTAAGAGTACTCCGTGCGAGGCAAGCGCCTATTGGTTGCAAACGAAAGTTTTACACTAGTTGGCGCATATCTACCTCTTCGCTTGACAATAATTACCTTGCACTACGTTCCATCAAAAAAATATCTGCATCCGGCTAAAATAAACATTATCCTTTAAGCGTTTTCAATTATACCGTTCTGATTACTTGTAATTATTGTAGTTTCATAAAGACTCCTTAATTAATTATTTTAACCATTAAATTTAACAAAACAAATTTTTTCTACTTTTTAATGTTTACCGCTTTTATGTTTCAAAAACTCAATACATTCACTATCACGCATGTTAACAAAACACACTTCCAAAACTTTTCAACTTCAGTCTACGCAAAAAATCTAAACAAACCGATACAATTCAAAAAGATAACTGATGAAACTAAAAATGAGGTAAACACAGGCAAGTGCAAACAGTTGTATTAAACTAGTCACAGACATTAATTATTTTAATGATATGAAATAAACAATCTGAAATGATAAACAACGAATTGCTGGAATCTTTTACTCTCCTGTTATAATTCAAGCGCATTAGTCGTATATTACTTGTGAGCAAAAATAAAATAAAACTGAGTTTATAATAAAAACCTACTAATCATAAATAATGTAACGAAAAATAACAATGCAAGAGTAACAATAGTTAAATTTCAGTTGTTAATGGTAAACTGATGTTCGATTTATATAAAACATTTTCTAACAAATGAATTGAACGTGTTTTTATTATATTAAGGTTAGAGTGAATAATTAGTGTTGTATGGAATTGTTGTGTGTTGATGATGCATGGTGTGCGCATTTTTAATTAATGCGCATGCTCACTTGTATTGCTGGTTGCCTACGTCGGAGTACTCTTAGCGTAGACAGACTTTACTGTATACTGCTCAGGAGGGTTTTGCGGGCTCTTTCCTCAATCAATTTTTTGTCTCCATTTGGCGACAAACGCACAATCGTGCTAGTATATAGATATGCTCGTACCACATAAAAAATAAATAAAAATTTTAAACAATAAATTTCATTCAAAAATAAATCCTTATAATGGATCCTGCAGCTTGAATCAATTCTATTGTATGTAATAAGTTTATACAATAAATTTCACTAACCTTTTTAAACTGCTGTAAGTACTTCTATCACGTGTTACATGTGTTAGCTTACACGTGTTTCGGTGGATCCACAATCATCAGAGTACACAATATCATTTAAAACTAAAAATGTTTATTTAAAATTTGTAGTAGATGATATTACATCTTCAGTCAGTTATATAAATGTAATACAGATGACTGAAGATGTACACGTGTAAGCTAACACGTGTAACACATGATAGAAGTAATCACAGCAGTTTAAAAAGGTTAGTGAAATTAATTATATGAAATAAAATAAAATAAATATAAAATATAAGGAACAATATGCGGGATACCTAATCAGATACTGGGCTATAAGCCGGAGGGCTGGAGAGAACGAGGACGCCCGAGAAAGAGATGGGCAGATTTGAGAGGTTCAGAACAGGCAGAGATGCCTAATCCTTGAAAGACAGAGGAAGAAGAAGAAGAAGAAATAAAATTTCTATCAAAAATATTCCATTTTTATGTAATAAGTGATTTTGTTCTGATTACAGGGTGTAAAAACCAGTTTAGTTTTTCCATGTTTTTTCCATAAAATTAAAGATCCGATTTTGTTTTTATTGACTGCGCTTGTTAAACCGATAAGTATTTCTGTCGAATGGACGAGCAGAAACAAATTCTACACGGCGACTTGGCCAAAGTAAGTTTAAAAATATTTCTTATTTATTTAATTTACAAATCCTAAAAGAGCATAACCCGTGTTTGGAGGAGAAGTACAGTATTCAGATGAAGTGAAGTCCCCTAGCCGTGGGAGTGAGAGAATGAATCCATAACGCTCTCACTCACACAAGCCATACGCGTCGTTCCAATAACATTGTCATATAATTTTACTCATTGTTGTGAACAAACATTTATGCATGCAGTAAACTAACAAGCAATATAATGACTGTAGTTGAAATATATATTTTCTAACCACCAGAATACGGTAACATAAAACACGGTTTACAGAACACTATTCTAACTATAAAAAAGGAAATCGAAAATTCTCCAATGTAACTGAACACATGATTAAAAAGAAACATAATATGTCGAATATAAAAAATAATCTAGAAATATTGGAAATAAATAACAAACAAAATGAAATTGAAATTTTGGAAAAATATTATATTTATAAATACAATAAGAGGGAAAAATTAATGAACACACAGATTGAATACGACAATCAACTGATTAAGTTGGCAAGACTGTTTTAAATATAAGAATCGACTATTCCTTATCTACCATGGTAAGAGCAGGAAGTTTTAAATTGTGACTTGTAATAAATTTTAATTTACTGAAGATGTGTACAAGTTACACGAAAGCGCTATAAACATTGGTAAGTGTTTTATGTTACCGTATTCTGGTGGTTAGAAAATATATATTTCAATTTTAAATAATACGGCAGTTTAAAAATCCTACATAGGATGTTTAATAAAATAAATGACTGTAGTATGTTTTCAGATTTTGATTATAACGGTAAAGACCTTTGGGCGCATGCGTAGTTATGCCACATATCTCCCTCTCACTCGCTCGGCTATGGGACATTAGTCACGGACTTAGTATGATAGGGACGGAGCGTAAATTCAAAAATCTGTGTCTAAAGAGGGGATACGGAAAAAAGAGAAACAGAGAAAAGTGAGCTAGGCCCAACTCCCACTCCAAAGCAAAGACTGAGCTATATTTAATAAGATGCGCGCAGCAGGTATATACAACATATACATTTAACCGAGAGTGTAAGGAGTGGGAGGCGACCCTAGCTCGATTTTTAAATTTATACAACCTTCTCTTTTCTCCAAGTGGCCGGAGTTGGACACAGTTTCGTTGCGTGTATTAAGATACGTACGCTCCGTCCCTATCATACTAAGTCCGTGACATTAGTTTGTCTGATACTTATACATCAAATGACAAAGCGACACAAAAATTTATGTACATTTCATAGAAATTATAGCAGCAGTGATATGGGTAATTTTTGACTTTAAATAAAATGGTTTAGAAATTACAGTGAACGACGAACGACTACATGAAAATAATGAAATTAAAATTTGTAGTCAAACAAATTGATCAATTCATTTAATATTCTTATGAACGATTTTTAATAAATGGTAATTTTAAATTTAAAAAAATAATTTAATTTAATTAAAATTGTGTTGTCAGTTCTTACCATGTAGTTGTGATTCGTATTGCTTCAAGATTTGATAACTATAAAATAACTATCCAGACTGTAAAACTGTATACAGATATAATAATAACATTACAGTAATCCCTCGATATCCGTGGCGTTTACATTCCGGAGGGTTACCGTGGTTCGTAAAAATGCGGATAATGATACCCCTTATATGAACGAAAAGATGGAAGTTAGGTTCTGAAGGAAAAGTCCTGTAGTCGTTTTAAGTGTTTAATAGTTTTACGAACATTTTACCATTATTATAATCTATGAATATTTAATAAATACAGTACTGTACACATACAAAATTTAAGTTGCTTTAAAGTACTTAGTTATGGCTGTTTACTTCTTCTTCTTTTCAAACTCCTTGTGGAATTTTCCGTATGGTATCATCAGCTCCCGGAGTCCTCTTTTGAATTGAAGGGCCCTTTCCATCAGTCTCCAACACATGATCAGCGAGCTGCGTTGCCATGCTGAGGATCTCGTTGATGGTTTGTGAAGAAATGCTTGGCATAGTTTCTGGATCGTCAGGATCTTCGTCTTCATCTTCAGGCTGCTTGGCTATCTCATTGTGGGGTGTCGTCAGTTCCTCCAACTCCTCCACTGTTAGTTTTTGCTTATGGCTTTGGATCATTTGTTCTTCTACGTCCTGGTGGTCGATTTGAGCAAAACCCTCACCCTCCCCACATTGTGAACGATTTCCAAAATTTCACCCACCACTGTTGTTTAAAATTTCAAACATGTTTTCAGAATTGTATGACTTGCCCACCTGCCGCCAAGTACGGTGTACATAAGGTGTGATCACTTAGGTATTAACACGTTGGCTGCTCTGCTATGTGACCCAAATATGTGTCACACGAGCCTTTGAAAATGGGCCACGTGCATAAAAAATGAGTCACAGTACATGACTTATTTTTAAGCTGTGTATTGTTGTTTCAAAAGCTTTGGCTTCAGAGAGTGACATTGTACACTTAAGACTGTTCAAACAGTTGGCCTTTTTTAAATAATAGGATATTGCGCGTACAGGTAGTTTTCCTGTACTAGAATGCTGCTATTATTTTAAATTATTTTATTTATTTTGCTTATTTTGGTTGATTGAAATAGTCTAGAACTTTGTAACTTAATCCAGTTGTTTATTACATTTATTTATTTATTTATTGAGGAAGTTCAACAGGATCTGCAGGACCTGGATATCTCAGAGACACAGATTTTGAACAGAGAAGAAGGATATAAGATCAAAAATCCAAACACGAAATTTCCAGAAGTACCTAAAAGGCAGACAAACAGACATTGGACTGTGGAGGATAGGGCGAGAGTGTCGCAAAGGATGAAGAACTACCGGGCAAATAAGAGAAACAACTAGGGATCTTCTATAAATCGATTAATTTTGCTCCAATGAGGGCCTAAAAAAAAAAAAAAAAAAAAAAAAAAAAAATTAAGTAAAATACGAAAAAAAATGAATAAAATGTGAAAAAATAAAAAAAGTACAATGGCCCAGCTGTGTCACAAAATTTAGTGTGGTAATCAACGTGTTAAATACGAAACCTTAAAGTTTTTAAGGTTTTAAGCCCACGTACAAAGTCCGCGGATAACTGAAACCCGCGGATACCAACAGATTACTGTATATTTAATTTAATCGCATTCGAATGAGCTTTGCTCCTATTTGTTAATGAATTCAAAAATCTAAAATGTCTATGTTGTCACATAAAAAATTAATTATTTAATTTATGTAAACTTATTCATTGATTTAATCTATTGTATTAAGAATCAATTTATTTTACCCAGATCCCAAAACGGACCTTAGAAATAAGTGTCATAATACAGGCCTATTTTAAAATTAGAAAATCATGCAAGTTCACAGTTCTATCATGGGGTCATAAGCACGAGTGTGCGCGCGCACACACACACAATAATTTTTTCCAAGGATATTTTGAGGTCTATCATCCCAACCCCAAGTTATTTATTGTAGTGATGATAGATACCTGTTGTTTTGCTTCTTTTTTAAATCATAACCCATAAGGCAAATTGGCTTTTCTTCTTATTGTAAATTTGTGTTACATTACGACATTGTGATTTTTTCAAAAATCACATACAGCAGTGAAACGATCTTCAGCCTCAGGAGAATCAACTCATAACACAGAATCTCAAAATTAGAGCGTCGGATCATCAAAAATTGCGTGAACAAAAATGCTTCTCTGACGGGATCTGGAAGCCTGTCCCGAACAAAGAAGTCTACAGAAATTCAGAACCTCTAGCAGACCAGATGAAGAAAAAGAGAATTTTGTCCGTTAGCTATCTCTTGAGGAGTGACTCCACCAGAATCTTCACACAAATCATTAACTATTTCCTAAAAGGAAAATCTTTAAGAAATTGAACAGGACATGAACGAAATCCAAATCTCACTTGAGAACCGGATAAGAAAATCCGGAAATTACCAGAAACTGAACAACACAAGACTTGAACAGAAGATACACCAACCAAATGACAGATAATTGTGTATTCCGATGAGGCATGCCAGAGAGATGAGAAATATTGAAGGAATACTAGAGAAGAATCAAGGAAAGAAACATCAGGAAAAGTACTCCAAAACAAAAATTGAAGTAAGATATTTCTTCTTGAATGAACTTTTGCCCATAACAGACAGGTGGAGTGTCAAATTATTTACGCTCAATCTGTTAGTTGCACGGCTAAAATAAATAGTTCTGTTTCTTATCACATGGTCAGCCAATTAAATGACTGAATCATTTAAGAACAGAAGAGGTAGAGGTGTATTGTGACACTAATCAGAGTTATCTCCTCTGAAAGTAATGAATTTCATTATACAGCCAGACTCTGTGGTGAATGAAGTGAAAGTGTCATTTGCAGAGTGGAAAATATATGCTTTTCAGAGGGCCTGGCATGCTGATAAGTGTACTTTTCCACTTAATGAGGAAGGCAATGGTAAACCACGTGACTCCTCGTTTTACGTAGTAAAACCTCTACAGGTTCAAACCAGCCTTTCGGCTGATGACCTAAACGACAACATAATGAACTTATGTAGTCCTATAGAGAATTTTGTTGTGTTTTTTTAATTTTCTTTCTTTTGTTTGAAAGGTTTCTTTTCAATGATCAATTGGTAGACTGGGAAATGTTTAAACGCGCCAATAATTTAGAACGTGTCGACTCATTGAATCCGTTTCGTTATACCGCCGGTAAAGATCATCCACGCTCGTCACAGGGTTCAGAGAGACGGCAATCTGTTACTATTAAAACAGAAAGCGAAGAAGATCAGTCGAGTCAATTACAAGAAAAAGGTTCTGAAATTAAGGTAACATCATTGATATGGTTAATTGTTGCCCGTAATAGGCAGGTGAAGTATTAAATTATTTTTTGCACTCCATCTACAGCAACGGTTCCCAAAGTGGGGGACGTGCCCCCCAAGGGAGGCGTGAAGACACGTCAAGGGGGGCGCGGGACTTCGAGATAGCTTTACCCTCTATAACGGATCCTTTCAGTGTCAACATAGACTTCCTGCCCAAATTACTTAAAAAACAAGTTTTAGAAATAAAAAATGTTTCTGCTGCGAAAAACTATTTCGATAAAATTGACAAAACATCACTTTGGGTTAAGTATTACCAAGTTTACCCCAGTATATAACAGCAAGCGGCAGTAATTGTAATTATTTTTATCAAGCACCTATCTGTGCGAAAAAGTGTTTTCAGCACTTGTTACAATAAAAACAAAGCATCGGTGCAATTTTGGTTTTATCAATGATTTACATTGTGCACTTTCTAATAATCAACCTTTTAAAAAAAAAATGCAAGGTCATCCATCCACTGATTTATTTTATCTCTTGTTAAAATTAAATTGCAACTTCTATTGCTACAATAAATTTAAAAAATAAATGTTTGGTTATTCAATATAATACGTGATTTTTTATTGCCGAATAAAATTGTGTAAGGGGGCGTAAAAGATAGAAGTTTGGGAACCGCTGGTCTACAGTATTCAGGTGAACTGCAGTCCCCTAGCCGTGGGAGTGAGAGAATGCATAACGCTCTCACTCGCATAAGCCATACGCGCCGTTCCAATGACATTGTCGTATGATTTTACTCATTGTTGTGAGTATATTTTAAGATTTGGATTATTACGGTAAAGACCTTTGAGCGCATGCGTAGTTATGCCACATATCTCTCTCTCTCTCACTCGGCTATGGGACATTAGTTCGTCTGATACCTATACTAATATGCTTTCACAGTTGATGTGCTCTGCTGTTCCAAATGTTTAGACCAATCAGAACGTTTGCCAGCGTTGTCAGATTGGACCTGACAAACATTACGCGCGCATGCGTATAAGAGCCTCAATAGTTCACTCTCGTCTTACATCTTGTACTGAACACATCAATTATAGGGCGCGTTAACATGCAATACTTTATAAAATAATCAGCTGATTGTATATTTATAGGTTATAATTGTTATTGAAAGATCAAAAACATGGCCGACGAATTATTTAACAGAGCTACAAGAGGAAGTGTTGGCAACGTTGCTGGCAAGTGATTGGCTAGCTATAAAGTGGGTGGGTGGGGGGCAGTGCATACGTTCAGAGCTCATCAGCTCTGAAAAATACAGGGTTATTCTAAATGATGGACCCAATTTCGATAAATTTGTATATGTATTTAAGTATAAATTCAAAATGAACCATGAACACACAATTAGAAAGAGGAAGTTTCAAAGTTTATTTTACACACTTATAAATGTTCAATGTGTCCCCCTTGTGGTGCACGGCAAACATCTGAACAAAAGCCAAACTCATCCTTCACACGAGAAAGCATATCTCCTGTTACTGAGTGCACCGCAGCAGTGATACAGTTCCGCAGATCGGCCAGAGTTATTGGTAGAGGCGGGATGTAAACCACTTCCTTGACATAACCCCATAAAAAATACTCACATGGGGTGAGATCAGGAGATTTTGGTGGCCTTTGTTACTAATGTTAGGTTTATTGTTAATTATTTTCATTGGCAAGAGAAAGTTGTGTGAGTGTTCCACACCAGATTTTTTTAATTATTTCCACTCAAAATTCCTGTAAATGATCTGTCCTACCGCCACCACATCTGTAAGATTTTAAATTCTCATTTTGTAATGTGAAGGAAAGGAAATAACGAGAGAAAATTTATTTAAATTTCAGACAGCTGAAAACGAGGATAAGAATGAAGAAGAGGAAGAAGGTGAAGAAGAAACGATAAAATCATCGTTGTCTTCATTGTATGACATTTACCAAAATTATCCAATCATTTCTGGAAAGTATGTGATCAACAAACCTGAAGAGGATTTTGAAAGGTATCTTTAATTTTATTCTCTTTCATATCGTAAAAACCTTTGACAATAACTTTTTACTTTCTTTTGCCTATATGAATATATAGGAAGGAAAGTATTGTTCTCATGTCGATTTTTCGAAATCGAGTTTTCACCGGATCTATACGTTTTCAGACCCCCTGAACCCAAAAAACATGTGTTTAGCGATTGGTCTGTGTGTGTATGTATACAAAATATCTCAAGAACAGAACATCTTACGAACTTGAAACTTGAAACTTAAGTTACATACCCTTACCGGACCCGACACGAACATTTTCATCAAAATCGGTCAACCGGAAGTAGTAGTTTATTCATATAATTTTTCAGTTTTTTGCGATTTTCTCAAAAACTGGTCTTACGTTTTTTTTAAATAGCCTCGTTTACTACATTTTTTATGCTCTACAAGATAGGGTAGGCGCCATGTTTGCTGAAATTCTTGGTGAGGGTGTTTTCACGTAAAAAAAGTGTTTTTTTAAGATTACGGCTTTAATATGTATTATAGCGCAAAAATTTATATAATAAAAACTGTAGAGAATTTAAAATTCTACAACTTTTATTTCAAACATTTTTTTTTGTATAGTGCTTAGTTAAGCGGTAATTAGCGATTTTCTGTTTTTTCTCACGAAAACATGTGAAAAATCGATTTATTTTAAGATTTCGGCCTTAGTATGCATTTTACGACAAAAGTGTTTATAATCAAATTTATGGGAAATTAAAAGATGTACAACTTTTATTTAGAGCATTTTTCTCTACAGAGCCTAGTTTAGCGTGAAAGAGTGATTTTCCGAATTTTTCTAATGTTTTATTACTAATGTTAGCATTATTGTTAATTATTTGTATTGGCAAGAGAAAGTCGTGTGAGTGTTTCACACCAGATTTTTTACTTTCTCTTGCTTATATGATTTTTTTTCTTGCATCCTGGAGACTCCAAAGGGAGTATGAGACATGTCAAGATAAAACTGATAAACTTTCAGTTTATCACCAATGATAAATTCATCACTTACCACCAAAAAATTGTTTTTGTTTACTTCAGTAGGCTTGTCATGAACCCCTTTGTATCAAATAGTACACATGAATATATAGGAAGGAAAGTATTGTTTTCATGTCGATTTTTCGAAATAGAGTTTTCACCGGATCTACACGTTTTCAGACCCCTTGAACCCAAAAAACATGCGTTTAGCAATTAGTCTGTGTGTGTGTGAACAGAATATCTCAAGAACAGAACATCGTACGAACTTGAAACTTGAAACTTAAGTTACATACCACTAACGGACCCGACACAAACCAAAATCTGTCAACCGGAAGTAGTAGTTTATTCGTGTAATTTTTCACTTTTTTGCGATTTTCTCAAAAACTGGTCCTACGATTTTTGTAAAAATCACCACAATTACTAAGTTTTCATGCTCTACAAGATAGGGTAGGTGCCATGTTTGCTGAAATTCTTGGTGAGGCTGTTTTCACGTAAAAAAAATTGTTTTGTTTAGGATTGCAGCTTAAATAGTATGCATTTTAGTGCAAAAATTTATATAATAAAAGTGTAGAGAATTTAAAATCCTACATCTTTTATTTCAAACATTTTTTTGTATAACGCTTAGTTTAGCAGTAATTGGCGATTTTCTGTTTTTTTTCTCACAAAAATGTGTGAAAAATCGATTTTTTAAAGGTTTCAGCCTTAGTATGCATTTTATGATAAAAGTGTATACCAGGTGTTTCATAAGTCAGTTTACCGAGGTCAACTGAATGAAACACAATGCTTTCGTAACTAATGTTGCACAACCTGTTTTTGAGCAATCACAAAATCAGCTGTGAAGGTCATTGTTGACATTTTTATGTTTAAATTTGAGGTTAGATTTAGATTTTTATTTGCATTCCATGTTGACAGTAAACATGAACCGCAAACTAACAACCGAGGAGCGCATTTTCCTTTTAAAGTGTTGGTGGAAAACAAATAAAAATAGTGAAGAAGTTATTGAGTTATTTGTAGAAAGATTTCCTCAAACTCCAGCTCCATCTAGGCAAGGCATTTACAAATTGAACAAACGATTTGAAGAGACTGGAAGCGTACATGATTTACCAAGAAGTGGGAGGCCTAGAACTGCTACAAGTGAAGCCAACGTAACAGCTATTGCTGAATCTGTTGTTCAGAGCCCGAAAAAATCACTCCGTAAGAGATCTGCTGAGTTTGACATTTCGCTTTCTAGTGTAGACCGTATCATGAAATCATTAAAATTAAAACCTTATCGTCCACAGCTGCATCAAGGTTTATTGGAAGACGACTTTGACAGGCGTGTTGAGTTTTCTGAATGGTTTGTTATACGCTCTGAAGCTGACAGAGACTTTCAAAATCATGTTCTTTGGACAGATGAAGCTTCATTTAAACTAAATGGTCGTGTTAATCGACACAACTGTGTCTACTGGAGTGACGTGAACCCACACGAAGTTCTTCAAGAAGAATTAAATGCTCCAGGAGTAACTGTTTGGGCTGGTATTTGGAGCGGTGGCATCGTAGGCCCATACTTTTTTAATGACACTGTTTGTGGAGATTCATATCTTGAAATGTTGCAAGATACGGTCTTGCCGGAGCTACAAAATAATCCTTTATATGAAAATACTAACCTCATTTGGCAGCAAGACGGTGCTCCACCGCATTACAGTTTATTGGTGAGGGAATTTCTTAATAACAATTTCGACGAGTGGATCGGAAGACGCGGCACGATCGATTGGCCCCCAAGGTCCTGCGATCTTACACCGTTAGACTTTTCTGTTTGGGGGATCATTAAAAAAAAAGTTTTTGCTGAACGGCCCCTAGATGTAATGCAATTGAGAGCAGCCATTGCAAGAGAATTTGAAGCCGTAAACAACAATAAAAATCTATGCAAGCAGATTGTTACAAGTGTAAAAAAACGCTGTGAAAAATGCATTGAAGTTAGTGGAAAGCATTTTGAACAATTCTTTTAAGTTTACAACCTATGTGTAGTGTAAATTCAGTTTCAATTAAATTACAATATAAATTAAATTGATTTATTATTTGCTTCTAACAAATACACTTACTCGGTAAACTGACTTATGAAACACCCGGTATAATCAAATTTATAGGAAATTAAATGATCTACAACTTTTATTTAAAGCATTTTTCTCTACAGAGGCTAGTTTAGCGTGAAAGAGTGATTTTCCGTATTTTTAAGTCAAACTGAGGTCGATTTTCATTTTGCGTCTTTCACTCATGATTAAAATAATGTTATGTTTTTTGAGGTTAGTTTTTTGTTTATTTCTAATTTTTTTTTACTAATATTAGGTTATATTGTTAATTATTTGCATTGGCAAGAGAAAGTTGTGTGAGTGTTTCACACCAGATTTTTTTTAATTGTTTACTTTAATTTCTTCATTGGATTTTCAAATTGTGTGTTGTTTAGGTCATCAGCCGTAAGGCTATTTTGAACCTGTAAAGGTTTTACAACGTAAAACGAGGAGTTTTAGACTGTTCGAAGAAATGTTTCCGACTTTGTAAATCAATGTTTGTAGTCAGTAAGCTGTTTTTTATTTCAAAGGCTTTTCTAGCTTGAACAATTCTACTTTTGATATCACTTGTGCTTTTACTATCATCCTTTATTATTTTACTCCCTAGATAGCATAATTCCCCGACTTGCACAACACTTTGTGCAAGTTTTGTTCTTATTCATTTTCATTTTATTTATTTATTTATTTTTTAAAGCCACATTGGACTACATGTTGTTTAGTTCATCAGCCCCTTTAGGCTGGTTTGAACCTGTAGAGGTTTTACTAAGTAAAACAAGGAGTGAGGTGGTTTACCATTGCCTTCCTCACTGAGTGGAAAAGTATGCTTATCAGCACGCCGGGCCCTCTGAAAAGCACATGTTTCCCACTCTGCAAATGACACCTTCACTTCATTCACCACAGGGTCTGGCTGTATAATGAAATCCATTACTTTCAGAGGAGATAACTCTGATTAGTGTCTTTTACACCTCTACCTGTTCTGTTCTTAAATGGTTTAGTCATTTAATTGGCTGACCATGTTATAAGAAACAGAACTATTTATTTTAGCTCAGCAACGAACAGATGAAGTGTAAATTTGACACTCCACCTGTCTGTAATGGGCATACATAGGACTACATAAGTTCATCAAACTAAAAAAAACTCATTTCAATTTTTGCGGTTCAATTTTTCAGCTTTTGGAGTCCTTTCCTGATGTTTCCTTCCTTGAACTTTCTCCAGTATTCCTTCAATCCATCCTATCTTCTCTGCCGTTCCTTGTCAGAATGCACAACTTTCTGTCATTTTCATTTTAAATTACTAAATATGTTTTTTTTTCATTTTCAGTTTAAGTTTGCTAGATACTGATAACGATACCGTTAAAAGCCTCAAAAGTGAAAACATTTCTGTATCTACTGGCAAAAAGGAAAGTGGATCAACCATAGACCATGTTTCTTTCGGCACGAATGAACTAAAAGAAACCGCTTCGCATTTAGGTAGTGAAGGAGGAGAGGAACATGTAAAAGATGATGACGCAATTTCGAAAAAAAGCGAAAACATTATCAGCAGTAATTTTAATGAATACGAATTTAAAATGTTCAAAGCTGAAAACGAAACGGAAACCCAACAGTTCGATTACACAGTCGGTACTGTTATCTTTGATGACGTCAATTGTTGGGAACGTAAGTTTTTTAATCATTTTTAATTTAATTTAGTTTTATAACCCACCGGGTTGGTCTAGAGGTAAAGTGGTCGCCAAAATCAGCTGTTTAACAGCTGATTTTTGGAGACGAAGGTTCCTGGTTCAAATCCTGTTAAAAGTAGTTACTTTTATACGGATTTGAATACTAGACTGTGGCTGCCGGTGTACTTTGATGGTTGGGGTTCAATTAACAATACTCTTCTCAGGAGTGGTCAACCTGGGTCAGTACAAGACTACACCTCATTTACATATCATGTCATACATATCATCCTCATCTCATTGGGTGATGGGGTTGCTTATTGTTCTCAATTGAACAGATTGCAACGTACACATATCAGGAATAGAAAAAAAAAGTTTAGTTTTATACTTGAGGAATGGAGATCAGTGTTACTTTTTTCCGAGTAGCTTTAAAGTGAAGGCAAAGGATTCGTTTGTTAAAGGGATACGGGATTAAAGGACAAAGGGATACGGGATACGCTTGTTGAAGGGATACGGGAATAAAGGATAAAGGGATATGGGATATGTTTGTTATAGGGATACGGGATACGTTTGTTAAAGGGATACAGGATTAAAGGATAAAGGGATATGGGATTCGTTTGTTAAAGGGATACGGTATTAAAGGATAAAGGGATACGGTATTAAAGGATAAAGGGATACGGGATTAAAGGATAAAGGGATATGGGATATGTTTGTTAAAGGGATATGATTTACCGCACCATGTTAACATAAGGAACATTTTCTTAGCTCTAATTGGCCAGATCATTCTGAAAGTGTTTGTGTCAGTGTAGAGTACTTTTATACAGATTATGTCATTAGGGGTTTTGCTGTTTTACAATTTATGTCACAGGAAAAAAATATTTTTCGTACATAACTCTAATGAATGTAAAAATGTCAATTAAATAGCACTTAAAATTATAAATGTTTATAATGCATCCTGCAGTTTGAAATTAATTCTATTTTATATAATGAATTTATATAATAAATTTCACTAACCTTCCTTTTTAACTGCGTCAACTTTTATTTTCACTTACACATGTTTCGGTGGATCCACCATCATCAGAGTAAATAATATATAATTGAAACTAAAGACTTCATTTATTGAAAATCTATAGAAGATAATACGAGGCGTGTTTTTTAAGTAAGTACCGTTTTGGAATTAAAAAAAGACGTGCAAAGATATCGCAATAATTTTATTTTTACATGAAAGCCTGTACCTTAATCTACTTTTCTACATAATTTCCGTGAATATGGAGGCACTTGTCATAACGTGGCACCAGTTTTTGAATACCCTCCTGATAAAATTCTGCTGCCTGATTTGTTAACCACTGCATCACAAATGTTTTGACTTCGTTATCGTCTTGAAGACGCCGACCGCCCAGGTGTTTCTTCAAGTGCAGGAACAAATGGTAGTCGCTGGGCGCCAAATCAGGGCTGTATGGAGGATGATCTAGAGTTTCCCATTTAAATGATTTGATGAGATCTTTGGTCTGATTAGCCACATGTGGACGGGCATTGTCATGCAGCAAAACGATACCCTTACTCAACTTGCCACGTCTTTTGTTCTGGATTGCACGACGCAGATTTTTCAATGTCTCACAATAAGACGCTGCATTGATTGTCTCATTACGAGGCAGAAACTCCACTAGCAATACTCCTTTTCTGTCCCAAAAAACTGTGCACATGATTTTCCAGGCAGAAATTGTTTGCTTAAACTTCACTCTTTTGGGTGATGATGAATGTCGCCATTCCATGGATTGTTGTTTCGATTCTGGTGCGACGTAGGCCACCCATGTTTCATCACCAGTAACAATTTGGTCTAAAAAATCTTCACCTTCATTGTGGTACAGCTCAAGGAAAGTCAATGACCTGCCTAAACATTTGTGATGCAGTGGTTAACAAATCAGGCGGCAGAATTTTATCAGGAGGGTATTCAAAAACTGGTGCCACGTTATGACAAGTGCCTCAATATTCACGGAAATTATGTAGAAAAGTAGATTAAGGTACAGGCTTTCATGTAAAAATAAAATTATGGCGATATCTTTGCACGTCTTTTTTTAATTCCAAAACGGTACTTACTTAAAAAACACGCCTCGTACATCTTCAGTCATTTGTATAAAAATTTGTTCATTTGTACAAATGACTGAAGATGTATCATCTTCTATAGATTTTTAATAAATAAAGTTTTTAGTTTCAATTATATATTATTTACTCTGATGATGGTGGATCCACCGAAACATGTGTAAGTGAAAATAAAAGTTGATGCAGTTAAAAAGGAAGGTTAGTGAAATTTATTATATAAATTCATTATATAAAATAGAACATAAAATTATATAGAAATTACTAAAAGGAAACGCCAATAACACAAGATATATTTTGATAGTATAGACCTGGCCTGAAAATTTCAACATATTTGGTTCAGCACTTGCTGAGAAAATGTTGTTCCTTTAGTGCCAAAAAATTCAATTTACAGTGAAATGAAACTAACTGAAAATTTTACGTATACAAAACAAGTTGACTATACGGGTAAAACCACACTGCGGCCAAGAAAACATTTGTGAAACGTTCGGAACCAGCCGATTGGCTGAGAAATGCGTGGTGAGAGTTGGCACCAACACACGCTGGACTGAACCGACCGTTCGGTTTGGTTCCGAATGTTTTGCAACTGTTTTGTTGGCAGCAGTGTGGTTTTACCCACAAGGTTACACAACCCAAACTTTCAAAACAACATAGAAGCTGATTTTTGATGTAGTTAAAACAACAGTACAACCAAAATAATAAACATAAAATTACCTTCAAAAAAAAAGCATGTATAAATATAACCAAATACGGTGGCATGCGGGCCGCACATGCGCAGTAAGTAGCTCCCCCACCACAGCGTCAACTAAAGATACAGGCTGCCTCTAAAGTAGTACTCAGTATTCGTGTTGTGTTTGTGTGGTAATCGTTTTGACATTCGTGTCGTTGTCGAAAGCCGCACGCCGTCGAAATTAGTTGCGCACGCACAAAATACGAGGAAAAATGTCTGCGATTCATTTTGGGGTAATAGGCAATAAGTTTTTTCTAATTGATGTACCTACCATAAGTTTTGACAGGCCCGAAAGAGAGGTACGTCATATCCTCATTCTGTTATATTTACTATACGGTTGTTTTTGTTAAAGTTTCATATAACTGATATTGTGCGTGTGTAGTTGATTTCTAAAAATTGGTGTATGTTTGGTATAAAGTTCACAACTATAAAAAATGATTCAGCTTCTTGGGATACCAACAGGAAGGAGACACCAGACACGATCTATCTTTGACTTCCCTTCAAAAAGTGATTTTTTTTCAAGCTCGTTTATTATTTCTCTTTCTGCCCTAACTGCATATATCAAATTACAGATAAAATTTTATATTTTATAACAAAATAATAAAACACATTATGTCACCCTGGAAAAGAATTTATATTAGTCTACGTGATACGCAAAAATGCGATGAGATTTAAACATCTAACTTTGTACGAGCGTATCTTACATAAATATCAGAGTATAATAATAACATTTATAGTGTAATAGAATAAGATTCTTAGGAAGCGAAAGTAATATTTTCAGAATTTTTGATAAAAAATGAGCTTGTTAGAGTGTAGTGAACGAAACTGGCTGGCAGAGTGCCCTACCGTACCGTGTATTGTCACTATTGTGCTTGAACACCGCGCACTGGTTGAAATTAGTTGAGGGGAACGGCGGATGCAACACATTCTCTCTCTGTCTTGCTACCCTCCCTACATGCCGCCGTACATGCGGCATGTACGGTGCATGCCGTACAGGTTCTCCCTACCCACCCTACATGCGGTCTTGGGTTCGAATCCCATTCAGGCACGGCATATTTTCATACGTTACAAAAAATCATTTCATCCTTCACCGTCTGCATTAGCAGTAATTGCAGAACAGTCGGACGTTAAAAACAAAAAACAAATACATGCCGCCGTAATTGGCGAACAGTATACTAGCTATAATCAGACTAAAATTACAAGTAAATACAAATTCAAGAAAAATTACGAAAACTAAATTAAAAAACACTTAGCAAAATGTGTAACATTCATAACTTTGTTATGAATTTGTCCGAAAAATACAAGTCTCTTTTTCTCATTACATGGATTATATTTTCAGGTTTTTTTGTATATCTGAGCGATGGACTTTTTAGGACTTTCATCGGATACTCATTGCCTGCCAGTTGATTTCTGCTTTATAACTGATTAACCAATTTCTTCAAATTGTTTGAACCAACGTCGTGTATTATTTTCATGTGGTGGATCATAATCACATTAAAATGCACCTTTAACTGAAATGTTATACTTAAATTCAGCCAAAAACAGAATAACACTTTGCCTTTCTTTTATCAGTGAACATATTCTGAACAGACCAAAAGCAAGAATACAAAACATTAAGTTAAGATTAGAACTGTTGTTATCCAAAATTTTTGGGTTAGAGACTATCAGAACTACCAATAAAATATTTAAAAATTTTCCTCTGTCTTGGTCTGATGTACTGCAACCCTATCATTATTTTATAATGTCTCTGTATTATTTGCCAGAGGTACTTGATACATCTGCCAGAGATACAAAGATACATAAAGATGTTGTTATCCAAAATTTTTGGGTTAGAGACAATCAGAACTACCAATAATATATAAAAAAATTTTCCTCTGTCTTGGTCTGATGTACTGCAACCCTATCATTATTTTATAATGTCTCTGTATTATTTGCCAGAGGTACTTGATACATCTGCCAGAGATACAAAGATACATAAAGATGTTGTTATCCAAAATTTTGGGTTAGAGACTATCAGAACTACCAATAAAATATTTAAAAATTTTCCTCTGTCTTGGTCTGATGTACTGCAACCCTATCATTATTTTATAATGTCTCTGTATTATTTGCCAGAGGTACTTGATACATCTGCCAGAGATACAAAGATACATAAAGATGTTGTTATCCAAAATTTTGGGTTAGAGACTATCAGAACTACCAATAAAATATTTAAAAATTTTCCTCTGTCTTGGTCTGATGTACTGCAACCCTATCATTATTTTATAATGTCTCTGTATTATTTGCCAGAGGTACTTGATACATCTGCCAGAGATACAAAGATACATAAAGATGTTGTTATCCAAAATTTTTGGGTTAGAGACAATCAGAACTACCAATAAAATATTTAAAAATTTTCCTCTGTCTTGGTCTGATGTACTGCAACCCTATCATTATTTTATAATGTCTCTGTATTATTTGCCAGAGGTACTTGATACATCTGCCAGAGATACAAAGATACATAAAGATGTTGTTATCCAAAATTTTGGGTTAGAGACTATCAGAACTACCAATAAAATATTTAAAAATTTTCCTCTGTCTTGGTCTGATGTACTGCAACCCTATCATTATTTTATAATGTCTCTGTATTATTTGCCAGAGGTACTTGATACATCTGCCAGAGATACAAAGATACATAAAGATGTTGTTATCCAAAATTTTGGGTTAGAGACTATCAGAACTACCAATAGAATATTTAAAAATTTTCCTCTGTCTTGGTCTGATGTACTGCAACCCTATCATTATTTTATAATGTCTCTGTATTATTTGCCAGAGGTACTTGATACATCTGCCAGAGATACAAAGATACATAAAGATGTTGTTATCCAAAATTTTGGGTTAGAGACAATCAGAACTACCAATAAAATATTTAAAAATTTTCCTCTGTCTTGGTCTGATGTACTGCAACCCTATCATTATTTTATAATGTCTCTGTATTATTTGCCAGAGGTACTTGATACATCTGCCAGAGATACAAAGATACATAAAGATGTTGTTATCCAAAATTTTGGGTTAGAGACTATCAGAACTACCAATAAAATATTTAAAAATTTTCCTCTGTCTTGGTCTGATGTACTGCAACCCTATCATTATTTTATAATGTCTGTATTATTTGCCAGAGGTACTTGATACATCTGCCAGAGATACAAAGATACATAAAGATGTTGTTATCCAAAATTTTGGGTTAGAGACTATCAGAACTACCAATAAAATATCTCAAAATTTCCCTCTGTCTTGGTCTGAAGTACTGCAACCAAATCATTATTTTATAATGTCTCTGTATTACTTGACATCAACTTCAGTTGTTAGCAAAAAAATGGGAGATTTTGTTGTCGTGAAGAGTTGTTCAGGATGCCAGTATATACCATCTAAAAATGGGATATTTGCATTGTTACGTTAAGAAATCCTTGTGTAGTTAAGTGTACCATTTACTTTGTTTGTTTCAGCCACGAAAATAGACATTACAATCAAAAGTTACGTGCCGGAGCGAATGACATTCAATTTATATGTTAGCAATTTCAAGGAATACAAATTGAAGAAAAAGTTTTGTATTCAACGTTACAAAAGAGGGTTTTGTACCAGCGACGGTTATGGTAAAAAATAATTCTTTATAATTTAATTTTAATCAATTATTATTAATAACACAACATTTCATAACGCTTATTGTGTGGTTTGTTTTGAAAAAATTTTGTGTTATTGCGAAATTTCCTGCTATTAATTTACAGAAATTACATTTACGTAAGCACCATCAGTTCTGCGATAGATGAGAAAGGACCTGGAGGTTTCGACAACTATAGGGTGATTCAAAAAGAGCGCCGGTTTTTATATATCAAATTAAGAGATTTATTTTACTGAAAAACTGAAAATAAATACATCAACAAGTTCATCTTACCTTCCAATTTCATGTATGAAAAATGATGTCATGCATGTGTCCTCCTCTACTGCGCTGGCACGCATCAACTCTGTCCATGAAATTGGATATCACTGCACGACAAGTTTCGACTTCCATTTGCCCGATAACCCGTCGAATTAAACCCCACATACGGCAGTTCTGTTTATTAACAAAACCGTTTAAGTGGAAGTGCGCCTCATCACTGAAAATGATTTTGTTTGCGAAGGTGTCATCATCCTGCTGTTTTCTCAATACCCAGTCAACAAACTGTCGTCTCTTCTGGTGGTCTGCCACTTTCAAATGTTGCATCAACTGAATTTTATACGGGTGATATTGGAGATCGTACCGAAGAATTCTCCGTACAGAAGAACATCGTAAACCCAATTGTTGAGAACGGCGACGTATTGATTTTGCTGGGCTAACAGCCACACTGTCACGAACCAACGCAACGTTCTGCTCAGTTCGGCCAGAACGACGACTTCCAGAACTTTTAAGGTCGACTGTTGAACCCGTCTCAAAAAACTTTTTCATGAGCCTGCGAACAGTTGATTCATTCGGTGCTTCATTACGTCCCAGAGTACCGCGAAGTCGCCTGACAGTAGCCCCATAACTCTCTCCACTCTGGTAAAATGTTTTGACGATTAACACTCGTTGTGCAATAGTAAACTTCTCCATGGTTAGACACAGACTGCGAGAGTACTACACTGCGAACAAGAGAAACTATAACTGAATCGTCAATCGGAATGTTCTCTGAAATAGAAATGAGGTCAAACAATGTTGCCAACCGATAAACAAAAATTTACCAGCCGTTTAAAAACCGGCGCTCTTTTTGAATCACCCGTTATCAAAGCACATAAATTGCAGTACCTGAGTCATACTATACGGACCGAAGCCAGATATGCCTTGCTGCTTCAGTGTACGTATTTTGCAGGGGAAACTCTTCAAAGAAAGAGGCCCCGGAAGAATATCTTGGTTTTTTTTCAATATCTTGTTATATTGTCGTTAGGCAAAAAAGAGTGCAATAAACAAATAGTCATATAAACACAAAACACAAAAAGATACATAGTTCAATTACAAATTGACACATTATTGATGCTGGCGTATAAGATTGCACTTGTATATGCCACCCTCAGAACGTGTGTACTGTTGTTGTTGTTGTTGTTGTTTAGGTGATGAGCCTGTAGGCTGGTTTGAACCTGTCGAGGTTTTACTAAGTAAAACGAGGAATCACGTGGTTTATCATTGCCACAACTCACTCAGTGGAAAAGTATGCTTGTCAGCATGCCGGGCCGTCTGAAAAGGACATATTTTCCACTCTGCAAATGACACCTTCACTTCATTCACCACAGGGTCCAAATGTGTAATGAAATTCATTACTCTCAGAGGAGATAACTCTGATTAGTGTCACAGTACACCTCTACCTCTTCTGTTCTTAAATGATTCAGTCATTTAATTGGGTGACCATGTGATAAGAAACACAACTATTTATTTTAGCTCTGCAACTAAGAGATTGAGTGTAAATAATTTGACACTACATGTCTGTTATGAGCAGACGTGTGTACTACCGTACGTAAAAACATCAATTAAAGGAAACAGCTGATATAAATTTAGATAATATATCATAGTTGTTATTGGCAATGTGATGACGTGTAAAATATCAGCTGTCAGCATTACTGTACTAATACTATGACTATTGCACCGCGTACCTCACCCAGCCCACACAATCTCTTTCTAGCAGAAATGCAATCTTATACCGCCGGCAATAATACCTCTTTTAAAACAAATAACATAAGATGCAAAATGATACAGCACCGATTAGATGCCAAATGACACTCCAAACTGATAAAATATTAAAAGTGAGCAATAAACTTAAAAAACATAATCACTAATATTGCAGGAGAGATAATCATCCACTGAGTAAAAGGCTTTACACGTTAGCCACTTTTTCAGTTTCCACTTGAATTGTTGTAAACCAACTGTTTAATATAGTTTCAATTGTTGTAAACCAACAGTTGAAGCAGATTCAGCCAATTTATTAAACAATTGAACTTTGATGCAAACAAAATTATTGCTAAACGTAGTTAGTGTGTGGGATTTGATATCTAGCTTGTATTTATGTGTCGTGTTGTACTTGCGTAAAAATTATCCCATCTGTCAAAACTCTTTATATTTTCCTTAATGTCTGTTAGACAGCTATAAATGTAAATGCAAGGTAAGGTAATACATAATTCCTGAATTCCTGAAAAAGAAGGATATTGTGGTTAAAAAATTGAAATATCTAGCCTTCCTCACTGAGTTGAAAAGTATGCTTATCAGCATGCCAAGCCCTCTGAAAAGCACATATACTTGCCACCGCGCAAATGACACTTTCACTTCATTCACTACAGTGTGTCTGGTTGTATCATGATGAAAATGATTACTGTGTAAGGAGATAACTCTGATTAGTGTCACAGTACACCTCTACCTCTTCTCTTCTTAAATGATTCAGTCATACAACTGGCTTACCATGTGATAAGAAAGAGAACTATTGTTTTGTAGCCCTGGAACTAGCAGATAAAGTACAAATAATTTAACACTTCACCTGCCTGTTGGCAAGGAGTTTCTTATTGTTCATAAGTTTAACAGATTGCAACATTCACATAATACAGATTAAAGAAAAACTAAACAATACTTTCAAAATTGTTAAAAAACTAAATTTATATAACATAGCTAGATCCACTAAACTTTTTATTTATAACGGGTGTTTTATTAAGGACGCAACCCTGATTATAAGAAGATAGAAGTAGTAATACAATGTTTTCATTGCAATTTGCTATTCATTTGTAAAATAATAATTTGAATTAATGATTTTTAAAGTACGGAAAATAAAAATATGCCATAGATTGTGGCTTTTAACATAGGGTCGCGTTCTTAATAAAACACCCTGTATTTTAATGTTGTATCTGTTTCTGTTTTTTTTTTTTAGCGAATTGGAATCAGATGATACAAGAAGGTAAAGGACTTGTAATAGTTCCGTTTCCGAAAACTTTTGAACTAACCGGACGTGACATGCTTGTCACCGGTATTTGGGTTTACGCAACAACGTGGGGACGTTACAGAGATCTGTTGACGATCAAGGCTGGATACTTACCTCCATTGCATCTGAATATCATTGTCAACGTTATCAATAATCCACTTATGTTTCCTGCGTTAATGGAGCCTGTCATAAGGTACGTTTTAAAATTATTATCTCTCGATTTATATGAATGCATTATAGGGAATAAAAGTATTGTTTTTTAATGTTGAGTTCGAGTTATGATTATTTTCTCTTTTAATATATGAACAATTGTTGTATGGATGGTTTATAAGACATTTATTGTATATAAACATCCAACATTGTACAGGGTGTTCAATTTAAAACAGAACCCAACTCTTAGTTCAGTGTGTAAATAACAATTTATTGACAAACACTTACATTACGAAATTACAGCAGATGTTGAAAATGTTGTCCATCCATTTCAATGCACTTATCAACACGTTTCACCATGTTCCTGGCCACTCTTTTCAGATTTTCTCTGTCTATCTCATTAATAGCATTAGTAATGTTTGTCTTCAATTCCTGTAGGGTATGAGGATTGCTCCTGTAAACAATTTCTTTTAAGTAGCCCCACAGAAAGAAGTCAAGGCTAGACAGATCAGGGGATCGTGGTGGCCACAATCCTGTTGAAATGATCCTTCCATCAAAAAATTCCTGTAGCATCTCCATACTAGAGCGAGCTGTATGGCAAGTGGCACCGTCCTGTTGCAGCCAGCAGTAACGCTCACCCTCTTGCAGTAAGGCTATGAACTGTTGGATAATGTCTTGGTAGACGGCAGCATTCACAGTTGTTTCAAAAAACAAAGGTCCTATTATTCTTCGCCTTGAAACCGCACACCACACGCCTGTTTTTTGTGGGTGTAGAGGAGATTCAATGAAAATGTGCGGGTTGTCAGTACCCCAGGTCCTGTAGTTCTGGCTAATAACATAACCTCCAAGATGGAACCAAGCTTCATCTGTGAAAAACAGTTGATCTAAAATGCCAATGTTGCCTCTAATGAATGTCTTGAACCATTGGCAGTAGTGAACCCTTTTGGGAAAATCAGCATTACTCAGTTCATGGAAAACCTGCATTCGGTACGGATAACAGTTCAGTATTCTTCTTACAGCAGTGTGGGCTGAACCTAAGGAAATGTTATTTTCCCGGCTTACTCTTCGCAAAGATTTATGTGGAGATCTCGTAATTGCTGTATTAATATCCTGAACGACCTGCGGAGTTAAAACTGACCGCTGCCTGTCACGTTGCTTGTCTAACACTGAACCTGTTTCACGAAGCTTTTTAACTAACTGATAAATTACACTTTTAACTGGTGCTTCTTTTTCAAATTTCTTCCTTGAATTGATGCCGACACACAGCATAAGATTTCGTCACTAAATAAGTTTCAATTACGAATACACGTTCTTCAACAGTTAAGCGCATTTTAACAAACGACAAGACACGATCACGCAACCTGACTTGACGACGTTCAAACGTAAATGCTTGACCTTCACTAGTTCAACTGCTATGCGCAAGGAATAAATAGCCATCCCTACTCCAGATCCAGTCATACCAACATTAGAAACAGTATTTTACCCGTTTCACACAAATATATGCATTTTCCAAAATAAATACATTTAGTACAAGCTAATGAGCAACGGGTTCTGTTTTAAATTGAACACCCTGTATATAAACATATTGTAGTTTATAGACAACAATTGTATATATGAACAATAGATGGATCAAAGAAATCGAAACAAACCTAAACACCATAAACGCTTCACGTAACAATGTAACAGATGGAACTGTCTTTAGAAGGAAAATAAAAGATTTTGGGAATTTCCCGACTGCAGAAACAAGGCAGAGGACATGGACGCAGGAGAAGGTTAGCGAGAGGATGAAGGCGTACCATGCGAACAAACGACAGCTTAAAAAATAATTTTACATAACCAGTGCGTTCTTTATATAGGACAATACAAAAAAAAAAAAAACAATTGATATAATGAGAGGTACTCAGGGTAATGAGGCCTCAACTTGTGATCTGTAAATTCAAAAGATTTGTTTATACTGTAGTTTATTTTTTAAAAAACTGATTGCAAATAATGTTATTTAAAAAACAAAAAATACAGCCCTAGAGAAACACAATGTGAATGGTAGCTGGTTATTGCTGGTGACAGGCAACGTGGTGCGTGTGAACGAGCGTATGACTGTGCACAGGTAGCCGTCCAAACCATTAGAAGTTCGAACCAGAGAGAGTCTACAATATACGAGGTGTGGCTATTAAATAACGAGACTGACATTGGAAAAAATTCTATTTTCATTTCATACATAATCACTTATTGTCACCGTCAAAATACACTCCTTCTCTATCCCTACAACGCTCCATGTGAATTTTCCATTGCTGGAAACAGTGCTGGAAGTCATCCTAAAATCCCAAAATAACCCTAATTTTTTGGAAACGATAATAGCATGAGATGAAACGTAGTTTTTTACTTATGATCCGGAAACGAAGCGCCAATCCATGCACTGGAAGAGCCAAACTTCACCAAAAGCCAAAAAAAATGTTGATATTTTTAATTTTTTTTAATGTTGATTTTTGACCGGAAATACAAGTTTTTGGGCCCCCTAAAGCCAAAAAACATATTTTTAGCGATTGACGTGTTTGTGTGTGCGCACCATATATCTCAAGAATAGTGTAATATTATACAAATTTTAAAACTTTGAACTTAAATAATTATGTGGTACCACTAGGCAAGCCGACACGGATATTTTTATTAAAATCAATCAACCCGAAGTACACTAGGGATGCGTTAATCCAAAATTTTGGCTTATCCGAAACAGGTAAAATATTTTATTTGTTTGTTTTTGATTGAATTTTAAATAATAAATATGGTATTAAAACGCAGTATACTGAGGGGGCGATATTCTGTTGCTGTTCTACTTACTGTGCTACCACCTGGCATCCTGTGCCACCCCAGCCCATAGTAGTGGGTGGAGATGGCGGGGTGTAGGGGAGTTTAATAAAATCATATAAGAGTGGTGTGTAAAGTTTTGCAACTACAGACTGTATTGTAAAATAGACGTACATCAAATACTGTGCACGAGTTTAGTGTAGAGTATATCTAAAGATGTGTGTGTATAGAAGGGTACACTGTGTTAGTGGTAGAGCCGCTCAATAGATCTTAAAGGATGAAGCACAAAAGTGTCTAACAGACAATTTCAAAAAAGAATACGCATAGGTCTAGAGTCTGTCTACGCTAAGAGTACTCCGACGTAGGCAACCAGCAATACAAGTGAGCATGTGCATTAATTAAAAATACGCTCAGCATGATCGAAAACAACAATTCCATACAACACTAATTCACTCTGAGCTTAATATTATAATGAAAACACGTTCAATTCATCTCTGTTAGAAAATATTTTTTATAAATCAAACATTAGTTTACCATTAATAACTAAAACTTTTACTATTGTTACTCTTCGTTACATTATTTACTATTATTACATCATTATTTATGATTAGTAGGTTTTTATTACAGACTCAGTTTTATTTTTGGTCACAAGTAATATAATACTAATGCTCTTGAATTATAACAGGAGAATAATCAATTCCAGTGATTCGTTGTTTATCATTTCAGATTGTTGATTTCATATCATTAAAATTAATAGTCTGTGACTAGTTTAATACAACTGTTTTGCTCTTGCCCGTGTTTAACTCATTCTTAGTTTCGTCAGTTATCTTTTGGTATTGTATCGGTTCATTTCGATTTTTTTCGTAGACTGAAGTTGAAAAGTTTTGTGAGTTGCGTTTTGTTAACACGCGTGATAGTGAATGTGTTGAGTTTTTGAAACATAAAAGCAGTAAACATTAAAAAGTATAAAAAAATTGTTTTGTCGAATGTAATGGTTGAAATAATTAAGTTGTTGCTTTATGAAACTACAATAATTACAAGTAATCTGAATGGTATAATTGAAAACGCTTAAACGATAATGTTTATTTTAGCTGGATGTAGTAGATATTTTTATGATGGAACGTAGTGCAAGATAATTATCTGGCAGAGAGGTAGATACGCGGTAACTAGTGTAAAACTTTTGTTTACAACCTATAGGAGGCGCTTGCCTCGCACGGAGTACTCTTACAGTAGATCGACTATAGACTGTTTTGCACGTTGCTGTACCATTTTAAAAGAAAACACTTCATACTGTAGGCCCACTGTATTCTATACGTTAATAATTTCTCACTGTAAATACCGTTCTTATGTTAGTTTTTATTTAAATTAAATTTCTGTCTCTGATAAATATATTTTGTATTTTAATGTAGTCTTCGGTATAATGTAGTTATTTTAAATTTAAAATACATTCGCCCCTAAGAAGAAATAAAAGAAATTCAGACAGTAAAAGTAAAGTACCGCTTGAGTCGCAGCTGCGTGTAGTTGTTGTGAAATGCAGTGCGTTGTTATAGTAGTGGCAGAATGAATGAGTGTTAGTAGTGTTTCACAGCTCATGCCATTTGTAGTGGTAGCGTGTGTACTAACTAGACTAAAAACATATTCTTATCATCCGGCGCATTAATTTAACAAATACTTACCGGGTTATTAACTTGGTCGCATTCATAATATTTAACTTACCAATTTATATCAAAATATGTAAATAAATAAATGAATGAATGTAATAAATACAAACAAATATGTTAAATATGGAAAGTTTGAAAACGAATGTTTTGTATCAGAGTAATAGAACAATCGTTCTCCCTACATGCATCACTAATTCAATATACCTCACCCGTAGCGTTCACCCCGAAACTACATGGAGCTGGGATTCTAGCAGTACAGTATGGTGTACAAGGAGCCTACAGTAAAGTAAACGATACAAAGGTTGTAGGTTACAAGTTATTAAATGAAGTTTCAGCTTATCGGGAAAGGACTTAATCCTATCAATTTTGGATAAATGTCTCCCTACTGTAGTTTATTTGTGTATTTTTTCACTTTTTTGCGATTTTCTCAAAAACGGTTCCTTACAAAATTATTTTGTTTAAAATGACGTAATTTACTAAATTTGTTATTCTGTACAAGATAGGGTAAGCATTATGTCTGCTGAATTTCTTGTGGATGCCTATGCTCTCTTGGTGCCGGCCGCATTGGCGAAGTTGGTAACGTGCTCGCCTCTCATCATGCGGTCTTGGGTTCGAATCCCATTCAGGCACGGCATTTTTTCATACGTTACAAAAAAAATCATTTCATCATTCACCGTCTGCATTAGCAGTAATTGCAGAACAGTCGGACGTTAAACCCAAAAAAAAAAAAAATATGCTCTCTTGGTAATTTTTTTTGTTAAGATTGCAGCCTTGATATGCGTTTTAGATTAAAAGAGTATGTAACGTTGTAGAGATTTAAGAAAACGTTGAGTGTTTATTACAAACATTTTTTTTGTATGCTTAGTTTAGTGGCATATTGGTCTAGTGAATGTTTGTTTTTCTTTCATCAAAATCTATAAATAATGGGATTTTTAAGATTGCTTCCTTAGTATGCATTTTACAAAAAAGTGTATAGTATAATCAAACTTACTGAAAAGTAAAAAACCTAAAAAAAATTTTTTAAACATTTTTCACTGCAGAGGTAATTTGGGTGTTTTAAAGTGGAACTGAGGTTGATTTTCATTTTGTGATATTATTATTCATGATTAAAATTAGGCCATGTTTTTCATTGTACATTGTTCACTAATGATTAAATAATATAGGTTATATGTTTTATTATTCACATTTGTAAAAGTATGTTGTATGATGGTTTCATGCGACATTTTTTGGAACATAAATGTCCGTTTTATGTTATTCCATTATCAGTATTAATAATAAAAATAATAAAACTTTATTTCCATTTTTTTACAATTATTTCCATAGACATATTTTGAAAAAGCTGTAATACATTTACAACAATGCCCAATGTACAAGGTGGAGGTAAAATTGGCCCACCCAACTATGGCTAAAAGCCATGTCCTAGGGTAGGTGTTTTCTTCTTTTGTTTTGTTACACAGTACAAAAGCGATTTAAAACTACTAGGTCTAATAAATCTAGTTAGTAAACAATATATAACTTCAAAATTATGCCACTATTCAAAGTTATACAATTTTTAAAAAAATCTGTGAATACAATTTTTAATATAATTCTAAAAATACTCAAAAAAATAACTAATTTTAAGTGTAACTTTAAGGTTATACAATTATTTAAAAAAATGACGATCTACAATTAGTATAATAAATCTAAAAAAAAACCAAACAAACCATTTAAAGCAAATACAGAACAGTATTTACCTACGATTATAAAATGTGATAAAAATGTTTTTGTTTGTTATTTATTTTTTAGAATGGGAGTACTAGCATACAAAGGGAAAAGTAAGAAATGTTTCCTACGCGTCACCAATCATTGTAGCATAGATGTTATTGTGAAATGGTCGATATACTTAACGGATTTTCCCGCCAAGCGAAACAAACTCGATGAACAACCGTTTGGTTTGATACTAGCCGATAACGATGTGGATTTGTTGACGAAATTCATAAAACCGTATCGAATCAATAGCGATACAGAGGACGATTCGGATGAAAACACAAACACGCACATCAACGACGCTGATGACTGTACGGACGACGAGAGCGAGGAAAGATGTAATGTCAGTGTCGATAAAAGCGTTTCGTATCCGTTCAGGTTACAATTAACTCCATATTATGGGACACGAGATTTCGATATCTATCAGGTAATTTTATTAAGTTTAGCAGGAGGTTCTTATGTAACGGGTAGTGTTTCAAATAGGAAGTATTGCCTGATTTTCGTCAGGAGAGAGCTGGGCCAAATGTGTGTCTGCGTCGGTTTAGTCTTGTCAGTACTAATGGTTGTTTTATTAAGGACGCAATCCTGATTATAAGAAGATAGAAGTAATTCATCGGTAAATTTTCTGTCCCCCAATCGGTATCTTGGCAACAGTGTACTCACTCAAAACCAACTACCTTACGCAGTTAAAATGTTTCAGTCAAGCATTAGTGTGGTGACAGCAGTCGGTTTGTTATATTGTGTCAGCAATGGTTTTTTCCAAGGAAGAACCGGGTGTTTTATTAAGGACGCAACACTGATTATAAGAAGATAGAAGTAATACAATGTTTTCATTGCAATTTGGTATTCATTTGTAAAATAATAATTTAGATTAGTTAATAATTTGTGAAGTACGGAAAATAAAAATGTACCGTAGATTGTGGCTTTTAACATAGGGTTGCGTTCGTAATAAAACACCTGGTTCTTCCTTGGAAAAAAACAATTGCTGACTCAATATAATGAAACTACTACTGTCACCACACTAATGCTTGACTGGAACATTTTAACTGGTTTAGGTAGTTGGCCTTGAGTACACTGTTGCCAACATACCGATTGGGGGAGAGAAAATTTACCCATGTATTACTTCTATACTCTTATAATCAGGGTTGCGCCCTTAATAAAACACCCGTTACCTTATTTTAAAGTTTACTTCACCCTTTATGCTAAAAAAATGTACTCCTCCTATAATATCTGATACACATCAAGGGATAATTTATTATATTTACGACGTATGCGTTCAAGAAAAATTGAAACTTTTTTTTCGTGTTTAAAATGTAGCTTATTGTATTTGATTGTACAGGACTACTGCACGTGTGTTTTATTACCTGTAAAGTTTATATTTTGTACGAATATTAAAATAAGTAAATTATACCGTGCGTTCGGAAAGTCGCTGTGCACTGGAATTGTGACTATGGATTTATGAAAATATGTATAAAGAAATGACTAAGCATTTTGGAAAAAAATTTATTCAATACCTTAATTACATTGTTAAACCGTGATTACATTGTTTATAGAAGGTGTTCGAAATGACCTCCATTGGCATCAATACAGCATTGCACTCGTTTCATTTTGTTTGCAAACACCTTTCGCAACTGAAGAACAGTGATTCCTTGAATGTATGCCGTTATTGCGGCTTTAAGTTCGTCAATCGTGTGTGGTCTGTTCCGATACACAGTTTGTTTCGCCGCACCCCATAAAAAGAAATCGGGGGGAGTCAGATCAGGAGATCTTGCAGGCCACAAATTCTTTGAAATTATTCGTTCACCAAACACGTTGCATAACGTTTTATACAGTTGCGAAAGGTGTTTGCAAACAAAATGAAACGAGTGCAATGCTGTATTGATGCCAATGGAGGTCATTTCGAACACCTTCTATAAACAATGTAATCACGGTTTAACAATGTAATTAAGGTATTGAATAAATTTTTTTCCAAAATGCTTAGTCATTTCTTTATACATATTTTCATAAATCCATAGTCACAATTCCAGTGCACAGCGACTTTCCGAACGCACGGTATTTTGTAAGCTATATTTATATTAATAATATATTATCCAACTGCAGTAAATGGAAAAGTACAGTGAATAAAGTACTTTTATTTAATATAAGATGTGAAAATAGTGTAGTTGTAACACTGTAAAGAGGTAAGGGGAGTCTATAAGTACATAAGAGGGAGGTTGTGGAAGGGATACACTAGCGAGAACTCGACCCGCCAAAATACTATGTGTACCAAAAAGAATGACCCGATTTTATATAGATTATTTATTAAGAAGAATGGCTTAACACCAACAAATTACATACTAAATTACTCACAAAAGACATAAGTTTATGAAAATCTATCATAAATGTTCAATATGTCCTCCATTGGCTGCACGGACGACATCTAGCCGATAGCTGAATTCATCCCAAACTGAGCGTAAGGTGTCTTCTGTCACTGAAGCTGCAGCAGCTGATATTCTGTTTTTTAGTTCATCAATGTCACGAGGTAAGGGAGGAACGTAAACAAGTTGTTTAACATATCCCCACAGGAAAAAATCGCATGGTGTTATGTCAGGGGACCTAGGAGGTCAAGAGTGTAAAGCCTGGTCTCGCGGTCCAAAGCAAGGTTTACAGTTTGGGATGAATTCAGCTATCGGCTAGATGCCGTCCGTGCAGCCAATGGAGGACATATTGAACATTTATGATAGATTTTCATAAACTTATGTCTTTTGTGAGTAATTTAGTATGTAATTTGTTGGTGTTAAGCCATTCTTCTTAATAAATAATCTATATAAAATCGGGCATTCGTTTTGGTACACATGGTATTTTGTTGTTAGTATAGTGATGTGATGCTGATGAGCGAGTCGCACAAAAGAGTGCAAGTGCTCTTTTAACTGAGTGGTGAGCTACTACCACCTCTTTTATTTTGAACGACCAGCACAGTAGCGCACCGAGCGTTTCTCCCCATGCAGCACGCTCTCCGCACAGAGCTGACTTGTACATTCCCTCCGCAACTAAAACTCTTCTCTAGTCAGCAATGCAAGGGCTACCAAAACACTACATGGAAAGTATTCGTAATGTATGGCTATACAAACTCTGCCTCTGTATGTGATGGTAACATGCTCGCCTCTCATCATGCGGTCTTGGGTTCGAATCCCATTCAGGCACGGAATATTTTCATTGTTGTTTAGGTCATCAGCCAAAAGGCTGGTTTGAACCTGTAAAGGTTTTACTAAGTAAAACAAGGTGTGAGGTGGTTTACCATTCCCACAACTCACTGAGTGGAAAAGTACACTTATCAGCATGCCGAGCCCTCTGAAAAGCACATATTTTCCACTCTGCAAATGACACTTTCACTTCATTCACCACAGGGTCTGGCTGTATAATGAAATTCATTACTTTCAGAGGAGATAACTGTGATTAGTGTCACAGTACACCTCTACCTCTTCTGTTCTTAAATGATTCAGTCATTTAATTGGCTGACCATGTGACAAGAAACAGAACTATTTATTTTAGCCCTGCAACTAACAGATTGAGTGTAAATAATTTGACGCTCCACGTGTCTGTTATGGGCAGAATATTTTCATATGTTACAAAAAATCACTTCATCCTTCACAGTCTGCATTAGCAGTAATTGCAGAACAGTCGGACGTTAAACAAAAAAAAAAGAAAAAGTGTAGTGATGGAGCTCCATCCATATGCAGTTGCGAGGAGGGGTTCGTTATTCTTTCATACTACAACAGCTTATTAATGAACTTTGGCTTATCAATTGGTTATTAATGAACTTTGACTTTTAATGAAAAGGATTTTGAACCTGGACTTTAAATGAAACTTTTATAATTGTTTTTATTAAAAATTGAGTGATTTCGGAAGATTTTTTTTATTGCTTAATGGTTTATTTAAATACTTTTCTAAAGCCGTTATAGTTACGTGAGTTGATGAAGATGGTGACGGTGATTATGACGTTGATGTACTTTCAGATGTTTCAATTATTTTATTGGTTTTCGCATGTTCTTGTAAATGATATTTATGTTTGCTTCGCAAGTGTCTTGTTAAATTAAATGTTGGTCCACTTTTAAGAGATAAAATTTGTGAAAAAAAATGACATTCCGCTTTATTTTCCAGTTGATTCTGTATAAAATGACCACACACCGATCGTTATTTTAACCGTTCGATATTGTTATGTACTAAAATAATTAAGAAAGTAACAGAAAAACTAAATAATTATAGTAATAGTACGAGGGTTATTTTTTTTTCAACCTCCGATCGTGTTTCTAAGCAAGCAGAAGGTGGGCGGTGGTGTAATCTGCGCGTCAGGCGATTGCGCATCTCTCCTCTACACTGCCTGTGCCGGCCGCATCTTCACAGCGTCAGTTGTAGCTGAGATACGGGAGCTGAATCATGGCCGATACGATCGAATATCCCGCCAAATGTGAGTTGCGAAGTGTGGTTCGCTTTTTGCAAGCGGAAGGGTGTAGTGCTGCTGAAATTCATCGCAGAATGAGCCTAGTGTATGGTGAAAAGTGTATGAGTGATGGTAGTGTACGGGAATGGTGCAGAAAATTTAAGGAAGGGCGAACTGATGTCCATGACGAAGGGGGTCAGGGACGCAAGTCCGTCGCCACTGCAGGCATTGTTGAGCGGATTGATCAAGTGGTCAGAGACAAACGAAGGTTCACAATAAGTGAACTTTCTGCCGAATTTCCGAACATTTCAAGGTCATCTCTATACAACATTGTGACAAATGTCCTACGTTACCGCAAACTTTGCGCTCGTTGGGTCCCGAAAATGCTTAGTGACGGCCACAAAACCCAGAGAATGGTGTCTGCCATACAGTTCCTTAGTCGTTACCATAATGAAGTGGAAGAGTTTTTAAAGTGTATCGTTACTGGCGATGAAACGTGGGTCTTGTACGACAATCCAGAAACCAAAGAACAGTCGAAGCAGTGGATGCACACATCTTCTCCAAACAAACCCAAAAAGTTTAAACGGACACTGACAAACAAGAAAACAATGGCTACTGTCTTTTGGGACCGAAGGGGAGTGTTGTTGGTTGAATTTATGGAAAAAGGAACCACTTTAACAAAGGAAAGTTACTGTGAAACTTTGCGTAACCTCCGTAGAGCGATCCAGAATAAACGAAGAGGGATGCTTTCATCTGGCGTGGTTATGATCCATGACAATGCACGACCACACTGTGCCAATGTGACCAAAGACCTTCTTAAACAGTTTAAGTGGGAAGTTTTTGATGATCCAGCGTATAGTCCAGACCTAGCACCGAGTGATTACCACCTCTTTCGAGAATTGAAGTCGTGTTTGGGCGAGCAACGCTTCGCTACCAACGAAGAACTTCAAGATGCTGTCCAGATGTTCCTGACCTCATTGGCGGCAAACTTCTTTGAAGAGGGTATCGAAAAGCTGGTGTCACGATACGACAAATGCCTCATTCTTTTTTTTGTTTCTTTTCTTTTTACTTTCTCTTGCCTATATCAATATAAAGGAAGGAAAGTATTGTTTTCATGTTGATTTTTCAAAATCGAGTTTTCACCGAATCTACATGTTTTCAGACCCCCTGAACCCAAAAAACATGTTTTTAGTGATTGGTCTATGTGTGTGTGTGTGCGCGTGTGCGTGTGCGTGTGTTTCAGCAAACATGATGCCTACCCTATCTTGTAGAGCATAAAAAATTAGGTACATGAGGCGATTTTTAAAAAAATTGTAGGACCAGTTTTTGAGAAAATCGCAAAAAAGTGAAAAATTACACGAATAAACTACTACTTCCGGTTGACCGATTTTGATGAAAATGTTCGCGTCGGGTCCGGTAGTGGTATGTAACTAAAGTTTTAAGTTTCAAGTTCATACGATGTTCCGTTCTTGAGATATTCTGTATACACACACACGCGCGTGTGTGTGTATACAGAATATCTGTACAGAATATACAGAATATCAAGTTCATACGATGTTCCGTTCTTGAGATATTCTGTATACACACACACGCGCGTGTGTGTGTGTATACAGAATATCTCAAGAACGGAACATCGTATGAACTTGAAACTTAAAACTTTAGTTACATACCACTACCGGACCCGACACGAACATTTTCATCAAAATCGGTCAACCGGAAGTAGTAGTTTATTCGGGTAATTTTTCACTTTTTTGCGATTTTCTCAAAAACTGGTCCTACAATTTTTTTAAAAATCGCCTCATGTACTTAATTTTTTATGCTCTACAAGATAGGGTAGGCGTCATGTTTGCTGAAATTCTTGGTGAGGCTGTTTTCACGTAAAAAAATTGTTTTTTTAAGATTGCGGCGTAATTATGCATTTTACCGCAAAAATTTATATAATAAAAAGTGTAGAGAGTTTAAAATTCAACAACTTTTATTTCCAACATTTTTTTGTATAACGCTTAGTTTAGTGGTAATTAGCATTTTTCTGTTTTTTCTCATGAAAACTTGTAAAATATCTATTTTTTTTTAAGATTTCGGCCTTGTATGCATCTTATGACAAAAGTGTATATAATAAAATTTATAGGAAATTAAAAGATCTACAACTTTTATTAAAAGCATTTTTTGTACAGTGCCTAGTTTAGCATGAAAGAGCGATTTTCCGTATTTTCAAGCCAAACTGAAGGTCGATTTTCATTTTGCGTTTTTCACTCATGATGAAAATTAGGTTATGTTTTTAGAAGTTAGTTTTTTGTTTATTTCTAACGTTTTATTACTAATGTTAGGATTATTGTTAATTATTTGCATTGGCAAGAGAAAGTTGTGTGAGTGTTCACACCAGATTTTTACTTTGTCTTGCCTATGTGAATATATAGAAAGGAAAGTAGTTTTCATGTCGATTTTTCAAAATCGAGTTTTCACCAGATCTATATTTTTTCAGACCCCCTGAACCCAAAAAAACATGTTTTTAGCGATTGGTCAGTGTGTGTGTGTGCGTGTGTGTGTGTGTGTGTGTGTGTGTGTGAACACAATATCTCAAGAACGGAACATCGTACGAACTTGAAACTTGAAACTTAAGTTACATACCACTACCGGACCCGACACGAACATTTTCATCAAAATCGGTCAACCGGAAGTGGTAGTTTATTCGTGTAATTTTTCACTTTTTTGCGATTTTCTCAAAAACTAGTCCTACGATTTTTTTTAAAATCGCCTGGTTTACTCATTTTTTTTATGCTCTTTAAGATAGGGTAGGCGCCATGTTTGCTGAAATTCTCGGTGAGGCTGTTTTCACGAAAAGAAATAGTTTTTTTAAGATTACGGCTTTAATATAAATGTTAGCGCAAAAACTTATATAATAAACGTTGTAGAGAATTTAAAAACCTACAACCTTTATTTCAAACATTTTTTTGTATAACGCTTAGTTTAGCAGTAATTTGCGATTTTCTGTTTTTTTCTCACGAAAATATGTGAAAAATTGATTTTTTTAAGATTTCGGCCTTAGTATGCATTTTACAACAAAAGTGTATGTAATGAAATTTATAGAAAATTAAAAGATCTACAACTTTTATTGAGAGCATTTTTCTCCACGGAGCCTAGTTTAGTGAGAAAGAGTGATTTTTCGTATTTTTAAGCCAAACTGAGGTCGATTTTCATTTTGCGTTTTTCACTCATGATGAAAATAAGGTTATGTTTATTGAGGTTAGTTTTTTGTTTATTTCTATTGTTTTATTACTAATGTTAGGATTATTGTTTATTATTTGCATGGGCAAGAGAAAGTTGTGTGAGTGTTTCACACCAGATTTTTTTATATAGTGTACTGTGTGTAATAAAATTTGTTAAATATTTAATGGGAAGTAATTTGAATTGAAATTGAAACTTACAGCACTTTTCCTTAGGTGGGCAGTATACCTCAAACTATTTGGCTGTAGAAGGATGTAAATGAATATTTTTGGAGTTTTCTTCTTCTCACAATCAAGGGTTAGGCGCGCCCGCTTGTTTCGTCGCACAACAGCGATAAAAACAATTCTATTTTGAAATTATTTCATCTTTTGCGTGGCCTCTCTCCAACATCTCTCCACCTCTCCGGCCAGTACTTTTGGAATCAAAATTTTAATTTAAAATATCTATATATTTAAAACGCAAAACCACTTCCAATGTATTTTAAATGGGAATTCTTTAAACTCTTAAATACAGAGTTCTACCGAACGGATTTTTATAATTTTTACATGGTTTTAAAGAGTATTCTTTCCTGATTCGGTAAAAAGTTCTAAACTTGAAATTCATGCTAAATCCGAGCTTCATTTTACGAAATGAAAAAGAACAAAATATATTGTTTACAACGTATAGCTCTGTGGGTCTCCCACGTAATCAACACAATACAATATCATAAGGAAAGTCAGTCATGGTTAATTTCATTGAAATTCAATGGTAAGTGTTTCATATAAGGCCTTTGATAATAAAATATTTATGAAAATTTGTGTTGTTGTTTAGGTGAATAGCCGAAAGGCTGGTTGGAACCTATAGAGGTAGGTTTAACTACCGTAAGTAAAAACGAGGAGTGAGGTGGTTTACTATTGCCGTCTCCCTTATCTGCATCTTATTGTGCGACGGGTCCACTAGTAAATAATAATAATATAATATAATAAAATAATAAATAATAGGTAATAAAATAATATATAATTTAATTTAATAATAAATTAAACTGCCGATAACAGACAGGTGTAGTGGAAAATATGAAGTTACACAAGGCACGGTAACTTGCACCAAATTTGTAGTGGTAGAAACGAAGCTTCCACTAAAACTGGTAGTGTGTCGAAACGACACAGCTTATTTTTAGTTACAACAACTAAAAATTTTATCTAAGTTACAACGCCCTGCGGCGAAAACCGAACCCTCCCTTCCACCAGACTTCGGAACGGACAAAACACTGTTGTAATTCTCCACCGGGAGAACTTCAAAAGTGGCCCACCCCGAAACCGGATAAAAGAAAAGAAAACGGCTCACACCACGAAGACGCTGAAACTTAAATGACCAATAGGGGGGCAAATCCACCAGCCAATTTTAGAACCCAACCAGGCACTGAAATTGAGTCCAGGGATTAATTAGCAACCCAATAAAAAAAACAACTAACGTAGCTCAAATGATGGCAAACACTCGCTCTAAGTACTGCGAGGGTGAGATTGTAGAAAATCTATGCCGGTTCAAATGGTAGAAAAATAAATTATAATCTGACACCCAGAAATGAATTTAAAACAAACTACTTTAATTCAAACATAATGAAACATAATATCAACAAAGATGTTAACAAATTCTTTGTAAACAAACAAAAATAGAAATTTTCTTTTACAAAAAAAAAACGTTAATTCCTCATTCCAGAGAACGAGAGATAAAAAAAAAAAAAATCAATTTGCACTTATAATGAATCAAAAAAAAAAAGTGAAACTTAGAAAGACAAAAATGTATGAACAAAACCCATCTTAAAACTAATTAAAAAAAAAGTTATTTAAACCTCTGTTTGAAAATTCATAGCCTCGCGTTTGTAAAGAAAGAATTTAATAAATTACTAAACTTTTTATTAGATAAAACTTTAATTTAAAAACAAAATAATTGAATCTTTAATTCATTGCGTTAATTTATAAAATTTTATTAATTCTTCAGAAAAACAAACACATATCTAGGTCTTAAGGACATAGAATTTAAAACAAAAATTTGGAAAGAAAAAAATGAACCATTTTAAATACCTGAAATTGCGCTAGAAAATCACTTAGCCATCGGTTTTCAAACAGACGTACAAACAAAAAAATTATTAGGGAATGAGTTAGCCGAATTATTAGCCCAGCTAAGCTTAAACGGATATAAAAGAAAAGAAAAACTCTATAGAATACCAATAGAACATTAGAGTTTTTCAAAGTGGTAAAATAAAAAAAAACTGAGATGAAGGGATTGCAGTAATGAAATTCCTTCATTAAAGGCAAAACAAAAAAATATAAAAAAAATATTTTTTACGTGAAGTAAAAAAAAATTTAATATACCTTAGTGAATGAATGGAAATAAATAAAAAAAACTTCACGGATCTTGGCATCGTTTTAAATTCCAGTTAAATAAGCCTCAGATTAAATTCCAAGTTAAAATTTATTAGTAGATGATTAAACAGAGTTAAAAAAATATGAATGTGATAATGTGAATACGACCTTTTGTCCGGGGAAAAATTCTGTACGCATGAGTTTACACGATTATTACATGATTAAACACTACACATCCAATTGGTAAAGAAACGTAATAATTTTTTTTAAAGGGGAAAATAATTGGATATTTATTCAAACAAAAAGTGTTAACAAAAAAAAATTTATATAAAAAAAAAATGGACACTGAACAAAGATAACGAATGCGTGACACACTAGTGAAATGAAGATTTTATTAAATGGAACTCTTAAGGAGATGAAAACATTTTATGCAACGTGGAATCTCATGCGTACAAAATTTTTCTCTGGAAGAATGAATTTAAAAACCCAATATGAATAAATTGAAAAGAATATAAGTATTTTTGTTAAAATAACTACCCCATATTTTTCAGTTTCCACCAAACAGTATTATTTTATATAAAAAATTAAGGGGGCTTAAAATTTAGGAATTTTTTATAAAACATGATAAAATTAGAGTTACCTGGAATAAGATGTGAATTCTAAGGCTGTAAGCGCAAGACAAAGACATCGCGCGTTCACAACGATTGAGCGGAAACCCCCACTCCAAAAGGCAGTAGCAACGAGAGAGAGAGAGAGAGCGAGGAACACGTGTAACTTCTCTTTCTAACGCATAGAGAAATAGAAAAACTATGTGGAAAGTAAACGCGGGGGAAAGGGGGTGAGTTAACCAGCGGAAACGCGACATGCAGAATCAACGAAATTCCACTAGTCTACATGACTGCATTGCGATTAAGAAAGAATGAAAAAAAAAGCCTAAAAACGTATTATGAAGTAATAAAGAATAAAAATGTTAAGAATTATCTAGACTGAATAAAAAGAATAATTTTTATTTTGAAAGTCAAAAAATTCACTCAGAAATAAAATGGATTTTAATATTTTACCAAAAAGAAAGAAAAACTTGATTTTCTGGTAAAATATTACACGCCGCTTCGTTGGGGGAAAAAAAAATAAAATGAAGTTTTATTTTTTTTTTTTTTTTTTTGATCGAAACACTGGGCAGGAGGAGATGGCCGAAGATAGAAAACTGAAAGTATAAGAAAGAAAAGTGAACGATAGAGGAATGCAAAAATCTAAAAATATCTTTACTGCAAGGAGATGGTCAAGTAGTCTTTACATAAGTAATTTATGATAATGCACATGTTCGTGTTTTATTCCTAATGATATGAAAAAGAATTTAAAATAATTGTATTAGTTTCTACCGTAATGTAGAAATAGTAACTGTAGGAGAAATTCCTTGAACATTTTGAGATTTACGTATAGTCAAAGTACAAATTATATAAATATTTAAACCAGTTAAAATAGTTAACCATAAATAAATTGTTGAGTGAACAATATAAGTTTGATCAATAATAGCACTCCAAGGATTAGGTGTCTGGATTGGTTTGTTCAAGTTAGAAGGCCAAGGGTCAAGTTGTTTGATGACAGGAAAGGAAATATTCCAGTTTTTGTTGAGGATATGAGATAAGTTGTTTGTGATGGGTGGGTAGTAGTCTAGTACATGTGAAAAAGGTAATGCAGCAAAGTGTGTCCAGGAATGCGGGACAAAGTGTTTTAGTGTAAAATCTGCAGGAGATCTTGAATCGCAGGGAAACGTTGTATGAATAAGGATATTCTGGTCTTGTTGAAGGGTGCAATTACATGGTAAGGAGAGATGTGTTATGCCAATGTTGACAGGTTTAAGCGGAATAACTTTTGTTGGGCAATTTATATTGGTGTAAGGTAGGACATTTGTTATTAAGTACTCAACCGGTGATTTCTCGAAGATGGATGTTGTTATCGACGGTCTGCAGGTGAAAGCGCAATATTTTTGAAGTTCTGGAATTGCTGTTCCTTTGATGAGATGTTGTATACAGGATGTTTGCATCGTTGGCGTATAGGTATGGCGAGGTAATAAGCATAATCTATCGTTGGCTTGGCATGATGTTGACGCCTTATCAATAATTTGTAATCTGGTTGTAGAATTGATGATGTAGAATGAGTCGTGTGAAAGATAACAGGTTTGGTCGTACCATTGTAGCGGAATTGGTGTGTACTGGTATAGTTGATATGCTGTAGTCACTGATGTTAACGGAACTTGAATTTTGATGATAATTTGTGCCGAGTAGAAGGTGCAAGTGGTTAATTTTAGATTCAAATATTCTCTGAGTAGATGTATAGGAATAGCCAATGTCTTGTTGTGGTGTTGAAGTTTATCCTGTAATTTTTGGAGATCTGAAGCTAACATTTTTGGAGGTAAAATCTCGCTTGGAACTTGATGCGACGAGCAGCGTTGTTGGATCTTGTTGTAATGAATGTCATATGTTGAGATGAATATGTGTCTGTAGGCAAAATATAGGTATTTCAAAATGTAGATAAAATGTTTGTTTTCTTCGTTTTCATCTGTTTGAATTTGGTTTATGACTTCTGAAAAGTCTTGATGTGTTTTCTTGAACAAGTCATTGATTTTGTTAAACGATGTGTTTAAGTGTTCACTGGTAGATGCAAGATGTTGATGATCAGACTGAAGTATTCCTTTTAGACCATTTAGATGTTGCGTGAGAAATTGTTCATTAGTTTCTACTGCGTGTAACTCGTGTACTGTGGCGATTGAACAACACCAATTCAGAAAATTTCCAATGAATTCTAAAGTACGCCTGGATCGTGTTGATTCAAATCGATGAGCATGGTTGTGGAAGAGAATTTTGGTTGTAGCATTGTGTAAGGTTTGTAGCATCGTTGGAATTTGACAGTGATTTGTAGGACGGCATGTTTGATCTTCCGTTGATTCGGTTGTATTCGTTTGGTTGAGTAATTTGGAGAGGAAATTAGTAAAATTGTCTGGAAGCGATAACTCAGGAGTTTGGAAATGACAGGATGAGGAGTTGGATTGTTGGAAAGGACAGGATTGGAATGTTGGAATGTGACGTCGAGATTTGGAAAGGAACGTGGATTGGACACAGGAATGGAGTAGATTAAAGGAATGGATGACTCGTAAATTATCGTATCGGACAGTGGTGTTAAGTAAATACCCTGGAAGACATGTACGGGGGTCGGGTGAACCGTATGGATAAAATAAGATGAAAAGATGATGGGGAAGAACTGAAGCAGTAAGGGAAGCATGTTAAGGAGATAGTATGGTTTGAAGTCGAAGTCGGACGGAAATGCTATTTTACAAGTAATGAATTTGAGTTGAAAATGAAACTGCTAATTTTAAATTGTTAGTAATGCAATTTTAGAACATTGAAAGTCTTAGTTTTGCTACAAAAATTAGATAATGAGTACAATTAGTGATCTGAAAATTTTATTTTAGTTTTTAAGAGGTTTAAGTTTGAATGAGGTTAACTTTTGTTTTTAAAAGAACATTAGAATAATATGCTTTATGTGTTTGTATTGTGTCTGTTGAATATTTTTAAACAATATTATTTTAATACAACTTATTTGAATGAACGAGATTACTTGAGCATTTTAGTTGCAGGAAAGAAAAGTATGAAAAATGAAAGATTAATTATAGTGAAAGTGGAAGCTAAATTCTGAATAAATTCATTAAATCGTTTGGTGGAGTGAAAAGTATTAAATATGCTTAAACTTAAATGTAATTTAACTTATCTCTAAAATAATCTTAAAAATAAATATATATTATTTTTTTTTTGTCTGTTAAACTATTGCACGGTAAGAGAAATTCACAACTTTTTTTTGACTAGAAATTGAAATGTTCTTTATGTTTTTGTTTAAATAGATCTTCAAGGTTAAATAATTATCTTGAGTAGATATTGTGTTTAGTAGGAACTGAAATGAGTTTTAATTGATGTTGTAATCTTGTATTATTTAGTTGGAATTTGAAAACCTGTAGATGAATACGAGATGGACTCCGGAATCCGACGATGGTGTTGGAAATCCAGCATCCACTCTGTGATAATGTCTAGAATGCGTAGGCCTGGTCAAGCGATTGGAGAGGAACGTTCATCAAAGTATGCCGTCTCTGGATTACTCTCGTTTTTCTTCGATCTGTTGACAGTTTTAAAAACTTTTAAGCAAACAAAGATAAAATAAGTTATGCAATAATTGTTTGTATGAACTCGGAGTGAAATGTATTTAGGAGATATGTCCTTGTAATGCTGAAATTACAAAGGATGTAAATTTAAGCAAGGAAAGATTGCTTGCAAAAATTACATTGAGAAATGTAATATTTTAAATTATAATGAGTAAGGTATTGCACATGAATGGGTACAAATTATACCACACTAAGAACTAAATGACTGAAGTTACCTATATGTAATGGGGAGATAATTAAAGGGATCCTTAATCTAAGAGGGAATGATTGTTGAAGGGGGTCTTAACCTAAATGAAAAATTATACCAAATATTAGTACTATCTTAAGTTATTAGAGCAGTTCAGAGTATTAGAATATTGCACGTAATAAAACATCATGCTTGGAAAGGGCATGGACGTTTACTGTCAAACAACCAAAACTTGTGTGGCAGAAGGCGCTGAGTTCTGTCTTGTGGAGACACAAGAGTTAGACCTCTCAGCACTTAAGGTGAAAGAGTAATTAAATCTGGACGGATAAACTCAATAACTAAATCATAGTATATAGCTTAAAACTAAAATCTCGGTATTACACAACAATAGCACTTAAACTTAATGTAGGAATCAGTTGAAAATCAAGCGTTATACTTAGAGAGGGCATAAACGCTGCAACAGTAGTACTTAAACTTAATGTAGGAATCAGTTAAAATCAAGCGTTATACTTAGGGAGGGCATAAACGCTGCACAAAAATTAAACAAACCTTGGAATAATAAATAACGGAATAAAAATCTTAAACTTAAAGAGTATGGTATAAACTAATGGTAAATTGACACGGAGCAGGACTAGAATTGCTATCTATTGTAAAATAATAAATAAACTCTACTTAACATAAGGAAGGACGGATTGGAATTAGAACAACCTAATAATGGAAGGATGAAGGAAAATTCAACAAGCAACACCTCGTAATAGTTGTAAACTGAACTGAAATTGAATAGAGAACCTAAAATTTGCATAGAACTCGAATGAAAAAGAAAAATTTGAGATAGACTGAAATTTTGGAGAGAAAAAAAAATTATAGTGTCTCAGAAATCTTTTGAAGGTTAACTCCGGACTGAAATTAAATGGGCATAGGACAGGAGAAAGGAATAACCAAAAAGCAAGAAAATTTTGGACACACGTCGGGAATCTGGATTGGAGAAAAAAAATGATAGCAGGAAAAATGCGCAGCAATTCGCCCCCTGATACATACTTCCACAAACGCACATGCATACGTACAATCACACAACCAGCATTCACTTTCATTCACACAGCACATACAATCTTGACTGCATACAAGACCCCATCAGTGGGATAAACACCTCGCTTCTCGGAATCCCAACCCGAGAAGGTAGGCAAAGAATAAGGCCTTGTACTCAATCAAGGTAGGGCAAATGGAAGACATTGGAAAGAAAAAGGGAGGGAAAAGGAAGGGATCAAAGGAAGCTACCCCTTGATACGAATTAAAAAAAATTAGGCGTCACAGGAGCCTTGAAAAGTATGAAGACGCATCACGGAAGAAGTTAAATGAATGAGTTGAAATAGAAGGTGTAATGAGACAATTTAAAGAACGTGAAAAAGACTGAAGCGAAGGTGTACTGCAAGTTCTTGAAGGCTGAACTGAAACAAAGGCTAGAACTACCAACTGTATCCTTCAAGAAAGGCCAAAACAGAAGGAAAAATGTGAAAGTACGAGGACAACCTGATGAATTTGAGGAGTCGAAAAGGTGGAAAGGTAAATGACATTGGGGAGAAACTGATACTAATGGATGGGAAAAAAATAAAAACGAGATTGATTAATTATAACTGTAGGAAATTAAACTTAAAATGTGGGGGAGAATAATTATCGAAGTGTAATTTGACATCAACTTAAAAATAAAAAATGAAGATGATCAGATCGAGGTAAAACTTATCAGATAGTGAAGCGGGCCTACGCATAAGGAAAAAGAGAACTTAAAATTAATCTTAAAACTAAGCTTACGAGTAATTACCCTAGAATCTAATGAGTTAAATCACAACCCAAATATAATTAGTTCAATAAATAAATCTCGAATTCGCCGCTTGTCACAAAATTGTTCTGTCGACAAAAGTAGGTAAAAAAAAACTTTTGGAAGCAGAAATCAGACACAAACAACTAACGGAGTGCAAAATTTCAAAAAAAAAATTGCAAAAATTGCGTTAACAAAATTGCTGACTTGAAATGGGAATGGATTTAAAAAAAAAGAATTGACATTTGTAGCGTTATCAAATTTGTAGTGTTATCAAATTTTAAGTAAATTTATATGTATATTTATGTATATTATATTATAGTATAGTATTTTTATGTATAATTATTTTATTATGTAACTTTGTAGTGTAATCAATTTTAAGTTATTTTAAGTTAATTTTAAGTTAACTTGATATGGAAGTTGAAGAGTCAAATAATATTGTGAGTTTTAGTGAATTAAGGAAGAAGATGACTAGTCATACACCGCACAACAAACTTTTAAAATTAATCAAACGACAGGGAACAGGTAGTGTGGTATGCCCAAATTCGATCGTTAACACACACTACAATGGCCATGACTATCTGCAAGAAATTCCATTTGACAACTCATACCTGAGGAGAGATCGTCCGGAGAGATTCCAGTTGGGAAATGGATATCCAATTGATGGCCTTGTACTCAAACAAGGTAGGGACCAAATTTGTAGTGTTATCAAAAACCAAACTTGGAGTACCAGAGACTACCTAGGGACCAGATTTGTAGCACTAGCAATCCGAAATCAGAACGGAACGGAGCGGACCTACCAGCAACCTACCAAAAGCGAGCAGCAAGGATCCGAACCCCCCCTAACGGAGTGGACCTAAAACCCGAAATCAGAACGGAACGGAGCGGACCTACCAGCAACCTACCAAAAGCGAGCAGCAAGGATCCGAACCCCCCCTAACGGAGTGGACCTATAACCCGAAATCAGAACGGAACGGAGCGGACCTACCAGCAACCTACCAAAAGCGAGCAGCAAGGATCCGAACCCCCCCTAACGGAGTGGACCTATAACCCGAAATCAGAACGGAACGGACAGCTTTACTAGCTGAAAAGGACAAGAACTCGAAGGAACAGCAAGCAAGGATGGCAAACGCGAAGCAAACGGCCAGGAAGTCGACCCGCGGTAAGACACCTGGTATTTGATAACACAGCAGCACTAATCTACAGATCTACACATTAGCGCCAAGATTGGAAGTTCTATAACAGTTTGTGAAAAGTTGAACGAATTCGAGACCATTTATGCCCTTAAATCTACATATATATTATACATTGTTCAAAAATTACTATACTAGAAATGCACAACCCTTGTTAGAAATCAGTGTGGTGAATTCAATCTTCTGTTAATTGAATTTTACAGAAGCTCATCAATAAAACAACTAGTGAGTCCTGTGGAAAAAGTTGGTGAGTATATTAATTCAAAGCACAAAGGTGATAATGAGAGCATGTCATGAATGTGAGATGAACATACAACTGTAATTGTTAGTGATCATTACAATTCTGCGATTGAGTTCTATGAATAAATTTCTTCAATCGGCTCACATGGACAACCTGCGGTGTTAATTTGCCGAAACGTTCTAAAATAACCTCATAATTTAATGGACTTATGACTCTTGAAATCCTGTATGGACCACGGAAATTAGATGCTAACTTTGGCGATTTTCCTGGAGCTGTTTGTGGAAAGAAAACCAATACCTCGTCATTAACAGAAAATTTCACATCTTGATGCGTTCTGTCGTAATACTTCTTTTGTGTGTCTTGAGCCTTGGAAAGAATTGCTGGTAATTTTTCACGAACCTGTTGAAGGATTTTTAACTGGTCTAGTAGTTCGACATCATTTTCTGTTTCCAGTAATGGTAGATCAAACGGTGATAGCGGATGGTATCCATGTAGTAAATAGAACGGTGAATACCCCAAAGACTTTTGAACTGAAATGTTGTACGAGAAGATAACAGGTTGTACAAATTTATGCCAGTTACTCTGATTTTCGTTGACATAAAATTTTAGCATTTGTAGTATTGTAGAGTTAAAACGTTCTGTAATGCCTGTAGTTTGCGGACGATATGGTGTGCTGGTGTGGTGTTCAACTCCTAGTTGTAAGCACAGATGATTTATCGTTGAGTTAATGAAATGAGAACCTTGGTCTGTTTGAATAATTTTAGCGCATCCGTATTGAAGGAAGAGTTTGTATAGAAAATTTGCTACAGCGTTTGCATTATTATGAACCGTTGGGGTTGCCATTGCAAACCGAGTTGTAGAATCCAGGGCTATGAGAATGTGTTGAAAATTTCCAGTAGTTTTTGGAAGAGGGCCTAAAAAATCGAGAACTATTTTTGTGAAGGGAGTTGAGGTAATTTTGATTGGATGAAGAAGACCAAATTTCTTTGAACGGGGAACCTTAATAATTTGACATTCGGGACACGATTTGACGTAGGCTGTTATGTCTTTAGACATATTAGGCCAGAAGTATTTCGTAGAAATTTTTGAAATGGTTTTTTGAATTCCTAAATGGGCACCTGACATGGGCGAATCATGGTACATTTTGATGACTTCGGGAACTAAAACAGAAGGAAGGACGAGGCGCAAAGTAGTGGAATTATCATGAAATAATTTGAAGTACACAAGATCATTTTGAAGAGTATAACGTCGGGACATGCGTTTGAAGTTTTGAGAAGTGTTTGGAGAAGAAATGAGAGCAAAATAAATTTTACTGATCAAATCGTCCTGTTTCTGAAGTAGGTTAATATCTAATTTAGAATTAATTGGGATTGGAACAGAGTCTGAATTTGTTTGAAGTACATGAAAGGACGTGGAAGGGGTGTCTGCCGTAGATGGGGAAACTGAACTGAAATTATCATGTGAAACTGAAGCAGAGGTGGAAGTGGCATTAATCAAATCTATGTTATGTTCTACTGGAATATCTAGAGGAGATCTGGAAAGCGCGTCTGGTACATTGAGGAATTTTCCGGGAATATGTTTAATAGTATAAGTGTATTCGGATAATTGAAGTAGTAATTTGCTTAAACGAGATCCAGGGTCTTTAAGATTTTTAACATATTGAAGAGCGGAATGATCTGTGATTATAGTAAAAGGCCTACCGTACAAGAAATGCCTAAAATGTTTAACGGAATATACGATGGCTAAAAATTCAATTTGGGAGACCGACCAGTTAGACTCATTAGATGTTAAGCGTCGAGAAACGAAGGCTATAGGTTTCATCTCGTTGTTATTATTCCTTTGGCATAAACAACCTGCTATACCAATGCGTGAAGCGTCGCAAAACAAGAACGTTGGTCTAGAGTTGTCGAAGTATTCCAAGATAGGTGGATTAACAATTAAGTTCTTAAGTGTTTCAAAAGCTTTTTCGTGATCTGTAGTCCAAATAAATTTCTGATCAGCTCTAGTAAGCTGAGTTAACGGATAGGCTATGTGGGTAAAATTACGAATAAATTTTCTGTAAAAGCCTACCATACCAAGAAAGCTACGAACCTCCTTGACTTTAGTAGGAGTCGGGAATTTTGTGATTGCTTCGACGTTTTGAGGAAGTGGAGAAATTCCCTCATTGGAGATCTTATGACCCAGAACTTTCACTGAATTATAGAAAAACTTGCATTTCTCTGGTTTTAACTTCAGGGATGCTGAGCGCAGTCTAATGAAAACCTCCTTAAGTACCTCTAAACATTTTTCGAATGAGGCCGCATGTACATATAAGTCGTCGATGTAAAAGTTAAGATTTTTATACAGTAGATCGGATAGTAAAAATGTCATATTTCGGTTGAAAGCAGCTGGGCTAACAGATAATCCCATTGGTAGACGTTTGAAACCATATAAGCCAGTTGGAGTAATGAATGCTGTGATTGGAATGCATTCTGTCGCAATACGCTGTGTGAAAAAGGCTTGTGATATATCCATAGTAGCGAAAAATTGTGAACCACCGAAAGACTCCAAGATTGTGGAAGGATTTGGCAAAGGAAATTTATCGTGAATGATTTTCTTATTAATTTTTCTGTAATCAACCACCAGTCTCGAAGAACCATCAGGTTTGTGAACTAAGAACGCAGGACTCGCGTAAGGCGATTTCACATCCATAATAACATCAGAAGATTTAAGCTTGTCAATGATTTTACTAAGTTCAGACAATTCATAGGCAGAGAATTTATACGGGCTGTTAAAAACTGCATCTTGATCAACTAGCTTTATGTGTACGGGCGGCAGGTTAGCTTCTGGTAAGTCGAATTCATCTTTGGAGAAAATATCTTGAAAATCGGAAATTAAAGAAGTTACGGCTTTGTATTGTGACTGAGACAATTCCGGATTAATGTCTATTAATTTATCATGAATAAAAATGGGTTCATGTTGGTTTGTGACTGGAGAAGAAACATTGACTTGAAATACATGAGTTTGTGGGGAAGATATCATAAGTGTACCGAGCATTAATCCAGTTGGAAAATAAATGGGCGACGGAGAAGCATTATTTATTGAGAACTTCAAATGAGAAGCGTCGGAGGGAATTAGGGTAATGTTGACAAGAGAAACATCAGCGATATTAGAATTTTGTTGGAAATCAAACTTGAACACAGAAGATAAAAATTTGTCAACGGAAGTGTCTATCTGAAGCGAGGAATTTGATGGTAATAAAATTGTATGAGAAGTAAGAACAGGTGTGGGCTTGGAAAAATATTCTGGAATATTAACGATTGGTGCCTGAGCTTTATCGAAGAGGGGAGTTATATTGGAATAATCATCTGAAGCGAAGAATTGGAGTTCATCAGAAATATTATAAAGAAGATAATTCGAGTCACTATCCGGGAAAATTTGTAATGCATTGGAAACACTATCGGAAAGCGAAGGGATGCTTGAGCTAGTAATACGATGTACTGAATGTGGTTTGAGAAAATTAACGTTGTTAGTGGGTGTAACTTTTAGATCAGTAGTTGACGAATAATTGTGAGAAGATTGCAAATTATGAAGCCATTTTTTATTGAAATTGATTTTAAAGCATTTGCCATTCTTGAAAAACGAAATTTGATTTTCATTGAAGTCCAAAATAATGCCGAATTTTACAAGAAATTCGTTGCCTAAAAGAATTTGACAAGTTAGGTCCTTCACAACATACACAGCATGACAGAATGGTATTTTGGAAATGGAAAAGCACAAATTCGTTGAACCTAAAACTTCTAATGTTGAACCGTTCGCAGAAGTCAAAACAATATTCGAAGAAGGAGTGATTTCAGAAGGAGAGATTAAATCGGCATTGCAAAGAGATAGATTGGAGCCAGTATCTAGAACTATGGGGAGAGAGTCAGATTGGAGAGAGCCGATAACTGTTAAAGCCATTGTAGGTTGTTGTGTGGAAACATCTGTACAGAGCAGAGGTTGCGATGAAACCTGGAGTGAAGTGCTTAAGTCCTTCGAAGAAGGAACAAATTTGGAAGGAAAAGGATCGGATTTAAATTTGATCAACGATAATAAATGATTAAGACCATAGATGTGGGATGCAACCACATTAATGGGGAGGTTATGAACGAAACATTTCAGAATTTCAGAAATTTGTTGTTTGGAAACAAAAGAATACTTAAATGGTTCAAATTTTATGCCTATTAAGGTGCGGTATTTGAAAATATAACAAAAAGTGCGAATAAAGGAACCAATAATAATGTATGTTGAATCATAGGTGGCAGAAGTTCTACGAGAATTAAAGAAATAAGTTGAAATACATTTAACATTGCACTCAGAAATAATTGAAGAACATAGGCGTTTGGTAAGAGATAGATTTTTCCCTAAGGATGGATCTGTTATGAAGACTTGCCTAGCTTTGACATCAAAAATTAACAAAGACCAAATATAGTTACGGTTAGATTCACTAGGCGAAGCTTGGAAAACTGGTACAAACATGAAGTCAGAATTTTTGAAATCAGAAACAAAGTTATTTGGTAACGAGATGGATTCTTGGTTTGAAACTAATTGAATAGGGTGTACAACGGAGTATGAAAAATCTACAACGTGAAAGAAATGATTATTAATTGTCTGTAAAATAATGTGGACTTGTTCACAAGACAATTCGGCATTTTCTGAAACGCATAAATTCGAAGGAAGCGATAAATCTGAAGGCTGAATCGCATAAACTGAAGTTGAAATGTTAAACTGAGCATTAGGAACTTGAAAACTAAATGAATCACAAAGGTCAACCTCCAAGGATGGCGGAATGTTACTGTCATAATGAGAAGAGGTTAGGTTGTTAGAATAATTAGGATTAATGAGTTTCATTTTTGAGGAACGCGCCGAAACATTTGAAATTGTACTTGAATTGCTGTTTTTATTTAAAGTTAAAGAAGCTTTGGAAGAGGTATTTTTAACAGCTAATACGGTTGAAGTAAGTGAGGTCAAACACCGACCTCGAAGGCTTACACGTTTTTTGATGGGTGTGTGTTATATCGACAACGACTAATGGAGTGTCCTGGTTTGTTGCAAATTTGACAGAAATATCTGTGTTGGGCGGGCATGGCTGTTTGAGGTTGAAGAGGGTGGTTGAATTGCGAAGACGAAGCATTTGGAAAATTTTGAGGCATTAAAGGCCTGGGCGAAAACATTTGGGGTTGTTGAAATGGACTTACTGGATTGAATTGAGGCGTTCCTTGAATCGGTGGGAAATTTTGTGGAATGGGCCTAGTTGGGTCGAAATTAAAATTGTTTGGAAATTGTGGGTTGTTGAATTTATGTCGTGGTTGCGAATTGAAATGTGGCCGATTTTGGTGACTACCATGTTGGCGATTCGGATTGCTACTAGAAGTAGGGCGACCTGCTTGTGTTGTTTTGCTATTAGTGCTGTTATTTTGAAACCTGTTGTGCGATGGAGCATTACTTTGATTGGTTACAACTTGGACCTGATGTGAAATGGCATTAACAGGCGAGTCGACAGATGTAGAAACATGGAAATTTAATAGATTTTTTGATTCCTGGAACTTCCTAACGTTGGTTAACAATTTATCTAAAGTAGAGTTGTCGCACAGAGAAATTTTATCTAAAATGGAGGGCAGGAGGCCCCTCAAGATGTATTTACAAACTTTCTGTTCTGGCATTTGCGGATCGATGCGTGAGCATAAATGCATTACATCAGCTATGAATGAAGATGTATGTTCAGAAATTAGTTGTCTTTTATTAAATAAAGTCATCTCCAAGAGATCAGAGTCGCAATCCAAACGGAAGTGTTTTAAGAATTCCTGTTTCACGAACGAATAATTCATCTGGGTTGAATCAAAACGTAACTTAAGATCGTCAAAGAAATCCAACGCTGTATTCTTTAAGTAAAGCGGTAAAAACTGGAGTTTAAACTTATCGTCCCAAAAATTTACAATAGCTGCTCTTTCAAAATCTTTAAAAAATGTAGCAATGTCATCGTTGCCTTTCCCCTGGAACACTGATGGAGTGAAAAATGGCAATTTAGCCTTAGGCCCAGAAGTTTGTGGCGAAGCGTCCATGATAATAGCAGGATCCGTTTGAGTGCTAATAGAAGTAGATGGTTGAAGGAACTTAATAGACAGTGCAGTCTTTAAGTCAGCAAGGTCGGGATACTGTTGTTTTAATTCATCAGACAAAGATGCGTGATTCAATAAATAGTCTAAAGCATGTTCTCTGGAAACCACAATTGAATTTGGGTTTTGGAAGAAGTGTTTGCGAAGACGTAAGACCCCTCGGATGTATTCTAAATCGGCGCCAGAAGGAATGAAAATATTATGTTGGCTTGCTACCAGGCGAGCCTGATCCAAGGAAAGCGATTTGATTGTAATATTACGCAGATCTGACATATGGATAACCACACAAAACGAGATAACCTTACCTTTATACTTAACCTGAACAGTAAACACAAAAATGAATAAAATGTAATGAAAGTTGAATACTGACAGATTCCCAATGAAATACTTGCTATAACCAAATGATATGATCGATGGAAAATGTGGCCGGCAGATGACTGCTGTTGAATGAAAGGTGGAAAAGATGTCCCAGCTGGTATTGTATGTCAGATGAATGAAGTGAGTGGCTCAGATGAAATCGCTTACTGGAAATGTCAAGGTGTGTCGCTCCAACGCTGGTTCTGGAATAAGATGTGAATTCTAAGGCTGTTAGAAAATCACTTACAAGTGTTCTAGTGAACTAAATTTGTAGGTTAGGTGGAAGTATAGACTAGCTTGTCATGAAATATGTCATATGTTTTTCTGGAAAGGGAGAAATCTAACCTAAAATAACCTTTCTTAACTTGTAGATGTAATTTTCAGGTTTGTGAAACTGAATTGTTAAGTTGTGTAACTTAACTGACATCCAGGGTGTACAAAATGGCCTCACAACTTCAGATCACAGAATGTACACTTTTTTTTAGGTTAGGATACATGAGACCATCGCTAAAATTATAACACAAAAACAAGAATACAACCTAAATAGTATGAGTCGGCTGGATAATGGAACTCACAATATTTTTATACACCACAGAAAATTCATATTACAGCTTTATGCCAGGTGTAATCTTTAAGGTCGAAACGCACACAAAAATAGTGTCACAAAACATACATTGATTACATCTAACCACATGAGTTTCCTCATAACCTAACTTCGTTAAAGAACTCCGTTAGAAATGTCAAAATTCCTTTAACAGACAGAAAAGCATTCAGCTTTTGTATTGAATTACAATCCAATTAGTTGCAGACAATGTATTCAATTTGACCAAACTAAACAGTTTAAGTAACAGTAATTAAAAGTCTGGCCACCATTTTATGCCATCAAAACAAAAACAAAACCACACAGTTAGCTCCAAAAACAATATGTATAGTATTTACATTTCGACTGACTCTTAAGGTAATAAAACCAGCCATGAATAACCTAAAAGTTAGCGAATATAGTACAAATATTTCAAAGTTAATACATCACCGCAAAGTAATATAATTACAACCAATAGTTTTCCTTCAACTTTATGTAGAAATCGTCGGAAAGCCACAGACTCATACGTCAATTCTTGATGTCCAATGCAGGCTGGATCGATGTTACAACGGCTAAGAGCAGAAATTTTAAGAAGGAAATTGACTATGCACAAAGTTAACAAAGAACGAATTAAACACACTTATAGCACAAAATATAGATTAGAAACTAACTCAACACTGGACAGATGTGAAACGAAAAGCCTTTACTAAGCTGTGTCGACAAAATTAGAAGTAAAACCGGAACTATGTGACAAGGCAACATTGTGAAATAATTTAAGAATAACAAGCAAACGTCCATTTTGTGGGAATTATTACAACGGAACTGAACGAATTGTAAATAGGTTGTAGAATGGCCAACGCGACAGATGAAAAATATGTTGGGCAAAGAAAAATATAAATAGCAAGTTGTTCCAAGTTTAGCTTGTGACATATAGTATGTTAACCAATGAAATCCACCGTAATGTTGTTGTAAAATACCTGAAAAACTTTACAATTCTCAAAGATATTATTAGTGTATTTAAAGCGTTAATATTACAAGTCAATTTAAAATTTTTGGGCTGTCATTCTTAAACCATAATTCCTGTAAATATTACTAATCTTATTCCATCCTAAAGCAAGAACATTATTGCCAACATTATCACAATAATTAAGATAGAAATTAAAATTCCAAATTACTATTGAATTGTTATTTCACAGAATTAGTAACATTTGCAAGTATTGTTAAACTTATCTTAAATATAAGTTCGTACTATCAAACTAAACTTATTCCTAACATAATCCTAACCATAATTATTCGAATGTCAGATAATATGAACCGGTAAGCCTCCACCAAATTTGTAGTGGAAATTATGAAGTTACACAAGGCACGGTAACTTGCACCAAATTTGTAGTGGTAGAAACGAAGCTTCCACTAAAACTGGTAGTGTGTCGAAACGACACAGCTTATTTTTAGTTACAACAACTAAAAATTTTATCTAAGTTACAACGCCCTGCGGCGAAAACCGAACCCTCCCTTCCACCAGACTTCGGAACGGACAAAACACTGTTGTAATTCTCCACCGGGAGAACTTCAAAAGTGGCCCACCCCGAAACCGGATAAAAGAAAAGAAAACGGCTCACACCACGAAGACGCTGAAACTTAAATGACCAATAGGGGGGCAAATCCACCAGCCAATTTTAGAACCCAACCAGGCACTGAAATTGAGTCCAGGGATTAATTAGCAACCCAATAAAAAAAACAACTAACGTAGCTCAAATGATGGCAAACACTCGCTCTAAGTACTGCGAGGGTGAGATTGTAGAAAATCTATGCCGGTTCAAATGGTAGAAAAATAAATTATAATCTGACACCCAGAAATGAATTTAAAACAAACTACTTTAATTCAAACATAATGAAACATAATATCAACAAAGATGTTAACAAATTCTTTGTAAACAAACAAAAATAGAAATTTTCTTTTACAAAAAAAAAAACGTTAATTCCTCATTCCAGAGAACGAGAGATAAAAAAAAAATCAATTTGCACTTATAATGAATCAAAAAAAAAAAGTGAAACTTAGAAAGACAAAAATGTATGAACAAAACCCATCTTAAAACTAATTAAAAAAAAAGTTATTTAAACCTCTGTTTGAAAATTCATAGCCTCGCGTTTGTAAAGAAAGAATTTAATAAATTACTAAACTTTTTATTAGATAAAACTTTAATTTAAAAACAAAATAATTGAATCTTTAATTCATTGCGTTAATTTATAAAATTTTATTAATTCTTCAGAAAAACAAACACATATCTAGGTCTTAAGGACATAGAATTTAAAACAAAAATTTGGAAAGAAAAAAATGAACCATTTTAAATACCTGAAATTGCGCTAGAAAATCACTTAGCCATCGGTTTTCAAACAGACGTACAAACAAAAAAATTATTAGGGAATGAGTTAGCCGAATTATTAGCCCAGCTAAGCTTAAACGGATATAAAAGAAAAGAAAAACTCTATAGAATACCAATAGAACATTAGAGTTTTTCAAAGTGGTAAAATAAAAAAAAACTGAGATGAAGGGATTGCAGTAATGAAATTCCTTCATTAAAGGCAAAACAAAAAAATATAAAAAAAATATTTTTTACGTGAAGTAAAAAAAAATTTAATATACCTTAGTGAATGAATGGAAATAAATAAAAAAAACTTCACGGATCTTGGCATCGTTTTAAATTCCAGTTAAATAAGCCTCAGATTAAATTCCAAGTTAAAATTTATTAGTAGATGATTAAACAGAGTTAAAAAAATATGAATGTGATAATGTGAATACGACCTTTTGTCCGGGGAAAAATTCTGTACGCATGAGTTTACACGATTATTACATGATTAAACACTACACATCCAATTGGTAAAGAAACGTAATAATTTTTTTTAAAGGGGAAAATAATTGGATATTTATTCAAACAAAAAGTGTTAACAAAAAAAAATTTATATAAAAAAAAATGGACACTGAACAAAGATAACGAATGCGTGACACACTAGTGAAATGAAGATTTTATTAAATGGAACTCTTAAGGAGATGAAAACATTTTATGCAACGTGGAATCTCATGCGTACAAAATTTTTCTCTGGAAGAATGAATTTAAAAACCCAATATGAATAAATTGAAAAGAATATAAGTATTTTTGTTAAAATAACTACCCCATATTTTTCAGTTTCCACCAAACAGTATTATTTTATATAAAAAATTAAGGGGGCTTAAAATTTAGGAATTTTTTATAAAACATGATAAAATTAGAGTTACCTGGAATAAGATGTGAATTCTAAGGCTGTAAGCGCAAGACAAAGACAAATCGCGCGTTCACAACGATTGAGCGGAAACCCCCACTCCAAAAGGCAGTAGCAACGAGAGAGAGAGAGAGAGCGAGGAACACGTGTAACTTCTCTTTCTAACGCATAGAGAAATAGAAAAACTATGTGGAAAGTAAACGCGGGGGAAAGGGGGTGAGTTAACCAGCGGAAACGCGACATGCAGAATCAACGAAATTCCACTAGTCTACATGACTGCATTGCGATTAAGAAAGAATGAAAAAAAAAGCCTAAAAACGTATTATGAAGTAATAAAGAATAAAAATGTTAAGAATTATCTAGACTGAATAAAAAGAATAATTTTTATTTTGAAAGTCAAAAAATTCACTCAGAAATAAAATGGATTTTAATATTTTACCAAAAAGAAAGAAAAACTTGATTTTCTGGTAAAATATTACACAGGTGGAGTGTCAAATTATTTGCACTCAATCTGTTAGTTGCAGGGCTAAAATAAATAGTTCTGTTTCTTATCACATGGTCACCCAATTAAATGACCGAATCATTTAAGAACAGAAGAGGTAGAGGTGTAATACTCTCTAATCAGAGTTATCTCCTCTGAAAGTAATGAATTTCATTGTACAGCCAGACCCTGTGGTGAATGAAGTGAAGGTGTCATTTGCAGAGTGGGCCCGGCATGCTGATAAGCATACTTTTCCACTCAGTGAGTTGTGGCAATGGTAAACCACCTCACTCCTCGTTTTACGTAACAAAACCTCTAGAGGTACAAACCAGCCTTTCGGCTGTTGACCTAAACACAATAAATTAAAAATTAATAAATAATAATAATAATAATTAATAAATAATTAATTAATTAATTAATAAAATAATAAATAAATTAATTAATAAATATAATTTAATAATAAAATAATAATAATAATAAATAATATAAATAATTTAAATTTTGAAAATTAATTTTCAAAATTTTCTGTTTCAGTTGAATAAAACGAGATTTATAATAAAAGCTTGGGAAGAAGAGAACCTGGAGATTACTATAGATCCGCAATACGTGAATGTACCTTTTGCGACATTGAGAGCGCTGCTTATCGGAACTGTCTATCAGGCGAGCCCAGAAGATGTTTCGTCTGAGTTGATGACCAGTTCTAAACCGGAGGTGGCTCATTATAGCAGTATGATCGACCCAGTCATACTCAGCATTGACGCCACGCTTGAATTAGCCAAATTGGAACTGTTGAACGTCACAAAAGCGGATCTGATTTTTAAAGTGAGTACAAACCCCCCCACCCACGGGGGTTGGTCTAGCGGTAGTTAATGCGACATTAAATAAATACATTTGAAAAAAAATACCCTTGTGTATGTCCCCTTGTTACCCTTGTATGTTATGTGTGTGTGTGTGTGTGTGTGTGTGTGTGTCTGTATGTTGCGTATGTGTATTACAGTTATTAAAAATAATCATAAGAATTATACATAAATTTAAAAGTTCTGCTGAATTGTAAGATTTGTTTGATATGAAAAAGTTTTATATTACTGTAAAATATGTAGTAAGACTTAGGCGGAGTGCACACCTATACGATACGATACGATACGTAAGATACGATATTTATTGTATATCTTACATGACTGCACACCAGTGCGATACGATATTTATCGTTTATCTTACAGTGTGCGATACGATTTTATTTGTACGATACAATCTTACAATTTCCTCAGTATATAATGAGTTCTTCAAGAGAAGAGGATGCTGTGATCTCCTGCTGGTATATCCGTAGAAGGCGAAATAAAAGGATAAAAAGAAGGTTTTGGGTTCATCCATATAATTTACACTATGCACACCACAGCTCAGCTATTGTATATAAAGAACTATCGCTGCATGAAGATAAATTCACGGAGACATACAGAATGAGACCTGAGAATTTTTATTTTATTTAAAATTTAGTTTCCTCCGATTTAGAGAAAAAGGATACTCGGTACACGATGGCCATCACTGCAGCCGAACTACTGTAATTTTTTAAGTGGTAATGCCATATACACGGATATTTTTGTACCTCATTTACAAAGAATATCATAAAAACAGGATCGTCCTTCATATTGTAAAAATATAATTAAAACAAATTTTTAACAATGAAAATAAGAACACGCGATAGTATGATGTTTTAACAGGGGTGTCAGGGCGACTAATGTCTTAAGATATTTATTGCATAAGACAGGCCGAACATATCGTATGCTACAGATATCTTACGATAGATGTCGCTGTATTACTGGTGTGCGGCAAGTTTTCACCAGCAATGTGTTTTGTATTGAGCAAGCAGACATTTATCGTATCGTATAGGTGTGCACTCCGCCTTATTGTTAGATCTGAACCGGAGGCGTGCCAGATTATAGAATGCCGGACTAAAGAGTGATTACTGTACATTGTTTGCTCATGACGCCCGTTTCACAGCACGTTTTTTTACTTTCTCTTGCCTGTGTTGTTGTTTAGGTCAACAGCCGAAAGGCTGGTTTGAACCTCTAGAGGTTTTTACTAAGTAAAACGAGGAGTGAGGTGGTTTTTACCATTGCCTTCCTCACTGAGTGGAAAAGTACGCTTATCAGCATGCCGGGCCTTCTGAAAAGCACATATTTTCCACTCTGTAAATGACACCTTCACTTCATTCACCACAGGGTCTGGCTGTATAATAAAATTCATTACTTTCAGAGAAGATAACTCTGATTAGTGTCTTTTACACCTCTACCTCTTCTGTTCTTAAATGATTCAGTCATTTAATTGACTGACCATGTGATAAGAAACAGAACTATTTATTTTAGCCCTGCAACGAACAGATTGAGTGTAAATAATTTGACACTCCACCTGTCTGTATGCCTTACCACCTCTTGTCTTGCCTATATGAATTATATAGGAAGGAAAGTATTGTTTTCATGTAGATTTTTCGAAATCGAGTTCTCACCGGATCTACACATTTTCAGACCCCCTGAACTCAAAAAACATGTTTTTAGTGATTGGTCTGTGTGTGTGTATGTACAAAGTATCTCAAGAACGGAGCATCGTACGAACTTGAAACTTAAAATTTAAGTTACATACCACTACCGGACCCGATATGAACATTTTCATCAAAATCGGTCAACCGGAAGTAGTAGTTTATTCGTGTAATTTTTCACTTTTTTGCGATTTTCTCAAAAACGAGTCCTACGATTTTTGTAAAACTCACCACATTTACTAAGTTTTTCATGCTCTACAAGATACGGTAAGCGCCATGTTTGCTGAAATTCTTGGTGAGGCTTTTTTCACGTAATGAAATTGTTTTTCTAAGATTACGGTTTATAATGCATTTTAGTGCAAAAATGTATATAATAAAAGTTGTAGAGAATTTAAAATCCTACAAACTTCTATTTAAACATTTTTTTGTATAACGCTTAGTTTAGCCGTAATTAGCGATTTTCTGTTTTTTTCTCACGAAAACGTGTGAAAAATCGATTTTTTTAAAGATTTCAGCCTTAGTATGTATTTTACAACAAAAATGTCTGTTAAAAAATTTATAGGAAATTAAAAAATGTACAACTTTTATTTAAAGCATTTTTCTTTACAGAGCCTATTTTAGCGTGAAAGATTGATTTCCGTATTTTTAAGCCAAACTGAAGTTGATTTTCATTTTTTTAATGTTTTATTACTAATGTTAGGTTATTTTGTTAATTATTTGCATTGGTAAGAGAAAGTTGTGTGAGTGTTTCACACCAGATTTTTTTTTACAGGTATCAGCAATTGATGTGATGAAATGTTCCGCTTTCGATTATTCAATCAGCCATACGATTAAATTTATAAACGTTGGAAAAACGCAAATTAAATTTGTAGTGACCGTTGATAAGCCATTTTCAATCAAACTGATTAAGCAGATGAAGTCGAAACGTATTTTACCGACGCTCAGCGAAACTTTATTACTTCCTAAAGAAGTTTGTGAGGTAACATCAGAGAAAAATATATGCTTTTTAATTGAAAATTTTCAGCTGATGTCTTAGAATTTCTATCAAATCTTATTGTTATAGTAAAGTAGATTCCAGAGAATTTTATAAAGTTGCAGTAAAATATAAATGAATTGTTTATTATATGAGTTAGATGAAACAATGACGGGTATTTTAGTATTTTTTAAGAACATCTTTATTTATTCACCTACATCAATTTTGTTTCGTTTAAAGTAATCCCACTCAGATATAATACACTTGTGCCAGCGCTTTTCCCAATCTTGGAAGCACTTCAGGAACTCACCTTTTCGTATAGCTTTCAGCTCCGTTAGCGATTCTCTTTTTTATCTGATCAGTGGTGGCAAAACGTCGTCCTTTTAGCTTCAGAAATACAAAGAAGTCGCAGGGGACCATGTCCGGCGAATATGGTGGCTGAGGTAACACAATGGTATTGTTGTTTGCCAAAAATTACGCACGAGCAGTGAAGTGTGAATGGGAGCATTATCGCGATGCAATTTCCACGAGCGCGGGTTTGCCACAATTCTGAGCATTTTCGGCGAATCACTTCACGCAAATGACGCATAAATAAGTAGTATTCCGTATTGACCAAACAACCACATACAGGAACTTTAGATGCACTACACCATTGGAATAAAAAAAAACTGTGAGCAAAACCTTCACATTTTGATAGGACTTGTCAATTTTTTTTCGGTCTTGGCTCTTCGGCCAGCTTCTATTGGAATGACTGGGCTTTGGTTTTGACGTCATACCCGTGTCTTTTGTCTCCTGTTATGACTATTTGCAGAAATTCTGGGTCATCGTTGACTTCATTGAGCTATTCACGGGCGATATCGAGTCAACATTCTTTTTGTTCAAAATTTAGTAATTTCAGAACGAACTTTCCTGCCGCACATTTCATGCCCCAAAATATCCTACAAAATTGCTTGACATGATCCAAATGATATACCTACCTCATCAGCAACCTCTCCGATAGTGGTTCTGCGATCTTTCAGAATCATTTTTCTCACTTCTACGACGCTTTCGTCAGTTATTTATGTGCTAGGGCATCCAGGGCATGCGTATTTTCCTATCCGTTTCCGGACACCCCTCGGCCAGCTACGCCCATTCCGAAGGAATTTAAGCAGCCTAGTGGTTTTAAAGTGCTACCTAGGAACCCTCAACCCCTGAGAGGCCAACCAAAATGAGTGGGTGCGGTCACGTCCGCTGGGCGCCCCACTCCCCTCAGTACTCGTGTAAACGTTGGACGAGTCACCGACGAGCTCGTTACGCAGCTAATGCTTTGCACGTGGCTCTACCACAGATGGATGTGCTGTGAATAGCACACGGAGGTGCTACACCCAGCGCCCGTTACCTAGAAAGCAGGTTAGGATAGGGTAGCTAAAGTGCAGTTCTATGGGCACACTCTGTGTGGTCTGGGGCGTGCCCCGGCGTCCAGGGCAGCCGTCATCTTCAATGTTTTTATCGCGGCCAATTTTGAACCGTTTTTACCACTTGTAAACTCTTGTTTTCCTCATAGTAGATTCACCAAAAGCCACTGTCAACATTTTGAATATGTGTTACGACAATTGATATCAATTTTCACTCAAAATTCAATGCAAACTCTGATCCAATTTTTCGGAAGTAACAAATAGCCGAGTGAATGGAGACACATGTAATCTTTTCAACTACTAACAATAAACTGTATATTCAAAATGGCTGCAAATTCAAACATACGTTAGAAACAGGTGTACCAACAAGGTAAAATAAATATTTTGGAAATCGGATTTACAAAGCTCGTGAAATTTTAAAATTCCTGTTTTTTTTTAGCAAACCTTGTGTGTCTGTGGATGTGTGTGTATTTAGTGGGCGTATTGTTATTAGATAAGGAGCGCGAGGGGAAGTGCTTGTGAGAGAGAGAATGACTTGTAGTGGGGAGATTTACAGTTATCAGATGAATTAATGTCCCATAGCTGAGCGAGTGAGAGGGAGATATGTGGCATAACTACGCATGCGCTCAAAGGTCTTTACCGTTATAATCCAAATCTGAAAACATACTACAGTCGATATCTTGGTTGTTAGTTTACTGCACACATAAACGCTTGCTCACAACAATGAGTAAAATTATACAACAATGTTATTGGAATGGCGCATATGGGTTGTGCGAGTGAGAGCTTTATGCATTGTCTAAATCCCATGGCTAGGGGACGTTTGTAGTAGATAAACCTAGATTTTGTTTTTAGTTTACAACGTAGTAGCGGTAATTCAGCGTAATGTAATGCGGTTCTCCCACATTTACCCCTTCCATAGCCATTTCTCTTCATTGTGTCATCTCTCTTCTCATCTCACAACACACCCTAGCTGTATTAGACATCGTGTTACGTCTTTCATTTAAAGTTTCAGCTGTTTAAAACAGTTCTTTTCAGGATGAACGTACCGTACTACTGAGTGATTATATTAGAATTAGGGTTATACAGTAATCCCTCGTTATTCACGGGGGTTACGTTGCGGAGGGTTACTGCGGTTAGTAAAACCGCGGATAATGATAGGCCTACCTTATATGAACGAAAAGATGGGGATTAGGTTCTGAAGGAAAAGTCCCGTATGTAGTCGTTTCAAGTGTTTAATAGTTTTAGCAACATTTTACCATTATTATAATCTATGAATATTCAATAAATACAGTAATGTTCGCATAAAAAATTTAATTGCTTTAAAATAGTTAGTTAGGGCTCTTTGCATCTTTTTCTTTTCAAACTCCTTGTGGACTTCTTCGTATGGTATCATCAGCTCCTGAGTCCTCTTTTGAATTGAAGGGCCCTTTCCATGACTGGATCCTTCTCCAACACGTGGTCAGCCAATATGTTGCCATGCTGAGGATCTCGTTGACGGTTTGTTAAGAAATGCTTGCCTTCGTTTCAGGATCGTCGAACAAACGAAGAACTGTACGTACATACGAAGAAGTTAGACTGACACATGGAGGAAAACGTACGGAGAAACGTACAGTATGGTGCCTGGGCGTACATATGGCGGTGAGGGTGGGGTGTTACTGGCAGGGCCCGGTACCCGATGACACGCTCACTACGTACAGTACGCAGAAATCTAGGTTGGCTCATGGTGGCCGTCGCCATATGTAATATTTTACCAGAAAATCAAGTTTTTCTTTCTTTTTGGTAAAATATTAAAATCCATTTTATTTCTATGTGAATTTTAACTTTCAAAATAAAAATTATTCTTTTTATTCAGTCGAGATAATTCTTAACATTTTTATTTCTTTATTATTTCATAAAACGTTTTTAGGCCTATTTCATTCTTAATCGCAAATACAGTCACGGATGCTCGTGGAATTCGTTGACTCTGCATTGCATTTCCGTTAGTTTGTTCGTTCTCTGCTTCCCCCTTCGCCCCGCCATGCATTACGACATAGTTTTTCTATTTCTCTATGCGTTAGAAAAGGAAGTTGCACGTGTTCCTCGCTCTCTCTCTCTCTCTCATTGCTACTGCCTTTTGGAGTGGGGGTTTCCGCTCAACCGTTGTGAACGCGCGATTTGTCTTTTGTCTTGCGCTGACGGCCTTAGAATTCACATCTTTTTCCAGGTAATTCAAATTTTATCATGTTTTATAAAAAATTCCTAAATTTTAAGCCCCCTTAAAATTTTTATATAAAATAATACTGTTTGGTGGAAACTGAAAAATATGGGGTAGTTATTTTAACAAAATACTTATATTCTTTTTCAATTTATTCATATTGTTTTTTTTTTAAATTCATTCTTCCAACGAGGAATTTTGTACGCATGAGGTTCCACGTTGCATAAAATGTTTTCATCTCCTTAAGAGTTCCATTTGATAAAATCTTCATTTGTTCTTTTTCGTTAACTTTTTTTTGTTAACACTTTCCGTTTGAATAAATATCCAATTATTTTCCCTTTTAAAAAAATTATCACGTTTCTTTACCAATTGGATGTGTAGTGTTTAATCATGTAATAATCGTGTAAACTCATGCGTACAGAATTTTTCCCCGGACAAAAGGTTGTATTCACATTATCACATTCATATGTTTTTTTTTTATTCTGTTTATTCATCTACTAATAAATTTTAATTTGGAATTTAATCTGAGGTTTATTTAACTGGAATTTAAAAACGATGCCAAGACCCGTGAAGTTTTTTTTATTTACTTCCATTCATTCACTAAGGTATATTAAATTTTTTTTTGCTTCACGTAAAAAATGTCTTTTTTTTATATTTTTTTTGCCTTTAATGAAGGAATTTCATTACTGCAATCCCTTCATCTCAGTTTTTTTTTTTATTTTACCACTTTGAAAAACTCTAATGTTCTATTGGTATACTATAGAGCTTTTTCTTTTATATCCGTTTAAGCTGGGCTGGGCTAATAATTCGGCCGACTCATTCCCTGATAATTTTTGTTTGTACATCTGTTTGAAAACCCATGGCTAAGTGATTTTCTAGCGCAATTTCAGGTATTTAACATGGTTCATTTTCTTTCCAAATTTTTGTTTTAAATTCTATGTCCTTAAGACCTAGATGTGTGTTTGTTTTTCTGAAGAATTAATTAAATTCAATAAATTAATGCAATGAATTAAAGATTCAATTATTTTGTTTTTAAATTAAAGTTTTATCTAATAAAAAGTTTAGTAATTTATTAAATTCTTTCTTTACAAACGCGAGGCTATGAATTTTCAAACAGAGGTTTAAATAAAATTTCTTTTTTTAATTAGTTTTAAGATGGGTTTTGTTCATACATTTTGTCTTTCTAAACTTCATTTTTTTGATTCATTATAAGTGCAAATTGATTTTTTTTTATTTTTATCTCTCGTTCTCTGGAATGAGAATTTAACGTTTTTTTTTTGTGTGTAAAAGAAAATTTCTATTTTTGTTTGTTTACAAAGATTTGGTTAACATCTTTGTTGCTATTATGTTTCATTATGTTTGAATTAAAGTAGTTTGTTTTAAATTCATCTCTGAGTGTCAGATCATAATTTATTTTTCTACCATTTGAACCGGCATAGATTTTTCTACAATCTCACCCTCGCAGTACTAAGAGCGAGTTTTTACCATCGATAGAGCTACGTTATTCAAATCTGGGTTGCCAATAATCCCCTGAGTCCAATTTCAGCGTCTGGTTGGATTCTAAAATTGGCTGGTGGATTTTGCCCCCTATTGGTCATTTAAGTTTCAGCGTCTTCGTGGTGTGAGCCGTTTTCTTTTCCTTTATCCGGTTTCGGGGTGGGCCACTTTTGAAGTTCTCCCGGTGGAGAATTACAACAGTGTTTTGTCCGTTCCGAAGTCTGGTGGAGGGGAGGGTTCGGTTTTCGCCGCAGGGCGTTGTGACTTAGATAAAATTTTTAGTTGTGGTAACTAAAAATAAGTGTGTCGTTTCGACACACTACCAGTTTTAGTGGAAGCTTCGTTTCCACCTCCACAAATGTTGGTGCAAGTCACCGTGCCTTGTGTAACTTCATATTATCCACTACACATACTAGTGTGTGACTCAACATGATACGGATGCCAAAATATTTATTCAAACACATGTTTTCAGAATTGTATAACTTCCCAACCAAGTACGGTGTACACAAGGTGAGAAAACGAACGTATTTTAAGGTTTTACGCCCACAGACAAAGTCCACGGATACCAACGGATTACTGTATTACATAGATTCCCCTAAGTTGTTTTAGTCATTATTCACTTTAGTTGCTTTAGTCATTTTCTAACAACCGTTAAGTTTTTTGTTTATTTAAATCATTTATTTAATGATAGGGGTTTAAAAACCGAGAACATTGTGCGAATGTATTGGCACGGGTCCCCACTATGCTAGTAAATATTAATAAATTTTAAAATGTAATAAAATTAAGTGAAATGTTATTGATTGTGTTGTCACAGTATGTGATTGAACTTAGCGTATCGAAAGCGTTTATTCAAGAGATCATCTCTGCCACCCCGATACCAATACCAAAAACTCGCGAGGAAGCGAAAATATTCTACAACCTATTTACATTTCGTTCAGTTTCGTCGTAATAATTCCCACAAAATGGACGTTTGCTTGTTATTCTTCAATTATTTCACGATGTTGCCTTGCCACATAGTTCCGGTTTTACTTCTAATTTTTGGTCGACACAGCTTAGTAAAGGCTTTTCGTTTCACATCTGTCCAGTGTTGAATTAGTTTCTAATCTATATTTTGTGCTATAAGTGTGTTTAATTCGTTCTTTGTTAACATTTGTGCATAGTCAATTTCCTTCTTAAAGTTTCTGCTCTTGCCGTGGTAACATCCATCCAGCCTGCATTGGACATCAAGAATTGACGTATGAGCCTGTGGCTTCCCGACGATTTCTACATAAAGTTGAAGGAAAACTATTGGTTGTAATTATATTAATTTACGGTGATGTATTAACTTTGAAATATTTGTACTATATTCGCTAACTTTTAGGTTATTTATGGCTAGTTTTATTACCTAAAGAGTCAGTCGAAATGTAAATACTATACATATTGTTTTTGGAACTAACTGTGTGGTTTTGTTTTTGTTTTGATGGCATAAAATGGCGGCCAGACTTTTAATTACTGTTATTAAAACTGTTTAGTTTGGTCAAATTGAATACATTGTCTGAAACTATTGGATTGTAATTCAATACAAAAGCTGAATACTTTTCTGTCTGTTAAAGGAATTTTGACATTTCTAACGGAGTTCTTTAACGAAGTTAGATTATGAGGAAACTCATGTGGTTAGATGTAATCAATGTATGTTTTGTGACACTATTTTTGTGTGCGTTTCGACCTTAAAGATTACACCTGGCATAAAGCTGTAGTATGAATTTTCTGTGGTGTGTAAAAATATTGTGAGTTCCATTATCCAGCCGACTCATACTATTTAGGTCGTATTATTGTTTTTGTGTTATAATTTCTAACCTAAAAAAAAAGTGTACATTCTGTGATCTGAAGTTGTGAAGCCATTTTGTACACCCTGGATGTCAGTTACGTTACACAACTTAACAATTCAGTTTCAAACCTGTAAATTACATCTACAATTTAAGAAAGGTTATTTTAGGTTAGATTTTTGGGTGAAAACAATTTATTTTCTCCCTTTCCAGAAAAACTTATGACATATTTCATGACAAGCTAATCTATACTTCCACCTGACCTACAAATTTAGTTCACTAGAACAATTGTAAGTGATTTTCTAACATGATTGGAAATTTATCTTTCAGAACCAGCATTGGAGCGACACACCTTGACATTTCCAGTAAGCGATTTCATCTGAGCCACTCACCTCATTCATCTGACATACAATACTGGCTGGGACATCTTTTCCACCTTTCATTCAGCAGCAGTCATCTGCCAGCCACATTTTCCATCGATCATATCATTTGGTTATAGCAAGTATATCATTGGGAATCTGTCAGTATTCAACTTTCATTACATTTTATTCATTTTTGTGTTTACTGTTGAGGTTAAGTATACAGGTAAGGTTATCTCGTTTTGTGTGGTTATCCCTATGTCAGATTTGCGGGGTATTACAATCAAATCGCTTTCCTTGGATCAGGCTCGCCTGTTAGCAAGCCAACATAATATCTTCATTCCTTCTGGCGCCGACTTAGAATACATCCGAGGGGTTTTACGCCTGCGAAAGCATTTTTTTCCAAAATCCGAGTTCTATAACGGTATCCCGTGAACACGCTTTGGACTATTTGGTCAATCACGCATCCTTGTCGGATGAATTGAAACAACAGTATCCTGATCTTGCTGACTTAAAGACCGCACTGTCTATTAAGTTTCTTCAACCATCGACTTCTGTCACCACACAAACGGACTCTGCTGTTATCATGGACGGTTCGCTCCAAACTTCTGGCCCTAAAGCTAAATTGCCATTTTTCACTCCATCAGTGTTCCAGGGGAAAGGCAACGATGACATTGCTACATTTTTTAAGGATTTTGAAAGAGCAGCTATTGTAAATTTTTGGGACGATAAGTTTAAACTCCAGTTTTTACCGCTTTACTTAAAGAATACAGCGTTGGATTTCTTTGACGATCTTAAGTTACGTTTTGATTCAACCCAGATGAATTATTCGTTCGTGAAACAGGAATTCTTAAAACACTTCCGTTTGGATTGCGACTCTGATCTCTTGGAGATGACTTTATTTAATAAAAGACAACTAATTTCTGAACATACATCTTCATTCATAGCTGATGTAATGCATTTATGCTCACGTATCGATCCGCAAATGCCAGAACAGAAAGTTTGTAAATACATCTTGAGGGGCCTCCTGCCCTCCATTTTAGATAAAATTTCTCTGTGCGACAACTCTACTTTAGATAAATTGTTAACCAACGTTAGAAAGTTCCAGGAATCGAAAAATCTATTAAATTTCCATGTTTCTACATCTGTTGATTCACCGGTCAATGCCATTTCACACCAGACTCAAACTGTGTCAAATCAAAATAATAATCCATCGCACAACAAGTTTCAAAATAACAACAGTCATATCAAATCAACACAATCAGAGCGACCTACTCCTAGTAGCAATCAAAATCGACAACATGCAAATCAACAAAATCGGTCACAATTTAATTCGCAACCTCGACCTAGATTCAACTGCCCACAATTCCAAAACGGTTTTAATTCCAATCCAACTAGGCCCACTCAACAAAATTTCCCACAGATACCAGGACCATCCCACTTCAATCAAGCTATCCCGTTTCAACAACCCCAAATGTTTTCTCCTAGGCCTTTGATGCCCCACAACTTTCCGAATGCTTTGTCTACACAATTCGGCCACCCTCTTCAACCTCAAGCGGCCATGCCCGCCCAACATAGATATTTCTGTCAAATTTGCAACAGACCAGGACACTCCATTAGTCGTTGTCGATATAACACACACCCATCAAAAAACGTGTAAGCCTTCGAGGTCGGTGTTTGACCTCATTTTCTTCAACCGTATTAGCTGTTAAAAATACCTCTTCCAAAGCTTCTTTAACTTTAAATAAAAACAGCAATTCATGTACAATTTCAAATGTTTCGGCGCGTTCCTCAAAAATGAAACTCATTAATCCTAATTATTCTAACAACCTAACCTCTTCTCGTTATGACAGTAAAATTTCGCCATCCTTGGAGGTTGACCTCTGTGATTCATTTAGTTTTCAAGTTCCTAATGCTCAGTTTAACATTTCAACTTCAGTTTATGCGATTCAGCCTTCAGATTTATCACTTCCTTCGAATTTATGCGTTTCAGAAAATGCCGAATTGTCTTGTGAACAAGTCCACATTATTTTACAAACAATTAATAATCATTTCTTTCACGTTGTAGATTTTTCATACTCCGTTGCACACCCTATTCAATTAGTTTCAAACCAAGAATCCATCTCGTTACCAAATAACTTTGTTTCTGATTTCAAGAATTCTGACTTCATGTTTGTACCAGTTTTCCAAGCTTCGCATAGTGAATCTAACCATACCTATATTTGGTCTTTGTTAATTTTTGATGTCAAAGCTAGGCAAGTCTTCATAACAGATCCATCCTTAGGGAAAAATCTCTCTCTTACCAAACGCCTATGTGCTTCAATTATTTCTGAGTGCAATGTTAAATGTATTTCAACTTATTTCTTTAATTCTCGTAGAACTTCTGCCACCTATGATTCAACATACATTGTTATTGGTTCCTTTATTCGCACTTTCTGTTATATTTTCAAATACCGCACCTTAATAGGCATAAACTTTGAACCATTTAAGTATTCTTTTGTTTCCAAACAACAAATTTCTGAAATTCTGACATGCTTTGTTCATAACCTTCCAATTAATGTGATAGCATCCCACATTTGCGGTCTTAATCATTTATTATCGTTGATCAAATTTAAATCAGACCATTTTTCTTCCAAATCTGTTCTTCCTACGAAAGACTTAAGCACTTCCACCCAGGATTCATCGCAACATCTACTCTATACTGAAGTTTCAACACAACAACCTACAATGGCTTTGACAGTTATCGGCTCTCTCCAATCTGATTCTCTCCCCATAGTTCTAGATACTGGCTCCAATTTATCCCTTTGCAATGCGGCTTTAGTTCTTCCTTCTGAAATCACTCCTTCTTCGAATATTGTTTTGACCTCTGCGAACGGTTCAACATTAGAAGTTTTAGGTTCAACGAATTTGTGCTTTTCCATTTCCAAAATACCATTCTGTCATACTGTGTATGTTGTGAAGGACCTAACTTGTCAAATTCTTTTAGGCAACGAATTTCTTGTAAAATTTGGCATTATTTTGGACTTCAATAAAAATCAAATTTCGTTTTTCAAGAATGGCAAATGCTTTAAAATCAATTTCAATAAAAAATGGCTTCATAATTTGCAATCTTCTCACAATTATTCGTCAACTACTGATCTAAAAGTTACACCCACTAACAACGTTAATTTTCTCAAACCACATTCAGTACATAGTATTACTAGCTCAAGCATCCCTTCGCTTTCCGATGGTGTTTCCAATGCATTACAAATTTTCCCGGATAGTGACTCGAATTATCTTCTTTATAATATTTCTGATGAACTCCAATTCTTCGCTTCAGATGATTATTCCAATATAACTCCCCTCTTCGATAAAGCTCAGACACCAATCGTTAATATTCCAGAATATTTTTCCAAGCCCACACCTGTTCTTACTTCTCATACAATTTTATTACCATCAAATTCCTCGCTTCAGATAGACACTTCCGTTGACAAATTTTTATCTTCTGTGTTCAAGTTTGATTTCCAACAAAATTCTAATATCGCTGATGTTTCTCTTGTCAACATTACCCTAGTTCCCTCCGACGCTTCTCATTTGAAGTTCTCTATAAATAATGCTTCTCCGTCGCCCATTTATTTTCCAACTGGATTAATGCTCGGTACACTTATGATATCTTCCCCACAAACTCCTGTATTTCAAGTCAATGTTTCCTCTCCAGTCACAAACCAACATGAACCCATTATTATTCATGATAAATTAATAGACATTAATCCGGAATTGTCTCAGTCACAATACAAAGCTGTAACTTCTCTAATTTCCGATTTCCAAGATATATTTTCAAAAGATGAATTCGACTTACCAGAAGCTAACCTGCCGCCCGTACACATAAAACTAGTAGATCAAGATGCAGTTTTTAACAGCCCGTATAAATTCTCTGCCTATGAATTGTCTGAACTTAGTAAAATCATTGACAAGCTTAAATCTTCTGATGTTATTATGGATGTGAAATCGCCTTACGCGAGTCCTGCGTTCTTAGTTCACAAACCTGATGGTTCTTCGAGACTGGTGGTTGATTACAGAAAAATTAATAAGAAAATCATACACGATAAATTTCCTTTGCCAAATCCTTCCACAATCTTGGAGTCTTTCGGTGGTTCACAGTATTTCGCTACTATGGATATTTCACAAGCATTTTTCACACAACGTATTGCGGCAGAATGCATTCCAATCACGGCATTCATTACTCCAACTGGCTTATATGGTTTCAAACGTCTACCAATGGGATTATCTGTTAGCCCAGCTGCTTTCAACCGAAATATGACATTTTTACTATCCGATCTACTGTATAAAAATCTTAACTTTTACATCGACGACTTATATGTACATGCGGCCTCATTCGAAAAATGTTTAGAGGTACTTAAGGAGGTTTTCATTAGACTGCGCTCAGCGTCCCTGAAGTTAAAACCAGAGAAATGCAAGTTTTTCTATAATTCAGTGAAAGTTCTGGGTCATAAGATCTCCAATGAGGGAATTTCTCCACTTCCTCAAAACGTCGAAGCAATCACAAAATTCCCGACTCCTACTAAAGTCAAGGAGGTTCGTAGCTTTCTTGGTATGGTAGGCTTTTACAGAAAATTTATTCGTAATTTTACCCACATAGCCTATCCGTTAACTCAGCTTACTAGAGCTGATCAGAAATTTATTTGGACTACAGATCACGAAAAAGCTTTTGAAACACTTAAGAACTTAATTGTTAATCCACCTATCTTGGAATACTTCGACAACTCTAGACCAACGTTCTTGTTTTGCGACGCTTCACGCATTGGTATAGCAGGTTGTTTATGCCAAAGGAATAATAACAACGAGATGAAACCTATAGCCTTCGTTTCTCGACGCTTAACATCTAATGAGTCTAACTGGTCGGTCTCCCAAATTGAATTTTTAGCCATCGTATATTCCGTTAAACATTTCAGGCATTTCTTGTACGGTAGGCCTTTTACTATAATCACAGATCATTCCGCTCTTCAATATGTTAAAAATCTTAAAGACCCTGGATCTCGTTTAAGCAAATTACTACTTCAATTATCCGAATACACTTATACTATTAAACATATTCCCGGAAAATTCCTCAATGTACCAGACGCACTTTCCAGATCTCCTCTAGATATTCCAGTAGAACATAACATAGATTTGATTAATGCCACTTCCACCTCTGCTTCAGTTTCACATGATAATTTCAGTTCAGTTTCCCCATCTACGGCAGACTCCCCTTCCACGTCCTTTCATGTACTTCAAACGAATTCAGACTCTGTTCCAATCCCAATTAATTCTAAATTAGATATTAACCTACTTCAGAAACAGGACGATTTGATCAGTAAAATTTATTTTGCTCTCATTTCTTCTCCAAACGCTTCTCAAAACTTCAAACGCATGTCCCGACGTTATACTCTTCAAAATGATCTTGTGTACTTCAAATTATTTCATGATAATTCCACTACTTTGCGCCTCGTCCTTCCTTCTGTTTTAGTTCCCGAAGTCATCAAAATGTACCATGATTCGCCCATGTCAGGTGCTCATTTAGGAATTCAAAAAACCATTTCAAAAATTTCTACGAAATACTTCTGGCCTAATATGTCTAAAGACATAACAGCCTACGTCAAATCGTGTCCCGAATGTCAAATTATTAAGGTTCCCCGTTCAAAGAAATTTGGTCTTCTTCATCCAATCAAAATTACCTCAACTCCCTTCACAAAAATAGTTCTCGATTTTTTAGGCCCTCTTCCAAAAACTACTGGAAATTTTCAACACATTCTCATAGCTCTGGACGCTACTACTCGATTCGCAATGGCAACCCCAACGGTTCATAATAATGCAAATGCTGTAGCAAATTTTCTATACAAACTCTTCCTTCAATACGGATGCGCTAAAATTATTCAAACAGACCAAGGTTCTCATTTCATTAATTCAACGATAAATCATCTGTGCTTACAACTAGGAGTTGAACACCACACCAGCACACCATATCGTCCGCAAACTACAGGCATTACAGAACGTTTTAACTCTACAATACTACAAATGCTAAAATTTTATGTCAACGAAAATCAGAGTAACTGGCATAAATTTGTACAACCTGTTATCTTCTCGTACAACATTTCAGTTCAAAAGTCTTTGGGGTATTCACCGTTTTATTTATTACATGGCTACCATCCGCTATCACCGTTTGATCTACCATTACTGGAAACAGAAAATGATGTCGAACTACTAGACCAGTTAAAAATCCTTCAACAGGTTCGTGAAAAATTACCAGCAATTCTTTCCAAGGCTCAAGACACACAAAAGAAGTATTACGACAGAACGCATCAAGATGTGAAATTTTCTGTTAATGACGAGGTATTGGTTTTCTTTCCACAAACAGCTCCAGGAAAATCGCCAAAGTTAGCATCTAATTTCCGTGGTCCATACAGGATTTCAAGAGTCATAAGTCCATTAAATTATGAGGTTATTTTAGAACGTTTCGGCAAATTAACACCGCAGGTTGTCCATGTGAGCCGATTGAAGAAATTTATTCATAGAACTCAATCGCAGAATTGTAATGATCACTAACAATTACAGTTGTATGTTCATCTCACATTCATGACATACTCTCATTATCACCTTTGTGCTTTGATTTAATATACTCACCAACTTTTTCCACAGGACTCACTAGTTGTTTTATTGATGAGCTTCTGTAAAATTCAATTAACAGAAGATTGAATTCACCACGCTGAATTCTAACAAGGGTTGTGCATTTCTAGTATAGTAATTTTTGAACAATGTATAATATATATGTAGATTTTAGGGCATAAATGGTCTCGAATTCGTTCAACTTTTCACAAACTGTTATTAAACTTCCAATCTTGGCGCTAATGTGTAGATCTGTAGATTAGTGCTGCTGTGTTATCAAATACCAGGTGTCTTACTGCGGTCGACTTACTGGCCGTTTGCTTCGTGTTTGCCATCCTTGCTTGCTGTTCCTTCGAGTTCTTGTCCTTTTCAGCTAGTAAAGCTGTCCGCTCCGTTCTTATTTCGGGTTTTCCGATCCTTGCTGCTAGCTTTTGGTGGTAGGTCCTCTCCGTTCTCGTTTCGGGTTTTCGGATCCTTGCTGCTAGCTTTTGGTGGTAGGTCCTCTCCGTTCTTGTTTCGGGTTTTCGGATCCTTGCTGCTAGCTTTTGGTGGTAGGTCCTCTCCGTTCTTGTTTCGGGTTTTCGGATCCTTGCTGCTAGCTTTTGGTGGTAGGTCCTCTCCGTTCTTGTTTCGGGTTTTCGGATCCTTGCTGCTAGCTTTTGGTGGTAGGTCCTCTCCGTTCTTGTTTCGGGTTTTCGGATCCTTGCTGCTCGCTTTTGGTGGTAGCTCCGTTCCGTTCTGGTTTCGGGTTGTAGAGGTCCGCTCCGTTCCGTTCTGATTTCGGATTGCTTGTGCTACAAATCTGGTCCCTAGGTAGTCCCTGGTACTCCAAGTTTGGTTTTTGATTTCCGCTGCAAATTTGGTTAGGGCCATCTGTTGGATATCCATTTCCCAACTGGAATCTCTCCGGACGATCTCTCCTCAGGTATGAGTTGTCAAATGGAATTTCTTGCAGATTTTCATGGCCATTGTAGTGTGTGTTAACGATCGAATTTGGGCATACCACACTGCCTGTTCCTGGTCGTTTGATTAATTTTAAAAGTTTGTTGTCCGGTGTATGACTGGTCATCTTCTTCCTTAATTCACTAAAACTCACAATATTACTTAATAAATATAAAAAATATTAAATAACTTAAAATTATTTACACTACAAAGTTACATAATAAAATAATTTTACATAAAAATACTATACTATAATATAATATACATAAATATACATATCAATTTTACTTAAAATTTGATAACACTACAAATTTGATAACACTACAAATTTGATAACGCTACAAATGTCAATTCTTTTTTTTAATTCCATTCCCATTTCAAGTCAGAAATTTTGTTAACGCAATTTTTGCAATTTTTTTGAAATTTTGCACTCCGTTAGTTGTTTGTGTCTGATTTCTGCTTCCAAAAGTTTCTTTTTACCTACTTTTGTCGTCAGAACAATTTTGTGACAAGCGGCGAATTCGAGATTTATTTATTGAACTAATTATATTTGGGTTGTGATTTAATTTATTAGATTCTAGGGTAATTACTAGTAAGCTTAGTTTTAAGATTAGTTTTAAGTTCTCTTTTTCCTTATGCGTAGGCCCGCTTCACTATCTGATAAGTTTTACCTCGATCTGATCATCTTCATTTTTTTATTTTTAAGTTGATGTCAAATTACACTTCGATAATTATTCTCCCCCACATTTTAAGTTTAATTTCCTACAGTTATCATTAATCAATCTCGTTTTTATTTTTCTTATCCATTAGTATAAATTTCTCCCCAACGTCATTTACCTTTCCACCTTTTCAACTCCTCAATTCATCAAGTTGTCCTCGTACTCTCACATTTTTCCTTCTGTTTTGGCCTTTCTTGAAGGATACAATTGGTAGTTCTAGCCTTTGTTTCAGTTCAGCCTTCAAGAACTAGCAGTACACCTTCGTTTCAGTCTTTTTCACGTTGTTTAAATTGTTTCATTACACCTTCTATTTCAACTCATTCATTTAACTTCTTCCGTGATGCGTCTTCATACTTTTCAAGGCTCCTGCGACGCCTAATTGTTTTTTATTTTGTATCAAAGGGTAGCTTCCTTTGATCCCTTCCTTTTTCCTCCCTTTCTTTCCAATGTCTTCCATTTGCCCTACCTTGATTGAGTACAAGGCCTTATTCTTTGCCTACCTTCTCGGGTTGGGTTCCGAGAAGTGAGGTGTTCAACCCACTGGATGGGGCTTTGTATGCAGTCAAGATTGTATGTGCTGTGTGAATGAAAGTGAATGCTGATTGGGTGATTGTACGTATGCGTGTACGTTTGTGGAAGTATGTATCAGGGGGCGAATTGCTGCGCATTTTTCCTGCTATCATTTTTTTTTCCACTCCAAATTCCCGACGTGTGTCCAAAATTTTCTTGCTTTTTGGTTATTCCTTTCTCCTGTCCTATGCCCATTATATTTCAGTCCGGAGTTAACCTTCAAAAGATTTCTGAGACACTATATATATATATTTTTTTTTCTTTTTCTCCAAAATTTCAGTCAATCTCAAATTTTTCTTTTTCATTCGAGTTCTATGCAAATTTTAGGTTCTCTATTTTATTTCAGTTCAGTTTCCAACAATTACGAGGTATTACTTGTTGAATTTTTCCTTCATCCTTCCATTATTAGGTTGTTTTAATTCCAATCCGTCCTTCCTTATGTTAAGTAGAGTTTATTTATTATTTTACAATAGATAGCAATTCTAGTCCTGCTCCGTGTCAATTTACCATTAGTTTATGCCATACTCTTTAAGTTTAAGATTTTTATTCCGTTATTTATTATTCCAAGGTTTGTTTAATTTTTGTGCAGCGTTTATGCCCTCTCTAAGTGTAACGCTTGATTTTAACTGATTCCTACATTAAGTTTAAGTACTACTGTTGCAGCGTTTATGCCCTCTCTAAGTGTAACGCTTGATTTTAACTGATTCCTACATTAAGTTTAAGTACTACTGTTGCAGCGTTTATGCCCTCTCTAAGTGTAACGCTTGATTTTAACTGATTCCTACATTAAGTTTAAGTACTACTGTTGCAGCGTTTATGCCCTCTCTAAGTGTAACGCTTGATTTTCAACTGATTCCTACATTAAGTTTAAGTGCTATTGTTGTGTAATACCGAGATTTTAGTTTTAAGCTATATACTATGATTTAGTTATTGAGTTTATCCGTCCAGATTTAATTACTCTTTCACCTTAAGTGCTGAGAGGTCTAACTCTTGTGTCTCCACAAGACAGAACTCAGCGCCTTCTGCCAAACAAGTTTTGGTTGTTTGACAGTAACGTCCATGCCCTTTCCAAGCATGATGTTTTATTACGTGCAATATTCTAATACTCTGAACTGCTCTAATAACTTAAGATAGTACTAATATTCGGTATAATTTTCATTTAGGTTAAGATCCCCTTAAACAATCATTCCCTCTTAGATTAAGGATCCCTTTAATTATCTCCCCATTACATATAAGTAACTTCAGTCATTTAGTTCTTAGTGTGGTATAGTTTGTACCCATTCATGTGCAATACCTTACTCATTATAATTTAAAATATTACATTTCTCAATGTAATTTTTGCAAGCAATCTTTCCTTGCTTAAATTTACATCCTTTGTAATTTCAGCATTACAAGGACATATCTCCTAAATACATTTCACTCCGAGTTCATACAAACAATTATTGCATAACTTATTTTATCTTTGTTTGCTTAAAAGTTTTTAAAACTGTCAACAGATCGAAGAAAAACGAGAGTAATCCAGAGACGGCATACTTTGATGAACGTTCCTCTCCAATCGCTTGACCAGGCCTACGCATTCTAGACATTATCACAGAGTGGATGCTGGATTTCCAACACCATCGTCGGATTCCGGAGTCCATCTCGTATTCATCTACAGGTTTTCAAATTCCAACTAAATAATACAAGATTACAACATCAATTAAAACTCATTTCAGTTCCTACTAAAGACAATATCTACTCAAGATAATTATTTAACCTTGAAGATCTATTTAAACAAAAACATAAAAAACATTTCAATTTCTAGTCAAAAAAAGTTGTGAATTTCTCTTACCGTGCAATAGTTTTTAACAGAACAAAAATAATATATATTTATTTTTAAGATTATTTTAGAGATAAGTTAAATTACATTTAAGTTTAAGCATATTTAATACTTTTCACTCCACCAAACAATTTAATGAATTTATTCAGAATTTAGCTTCCACTTTCACTATAATTAATCTTTCATTTTTCATACTTATCTTTCCTGCAACTAAAATGCTCAAGTAATCTCGTTCATTCAAATAAGTTGTATTAAAATAATATTGTTTAAAAATATTCAACAGACACAATACAAACACATAACGCATATTATTCTAATGTTCTTTTAAAAAACAAAAGTTAACCTCATTCAAATTTAAACCTCTCGAAAAAACTAGAATAAAATTTTAAGATCACTAATTGTACTCATTATTTCATTTTTGTAGCAAAACTAAGACTTTCAATGTTCTAAAATTGCATTACTAACAATTTAAAATTAGCAGTTTCATTTTCAACTCAGATTCATTACTTGTAAAATAGCATTTCCGTCCGACTTCGACTTCAAACCATACTATCTCCTTAACATGCTTCCCTTACTGCTTCAGTTCTTCCCCATCATCTTTTCATCTTATTTTATCCATACGGTTCACCCGACCCCCGTACATGTCTTCCATGGTATTTTCTTAACACCACTGTCCGATACGATAATTTACGAGTCATCCATTCCTTTAATCTACTCCATTCCTGTGTCCAATCCACGTTCCTTTCCAAATCTCGACGTCACATTCCCATCCTGTCCTTTCCAACAATCCAACTCCTCATCCTGTCATTTCCAAACTCCTGAGTTATCGCTTCCAGACAATTTTACTAATTTCCTCTCCAAATTACTCAACCAAACGAATACAACCGAATCAACGGAAGATCAAACATGCCGTCCTACAAATCACTGTCAAATTCCAACGATGCTACAAACCTTACACAATGCTACAACCAAAATTCTCTTCCACAACCATGCTCATCGATTTGAATCAACACGATCCAGGCGTACTTTAGAATTCATTGGAAATTTTCTGAATTGGTGTTGTTCAATCGCCACAGTACACGAGTTACACGCAGTAGAAACTAATGAACAATTTCTCACGCAACACCTAAATGGTCTAAAAGGAATACTTCAGTCTGATCATCAACATCTTGCATCTACCAGTGAACACTTAAACACATCATTTAACAAAATCAATGACTTGTTCAAGAAAACACATCAAGACTTTTCAGAAGTCATAAACCAAATTCAAACGGATGAAAACGAAGAAAACAAACATTTTATCTACATTTTGAAATACCTATATTTTGCCTACAGACACATATTCATCTCAACATATGAAATTCATTACAACAAAATCCAACAACGCTGCTCGTCGCATCAAGTTCCAAGCGAGATTTTACCTCCAAAAATGTTAGCTTCAGATCTCCAAAAATTACAGGATAAACTTCAACATCACAACAAGACATTGGCTATTCCTATACATCTACTCAGAGAATATTTGAATCTAAAATTAACCACTTGCACCTTCTACTCGGCACAAATTATCATCAAAATTCAAGTTCCGTTAACATCAGTGACTACAGCATATCAACTATACCAGTACACACCAATTCCGCTACAATGGTACGACCAAACCTGTTATCTTTCACACGACTCATTCTACATCATCAATTCTACAACCAGATTACAAATTATTGATAAGGCGTCAACATCATGCCAAGCCAACGATAGATTATGCTTATTACCTCGCCATACCTATACGCCAACGATGCAAACATCCTGTATACAACATCTCATCAAAGGAACAGCAATTCCAGAACTTCAAAAATATTGCGCTTTCACCTGCAGACCGTCGATAACAACATCCATCTTCGAGAAATCACCGGTTGAGTACTTAATAACAAATATCCTACCTTACACCAATATAAATTGCCCAACAAAAGTTATTCCGCTTAAACCTGTCAACATTGGCATAACACATCTCTCCTTACCATGTAATTGCACACTTCAACAAGACCAGAACATCCTTATTCATACAACGTTTCCCTGCGATTCAAGATCTCCTGCAGATTTTACACTAAAACACTATGTCCCGCATTCCTGGACACACTTTGCTGCATTACCTTTTTCACATATACTAGACTACTACCCGCCCATCACAAACAACTTATCTCATATCCTCAACAAAAACTGGAATATTTCCTTTCCTGTCATCAAACAAGTTGACCCTTGGCCTTCTAACTTGAACAAACCAATCCAGACACCTAATCCTTGGAGTGCTATTATTGATCAAACTTATATTGTTCACTCAACAATTTATTTATGGTTAACTATTTTAACTTGTTTAAATATTTATATAATTTGTACTTTGACTATACGTAAATCTCAAAATGTTCAAGGAATTTCTCCTACAGTTACTATTTCTACATTACGGTAGAAACTAATACAATTATTTTAAATTCTTTTCCATATCATTAGAAATAAAACACGAACATATGCATTATCATAAATTACTTATGTAAAGACTACTTGACCATCTCCTTGCAGTAAAGATATTTTTTAGATTTTTGCATTCCTCTAACGTTCACTTTTCTTTCTTATACATTCAGTTTTCTATCTTCAGTCATCTCCTCCTGCCCAGTGTTTCGATCAAAAAAAAAAATAAAACTTCTTTTTATTTTTTTTTCCCCCAACGAAGCGGCGTGTAATATTTTACCAGAAAATCAAGTTTTTCTTTCTTTTTGGTAAAATATTAAAATCCATTTTATTTCTATGTGAATTTTAACTTTCAAAATAAAAATTATTCTTTTTATTCAGTCGAGATAATTCTTAACATTTTTATTTCTTTATTATTTCATAAAACGTTTTTAGGCCTATTTCATTCTTAATCGCAAATACAGTCACGGATGCTCGTGGAATTCGTTGACTCTGCATTGCATTTCCGTTAGTTTGTTCGTTCTCTGCTTCCCCCTTCGCCCCGCCATGCATTACGACATAGTTTTTCTATTTCTCTATGCGTTAGAAAAGGAAGTTGCACGTGTTCCTCGCTCTCTCTCTCTCTCTCTCTCATTGCTACTGCCTTTTGGAGTGGGGGTTTCCGCTCAACCGTTGTGAACGCGCGATTTGTCTTTTGTCTTGCGCTGACGGCCTTAGAATTCACATCTTTTTCCAGGTAATTCAAATTTTATCATGTTTTATAAAAAATTCCTAAATTTTAAGCCCCCTTAAAATTTTTATATAAAATAATACTGTTTGGTGGAAACTGAAAAATATGGGGTAGTTATTTTAACAAAATACTTATATTCTTTTTCAATTTATTCATATTGTTTTTTTTTTAAATTCATTCTTCCAACGAGGAATTTTGTACGCATGAGGTTCCACGTTGCATAAAATGTTTTCATCTCCTTAAGAGTTCCATTTGATAAAATCTTCATTTGTTCTTTTTCGTTAACTTTTTTTTGTTAACACTTTCCGTTTGAATAAATATCCAATTATTTTCCCTTTTAAAAAAATTATCACGTTTCTTTACCAATTGGATGTGTAGTGTTTAATCATGTAATAATCGTGTAAACTCATGCGTACAGAATTTTTCCCCGGACAAAAGGTTGTATTCACATTATCACATTCATATGTTTTTTTTTTATTCTGTTTATTCATCTACTAATAAATTTTAATTTGGAATTTAATCTGAGGTTTATTTAACTGGAATTTAAAAACGATGCCAAGACCCGTGAAGTTTTTTTTATTTACTTCCATTCATTCACTAAGGTATATTAAATTTTTTTTTGCTTCACGTAAAAAATGTCTTTTTTTATATTTTTTTTGCCTTTAATGAAGGAATTTCATTACTGCAATCCCTTCATCTCAGTTTTTTTTTTTATTTTACCACTTTGAAAAACTCTAATGTTCTATTGGTATACTATAGAGCTTTTTCTTTTATATCCGTTTAAGCTGGGCTGGGCTAATAATTCGGCCGACTCATTCCCTGATAATTTTTGTTTGTACATCTGTTTGAAAACCCATGGCTAAGTGATTTTCTAGCGCAATTTCAGGTATTTAACATGGTTCATTTTCTTTCCAAATTTTTGTTTTAAATTCTATGTCCTTAAGACCTAGATGTGTGTTTGTTTTTCTGAAGAATTAATTAAATTCAATAAATTAATGCAATGAATTAAAGATTCAATTATTTTGTTTTTAAATTAAAGTTTTATCTAATAAAAAGTTTAGTAATTTATTAAATTCTTTCTTTACAAACGCGAGGCTATGAATTTTCAAACAGAGGTTTAAATAAAATTTCTTTTTTTAATTAGTTTTAAGATGGGTTTTGTTCATACATTTTGTCTTTCTAAACTTCATTTTTTTGATTCATTATAAGTGCAAATTGATTTTTTTTTATTTTTATCTCTCGTTCTCTGGAATGAGAATTTAACGTTTTTTTTTTGTGTGTAAAAGAAAATTTCTATTTTTGTTTGTTTACAAAGATTTGGTTAACATCTTTGTTGCTATTATGTTTCATTATGTTTGAATTAAAGTAGTTTGTTTTAAATTCATCTCTGAGTGTCAGATCATAATTTATTTTTCTACCATTTGAACCGGCATAGATTTTTCTACAATCTCACCCTCGCAGTACTAAGAGCGAGTTTTTACCATCGATAGAGCTACGTTATTCAAATCTGGGTTGCCAATAATCCCCTGAGTCCAATTTCAGCGTCTGGTTGGATTCTAAAATTGGCTGGTGGATTTTGCCCCCTATTGGTCATTTAAGTTTCAGCGTCTTCGTGGTGTGAGCCGTTTTCTTTTCCTTTATCCGGTTTCGGGGTGGGCCACTTTTGAAGTTCTCCCGGTGGAGAATTACAACAGTGTTTTGTCCGTTCCGAAGTCTGGTGGAGGGGAGGGTTCGGTTTTCGCCGCAGGGCGTTGTGACTTAGATAAAATTTTTAGTTGTGGTAACTAAAAATAAGTGTGTCGTTTCGACACACTACCAGTTTTAGTGGAAGCTTCGTTTCCACCTCCACAAATGTTGGTGCAAGTCACCGTGCCTTGTGTAACTTCATATTATCCACTACACATACTAGTGTGTGACTCAACATGATACGGATGCCAAAATATTTATTCAAACACATGTTTTCAGAATTGTATAACTTCCCAACCAAGTACGGTGTACACAAGGTGAGAAAACGAACGTATTTTAAGGTTTTACGCCCACAGACAAAGTCCACGGATACCAACGGATTACTGTATTACATAGATTCCCCTAAGTTGTTTTAGTCATTATTCACTTTAGTTGCTTTAGTCATTTTCTAACAACCGTTAAGTTTTTTGTTTATTTAAATCATTTATTTAATGATAGGGGTTTAAAAACCGAGAACATTGTGCGAATGTATTGGCACGGGTCCCCACTATGCTAGTAAATATTAATAAATTTTAAAATGTAATAAAATTAAGTGAAATGTTATTGATTGTGTTGTCACAGTATGTGATTGAACTTAGCGTATCGAAAGCGTTTATTCAAGAGATCATCTCTGCCACCCCGATACCAATACCAAAAACTCGCGAGGAAGCGAAAATACCACCAAAATTGGATAGAGATTTCAAAGGCATTAAATCAATGGTGGTCAACCAACATGGCATGCGTGAAAAGGTTAGTTTATAAATGATTTTTGTTATTTGAAATTTGAACACCGATTTTCGAATGATTGTTTATTTTGTATTTTTACGAGGAAAATGTATTCCAGTTATAGTCACTTGAGTCACCAGTTTGCCCGTTTTTGCAACGAGGGATAAAGGGGGAAAGGGGGAAAGGGGGAACAGCATCAGTACGCATGCGCAACTGTTTTAATTTCAGTACGACAAAAATATAACAACTTATACTATACCCAGTAGCCTATACAGTAAATTGTGGAACCTTTTGTAGGTACAAAAGGTACAAATAGGTATAACTATTTGTTACCGTAAACAGAAATGTGGGCAGACTATTCACAGTGCTGGACGAAGTCTAATACGCAGTGTAATAAAATGCTGTGAAGTAAACAAAAATCCCTTTCACTGACTCTTAACAAAAGCCATGTGGCTAATACCGAGCTAGCTCAGTGTGGCTAACTACTGTGACGTTTCTCTTCCCGTAACATGAAGAAGCTATTCTTCAACAGTTTTGTTGACACCTGGTAAAAAAAGGAATTTGTTTGATAGATACTAGTGAGACTGATAATGAAGACGCCAGTGACAGTGATAGTAAAGAAGGCGATTCATTCGTAGAAAATTTTGATCCAGTGCAATAAGGTAGCTGGTTACAATAAATCAAACATTTTCTAGTCATGTAATTAAGCTATAGGCAATATTTATATAGGAAAACATTTTCTTGAAATAAACCACAGCTTACCAAAATGTATGTAGAAACTGCACGGTAGTGAAATGTACGAGTAGTTTCTCACTGTTGAGATTGGCAGAACTGTCATATTTACACTTCCCTTCCTCACAGCCAATCCATATGCAAAAGGCAATCTCGTGACTTCAGTATCTATAGCATAATGTTTATTTCCTATTAACAATTTTAATACAATGTGTACCAATCTGTTTTACCTGCTGACATTTAAAACAGCTGATTAATCAAATCAGATGTTAATTTAAAAATAAATGATTTTCAAATACCAGCCGCATTGGCTTAGTTGGTAACGTGCTCGCTTCTCATCATGCGGTCTTGGGTTCGCATCCCATTCAGGCATGGCATATTTTCATAAATTACAAAAAATCATTTCATCCTTCACCGTCTGCATTAGCAGTAATTGCAGAACAGTCGGACGTTAACAAAAAAAAACAAATTTCAAAATTTACAGTTTGGATAACCTTTTATATATTTTTCTAAATTCTATTGTTATAAAACAAAAAATTATTCATATTTTAAGTAAAATTGTGTTAATAAACTCAATCAACCCACCACCGGGTTGGTCTAGAGGTAAAGTCGTCGCCAAAATCAGCTGTTTAACAGCTGATTTTGGCGACTGATTTTTCGAAGGTTACAGGTTCAAATCCTAGTAAAGGTAGTTACTTTTATACGGATTTGAATACTAGACAGTGGTTACCGGTGTACTTTGATGGTTGGGGTTTAATTAACCATACTCTCTCAGTCTGTACAAGACTACACCTCATTTACACATCATCCTCATCTGATTGGTTCATGGGGTTGTTTATTGTTCTAAATTGAATAGATTGCAACGTACACATATTAGGAATAAAAAATAAATAAACTCAATTTGTTCTATATTTTTTTATGCTAATTTTTAAAAAAATTGCATTTTAATTAATTTATTTGTGGTGAATATGAATGTGGTACGGTCGTGGATAACATTGTTTAACAATGGAAATGAAAATTTTTATTTGTAGGTATTTGAATACCAAACCTAACACATGTACTATATAGAATCACATGTAGACACTAGAGTCTGTCTACGCCACTAAGAGTACTCCGACGTAGGCAACCAGCAACACAAGTGCCCATGCGTATTAATTAAAAAAACCCACATCATGATCAAAACAAAATTCTATACAACACTATTTTTCGCTCTAAACTTAGTATATTAAAAACACGTTCAATTCATTTATTAGAAAATGTTTTATAAATCGAACATTAGTTTACCATTAATAACTGAAATTTTACTATTGCTATTCTTACATTGTTATTTTCCGTTACATTATTTACTATTATTTACTATTATTATTTATGATTAGTAATGTTTTATTATAGACTCAGTTTTATTTTATTTTTGGACACAAGTAGTAATGTAAGACTAATGCGCTTGAATTATATCAGGAGAGTAAACAATTCCAGTGATTCGTTGTTTATCATTTCAGATTGTTTATTTATTCAACACTTTGTGTTTCGGGAGGTTGATTCACGATTCATCTAGTTAGATTTTGTATAGATATATTTTTTTGTTTCTTCACAGTTTGGTCTTTCTCAAACACACTACTGAGTGTCGTTTGTGTTTTTAATTCTAAGGACATTGCTCAGATTTTCTCATATTTGCTTAAAGTTATTGTATTTATTAACTGATTGCAAAAAAACTATACTGTTAAAAAAAAAAAAAGAAAAAAAAAGAAGTTTAATACAACTTCATTCAAAAATAAATCTTTATAATGCATCCTGCAGTTTTAAATATTTCTATTTCATATAATGAATTAATACAATAATTTCACTAACCTTCTTTTTAAACTGCGTCACCTTTATTTTAATTTTACTTACACGTGTTTCGGTGGATCCACCATCATCAGAGTAAATAACATATAATTGAAACTAAAAACATTATTTATTAAAAATCTATAGAAGATGATACATCTTCAGTCACTTGTATAAAACTGTTTTATACAAGTGACTGAAGATGTATCATCTTCTATAGATTTTTAATAAATAATGTTTTTAGTTTCAATTATATGTTATTTACTCTGATGATGGTGGATCCACCGAAACACGTGTAAGTAAAATTAAAATAAAGGTGACGCAGTTTAAAAAGAAGGTTAGTGAAATTATTGTATTAATTCATTATATGAAATTTAATACAACTGTTTGCACTTGCCCGTGTTAAACTCATTTTTAGTTTCATCACTTATCTTTTGGCATTGTATTGGTTTGTTTCAATTTTCTTCGTAGACTAAAGTTGAAAACTTTTGTAAGCTGTGTTTTGTTAACATGCGTGATAGTGAATGTGTTGAGTTTTTGAAACATAAAAGCGGTAAACATTAAAAAGTAGAAAATAATTGTTTTGTTAAATGTAATGGTTAAAATAATTAATTAATGAGTCTCTTTATGAAACTACAATAATTACAAGTAGTCAGAACAGTATAATTGAAAACGCTTAAAGAATAAGTTTATTTTAGCTGGATGTAGATATTTTTATGATGGAGCGTAGTGTAAGATAGTTTTGTCAGGCGGAGAGGTAGATACGCACCAACTAGTAGTGTAGAGGAACTTTCGTTTACAACCTATAGAGGCGCTTGCCTCGCGCGGAGTACTCTTGAGACAGTAGATAGACTATACTATAAATAATTTTGTCATCATTAGTGGTAAGGTGTTTCTTCTAACTAAACAAAATATAACTATTTTAAATACTATTTTTCAGATTGAAATTCTTGTAAACAATAATATTTATTTAGTTTTCTTTATCAGTAGTAATTCAATAAAATTAAATTCGTTTTACAGTAATATTAAATAATTTTGCACGTGTTATGTAATTTTAAGTTACTTTCTGAAAGGTATTGTATAATAATTAGTTTATTATTTATTTTGAAAATCTTTTAGTTGTAATAAATATTATTTGTAATTGTAAACTTTAGTCTATTTATTATTTAATTATCTAGATCCCGAAACGGATCTTTAGCGATAAGTGTCACAATAATTTTGTACCTATTTGTCTCACAGTATTGTTTGCACCGCTGATGTAGATTTTATTTTTCAGGTGAGAGAGTTGTCAATACGCATAACGTTTCCCTCGTTGTACTTGTCCGTGGGGAAATTAATGTTTGGTCCGGTCTACATAGACAGCACCATGTGTAAATCGTTTTACATGAACACTAATGATTCAGGTACAATCGATATTTGTTCAATTGTAATGTATCTGCTGTAATGTGTGTATACAGGGTGTCTTCAAAAAAAGAATGTCGCCACCGGCTTGTAGTATTTTTTTTTTTTTGTTTTGGTTTAACGTCCGACTGTTCTGCAATTACTGCTAATGCAGACGGTGAATAATGAAATGATTTTTTGTAATGTATGAAAATATGCCGTGCCTGAATGGGATTCGAACCCAAGACCGCATGATGATAGGCGAGCACGGTACCAACTGCACCAATGTGGCCGGCTTGTAGTAGCGCAGTCTGCAGAGCTCATAGGACCGGCCGGGCATCCGGCGGCGCAGTTCAAAATAAATATCAGATGCTCATAGCGAAGGTGGGGGGGAGGTCGTCTTTACCGCTGCCTAAATGATTAGGAGTAGCCGCCGACGAAGCGAACACCTTTCAACGCTGCCTCCGAAGAGGAGCAATCACCGGTGAAGCGAATCGGTGTAGGGAAGGGAGGTGTAGATGACGGAAAAGAACTGACTCAAGGTTGAGCTGTCAATTCCCCGTATCGATCCTCAATCAAACAGAACTCGATACTGTCTAGTCACTTTCAACTATCGCATCATCCAGTGGGTGGGTGGATGTGATAGTTAAATGATAGATGTTTATGCGATAGATAGCCGGCCGCATTGGCGATGTTGGTAACGTGCTCGCCTCTCATCACGCGGTCTTGGGTTCGAATCCCACTCGGGCATGGCATTTTTTTCATACGTTACAAAAATTCATTTCATCCTTCACCGTCTGCATTAGCAGCAATTTGCAAAACAGTCGGATGTTAAACAAAAAAAAAAAATAAAAAAAGACCAGTGGGTAGATACCATCGTGCCAAATGGTACATGCACTGCGAGAGGTGTTACCGCTGCGCTATATCTATCTGCAGCAGCAACCCCATCACAGCGCCAACAGTGGGCAAAATATGAACTACGGACCGGCGTAAAAGCAGTACAGTATCAAGAAGTAATTGTTATCGGATGGTAACCGTAAAATTTGGTGGCTTTTAACCCTTTCACTGCCAAACACGAGTATACACGTATACATGCTTACACGCCAAACACGAGTTAACTCGTTTCAAAGTTTTAAATCGTATTGCCAAACACAATTTAATTCGATTGGCATTGGAAGTGTTTGAATTGCCTCCAGTAAGTGTTACCACCTGTATTTATGCATTTACTGTTGACTTTTTTGCTTTTTTTTGAAGCTTGCCCATCCCCAAGCTTTGTGCAGCTGCGGGATGAAGGGGAAAGATAAAGTACCAGACTGCTGTTACGTCATAACACTGTACTAATCATCTGATTGCTATTTGCTAGGCAGTAGGCTGCCTAGTGCGGTGACATACATGGGTGTTGTTTTGACTATTCGCTGTAGACGGTGACACACAATATATGTAGTTTGGATAGTACCCTTGACTACTACAAACATAATACAAGTAAAACGTTACTACTACTAACGCAATCTCTCACAGTAGTAGTAACGTAATGCATACCTCTCAGCTGCACAAAGCTTGGCAACGGGCAGTACATGGTAAAGAGATATATTCATTTCTGCGCGGCCTGTTTTGTTTGTAAACACGAAACTGTGTCGATAATGATATTGTTTTATTTTTATTTCTCTCAGATTGTGATTTAGCCGATAGTGATAGTAATTGTGTCATGGAACAACAATCTAGCGTAATCAAACCTCCACCTATAAATGACGTAAAAAGGTTAGACCTACCAGGAAAGGAAAGCTACCAGTAGGCTTCCAATAAATTTATTCATGTTGTTCATGATTTTAGTGGAATAAATCTAATAAAAATTATTTTAATAAATCCGCTACAAAGAAATAATTTTAATTGATAAAACTAGTAAAAATTAAAATGTTTAAAAACTTAGGGTGCATCCAAGAAAAAATATTTAAAAAAACCCAGCTCACTGGTTTAACCCACGGTTTTATAACTTGGCAGTGAAAGGGATAAAAGGGCTGTTTTGTTGCGGTGGTGGACATAGCTGTGACTCAACGTCTAGCGGAGACATCATCTTCTTCTCTCGCGATAGTGGGTCTATTGCATAACGCATTATTGAGGAACCGCTTTGGCGATAATGATCCCGGTCAACAGAGGCTACGGTGTCAGGTCGGCGAGCAGAAGCATCATCTTCGTCGTTTTAAATCTTAATATTAGTTGTTTATATCATAAAGGTTTGAGCAATAAAACGTAAAAAAAGTTCAAAATATTGAAGGCTCGTGTACAAATGTTGTAGTTTTTTTTTTGTATTTTGTAGCGCTTCATTATCACGAGTTGCTTTCTGTCTGATTATGTATGTAAACTTTTTTTTTGTTTTGCGCCCTGGAGACTCCAGGAGGAGTATAGAACATGTCAGCTATAACACCTGAAATACATATAAGAATCACACAATGTATCACTACTATCAAGAAAGAAATTCTTGTACGCTATAAAAAGTTTCACCGATCAAGTAATTTTTCAGATTCCTTTTAAAGGAATTCAAATCCTCACAACATTTTAAAAATTGGGGTAATTTATTCATGAATTTTCTCCCTGCATAAGTATGTTTTTGTTCAGACAATTTTGTGGAGTGATTAGCCACATAATAATCATTCCTGTTTCTCGTGTCATAATTGTGAACATTGAAATTCTGCATAAAATTATTTTGCCTAACATACATAATCAAAAATGTAGAGGGAGGGAATTGTAAGCAATTTAAGCTCCTTAAATAATGGCGTGCGTGAGGTTAGCTGGTTACCTCCCACCATACACCTAATAGCTTTCTTTTGAATTTTAAAAACCCTATTCATATTACCCATGCTAGAATTACCCCATAATAAAATACCATAACGAAGATGAGACAGAATGAGGCCATGATAAGCTGCCATTAGTAATTTTTTAACATTTAATCTGGCAATTTGTTTTAGTGCAAATACCCCAGATGATATTTTACTACAAACTTGATTGGTATAGAAATCCCAAGACAAAGATCTAGCTGGAGATACACCCAGGAACTTCACTGTTTCTACATCCTCTAAACTATTATTATGAATAAATACATCCACTTCTCTACTTTCTTTAACGTTATGTTTATTTTTAAACTGCAAGTACTGACACTTTTTCCCATTAACTGTTAATAACATTTGATTCAAGAACTGTACTATGGACTCTATGTTAACATGTGTATTTACTTCAAGACCATCTACCAGTAAACTGTTACTGATTACTGATGTATCATCAGCAAACAACAAAGCTCTGCCAGTAGGTATGAGTTCTGGTAGGCTATTAATATACAATAAAAACAGAATTGGACCTAAAACTGACCCTTGTGGAACGCCTGCTTTGACTTCAAGCTTTCCAGATACAACCTTTGTAAGTTTCCCTCTAACAACCCTAGTTAACTCGACACACTGTAATCTATTAATAAGGTAAGATTAAAACCATTTCAATTCTACATCCCTAAAACAACTTGTTCACCGAGCATTAACTCTTTTCAGAGAAACTTGGGTATGTCATGTAAGCATCACCAGTTGTGTTCAGCATACACACAGCCTAAACGTAAAAAAGTTCACATCACACTCTAAAATACGATCTGCATACAAACAAAAAAATATTCTCTAGAGCTCACGGGCTGAAAAAATGAGTCCGAAGTCTGCCAGTTGGTGACCACTCCTTAGGGGTACATTTTGGAATTTTTTTAGGATTAATTGTTTAAATCCACTGTCAGTAACACCTTCACAGAATTTGAGCCATCTACCTCGTCTGGAACTTAATAAACAGAAAAGTATTCGTTTAAGGGTTGAACACAGCTGATAAATATCGGTGAAGGGTTAACAGCTGATTTTCGGAGATGAAGGTTTCTTGTTCAAATCGTAGTGAAGGTGAAACCACTTAATATAAGATTAAGTGAGATAGAGGTGGCAAATTGATGATCAAGGACATCAGCATTATGGTAACTGTATTACTAAATCGGCTATATCTGATATCATTGTTTATAGGAGAAAAATGACGTATGTATTATTTTATTCTTTCAGGTCCCGTATATTACAAGATTGTATATCATCCTGAAAATCCGTTGGCCAAACAAACGGTGTTCAAATTTGAACCATCTTCTGGGCATATACAACCGAAAATTCCTTTGGAAGTAAGCCTCTATTTTACACCCAAGTAAGTCGAAGAATCGTATTACTATTTTTTATAATTATTTAAATGAAATTGTTTTACATATAACCCTAATGAGAAATCTGAATGGTAAAATATGGTGTGGTAAATTAGTTTGTAAAAGAAAGTAAAAAAGTAATAGTTGGATTTCAAACACAAAAACATTGTACCCAAGGTACCTTTTTCTGGATATTGTATTTCAACTGTAAAATGTTTTGTAGGATATTTTTCTTCTTTTGGTGCCGATCCACTACCAAATGTTACCAATCATTCTGATAATGATAAAATTCTATTCGCTGCTGCTTTGAAGAGTTCTGTATGATAAGTTGCATACCAGATCCTCAAGTTCTTTAGCCAGGATATTTGTTTTCTTCTGACGCCTCTCTTACCCTGTACCTTCCTTGCAAAATGCATTTCAGCAATTTGTACTAATTGTCATTTCTAATATGAGGCGTTCCGGACCAGATGGGCGAACATAACATAGGGTCATTTTTTGTTTTTATTTTATTTTTTGGTATCTTTGGGTTACAAACTTCAATGTTATACGTATATTTTGTTGAGTTCGCCTTTTAAATTATACGAAAAGAGAAGTAGAAAAAATCAGGGAGTTTACTTTGAACGATAGTTGCGCGGACCAGAAGGGCGAACTCAACTGCAAGGCGTCAGTCTTGTCACCTCTGCGACGTCACGCAGCCCCGACCCTAGTACTTTTGCCGCCCCAAGCGAAATTCACGAGATTCGCCCCCCTCCACCCACTCATCAACCATTAAATTAATCTGCACAAAAATACATAGAACCCCTCTTCAAAAGTATGGGTAATTTTTTGTTATACGAATCTGAGTATATATATACAAAGATAAATATAGGTGTGTGTGTCTATGTAGATCATAGAGTATCTATTGTCAAGTTTTGCATTTTGTAGTTGTTGGGTTTGTAGTTTTTCGGATCATGATTGTAAAGTCGTATATTTATAAAATTTTAAAATATAACATTAAAATTTGTCACCCCAAAATTAGGGGGTAGGCGACCGGTGCCGCCTACCTAGAGCCAGGGCTGACGTCACATGGCAAAACCTTGTGTGTAAAATTGCTGGCCCTGAAAAGGGCTGTTGTTGGCGGTCAGAAGCGGTGAGCCGGCGTGGTAGAAGCGGAGCCCAAAGAGTGACGGCTCGGCTACCGGGTTCAGGCCTAGCCTTCCCTCAGCGGCAGTTGGGTCCCCACTGCAGCATAGCAGTGGTGGCCCCCAGAGCCCTGCAGTGTCGGGTCGGCGTAGGCCATCTGCCGATAGCGCGGCCGAGGTGGCTCTCTCCGGGCTGGCAAAGGCTGATCGGTGCGGGAATGTAGCGTAGACCAGGGATGGTGCGTCTGGTCTCGGCTGGGCTCGTCCTCTTCTGTCTGGAGCTCTTCTTCTGGTTCTTCTCTGGTTGAGAGTTGAGCAAAGAGGTTTTCACGGGCGAGGTCCCTCACTTATATCCCTCTCAGGCGAGTACTTCAAGGTGGAGGGGAGGCACTGTAGGCACTCCGCAACAGCAGGTATTGGGACTATCTTGCAGGCCTAATGTTGGTAGGGGAGTCAGCAAAACCATGTTTGCCAGGTTGTGTACGTGACATCCTATCGGACTTTCTACCTGAATTGACAGACTGAATTAATTCCGCACGTGTACGTATTTTTAAAGAGCCGTTCCACTTAGATTCCACTCAACACAATACGATTGAGAATATGTAGCATCGGAGGAGTCTGATTTTCCAAATTTAAATTCAAATTATGCGTTTTGAACGGCTTTGAAATTCGCTTGAAGGCTGTCCTTGCTTCTCCAATGCTGGCTTTTATTTCGTAAGAATGGTCCCATTGTCCATTTAACGCTGTGCCAAGGTATATGTATGTTGGCACTCGTTCTACCACTTTCCCATTAACACATTCTGTGCGGATGTGGTATATCTACCACGTAAGGATTTTTGTGAGTGACGGGCGTGGTAGGGATACCACGACAGTCCTTTTCATAAACTCTCTCTCCTTACTAACCAATTCAATGTATCAAAGAACAACTTTCACACACTCTGAACTCAATATATTATTCTAATATTGTAGCATGATATTTTAAACTTATTTTTTATTTTATAAAATTATTTATTATTAGTATTATTTATAAAAAAACTCAACTGCACTTACCGGTAACCAGCTACCAATAAAAATAATTTTTATTCTTCTTTTTTAAACTTTCAATTAATGTAAAATATTTTTTTTTAATTTATTTAATTTATTTGACATAAATATTAGATTTACATTTAGAATAGTGATTAACATTTTATTTTTAATAATTTCAATAACATTTATTTTGAAAATTGTTTAATTATTTTTGTACTAGAATAAGGTAGTGTCATGTTTTACAATAATAAAACGACAAAACTGGCTGCTACACACTCTCAACTCAATATATTATTCTAACTATTACTACTGAACTACGATTCTAAAAAATCACATCTACCAACCCTACTGACAAAAAACTTGGAATAGTGTTTTTGAAATATCCCCAAGTGGTAGTCCTACCATGTCCGTAATTTGGTGAAGTCGTTTTACGTTTCATTTAATTCTGTCGTAATTGATATTTGTCACGTATATTGACACCACCCCACTGAATGTGTTAATGGTATGTTGCACCCTGTCATTATTGCAAGATAACGCACCCCAATTAAGAGTTAATTTTTTAAAGTAATAATTTTAAATTACATAACTCATTTGTTTGTTGTTCCAGTAAGCCAAAAGATTACAAAGAAAAATTTGTTATCCAAACTGCTGTACCTAATCACGAAGTTTCCTTCTACGCGATCGGAATTGGTACCTTGAACTGTAAAGACATTCATAATGATTGAAATTATGTTTTATGTTTTTGTTTGTTTTGTTTAAAAAAATAATAAAATATATGTTGCAATATTTATTTATTTTTATGGGTGGGTGATGTGTTGCAGTAGCGCAAACTGGAATTTTCTTTGGGGGGGGTGGGGTCAGCTGTACCGGGGATCTAGAGTCCTCTTTGGAAAAATTTTAAAAATTAATAAATACCTGGAAATTACATTTTACATCATGCTGGCACCTAAAATTTTGTTTAGGCGATTTCTGCGGGTTATCATCTGTAGTTTTTCGGAATACCCCCCCCCTCCGAGGTGAGGGGATCCTTTCTGGAGTAAAAAAATTTATCTTTCAATACATATCTGACTTTCATTTCTATTCTATATAAGTCTAAAGACAATATTATTATGTTAGTAATTGTTTACTATGCCTATAACAGACAGGTGGAGTGTCAAATTATTTACACTCAATCTGTTTGTTGCAGGGCTAAAAAAAATAGTTCTGTTTCGTATCACATGGTCAGCCAATTAGATGACTGAATCATATAAGAACAGAAGAGGTAGAGGTGTAAAAGACACTAATCAGAGTTATCTCCTCGGAAAGTAATGAATTTCATTATACAGCCAGACCCTGTGGTGAATGAAGTGCAGGTGTCATTTGCAGAGTGGAAAATACGTGCTTTTTAGAGGGCCCGGCATGCTGATAAGCGTAATTTTTTCACTCTGTGTTGTGGCAATGGTAAACCACGTGACTCCTCGATTTACTTAGTAAAACTTCTACAGATTCAAACCAGCCTTTCGGCTGATGACCTAAACAACAATCGTTTACTATTCTTGTAATTTATGAAAAAATAGTACTTGGTGGTATAAACTTTTATATTAGAAGAATAACATATTCTACCTTGAAGGATTGTATCCTTTTTTTAATAATTAAAAAGCTTTGGGAGGGGGGGTTGTCCAGTTCCATTTGTCATCATTCCCATCTGTGCATTTCTTAATGTCTTTTGGCCTGTCAGCCAGCTGGTAGAAAGTCACTATTAATTTTGAAGTTATCTGGTTGGGCAAGCGACTTTGTATTGTCGCAGACGACACGTGGCAAAACCTTGTTTGTAAAATTGGTGACCCAGAAAAGACCCATTTAATTGTGTTGGTGGCCCTGAAAAGGGTCGTTGTTGACTGTTGGAAGCGGCAAGCCGGTGTGGTAGAAGCGGAGCTCGAAGAGTGAGCGCTTCGGCTACCGGGTTCAAGCCTAGCCTTCCCTCAGCGGCAGTTGGGTCCCCCACTGCAGCGTAGCAGTGGTGGCCCCCAGAGCCTTGCAGTGTCGGGTCAGTGTAGGCTGTCTGCCGATAGCACAGCCAAGGCGGTTCTCTCCGGGTTGGTGAAGGCTGACCGCTGCGGGAATGTAGCGTCCGCCACCGGTAGCGTAGACCAGGGGTGGTGCGTCCGGTCTCGGCTGGGCTCTTCTTCTTCTGTTTGGAGCGCTTCTTCTTAGTTCTTCTCCGGTTGTGAGTTGAGTGAAGAATGTATCGTGCGGGCCAGTGCACTCGCTTAAATCCTCCCCCAGGCGAGTCCACTTCATAGTGGAGGGGAGGCACTGTTGGCCTTGCACGATGCACGGCAGGCAGGTACTGGGACCGTGTGCAGGCGCTAATATTGGAAGGGCAGGCAGCGACAGTATGGTGACCAGTTGACACCCATTCCTGAACTAACTACTGGGGGTCCCTGTTCAAATATTCAACCCTAATCTTGTTGAAATAAAATACCGCGTAAAGCAGCTATCAAATTGGGTGTTCATCAATAAAGTACAGTTCCCGATTACAAATAAAAGCTAAAAATAACGTTTTTGAAAGCAGCTAATTATTATTTCTTCAATCAATTTGATTGTATTATGCAAAAAGGGTTCAACCCACAAAATATGACAGATTTAACCCACCTATGTGACAGAAAATGTAGCTCAACATTGTGCAAAAAAAGATTCAAGCCCAACAAATAATTTTTTATATTATCAAATCAAAGTAAAATTACAATCAGTTCTTTTATAGAGAAACATGAACAATAAGAAAACTACGTAATGTTGTTTAGGTGATAAGCCAAAAGGCTTATCGGTCCAAGATTAACTGAAAACGGTTATAGATTACAAAAAAATAACACAGTTGAGCAACATTCAAATATTGTAACAGACATGAGGAAAAGACGTCTTAAATTTTTTGGTCATATCATGAGGCTTCCTGATCATAGAATTACAAAAAAGATGGTAAAATATGTAGCTTCGCTTGTCAATGGAGGGGAATGGATTCGACACGTTAAGAAAGATCTAGGTCTGGCAAACATTACTGATAATGAAGTTACCAATGGAAGTAGTTTTAGAACAAAAATTAATGAATGGGAGATTATTCCAGAGGTTAAAATTCCAAGAGTTGGAACAAGATGGAGTGAGGAAAGGAAAGCTGATTTTTCTCAGAAAATGAAAGGCTGGTGGGCAAACAAGAAAAACACCAAGTCCAATAATCAATGATCGTGAATAATGCTCAGCGTCTTCCACTTTGGGAGCTCTACGGCTAATAATAAAAATAATAATAATATATTGTTGTTTAGGTGTTCAGCCGAAAGGCTGGTTTGAACCCCTAGATGCTTTACTAAGTAAACTGAGGAGTGAGTTGGTTTACCATTTCCTTCCTCACTGAGTATAAAAGTATGCTTATCAGCATGCTAGGCCCTCTGAAAAGCATCTCCTTTCCACCCTGCAAATGACACCTTCACTTCATTCAACAAATGGTCTGGCTGTATAATGAAAACTTTCAGAGGAGATAACTGTGGCGAGGAAGTATCTTTTACACCTCTACCTCTTCTCTTCTTAAATAGTTCAGTCATATAATTGGCTGACCTTGTGATAAGAAACAAAAATACTTTTTTTAGCCCTGGACCAAACAGAGTGCAAATAATTTAACACTCCACCTACAGTTCAGCCTCTCTAAGTTTGCTCCTAATGTAAACAAACAATGATGTCACTGAGCATGCACAGTATATCAAAATGTGTACACGCTGATTAAAAAGTAACAACAAAATACTTTTAAAAGTATTTAAGTACAAAATACTTTTAGAAGTATCTTTATAAATGAAATTGTTAGGCCTACATCATATCATGACTGATGTTGTTAATACTTTAAGTACTTATAATTTAAAAAATAGTTAACTTAATAGGAATACAACATCTGTAAAGTGACAGACTCTAGTGTGCACCCTGTAGTAGGTGGCTTTTGTTTGTTGACAGTAGGAGCAAACTTAGAACGGCTGAACTATACCTTTTATGAGCGTTAATATAAATAAAAATATTATATTAAAAGAAATTATAAATATAAGTATGTAAATATACATATATAGCCATTATTTTTGTAAACATAAAGTTAGGCCTAATTGTGTTCAAATGTGTTAATTCTTAACAGTTAACGAGTTAATTCGTAAAGTATTAAAGTATTTGATGTCCGTTCAGTGTTTTTTCGTATGTTATGCTAAATCGTGTAATTTCTTGTCTTACTGAGTTAAATAAACATGTCATTACAGATATAATTGTTTCTTATGTACCATGGTATACTAAGAACTGTTCGTAAAAATTTTGTCTGTAAACATTTTATTATGTCAATATTGGTATTTTTTTGTTGTCCTGCAGAGTTGTATACCATACGCGCCCTCACAGGCTTGAAAATTGTCTTGTATCGCGTCAGTTTTGATTTAGGTTGACAGCTTGTGAGCGGCTCCCAGTTAACCATGAGTAAATGGCAGAAAGTGAAAAATCAACCTCTGTTCAAGTTAAAAATATGGAACATCACTAATTGACGCTAAACTTAGACTAAGCAGAAAAAATGCTTGAAATAAAAGTTGTAGGTGTTTATATTTTCTATAACTTTGATAAACTTTTGTTGTAAAATGCATACTAATGTATTCATATTATAAAAATCCCATGTTTTTACAGATTTTAATGAGCAAAACACAGAAAACCATTAATTGACACTAAACTAAGCATTGTTGAAAAAATGTTTAAAATATTTGTAAATGTTCTACAATATTGTAATAATAAACTTTGGCTCTAAAATACGTATAAAGGCAGACACCTTAAAAATCCATTTTGTAGAGCATAAAATGTAGTAAATTAGGCAATTTTAAAAAAATCGTAGCAACTTTTGAGAAAATTGTATAAAAGTGAATAATCCCCACGAATGAACTACTACTTTTGATTGACCGATTTTTATGAAAGTATTCGTGCCGGGTCCTGCAATTGTACCTAACTTAATTTCCAAGTTTCAACTAAGTGTAGTATTCTGTTTGTAAGATATTTTATTCACATACAACCAATCAATCGGTAAAAACATGGTTTTTGGATTCAGAAGGACTGAAAACTTGTATTTCAGTAATGGGAAAAGTCGACATGCAAACAATACTTTCCTTCCCCATATTTTCATACAGGGCAAGAGAAAGTAGTAAGAATAAGAAGAAACTATAATAAAATAATAATTATGTTTAATTATTTCAACAAACAATTAATTTTAAATTAAGTGATTTAAGTGATTAATAAGGGGTGGCGGGATTAGAGCATGAATGGAATATCAACATTTTTCTTTCCATCTCCGAAATAAAACGATGCAAATTTTGGAAATCCGACTGAATGGTAAAATACATAGCCCGGCCATAGTAAATTTTGTAAGAAAGCAATCTTTGAACCGTTGCCCAGCTTCATCGCCCAAAAACCTGTAACATAAATACAACATTACCTCATGACTTTTTCATTTCTGTTATAGATATAATGCTTAATAAAAAAACCCATTAAACGAGGATTTTTTTCAACTTTCGATTTTGTTATAAAAATAAAACCAATGAGAATAATTTTTTTTTTTTTTAGCTTTTATTTTGTTATTGGGAACTGTACATTATTGACAACTACCCAATTTGATTGCTGCTTTTGCTGTATTTTTTGAGGAGAATAAGGCATGAGTTTGAACAGGGACCCCCAGTAGAGTTTGTTCATGGATGGCTGTCAGCTGGTCACCATACAAAGTTGCTTGTCCAACCAGTGTTACTTAACAAATAATTGAGAATAATAAAATAAATTTATAAATAAAATAAATAAATTTTAAAAAAAAATTACAGGATTTTTTTTCAACTTTCGATTTGGTTATAAAAATAAAACCAATGAGAATAATAAAATAAATTTATAAATAGCCGGCCGCATTGGCGCAGTTGGTAACGTGCTCGCCTCTCATCATGCGGTCCTGGGTTCGAATCCCACTCAGGCATGGCATATTTTCATACGTTACAAAAAAAAATCATTTCATCCTCCATTGTACAATAGTTACACCCCAACGTCGTCGCTAATGACCGTTCTAGTTGATGCGACGTTAAATAAATAAATAAAAAAAAAAAAATTTATAAATAAAAAAATCTGGTGTGAAACACTCACACAACTTTCTCTTGCTAATACAAGTAATTAACAATAATGGTAACATTAGTAATAAAACATTCGAAATAAACAAAAAACTAACCTCAATAAACATAACCTTATTTTAATCATGAGTAAAAGACGCAGAATGAAAATCTACCTCAGTTTGGCTTAAAAATACGGAAAATCATTCTTTCATGCTAAACTAGGGTCTGTAGAGAAAAATGATCTAAATAAAAGTTATAGTTCTTTTAATTTCCTATCAATTTGGTTGTATGCATTTTTGTCGTAAAATGCATACTAAAGCCGAAATCTTAAAAAAATAGATTCATCACAAGTTTTCATGAGAAAAAAAACAGAAAATCGCTAATTACCGCTAAACTAAGCGTTATACAAAAAAATGTTTGAAATAAAAGTTGTAGAGCTTTAAATTGTCTACAATTTTTGTTTTATAAATTTTTGCACTAAAATGCATATTGAAACCGCAATCTTAAAAAAACAATTGTTTTACGTGAAAACAGCCTCACCAAGAATTTCAGCTAACATGGTACCTACCCTATCTTGTAGAGCATAAAAAATTTCTTAAATAATGCGATTTAAAAAAAAAATTGTAGGACCAGTTTTTGAGAAAATTGAAAAATTACACGAATAAACTACTACTTCTGGTTGACCGATTTTGATGAAAATGTTTGTGTCGGGTCTGGTAGTGGTATGTAACTTAAGTTTCAAGTTCATACAATATTCCGTTCTTGAGATATTCTGTTCACACACACACACACACACACACACACACAGACCAATCGCTAAAAACATATTTTTTCAGTTCAGGGGGTCTGAAAACATGTAGATCCTATGAAAACAATACTTTCCTTCCTATATATTCATATAGGCAAGAGAAAGTAAAAATGCCTCAATTTATATGGTGATTACGTTGGAAAGTAACCAAGGATAAATGAAACTTTTGATAATAAATTCATTTCATTCTTCTTATTAGTTTAATTTTTATAACCAATCGGAGGTTAAACAAAAACAACCATCGTACATATCAATAATAAAAATCTGCTATGAAACACTCATATGACTTTCTTTTGCCAATGTCAATAATGAAAAATATAACCAATGTTAAATCATTAATAAACACTGTAAAATGAAAAAACAATCTATTTTAATAATGAGTGAATGATGCAAAATTAATATCAAACTCTGTTCAACATATAAATTTGGGAGATCACTAGACTCTGTGGAAGAAAATGCTTCAAATAAAAGTTGTACGCTTTTTATTTCCCATAACTTTAATTATTCTGCCCATAACAGACAGGCGGAGTGTCAAATTATTTACGCTCAATCTGTTCGTTGCAGGGCTAAAATAAATAGTTTTGTTCCTTATCACATGGTCAGCCAATTAAATGACTGAATCATTTACGAACAGAAGAGGTAGAGGTGTAAAAGACACTAGTCAGAGTTATCTTCTCTGAAAGTAATGAATTTCATTATACAGTTGGACCCTGTGGTGAATGAAGTGAAGTTGTCATTTACAGAGTGGAAAATATGTGCTTTTCAGAGGGCCCGGTGTGCTGATAAGCATACTTTTCCACTCAGTGAGGAAGGCAATGGTAAACCACTTTACTCCTCGTTTTACTTAGTAAAACCTCTAGAGGTTCAAACCAGCCTTTCGGCTGTTGACCTAAACAACTTTAATTATTATGGTATACTTATTGTTGTAAAATGCATAATATTATGGCCACATTATTAAAAGTCTCATTTTTATACAGATTTTGATGAGTAAAATACAGGAAAACATTGTTGTTTAGGTCATCAGCCAAAAGGCTGATTTGAACATCTAATTTGAGTAAGGTGGTTTACTATTGCCTTTGTAAATGAATGGAAAAGTATGCTTAATACCAGGCCAGGCCCTCTTGAAAACTTGTACGTTCAATCCTGCGAATGACACCTTCATTTCATTCACCACAAGGTCTGGCTGTATAATGAAATGCATATCTGTCAGAGGAGATAAGTCTTAACTACAGTTCAGCCTCTGTTAGTTTGCTCCTAATGTAAACAAATAATGACGTCACTGAGCATGCCCATTATATCAAAATGTATACACGCTGATTAAAAAGTATTTAATTACTAAATACTTATAAGTTTTTTTTTCTAAATGAAATTGTTAGGCCTACATCATATCATGACTAATGTTTTTAGTACTTTAAGTGCTTATAATTTAAAAAAATAGTTAACTTAATAGGAATACGATACCTGTAAAGTCATAGACTCTAGTGTGCACCCTGTAGTAGGTGGCTTTTGTTTGTTTACAGTAGGAGCAAACTAACAACGGCTCAACTGTAGTTTCTTTTACACGTGTACTTTTTCTGTTGTTGAATGCTTCAGTCTTATTATTGGGTGATCATGTGATAAGAAACAAAACGTATGTTTTACAGTCGTGGAACAAGCAGAAGCAGATCAAGTACAAATAATTTAACACTCCACCTGCCTGTTATGGAATTTGGCATCCCCTCCACCAAATAGTCCGTCATGACGGACATCTACTATAATAACCTATGAAATAAATATAGCTTGAGTCCCAGCTCCCTCCGTGTAATTGGAAGGAATGCAATGAGTTGTTATAGTAATGAGAGAATGAATGAGTGTTAGTATTGTTTCACAGCTGCTGCATTTTTAGTGGTAGCATCTACTAACTAGACTAAAAACATATTCTTATCATCCGGCGCATTAATTTAACAAACCTACCAGGTTATTAACTGGGTCGGATTCATAATATTTAACTTGCTAATTTATATCAAAATATGTAGAGTCTGTCTACGCTAAGAGTACTCCGACGTAGGCAACCACCAATACAAGTGCCCATGCGTATTAATTAAAAACTAGGTGAACCTGTGCGGGAAAACCCGCACAAAAGTGTAAATTTGTTTTTATAGAACTTCTCTGCAAACAACATTTTTTGTTTTATTGTTGTGTGGCATTACTTAAACTTTTAGGGTATCAAATGATCTGACACGTGACATAGCAATGTTCAATTGTCCATGTGAAAATACCGGCTGTGGCAGATAGAGGCCAACTTTGTTGAGTGTTTGGTCTTGGGATTTATTTAATGTAATCACAAATGCTAAACGGATGGGGAACTGTCTTTTCTTAAATGTAAATGGCAAAGTACCATCCGAAGGAGATAGATCTAACCGCGGTAGTAAAACCCTTCTGCCTTTGGCTGCCCCTGTTATGACTTCTAAATCAATAAAATTTTCGTACATTCTTTTCACCACCGGTCTTGTGCCATTCATTAACCCACTGATTACGTTGATGTTACGTAACAGAATTACTATGGCACCAACCTTTAATTTTAAAATGTGAGGAGGCAGGCCAATTAAAATAAAGAAAATGATATCAGTGTGGTTGCCTGAAGAAAATAGTGTTAGTAGCCCCCTCTCCAAACTGAAATAGCTGTGCGAGATGTGGGAGGGATAGATAGAGCAAGAGAGAGGCCTATACTTCAGTTCGTTGAACTTGCCCCCTCTCCAATGTATTTTAGACGTCCTATTTTACAGTCATAAATCAAAATATTTGATTTTGGATAGTTTTCTGCAAATCTACTCGAACAGACGATTCATTTGAGCCCGCTTCGGGAAAAATCGGTGAAGGTTCAGGTGGTTAAAATCATGTTGGAAAAAAACCTGCTCGCTAATAATATATAGATACGCACAGCATGATCAAAAACAAAATTCCCTACAACACTGATTTGCTCAAAGCTTAATATAATAAAAAAACGTTAAATTCATTTGTTAGAAAATGTTTTATAAATTGAACATTAGTTTACCATTAATAACTAAAAAATGTTACTATTGTTTTCGTTACATTATTTACTATTATTATTTATGATTAGTAGGTTTTTATTATAGACTCAGTTTTATTTTATTTTTGGTCACAAGTAATATAAGACTAATGCGCTTGAATTGTAACAGGAGAGTAAACAATTCCAAAGATTCCTTGTTTATCATTTCAGATTATTAATTTCATATCATTGAAATAATTAATGTCTGTGACTAATTTAATACAACTGTTTGCACTTGCCCGTGTTTAACACATTTTTAGTTTCATCAGTTATCTTTTGGAATTGTATCTGTTTGTTTCGATTTTCTTCATAGACTGAAGTTGAAAAGTTTTTTAAGCTGTGTTTTCTTAACATGCGTGATACCGGTAGTGAATGTGTTGAGTTTTTTAAACATAAAAGTGGTAAACATTAAAAAGTAGAAAAAATTGTTTTGTTAAATGTAATGTTTAAAATAATTAATTAAAGTGTCTTTATGGAACTACAATAATTAAAAGTAATCAGAATGGTATAATTGAAAACGCTTAAAGAATAAGTTTATTTTAGCTGGATGTAGATATTTTTATGATTGAACGTAGTGTAAGATAATTGTCAGGCAGAGAGGTATATAGGCGGTAACTAGTGTAAAATTTTTGTTTACAACCTATAGAGGTGCTTGCCTCGCACAGAGTACTCTTACAGTAGATTGACTATAAATAAATAAATGCAAACAAATATTTTAAATACGGAAAGTTTGAAAATGAATGTTTTGTAGTAGAGTAATAGAACAATCATATTCCCTTCACCCGTAGACTACACAGAGGTTGTACCCGACGTATAAATACCTGCAGGTCTATCAGAATCGATGGCATCAAGGAAATCGACTCCATAATTATAATCGGTTCTGGTCAGTAGATTAGTGTTCCAAGTTTGATGAGGAATCCTGTAATGCAAATAGCTTCTCATTTCGTCAGCTTCAAGCAGTTCAAGTCCTTCGAATGCTTGATTATTAACCACTGAACCATCCACTCTTTTGTAAAGAGCACCTCTCGGCATTACCATCGCTTCTTCGTTAATCAAATGAACAATTGCCGCTAATCTGTCTTCTTCCTTCAATTTACCTTCTTCCTTTATCGCCTGAAATCAATTCATTAATCATAAATTTATGGGTAAAACAGGTTGACTACTTTGCAGAGCTGTCCTTAGGCCAGCCGCATTGGCGTATTTGGTAACATACTCGCCTCTCATCATGCGGTTTTTGGGCTCGAATCCCATTCAGGCACGGCATATTTTCATACGTTATAAAAAAATCATTTCATCCTTCACCGTCTGCATTAGCAGTAATTGCAGAAGAGTCAGACGTTAAAAAAAAAAATGTCCTTAGGCAGGGGCGAGCAGGGCAACCGCCCCATGCTTCTGGGGGCTGTAATATACCACCTTGGGTTGTTATTTCTGATACATGCAAATTATAGTTTTATTCCGAAATTTATAGAAAATACTTTTTGAATTATAAATAAAGTCAGATCAAAATCACTTATCTTTTGTATTCTTTATTGTATTCCAGATATGTACGTACATATTGAATTATTGCATTGTTAGTTATTACTCAATTAAGATATAAAAAATTAAATTTTATGCCTTTGGTAATTCGATTCGACGTTTGCTCTTTGCGCTGTCAAATTAAAGTCAGTTTCTTTTTTTTAGCCTTCCTCACTGAGTGACATAGTATACATATCAGCATGTCACCAGTTGCTGTGAAAAGCATCTACTTTCCACTCTGTATAATGAAATTCATTACTCTCAAAGAAAATAACTGTGACTAGTGTCTTTTACACCTCTACTTCTTCTGTTTGTGAATGCTTCAGTCAATTGGCTGACCATGTGAAAAGAAACAAAACTATTTTTTGTAGCCCTGGAACTTACAGATCAAGTGCAAAATATATTTAACACTACCTGCCTGTTATGTGCAATAATAATAATAACATGTTGTTGTTTAGGTCATCAGCTGAAAAGCTGGTTTGAACCTGTAGAGGTTTTACTAACTAAAACGAGGAGTGAGGTGGTTTACCATGCCTTCCTTACTGAATGGAAAAGTATGCTTATCAGCATGCCGGGCCCTCTGAAAAGCACATATTTTCCACTCTGCAAATGACACCTTCGCTTCTTTCACCTCAGGGTCTGGCTGTATAATGAAATTCATTACTTTCAGAGGAGATAACTCTGATTAGTGTCTTTTACACCTCTACCTTTTCTGTTCTTAAATGATACAGTCATTTAATTGGCTGACCATGTAATAACAAACAGAACTATTTATTTTAGCCCTGCAATGAACTGATTGAGAGTAAATAATTTGACTCTCCGCCTGTCTGTTATGGGCACAATAACAATATAATTATAGTAATTATTAAATAAATAATAGACGTACATCGACTTCTTGTTCCGTTGTTAATTCTTCTTCGATCATTTCTTCACCCATTTCAGAATCAGTCATTTCTTTACCAGCTCTTAATTTTAATAAATCATCTGATGACATTCGGTCCATATCAATCTGAGCAGCAAAACTCGGATCTCCTTGGAATTTGGAAAAGCATTTCGATGCGTATATGAAATCACTTTGTTTCGGCTCTGGAAGTACAAACCAGTCGACGCCATTTGTGCTATCAACAGAGAAAATATTCCATCAAAATTTATTATTATTTTATTTTTTTCAGAATTACATCTAGAAGACTGATAAAGAAATGATATTATAGCAGTGGTTTGTAATCGGGTAGCTGTGACACCCTGGGGTGTTGCAAGCTAGGGGTGCCACGGTAGTAGCTGAATATACGACAATTTTGTTAAAGCAACTAATTAAAAATAAGTCCGTAACCAGATAACCAAGATATGAAATGTTTCGCTTGATAATACAATTCAGGGGAAGAGAGTTGTGGCTAGAATTTCTTGGTTGAAGAATATTGGTGACTGGTTTCGTATCTCAGCGGAGTTGTTCAGAGCTGCGGTGTCCAAAGTCTGAATAGCCATCATGATTGCCAACCTCCGGTTGGAGGTTGCCAGCATGCCGGGCCGACTTACCGGGTCAGTTTGCTGGCCGTAGTCAACCATACTGGAGGCCGACAATCAGGTACTCTAGTTGATAGCCCCGACAGCAAACCAGCTAGAAACCGGGTCGGTTCAGTGTGGAAAGTAACATTGACGCCAATGGTCGACTACGCAGCCAACCCGGAATGCCGGCGTTTGTGAACGGAGTCTAAGAAGAAGAAGCATATAACAAAGATAAGGTAACAATTAATGAAGTTGAATTGAATTCTTGAATTAAGTTTTGTAACCACTACAATTCTAAACTATAGTGCATGCCACAAAAAATCCGCTGTGAAGACTGGTTGTCCCTGAACCAATTTAATAGAAATTTTTATTTAAATCACTAGTCAATTCCTATTTTATTGGTATTTTAAACGCAAATGTTTATACTTGGCACAATACTGTTGCAAAATTGCATGGTTCAGTCGAAAAATTATTTCCCAATCTTTATGTGGAGCCAAAATAGTACTTATTTTAAGTGGCTGCCATATTAAAACAAAACATCGGATTTTAATTATTAAATATTTGAATTGTAAAGAAAACTATGATCTTTAACATACTTAAAGCTCAATTTTTTATGTAAAGCCTGGGTGATTTTTTTTTTTTTTTTTTTTTGGTTTAACATTTGACTGTTTTGCAATTACTGCTAATGCAGACAGCGAAGGATGAAATGATTTTTGTAACATATGAAAACATGTCGTGCCTGAATGGGATTCAAACCCAAGACTGCATGATGAGAGGCAAGCACGTTACCAACTACGCCAATGCGGCCGGCTGAAGTAACAGACATTTAAAAAGCACACTAACAGAAAACCGGCAAAGAATTGGGTACTTTTTATGCGTGCATTGCTGTATGTCCAAAAATTTTTTGAATAAAACAATTTAAGTCAAACGAATCTACATAGGGAAGAACAGGCTTTAATTTGCTGTAACGTTAAAAATTTTCCGTTGGGTCGTTTTTGAAATAGTGCTCTTCAAACACAACGGACTTCTTTCGTGGTGCGCACTATAGCTGAATCTGTGAGCACAGATTTCCTGCACTTAAGAATATTAAAACTAGGAAGAGACAAAAACTGACTTTCAGCAATCTTAAAGATAACCGTGCGTTTCAGCCACTCAATCCAACCCAAAATTTCCAAAACCCATCAAGGATAAGTTTTTTATTAAATTGCAAGTAATTCTATTTGAAATACTTATAGCTAAAAATTATTTTAGCATCTATTAAAACTATTTTAACTTCGTTAAACTCTTTTTTTAACGTTTTTAAAGCTAATAGATATTAACAATTATAATATTACGAATATAGGGTGCCATTATGGGTTAGTTGCATTGGGAAGGGTGCCATGGAAAAATCGTTGCGAACGACTGAAATATAGGACTTGTCTAGATTTTATAAACCTAAATATTAACACTACGGGCCAACCGCTTCTCCTCGTACCTTCTTCTCTGTTTCACACCATCAGCATTTGGTATCTTTTGCGCCCTCTTGTATTCCTTTTGTAACTGGTCTCTCCTGCACTTCTGCAATCAGACTCTCCTTTCTCAACCTCTTTGATCACCCAGCCATCTGTTTTCCTCCGTCTTACCGTCTCCAGCAGTCCCTCTTCTCCCCTACTCTCCGAAGCACCTCCTGATAATTAACTCTTTCTATCCAGTTAACCTTCTCCAAATCCACATTTCCAGGGCCTCCAACCCCCTTTCATCTACCCTCCTCAAAGTCCTCGTTTCTGCTCCATACGTGGCCACACTCCAAACAAAGCATTTCGCCAATCTCTTCCCCCATTCCAAATCAACCCCACTGCACAAAATCCGTCTTTTCCTGCCAAATGCCTCCTTGGCCATTGTGACCTCTTTGGCACACATCATATCTTCTGTTACCAGGGATCCAAGATACCTAAAAGACTTTACCTGCTTTATTTTATTCTCTTTCAGGCTTACCATAATCTTCTTTGGTTCCCTACTTATTACCATTCATATTGTCTTTTGAACATTTTTATTCTCATTCCATATTTTTTGTCACAAGCCCAATGCAATCTGTCAAGCATATCCAGCATCACTTTTTCACTTCCTTCCATGTTATCAGCAAAACTTATACAATGTACAAATTGGTCTTGGGTTCGAATCCCATTCAGGCACGACATAATTTCATAAGTTACAAAAATCATTTCATTCTTCACCGTCTGCATTAGCAGTAATTGCAGAACAGTCGGACGTTAAACAAAAAAAAAACAATGTACTAATACATTCTAAAGTCTAATAAAATCATGCAACTATTCAAAGTTATGAATGAAGTAAAGATGTCATTTACAGGGTGGAAAGTAGATGCTTTTCAGAGGGCCTGGCATGCTCAGAAGTATACTGAGGAGTGAGGTGGTCAACCACATCACTCCTTTACTAAGTACTAAGTTCACTAAGTCCGGTTTACTTAGTAAAGCCTCTAGAGGTTCAAACCATACTTTCGGCTGATCACCTAAACAACGACGACAAAAATATAAAGCAAAAGAAATATAATAGATAAAGACAAAGTCTTTATCTGTTTGGTCCAGGGCTAAAAAAAATAGTTCTATTTCTTATCATATAGTCAGCCACTTATATGACTGATTCATTTAAGAACAGAAGAGGTAGAGGTGTAAAAGACACTAGTCAGAGTTATCTCCTCTGAGAGTAATGAATTTCACTATGCAGCCAGACTCTGTGGTGAATGAAGTGAAGGTGTCATTTGCAGGGTGGAAAGTGAGTGTTTTTCGGAGGGCCTGGCATGCTGATAAGCATACTCTTTCAACTCGGTGAGGAAGGCAATGGTAAACCACCTTACTCCTCGTTTTTTACTTAGTAAAACCTCTAGAGGTTCAAACCAGCCTTTCGGCTGTTGACCTAAACAACAACACAAAGACAAAGTGACTGTGTGACTTTGTTGACAGTTACCTGTAATAAAATATTCTTCCTCGTAAAGCATCTTTCTCATAACCGAACGCTACGTAATAGTCAGCCGTATAACCTCTAACAATACCCCACAGGTATAACTCTTTAAAATGTGCATCGTTCTTCAGTAATATCAACGAATAATAAAGAACCAATCGCTTTTCTGTACTTAAACTCACACCGAATTCTGCTAATGTTTCAAATCCTCCTAAAAATTCTTCTATATTCATGGCTCTTGTTTATCCTTTTGTTGTTGTTATTGTTATTAACAGCTGTCAATAATTTTTTTCTTTTTTTTAAACATCTGAATTTATTTACAATCAATTTAAAAACTAAAACTATAAGTAATAATATGGAAGTGTTCACATGATGAAGGCAATACCCAATAGTATTGCTTCCAAAAGAAAAAATTAAATCTAGATAAACGATGAATGCTAAGAGGAAAAAGATGAGGATGTTGATAGATTTTTTTTTGTTTTTGTTTTATTATTTATAATTTGTGTACGTTGCAATCTGTTCAATTTAGAACAATAAGCAACCCCATGACCCAATGAGATGAGGATGGTGTGTATGACTTGTAAATGAGGTGTAGTCTTGTACAGACCCTGGCCGACCATTCCTGAGATAGTATGGTTAATTGAACCCCAACCATCAAAGTTCTGGTAACCACTGTCTAGTATTCAAATTCGTATAAAAGTAACTACCTTTACTAGGATTTGAACCAGGAACCTTCGTCTCCGAAAATCAGCTATTAAACAGCTGATTCTGGCGACGACTTTACCTCTAGACCAGCGGTTCCCAAACTTCTATCTTTTACGCCCCCTCTTGCCAAAAAGAAAACTCCTCACGCCCCCCTTACACAATTTTATTGGGCAATGAAAAATCACGTATTACTTTGAATAACCATACATTTATTTTTTTATTTTTTGTAGCATTAGAAGTTGCAATTTAATTTTAACAAGAGACAAGATAAATCAGTGAATGAATGACCTTGCATTTTTTTTTAAAAAAAGGCTGATTATTAGAAAGTGCACAATAAAAGTCATTGATAAAACCAACATTGCACCGATGCTTTGTTTTTATTGTAACAAGTGCTGAAAACACTTTTTCGCACAGATAGGTGCTTGATAAAAATAATTACAATTACTGCCGCTTGCTGTTATATACTGGGGTAAACTTGGTAATACTTAACCCAAAGTGATGTTTTGTCAATTTTATCGAAATCGTTTTTCGCAGCAGAAACATTTTTTATTTATAAAACTTGTTTTTTAAGTAATTTGGGCAGGAAGTCTATGTTGACACTGAAAGGATTTGTTATAGAGGGTAAAGCTATCTCGAAGTCCCGCGCCTCCCTTGACGGGTCTTCACGCCTCCCTTGGGGGGCACGTCCCCCCACTTTTGGAACCGTTGCTCTAAACCAACGCAGTGGGTTTAAAACTATAAGTATTTTTTTTTTTTTTTTTTTTTTTTTTTTTTTTTGTTTAACGTCCAGCTGTTCTGCAATTACTGCTAATGCAGACGGTGAAAGATGAAATGATTGTGTGTAACGTATGAAAATATGCCGTGCCTGAATGGGATTCGAACCCAAAACTATAAGTAAATAATATGGAAGTGTCCACATGACGAAGGCAATACCCAATAGTATTGCTACCAAAAGAAAAATTATTTACAATTTTTGAAAAAATTAAATTTAGATAAAAGATGAATATAGTAGAATTGCGTAGAGGAAGAAGATGAGGATGTTGATAGAGATTTTTCTTTTGTTTAACGTCTGACTCTTCTGCAATTACTGCTTATGCAGACGGTAAAGGATGAAATGATTTTTTGTAATGTATGAAAATATGCGATGCCTGAATGGGATTCGAACCCAAGAACGCATGATGAGAGGTGAGCACGTTACCAGCTACGCTGATGCAGCCGGCTGTTGATAGAGATTAAGGGGTCGTAACTGCCTATATAACTACATGTTAAGTTTTCGCAACTTTTCACAAAAACTATAAAAATTAGAACCTTAAGTTTTTTTTTAAAAGGTAGTATAAAAGGTAGTTACTTTTATACGGATTTGAATGCTAGGCAGTGGCTACCGGTGTACTTTGATGGTTGGGGTTCAATTAACCATACTCTCTCACGAATGGTCGACCTGAGTCTGTACAAGACTACAACCTCATATACATCATACACATCATCCTCATCTCATTGGGTCATGGGGTTGCTTATTGTTCTCAATTGAACAGGTTGCAACGTACACACATTAGGGATTACAAAAACAAAACAAAAATTTTTAATTAGACTTTAGACTTTTATTTAATTTCGCACGGGTGCGTATTTTTTAATAAAGTATTAAAATTAAAAATTAATTGTGTATTCATTTTTATAACAATACAAATAATTCTGAGAAAAAAAAATTATGAAAAATCATAAAATAGTATTTTTTATGGACAATTCTTAAACAATCTTGCATGTGAAACTAGCCCATAATGAGTAGAATATGTCGTGAAAATTTCATTCTGATATCTTTAACCTCTCCTGAGAAAACTTGCACAAACTTTCAAAATTCATGATTTTTCCTCAAACTGACTGTAAATTGTAACTTATACTTTTGTTTAGTAACGTCCAGCGCTGTAAGATGGTTGGTCTGGATCCACTTCTTGAAATTATAAATCTTCAAACTGTTTTTCTTTTAAAACTCCTCTTTTCTCGTATTTGTTTTTCAAATTCAGACATTTTTCTTTCAGCATCTCTATTCTGTTGAATTCTGTTTTATCCTGAATTTAGTCGTTCCATTGCATGAAGCATGTTCTTTTCAGGTTTCAGCCCCAGTTTTTTCGTACAATGATATAATGTTTATAATTGTAAAAATTGCACTACCACCATAAATTAATAATATATCAAAACTATCAGAATACTATGCACTTTCATAAAGTGAAAAAAAATAAAACAGCTGAAAAAAATTATTTTTTTCCAGTTAGTAGTCCCCTTAATATGGACTTCATTTATTTATTAATCCTGGCAGACAACCATCACGTTAGTTCACGTTTAGATTATGCTGAGTTTGTTGTTTATTTCTTTTTCTTTTGAATTTTGTATTATTATTTTTTGTGATATGCTGTAAATCAATTATGTTTTTAATAAAGGCATTTTTAATAATTTTATTTATGTTATACAATACATTAACATATATACTAATTACCGCACAGGACGAGCCTGTGCGTGGGAATGAGTTCTACATTATGTGCAAATTATTGATAATTACTAAAAATACTTTTCATTTTCCTTCCTCTATAATTCCTTCTTTATACAGCTTACTTATCTAATTATTAAATTAATAATTTTAAATAATTAAAGTTTACAATATTATAAAATTTCCTTTTAACCAAATAAAATTTACTAAAAACCAATAAATGTTCCTACTTTATTAAAGAAAAATTATACTATTCTCTGGAAAAATCCCCTCAGCTCATTAGAACACTATGTACGTTACAAACTATCATACAAGACCGTTAATCAATTATTTTTAAGGGATCACTGGTTAAAGTTTACTATAAATAACCGTATACATACAAATCATGGTAAAAATCTGTTTGAAATTTATTGAAAATTGATAGGATAATTTTTATCATTTTCTACTACTTACTAAAAGACAAGCTTAAAATAAAATGTATTATTTCCCCAAGTATTAATTAATTGATTAAACATTGTATTAATTAATTATAAGTATAGGCATTTCATGTGGCGCGTGGAGACTTCGAATGAATCAGCTTACATATACTACATCCACCCGTCCCTCACCTATTCTTATAGACTGGTCATAAAACTAATTGATACATTTTTCTACGTTTTATAGTGATATTCTTTTATTGTAAATAGTCTACAGTACAAAGTGAATGGGGAGTGATGTAATGTATTTATAATTAATCATCAGTTATTATTATCAGTTATTATACAGTTATAGGCTTATAAGTAGGCATAGTTTATTTACAAATTAAACTGGTTTTGACAGGAGGTGACTCATCAACTACATACGCCTAACTAACAAATGAAACGCACACTGAATATTGTCATTCAGTGTTTAATCAATTGTCGTTCAGTACAATCATTATGATTATACAGTGTCGAGGGTTTTTTTTGTGTGCAGATTGAATAATGTGTGTGTGTGTGTGTGTGTGTGTTAGTATGAATAGTGTGTGTGTGTGTGTGTTAGATTATAGTTCTACCTATTTTTATTTGTTAATTTTTATGGTTAAAGTATAAATTTACCTAGTGTGGTGTTCATTATTTTGTCATTTACTAGTTTACATTAAGCTTAAAATGTCTAAAATCAGAGGGAGTAAAGTTCTGCATAGCCAATCTCGGGAAAAAATTGCTTATGTGGTTACGTTTATGATCGAGGAAGCAAAGCACGGTATTTTTACTATAGATGTTAAGAAAATTATCGAACGCGTTAGTGTAGCAACTGGTGTGTCAAAACGTTCAATTACGTGAATAAAACAAGCATCGAAAGTAATATTAGAAGGATCGTCACTGTCTTTTACGACACCCAAAAAACATTCGGTACGGGCCAAACCTGTTTCAGGTTTGGATGATTTTGACAGGAGTGTTATCCGTCAAAAAATAAATAATTTTTACACAGATGAAGGTAGAAAATGCTTACTAACAATAAATAATTTATTGACAATCAATTAAAAAATTAAAGTAGCGCTGTTTCAAAACTGTTACCGAAATTTTGTTAAAGTACCAAGTGATTTTTTTAGTCCTGTTACCCAATTGTTAATGTCTGGTAATGTTTTTCTAAGAAAGGGATATTTTGTTTTGTGACACAAAGTTGGTAGCCCTACTCAACCGGTATAGATATGACAGTTTGAGTTGATTCTCCTTGAGTTGCGTAAAATTTTGTGCTGTTTCCAGTTGTTACGAACAGAATGTCTTTTACCCTAGAACAACGGGTTTCATTCTTGAACAATATTTTGCTACAAAATCGTATGCGAGTGTAAAAGAATCATTTTAAATTAAATTTTTTGGTGTTCCTCCACTCTATTCTAGTCAATTTCTAGGCTAACTAACTGATTTTTAGAGGCAGGTATTGTTTGCAGCAGAAAACGTAGTGGTCGACCAACTCTCTTGACAGATGACGTTAAGAGAATGTGAAAACAAGATTGCTCAATTCTCCATGGAAAAGTTTACATAAACTTTCCTCGCATGTTGATTTGTCATGTTCGAGTGCTCAGAGAGCTGCTAAAAAATTGAAATTGTATCCGTATCACATACAATTAGTTCTAGAGCTTCAGCCTCCAGATTTAAACAAGAGATTGTTTTAGGATAAAAGACATTCTGTTTGTAGCACGACCGGAAATGGCACAAAATTTTACACAGCTCAAGGAGAATCAACTCACACTGCCATATCCATACTGGTTGAGTAGGGCTACCAACTTTGTGTCACAAAACAAAATTTATTTTTTTTTTAAATATTACCAGACATTAACAATTGGGTAACAGGACTAAAAAATCACTCTGTATAAATGTTCTTAGAAATAGCTTTATAAATTATAATTGGGTCTATATGAATATTATTGTATTATAGAAAACTGTGTCATCCATTTTGTTTTGAAGTGGGCATTTTTGATACACCTTATAGTATTATAGGCTGAACTCTCTGCAAGCCAGATGAGATGCTTTTTATAGCTATAATTACAGTAAAAGTTGGTTGGTTTTATATGTTGTTAACGCATTGTAAAGTCAGATATAACGAAATTATAATCCAGTTGTTGACACTTGGTCATTAGCGATTAATATGGATTTTGGTATTATAACGGGTGGCTTATACGAGGGTTATCCAGATAATAACCTCCATTTTGAAATAAAAAGTAAACGAGTGAAGATACAAAAGCTTTATTATATACATATTAAAATTACAGTTTTTCTCTATTTTCCGACATAGTCGCCAAACAGATTCAAGCACTTGTCGTACCTTGGAACAGTCTTTGAAATACCCTCTGCATAAAAATCTGCCGCCTGTGAAAGTAGCCAACCATTCACGGCGTTTTGAAGCTCTTCGTCATTGGCGAACCGCTGAGATGCAAGCCACCGCTTCATGTTCGGGAACAGGTGAGTCTCTAGGAGCCAAGTCCTGGCTGTATGGGAGATGATAGAAAACGTCCCATTTAAATTTGGCCAAAAGTTCATTTGTTCATTTGCATGACAATGCTCGCCCTCATACAGCTCGAAGAACAAATGAACTTTTGACCAAGTTTAAATGGGACGTTTTCGATCATCCCCCATACAGCCCGGACTTGGCTCCTAGTGACTTTCACCTGTTCCCGGACATGAAGCAGTGGCTTGCATCTCAGCGGTTCGCCAATGACGAAGAGCTTCAAAACGCCATGAATGGTTGGTTAAATTCACAGGCGGCAGATTTTTATGCAGAGGGTATTTCAAAGACTGTTCCAAGGTACAACAAGTACTTGAACCTGTTTGGCGACTATGTCGAAAAATAGAGAAAAACTGTAGTTTTAATATGTATATGATAAAGTTTTTGTATCTTCACTCGTTTACTTTTTTTCAAAACGGAGGTTATTTTCTGGATAACCCTCGTAACATGTTAAAATTTCCATAACCTAGCCGGGAATCGAATCCGGGGGACTTTATTGGAAATGTGATCATCTTCAGTCACTATAAAAATATATAATGTAATACTGTGAATTAATTTAAATTGCTATAGTAACTACATTTACCAGTAGAATTTTAAAATTTTAGTCGAAAATTTTTTTAAATAAATTAACAAACATATTATTTTTAGAAATATTGCCAATTTTGTAACAAAATTTATGTTAATGTTTAAAATAAAAGTATTTGAGCATGATCGGTGAGTAAAGATTTGATAGCCATTTCAGTTATTCATTGCTTTCTCTTGCCCACTATGAATTTTAAATAGGGTAGGAAAATATTATTTTCATGCGGATTTTGTGGATCGGACACAAACATTTTCATTAAAATCGGTCGACCGGAAGTATTAAATTGTATCAGAAATTAAAATATGAAAATTTTTTTACTTTTCTACAAAGAAACCATTACTATCTAAACATGTGTTAAGGCGTGACACACTTTTGGATCCCCTCATCAATGAATTCTGCTGCGTGTCAAACCAGTTACTAAAACAAATTGCCAGATTAAAAATGATAAAAAATTACTAAAGCTTATCATGGCCTCATTCTGTCTCATATCTGTTATGGTATCTTGTTGTTGTTTAGGTCATCAGCCGAAAGGCTGGTTTGAACCTGTAGAGGTTTTACTAAGTAAAACGAGGAGTGAGGTGGTTTACCATTGCCTTCCTCACTGAATGGAAAAATACGCTTATCAGCATGCCGGGCCCTCTGAAAAGCACATATTTTCCACTCTGCAAATGACACCTGCACTTCATTCACCACAGGGTCTGGCTGTATAATGAAATTCATTACTTTCAGAGGAGATAACTCTGATTAGTGTCTTTTACATCTCTACCTCTTCTGTTTTTTAATGATTCAGTCATTTAATTGGCTGACCGTGTGATAAGAAATAGAAATATTTATTTTAGCCCAGCAACGACAGATTGAGAGTAAATGATTTGACTCTCCACCTGTCTATTATGGGCAACATGGTATCTTAGTATGGGGTAATTCTAGCATGGGTAATATGAATAGGGGGGTTTTTAAAATTCAAAAGAAAGCTATTAGGTGTATGGTGGGAGCTAACTAGCTAACCTCATACACACCACTATTTAAGGAGCTTAAATTGCTTACAGTTCTCTCTCTCTACATTTCAGTCAGTCAGCTGGTAGAAAGTCGCTATTATTTGTTAAGTAACATCGGTTTGGCAAGCGACTTTGTATGGTGACCAGTTGACAGCCACCCGTGAAAAAACTCTACTGGGGGTCCCTGTTCAAACTCATGTCTAATCCACGTCAAAGAAAATACAGCAAAAAGCAGCAGCGATCAAATTGAGTAGTTGTCATCAATGTACAGTTCCCGATAAAGACAAATATAAGCTAAAAAAAGTCGGATGGTGCTAAGTGAGGGCTGTATGGCAGATGGTCCAATAATTCCTAATGAAATTTGTCCAGTTAGTCATGTCGATTTTTTTGAAATCGAGTTTTCACCGGATCTACACGTTTTCAGACCCCCTGGACCCAAAAAAAAACATGTTTTTAGCGATTGGTGTGTGTGTGTGTGTGTGTGCGTGCGTGCGTGTGCGTGTGCGTGTGTACGTGTACGTACAGAATATCTCAAGAACAGAACATCGTAGGGACTTGAAACTTGAAACTTAAGTTACATACCACTACCGGACCCGACACGAACATTTTCATCATTATCAGTCAACCAGACCTAGTAGTTTATTCGTGTCATTTTTCACTTTTTTGCAATTTTCTCAAAAACTGGTCCTACGATTTTTTTAAAATCGCCTTGTTTACTAAATTTTTTATACTCTACAAGATAAGGTACTATAAGCGCGTCAGCTCGTGATCCATGTGAGGAATTTCTGTTACGGCATGCAGTGAAAGATTATACTATTCATAAAAAAAACATTTATCATAATATTCTTGTCATTATAAAGTAACCTTCTGTTTTATTATTTCAATTTATTCTATAATATAGTAACTCTTTTACTTTTCTTTTATTGTATTTATTAATATTTAGTGATTCTTTACAGTTTGAGTCAGGCAGTCCTCAGGAATTAAAATATGTACGTAGCATAGAAAATAATGAAATTCAAAAATATATATTTCATAACATTAATTTATAGGCCTAAATAATTAGTAGAAAATTATGATGATGATTTTTTTTTACCTCAGTCAAGTGGTTAAGCCAATTCCGAGTCCTTTACGCGATTCTTCATCACAGTTTTTTATAACTGATGCAATAATTTGTCGCCCTTCCGAATGAACTACCGCTTTATTTTTCCGGGAAGACATATTAAAATGAAACAGAAGATATGAAAAATACACATTGAAATTTACCTAACACAAAACAAATAACTTTTGGCACGTTAACACACTTTAAATTTCAAAATAAAAATCACTTTAGTGATCGAAAATCATGAATAATGATTAACACATCCGAGACGCACAAGCACAAATGTAGGTACAAATGTTATATATTGTGACACGTGTATCCGTTGTGAAAAGCAATAATACATAGGCCAATAATAAATAAATACATAGACATAATATTAATATTTACATGATGACTAAATGTTTTTGTACTGCCCGATAAGACAAATATATTACTCACATTCTATTACGCCACCCGCCCCACTTCCCCAGGCGACAGAGATCATGAGCTGGTGCGCGTATAGTAGGCACCATGTTTGCTGAAATTCTTGGTGAGGCTGTTCTCACGTAAAAAAATTGTTTTTTTAAGATTGCGGCTTTATAATGCATTTTAGCGCAAAAATGTATATCATAAAAGTTGTAGACAATTTAAAAACCTACAACTTTTATTTCCGACATTTTTTTTATAACGATTAGTTTAGCGGTAATTAGCGATTTTTTTTTTTGTTTTTTTCTCACGAATACATATGAAAAATTGATTTTTTAAAGATATCGACCTTAGTATGCATTTTACGACAAAAGTGTATATGATTAAATTTATAAGAATCTAAAAGATCTACAACTTTTATTTTGAGCATTTTTCTCTACAGAGCCTAGTTTAGCGTGAAAGAGTGATTTCCGTATTTTTAAGCCGAACTGAGGTTGATTTTCATTTTGCGTCTTTCACTGATGATTAAAATTAGGTTATGTTTATTGAGGTTAGTTTTTTGTTTATTTCTAATGATTTATTACTAATGTTAGGTTTGTTGTTAATAATTTGCATTGGCAAGAGAAAGTTGTGTGAGTGTTTCACACCAGATTTTTTTTTAAATAATTTTTTTTCTATACTCCTATGCGAGGAGAGAGAACTCTTTGTGAAGAAGTAATATTATTCGTTGTATTGAGATTCAGTTGTATTTGCTACCAATTGTGCCAGCGCAAAATTTCATTTGTTATATATTTCTATTATAATTTACCATTTATCTGAAGTAAATTTTTATACTTTTACAGGGAAACAATAAAATACCCACACAAAATTTTTGGAAAATTTTCAAGATTAAAATATTACCAAATGATGAAATTGCAAAAATGTTATGTTAACTGTAATAAATAAAACAATTAATGATGCAATCCGTTAAGGAAGGAAACCCAGGAAGTCCAGTGAACGTGAGAAAGCGAACTACTTTTTCAGGAACACCGAAACATCTCGGTGATACGAATCGTCATTCGAAAGATACACACGTGAAAACCGAAAACGGTGGTGTAGATACACAAGGAGCCTGCAAAAGTATTTCATATTCCGGGAAAGTATTATGTCGAGCCTGTGAAAAACCTATCAATGGTCTGGTAAGTACTAGTGAAGAGTGTTCACTGTTTCAACCAGTCACCGTGATCACGGTGACAGTGATTTTGCGTTCACCAACACTTTTAATAGTTACTAGTGATTTAGTAATATTTAGTATCTTTTTCAGTTGTTATTATGAAATGATAATGATAATGTTTTCAGTTGTTGTTTCATGATAACAACAAAAGTTTTGATAAATTAAAAAAATGAGCAAAAAAATTTAGCCTAAAACTGATAAACACAAGGTATCCTAAATAAATAATAAAAAGAAAATTTTGTGCAAAAAAGAGAAAGTACAAGAAACAATTTACAGCTGAAAAAATTAACAGCGCATAATATAAATAAAATAGGTAGGTAGAACGCGCCGTGCAATAAAAATAACACTGTAATATAATTATGTTACCGCGATCAGAAATGCGAAGGAACTACCCTCATTTTGTTTAGTCTAGTAGATGAAAAACATAACAAGGGGAAAAGACAGAGAGAGAGAGAGAGAGAGAGAGAAAGAGCGAGAGAGAGAGAGAAGAGTGCGTAAAAATTGAAGCAAAAGAGAATGGACATGGCGGCTATCAAAGGAGAGCACTAAGCCCAGTGAACAGACCAACATATCTTACGTAGCTATTATGCCGTTTTGTCTATTAACTGTGAACAGTTAATGAGTGAGTGAATTTCTTCACTAGTTTCTAAGGTAAAGCATTCGGTATATCTTAAGAGTGACAGTGAGCAGTGAATGAAAAAGTAAGTGATTTTTGTAACGGTGACTGGAGAACGAGAGGTCTGTACTATATCTGTTGAAGTACGGTGAACATTCACTGTGTCGTCCTGTCTTCCAGTGACAGAAGAGTAAGCGATCATAGTAACAGTGATTGGGGAACGGTCACCGTGAATTATAAGTAACCGTGACTCGTTCACAGTGACAGTTCTTTTGTCTCTTCTCTAGTAAGTACTATATGAATCAGTCATTTCAGGAAGCCCATAAGTCAAAATTGTATTTTTTTTCTTTAGTGCACTTTAGGGCTAACTGAAAGTAACACACCATCCCTACAAAAATTACATAAGTCTGGCTTTCCTTAGTTATAAGAAAGGTACTAAAAAAGTTTATCCTTAAAGATATAAATTGTTGTTTAGGTCAACAGCCAAAAGGCTGGTTTGAACCTCTAGAGGTTTTACTAAGTAAAAATGAGGAGTGAGGTGGGTTACCATTGCCTTCCTCACTGAGTTGAAAGCATATGCTTATCAGCATGCCAGGCCCTCCGAAAAGCACCCACTTTCCACCCTGCAAATGACACCTTCACTTCATTCACAACAGGGTCTGGCTGTATAGTGAAATTCATTACTATCAGAGGAGATAACTCTGACTAGTGTCTTTTACACCTCTACCTCTTCTGTTCTTAAATGATTCAGTCATTTAATTGGGTGACCATGTGATAAGAAACAGAACTATTTATTTTAGCCCTGCAACAAACAGATTGAGTGTAAATAATTTAACACTCCACCTGTCTGTTATGGGCAAAAGATATAAAGTGTTTCCTTTTAATTAAAAAATGAAAGTGGACTATCGTTTGAAGGGCAAGCTCTATTTCGTAGCGGACAAAGCTGTACATAGTTGCTATGCAAAAAATATTTTATGACTACAATGTGAATAGTCCTGAAAACCAACATTTTTCATGATCTTAAAATTCAGAATTTCAATTTTTATTACCACAAAAAACTATTTCAAATCGCTAATGTAAGCTGCTGAAGTAAATAAATGAATATTATTGTACAATACAATTTTTTCTTGTCTTAACAACTTATTTTACTGAAAATAAATGTAAATTAGCATTTTACTCTGATTAATTTCAGAAACACCTTAAGCCGAAATTTTTCAATTTTTTTAAACCATTGGCGGTTCTGTAAAAAGACAAAAGTATACATTTTATATAAGGGAATAGCCCTCTTAGAAAATTGTATTTTTTAATATTGCTTTTATTGAAATGTAATAAATTACCAGTTGTTTAATTTTTCCGAAATTTAATTTTTTGAATTATGGGCTTTCTGAAATGACTGATTCATATTTATTTTGACAAACCACCTGTTTGGGACTATATAAATTTTATGTTTGGTTCAATTCATCAATTTATTTTTGTGTTCTATTCTAAGATATCATTTATCGGTCTCAACCAATGAGGGTTGATTTCTACCTGCACATACAAACAGTTTTATACTGAACTGGACACAGTCGTCCGCTAACTTGCAACGCAAAAGAACGCTCTCTGTGCAGTCTTACGCTTTTCCGCTTCGCCCTAGTATTGGGAATTATCCGCGACCGCTAATTTGTTTTCTTTATATTATTTAAATTTATTTCTCTATTAAATTCACGCATCGCTACGTATTTACGTGCTGGAGACACTCCAGGAAACCGACCACGCTAAATACAGTCCACTTATTCAAGATCTTCGGCAGCTCAATACTCATCGGAAAGCCACTGGTACCAGCTGGTAAGTCGCAGGACTTGCAAGGTGAGTGGAACAAAACTTTTATTTATCGACAGTAAGCTGCTATACGCTCCGCCACTGACCCTACCACCACCAAAAGCTGATTTAAACTATTGATGGGTTAAGTATTAACCTAGTGACACACATGCAAGTTGTAGATGCTTGACACTGCAAGGGTTCTGAGAAATTTCACTGCGTCAAATTCTCCTTCCAGGACACACGAGCACCTCAAAATATCCGCGATATCGACCAGTCCATTGTCTGACACTCAACAGAATGGGTCTTATATGGGTTAGTTGGAGCGTGCTTGAAGCCCACAGATTAAAAATAAAAGTTGTTATTTTGTTTATAATATCATAAAACCTTATAACACTATGTTTAGGAGTGTAGCATTATTCGGGAGTGAAACGTGGGTGATGGGGGCTGTAGAAAGGAAGAGGATAGATGCTTTTGAAATGTATTGTTATAGGAAAATGTTAAAGATTACGTGGATGGACAAAATAAGTCATTTAGAGGTTCTGAGACGAGTTGATGAAAAAAAAGTTTATGGAAATATCTTACCAGAGGAAGGTATAGGCTAATGAGGCATATCTTAAGACATCCAGGTATTTCTATCAATAATGGAAGGTAATATTCAAGGAATGAATTGTAGGGGGAGGCAAACATTACAATATATAAAGCAAATTACAAAAGGTATAGGGTGTTACAGGTATGTAGATATGAAACAACTTGTGCAAGATAGAACAGATTGGATAAATACCTTGGGTACATCCCTTCACTGCTGGTAAATTGTTGAAAGGTGCTACCGGGTGATTTTTTAGTTTTGTTACCCAATTGTTAATGTCTGGTAATTTTTTTCTAAGAAAGGGATATTTTGTTTTGTGACACAAAGTTGGTAGCTACTCAACCGGTACAGATACGACAGTTTGAGTTGATTCTCCTTGAGTTGCGTAAAATTTTGTGCTGTTTTTAGTTGTGTTACGAACAGAATGTCTTTTACCCTAGAACAACGGGTTTTCATTCTTGAACAATATTTTGCTACAAAATCGTATGTGAGTGTAAAAGAATCATTTCAAATTAAATTTTTTGGTGTTCCTCCACTCTATTCTAGTCAATTTCTAGGTTAACTAACTGATTTTTAGAGGCAGGTATTGTTTGCAGCAGAAAACGTAGTGGTCGACCAACTCTCTTGACAGATGACGTTGAGAGAATGTGAAAACAAGATTGCTCAATTCTCCATGGAAAAGTTTACAAAAACTTTCCTCGCATGTTGATTTGTCATGTTTGAGTGCTCAGAAAGCTGCTAAAAAATTGAAATTGTATCCGTATCACATACAATTGGTTCTAGAGCTTCAGCCTCCAGATTTAAACAAGAGATTGTTTTAGGATAAAAGACATTCTGTTCGTAGCACGACCGGAAATGGCACAAAATTTTACACAGCTCAAGGAGAATCAACTCACACTGCCATATCCATACTGATTGAGTAGGGCTACCAACTTAGTGTCACAAAACAAAATTTATTTTTTTTAGAAAAATATTACCAGACATTAACAATTGGGTAACAGGACTAAAAAATCACCCTGTATAATGTAAATGATAATGGACTCATAATTAATTATTTAAATTGAAAAAATAGAACGGTAATACATGAAAATACAGTAGAGTACCGATTTTCCGTGGATCGTTTAACTGGGGTTTGGATTAACCGTGCGATCACTAGAATTTTTTTTTTTTTTTTGGTTTAACGTTCGACTGTTTTGCAAATTGCTGCTAATGCAGACGGTGAAGGATGAAATTAATTTTTTGTAACGTATGAAAAAATGCCATGCCCGAGTTGCATTCGAACCCAAGACCGCGTGATGAGAGGCGAGCACGTTACCAACAACGCCAACGCGGCCGGCTAGAAAAATTAATTATGTATGTACTGTATAACTTTTACAAATTAAAACTTTTCAACTCCCGACATTTTCGTCATTGTTATTATCACAATTATTGTGATTTACTACGATAATATTGTCGATTACGACAACAATGAGCAGGTACATTAACGTAGACATAAACTAATTTCGTATCGTAGTATCTTTGTTTCGTATCGAAACTAAGTAAAATAACAGATTTTTTTATGATGTTTTTTGTTACGTAGTTTAAGGTAAGATTTATATAAATTTATGTAGTAAATATTTTTATTTCAATACCATTTGTTTATATATTTCCGATATCCGATAGTATTAACATCTATTTATTAATCAGTAGAATAAAACATACGCGTAACTGGTGGTTTTGTTTATGACGTAGGTGGTCTTGACCGATTGGGTTGTATTATCCGTGTTTTCCGGTTATCCGGTATAGTTATCCCCCCAATTACCACGGATAATCGGTATTATACTGTAATAATAAACACGAAAGAAAACATTGCAACAGGCAAGTTCACATTGCACAGAACGGTTGAGATTTTTCGAGGCGTTTGTGTCAACTATCAAAGTGTATAAAGACAGTATTGTCTTTATGCATGCAGTTTTTTTTTTTAAAGATCTTGTGCTGGAATGTCAAGTTCTTGCATACCTTGCTTTTTTTGGCCAACCACATTGGAGGATTTTTCCACTAGTTAATTATAAATGAGTTGTTTTGTTACTAGATTGTCCGGTATAATAAGTAAATGCTCTTTTCTTGCGCATGATATCAGTGATTGGCTCGATTTCATAGTAGAGTTCAGATGCCGTTGAGTTTTCATTTTTTGTTTATGCAAGTCGTAAGGACTCTTCTTTTTATCTTATGAACCAATCTTTATAATAAATAATTTAAACAAAAATTGGTAATTGTAAGATATTGCAATTATTTAATGTTTTATTGGTTGTATTCAGATAGTACAAGCACTGGGGGAAACATGGCACCAAGAACATTTCTTGTGTTCCGAATGCAAGAAACCAATCACAAGCAACCGATTTAATGTAGAACAAGGAAAACCTTACTGTGAGGAAGATTATGCGAATATTTATTTGAAAAAATGCAGTGGATGTAAAGCGCCAATCCGAGACGTAAGTATAGAATCGGTCACACAATCAGAACTCAGTTCTGATTGTTCAAAGTAAAACTCTGAAGTTCAAAAATAAAATTCAAATTTGTGTTCCACACTCAATTAATAGACCTAATGTACGAAAAAGTCAGAAGTAAAATGTACAATAGCATTAATGACCAACCGGGTTGGTCTAGAGGTAAAGTTGTCCTACAAGTCAGCTGTTTTTCGGAGACGAAGGTTCCTGGTTCAAATCCTAGTAAAGGTACAGTTGAGCCGTGGTTAGTTTGCTCCTACTGTCAACAAACAAAAGCCACCTACTACAAGGTGCACGCTAGAGTCTCCGACTTTACACATGTTGTATTCCTATTAAGTTAACTATTTTTTAAATTATAAGTACTTAACGTACTAAAACCATCAGTCATTATATGATGTAAGCCTAACAATTTCATTTAAAAAAATACTTTTAAAAGTATTTTGTATTTAAATACTTTTGAAAGTATTTTGTTGTTACTTTTTAATCAGCGTGTACTCATTTTTATATAATGCGCATGCTCAGTGACGTAATTATTTGTTTACATTAGGAGCAAACTGAGAGAGGCTGGACTATAGTTACTTTTATACAAATTTGAATACTAGACAGTGGTTACCAGTGGGTGTACTTTGATGGTTTGGGGTTCAATTAACCATACTCTCTGAGGAATGGTCGGCCTGGGTCTGTACAAGACTACACCACTTTTTTAACACGTCATACACATCATCCTCATCTCATTGGGTCATTGGATTGCTTATTGTTCTCAATTGAACAGATTGCAACGTACACACGCAAGGGATTAACAAATAAATAAAAAATAGTGTTGTAATATAATTTAAGCTCATAAAATTTTTAACCCACCGAGATGGTCTAGTGGTAACGTCATCGCCACAAGTCAGCTGTTTGCTGGTGTGCTTTGATGATGTTTGGGGTTTGTAATTAACCATACTCTGAGGAATAATCGGCCTGAATCTTTACAAGACTACATCTCATTTACACAAAATACATGTTTGAAGTTACATACTGTGACACGTATCTCTAAGTTCCGTTTCGGGATCTGGGTAAATTTAAAATAATTATCACACTATAGTTTAAAATACACACTATAGTGTAAAAATTATTTACACTCAATTTGTTAATTGCAGGGCTAAAATACATAGTTCTGTTTCTTATCACATGGTCAGCCAATTAAATGACTGAATCATTTAAGAACAGAAGAGGTAGAGGTGTAAAAGACACTAATCAGTGTTATCTCGTCTGAAAGTAATGGATTTCATTATACAGTTGGACCCTGTGGTGAATGAAGTGAAAGTCTCATTTGCAGAGTGGAAAATATGTGCTTTTCAGAGGGCCTGGCATGGTGATAAGTGTACTTTTCCACTCAGTGAGTTGTGGCAATTGTAAACCACCTAACTCCTCGATTTACTTAGTAAAACCTCTAGAGTGGTTCAAACCAGCCTAAAGGGGCTGATGACCTAAACAACATCAACATAGTTTAAAATTCAAGTATTTATTACAACTAAAAATTACAATTAATAAAGTGTCTTAATAAATCTACAATTAAATTACGTGTAATAAAATAACAAACTAATTACAATTAACTAATAACAATTAATAAACTTAACCGATTTGTTTGCCCATAACAGGCAGGTGGAGAGTTAAATTATTTACACTCAATCTGCTAGTTCCAGGGCTACAAAAGGTAGTTCTGTTTTTTATCACATGGCCAGCCAATTATATGACTGAAGTATTAAAAACAGAAGAGGTACAGTTGTAAAAGACACTAATCAGAGTTATCTCCTCTGAGAATAATGAATTTCATTATATACAGCCATACCCTGTGGTGGTGAATGAAGTGAAGGTGTCATTTGCAGGGTGCAAAGTAGATGCTTTTCAGAGGGTCTGGCATGCTGATAAACATAACTTTCTACTCAGTGACGAAGGCAATAGTAAACCACCGGACTCCTCGTTTTACTTAGTAAAGCTGTAGAGGTTCAAATCTCTAAACTTTTTGGCTGATCATTTAACCCTTTATAGGGCAGTACTACGGGGAAAAATATAGGTATAAATATAACCAACTACGGTGGCATGCGGGCCGCACATGCGCAGTAAGTAGCTCCCCCACCACAGCGTCAACTAAAGATACAGGCTGCCTCTAAAGTAGTACTCACTACTCATTGTGTTCTGTTCATGCGGTAATCGTTTTGACATTTGTGTCGCTGTCGAAAGCCGCACGCCGTCGAAATTAGTTGTTCGCACACAAAATACAGGGAAAAATCTGTGTGATTCATTTTGGGGTATTAGGCAATGAGTTTTTTCTAAATGATGTCCCTACCATACGTTTTGACAGACCCGAAAGAGAGGTACATCATACCCTCATTCTGTTATATTTAGGCTATTATACGGTTCTCTTTGTTAAAATTTCATACAACTGATATTTTGCGAGTGTAGTTGATTTCTAAAAATTGACGTATGTTTGTATTAAGTTCACAACTATAAAAATTAATTCAGCTTCTTGGAATACTAATAGGAAGGAGACACCAGACATGATTATCTATCTCTGACTTCCCTTCAAAAAGTGATTTTTTCAAGCTTGTTTATTATTTCTCTTTCTACCCTACATATATCAAATTACAGATAAAATTTTATATTCTATAACAAAATAATAAAACGCATATTGTTATGTTATCCTGGAAAAGAAGTTATATTAGCCTAAGTGATACGCAAAAAATGCGATGAGATTTAAACGTCTTTGTACGAACGTATCTTATATAAATATCAGAATATACTAATAACATTTATAGTGTAATAAAATAAGATTCATTAGGAAGCGAAAGTAATATTTTCAGAATTTTTTTGATGAAAAATGAGCTTGTTAGAGTGTAGTGAACGAAACTGGCCGGCAGAGTGCCCTACCGTACCACGTATTGTCACTATTGCGCTTGAACACCCTCCACTGATCGAAATGAGTTGAGGGGAAAGGCGGACGCAACACATTCTCTCTCTGTCTCGCTACCCTCCCTACATGCCGCCGTAATTGGCGAACAGTATACAACCATGTAAAATGTTCAGTTTTGTTTTATAGGGAGTTGAATAAATGTATTTCTAGTGCCAGAACAGTAAGATATTTCTTTGTTTTGGATGTTAAGCCCTGGTTAGTTTTTTTACCAAAGGAATGTTTATTGAAATGGGAAGCACATAATTTTTAGTGGTAAAAATGCTTATTAAAACAATTTGTGTAGTACTATATAATTGAAAAATGTGTAGAATAACTTATCTAAACTTTAAAATAGCATGAATGGTTGCTTTACCGTAAAAAACTCGAATTTTCTAAGCACTGTACAAAAGTAACAACAAAACAACACGGTTGCGTACGCTGGTATGAATCCTTCCTTACCACATTTGTGTAACTCATGAAGCAAATGGTTGCTGCGCACTAATTTCAAAATGTGGATAACCACTTACCAGAGAACATCTATAAAACCATAAAATGCCAACAGGGTTCAACTGCATGGCTTATTCTTAAAAAAATCGACCTTATTGCCACTTACCTATAAAGGGTTAAACAGCACAACCTATTTACTAAATACTGCGTACAAAAAAATCTGGTGTGAAACACTCACACAACTTTCTCTTGCCAATGGAAATAATTAACAATATACCAAACATTAGTAAAAAAACATTAGAAATAAACAAAAAAACTAACCTCAACAAACATAACCTAATTTTAATCATGAGTGAAAGACGCAAAATGAAAATCAACCTCAGTTTAGCTTAAAAAAACGGAAAATCACTCTTTCATGCTAAACTAGGCTCTGTAGAGAAAAATCCTTTAAATAAAAGTTGTAGATCTTTTAATTTTCTATAAATTTGATTATATACACATTTGTCGTAAAATGCGTACTAAGGCCGAAATCTTTAAAAAATCGATTTTTCACATGTTTTCGTGAGAAAAAACAGAAAATTGCTAATTACTGCTAAACTAAGCGTTATACAAAAAAATGTTTGAAATAAAAGTTATAGAATTTTAAATTCTCTACAACTTTTCTTATATAATTTTTTGCGCTAAAATGCATATTAAAGCTGTAATCTTAAAAAAAGTATTTTTTTACGTGAAAACAGCCTCACCAAGAATTTCAGCAAACATGGCGCCTTCCCTATCTTGTAGAGCATAAAAAAATTAGTAAATGAGGTGATTTTTAAAGAAACGTAGGACCAGTTTTTGAGAAAATCGCAAAAAAGTGAAAAATTACACTAATAAACTACTACTTCCGGTTGACCGATTTTGATTAAAATGTTCGTGTCGGGTCCGGTAGTGGTATGTAACTTAAGTTTGAAGTTCGTACGATGTTCCGTTCTTGAGATATTTTGTATACACACACAGACCAATCGCTAAAAACATGTTTGTGTGGGTTCAGGGGGTCTGAAAACGTGTAGATCCGGTGAAAACTCGATTTCTTGAAATCGACATGAAAACAATACGTTCCTTCCTATATATTCAGATTGGCAAGAGAAAGTAAAAATGGTACAGAATAAGCGTTTAACAATATAGGCTACAGTAACGGTGGCCTTTTCCAAACGTAACCATTAAGCAATACGCAATATAGGCCTACACACGTCGAAGACAGATCAAAGACTAACTAACTCAAATAAATCGGTTTGCCTTTTATATAGATGACGCTATGGAAGTCACCAGAAGGACGGTGATTTTCAATGTAATAATAAAAATTCAAGTTTTTACAAAACTTAAACAACTCGTTTTAACTGAATAGAATGGTTACAAATAGAGCCAATTATCTAAAGTTGAGCCGTTCTTAGTTTGGTGCTACTGTCAACAAACCAAAGCCAGCTACTACAGGGTGCACCCTAGAGTCCACGACTTTATGGATGTCGCATTCCTATTAAGTTAACTATTTTTACTTTCTCTTGCCTATATGAATATATAGGAAGGAAAGTATTGTTTTCATGTCGATTTTTCGAAATCGCGTTTTTTAAATTGTTGTTGTCATCAGCCAAAAGGCTGGTTTGAACCTGTAGAGGTTTTACTAAGTAAAACGAGGAGTGAGGTGGTTTACAATTCCCTTCCTCACTGAGTGAAAAAGTACGCTTATCAGCATGCCGGGACCTCTGAAAAGCACATATTTTCCACTCTGCAAATGACACCTTCACTTCATTCACCACACAATCCAACTGTATAATGAAATTCATTACTTTCAGAGTAGATAACTCTGATTAGTGTCACAAAACACCTCTACCTCTTCTGTTCTTAAATTGTTCAGTCATTTAATTGGCTGACCATATGATAAGAAACAGAACTATTTATTTTAGCCCTGCAATGAACAAACTGAGTGTAAATAATTTGACACTCCACCTGTCTGTTATGGGCAGGTTTTAAATTATAACTACTTAAAACATCAGTCATGATATGATGTAGGCCTAACAATTTCATTTATAAAAATACTTTTAAAAGTATTTTGTATTTAATACCTTTTAAAAGTATTTTGTTGTTACTTTTTAATCAGTGTGTACACATTTTTATAAAATGGGCATGCTCAGTGACGTCATTATTTGTTAACATTAGGAGCAAACTAACAGAGGCTGGACTTTAAATAGATACCCGGCTCCTTTAGGTAGCAGTACAATAGGCTGACCTATACTATAGATAATCATTTGTGCGTTATATTTATATTTATTATTTACTACTATAGATAGTGAAGTCACGAGATTACCTTTTGCGTATGTATGGGCTGTGAGGAAAGGAAGTGAAATATTTGCAGTTCTGCCAACCCCTCAACAGTGAGACACTACTCATACATTTCACTACCGTGCAGTTTCTACAAAATAGATACATTTTGTAAGCTGCGGTTTATTTCGAAAAAATGTTTTCTTAATTAGCCTTATAAAAAATAAATGTGACCTGCAATTTTGCCTATAGCTTAATTACATGACTAGAAATGTTTTCTTTATCAGTCTCTCTAGTATATACCTAACTGTTTTCTGTTTTTACCAGGTGTCAACAGAACTGTTAAAGAATAGCTTCTTCACGTCCTTAATTTCCTTCTTTTTTTCAAATTGTGGAAAGAGAAACATCACAGTAGTTAGCTGCTCGCTCACGGCTTTTGTTAAGAGGCACAGATGGGCATTTTTGTTTAGCTTCAACTTCACAACATTTTATTACATTTCGTTCAGCCCTGTGAATAGTTCGACCACGTTTTCGAGAAACCGACATTTCTGTTTACGGTAACAAACGGTTATATTCGTACAATGAACCTAGAAAACGTTCCGCGATATACTGTATATGCTCTGGGTATAGTACAAGTGTTATGTTTGTCGTATTGAAAATAAAGCAGTTGTGCATGCGCACTGATGCCGTTCCCCCTTTACCCCTCGTTTTAAACAAGGGCAAACTCATGACTCAAGTGACTATAACCTATTATTATTTACATTAACACCTTTTAAATCTCGGTTCTTCTCAAGAATTCTCAAACACTCTTTCCTTTTAGATTTTTGTCACAATAACTGTGGGAGTCTTTTGGATGAAATTTACAAAAGATAAATTTATAAACAAATTTTTGAAATGCATCCTGCCAACCATTAATATAAATTAATAATTATTATAAATGAAGTTTATCACCGTTACCTTTGGTTGGTTTTTAAGTTTAAAAAACTTACGCCCGTTTTGGTGGTACCACCTTCTTCAGAGCATATTAATAAAATTAACCCTTAAAGCGCCAGCGTCCTAATATTAGGACGTCAGCAGTTCAACCGAAAAATTCCGGCCACATTGGCGTAGTTTGTAACGTGCTCGTCACTCATCATGCAGTCTTGGGTTCGAATCCCATTCAGGCACGGCATATTTTCATACGTTACAAATAATCATTTCATCCTACACCGTCGCATTAACAGTAATTGCAGAACTAGTCGGACGTTAAACCAAAAAAAAAAAAAAAAAAAAATGCCGGTGTTGTCCTTTTATTAGTATGCTGACTAAAATATTCATCGATTTTTTTATTTTTCACTCAATACGTTGTAAACAACATAAATGAAATGTAATTAGTAAGAGATGTAGATTGAAAAAATACACGTAGAGATTTTTAAGGAATGTAATTGATAAATATTGATTGTAAAAATTTAAAAATTGGATTTTTAAACCTTTCATCGCAGTATTTTTTTTACAATACATAAATGATTTTTTGCGATTTTTGCATAATTAAATTGTCTTTAAAGTGACGTAAGTGAAATTGAGTAATATAATTTTCGAGGGTGGTTTTTTTTTAATTAAAAAGGAAATTTCCATAAAAAATATTTATGTATCATTTTATTTTTAAATTGTATGAAATGTGTTCCAATATGAACAAAGTAATTAAGAAACCTTAAAAATAGTCAAGTTGGTTATGGATAGATATATAAAATGGTACAAATCGCACAAAAGTAGGCTGCCATTTTTCTCTAGGAACTCGCAATATTCTCCTGGCATTGTAAGGGTTAAAAATTAAAATTCAGAACGGTGTTTCAGTTCAGTCATTTAGATCTGAATTTTAATTATAATAAAATATGTATCTGAGAAGGAAGCCTACAGCGATAGAATTCGGAAAGCCCGGAAAGGTCTTGGACTTGTACATAATATCTATAATAAAAAATGTTTATCCATAAACTCTAAATTGAGACATTATTCTACAGTTATTAAGCCCTCAATGACATATACCAGTGAAAAATTGAGTCTAATCGTAAAATGGACTTGGACATTCTTTTGACGGAGGAGAGAAAAATCATCCGGAAAATACTTGGACCGAGGGAAACAGAGAATGGTTTCAGGCTACAGAAGAATTGTGAAGTCGAAAAGCACTCTAATATAGTAGCAGACATGAGGAAAAGAAGACTTAAGTTTTTCGGACATATTAAAAGACTCCCCGAGAATAGGATAACACGGAAAATAGTGGAATATGTTAGCTCTCTTAAAAATGGAGTAGACTGGATAAAAAAGGTTAAAGAGGATCTCAATCTTGCGGGAATTCCTGAAGAAATAACTACTGACAGGAAGAAATACCGGAAATGCGTTGAGGACTGGGAGGTCAAGCCGGTGGAAAAACATCAAAAAGTCGGAACTAGATGGACTGAGGATAGGAAAAAGGCATTCTCGGAGAGAATGAAAGCATACTGGGTGGAGAAAAAACGGAAGGTACCCAGTAGAGTAATCCATAATTAAATACTTAGCGACTTCCACTTTGGGAGCTTGACGCAAATAATAATAATAATAATAATAAAATATGCTCTGAAGAAGGTCATACCACTGAAACACGCATGAGTTTTTACTTTCTCTTGCCTGTATGAATATATAGGAAGTAAAAGTATTGTTTTCATGTCGATTTTTTGAAATCGAGTTTTGACCGGATCTACACGTTTTCAGACCCCATGAACCCAAATAACATGTTTTTAGCGATTGGTCTGTGAGTGTGTGTGTGTAGGCTATACAAAATGTCTCAAGAACGGAACATCGTACAAACTTGAAACTTTAAGTTACATACCACTACTGGACCCGACACAAACATTTTCATCAAAATCGGTCAACTGGAAGTAGTAGTTTATTCGTGTAATTTTTCACTTTTTTGCGCTTTTCTCAGAAACTGGTCCTATGATATTTTTTTTAAAAATTGCCTCATTTACTTAATTTTTTATGCTCTACAAGATAGGGTAGTTGCCACGTTTGCTGAAATTCCTGGTGAGGCTGTTTCACGTAAAAAAATTTTTTATTTAAGATTGCGGCTTTATTATGCATTTCACCGCAAAAATGTATATAATTAAAGTTGTAGAGATTTTAAAATTCTATAACTTTTATTTCAAACATTTTTTTGTATAATGCTTAGTTTAGCGGTAATTAGCAATTTTCTGTTTTTTTCTCATGAAAACGTGTGAAAAATCGATTTTTTTAAGATTTCGGCCTTAGTATGCATTTTACGACAAAAGTATATATAATAAAATTTATGGGAAATTAAAAGATCAACAACTTTTATTTAAAGCATTTTTTTGTCAATGTTTAGTTCAGGGTGAAAGAGTGATTTTCCGTATTTTTAAGCCAAACTGAGGTTGATTTTCATTGTGCCATCTTTCATTATATGATTAAAATTAGGTTATGTTTATTGAGGTTAGTTTTTTTGTTTATTTCTAATGTTTTATTACTAATGTTAGGTTTATTGTTAATTATTTGCATTGGCAAGAGAAAGTTGTGTGAGTGTTTCATACCAGATTTTTTTAATTTTAAATTCAAAAAGCAATCAAAGGTACGGTGATAAATTTCATTTATACTGTAATTTAAAAGATAAATTGTTGTTTACAGGTGGTAGTGGTAGCACTAAATCGAACCTGGCATAGAGATCATTTCATATGTACAATGTGCGGCACAAAATTGGCCAGTAAAGGTTTCTTCGAAAGAGAAGATAACCCATTTTGTCAAGAATGTTATGAACAGAAATTTTGTCCTAAATGTAACGAATGCGGTGATCCTATTACTGACACGGCTGTGGTGGCCCTTGGGAAAAAATGGCATCAATATTGTTTCAAATGTAAGGTACGTATCTCTTTTCTCATAGAGTCCATTACTCCATCACTGAAGATTGGTGAACAACACTTACAAATTGGTCTCTTATCATTTGTTGTTTAGGTCAACAGCCGAAAGGCTGGTTTGAACCTCTAGAGGTTTTACTAAGTAAAAGCGAGTAGTAAGGTGGTTTACCATTGCCTTCCTCACTGAGTTGAAAGAGTATGCTTATCAGCATGCCAGGCCCTCCGAAAAGCACTCATTTTCCACCCTGCAAATGACAACTTCACTTCATTCACCACACAGTCTGGCTGCAAAGTGAAATTCATTACTCTCAGAGGAGATAACTCTGACTAGTGTCTTTTACACCTGTACCTCTTCTGTTGTTAAATAGTTCAGTCATATAAGTGGCTGACTATATGATAAGAAACAGAACTATTTTTTGTTGTAGCCCTGGACCAAACAGATACGTAAGATACGTATGTTGGCTGTTCACTGGCTTAGTGCTCTCTTTTGATAACCGGCACGTCCATTCTCTTTTACTTCAATTTTTACACACTCTTCTCTCTCTCTCTCTCACTCTTTCTCTCTCCCTCTCTCGGTCTCCGCTTCTTGTTATGTTTTTCATCTACTATACTAAACAAAACGAGGGTAGTTCCTTTACATTTCTGATCGCGGTAACATAACTACATTACAGTGTTATTTTTATTGCATGGCGCGTTCTACCTAGCTATTTTATTTATATTGTCGTTGTTAATTTTTTCAGTTGTAAATTTTTTTTTGTACTTTCTCCTTTTTATATACAATGTTATTTTTATCACTAATTTAGGATACGTTGTGTTAATCAGTTTTAGGCTAAATTTTTATTTTAGTTATATATGTAGCCCACTTTTTTTAATTTATCAGAACTTCAGTTGTTATTATCATGAAATAACAACTGAAATCATTATCATTATTATTTCATGATAACAAATGAAAAATATACTAAATATTACTAAATCACTATTAAAAGTAACGGTGAACGCAAAATCACTGTCACCGTGATCACGGTGACTGGTTGAAACAGTGAACGCTGTTCACTACACGGAATGTGTTAATATATTATACAAAGTGAATTATTTTTACCTCAAACTAAAAATCTCTCCTTTTTCTTCTTCTTCATCTTCTTCTCCTCCTCGTTCTTCTGGTCACGTCTTAGAAATAATTTCTCCTTCGTAAGGGGGTCACGTATCCCTATACTTCACAATGTTAACGTTTGTACTTTTTTCTTAGGAACTACATAAGGTAGACACTTCATTTTTTTTTTTATCTTTTAGATCATTCTTTTCTGCACATTTTGAGCGGAAAAATTGTTAAAATTGATAAAGTAAAAAATTTTTTTACAATTTTTTTTCGAAAAAACCTTTTGGTGATAATTTAAAAATTTAATAAATAATTTAATTTTTTACAAATTTAAATTGTTAAACGCTCAGAATAGGCAGAAATAATGGATCTTTCAAACAAAAAAAATTCACTCAAATATCTTCAGTAGGTCCTGAGAAAAAGGTACAAATGTGGTAAAAAACCTAATTTTCGGAAACACTCATTTTAATATACAAACACGATCCTAGTAACACACTTTTGTTTGTAAATATTTACACTAAAACAACTGTGCCGGCCGCATTGGCGCAGTTGGTAACGTGCTCGCCTCTCATCATGCGGTCCTGGGTTCAAATCCCACTCAGGCACGGCACATTTTCATACGTTACAAAAAAAAAAAAATCATTTCATCCTCCATCGTACAAAAAGTTCCACCCCAACGTCATCGCTAATGACCGTTGTAGTTGATGCGACGTTAAATAAATAAATTTAAAAAAAAAAAATTCTCAGGAGAGGAAGAAGAGATTGAGCGAGGGAATGAAGGCAATTTGGGCTGAACGGAGGAAGAAGAACAGAGAGAAATGATTTGAAGTTGTATCGTGATCCCTAGTGGTCCTAACGAAGAAAAAAATTGACAAAAAAAATTACAAAAAAATCAAAAAAAAAATTAAAAAAAAAAATTTTTTTTAAGAAACGCTATTATTTAACAATTAATAAAAAAAATGATCTAAAAAGAAAAAAAGAAAAAAATTTACAAAAAAAACCACAGACATTACAGTTAAAAATAAAAGCGTGGCGCATTAATATATATAATATTTATTGTAAAATATTCGTTGTAAAATATTATATATATTAATGCGCCACGCTTTTATTTTTAACTGTAATGTCTGTGATTTTTTTTTGTAAATTTTTTTAGTTTTTTCTTATTAGTTCATTTTTTTTTATTAATTGTTAAATAATAGCGTTTCTTAAAAAAATTTTTTTTGATTTTTTTGTAATTTTTTTTGTAAATTTTTTTATTTTTTTATTTTTAGTTCATTTTTTTTGATTAATTGTTAAATAATAGCGTTTCTTAAAATTTTTTTTTATTTTTTTGTAATTTATTTTTCTGTGATTTTTTTGTTATTTTTTTTATTTTTAGTTAATTGTTTTAAGTAATTGTTAAATAAAAGCGTTTTTTAAATTTTTTTTTTAATTTTTTTTTAATTTAAAAATTTTTTTTTACAAACACCTCCACAGCGTATGTCATCGAAGATAAACAAGTGTGCAAAGTTTGATTCATATTGATACGGTAGAAGTATTAAAATTTTAAGTTGCAAGATTTGATAAATCCAAGAGTAAGTTAAATTAAAAGCGTTATAAAATTTTAAAATTTTAAATTTTTTTTTACAAACACCTCCACAGCGTATTGTCATCGAAGATAAACAAGTGTGCAAAGTTTGATTCATATTGATACGGTAGAAGTATTAAAATTTTAAGTTGCAAGATTTGATGCTTCCAAGAGTAAGTTAAATAAAAGCGTTTAAAAAAAACGGCAAAATAACACATGCGCTATGATAATACAACTTACTATCGTACTTCCAACCTTAGATTTCAAATTAAAATAGTATTAAAACAAAAGCAATGGTAAAATAAATACTATATAAAATAAATGTAAAAATATATTTTTGTTTTGGTGTGAGTAGTTGCACCAGCTGTTGAAGTTAATGAAAAAAATATTTATAATTATTGTAGAAATATAATATTTACACCATTTTTTAGCGGAAATTTCAAACTACATTATGCAACAAAAAACAAAAAAAATCATAATTTTTCCAATTTTTCGATACGTGACCCCCTTAAACTACTGATCCAAGCTGAATTCCCAATGGAACTGGTTTCGATTTCCGATATCCAAACTCAGAAAACCTCTTGTCAATAAGCCTCCCTCTCCCACCAACCTGGGGGGGGGGGGACCAAAAGGAAGAAGAACCATCCCAATAGGTATGTCCACACTCATATTCGACGTCGAATACGACATCGCATGCCCTTAGAGCTGTGTTTCCCAAAGTGTGCACCGCGGCGCCACGGAACCTTTCCAGGGACGCCGCAGGCCACGGGTTAGTCTTTCTTAAAATTAAAAAATTATCCTGTTGGTATTAGCAAAATTTACTCGTACATATACTTTTAATTTAAGTCAATAAAATGATAAAAATGTTGACGGCGCCAAGCAGTGCCCAGTGCAAACGAGCGGGCGGCGCTCGCCCCGTTTCCGCATTCCGAGAACGCGCTCTGCTGGAAATGGAACACACTACAACTATTGTACATATATCACCCCATCCCGACAAACCAATAGGAAGCGCGCGCCGATATATGACTCACATCTTGTCGATCATATTTTTGCCACTTGGATCCGCCAAGAGCCTATAAAATAGCAGTTTTTCCTTTTTTTTTTGTCATCAGTCTCTCGACTGGTTTGATGCAGTTCTCCAACCTGTTCTATCTTGCGCAAGTCGTTTCATATCTACATACCTGTAACACCCTACATCTTTTGTAATTTGCTTTATATATTCTAATCTTTGCCTCCCTCTACAATTTACTCCCTCAATGTTACCCTCCATTATTGATAGCCCAATACCTGGATGTCTTAGGATATGCCCCACTAGCCTATCCCTTCTTTTGGTAAGATGCTTCCATATACTTCTTTCTTCATCCACTCGCCTAAGAACCTCTAAATTACTTATTTTGTCCACCCACCTAATCTTTAACATTTTCCTATAACACCACATTTCAAAAGCTTCTATCCTCTTCCGTTCTACAGCCCCTATCACCCACGTTTCACTTCCGTATAATGCTACACTCCAAACATAATGTTTTAAGAAATTTTTCCTAATCTGTAAATCAATGTTTGTAGTCAGTAAGCTGTTTTTCATTTCCAAGGCTTTTCTAGCTTGAGCAATTCTACTCTTGATATCACTCGTGCTTCTACCATCCTTTGTTATTTTACTCCCTAGGTAGCAGAATTCCCCAACTTCCTGTATGTTTTCGTTGCCTACTTTTAAATTTCCCATCTCTTCTAAACCACTCTTGCTGCTGCACAACACTTTTCATGAAGTAATCCTTCCTCAAGATCTCATCCATTCCATTTAAGGCATCCTCTAGTTCATTCTTTGCCTCGGCTAATACTACTATATCATCGGCGAATCTCAACATTTTTATTGTTTCTCCTTGAATTTTTATTCCTACGTCAAATTTCTCCTTCACTTCATTTATAGCCTCTTCTATATACAAGTTAAAAAGTAGTGGTGACAGAGAACAACCTTGTCGTACACCTTTTCTTACAGCAGCCTCTTTTTCGTACCCCTCGATTCTCAAAACAGCCGTTTGATTCTTATACAGACTGTAGATAACTTTCCTTTCTTTGTATTTAATTCCTACCCTTTTCAAAGTTTTAAACATTTTACTCCAGTCCAGATTGTCAAATGCTTTCTCTAAATCCACAAATGCCATAAAAGTAGTTTTATTTTTCTGTATCCTTTTCTCAATAATCAGTCTCAGAGCCAATATTGCATCTCGAGTTCCCATTCTCCTTCTAAATCCAAATTGGTCATCGTCCAATACTTCTTCTACTCGGTGTTCTATTCTCCTGTATATAATTCTTGTCAGTATCTTAGATGCATGGCATGTTAGGCTGATGGTTCTGTAATGTTCACACTTCTCCGCTCCTGACTTTTTTGGTATTGGAATCATAATATTTTTTTTAAAGTCCGATGGTACCTCTCCACTCTCATACATTCTGCACACAAGTTTGTATAATTTGTTTTGAACAACTTTGCCACATCGTAATAATAATTCCGATGGTATGTTATCTATTCCTGGTGTCTTATTCATATTCATATCCTTAAGTGCCCGATCGAATTCTTCTCGTAGTATAGGGTCCCCTTTTTGATCTTCTTCAACATCAGTTTCTTGTTCTATCGCATCATATTCTAATTCTTTTCCCATGTAGAGTTGATTTACGTATTCCTTCCATCTTTCAGCTCTCTCTTGGCCATTCAACAATGGTTTGCCACCTGCGCTTTGTAAATTAACAGCTTTCATCTTTCGTTCTCCAAAGTTTTCCTTTATTTTTCTGTAAGCTGCGTCCACTTTACCAACTGCCATTTTACTTTCAATGTCCGTACATTTCGCTCTGATCCACTCTTCCTTCGCTTTCTTACACCTTTTGTTTATGGTATTTCTCAAGTAGCAATATTGCCTTTTACCTCTCTCGTCCTTTGCGTTTTTATATTTTCTTCGCTCATCCATCAGTTCTAAAATATCATTAGTAATCCACGGTTTCCTACCTCTTCTTTTAGTATGTCCTAACCATTCTTCCGCTGCTTTCACTACCACCTCCTTGAAGTTTATCCACTCCTCCTCTACATTTCCTGTGTCATTACCTCTTTCTTCTATCCCTTTTTGAATACTCTCCTGGAAACCTACCTGGTTGTCTTGTTCTCTTAGTTTGTCTACATCCCACCTAGCATTTCCCTGTCCCTTCTTCAGTTTTTTAAGTTTAAGCCTGCTATCCATTACTACTAATTTATGATCACTCCCTATGTCTGCACCTGGATAGGCTTTACAGTTCATAATCTGGTTTCTGAATCTTTGTCTAACCATTATGTAATCTATTTGGTATCTTCCCTTGTCACCTGGCATCATCCAAGTGTATAACCTCCTTTTGTGATTCTTAAAAAGTGTATTGCCTATCACTAAATTATATTTGGAGCAGAAATCTACCAGCCGACTCCCTCTGTCATTTCTCTTCCCTAGACCATATTCTCCGACTATCTTTCCTTCTTTTCCTTCTCCAACTACTGCATTCCAGTCTCCCATAACTATCAAATTTTCATCACCCTTGACATATTTTATTACTTCATCTAATTCCTCATATACTTGTTCTATTTCTTCCTCTCTGTGTGAAGACGTAGGCATGTAGACCTGCACTATAGTGGTAGACTTTGGTTTCGTATCTACTCTACTTTTTCCTAGAAAATACATATAAGTTTATACATATAAGAAAATACATATAAGTTTTCCTAGAAAATACATATAAGTTTTTCCTAGAAAATACATATTATTTGAAGCTTGAATTTTTGTCCTCAAAATGATTAAAATGCTGTTTTTGAACGTTTAATTTTCAAAAATTCCATACCCCCAGCCCAGACCCCTCGGAAGTTGTAAACCCACAACGAAATACCTCACCAGCCGCCACTGAGCAAGGTAGAGGGGCGCCGCCGTAACCTTAAAAAAATCACAAGGGAGCCGCGAGGTCAAAAAGTTTGGGAAACACTGCCTTAGAGGCATGCCACCTTCCTGCACTCATTTGAAGAAACTTATCTAAAAAAAAAAACATAAATATTTTTGAGCCCACCGGGTTGGTCTAGAGGTAAAGTCGTCGCCAAAATCAGCTGTTTAACAGCTGATTTTTGGAGACAAAGGTTCCTGGTTCGAATCCTAGTTAGTTACTTTTATACGGATTTGAATACTAGACAGTGGTTACCGGTGTACTTTGATGGTTGGGTTTCAATTAACCATACTCTCTCAGGAATAGTCGGCCTGGGTCTGAACAAGATTACACCTCATTTACACATCATCCTCATCTCATTGGGTCATAGGGTTGCTTATTGTTCTCAATTGAACAGATTGCAACGTACACAAATTATAGGGATATAAAAAAATATATTATTTTATTAAACATCCTATGTAGGATTTTTAAACAGCCGTATTATTTAAAATTGAAATAAAGAAGAAATAAACAAAAATGGTAATAAATACATTACATATAATTACATAAATCATAGAATACATAAAATTACCAATATATACGATAAAAATAAATACAAAATAGCATATAAACCCCAGTTTCCTATAAAATTTATTTTACAAAAACATAATATTAAAGCAAATGTAAACGATAAAGAAAAAGAAAATAATCAATTTAATTCATGTGAAATTTATAAAATTAAATGTAATGAATGTAATGAAATATATATCGGTAAAACCACCAGATCTTTTAAAAAACGGTTTACAGAACACTATTCTAACTATAAAAAAGGAAATCGAAAATTCTCCAATGTAACTGAACACATGATAAAAAGTAAACACAATATGTCGAATATAAAAAATAATCTAGAAATATTAGAAATAAATAACAAACAAAATGAAATTGAAATTCTGGAAAAATATTATATTTATAAATACAATAGCAGGGAGAAATTAATGAACACACAAATTGAATACGACAATCAACTGGTTAAGTTGGCAAGACTGTTTTAAATATAAGAATCGACTATTCCTTATCTACCATGGTAGGAGCAGGAAGTTTTAAATTTAAATTTACTGAAGATGTGTACAAGATACACGAAAGCGCTATAAACATTGGTAAGTGTTTTATGTTACCGTATTCTGGTGGTTAGAAAATGTATATTTCAAAAAAATATATATATATATTTTTGAACAATGCACTAAATTAAAGCCTGTTCTTTCTTGCATTGAATGGTTTGATTTAGATTGTTTTTTTTAGAAATTAATCGGAGATAACTCCAGCAATGCACAAAAAATTCCCAGTTTTTAGCCGGTGTTCCGTTAATGTAGTTTTTAAACGTCCATTACTCCGTCCAGGCTTTTCATAAAAATCGGCGTTTAAGTACGTTGAAGATCAGAGTTTTTTTTATAACATGAATGTTTTAATAGTTAAATCTCATGTTCCATTTCAATATGCCAGCCATTTTTTTAAAAAAAGTGCTTTTTTGGCTCCACGTAAGGGTAGGGCAATGATTTTTGGACTGAACCATGCATTTTCACGATGGTATTATGTCAAGCAAAGCGTTTATTTAATTTAAATAAAAACATCGTTAAATTATTCAAAATGAACTAAATTATTCAGAATTAGTTGCAGCAGGAAAACATAGAAGTTAGTTTTTCTAAATGACTATACTCGGAGCAGATACTGCTATAAAGCTCAGTTTCCTCTTAAGAAGTTTAGAGGCTAATAGAATTTTCTTTTAACACCACATATCTATTTCTAATTACAAATGCAAAATATGATACATGGCACAATACTGCTGTAAAAATGCATGGTTCAGTTCAAAAATCATTTCCCTCTCTTTACGTGAAGCCAAAATACACTTAAAAAAAAATGGCTGGAATTTTATAATGGAACATCAGACTTGTATTTTAAAATGTTCATATAAAGAAAACTCTGATTTTCAACGTGATCTTAAGCGCCGTTCTTTTATGAAAAGCTTGGACGGAGTAACGGACGTTTAAAAACCACATCAACGGAAAACCGTCTAAAATCAGAGTACTCTTTATGCGTAAATTGCTGCATCTCCGACTAGTTTCAAGTTAAAATAATCTAAGTCAAACAAATTAACGCAGGAAAGAACAGGCTTTAATTTAGTGTAGTATTGAAAAATATTCGTTTTGTTTTTTTGAGATAAAGCCCTTCAAACGAGTGTGGACAGATGATGTCATGCCTCTAAGTGCATGCGATGTAGCAAGCGACGTCGAACGAATGTGGACATAGCTATTTAATTGGCTGACCATTTGATAAGAACAGAACTATTTATTTCAGCCTTGCAACTAACAGATTGAGTGTAAATTAATTTAACACTCCACCTTTCTGTTACGGGCAGATAATTGGGTGACCAATGTAATAAATAAGAAGAAACACAACTATTTTTTATAGCTTTGGAACTAGCAGATTGAGTGCAAATAATTTAACTAAGATAAAAATATAATGTTGTTTAGGTGATGAGCCTGTAGGCTGGTTTGAACCTGTAGAGGTTTTACTAAGTAAAACGAGGAGTGAGGTGGTTTACAATTGCCACAACTCACTGAGTGGAAAAGTACACTTATCAGCATGCCGGGCCCTCTGAAAAGCACATATTTTCCACTCTGCAAATGATACCTTCATTTCATTCACCACAGGATCTGGCTGTATAATGAAATTCATTACTTTCAAACTCTGATTAGTGTCACAGTACACCTCTACCTCTTCTGTTCTTAAATGAATTCAGTCATTTAATTGGCTAACCATTTGATAAGAAATAGAACTATTTATTTTAGCCCTGCAACTAACAGATTGAGTGTAAATAATTTGACACTCCACCTGTCTGTTATGGGCAGATAATTGGGTGACCAAGTAATAAGAAGAAACACAACTATCTTTTTGTAGCTTTGTAACGAGCAGATCGAGTGCAAATAATTTAACTAAGATAAAAATATAATAATAAAATAATAATGATTTGTTACAGAATTGCAATAAGCCAGTAGTGGATTCAACTTTTGAAGTGATAGGTAATCGGCCACTCTGTTCCACATGCATTTGTCAAATGTCAAAAGTGTAACTCGCGTTTTAAGGAAAATATGTTTACCATTATTGTGTTATACATGGACATGGTTTTGTTAAATAAATTTGTATCTGTACACAATTGTCAAATAAATCAAAATCAATTGATTCATTATGATTCTGATTCGACTAAAAGTTGTTTTTAATTATTGGTGGGAATTTATGAAATTGTCATTTTTACTTTCTCTTGCCTATATGAATATATAGTAAGGAAAGTATTGTTTTCATGTTGATTTTTCGAAATTGAGTTTTCACCGGATCTCATGTTTACAGACCCCCAGAACCCAAAAAACATGTCTTTAGCCATTGGTCTCTGTGTGTGCGTGTGTGTGTATTCAGAATATCTCAAGAACGGAACATCGTACAAACTTAAAACTTGAAACTTAAGTTACTTACTACTACCCGACACAAACATTTTCATCAAAATCGGTCAACCGGCAGTAGTAGTTTACTCGTGTAATTTTTCACTTTTTTGCGATTTTCTCAAAAACTGGTCCTACGAGTTTTTTTTAAATCGCCTGGTTTACTAAATTTTTTATGGTTTACAAGATATGGTAGGTGCCATGTTTGCTGAAATTCCTGGTGAGGCTGTTTTCACGTAAAACTGTTTTGTTTTTTATTGGCTTATTTTACATCATTCCCTTCTGAATTAAATACAAGTTTTGCTAAATAAATTTTACACATTTATTAGCCATTTAATACAGTTATTGTTCTTCAAACCTAAAAAAATGTATTTTTATGCACAGCTTTGTTCGTTTTTCATAGTATATTACAAAAACTACTGTAGATATGGTTATGGAACTTATTTTATTCAATTTTTCGGTTCAAAATACATTAGAAATCATCAAATCTACTCATAAAATTGAGTTCCTAGACCTCTAGGATGACTTTATTTAGGCGTATGTTCTGAACCCAGGGCGAAATCTTTCGCTAGCCGTAACTCACTAACGAAGCGTTTCCGGACCCAAGTTTATATAAAATTTTTTCATTATTTTGATGAGAGGAAACCACCTTAGAAGTTTGTCGGGTTACTCCGTGAGACACCCTGTACATACCACGTACCAATTGGTATAATATTCAGATGAACTGCAGTCCCCTAGCCGTGGGAGTGAGAGAATGCATAACGCTCTTACTCGCACAAGCCATACGCGCCATTCCAATAACATTGTCGTATAATTTTACTAATTGTTGTGAGCAAGCGTTTCTGGATGCAGTAAACTAACAAGCAAGATAACGACTGTAGTGTGTTTTCAGATTTGGATTATAGTTGTAAAGACCTTTGAGCGCATGCGTAGTTATGCCACATATCTCCCTCTCACTCGCTCGGCTATGGGACATTAGCTCGTCTGGTACCATTACGTGCATAAATTACCATGTTCATTGTTGGCCGGTAATGGAGTATACTTTAATTCTGTATATGTATATTGTTATTATTATTATTATTGGCGAATTCTCCTTGGATAGAAGACGTTAAGCATTATGACTCAGTTTCGTCATTTGTTTTTCTTATTGGTCCAGTAGGCCTTCATTGTTTCCAAGAAAGCTTTTTTGCGGTTTTCAGACCACTTTGGTCTAAACTGCTTCTCTCTTGAGGGCTCTGAAACTTTCCACTTGTCTACCTTGTGACGGAATAAGTTTTTATTAAAAATTTCACTTTGATGTATATTTGCGCTTTTTAGGTCCTTACGAATTTCGTCCAGCCAAGGTGTTGAAATTTTAAGTTTTGTTATATATTCAATTATTCTTTTTGTTAGCCTATCCTCCTGCAATCTGTTAAGATGTCCAAAGAACTTCAACCGCCTTTTACGCATGTCAATTTCAATGTTTGAATAGCTCTCTGTTGTTTTGTTGGATTGCAGCCTATACCCATCTTCTGTAAGTCGAGCCCCTAGAATTTTCCTAATAATGTTTCTTTCCTCCTTTTTGATTTCTTCGATTTCGTGTTTTCTGTTAAGTACTAGTGTTTCGCTTGCGTAGAGGACCATTGGTTAAATAACAGTGTTGTAGTGCCGAATTTTAGTTTGTCTTGACATGGATTTTTTGTTGTAGAGATTTTGAACTAATCCTAGAGCTGTATATGTATATTGTTATCATGTTATATTTTCCCCTCGTATAGGGCCAATTTTAGACCAAGTGAAGTCACTTGAGATGTTTGTGGAAGCTCTTTTTGCAGCCCACATTCTCAGAATTCACTCACTGTAGGCTTGTCTCCTTTCTTATGTCCATCCAATGTTATTTTTGTGCATATTATAACAAAAAAATACATAAATAAATAAATGTATTTAAAATAAAGGAAAAATATTGTGTTGAACAATATTTCTTTTTTAGCGTACAAAAAAATACAGTTTTAGTGTACGAAAAATTAAAAAGAATTGTATTTAAAAACAGTTTTATCGTATGTAAAATTAAAAAGAAGTAAAGAATTGAGGGAATGATGTTAACGGTAGAACAGTCGAACACTGAGTGAAGCTTACATGCTGCTTGTCATAGATCTGGCATCACTGTCTAGAAAGTTGTTGCCTAGCAATAAGCCCCATTGGCATAGTTGGTAACGTGCTCACCTCTCATCATGCGGTCTTCGGTTCAAATCCCATTCAGGTACGGCATATTTTCATACATTACAAAAAAATCATTTCATCATACACTGTCTGCATTAGCAGTAATTGCAGAACGTCAAACGTTAAAACCAAAAAAAAACCTTAAACGCTTTTTAAAAAAATAAAACTAGTGAATTGTGAAATGTGATTTTTTTTTTGTCAATGACAAGAAAATAGAGAAACTGAAGAAAATAAATTGAGGCGTATGACAAGGCTGTCCAATGTTTCTGATGTTATTTAGTATTTATGTTGATGAGATTTTAACAATTTGGAATCAATTAGTTAACTCAGGTATTCAGCTTTATAATAATGTATTTCTAAATTCATTCAGCTTTAGAATAATGTATTTCTAAATTCATTCAGCTTTATAATAATGTATTTCTAAATTCATTCAGCTTTAGAATAATGTATTTCTAAATTCATTGCTGTACGCAGATCACTCTGTTATTATTTTTGACTCAGAAGACAGGCTCCAATATGCCATTTATAAGTTGCAAAACATTAGCGCAGAGTTTGGCATGAGAATATCGGTGCAAAAATCAAAGATTATGGCGTTCAAGGGAAGATGGCCGGTTTGCTCAAAAATTATACTTGGCAAACAAACACTATAGAACAAATTTGAGATTTTAAATATTTAGGATGCAGGATTTCCTATGACAAAGATGATGACATGAGTGAGAAACTGGCAAAATTCAGCATTATATGCGGTTCTATTCACAGGACAATCGGAAAGAAAATGAGACAGGACACCCTAATAAAATTTTATAGAGCAATGGCTGTACCACAGATAACATGGGAGTGAAACAAAGGTGTTATTACAGAGGAATGAATCTCATATCCAGGCTGCTAAAATTAGATTTTTGTGAGGAATCAAAGGTTGTACCTAGTGAAGCTTTACGCACAGAGTTAAATGTTCAGTATTTTGTTAAACTTTTTAAGAATGTATAGGAAAAACTAGTCCAACCATTTGCTTCGCATGCCAGCATACAGACTTCCTCTGTGAGCATGGAAATATAAACCTAGAGGGAATAGTCACTTGGGAAAACCTAAAAAGAGATGGATGCCGGAACAGGCTGTTGGGCCTAATCCTTGACAGATTATGATGATGATAGAATTTATAAAATTGTCAACTATAATTTTCTTCCAATTGTGGGGGACAGCAAGCCAGTCCAAGGTAGAAATCTTGCAAAGGTTTAAGTCTAAACTGCTTAGAATGATCGTGACATCACCCTGGTACATAAAAAAACCATACTTCACAGAGATTTAAATAGTTTTACAATTAAAAAAGAAAAACACACATTCAGTACAAAATACAAAAGAAAACTTGAATCGGACACAAATCATCTTGCCATCACTTTTAGATAATTTAAACGATACTCGCTGACTGAAACAAAGACACCCTACGGACATATTTTAGAACACTACCATATAGTTACAACACATGAAATAAATTTCTGAAGTTCCTCTGTTGGGAGGTTTTCTTCAGTTATATCTTGGAGAAAGCAAACTCAGAGCTGCTTATTATTCTGCGTATGAATAGATTGCAGTTTTTCATTAATTTTAGAATAGATTGCTTTAAAAACCATAACTTTTATTTCAAATATTTTTACTTTCTCTTGCCTATATAAATATATAGGAAGGATAGTATTGTTTTCATGTCGATTTTTCGAAATCGAGTTTTCACCGGATCTACACGTTTTCAGACCGCCTGAACCCAAAAAACATGTTTTTAGCGATTGGTCTGTGTGTGTGTTTGTTTGTGTGTGTGTGAACAGAATATCTCAAGAACGGAACATCGTACAAACTTGAAATTTAAGTTACATACCACTACTGGACCCAAAACGAACATTTTCATCAAAATTGGTCAACCGGAAGTAGTAGTTTATTCGTGTAATTTTTCACTTTTTTGCGATTTTCTCAAAAACTGGTCCTACAATTTTTTTAAAAATCACCTCATTTACTAAATTTTTTCTGCTCTACAAGATAGGGTAGGCGCCATGTCTGCTGAAATTCTTGGTAAGGCTGTTTTTACGTAAAGAATTGTTTTTTAAAAATTGCAGCGTTAATATGCATTTTAACGCAAAATAGTATATGTTAAAGGTTGTAGGGAATTTAAAATCCTACAACTTTTATTTTAAACATTTTTTTGTATAACGCTTCGTTTAGCGGTAATTAGCGATTTTTGGTTTTTTTCTCACGAAAGCGTGTGAAAAATTGATTTTTTTTAAGATTTCGGCCTTATTATGCATTTTACGACAAAAGTATATATATATGATCAAATTTATAGAAAATTAAATGATCTACAACTTTTATTTAGAGCATTTTTCTCTACAGAGCCTAGTTTAGCGTGAAAGAGTAATTTTCCGTATTTTTAAGCCAAACTGAGGTTGATTTTCAGTTTGTGTCTTTCACTCATGATTAAAATAAGGTTATGTTTTTTGAGGTTAGTTTTTTGTTTATTTTTTTTTTATTCTTAATTTGTGTACGTTGCAATCTGTTGAATTCAGAACAATAAGCAACCCCATCACCCAATGCTCACGGTTCCTTCTTTGTACATTTTTGAAGTGATAATGTACGTAAAGAAAAATACCTTTTTACAGAATTTAGATGTTCACAACCACTACACAAGAAACAGAATCGATTATTATGTTGCTAATCACAACACTAAATTGTTTGAACAAAAACCAACTTATGCAGGTAGAAAATACATCAATAAATTGCCTCAAGGTTTAAAAAGTTGTGACAATTTAAGTCATTTTAAAAAAAAGCTAAAACAATATTTGATTGATGAAACATTTTACAGTGTGCACGAATTCCTTTCTAAATAGTTTTGGTATTTAACTTGAATTAAACAAATATTGTGTACAATTTGATACAAAGGGGTTCATGACAAGCCTGCTGAGTTAACCAGTGGTAGGGGGAAATTATTGGTAAGTGATGAATTTATCATTGTGTTTGATTTATTTTTATTATTTATTGTGTGTGATATTTAATTCATTAGGGTTCATGACAAGCCTACTGAAGTAAGCAGTAGCAAAAACAAATTTTGGTGGTAAGTAGTAAATTTATTACATTGGTGATAAACTTTCAGTTCATCAATTTTACCTTGAAATGTCCTATACTCCCTTTGGAGTCTCCAGGATGCAAGTAGCAAAAAAAAAAAAAAAACAAAAAAAAAAAAAACAAAAAAAAAAACAAAAAAAAAAATGAGATGAGGATGATGTGTATGACGTGTAAATGAGGTGTAGTCTTGTACAGACTCAGGCCGACCATTCCTGAGAGAGTATGGTTAATTGAACCCCAACCATCAAAGTACCCCGGTAACCACTGTCTAGTATTCAAATCCGTATAAAAGTAACTACCTTTACTAGGATTTGAACCAGGAACCTAATGTTTTATTACTTGGTTATATTGTTAATTATTTGCATTGGCAAGAGAAAGTTGTGTGAGTGTTTCACACCAGATATTTTTACAACACTTAGTTTAGCGACAATTAGTGATTTTTTATTTTTATTTTTTAGTTTTTTTTATAGCTAAGAACACTCGCGATCAAGTCACCTTTCAAACAAAAAACTTAATCAAAATCAGTGAATCCATTTGGTAGCTGCGATGCCACAGTCTGATTCATAGACACACAAATGTTAAACTTATAACACCACTCCTTTTCCATCAGGGGTTAAACAAAAAAAAACAATTAAATATAAGTTTCATATTTTCATTATTAACATAGGTAAGAGAAAGTCATGTGAGTGTTTCACACCAAATTTTTTTTTATTATTATTATTATTATTACAATAATTATTTACAAAAATATGTACTAACATTATTAATTTACATAAACATTAACATAAATTCGTAACAACTTAATAACATGAATATAAAAAAATTTACACTAACTTAAAATATAAACAAAACTATGTTATCTTTAACGTAAACATATCGATTAATAAAGCTTCATTTCTTCTACAATACAATGAACCACCAAACTGAAAAGTAATATAATTTTTCTGCAAATTTTTTAATAAATTTTTAATTTTTCACTTTGTCATGAATCGGTCATTTCAGAAAGCCTATAAATCAAATTAACTCACTTTTGGAAACATAAAAATTATTCATTTAATGTGTTTCGGTGATAAAATGTGTAATTTAATAGCGATAAAACCAGTGTGTCTGTACGTGAGTGATTTCCTTAGAAAGACCGGGAAGGTTGGTCTAAGAGAAGCAGAGAAATTTAAGAGAATGATCCTGTGCAATATAATGATAGACGGACAATGTAGGTTACTAGGTCGAAAAGAACTGTTCAAGGAATATTAACGATTAATGAAAATGTTGAGAAAAAGAAGACTACAATTTTATGAACATCTGTATAGAATAGTTGACATGCCAAACAAATTTTAAGACAAATAAAGGATTTAAAGAAGTCAGAAATTATATTGAGGAAACCGGAATAAACCAAGAAAACATTTTTTTTGGAAGGAGACAAAGAAGCAAACTGGAGGTAAAATACAGAGGAGTATGTTTACAGTGGTTCCAACACATGGGAGTTTTTTGTTTTTTTTTTTTGTTTAACGTCTGACGGTGAAGGATGAAATTATTTTTGATATTTTTGTAACATGAAAATATGCCGTGCCTGAATGGGATTCGAACCCAAGACCGAATGATGAGAGGCGAGCACGTTACCAACTACGCCAATGCGGCCGTAAAATCATGGGAGTTGATGACAAGAAATAAAAAAGAGGGCATTATTTTTTTTTTTGGTTTAAAATCCGACTGTTCTGCAATTACTGCTAATGCAGATGGTGAAAAATGAAATGATTGTGTGTAACGTATGAAAAGATGCCGTGCCTAAATGGGATTCGAACCCAAGACCGCATAATGAGAGGCGAGCACTAGGTAAACATTAGTAGCACTAGGTGGGCATTAGGTAAACAAATGAATTTCATAAGGAGCAGTTGTCGAAACTGAAGACTGGTCCACAAACGGAATGATGAAGAGGATGGATGAAACTGAAACTATTGTAAAAGATATTGTGAAAAGTAAAGGCTACAGTAGTATGGGTAACAGTGAAGACTTTGAGGAGGTAAAATGGCCTGTTAAAAGTGTTCAGGATATAAGGCAAGAATTGGGACTGTTTCCACCCAACAAAAAAATAAAATTGTACCATGCCAAACTGGTCAACCATTTAAATAGAATACCAGAAAGCTGCTTACATGATTTAGCAATGTACAAACCAGTAGGAAGCAGAGATATTGGCTGGCCGAAGAAAAGATGGGTGCCAGAAGTGGTAGAAATGCCTATAACCCGTGAAGAGAAGAAGCAGAAGAAAGTCTTCAGTTGGGATCCATGGGAGATATGAAGAAGAGGGCATCCAGTGAGGAAGTGGACTGGTGGCATGGAATCTATGGACAAAAAATGGTTGCCAGAGGAGTATTGACATTAACTGTACAGCCTAAAACCTAAGATTTATGTCAACATCATCACCAAGAAAGAATATCGAGAGAATGGGAATAACCGATACAATATATGACGCCAAATCAAGTACAGATTGGTGGTTACTGACTTCAAGGGCTTCTTAGAAGAACAAAAGTAGAATTCCGATACTGAAAAAAAGTAGGAAATCTTATGCTGAAAGAATATTGAGACTGTAGGCTGTGAAAAGACGTTCCAGAAATATTTAAACTTACTTAACATCGCTTAAAAGTATCCTAAAAAATAAAAAATAAATCCAGAATAATCTCATTTCAGTTCTTCACAAATACAATGCGGTATCCATTGTAGTAAATAATTCTAATAATTATATTAAATAAGTTTATTTTACCAGGCATATTCCTAAAGTAAAGGTCGTTGGCTTATATTTAAGTATTGGTAGGGCTGAACACAAACATCATCTATTGAGTATTTACAATGCTATTTCAATTGTTATTTTGATTCAGTAGTCATTTAAAATTTATCGGGAGTTGCACCTAGTGTATGGACCGATAGTAATAAATGAAGGAGAGGTTCAACAATGGTTTCGAGACTTTAAAAAATTTTTTTTTTATTTTTTTTTATTCCTAATTTGTGTACATTGCAATCAATTCAATTTAGAACAATTAGCAACCCCATGACCCAATGAGATGAGTATGATATGCATGACGTGTAAATGAGACTGTGTAGTCGAGTACAGACACACTCACAGAGTATGGTTAATTGAACCCCAACCATCAAAGTACACTGGTAACCACAGTCTAGTATTGAAATCCGTATAAAAGTAACTACCTTTACTAGGATTTGAACCAGGAACCTTCGTCTCCGAAAATCAGCTGTTAAACAGCAGATTCTGGTGATGACTTTACCTCTAGACCAACCCGGTGGGTGACTAAAAATAGCCACATAAATGTGCATAATGAAGAGTGGAGTGGGCAGGCCCAGTATTCAGATCGATGACATCATTGACGGGCGTCATTTTGGTTAATTCCATGGAACGAGGGTCAATAATTACCTCTGCAATGTTTACCGAACTGAGATGTGTGATCCAAAAATTGACAATGTGGGAAACAGTCATCCGTGTTATCCTCCTTCACGATAACACTAGTCTTCTCACAGCTTCCATAACCAAGAAAAGATACTAACGGATGTTTTATTAAGGACGCAACCCTGATTATAAGAAAATAGAAGTAATACATCGGTAAATTTTCTGTCCCCCAATCGATATGTTGGCAACAGTGTACTCAAGGCCAACTACCCAAGACAGTTAAAATGTTCCAGTCAAGTATTAGTGTGGTGACACCAGTCGTTTCGTTATATTGTGTCAGCATTGGTTTTTTCCAAGGAAGAAACAGGTGTTTTATTAAGGACGCAACCCTGATTATAAGAAGATAGAAGTAATACATCTGTAAATTTTCTGTCCCCCAATCAGTATGTTGGCGACAGTGTACTCAAGGCCAACTACGTAACACAGTTAAAATGTTCCAGTCAAGCATTAGTGTGGTGACACCAGTCGTTTTGTTATATTGTGTCAGCAATGGTTTTTTCCAAGGAAGAACCGGGTGTTTTATTAAGGATGCATCCCTATGTTAAAAGCCACAATCTACGGCATATTTTTATTTTCTGTACTTTACAAATTATTAATTAATCTAAATTATTATTTTACAAATGAATAGCAAATTGCAAGGAAAACATTGTATTACTTCTATCTTAGTATAATCAGGGTTGCATCCTTAATAAAACACCCGGTTCTTCCTTGGAAAAAACCATTGCTGACACAATATAACAAAACGACTGCTGTCACCACACTAATGCTTGACTGGAACATTTTAACTGCGTAAGGTAGTTGGCCTTGAGTACACTGTTGCCAACATACCGATTGGGGTAGAGAAAATTTACCGATGTATTACAGTAGAGTACCGATTTTCCGTGGATCGTTTAACCGGGGTTTGGATTAACCGTGCGATCACTAGAAGTTTTTTTTGGTTTTACGTCCGACTGTTTTGCTAATTGCTGCTAATGCAGACGGTGAAGGATGAAATGAATTTTTTGTAACGTATGAAAAAATGCCATGCCCGAGTGGGATTCAAACCCAAGACCGCGTGATGAGAGGCAAGCACGTTACCAGCTCCTGAAATATGTTGCAAAGAAGCTTTAACCGGTGCCGAAACATTACTAACTTTCATGGAAAATCAGGATGACACAGATTACGTGGACATTTTACATATTCGTGGTTATATAAGAAAAATAAAAGAAAAGATATTGCGGCATAAAATGAAACAAAGTAAAATAACAGATTTTTTGTGATTTTTTTTGGTACGTAGTTTAAGGTAAGACTTATGTAAATTTATGTAGTAAATATTTTTATTTCAATACAATTTGTTTATTATTTCCGATATCCGATAGTATTAACATGTATTAATCAGTAGAATAAAACATACGCGTAACTGGTGGTTTTGTTTATGACGTAAGTGGTCTCGACCGAATTGGGTTGTATTATCCGTGTTTTCCGGTTATCCGGTATAGTTATCCCCCCAATTACCACGGATAATCGGTATTATACTGTACTTCTATCTTCTTATAATCAGGGTTGCGTCCTTAATAAAACACCCGTTAAATTTTTGTTGGTAATTTTTTTACCACCATCCATAAAGTCCCGACTTTACACCCAGCAACTCCTTCCTCTTTTTGCATTTGAAAAAGTTGTTTGTAGGGCAACAGTTTGAAAATGACAAGGAAGTCAAGATCGTTGTCATTTGGTTCAATTCCCAGGCAACAAACTTCTGTGCAGAGGGTTTAAGGGGAGCAGACTGATTTTAACAAAAAAATATTGGTTTTTCAATTTTACCATATATTGATAGATCATTTTCCCCTTTTTCAATTGATATATAACATGACATTCGTTGCTTTTTGTATTGAGAAAAATTATGTTTTTACGTTGATGGGATACGTAGTGTTTATTTTGATATTTATTCACGTTTTTCATTCTTGTAAATTAAGATAGCCTAATTATAATCATGTTACTGCTCTAACATTATGGAGATCGCGTTCACATAAAAACAATAATTTCTTGAACGCATAGGAATCAACTGTAAAGCAAGATAAATATTGGTATTTTTGTTTGGAAGTTAATTCCAATTGGCAATAGGCGTTTCTGTTGCGGTATTATGCTTTTACTATATCCACATATTGTGTTTTTTGACTTTAGGTACACTTATTTCAGGAACCATCCCACGTAGGAGTGTGAAATTTCACACACTACATTTTAGTACTAAGGTGTGTATTTACTCCAGAGGTATTTCAAAAATTTTGGAGTTTTTATTTTTTGGGTGTCTTTTTCATTAAAAAAATGTGGTCTACATTTGAACATTTTTTGAGAATAACCATTTTTAGATTGAATAAAAATAAATGAAAAAGCTCTGGTACAAATTTGTAAAATGGTATTGTCACCGGATGGCAACGTTAAGTGGCTAACCTTATTAGTTTGGTGGCCCTGAAAAGGGCCGTTTAAGCGTGTGTGTCGTCTTGATGGGGAGCGTCGGTCGTAGTTGTCGTGGCGGTCGAGGAGCTGGGCGACACGGTGTGTCGTCGTCCAGTGGAGACATCATCTTCTTCCCTCGCAGTAGTGCTTCGTCGGGTCCGGTGGGTGTAAGGCTCGATCGAGGGACCGCTGTGGGCATCACTCACGTCAGCGGGCGATGACGGTCCGGTCGACGGCTTACGGTGACAGGTCGGCAAGCAGAAGCATCATCTTCTCTCTTGCGGGGTCATCGATTAGTCTCACTGGAGTCCGGCAGCCGTGTGCCGTGGTGGACATCTTGTTGTTGTCTTGATCGGAATTGAAGCTCTCAGTGTCTTGATTGGAATTGACTCTCTGCTCAGTGCAACGCTCTTTAAATAGTCGCCGAGAGCACTGTGATAGAGAGCAGCTACTGGTTTGGCCTTGATGACAAAGGCCTTTGCGGTGCGCAGCCGAAAACTTTGTCGGTATGCCGTCAAAGGGCGGGAGAACTATTAAAGCCAGCAACACAGTAAATGATTAATTAGAAGGGGTGGCGGTGACAGTACTGTAGATAGGTGTGCCAAAGGGGTCAGCTTTGTAGCTTTAAGCTTTAACGATTCCGACAAAAAATCTATCTAAGTTAGTATTAGCTGCTCCCCTTAAAGAAGCTGGTGCAGCGTTACAAAAAGTGTTGAGAACTGAATAGCGATAATGTGGAAAAGTAAGGTATAGTCACTTGAGTATCGAGTTTGTCCTTATTTGCAACAAGGGGTAAAGGGGGAAAAGCATCAGTGCGCATGCGCAACTACTTTCATATCAGTACGACAAACGTAACAACTTATACTATACCCAGAGCATATACAGTATATCGCGGATTCTTTTGAAGGTTAACTCTACGTATATAACTGTTTGTTACCGTAAACGCAAATGTCGGTTTCTCGAAACGTAGTCGAACTATTCACAGTGCTGAACGCAATATAATAAAATGTGAAGTTGAAGCTGAACAAAAATGCCTGTCCGTGCCTTTTAACAAAAGCCTTGAGCGAGCAGCTAACTACTGTGATGTTTCTCTTTCCACAATTTGAAAAGTAAAGAAGGAAATTAAGGACGTGAAAAAGCTATTCTTTAACAGTTTTGTTGACACCTGGTAAAAAAAGAAAATGGTTAGGTAGATACTAGAGAGACTGATTAAGAAAACGCCAGTGACAGCAATAGTAAAGAAGGCGATTCATTCGTAATTACAGTAAATCAATCATTTCTAGTCATGTAATTAGGCTATAGGCAATATTACAGGTCATATTCATTTCTTATAAGGTTATGGAGAAAACATTTTCTTGGAATGAATTACAGCTTATAAAATGTATAAATCTAGACACTGCATGGTAGTGAAATGTACGAGTAGTGTCTCACTGTTGAGGTTGGTAGCACTGCAAATATTTCATTTCTCTTCCTCACAACCCATACATATGCAAAAGGCAATTTTTTGACTTCACTATCTATAGGAATGTAGTAAATTAATATGGTCAATAAAAACTTTTTCTCTCAAGCTTATTTTTTTAAATGACCAAATGGCCCTTAACTTAGGAATATGGCTTGTACAACAATTGTTGAGAAAATTCGATTAAATATTTAAATTTTTCATCAGAATAAAATACCCTTGAATATTCTTATTATAAGGGTAGTCTACATGGTAAATTTTAGAATTAGGTATCATTACGGGTTGTTTCAGAGAGCTCTTACTTTACAACCCTATCAGATTAGTCATCTATACAATGATTTAAATCGTACCACACAAACATGATGTAGGCTATACTTTGTTATCAAGTTCTTAACCTCCATTTAAGGCCGAAATAACACATCACTCTGAATATGATTAACATCGCAAACATTGTCAACACTTCGTACCACGGTGAAACATTATCCAAATCCAGGTAATGGATGATAATTTTCGGATTTTTAAAATGGCAGTAGATCTCATCGTTACAATCCAATCTTTGACGGTCCATTCCGAACACGACGATTATCAATGCGATCACACCGGACCTCAGGAAACTCGTTTTCAATAACGGCATCAACCAAAACGGTATATTTTTCGCAAAATCAAAACCGTATATCGCAAAACCAAGTAATGGAGCTATTGACATCGGTCCAACTGCACTACCATTCTGGAAAATATTAATACAATAATTTTAAAAAAATCATTAGTAAAAAATTTGTTATAGTGCATGTCATGAAAGAAGTCCACTGTGAAGACAAGTTGCCTTTCAACCAATTTAATGGAATTTTCTATTTAATGACAAGTCCCATTTCTGTTTTATTTTTTTTTTCATTTTAAATTCAAAACTATACTTGGCACAATACTGTTGTAAAAATGCATAGTTCACCCGAAAAATCATTTCCCAAATTATTATGTGGAGCCTAAATACGCTTTATTTTAAATGGTCACCATATTAAAACAGAACTTCGGATTTTACTTTTTACATATTCATAATATAAAGAAAATTGACCGAGACACATTTGGAAAGGCCGTAAACAATTTCTAAGTTTTTAAAAGCAGAAACACTGATCCTGAGAAATCAGTTTATAAGTAGTCAGGAAAAAGGAAGAAGTTGATGAGTGAAAGGATAAAGAGGTTCTGGGAAGAAAGGAAGATCCTCCGAAGATCGAACATCATGAGAAAAGTTCAACACAGTTCAAAGAAGACCAAAACGTAAAAAAAACTGATCTTCAACATACTTAAGGCTTAATTATTTATGTAAAGCCTGGATGAAGTAACAGACATTTAAAAATCACATGAACGAAAACCGGTTAAGAACTGAGTACTTTTTATCGTAAATTGCTGTATCTTCGACAAATTTTTAAGTAAAACAATTTAAATCAAACTAACCAAGGCAGGAAAGAACAGCTTCTAATTTTCTGCAGCATTAAAATTTTTCCATTCGGTCTTTTTAGAAATAGAGTTGTTAAACACAATGGACTTCTTTCGTGGCGGGCACTATAATAATAATTTTGCATTATTTCTTACACACTAAGTTTTAAAAAAAACCGCAAAAAATTGTTATTTTAAAAATTTCACTTGGCAGATTCAGTTTTAACTCAGAATATTGTTGTAGCTATTAGCTGTCTTGAAAATAATTTGTATTTTTCATAACAACTTAAAGGAGCATCAACAAATCCCATATCAACAGTATTAACTGTAACAGTTTTTAATATGGTGGTTATTAAATGATGTACTGTTGAAATTTAATCAACAGTAACCACAAAAGTTTTTGCCCACAACAGACAAGTGGAGTGTGAAATTATTTGAACTAAATCTGTCAGTTGCTGCAGGGGTACTAAAGATAGTTATGGTTTTTCTCAAATGATCAGCCAATTAAATGATTGAATCATTTAAGAACAGAAGAGGTAGAGATGTAAAAGACACTAATCAGATATATTTCCTCTGAAAGTAATGAATTTCATTATACAGTCAGACCCTGTGGTGAGTGAAGTGAAGGTGTCATGTCCAGACTGGAAAACATATGCTTTACATAGGGCCCGGCATGCTAATTAGCAAACTTTTCCACTCAGTGAGGAAGGCAATTCTAAACCCCCTCACTCCTCGTTTTACTTAGTAAAAGCTCTAAAGGTTCAAACCAGACTTTGGGCTGATGACCTAAACAACAAGTTTAAATTCTGAAAATTGATGACTGAGGTAACTTTCTCCATTTAACAAAGTTTTACTCAATAATGATCTTTTTTTTTAATTGCGTCCAGGAGACTCCAGAGGGAGTATAGAAGATGTCAAGAAGTTAATACATGACACCTGAATACACAGTTTGCTTAGCATTCGTTTCAATGCTTTGGGCGTTTATTTAATTTTAGTTATTTTTTTATTATTTTACAAAGAAATTCCATCAATTTTAAAAATTGGGGTAATTTATTGATGTATTTTCTCACTGCATAAGTAGGTTTTTGTTTGTAGTGTTGTGGTTAGCCACATTATTATAATTTCTGTTTTGTTATGATAGTGGACACTGAAATTTTGCATAAAATTCACATCTTCTATATTTTGCCTAACATTCGTTTGTTTTGTTTAGGTGACCAGCCGAAAGGCTGGTTTGAACGTCTAAAGGTTTTACTAAGTAAAACAAGGAGTCAGGTGGGGTGTACCATTGCCAACACTCACTCAATGGAAAAGTATTGTGTGGTTCCAAGCTGTGTGTAGTTGCAGGGTGAAGGGTACGGGTGAGGTATATTGAATGAGTGATGCATGCTGGGAGAACGATTGTTGTATTACTCTGATATAAAACATTCGTTTTCAAACTTTCCGTATTTAACGTATTTGTTTGTATTTATTACATTCATTTACTTACATATTTTGATATAAATTGGTAAGTTAACTATTATGAATCCAACCAAGTTAATAACCCGGTAGGTATTTGTTGAATTAATGCGTCGGATGATAAGAATATTTTTTTTAGTCTAGTTATTATATGCTACCACTAAAAATGCAGCAGCAGTGAAACACTACTAACACTCATTCATTCTTTCACTACTATAACAACGCACTGCATTCCTTACAACTACACGCAGCTGGGATTCAAGCAATACTTAACACTTCACCTGCCTGTTATGGGGCAGTAATATTCATTTTCACCTTAACCCTTTCAATCCCAATTTTTTTAACTATACATAAAAAATATCAGTTAATTGTTTCATACAACAATATGAATATGTAAAATTATGTTCAGGCTTCCTAAACAAAATATATTCTCTTACTTAGATTTGTAGCAATAAAACTAAATACGATTTTAATTTTAAAGTCATTATTTAAGACAAAATATTTTACAATTAAAAATATTGATAAAATGGATAAAATCACTTTTTACAAACAGTCTAAAAAATATACTTTGTACTTACATACGAAATATTCGAAGAAATGCTACTTTATTTTAGTAAATGAACACGAATATTTAAAACTAAAATTAATTTTTAAAAGAAACTAATTAATGGTCGCCTCCGTAGCGCAATGGTCAGCATGCTACACTGCAAAGCGGAAGTCTCAAGTTCGATTCCTGGCTAGGGTACAGAAAATTATTACACTTCACACCCAGCGTTCCTAATCCAAACTAGTCGCTAATAACTAAAATTTTGATGTCTGTTATTTCACTCTAGTGTGACTTCTTCGCCACACTGGGTTAGAAAGGGTTAGAGGGAACTGTTAACAATTAATTTAAATAAAAATCTAAAAGGTACCAAATGTCAGTAAAATAATTTGAAATATTTAAATCGTGTACAGTTAATAATAGAAATAAATACTTACAGTTACATTGAACACAGATCCAATGGCAAGGCCCATACCTTCAGCGACAAGTGCCGTTATAACACCAACGGTACTGAACACAATGAACCTGTACAATTCCAGCGGCAAACCAGACATTGTGTACACTATTGTTAAATAGAGTTGGCTGTAAAATACCTGGAAATAATCAAACCATTTTCATTAGTATTCTCCACGAAAACATAAAATTACTGTATATTATTGTATAAATTTGTAAGTAATTCATTCAAAAATAAATATTTATAATGCATCCTGCAGTTTGAAATTAATTCTATTTTATATAATCAATTTATATACTAAATTTCACTAACCTTCTTTTTAAACTGCATCAACTTTTATCTTTTTTAAAAAAAAAAATCTTTACTTACACGTGTTTTGGTGGATCATCAGAGTAAATAACATAATTGAAACTAAAATATTTTTTTATTTATATAAAATCTATAGAAGATGATACATTTTCAGTCATTTATATAAAACTCATTTTTATACAAATGACAGAAGATGTATCATCTTCTATAGATTTTAAATAAATTTAAAAAGTTTTTAGTTTCAATTATGTTATTTACTCTGATGATGGTGGATCCACCAACACACGTGTAAATAAAGATAAAAGTTGATTTAGTGTAAAAAGAAGGTTAGTAAAATTTATTATATAAATTCATTATATAAAATAGAATTTGTAATTCAATACTTAAATTGGCATTTTTTCATCACTAATAATCCCTTTCACCAGATGACACGTCTAAAGGCTGGGGCCAATTTTTGTAAAGGCTTTCCTTTGGCCTATGGAAAAAACCATCTGTGATTTCTGTGTCTACTCTTTAAGAAGAATCGAATGACACTAATTTTATTTCCGAATTCTGATTTAGATATCTCGGCTACAGATACTGAAGTAACAAGATTGCCTTTTGCGTATGGATGAGCTGTAAGGAAGGGAATATTTGCAGTGCTGCCAACCTCAACAGTGAGACACTACTCGTACATTTCACTACTGTGCAGTTTCTAGATACATTTTGTTGGCTGTGGTTTATTCCGAGAAAATGTTTTTTTTTCATAAACCTTATAATATCATCTGTAATATTGCCTATAGCTTAATTACATGACCAGAAATATTAGATTTACTGTAATTACGAATGAATCGCCTTCTTTACTTTTGCTGTCATTGGCATTTTCTTTACCAGTCTCATTAGTATCTAAGTAACCGTTTTCTTTTTTTACCAGGTGTCAACAAAACTGTTAAAGAATAGCTTCTTCACGTCCGTAATTTCCTTCTTTATTTTTCGAATTGTGGAAACAGAAACATCACAGTAGTTAGCCGCTTGTTGACGGCTTTTGTAAAGAGGCCACAGATAGGCATTTTTGTTTAGCTTCAACTTCACAACATTTTATTACATTGTGTTCAGCACTGTGAATAGGTCGACCATGTTTTCAAGAAACCGACATTTGTGTTCACTGTAACAAACAGTTATATTCATACAGTTAACGTACAAAAGGTTCTGCAATATACTGTATATGCTCTGGGTATAGTATAAGTTGTTATGTTTGTTGTACTGAAATTAGAGCAGTCGCGCATGCCCACTGATGCTTTTCCCCCTTTATACCTCATTGCAAACAAGGGCAAACTCGTGACTCAAGTGATTCTGTTAAGATTCTGTATACCAGTTTTGGGCCACTTCTGGTCGAAAACAGAACTTCAAACCCAATGATTTCTGTATCTTCTCTAGAGGAATCGAATGACACTATTTTTTTTTAAAAAAATCCAACTTTGATTTCTTGACTCCTGGTTTTGGGCCACTTCCGGTCGAAACTGGAACTTAAAATCCAATCTAGGCCCACTAACATTTTGTGTAGATTACGTATCTGAAAACCGTTTGTTGCTATCTCTTATAGTTTCTGACATCTGGATGTGACGGACGGACGGACGTAAGAAACTGATAAATGACCATTTTAAAAATTGCCACTAATTAAATTAGAAATAAATAGAATTTTATTACATTTGTTTTCAGCATAGATCACTTACCAATGTTGGAACTTTGGAGAATGTTAGCGCCATGTAGTAAGGGTTCAGGCCATACCAACGATTAAAATGCTCTTTCTTCAACAATTTCACTTCAAAAGGAACTGAAAATTAACATCATTAATACATATAAAAATTATGTACTATTATTATTAATATATTTCGGTGAACAATCAAAATGCTTATCAGAACCCACTTAAGTAACTAAGTAGAAAGACTAATAAAGCAGTAATATAAACATTTTTATCTCAACAATGAATTAGTCAAAAAAGTTATTAAACATCCATCTTAGGTGTTAAAGCAAGTGTCTTTTGTATGCCAAAATTTGGTGTCAAAAATTGCCAAACATTTTCTAAAGCAAATGATATACTAAATGATGCTCATACAATTTTTCTACAGATTTTCTTCAAACTATGGTATGTTGTTGTTTAGGTCATCAGCCGAAAGGCTGGTTTGAACCTTCAGAGGCTAGACTAATTAAAACAAGGAGTGATGTGGTTTACCATTGCCTTCCTCACTGAGTGGAAAAGTATGTGTATCAGCATGCCAGGCCCTTTGAAAAGCATCTACTTGCCACCCTGCAAATGACACCTTCACTTCAATCACCAAAGGTTCTGGTTGTATAGTGAAATTTATTACTCTCAGATGGGATAACTCTGATTAGTATCTTCTACACCTCTACCTCTTCTGTTCTTAAATGATTCAGTCATATAATTGGCTGACCATGAGATAAGAAACACAACTATTTTTTGTAGCCCTGGAACTAGCAGATCGAGTGCAAATAATTTAACCGCTTTACCTGCTTGTTATGAGTGAAAAAATCTACCGCATATTGGCAGTAATACTGACTTCTATAAGCATTCACAGAAATCCCATAATTACTATAGAAAAAGTGGCCTTTTAGCTGTTAGTTGTGCAACGTATTATTGTTATGTTTTTAACTAATGAAGGTGAACCAACAGAAATTTTGACTCTGCTAAATAACAGTTTTGTGATAGTACCCTTTCTTGAATCCAAGTGTTTGAAATTGGGCTGAAAATATTAAAGGTGGACATGAAAGTATAGGAAGTGTAGATGATTGATGATAAAAATCAAATCTCACAGATACCAGAATCTGTTTCTCTGTCGGAAAAGTGTTTGTGACTGTTTTTTTTTTTTTTTTGGGACTGGAGAGAAGTTTTACTCATTAATTTTCTACACGATCAACACACAATGAGATCTTCAAAAATAAATCTTTGTACTGCTTGACAACGATCGAAATAGGATTCCCTCCCTTCCCCACTTCTTCCATTCCCATTCGCACTACGTGCCGGATCGAATACATTGGTATGCACAACATAAATGAGCAATTAATATGAATATCACTTGTACTAGATTCTTGTTATCCATAACATTTTGTACAGATTATGTGACCACCACCAGAAGAAAGTCATTAGTGTTTCCATTATTTTTGTTTACTATTAGGTAGTGTAGTCATAATATAACTCAGCAAGTTCTTAATTTATAATGTTTACTGTTAATGTAAATAATTGATACGATTTAATTATTAAATGAAGTAAGCATTATTCTTTATTTACTTGAGAGCAGTTAATATAAACTACGCTTTTACTTGAGTTGTACAGTGTTAGCGACCGCGCAATATTGGTTTTGTAGTCGGTGCAGTTTTATTATGTTTAGGGTTTGATCGGTTGTTCAATATTCAGATAAATTTGTTTCAATTAAACAAATACTGTGTAAGTGTATATTTGTGATTTAAACAGGTACAGGTTAAATAAGTGCAAATAATGATAAATAATAAATTAATAGTAAGAAGTATGAATATAAATACTGTTGTAGTAATGAGCTGTACCAGTAGGCTGACTATCCGAGCTTATGTTTTTGGGACGGTGCGTAATGTGAGGTGGTTTGGATGAAGTGCGGAAGGGAGGGAATCCTATTTTGAAACTTGTCAGACAGTAATGTATCCTGCAGCTTGAAATCAATTCTATTTTATTACAAAAATTTTACTAATCTTATTTTTACTGTCTTGGTTGAAGTGGGTGCTTTTCGGAGGGCCTGGAATGCTGATAAGCTTACTCTTTCAACTCAGTGAGTAAGGCAATAGTAAACCACCTCACTCCTCTTTTTACTTAGTAAAACCTTTACAGGTCAAACCAGCCTTTCAGCTGATGACCTAAACAACAACAAATAAATTTACGTAATTAAAGTCCGGTTAATATTTGACTCATCCTTGTATTAAATACTTGAGTCATTCATGTGACTCAATATGTTAAATTTGTTGTACTTACATGTTAAAACAGGAACCATAACTTGTGTGTAAGCATGAAACAGTATAATGCCCATGCAAAATTTCATGTGATTAAAGAATTCACTTCCATCGCTTGCCTTATTGAAGAACACAATTCCTACGGCCAATCCACAAATCAGATGGTGGTAGAATTGGATCTTTAAACCAGTCTGCAACAAATTAATTTACAGTAATTCATCAAAGGGTAATAATGAGAGTAAAATTAAAATGAAGTAAAAAATATTCAGCAAAAAGTACTCTCTTATAGATACTATAAGGGTTATTTGAAAAGTAAGGTCAGTTTTTTTTTATAAAACAAACTATCAGTGTTTATCAAAAAAATTTTTATTTAACTCTTTTACAAATTTCTCTATTTTTTATATAGTTTCCATTTATATATATATATAAATATATTATATATATATATATATATATATATATATATATATATATATATATATATATATATATATTGTTTAAACATGTGTCATAACATTCTACAAACTTTTTTTTCTTTGTTTATTTAACGTTTCATCAGCTACAGTGGTAATTAGTGATGACATTGGGTTGTAACTGTGAAGGATGAAATGATTTTTTTGTAAAATATGAAAATATGCTGTGCCTGAGTAGGATTCGAACCCAAGACCACATGATGAGAGGCGAGCACGTTACCAACTATGTCAATGCAGCCAGATCTACAAACTTTTATATGCCAAAGTCATAGATGTCCGCCGCCTTTGAAGGTAACCATTCTTTAACTGCTTTTTTTCATCTTGTCATCTGTGATGAAACACTTGCCGCTGAAAAACTCCTATAGGTAGCGGAACTAGTGAAAGTCGCTCGGGGCCAAGTCTGGACTGCTCAGTGGATGGTCAATCTGAATGGTATTCATGAATCTTTTTGTCCTTGGCATTGACCAATTCTTCTGTGATCACTAATGGTCAGCCCAATCGCGAATCTGAATGGTCTTCATGAATCTTTTTTTCCTCGGCATTGAACAAATCTTCTGTGATCGCTGATGGTCGGCCCAATCGTTAATCTGAATGGTCTTCATGAATCTTTTTTTCCTCGGCATTGACCAAATCTTCTGTGATCGCTGATGGTCGGCCCAATCGCCAATCTGAATAGTCTTCCTGAATCTTTTTTTCCTCGGCATTGACCAAATCTTCTGTGATCACTGATGGTCGGCCCAATCGCCTATCATCAAGGACATTCCTCTTCCGTCCTTGAAGGCTCTCACCCATTTACACAATTTGCTGTCACTCATTGCATTGGAGCCACACACTACGCTTACCTGTTGATGAATGTTTGCTGTTGAATTGTTCCTTGCTGTGAAAAACCGAATCACTGATCATATTTTGCAGTCAATTGGCTGATCAATTGTTTTAAACATTTTGAACTGACACTGTAAAAAGCATACTTCAACAATACTAATGCAAATGGTGTCTTTTGATAAGCAAGGCATGTCGGGAGCTGATGCGCATGCAACTTTCGATGTTCGCACAACATTTAATTAGCTAACAGTGATTCAGACCTTACTTTCCGAATAACCTTCAAACTTTATACTGGATGGAATGTGTCACTTTCCCCCTGCAATAGAATAATTTTTACTTTCTCTTGAAAATATTGTTTTCATGTTTTTACAAAATTAACATTTCACCAGAAATATTAGTTTTCAGGCCCCCTGAACTCAAAAAAAATAAATTTTTATTTATTGGTCTGTGTGTAAACAGAATATCTCAAAAATGGAATATCGTTAAAAGTTGAAATGTGAAACGTAAGTTATGTACCATAAGGAGACCTGACACGGAAAATTTTCATCGAAATCAGTCAACCAAAATTTAATAGTTTATTCAAACTATTTTTCATGTTTAGACACTTACCTTATTTCTCCAAATCTGTAAAGTCATCCTACGGAAAAGTGAACAAAATTGTGTCCATGAGGAAGATGGAAAATCAACACATAATGAAGACCCATTTTTTACATCTGATATCATTTCCATCATCAGTTTACGACGACAATTCAGAAGATCATTCTCAACTCCACTACCACCTCCACCTTTGTAACAAAATAATTACATAATTTATTAAATTTCATATTTTGATACTTGGTTAGCTATCCATAATGGGCAGTTGGGGTTTTTAATTATTTACACTCAATCTGCTAGTTCCAGGGCTACAAAAAGTAGTTCTCTCTTTTATTACATGGTCACCCAATTATATGAATGAAACATTTAACAACAGAAGAGGTACAGGTGTAAAAGTCACTAGTCACATTTATCTCCTCTGAGAGTAATGAATTTCATTATACAGCCAGACCTTGTGGTGAATGAAGTGAAGGTGTCATTTGCAGAGTGGAAAATATAGTTGGGTGCTGAGTTGTTTACTAGTGCGAGGGGGATGAAGTGGAAGGGGGCAAGGGGGTCTGGTACTAGAGTAGTTATTCGAAAGTGTTTGTGAGTAATATTTATAGAAGCGCGCATACTAATGGTATTATTACTACTTCTAAGTTATAGGAGGAGGGGAAACGTACAAACAATCCTCCTCCACCTGAATTTTTTTTTTTTTTTGCGCCCTGGAGACTTCAGGAGGAGTATAGGACATGTCAGATATAACACCTGTAATACATATAAGAATCACACAATGTATCACTACTATCAAGAAAGAAATTCTTGTACGCTATAAAAAGTTTCACCGATCAAGTAATTTTTTAGATTTTTTTTAAAGGAATTCAAATCCTCACAACATTTTAAAAATTGGGGTAATTTATTCATGAATTTTTTCTCTGCATAAGTAGGTTTTTGTTCAAACAATTTTGTGGAGTGATTAGCCACATAATCATTCCTGTTTCTCATGTTATGATTGTGAACATTGAAATTCTGCATAAAATTATTTTGCCTAACATACATAATCAAAACTGTCGAGGGAGGGAATTGTAAGCAATTTAAGCTCCTTACATAAATGGCCTGCATGAGGTTAGCTGGTTACCTCTCACCATACACCTAATAGCTTTCTTTTGAATTTTAAAAACCCTATTCATATTACCCATGCTAGAATTACCCCGTAATAAAATACCATAACCAATATGAGACAGAATGAGGCCATGATAAGCTGCCATTAGTAATTTTTTATCATTTAATCTGGCAATTTGTTTTAATGCAAAAACCCCAGATGATATTTTACTACAAACTTGATTGGTATAGAAGTCCCAATACAAAGATCTATCTAGAGATACGCCCAGGAACTTCACTGTTTCTACATGCTCTAAACTATTATTATGAATAAATACATCCACTTCTCTACTTTCTTTAACGTTATGTTTATTTTTAAACTGCAAGTACTGACACTTTTTCCCATTAACTGTTAATAACATTTGATTCAAGAACTGTACCACAGACTCTATGTTAACAAGTGTATTTACTTCAAGAGCATCCACCAGTAAACTGTTACTGATTACTGAAGTATCATCAGCAAACAGCAAAGCTCTGCCATTAGGTATGACATCTGGTAGCCTATTAATGTACAATAGAAACAGAATTGGACCTAAAACTGATTTCTGAATTCCTTACCCTAGCAATCAAGTGAGCTTCCATCTATAGATGCTTTTCAGAGGGCCCAGTATGCTGAAAAGTATACTTTTCCACTCAGTGAGAAAGGCAATTGCAAACCACCTCACTCCTCATTTTACTTAGTAAAGCCTCCAAAGCAGTGGTGTCCAAAGTGGGAGGTGGGAGGCATAAAGACAAGTGATGGGGACCACAGGACCTCAAGATAGCTTTGCTGTCTGCACGTTCAGTATTGTTGCGATTCACAAGTCAAGGTTAAGCATCTATTACAAAGTGTACCCTGGCATATTACTGCAAGCACTGCGATTGTATTTACCTTTTTCAACAAGCACCTATTTGTGCAAAAAAGCGTTTTCAGCAGTTGTTGAAAATAAAGACAACGTATCGAGGCAAACTTTACGTTGGTATGATTTATGTTGCGCATTTTCTAATAATCAACCAGAACAGGGATCTTGTAAAAATTTGCAAAGTCATCCATCTCACTGATTAATTTTGTTTCTTACTAGTTAAATTTAAATTGCTACTTGTAATGATATAAACGGCTGACCTATTGGCGTAGTGGTTAGTGCAACTGGCTTCTATGCCGGAGTCCCGGGTTCAATTCCCAGTAAGGTCTGGCATTTTTTATCACTTTTTTTCATATATCATCATTCTCTACCATCTGTATTAGCATAAATTGTAAAACAGTCAAGATGTAAAATAAAAAAATGATGTAAAAATTTTTTTTAAATCTGGTGTGAAACACTCACACGATATTCTCTTGCCAATGCAAATAATGAACAATATAATCTAACATTAGTAAAAATTGGTTATTACTCACTGTTTTCATCTTCTGATTCACGACTAAATGAACGCTGTTGTTGTAGTTGACCTTGTAACCGAAAAGTGTCACTTGTTTTAAAATGTGTCACTTTTCCATTAGACATAGCTGATGATAACCTCTCTATATTTTCTTCTCCATCTTCACCATCTGTCATCTCGATAACTAAACAACATAAACAAAAAAATCTGGTGTGAAACACTCACACAACTTTCTCTTGCCAATGCAAATAATGACCAATATAACCTAACATTTGTAATAAAACATTAGAAATATACAAAAAAAACTAACCTCAATAAACATAGCCAAATTTTAATCATGAGTGAAAGACGCAAAATGAAAATCAACTTCAGTTTGTCTTTAAAATATGGAAAATCACTCTTTCACGCTAAATTAGGCTCTGTAGAGAAAAATATTTTAAATAAAAGTTGTAGATCTTTCAATTTCCTATAAATTTGATTATATACACTTTTGTCGTAAAATGCATACTAAGGCCGAAATCTTAGAAAAATAGATTTTTCACGTGTCTTCGTGAGAAAAAAAAACAGAAAATCACTAATTACTGCTAAACTAAGCGTTATACACAAAAATGTTTGGAATAAAAGTTGTAGGTTTTTAAATTCTCTACAACTTTTATTATATAAATTTTTGCGCTAAAATTTATATTAAAGCCGTAATCTTAAAAAAACAATTTCTTTGCGTGAAAACAGCCTCACCAAGAATTTCAGCAAACATGACGCCTACCGTATCTTGTAGAGCACAAAAAAATTACTAAATCAGGCGATTTAAAAAAAAATCGTAGAACCAGTTGTTGAAAAAATCGCAAAAAAGTGAAAAATTACACGAATAAACTACTACTTTTGGTTGACCGATTTTGATGAAAATGTTCGTGTAGGGTCCATTAGTCGTATGTAACTTAAGTTTCAAGTTTGAAGTTCATACGATGTTCCGTTCTTGAGATATTCTGTTCACACACACAGACCAATCGCTAAAAACATATTTTTTGGGTTCAGGGGGTCTGTTTACGTGTAGATCCGGTGAAGAGTGTATTTGTTAAAATTGACCTGAAAACAATACTTTCCTTCTTATATATTCATATAGCCAAGAGAAGGTAAAAAGCTGATATTTATTATTCATCCAAAATCACTTCTCCTTAATCCTGAAACGTTGAAATGTGGGGTTTTTCATACAACCCCAAGAGTTATTGCTTTTAATCTAAATCAGATGTCAAAAGTAGATATCTAGTGTCTCAACATCTGAACGGATGTTGAATACAATAGAATTTAAAATGTTATTACACACTGTATTTCCATTTATTCTCTATACCCAGCAGCAGTGACTCTATTCAGGTGAAGTAAGTGAAGAGCTTCTTCACCTATTATCTGGAAAGTATCGAAATTTATTTCTCTCACAAAATAAGTATAACTTCTGTTATAATTATTTTTGTTTTGTTTTACAAATGAAGAAGTGTCGTGTTAAAAAGTATAGTGTGTTCAAACTGAATTGGCACATCATCTTAAATAGCTATTCAAATACAGAGTGTTTCCTAAGACTGCGACTTTTAAACATTTTATTCTCCTGATTGAGAAAAATAAATAAACAACTCAGTCACTTTCTGTCACATTGTTTGTGAGTTACTTGTACATAATACTCGTACTTATCAAGAATGGAGTTTTTTTATACTTGAAACTTGGAATTTAAGTTACATACCATAAGGGGACCTGATGCAGAACATTTTCATCAAAATCGGTCGACCAGAATTATTAATTCAGGCTTTTTTTCATATTTTTGCAATTTTCTCAAAAAAATGGCTTCTGCGATTTTGTTTAAAATTGAGATTGAGTACAAATTGAGATTGAGTATTAATTTAACGCTTCTCCTGTCTGGTACAGTTATGGTACCGTTTAACCAGAAGTAGGGTAAGCGCACAGTGAACGCTGGTCGCTGGTCGCTGGTCGCTTACAAGCGAGAGGGAGCCTGCTAGTAGGAATAGCCCATCATATTTTAATCGGACGTCTCACAGTAAACGCTGGTGGAGAAAGCTGCGCGCTGGTCACCTGCGCATATTAGCTCACTGGTTTGTTTTGCATAAACCTGCCTGCTGCTTGCTGGCAGGTTGCTAAATGTATAGGTATAAGATGAACTTATGTCCCATAGCCGAGCGAGTGAGAGAGAGATATGTGGCATAACTACGCATGCGCCCAAAGGTCTTTACCGTCATAATCCAAATCTGAAAACATACTACAGTTGTTATCATGCTTGTCCATAATGGCCACATACATGCATAAACGCTTGCTCACAACAATGAGTAAAATTAAAGACAATGTTATTGGAACGGCGTGTATGGCTTGAACGAGTGAGAGCGTTATGCATCCTCTCACTCCCACGGCTAGGGGACATTAGTTCATCTGAATATTGTACTTTGCATCGTATAATACGTTATTCATAAATAATAACAACTTGTTAATTAATTATAACATAGGTTTATAAAACTAACTTTAAGAGATTATTACTGTCCAAACAATGCTTTGTAATATGAATATCGGTAGTCAAAAAGTTCAAAATACATTTAAAATGTTCAAAGTAATCACAAATCTTTCTTCCGGTAATATTGGTTGCTTGTGTAAGTTGCACCATTGTTTTTGAAAATGAGTTCTACTTTATCCAATATAAAAATTAAACATTTCCAGAGTCATTCTCATGCATTTAAAGAAACCTGTCTCTACCTTATTTTAATTGCGGAAAAGGATGATTATGCCGAATAATTTTCTGTTCTTATTAATGTCACTAACGGTATCATCTTTAAATGATAATTTCGTGGAAACGTTTTCCATTAGAAATAATTCATCACTGCTGTTACTGGAACTCATGTTGAATACTGACAACTGAATGAAGGTTAACCCTTACTGTGCCAGCGTCCTAATATTAGAACATGGAAATTTATACTAAAAAATGCCAGCCTATTTTTGTGCGATTTGTAGCATTTTATATATTTATCCATAACATGGCTATTTTTCAAGGTACCTATCTTAATGATTTTTTTGTATGAAATTTTAACTTGGAACATAGGCTATTTCTGACAATTTAAAAATAAAATGATACGTAGACATTTTTATGAAAATTTCCTTTTTAATTAAAAAAAAAAATAACCCTAAAAAATTATGTTGCTCAATTTTACTTAGGCCTATATTACTTTAAAGACAATTTAATTATGCAAAAATCACAAAAATATTATTTATGTATCGTAAAAAATGAAAATACTGTTTTTTAATCAATATTAATCAAATAAATTCATAAAAAACTCTACATGTATTTTTTCAATTTAAATTTCTTACTTATTATTTTCATACGTTGTTTATAAAAATTTAGTAAAAAAAAATCCTATGAATTTTTTAGTCTAAACCTTGATGTCCTAATATTAGGACGCTGGCACTGAAAGGGTTGAGCGCGAAGTTAAATTCTCCCACTATGGGCGTCGCCACCGTGAATCAGTACCTGCAACCAGCGTTCATTGTGCGCTTACCCTAAGGGAAGAGTAGACCTACACTGGTGACAATAAATAACAAATCTGAGTTAGAAAAAAGAGAATTACTGTTAATTTCTTACCAAAATCTGCAGGATTATAATGACGCGGACAATGAAGTCCAACAGATGATAGAAATGGTACCAGTTGTTGTGTAGCACCTTGATAAACACACAATCCGGCGGCAATAACATAAACGTGGTCGAACAATTGGAATAGAGAAGCACTCGGTTGGTGAATCGTGCACAATATTGTACGGCCCTCATGTGCTAATGTCCTCAACAATCTTAGTGTGTAAGATGTGGTCACATTGTCTAAACCACTTTGAAACAAACATATAAACTTTGTTACAGTGTAAGTTCTACTATACATTTTCCATTCATAATAGTTGTTATGTGTGGTTATAGTACTGGGACTCTTAAGTCCCAGCTACGTGTAGTTGTTTGTGGAATGCAGTGCGTAGTTATTGTAGTGGGACAATGAATGAGTGTTAGTAGTGTTACACAGCTGCTGAATTTGTAGTGGTAGCATCTATTAACTAGACTAAAAAAATATTCTTGTCATCCGGCGCATTAATTTAATAAATACCTACCGGGTAATTAACTTGGTCGGATTCATAATATTTAACTTACCATTTTATATGGAAACATGTAAATAAATAAATGTAATGGATCTTTTCCGTTTTTTCACAAGAAATGTACTGCATTTAGCAAGTGTTATGCGGGTCACGTTACCCATTATTGAACATGTAATTTGAACGTATGTATATTTTACAATACATAATATTTATTTAACTATTAAACTATTTATGACTCATTCCATTACGCATAGCCATTACTCATAGTTAATGTTGTTCTTGTTATGTTATTACTGTTATTATTATTTTATTTTATTTAAGTTTGTCAACATGAGTCATCTCCTTCTATATGAATGTATAGGAAGGAAAGTATTGTTTTTATGTCGATTTTTCAAAATCGAGTTTTCACCGGATCTACACGTTTTCAGACCCCCTGAACCCAAAAAACATGTTTTTAGCGATTGGTCTGTGTATTTGTATACAAAATATCTCAAGAACGGAACATCGTGCGAACTTAAAACTTAAGTTACATACTACTACCGGACCCGATACGAACATTTTCATCAAAATCGGTCAATCGGAAGTAGTAGTTTATTCGTGTAATTTTTCACTTTTTTGCGATTTTCTCAAAAACTGGTCCTACGATTTTTTTTAAATTGCCTCATTTGGTCTACTTAATTTTTGTATGCTCTACAAGATAGGGTAGGAGTCATGTTTGCTGAAATTCTTGGTGAGGCTGTTTTCACGTAAAAAACGTGTTTTTGTAAAATTTCAGCTTTATAATGCATTTTACCGCAAAATGTATATAATTAAAGTTGTAGAGAATTTAAAATCCTACAACTTTTATTCCAAACATTTTTTTGTATAACAGTTTGTTAGTTTAGCGGTAATTAGTAATTTTCTGTTTTTTTCTCACGAAAACTTGTGAAAAATCAAATTTTTTAAGATTTCGGCCGTAGAAGTCTATGCATTTAACGACAAAAATTTATATAATAAAATTTATAGGAAATTAAAAGATCTAAGATCTTAAGATCTAAGGCTTAAGATCTTAAGCCAAACTAAGATTGATTTTCAATTGGCGTCTTTCATATTATACGATTAAAATTAGGTAATGTTTATTGAGGATGACGCAAGCCGTCACTATATAGGTCTTTCATAAATTAGGCCTATATGATTAAAATTAGGTTAGTTTATTGAGGATAACGCAAGCCGCATAACAAGTGCTAAATGCAGTACATTTCTTGTTGGATAACGGAAAAGATCCAATGTAATAAATACAAACAAATATGTTAAATAGGGAAAGTTTGAAAACGAATGTTTTGTATCAGAGTAATAGAAGAATAGTTGTGCCAGCATGCGTCACTCATTCATATTACCTCACCCGTACCCTTCACCCTGCAACTACACGGAGCTAAGTCTCAAATAGTTTTTTTTTTATTGCGTATTTTCGTATTCTTTCCTTTCTGAATAAAATGGTATGCAATTTATGGATGTTATTCCTTAAATTTTTATTTGTTTTTAATATGTCATCCTAAATATTTCCGATGATTTTAGCATCAAAGAGTAACAATATTTAGAAAGATTTCCCACTGTATTCTTTGTTTGGTTTCTGTTATTCCCCTTTCTGAGCATCATTTTTCACATTTTATGAATAATTCGTATGCAACCTTACAGTATATTTTTAACGATAAAAACGGGAAAAATATTTTAAAAAATCCTACACCAATATTATTCAAGTTAAGGTTAAATATAGGCAGGATAAATACATTGCATTTTCTCAATATTGTTTTTGTATGTAATATAAATTTATTGAGTGCGTGACATCATTAAATAATTTAATAATTTGTCAATAAATAGTTTAAGGTTAACTTGAAAAATATTGATATATGATTATTTTAAATATATTTACCGTTAAAAATACTGTTAGAATACCTAAATAAGAAATATCCACAAAATGTGATAAATTATGCGGTGTTGGGGAGGGAAATAACAGAAAACAACCTGGTAATTTTTACTTTATCATGTTTGTAGAACATTCAGAAAGTTCCACAAATCATGTGATATCAGTATGGTCCATAGAGTAATAAAGATTAATAAAGATTCTTTATTACTCTATGGTATGGTCGTATTTGGCGGTTATGTACAATTTTTGTTTTTATTATAGTTCTGTTTGTGTGATTTTTTCAGTTTGTTTGCGTGAATACTAAAATTTGTGCTTTTTAGTGCGTTTAGAATTACCGAATTGTTATTATTTTATTTTACAATGCCGCGTTCTAGTAATATCGTTTTTAAAACAAAGATAACTGTGTGGGCTTGCAAGATTGGACGTAGTAAACAAATTTTGAAAAAGACTCAGAACGCTAAAACTAATTAAACGTAAGATTTAAAGCAAAGTTAGTGCTGAGAAAAAATATCTCAATCAGACTTTGATTGATGTTATAAGTCTGCCAACAATGAGTAAGTATTATTGTATCTCTATCTGTGTTATCTAACCTAATTTCTGACAAATCTACTGTGCAATAATCGTAAGAGCTACTGTTAACTGTTCAAACCAGCTTTTTGGCTGATGACCTAAACAACAACAACTGTAATTAATAATAATAATAAAATGGGACTTAAATATGTTAATTAATAGTTAATTTCTTAATATAACATTCTGATCACTTTTTTTCAAATCACCCAATTTAAAGGGTATGATTAATCAACCTTTCGGCCATGTTTTTTCATTTTTCCAGAATGCTCTTTCCTTCTTTCTTCAGGCCATTTCTTTGTGTTTGTTAGTTTTCCTCCTAAAACTCTAGGTTTTTTAATAAACTCCTCGATTTTTTTCTCTATTGCAAATGATTTCTGGCCTAATTTTGTAAATTTCTAGTTCTTTACTTATTTCTTGGTGCCATGGGATTTTGGCTTTATATTTATTTAAAATTTCTATTTTATATAATGAATTTATATAATAATTTCACTAACCTTCTTTTTAAACTGCGTCACCTTTATTTTTATTCTTACTTACACGTGTTTCGGTGGATCCACCATCATCAAGAGTAAATAAAATAATTGAAACTAAAATATTTTTATCTCACTTATTTAAAATTTATAGAAGATGATACATCTTCAGTCATGTGTATAAATACAAAAAAAGTCATTTTTTTTTTTTATACAAATGACTGAAGATGTATCATCTTCTGTAAATTTTAAATAAGCGAGATAAAATTTTTTTAGTTTTGATGATACATCTTTTGTATCTTTGTATCTTTTGTATAAATACAAAAAAAGTCATTTGTTTTTTTTATACAAATGACTGAAGATGTATCATCTTCTGTAAATTTTAAATGAGCGAGATAAAATTTTTTTAGTTTCAATTATTTTATTTACTCTGATGATGGTGGATCCACCGAAACACGTGTAAGTAAGAATAAAAATAAAGGTGACGCAGTTTAAAAAGAAGGTAAGTGAAATTATTATATAAATTCATTATATAAAATAGAAATAATTTAAAACTGCAGGATGCATTATAAAGATTTATTTAAAATGTAGGAGATTTGTTTTGTTAACCTGGATTCGTCCATTCTGTAAAAGTGGAGTTGTCTTCTGCCTTGAAAGGCAGAAGAAGAAGAAGAAGAAGAATAAGATTTAATGATTGTTAATGTTACCTGGTTGGTTCATCTAAGAACAATATAGGAGGATTGTTGATCAACTCGAGAGCTATTGATAATCGTTTCCTTTGTCCACCTGATAATGATTCAGTCCCAGTGTTAACACAATCTGTCAGTCCCAATGTTCCCAAAATGTCACTCACCTGTCAAATTAAAAAACAACAAGTTCACGAAAAATATAAATCAAATTTATTTTCTAGAATGGCAATCTATGATTGATTCATTATTGATCTGTAAAATGAAATAGTGAACTTAAGTTTTTATAAACAAACTTAAATTATCACAACTTTTTACTATCTCTTTCCTTATGCAAATATATAGAAAAGAAAAGTATTGTTTTCTTGCCAATTTTTCAAAATCAAGTTTTCACTGGATGTACATGTTTTCATACCCCCTGATCTCAAAAACGGAACATTGAACAAATTTTTTTTTTTTGACTATAAAAGATATTTTTATTTGCAACTGTATAAAATCAGCAACAAGCAAATTTGATACGAAAAGGATACAAATATTGACAAATTTTAAGAGATTGAGGCGATCGCTTCCCATTGACAGTACTCCAACCGTAATCATTAAGTTAGTTCATTGTTCTGTTATTTACTTCATTTTATTTTGTTTTTTTTAATTTTGACGTCTCCTGATATCTCTACTCCAGAGTCGTTTCAGTCTTCGTTTAGTGGCAGTTGGTAAATCTGGTGTGTCTAGGTCAGTTCAAAGTTGAAACTTGGAATTTAAGTTAGGTACCACTACAGGACCTAACATAAACATGTTTATCAAAATCAGTCAACCGGAAGTAAAAATTTATTAGTGTAATTTTTCACTTTTTGCGATTTTCTCAAAAACGGCTTCTATGATTTATTTTTAGGTTACCTCATTTACTACTATGTTTATTTTGCTCTATAAGACATGGTAAGCGCCATGTTCACTGAAATTCTTGGATTCATTGAGTATTTAGAACTGAATGGTGATTATTTGGAAAAGTAAGGTTCAAATTTAGTGAACTAATACTGTCAATAAAATCCTTTTTTTTTCGAGCTTATTTTTTTTAAATGACCAACCGGTTCTTTAGGAATATTCCTCATACTTGCTTTAATAGATAATAAATTTTTTTAATGTTTTCCTCAATTAGTAGGTGGGTACATACGTACTGCCCGTTCCTAAGCTTTGTGCAGCTGAGAGGAATGCATTACGTCACTACTACTGTGACAGATTGCGTTAGTAGTAGTAACGTTTTACTTACTATACTATGTTTGTAGTAGTCAAGGGTACTATCTCTCTCTATAGTCCAGCCTCTCTTAGTTTGCTCCTAATGTAAACAAATAATGACATCACTGAGCATCCGCATTGTATCAAAATGTGTACACGCTGATTAAAAAGTAACAACAAAATACTTTTAAAAGTATTTTTATAAATGAAATTGTTAAGCCTATATCATATCATGACATGTTTTAAGTACTTTAAGTACTTATAATTTAAAAAAATAGATAACTTAATAGGAATACGATATCCGTAAAGTGGCAGACTCTAGCGTGCACCCTGTAGTACGTTGCTTTGGTTTATTGACAGAAGGAGGAGGAGGAGCAAACTAACAACGGCTGAACTGTACATATATTATGTGTCGCCGTCTACAGCGAATAGTGAAAACAGCATTCACGTATGTCACCGCACTAGCCAGCCCACTGCCCAGCGAAGAGCAATGAGATGATTCTTCTTCTTCAGGTGCCTTCTTGATTACGAAGGTTGGCTATCATCATGGTCATGTGACGAGCAGTTAAACGCTTCTCTCACGTTTCTTAACCAGGATATTCGTCTGTGTCCCACCGAGCGTTTACCAACGAGTTTCCCTTGAATTATCAGATGCAGAATCTCATATTTAGGCCCCCTCATGATGAGTCCAAGGATGAGATGATTAGTAGAGTGTTATGACGTAACAGCAGTTTGGTACTTTGTCTGTCCCCTTCATCCCGCAGCTGCACAAAGCTCAGATTCATACAGTACACTTACCTAACCACTGTACTTTGAAAAATATTTTCTGAGAAATAAACAACTGATTACTGACCACAATATGCCTTTGTTTTCGTGTAGTTGCTGAAGGAAGTTTTAATAAAGAAGCGAACCACATTGTCTCTTTCAGTGTCAACATGGGCTGGAGTAAATCTTCCTGGGTAATGTAACAGGACATTTTTCTAAATTTTCTCTCATCTCTTGGCTCTCCATTCACTTTCAAATTGCCACTTACTCCATCTGACCTGGAACCGTAAAAATAATATCAAAATAAATGGTACAACAAATACTATACGAGGTGTGGCTATTAAATAACGAGACTGACTTTGTAAAAAATTTAATTTTTATTTTATACATAATCACTTACTGTCACCTTCAATATACACTCCTTATCTATCCCTACAACGCTCCATATGAATTTTCCATTGTTGGAAACAGTGCTGGAAGTCATCTTCTGTCAGCTCCTTCAGGACACAAGCCGCTTTCTCTTTTACAGCTTCCACAGACTCAAATCTTGTCCCTTTTAATGCAGATTTCACCTTAGGGAACAGGTAGAAGTCACATGGTACAAGATCTGGTGAATAAGGTGGATGTTCTAACACTGAGATGCTGTACTTGGCTAGGAACCTCTTGACAGATAACGTGGAATGAGCTGGCGCATTGTCTTGGTGGAGAACTCATGATTTGTCCTTCTACATTTCGGGGCGTTTTTTCCTTACTCTTTGACGTAGTTTAGAAAGTACCTCAAGGTAGTAATATTGATTAATTGTTTGACCTTCAGGGACCCAGTGAAGGTACACAATCCCATGGATATAAAACAAAAACAATCATCATTGCTTTAAATTTTGATTTGTTTATTCGAGCTTTTTTGGCTCTCAGTGAAGTTTGGCTCTTCCGATTGATTGGTGCTTCGTTTCCGGATCATAAGTAAAAAACTACGTTTCATCACATGTTATTATCTTCTACTTGTTCCCTAAGGTGAAATGTGCATTAAAAGGGACAAGATTTGAGTCTGTGGAAGCTGTAAAAGAGAAAGCGGCTCGTGTCCTGAAGGAGCTGACAGAAGATGACTTCCAGCACAGTTTCCAACAAAGGAAAATTCGCATGGAGCGTTGTAGGGATAGAGAAGGAGTGTATATTGAAGGTGACAATAAGTGATTATGTATAAAATAAAAATTAAATTTTTTACAAAGTCAGTCTCGTTGTTTGATAGCCACACCTCGTACACATGGATACGGTGTTGTTGTTTAGGTCATCAGCCTGGTTGGCGGCTGGTTTGAACCTCTGCAGGCTATCTTAGTAAAAAAAATCTGGTGTGAAACACTCACACAACTTTCTCTTGCCAATGCAAATAATTAACAATAAACCTAACATTAGTAATAAAATATTAGAAATAAACAAAAAACTAACCTCAAAAAACATTAGTGAAATACGCAAAATTAAAATCGATCTCAGTTTGGCTTAAAAATACGGAAAATCACTCTTTCTCTCTAAACTAGGCTCTGTAGAGAAAAAGCTAAAAATAAAAGTTGTAGATCTTTTAATTTCCTACAAATTTTATTATACACACTTTGTCGTAAAATGCATTCTAAGGCCGAAATCTTAAAAAAAATCGATTTTTCACACGTTTTCGTGAGAAAAAAACAGAAAATCGCTAATTACCGCTAAACTAAGCGTTATACAAAAAAATGTTCGAAATAAAAGTTGTAGAATTTTTAATTCTCTACAACTTTTATTATATAACGTTTTGCGCTAAAATGCATATTAAAGCCGCAATCTTAAAAAGAAAATGTTTTTACGTAAAAACAGCCTCACCCAGAATTTCAGCAAACATGGCGCCTACCCTATCTTGTAGAGAATAAAAAATTGAGTATATAAGGCGATTTTAAAAAAATCGTAGGACCAGTTTTTGAGAAAATCACAAAAAAGTGAAAAATTACACGAATAAACTACTACTTCCGGTTGACCGATTTTGATGAAAATGTTCGTGTATGGTCCGGTAGTGGTATGTAACTTAAGTTTCAAGTTTCAAGTTCGTATGATGTTTCGTTCTTGAGATATTCTGTTCAGACACACACACAGACCAATCGCTAAAAACATGTTTTTTTGGGTTCAGGGGGTCTGAAAACGTATAGATCCGGTGAAAAATCGACATGAAAACAATACTTTCCTTCCTATATACTCATATAGGCAAGAGAAAGTAAAAAGAAGTGACGAGGTTTACTGTGCCTTTGTCACGGAATGGAACAGGCCCTCAGAAAAGCATCTACTTTCCACTCTGCAAATGACACCTTCACATCATTCATCACACGGCCTGGCTGTATAATGAAATTCATTGCTCTCAGAGGAGATAACTCTGACTGTTGTTTACACCTTTACCATTTCTGTTCTTAAATAGTTCAGTCATATAATTGGGTGATTATGTGATAAGAACAAGAACTATTTGCTGTAGCCCTAGAACTAGAAGATTGAGTGCAAATAAAACACTCCATCTCCCTGTTACGGGCTATAGAAACAAAATCTATAGCAAAATTGTACACCATACTGAGAAATATATCAACAAAATGTTCATAAAAAGTATTTAATTAAAACTGTTGTATTTTTCTACAAGAAACTAAATAGTTTCTGGTAGAAAAATACAACAGTTTTCAAAATGAATTCTTGTACCTTCTCTAAAATGTTTCATCAATCAATTTTTTAAAGAAATTTAGATTACCACAACTTTTTAAAGCTTGTGATAATTTATTGATGCATTTTCTCCCTATTAGGTTTTTGTTCAAACAATTTAGTGTTGTGATTATCTACATTTATAACAGAACTACATGGTAAACATTTCGTGTACGCTTGCGCAAACTGAAAACTGGGAAATAGGTCTCGTTTTGATTGCCTCTTTGTGACTTTTTTTTTATTAATACCTCCAGGAGACTCTAAGGGGAGTGTAGGAGATGTGAAGAAGTTATAACACCTGAAATACATATTAAAATCACACATTGTTCAACTATTATTATTTAGAAAGAATTTTTTTTTTAACATCCGACTGTTTTGCAATTACTGCTAATGTAGACGGTGAAGGATGAAATGATTTTTGTAACATATGAAAATATGCTGCCCATAACAGACAGGTGGAGTGTCAAATTATTTACATTCAATCTGTTCGTTGCAGGGCTAAAATAAATAGTTCTGTTTCTTGTCACATGGTCAGCCAATTAAATGACTGAATCATTTAAGAGCAGAAGAGGCAGAGGTGTAAAAGACACTAATCAGAGTTATCTCCTCTGAAAGTAATGAATTTCATTATACAGCCAGACCCTGTGGCGAATGAAGTGAGGTGTCATTTGCAGAGTGAAAAATATGTGCTTTTCAGAGGGCCTGGCATGCTGATAAGTGTACTTTTCCATTCAGTGAAGAAGGCAATTGTAAACCACCTCACTCCTCGTTTTACTTAGTAAAAACCTCTACAGGTTCAAACCAGCCTTTCGGCTGATGACCTAAACAACAACATGAAAATATGCTATGCCTGAATGAGATTCGAACCCAAGACCACATGATGAGAGGCGAGCACGTTACAAACTACGCTAATGCGGCCGGCCAAAAGAAATTCTTGTATGCTATAAAATGATAGCAATAGTTGGAGTAGCGTCAGCGAACCGGGAAAGAATAGTATCAATACACAGGAGTGGGAGAGGCAAAAACAGTACATGCAGAACAAGCCTTCTAAGTTTTTTTTTAAATTGTAAAATTATAGTGATTAATTCTTTTTCTTGTGTTGTGATTGTGATCATTTGAATTGTCGTACTGTGTCTTAAGTTTTTTCTTGGTAATTGCATCCAACAACATCACCTATAAAACCTAATTCATTTTCTTCAACATTGTGTTAGACAAAACAGTAACATTAATTGTTTATTGGTTCTTGGAAGTTTATCTTTCCTTTCGTTATTGTAACCCAATGTAATTTTTTTTTTTTTTTATTTTTGAGACCTCATAGGATCACTCTAGTTCAAGATTAGATCTGTTCCAGTGTTGGGTTTCTTTGAAAAGCGCACTCTCCTAAGCATGGCTTCCTTTCGTTTTGCCCACATTTTCTTAAAATGTTCCGATCTCTGTTTCCGGTCTTTGTCGGTAAACACCCTGTTGTACACTTTTCTGGTCTTTGGTTCGAATGTTACCATATTAGTCTTGACTAGTTGGTTGTACTTAGCTGATTTCGTCAGCAGGTCCTGTTGAGTGATTCCAAGTTCTTCCACATCCCGCTGTACATCCTTCAGCCACCTAGGTCTCGACACCTTATTCCAAAAATGGTTGATCAGTCGGTTCACAAGTCTGGACTTTTCGGCTCTGAGTATGTGTCCTAAGAATGATATTCTTTTCTTTCTAAAGTTGTTTGTTAGAGGGGAGATTCATTTGTAGATTTCTTTGTTTGGGATTAACCGCCACTGTCCTTCCACCATGTGCCTTTTGTTCATGCACTTCCTAAGTATTTTTCTTTCTATTTTCTCAATTCTATTGGTGTCTTCTAAGCGATATGGTCCGAATAACGTTTAGCTGGAATAGTGGATTCCTGGGAGAGCCACTGTTTGGTAGTGTCTTAGTTTAGTTTTGGTTGACAGACATTTCTTGTTGTAGATGTTTTGAGTGGTTATCGGAGATTTGTTGATTGTATTAAATTTTTCTTGCCATATGGGTCTTTCATTGAGACAATTGGTTATGATTCTCCGAGAGCTTTAAATTTTTTTAGAAGTTCTATTTGGTGTTCGTTAACCATTACGAAACTTCTGCAGAGTGGATCTCTGATCATGATTTTCGTAAGATAGTGAAAGTTGCTCGAGAGACTAATGTAATATTTATAACATAATATTTTGTATTTAATTCTTTTCCCTCATGTAAGGCCAATTTTAGACCACATGAAGTGATTTTAGACGTTTCTGTTAGCTCTTTTTGCAGCCCACATTCTCAGAATTTACTTACTGTAGCCTTTTTCCTTCTGTCCACCCAGTGTTCTGTTTTTGCTATTCATGGAAGTCCTTTAAGTCCATAATTAGTTGTCTGAATTTGGTTCAATTCATTTTTTATTCCAGTTTTCTCATATCTCTTCTGACTTCTTTGAACTGTTTATCCGACACCTTATCTCATCATGCGGTCTTTGGTTCGAATCCCAATCAGGCACGGCATATTTTCATACATTACAAAAAAATCATTTCATCCTTCACCGTCTGCATTAGCAGTAATTGCTGAACAGTCGGACTTTAAACCAAAAAAAAAAAATTACCCAACACCTTAGGCCTATTGTTTAAAAATTCTTTTTTTTTAAACAGATTCTAATAAAAATAGATTCTATTCTTAAAAATTTGTTTTTTCAACCGTTTGTCATCCGTTTTAAACAAGTGTCCGAAAATCTTTTCTAATCTTCTAATCATTTCCATTAATCTTTCATTATCATTGCACAGTTGTTCTCAACCTCGTAACTTATATTGTCCATCTACTATCTTCGAAACCATTATCTTGCAGTGGATGTGCTCTCAAATTTCTCTCCTTCTCTTATAGATACTGAAGTCATGAGTTTGCCTTTTGCGTATGGGTGGGCTGTGATGAAAGTAAATGATATATTTGCAGTGCTGCCAACCTCAACAGTGAAACACTACTCGTATATTTCACTACCGTGCAGTTTATAGATAGATTTTTGTAAGCTGTGACGGTTTATTCCGAGAAAATGTTTTCTTCATAAACCTTATAAGAAATAAATATGACCTGTAATATTGCCTATGTTGTTGTTTAGGTCATCAGCCGAAAGGCTGGTTTGAACCCGTAGAGGTTTTACTAAGTAAAACGAGGAGTGAGGTGGTTTACCATTGCCTTCTTCACTGAGTGGAAAAGTACACTTATCAGCATGCCGGGCCCTCTGAAAAGCACAAATTTTCCACTCTGCAAATGACACCTTCACTTCATTCACCACAGGGTCTGGCTGTATAATGAAATTCATTACTTTCAGAGGAGATAACTCTGATTAGTGTCACAGTACACCTCTACCTCTTCTGTTCTTAAATGATTCAGTCATTTAATTGGCTGACCATGTGATAAAAAACAGAACTATTTATTTTAGCCCTATGATATTGCCTATAAGTAGCTTAATTAAATGACTAGAAATGTTTGATTTACTGTACTTATGAATGAATCGCCATCTTTAGGCCTACTATTGCTCTCACCGGCGTTTTCATTATCAGCCTCTCTAGTTTCTACCTAACCGTTTTATTTTTTTTACCAGCTGTCAACAAAAATTGAAGAATAGTTCACATCCTTAATTTCCTTCTTTATTTTTCGAATTGTGTAAAGAGAAACATGACAGTAGTTAGCCGCTCGCTCTCAGCTTTTGTTAAGAGGCACGGATTGGCATTTTTGTTTAGCTTCAACTTCATAGCATATTATTACATTGCATATTAGATTTCATTCAACACTATGAATAGTTTGACCATGTTTTCGAGAAACCGACATATCTGTAACTAACAGTTAACCTACAAAAGGTTCCGCGATATACTACATATACTCTGGGTATCGTATAAGTTGTTAAGTTTGTAGTACTGAAATCAACTTAGTCGGGCATGCGCACTGATGCTTTCCCCCCCTTTACCCCTCGTTGCAAACAAAGGCAAACTCATGACTCAAGTGACTATAGAACAGCGTTTGTGGTCATTCTAAGGCACTCCTTTGTACACAGACACACAGGTTTCATCACAGTATTATAATCTCTCTGCCCATAACAGACAGGTGGAGTGTCAAATTATTTACACTCAATCTGTTCGTTGCAGGGCTAAAATAAATAGTTGTGTTTCTTATCACATGGTCAGTCAATTAAATGACTGAATCATTTAAGAAGAGAATAGGTAGAGGTGTACTGTGACACTAATCAGAGTTATCTTCTCTGAAAGTAATGAATTTCATTGTACAGCCAGACCCTGTGGTGAATGAAGTGAAGGTGTCATTTGCAGAGTGAAAAATATGTGCTTTTCAGAGGGCCTGGCATGCTGATAAGCATACTTTTCCACTGAGTGAGTTGTGGCAATGGTAAACCACCTCACTCTTCGTTTTACTTAGTAAAACCTCTAGAGGTTCAAACCAGCCTTTTGGCTGTTGACTTAAACAACAAAAACATTATAATCTCTAGTCGTGGCTTGTCTTGAGAGTGCTTTCTTCGTATACACGTGGTGAGTTCCTCAGAGTACACCAGCCATCTTACATAGCTTGTTGTTCTCTTCTTTTTCGTTGGTCTTTGGTTTTATTATCTCTCCGAGGTAATCGAAGCTATCAACTTTCCCAATTTTTCTGTTTTGTGTTTTAAGGTGACGGGGGGGCTGTTTTTTTATATTTTAAAACATTTATTTAGTTATGTATTTAGTCGATAAATACATAACTAAAATACTTAAATACATAAGTCCGCGGTTCAATTCCTGTTTAGTTCTGGCATTTTTTCATCACTCATTTTCATATATCATCGTTCTCCACCATCTGCATTAGCAGAAATTGCAAAACATTCAGACGTAAAAAAAAACAAAAAAATTTATTTAGTTTCTCTAAAGTAATCCGTAGTCCTGCTTTTTCTGCTTGTTCTTCTAACACGTTGATTTGTTCCATTGCTATTTCGATGTTTCTAGGAACAATTGCTAGGTCGTCTGCAAAAGCAAGACATCAAAGTTTATCTTTATACCGTTCTTTGATCTTCCAATATGTATTTTGATTTAACAAACCTATTACCTATCTTATCCTATCTATTACCTATTCCTGAATAATTTTTTCCAGCATATAGTCAAAAAAAACCGGTGACAGTTCATCACCATACCTAACGCCAGTTTTAATTTCAAACTCTTTTAGAGATATTTCTTAGAAATTTTACTTTTGATCATGTCTGTGATAATATTTTCTTAATGATTACCGTTTACTTTTGTATTTAATTGTGCAAACTACAGCAAAAGATGTTCACAGATTCAAATCTTTGTCTAGTAATTTCGAATGTTAGCCTACTACTCAACAAATTTATTGTACTTAAAACAAAATGAAATATTTAAATGTTTAAACTGACCTGTATCCAGATAATGCATTGAGAAGTGAACTTTTTCCGGCACCTGATGGTCCCAAAATGGCAGACAATTGACCTGCCTTGAATTTTCCACTCACTGACTTTATTATTACTCGTCCACCATCTGCAAAACATAATAATTACATTAAAAATATGATTCCAAAATTTACATATTGTGACACTGCTGAGGTTCGTTTCGGGATCTAGGTACACTGCAGTTTACAATTACAAGTATTATTTATTACAACTAAAAGATTTGTAAAATAAATAATAAACTAATTAAAATGAAGTAATACAATAAATAACTTAAATAATTTACTTAGAACTACTGTAAGATATTTCAAGATTTCTTGAAACATCTTACAATAGCAGACAGGTTTGTCTGTTAAATTTTTTTTAAATTCAAATAATTTTCTTAAGTGTCAATAAATTGTTTAGACACCCTGTAATTTTATTTCATTTTATAAATTTTATTAATCAATTTTATATTAAAATCATTGTTAACTAGAAGTTCTGTATTGAATATTTTTCTAAAGCGAATATCCGGTGATATATTACTTGGTTTTTTCCGTTAATATTTTTCCTCGCTAACGTTACGTTAGGCTTAAATGGGTTTTATAATATGTGTAATTGTTCTTATAATTGAATTTCCATCTCTGTCAATACAATCGACCGTCGCGTGATATGTTCTCTGTACTTACGATTTACGCTGACGCTTCTTTTTATGTACATTGAACCGTCTTTTTCAATGTCAACGTTTAACTTTTCTCGTGCGTTAATTTTTTCTTATATTCTGCGCCTTTGCTTTGTAGCTGTGGACGAGTGAACATCCTTATAAGCTCCAGGTAATTTATCTATAATGATTTTCTTTGAACTATATCTAAAATTTAAATTTAAAATGATTATTTAATCCCGGTTAGGATTTTGGCTAAAATTTAATATGGCATGTTTTTATTTTAAGATATTTGGTGAATTTAATGTAAAACTATTTCCCCGATAATTTTTAAGTAATATTTTTTTATAATTATTATAAAAGTTTAGATTTGGTATGCTTTTCGCATTCCAACTTAATATTAAAATTTAAAATCAGTATTTTTCTCAATTTCTTTTTTTATTATTATTTCACATTAAATTTTTGGTTGTAATAATTTTTACGGAGAAGATGTTTTGTTTTTCAAATGCTTCTCCCAACTTTAAGATATTCCAATGACCACCTCAAATGGTCACTTTCTCAGTGTCAGTCGCTTCGACTTTAAACTTTTTCTCTTCTTAATTTTAATCTTTTTTTAGAACTATTTTTATGTGGAAGTCAGTTCGAACAATTTCAAACAGACCTTGTTTTTCATTGTTTAATTTCTTCTTATTTCATTCTAAAAAAAAAATAAGTCATAGTTTTTTTGAAATGTAACATTGTTTCTTTTGTAAAGAATTTTTTTTTGATTATAGATTTTCTAAAGTAGATTTTTTTGAAGTATTTTTATACGAGTTTTTTTTACATTTTTTTTTGTTAAATTTTGTCTTTAAAATTAATTGCCGAATAGTTTATTTGTTTAAGTTTTCCTTTAAATAGTTTCTTGTTTTAAATGGTTTGTTAACTGATTTTCAAATAAAAATACGTCACCTTTATTTCTCGTATTCACATTTAAATTTTTCTTTCAATTCATCTGTTTAATTCAATTCTAGGTAGTTTCTTCAAATTAATTCTTATATTTTTCTTTTTTGTAAAGCCAAGTTTTAATTTTAATCATTGGATTAAAATGATCCAAGTATTTGAATTTGTTTTAAACTTTTTTTATTAATGATTTCTAAATTTCTAACTAAATAATTTTAATAAATTTTTTTTTATGAAATTTTTAAATGATTTTGTCCGGTAATTTTCTTTCTTTAAATCGTCCATCTTACAAACACTAGGCTAGTTCCGATCTAACTTATTATTTATTTATAATCCTTAAATTAAGTACCTTTCAATTATTTTGGTTAGCATTGACAAGTTTCTGTAGTTATTTTTATTGTTTTTGTTTGTTCCCGTTATTTTGATTCAATTAATTAGGTATGACTAAGTTATTATTATATTTTTATAACCACTATTAGATTTATTAATCACTTATCATTAATAATTTTTTTCTTTATTAAAAAGCAGAAAAAAACATATTTTACTTTAGTTTCAATTTTTTGTTTAAGTTTAGTTTTAAATAAATTGATATTTTATTATTTTTCACTCCAAGTTGTCTGTGTAATATTTTTCATTCTTAGACCCGAGATTGATTTTTAAATCACACCTTCGCTCTTCCAACAGCGAGTTTAGCTCTACCTGCTAGAATTTCTGGGTTATGCTTTGCATAGATTCAGAGAATGGAAATATGGATTTTCTCTGCCGAATCCTATTGCCGTTTTCCTTAGGCAGAGTGGTGGAGGTTTTTCTATGCCCCTAAAGTACCAGTTTGGCTGTGTTTTCATTTCAGTGTCTGGTGAAACACAGTTGAGCCGTTACTCTCTTTTTTTTAGTCTGTTGCTACACTAAATTTTGTCTGGTGAAGTTCGCTGTGCTTGTACCTCTTACTTAGTATGGTGGTTGTCGTCTACTTCGGTGGATATTCCTCCTTACTTAGTTTGATGTCTAGCACCTTACTTTGCCATGCGAAATCTGGTGGAGGCTTCGTCTTCACATTACATAATCTAGTGGAGGTCGTCTCTTTGGGTTACCACACATTTTTCTCATTACACTACTTACAAACAATTATACACAAAGCACATACACAATAAGATATCTTCATTCAAAAATAAATCTTTATAATGCATCCTGCAGTTTGAAATTATTTCTATTTTATATAATGAATTTATATAATAATTTCACTTACCTTCTTTTTAAACTGCGTCACCTTTATTTTTATTCTTACTTACACGTGTTTCGGTGGATCCACCATCATCAGAGTAAATGAAAAATTGAAACTAAAAATTTTTTTTTTCTCATTTATTTAAAATTTACAGAAGATGGTACATCTTCAGTCACTTGTATAAGTGACTGAAGATTGACTATACAAGTGACTGAAGATGTACCATCTTCTGTAAATTTTAAATAAATGAGAAAAAAAAATTTTTAGTTTCAATTTTTCATTTACTCTGATGATGGTGGATCCACCGAAACACGTGTAAGTAGAAATTAAAATAAAGGTGACGCAGTTTAAAAAGAAGGTTAGTGAAATTATTATATTAATTCATTATATGAAATAGACACAATAAGATAGTAGTCTATAACAATACGTTGGAACCGTTAACCTGATATAACGCCCGCCCGCCCGCCCCGATACCACCACGCAACAAACACTCCCTTGTCACAGATCAAACGGATACTAACTCTCTGACCAACTCAGTGGTCTCTTTATATAGTCAGTTCAAAAAGATAATTCTAGCAAAGCAGAGAAATTCCATGCAAATAATAAAGTACAAAAAAACCCTTTTTACTGGAAAAGTCTTAACTATTGTAAACAAGTAAATAGATCTATTGTAAATAGAATAAAAGGTGTTACAGGTAATCAACCGACCTTTTCATAAATAGTTGTACAACAAAGACCCTACCTTATCATACACAATAGCGCGGTCCTTTTTGAATAACCTTTTATAACTAGCCCTATTGTTACGTTTTCACTCTATTATTTACTCTTTAACATTTTATGAATGAAGTACTAGAAATTTCTTGAACCATACCCTTCTTCGATATTGTCACAATATAATTATTAATTATTAAACGGAAAGCTGGTTTGAATCCCTGCAGAACGTAACTACTGTATGAAATCAATAGTTAAGCAAACCACAGTAAGTTTCGGCTCCTTGCATATCTCCACCTTCTGTTTAATTATCTCAACTTACGCGAGGTTATGTAGGTATATTTACTATAACAGGCAGGTGGAGTGTTAAATTATTTGCACTCGATCTGTTAGTTCTATGTATAAAAATTTCCTTTTTTCTTCTGTTAATGTAAATAAGCTTCAACCTATCTATATCTTTTATTTTGTTTCACTTTGTTTTTTCTTTCTAATTTTTCATGTTTTAAAATCGTTCAGTTTTGTATTTAAGTTAAGTCAATGTATATACTTTTATGAACTTTTTAATTTGTGTAAGTGATGTTAACAAAACTCCAATGTTAGAATTTTTTTGAGGAGGACCATCACTGGGCCTCCTCTCTTTTCATGTTTCATTCATAATCATTTACTTATAGTTACTTAGATAACTGATTGTAAATAAATATAATGTTTCACAAAAATAAAAAAATCTGTTAGTTCCAAGGCTACAAAAAGTAGTTCTCTCTCAGGTAGAGGTGTAAAACACTAGTCAAAATTATCTCCTCTGCTCTCAGAGGAGATAATAATGTGCTTACTAATTATAATGTGAGATAATAATAATGTGCTTACTGTGGGAGGAGGTGCGTAGTTGGTAACATGCTCGCCTCTCATTACTCTTAATGAGAGGCGAGCATGTTACCAACTACGCCGGCCGCATTGGCGTAATTGGCAACGTTTTTTTTCGTCCTGGAGACTCCAAAGGGAGTATAGGACATGTCAAGATAAAACTGATAAACTGAAAGTTTATCACCTATGATAAATTCATCACTTACCACCAAAAATTTTTTTTGCTACTGCTTCTGCTTGTTGGCTTGTAGGCTTGTCATGAAACCTGTTAAATCAAATATCACAGAAAATAAAAAATCTAACACAATGATACATTCATCACTTATCAATAATTTCCTTTTGCCACTGCTTAACTCACCAGGCTTGTCATGAATACCTTTGTATCAAATTGTCCACAATATTTGTTTAGTTAAAGTTAAATACCAAAACTATTTAGAAAGGAATTCGTGCACACTGTAAAATGTTTCATCAATCAAATATTGTTTTAGCTTTTTTTAAAATGACTTAAATTGTCACAACTTTTTAAACGTGCTCGCCTCTCATCATGTGGTCTTTGGTTCGAATCCCATTCAGGCACGGCATATTTTCATATGTTACAAAAAATCATTTCATCCTTCACCGTCTGCATTAGCAGTAATTGTAGAACAGTCAAACGTTTACCCCAAAAAAATGAGAGTAATGAATTACATCACTATTTATAGAGCTGCAACTGCTCACGGTTCCTTCTGTGTACATTTTTGAAGTGATAATGTATGTAAAGCAAAATACCTTTATACAGAATTTAGATGTTCACAACCACTACACAAGAAACTGAATCGATTATTAGGTTGCTAATCACAACACTAAATTGTTTGAACAAAAACCAACTTATGCAGGTAGAAAATACATCAATAAATTGCCTCAAGGATTAAAAAGTTGTGACAATTTAACTCATTTTAAAAAAAAGCTAAAACAATATTTGATTGTTGAAACATATTACAGTGTGCACGAATTCCTTTCTAAATAGTTTTGGTATTTAACTTGTAATTAAACAAATATTGTGTACAATTTGATACAAAGAGGTTCATGACAAGCCTGCTGAGTTAAGCAGAGGCAGGAGGAAATTATTGGTAAGTGAATGAATATCATTGTGTTTGACTTTTTAATTTTTAATTTTGTGTGATATTTGATTCAATAGGGTTCATGACAAGCCTATTGAAGTAAGCAGTAGCAAAAACAAATTTTGGTGGTAAGTGATGAATTTATCATTGGTGATAAACTTTCAGTTTATCAGTTTTATCTTGACATGTCCTATACTCCCACAAGGAGTCTCCAGGATGGAAAAAAAACAAAATTTTATTATACAGCCAGACCCAGTAGTGAATGAAGTGAAGGTATCATTTGGAGGGTGGAATGTAGATACACCTTGGACAATTCGAATTGGCACAAGCAGTTTCAGTGTTATCTTCTCCACTCTTCGCCCCTCGCCATGCAACGACGATACAGTCACAAAAGTAAACAATCGCTACTGTAATGTGCGACTCACTCACGGGTCACGACGCTTTGTTTTCACTCTTGTTATTAATAATATGTCAGACATAATGATGTAACTAATTTCTTTTCAAATATTATTTTCTGTTCATTATATTCAGACCCACCGGGTTGGTCTAGAGGTAAAGTCATTGGCAAAATCAGCTGTTTAACAGCTGATTTTCGGAGACGAAGGTTCCTGGTTCAAATCCTAGTAAAGGTAGTTACTTTTATACGGATTTGAATGCTAGACAGTGGTTACCGGTGTACTTTGATGATTGGGGTTCAATTAACCATACTCTCTCAGGAATGGTCGGCCTGGGTCTGTACAAGACTACACCTCATTTACACGTTATACACATCATCCTTATCTCATTGGGTCATGGGGTTGCTTATTGTTCTAAATTGAATAGATTGCAACGTACACATATTATTAGGAATTAAAAAAAAAATTATTTTCAGACCAATTTGTCTAAAGTCCAGCCTTTCTTAGTTTGCTCCTAATGTAAACAAATAATGATGTCACTGAGCATGCGCATTATATAAAAATGAGTACACTCTGATTAAAAAGTAACAACAAAATACTTTTAAAAGTATTTTTATAAATGAAATTGTTAGGCCTATTATTAGGCCATCATGTCATGACTGATGTTTTAAGTAGTTATAATTTAAAAAATAGTTAACTTAATAGGAGGAGGAATACGACGACATCCGTAAGGTGGTGGAGTGTAGCGTGCACCCTTCAGTAGCTGACTTTGGTTTGTTGACAGAAGGAGGAGGAGGAGGAGCAAACTAACAACGGCTCTGAATCCTGAATCCTGGTTGAGAGGGCTAAGAAGCCCTATGATGGCGACATCGTGTTAAGGAACACCTGGTCGCTCGGGGAACAATATAACAGAATAATTGCAACCTCAAGAAATTTTAGGGGGAATTTTATAGTTTAAATAGGAAATAGGATTCTGGTTCGTGGGACATTGGAACTGGGACTTGAAAGGAGGTAATTTATTTTTAGAAGTTATTTGTGGAAAATTTAAATTAAGGGACAAGTGGGTTTAAGAGCGGCTCTTTTATTTTATTTTATTTTTCAGTGGCCTTTTTTCAGTTTTGTGGGAGGCCTATTATCTTGGTGAGGGGAAGGCATGCATTTTACTGAACGTGGACTAAAGGTATAATTTAAGGTAGGGGTTAGTTTATGATTTCAGGGGAGACGGAAAGGGTAGAGTTTGGCATAATCACCGGCCTTTTTACCTTCTGAGTGTTTAATAATTTAAAATGGCGGCTCTTTTCACCGTAGTGGAGTGATTATGCATAGGAACATGGGGACAACTACCAACTGGGGGGAGTGAGTCATACAACAACGGTGGCTCAACTGTAGTTAGTTGCGTGCGTCTGTAGAGTATAGTTTAGTGAGTTTTTGCAGTTCAGTTCTTGTAATTTATTATTTAAATTTTTACCGGGACAAATTAAATACTTATATTAAAATAAAATAATTATTTGTATGTTTGTACATTGAAATAAGGTTGTAGGCATTTGCGTACATTAAAATTTGTAGAGCTTGTTGAAAGAATAGGTTATGGATATACTTTATGCGGAACTGTGTGTACACGTAGAGCAAGAATTGCCCACAGTATACTTTCCAGAGGGCCTCGCATGCTTATAAACATATTTTTCCCTTCAGTGAGGAAGACAAGGGTAAACCACCTTACTCCTTAAGTGAAGAAGCCACTAGAGGTTGTAACCAGCCTTTCGGTTGATGACTTAAACAACAATGGTTAAACGCGCTCACTAGTTCACAAACACTAACAGTTGATTCTTATGAATAGATCACAACTAATTTTTACTTTCTCTTGCCTATATGAATATATAGGAAGGAAAGTATTGTTTTCATGTCGATTTTAAGAAATCGAGTTTTCACCGGATCTATATGTTTTCAGACCCCCTGAACCCACACAAACATGTTTTTAGCGATTGGTCTGTGTCTGTGAACAGAATATCTCAAGAACGGAACAACGTACGAACTTGAAACTTAAGTTACATACCAGTACCGGACCCGCCACGAACATTTTCATCAAAATCGGTCAACCGGAAGTAGTCCCTACTTTTATTCGTGTAATTTTTCACTTTTTTGCGATTTTCTCAAAAACTGGTCGTACGTTTTTTTTTTAAATCGCCTCATTTACTTAATTTTTTGTGCTCTACAAGATAGAATAGGCGTCATGTTTGCTGAAATTCTTGGTGAAACTGTTTTTACGTAAAAAAGTGTTTTTTTAAGATCACGGCTTTAATATGTATTATAGCGCAAAAATTGATGTATTAAAAACTGTAGAGAATTAAAAATTCCACAACTTTTATTTCAAACATTTTTTTGTATAACGCTTAGTGTAGCGGTAATTAGCGATTTTCTGTTTTTTCTCACGAAAACGTGTGAAAAATCGTTTTTTAAGGTTTCGGCCTTAGTATGCATTTTATGAAAAGAGTGTATATAATCTAATTTATAGAAAATTAAAAGATCTACAACTTTTATTCAGAACATTTTTCTCTACAGAGCCTAGTTTAGCGTGAAAGAGTGATTTTCCGAATTATTAAGGCAAACTGAGATCGATTTTCATTTTGCGTCTTTCATATGATTAAAATTAGGTTATACATATTTATTGAGGTTAGTTTTGTTGTTTATTTCTAATGTTTTATTACTAATGTTAGGTTTATTGTTAATTATTTGCATTGGCAGGAGAAAGTTGTGTGAGTGTTTCACACCAGATTTTTTACTTAACATTATAACAAATAACCAATTAAAAATGGTTATTCGAATAACAATACTTTCCGGCATTTTTTTTTTTTTTTTGATTAATCATAAGCAAATGAAACTGGAGGGTATTTTTTTACATATCTATTCATTATAAGTGTAAAGTTTCCAGTTTGTAGAGTGTGCGATACGTCCGACATATTAATTCAAAAAAAATCTGGTGTGAAACACTCACACAACTTTCTCCTGCCAATGCAAATAATTAACAATAAACCTAACATTAGTAATAAAACATTAGAAATAAACAACAAAACTAACCTCAATAAATACAACCTAATTTTAATCATATGAAAGACGCAAAATGAAAATCGATCTCAGTTTGCCTTAATAATTCGGAAAATCACTCTTTCACACTAAACTAGGCTCTGTAGAGAAAAATGTTCTGAATAAAAGTTGTAGATCTTTTAATTTTCTATAAATTAGATTATATACACTCTTTTCATAAAATGCATACTAAGGCCGAAATTTTTAAAAAAATCAAATTTTTCACACGTTTTCGTGAGAAAAAAAAACAGAAAATCGCTAATTGCCGCTAAACTAAGCGTTATACAAAAAAATGTTTGAAATAAAAGTTGTAGAATTTTAAATTCTCTAAATTTTTTATTATGTAAATTTTTGCGCTATAGCCTAATATATATTAAAGCCGTAATCTTAAAAAACACTTTTTTACGTAAAAACAGCCTCACCAAGTATTTCAGCAAACATGGCGCCTACCCTATCTTGTAGAGAATAAAAAATTTAGTAAACCAGGCGATTTTAAAAAAAATCGGAGGACCAGTTTTTGAGAAAATCGCAAAAAAGTGAAAAATTATACGAATAAACTACTACTTCCGGTTGACCGATTTTGATGAAAATGTTCGTGTCGGGTCCGGTAGTGGTATGTAACTTAAGTTTCAAGTTTCAAGTTCGTACGATGTTCCGTTCTTGAGATATTTTGTATACGCACACACACACACAGACCAATCGCTAAAAACATGTTTTTTGGGTTCAGGGGGTCTGAAAACGTGTAGATCCGGTGAAGAGTGTATTTGTTAAAATCGACATGAAAACAATGCTTTCCTTCCTATATATTCGTATAGGCAAGAGAGAGTAATAGCGATCTCTTCTTGGAACACCCGGTGTATATTGTTTATTACAAGTTTTGTGCTGATTAGTGAAATTACTTTACACAGAGCACGCTGTTTATATTCAGTTCATATTTTACACTTTTACAATTCCAGAAAAATATATGATTATTAGTGACAATGAAGAAAAAAAACCATTCTGTATAAACAAGTGAAAAAATTTCTATCGGCAGACATTTTTAAGTGATTGTAGTTAGGAGAGAATTAAGCACAAGGTCATTGTTGGAAAAAGTGTGAATTGAAAGAATAATAATTACATTTATTTTGTTCTAAGAAAAACACTTGGTAGCAACGCCGCCGTTGAATAATATATTTATCATTTTCCTTAAACTTCAACAATAGAAGGAAACAGAAAACAGTTATGCTTGAGTTTACACTTGGTGTACATAAAATCATATTTCATTTTTATAGCCTACATAAATTTCATTCATGTTAAGTATTAGAGCGACTATTACGTGTAAATTAGGTGTAGTCTTAAATACTGTGGACAATTTGAAGTGGCACAACTCTTGCTCTACGTGTGCACACGGTTCCACATAAAGTATAATTATCCATAAGTTATTTTTTCAACAAGATCTACAAATTTCAATGAACACAAATGCGTACAACCTTATTTCAATGTACAAACATACAAATAATTATTTCATTTTAAAATATGTATTTAATTTGTCCCAGTAAAAAATTAAATTATTAATTTTGTTTTTTTATATCCGAGGCGGCGAGAAAAACTCATGTTTTTCCCCTCACGATGGGGGAATTACTGTTGGGCCAATTGAGGCGTCCTCGTCCAGCCCCAAGGAGGCTGCAACCGCCTTACCAACCAAAAACCCGCCGCCTGCCCACTTGATCCGACATCAGCAAACAACCCTCCACCTCCCTCGGAACTGTTTATACAGGGTGATTTTTTTAGTCCTGTTACCCAATTGTTAATGTCTGGTAATTTTTTTCTAAGAAAGGGATATTTTGTTTTGTGACACAAAGTTGGTAGCCCTACTCAGCCGGTATAGATACGACAGTTTGAGTTGATTCTCCTTGAGTTGCGTAAAATTTTGTGCTGTTTCCAGTTGTGTTACGAACAGAATGTCTTTTACCCTAGAACAACGGGTTTTCATTCTTGAACAATATTTTGCTACAAAATCGTATGCGAGTTTAAAAGAATCATTTCAAATTAAATTTTTTGGTGTTCCTCCACTCTATTCTAGTCAATTTCTAGGCCAACTAACTGATTTTTAGAGGCAGGTATTGTTTGCAGCAGAAAACGTAGTGGTTGACCAAAACTCTTGATAGATGACGTTAAGAGAATGTGGAAACAAGATTGCTCAATTCTTCATGGAAAAATTTACAAAAACTTTCCTCGCATGTTGATTTGTCATGTTCGAGTGCTCAGAAAGCTGCTAAAAAATTGAAATTGTATCCGTATCACATACGATTAGTTCTAGAGCTTCAGCCTCCAGATTTAAACAAGAGATTGTTTTAGGATACAAGTTATTCTGTTCGTAGCACGACCGGAAATGGCACAAAATTTTACACAGCTCAAGGAGAATCAACTCACACTGCCATATCCATACTGGTTGAGTAGGGCTACCAACTTAGTGTCATAAAACAAAATTTATTTTTTTTAGAAAAATATTACCAGACATTAACAATTGGGTAACAGGACTAAAAAATCACCCTGTATAATACTTTTTTTTAAATTCCTAATTTGCGTACGTTGTAATCTGTTCAATTGAGAACAATAAGCAACCCCATGACCCAATCAGATGAGGATGATATGTATGACGTGTAGGCTAAATGAGGTGTGGTCTTGTACAGACCCAGGCCGACCATTCCTGAGAGAGTATGGTTAATGAACCCCAACTATCAAAGTACACCGGTAACCACACTGTCTAGCACTCAAATCCGTATAAAAGTAACTACCTTTGCTAGGATTTGAACCAGGAACCTTCGTCTCCGAAAATCAGCTGACTCACGGCGACGACTTTACTACCTCTAGACCAACCCGGTGGGTATATGTATAATACTAATATTATGTATTATATAACATAATACTAATTATATAATACGAGGGCTATTCAGAAAGTAGGGAACGTTTTGTAAATAAACAAAAACTAGCCTATGTAAAAGAAAATTTTTTTATTATATTCATCTGAAATAGTGACTAAAATACTACTTTTCTACATAGTCACCAAGCAAATTGAGGCACTTGTCATAGCGGTGGACAAGCTTCAAAATTCCTTCGTCATAGAAATCCGCCGCCTGCGACCGCAGCCACTCAGTGACGCGCGCCCGGAGTTCCTCGTCGTCGTCGAAGCGCTGTGTTGCTAGCCAGTTCTTCATTCTTGGAAACAAGTGAAAATCACTCTGTGCAAGATCAGGACTATAGGGTGGATGAGGGAAAACCTCCCATTTGAATGAATCAAGGAGTTCTTTTGTGCGTTTTGCCGTGTGAGGTCGGGCATTGTCATGAAGAAACAAAATTTTTGACGACAACTTTCCTCGGCGCTTGTTTTGAACTGCTCTCCTAAGATTGCGCAATGTTTGGCAGTACCGATCAGAGTTTATTGTTGCACCACGCTCGAGAAAGTCAATGAGCAGCACACCTTGCCTGTCCCAAAACACAGTAGCCGTAATCTTCCTTGCTGATTTTTGTGCGGTTTGCACAGCAAACCGCACAAAAGAACTCCTTGATTCATTCAAATGGGAGGTTTTCCCTCATCCACCCTATAGTCCTGATCTTGCACCGAGTGATTTTCACTTGTTTCCAAGAATGAAGAACTGGCTAGCAACACAGCGCTTCGACGACGACGAGGAACTCCGGGCGCGCGTCACTGAGTGGCTGCGGTCGCAGGCGGCGGATTTCTATGACGAAGGAATTTTGAAGCTTGTCCACCGCTATGACAAGTGCCTCAATTTGCTTGGTGACTATGTAGAAAAGTAGTATTTTAGTCACTCTTTCAGATGTATGTAATAAACAATTTTTCTTTTACAAAGTTTTTGCTTATTTACAAAACGTTCCCTACTTTCTGAATAGCCCTCGTACATAATATTAGTATTGTATTATATAACACTAATATTATAAATTATAAATTACAAGAACTAAATTGCAAAAACTCACTGAACTATACTCTACAGATGCACTTAACTAACTAAACAAATTGGTGTGAATAAATGCAAGGTGTTCACTACGTAGGGTGCTCAACTTAACTTTGGTAGATGATTCAGTACAGTACCTTAAAATAAACAAAAAGTTTTACATAAACTAACCTCTTCATCTCGCTTCATTTACAGGGTGTCTGCCATTTTGTGTTTTTTAAAGAAAAATATACTATAAATTATATTAACAATAATTATATGCTTAATAATAATACTGTATATGCTGCCCATAACAGACAGGCGGAGAGTCAAATTATTTACTCTCAATCTGTTAGTTGCATGGCTAAAATAAATAGTTCTGTTTCTTATCACATGGTCAGCCAATTAAATGACTGAACTATTTAAGAACAGAAGAGGTAGAGGTGCAAAAGATACTAATCACAGTTATCTTATCTGAAAGTAATGAATTTCATTATACAGTTGGACTCTGTGGTGAATGAAGTGAAGGTGTCATTTGCAGGGTGGAAAGTTGAGTGCTGTTCGGAGGGCCCAGCATGTTGATAAGCATACTTTTCCATTCAGTGAGTCGTGGCATTGGTAAACCACCTCACTCCTCGTTTTTCTTAGTAAAACCTCTACAGGTTCAAACCAGCCTAAAGGGGCTGATCACCTAAACAACACAATAATATATGATTATAATATGCACGATACTATATTCATTGTATAACTGAAAATATGCAAGATCGATATCTCTATATTTTGCTTTAGTTAGCGGAACGATAACTAAATAGTTGAGATTGCATTTAATATTTGCAAAAAACTTTCACACAAATTTTCAGTCAAACCAGTTTTAATATACGAGGGTAGGCTGATAAGTAATGCACACATGCTTGTAGAAGACATCTAAATAAACTTCAGTAGCGCGCCTGGTGGCATGTGGAAGTACTATTTCTCCTCTACAAGCCTGCGCAGTTTGAAGGCGTTGCTTTCATTCAGTTTGTTTTGAGTAGTGGAAGTATGGCGTCGTGTTCTGGTGCTATGTCAACGAGAATTAAACAACGCGCTGTTATCGAATTTTTAACTGCTGAGAAAGTGAATCCTAGTGAGATTTATCGTCGTTTAAAGGCTGTTTATTGTGACGATACTGTTGATAGGTCTACTGTGAATCGTTGGGTAATAAAATTTCGTGATTGCCAACCTGGAAAAGCCTTAATTGTTGACAAAACACGCAGTGGACGACCAATCACTGCCTCAGACGATAATCGTCGCAAACTCATCGATGATTTGATTCAAAATGACCGGCGAATCACTCAACAGCGTATCGCAAACCAAATTGGAATATCTAAGGAACGTGTTGGCTTCATTATTGAACAATTGGGATACCGTAAAATCTGTGCACGATGGGTACCACGCCGTCTGACAGACGAGAATAAACAGCGTCGATTGGAATGCTGTGAACAACTTTTGAAGCGCTACCGTGACGAAGGAGACGACTTTCTTTTGAATATTGTGACGGGGGACGAGTCATGGGTTCATCATTACGATCCCGAAGAAAAAAGGCAGAGCGCTGAATATCGTCATCCACATTCTCCTGTTGTGAAAAAGTTCAAAACACAACCGTCCGCAAAAAAAATTCTTTTGACTGTGTTTTGGGATGCTCGCCGAGTTTATGTGACTGATTATCTGGAACGAGGGGCAACGGTAAATTCTGCTCAGTATATACAGACTCTGAAACACCTCCGACGTCGAGTTTGTCGTGTTAGAGGCAACCTGGCGCCAATAATTTTGCAACACGACAATGCTCGTCCACACACTTCGCGTGCAACTGGAGAGGCTCTGAGAAACCTGAAGTTTCAACCAATTTTACACCCTCCGTATTCTCCCGACCTTGCGCCTTGCGATTTTTATTTTTTTCCTCTACTGAAGAGAGACCTTAAGGGTAATCATTACAGCTCGGACAATGAGGTGAAGGCAGCTATTGCGTCCTGGGTTCGAGGAAAGTCGGAAGAATTTTTCAGTGACGGAATGAAAAAACTTGTTAAACGTTGGGAGAAATGTGTAATGCTTAACGGTGACTATATTGAAAAATAAATAGATAATTTGGTAGGTTAAGATTTGTACTTTAATTTGTTATTTACCCCATCTTGCTATTTCTTTTTGTTCGTCTTCTACAAGCATGTGTGCATTACTTATCAGCCTACCCTCGTATTTATTAACAAACTAGTAATGACAATTTTATTGCGCGCTGACTTATTACTAGCCTCGGAAGGATTGAATTAAAATTACACTTGCAAAAATCACTCGGTTAGTAAAAATCTGGTGTGAAATACTCACACGTCTTTCACTTGCCAGTGTGAATAACATTTTCATACGTTACAAAAAATAATTTCATCCTTCACCGTCTGCATTAGCAGTAATTGCACAATAGTCGGACGTTAAACCAAAAAAAAGTGTGAATAATGAAGCACATACTTAATTATAATTATGAATGGATTACGCTGAATGAAAATCGACCTCTGTGGGACTTTGATTTTGATGAGGAAAATCTCTAAATGATGCTAATCTAAAAAATCTTTGGCCTGAACAAGGAGGCGGAGTATTAAATAATTTGTATACAATCTACGAGGGTTATCCAGAAAATAACCTCCGTTTTGAAATAAAAAGTATACGAGTGAAGATACAAAAACTTTATCATATACATATTAAAACTACAGTTTTTCTCTATTTTTCGACATAGTCGCCAAACAGATTCAAGCACTTTTCGTACCATGGAACAGTCTTTGAAATACCCTACCCTCTGCATAAAAATCTGCCGCCTGTGAATGTAGCCAACCATTCACGGCGTTTTGAAGCTCTTCGTCATTGGCGAACCGCTGAGATGCAAGCCACCGCTTCATGTTCGGGAACAGGTGAAAGTCACTAGGAGCCAAGTCCGGGCTGTATGGGGGATGATCGAAAACATCCCTTTTAAACTTGGTCAAAAGTTCATTGGTTTTCTCGCCCTAGCTCAAACAACGTTGTTTTTTTGTTTTACGTCTGATTGTTTTGCAATTTCTGATAATACAGACGGTGGAGATATATGATATATGAAAATGAAATTAATAAAAAATTAAAAATGAATATGAGAAAGAAATTATATCCGAGTTGGGGGTATTTAGCTTGAAGGAAAAGTGGAGGAGTACCCGAATCAATGGCGGCAACATTTGGAACGGATGCCAGAGGACAGAATACCTCTAAAAGTGATGGAATATGTTCCAGTTGGAAGAAGGGAGGCGGGAAGACCTCGAGGACGATGGCAGTAGTCGAGATGTAAGAGTTGGAATGTCTCGTATTTCTGTAGACGTGCAGGATGGTTTGTGAATAGTTCGGAACAGGCTTATACCTAATCCTTGATAGTAAGAAGAAGAAGAAGAAGATGAAAAAATGCCACTACTGACGGGGAATCGAACGCTGGATCCTGGCGTAGACGCCAGTTGCGCTAACCACTACACCAACGGGCCGGCCTTTTTATTGTTGTAAAAACTTTTTTATCACCGGGTACGAACCTACATGCTTTAAATGTATTGTACTTGATAACATAGGCTACGTACCGTACAGTTTGCGTGACATCACATCTGGAGATCCAGTTTGTTATGTTTATTCTTCTTTTTCTTCTTCTTCTTCTTTTTTATGCGATAGTGAGAGCGCGTACGAAAATAAAAATGTAAGTAAAGTTTCACTAGTTATCTAAAAGCAGCAACCAGTGAGTGACCAATCAAGTTTAGCTTGCAGTGCAGAACTGCAAATGCAAGTTGCATTCACTTGGACTGGAAACTGCATGCAGTCATGTGTTTTACACATTCCAACTAGTTGCTATAAATTATCCCCCAGGTTAATGTTGTGTACAACTATTTAGAAAAAAAAATACGCAACGTTTTGAATGACCACCAATAGAAAGGCGATTTGTTGTTTATTGTTTCTTCACTTTCTATCCAGTGGTACTATAAAAATCTAATAGAATTGGAAATATAGCTACGTTTACATAAATGGACGGTAGACCTGACAATATCTCTCACAAAGTTTTTACAGACGCCATATAATGATATACGTGGGCGGTGCTTGTGATTAATATATTCTGATACATATCGGCTAAGGTTCGTTTAGGGATCCGGGTGAAATAAATAATTAACAAACTATCGCTTGAAATAAAACGTAGTCTATCGCAAACTATAAATTACAAACGGTTATGTCACTTAAATCTGTTAATAAATTATTACAATTACTATAAACAAGATAAATATATAATAAATAACAAAACTAATTTTAATAAATTAATAACAACGAAAACATACAGAAAGTTGGGGAATTCTGATATCTAGGGAGTAAAATAACAAAGGATGGTAGAAACACAAGTGATATCAAGAGTAGAATTGCTCATGCTAGAAAAGCCTTTGAAATTAAAAACAGCTTACTGACTACAAACACTGACTTACAGATTAGAAAATATTTCTTAAAACACTATGTTTGGAGTGTAGCATTATACGGGAGTGAAACGTGGGTGTTAGGGGCTGTAGAAAAGAAGAGGATAGAAGCTTTCGAAATGTAGTGTTATAGGAAAATGTTAAAGATTAGGGGGGGCGGACAAAATAAGTAATTTAGAGGTTGTTAGGCGAGTGGATGAAAAAAGAAGTACATGGAAGCATCTTACAAGAAGAAGGAATAGGCTAGTGGGGCATATCTTAAGACATCTATCAATAGTGGAGGGTAATATTGAGAGAGTGAATTGTAGGGGGAGGCAAAGGTTAGAATATATAAAGCAATAAAGCAAATTAAAAAAGATGTAGGGTGTTACAGGTATGTAGATATGAAACGACTTGCGCTAGATAGAACAGCTTGGAGAACTGAATCAAACCAGTCGAGAGACTGATGACAAAAAATTAATTAATTGATGATAATAAATGTAATTAACTAGATTATCTCGCACTTAATTCAACCAAATACTACTCACGAGCAGCTCAATCTGCTCCCCTTACAATTTAAAAAAAATCTGGTGTGAAACACTCTCATAACTTTCTCTTGCCAATGCAATTAACAATATAATCTAAAATCAGTAATAAAACATTATAAATAAACAAAACTAACCTCAAAAAACATAACCTAATTTTAATAATGAGTAAATGATGCCAAATGAAAATTAACCTTAGTTTGGCTTAGTATTACCGAAAATCACTCTTTGACGCCCAACTACGCTCTGCAGGGAAAAATGCTTAAAATAAAACTTGTAGATCTTTTAATTTCTTATAAATTTGATTTTATACACTTTGGTCGTAGAATGCATAGTACTAAAGCTGAAATCGTAAAAATACATGGAGTTTTAACATCCACCTTATTCACCAGATCTTGTACCATGTGACGTCTACCTGTTCCCTAAGGTGAAATCTGCATTAAAAGGGCCAATATTTGAGTCTGTGGAAGCTGTAAAAGAGAAAGCGGCACGTGTCCTGAAGGAGCTGACAGAAGATGACTTCCAGCCCTGTTTCCAATGATGGAAAATTCGCATGGAGCGTTGTAGGGGTAGAGAAGGAGTGTATGTTGAAGGTGACAATAAGTGATTATGTATAAAATTAAAATTAAAATTTTTACAACGTCAGTCTTGTTATTTAATAACCACACCTCGTATTTTTGTTTTTATAGGGAAGAAAAGTGTTTGTTTTTCATGCCCAGTTCTACTGGGAATACATCATAAATATTAGAATTTATAAATTAAGAAAATTAATATTGTATTTTTATGATTTTGTTGTTAAGTAATGGAAAAATAAATAAATATATAAAATAGTTAACGGTACTTAAATCGCGTAAACCAGGAGAGTTAATAAATCAGCGTATAGTGGGACAGATGAATGAACTATTAGTAGTAGTATTACTATAAAAATTTTAAAGGGATGGATACTACATGAGTGTTAGTGTGTAAGTGTTAGTGCGTGCGTACGTGAAACCAGTTCTGTTGACGTTTGTACTCTGGCTCAATGCCTTCTTTACCTTTCCACTCTTATTATAACTCTGTTACTGTATTTTTTTACTTTTTCATTTTTTAAAACCACTTTCTCTATTCGCCACCAATTTTTACAGAGAATTTTTATTTCGTCAGCGTTGTGTTTGTTAATTCAGGGCCGATGCCCGCCCTCGCCCTATCATTCGATTTCACCCTAACATAACTTTACACTCAAATTGACTTGTATTTACACCTACATCCAAATTATCGGATTTGTTTACAAAATTTTGTTACTTTAATATACAAGCAAACATTAGAACCCGTAATCCCGTTCTTCTTCTTCTTCTTAAAGTTCCATCTCCTACCGGAGGTTGGATATCATAATGGCTATGATCACTTTGCTGGCTGCTGCTCTGAGTAGTTGCAATGAACTACAGTTGAACCATTCTCTAAGATTCCTCAGCCAGGAGATGCGTCTTCTTCCTCGGATCCTTCCCTGCATAATAATTCTCAGCAACTCATATTTTTCTCCTCTGGTTATGTGACCCAAATATTCTAGTTTTCTTGTTTTTATACTCTTCATAACTTCTAACTCCTTATTTAAACGTCGTAGCACCTCAACATTGGTAACCTTTTGGACCCACTGAATTTTCAATATTCTCCTGTAACACCACATTTCGAACGCTTCTATCTTCTTTATGTGTTGTTTCTTCAGTGTCCAAGCTTCCATTCCATATAGTACGATAGAAAATACATAACATCTTAGAGCCCTCAATCTGAGAGGCATCTGAAGGTCTTTGTTTGTTAGCATTGTCTTCAATTTTATGAATGCTTGCCTTGCAGTTTCAATTCGTACTTTAATTTCCTTGCTTTGGTCATTCTTGTCATCAACCCAGGTTCCCAGATATTTGTATGTCTCTACTTTTTCTATTTGGGTTTGCTCTATTGTTAATGTTTCATTTCCATGTTCTGCTTTCGAGACAATCATAAATTTAATGTAATCCCGTTACATTAACATATAAACAAACATGAAAACCCGTATGGATCTATGGAATTCAGCTTTGGGGATGTTCAAAAACATCCTTGTTGGGTGATCAGCCGAAACTCTGGTTTGAGTCTCTAGAGCAGTGGTTGCCAACTGGCAACCACTCACCCTCAAACTCAACTACCACTCACCACCCACCCATTTCATTACATTATTGCATATACGAGATCTTATCAGTTGTAGGTATTAGAATAAATGGTACTCCAATAAACAACTTAAGGTATGCTGATGACACGGTTATAATGGCAGAAACTCCAGAAGATCTTCAGATACTAATTAACAGAATAGTAGAATCCAGTGAAGAATACGGACTAACACTTAACATCAACAAAACAAAAATAATGGTGGTATCTAAATCGCCACAAACCTTTCCTGACATAACTATACATGGTCAAAAAGTTGAAAGGGTGAGAAAGTATAACTACCTAGGAACTGTTATCAACGAACATAATGATAGTTCTGAAGAAATCAGGATCAGAGTGGAAAAAGCTAGAGTCACATTTACTAAAATGAAAAAGGTGTTCTGTGGAAGAGATCTAAGCCTTGAGCTTAAAATTCGCCTTGTGAGATGCTACGTGCTCTCAGTTCTTTTCTATGGAATGGAGGCGTGGACATTGAAAAAGGTCGACACCAAGAGGGTAGAGGCATTCGAAATGTGGATGTATCGTAGGATACTGAGAGTATCGTGGACAGAGAGAGTGACAAACGTGGAGGTTTTGAGAAGGATGCAAAAGGAGAAAGAATTGATATTAACGATTAAGAAGCGCAAATTGCAGTATTTGGGACATGTTGTGAGGGGAGATAAATACCAGTTGTTGCAACTTATTATCCAGGGAAAAATAATTGGCACAAGATCCATAGGCAGAAGAAGGAATTCATGGTTGAAGAACTTAAGAGAATGGTTCAATTGCAACAACTGCCAGCTGTTTAGATCTGCAGTATCAAGAATACGCATAGCTTTGATGATAGCCAAACTTCGGAACGAAGACGGCACCTAAAGAAGAAGATCAGTTGTAACCAAATTAAAAGGTGATTATATAAAACAAATTTTCACAAACAAACTATTATTATTAATTAAGAAACTATTATTACAAACATATAATTGTTATTTTCAAAAAGTAGGGTACATTGTACATCACAAAAAGTAAACATATTTTAATTGTAAATTGTCTTTTAATAAAATAAGGAATACAGAATTTACTTAGTCGAAAATAACAATGAAAATTAAAACATGAAATGAAAATTTCAATGCGAATTTTGTGCACGAATCTTTTTGACTAGCTGAGGAATTATAGGTTTTAGGCTCTTGCTAAGAGCTAGTCTCAAATCACTGCTTACACTTCCATTTCGTTTTCGTCGTTTGTTTTTAATTAACAATAAACTAGAAAACCCCTGCTCACACAAATAAGTGGTTGAAAAATTCATAAGATACCGCAAAGGTACTTGCCGAATGTTGGGTAAGCCCAGGCAGGGCTTTCTTACACCACAACTCTTCTACCTTTACTTAACCTGAATCTTGAATGTACTTACTTAATCTTGTTCAATGAAAATCGTAACTTTGATTTAATCACGGGAAAATATTACTTTTTTATAAGTAGTCACCGGACTCTCACGGACCACCGGTTGGGAAACACTGCTGTAGGGCAGGGGTTCCCAAACTGTGTGCCACGGGCCGCCCAAGTGAGCCGCGGAACTCAAGGAAAATAAATTAAATTAAATTTAAACGGTCCAACAAAATAATGCCTAGCCGATGACTACAAGTAAGTAGGCCTATGTATAAGTATGATATAAGTACTTAAGCTTAATCAATGGCGTATAAAGTAATAGGTGTGCCGCAGCTATTGGCCGTTTTTTTACTTTCTCTTGCCTATATGAATATATAGGAAGGAAAGTATTGTTTTCATGTCGATTTTTAGAAATCGAGTTTTCACCGGATCTATACGTTTTCAGACCCCCTGAACCCACACAAACATGTTTTTAGCGATTGGTCAGTGTGTGTGTGTGTGTGTGTGTGTGAACAGAATATCTCAAGAACGGAACATCTTACGAACTTGAAACGTGAAACTTAAGTTACATACCACTACCGGACCCGACACTAACATTTTCATCAAAATCGGTCAACCGGAAGTAGTAGTTTATTCGTATAATTTTTCACTTTTTTGCGATTTTCTCAAAAACTGGTACTACGATTTTTTTTAAAAATCGCCTCATTTACTTAATTTTTTATGCTCTACAAGATAGGGTAGGCGCCATGTTTGCTGAAATTCTTGGTGAGGCGGTTTTCACGTAAAGAAATTGTGTTTTTAAGATTACGGCTTTAATATGCATTTTACCGCAAAAATTTATATAATAAAAATTTAGAGAATTTAAAATCCTACAACTTTTATTTCAAACATTTTTTGTATAACGCTTAGTTTAACGGTAATTAGCGATTTTCTGTTTTTTTTCTTACGAAAACGTGTGAAAAATCGATTTTTTTAAGAATTCAGCATTAGTATGCATTTTATGACACAAATGTATGTAATAAAATTTATAGAAAATTAAAAGATCTACGACTTTTATTTAGAGCATTTTTCTCTACAGAGCCTAGTTTAGCGTGAAAAAGTGATTTTCCGTATTTTAAAGCCAAACTGAGGTTGTTTTTCATTTTGCGTGTTTCACTCATGATTAAAATGAGGTTATATGTTTTGAGGTTAGTTTTTTGTTTATTTCTAATGTTGTATTACTAATGTTTGGTTATATTGTTAATTATTTGCATTGGCAAGAGAAAGTTGTGTGATTGTTTCATACCAGATTTTTGTTTGTTTGTGCAATATTGATTTGTCTTGCAATATTGTATGATTGCGAGAGATGTCAAACGATTTCAGTTGTTTTCTATGATGCTCAGGGAGCAGGTGGTTTGGTAAACGTTAAATAAATGATTAAACGTAATTAAACTAACTAGGTACATCTGGTAGATTATGTGGAAAGTGAGTGTGGTTATAATAAACATTTTTATCTAATTATAAATGCGAATAAACTTCTTAGATAGAACAACAATTATGTCGGACGTGCCATAGAGAAACAAGCAAGGACTTCTAGTTACAGATTACGGCTTCATTGCTTCCTCCACTTCTCTACTAGATCATCTAGAAGAACAAGTATACCTATACCTGTACCTACTTGATCTGCAATTAACCTTTCTAATAAAACTTGCTATCTCATAGGTCAGTAACTTTCAGAAGAAAAAAAAACAAAGAACATTATATTATCTATAGAACAGGATGTGTAAAAAATATATAGTGTTTACTCTTATATTGTTAAGGTGAACAACCAGTTTTTTTTTGTTTGTTCAGAACAGATTTTAGACGTCGTAAAGTCTTTTTCTTCTTCTTCTTCTTCTCACTATGAAGGATTAGGCATAAGTCTGCTCTGAACTCACACACCATCCTGTACGTCTACACAAACACCGTACATCTCGACTACTGATATCTTCTTCGAGGTCTTCCCACCTCCCTTCTTCCAACTGGAACATATTCCATCACTTTTAGAGGTATTCTCTCCTCTGGCATCCGTTCCAAATGTTGCCTCCATTGATTCCAGTACTCCTCCACTTTTTCATTCAAGCTAAATACACCCAACTCGGATCTAATTTCTTCGTTATGTATTAGATCCAGCCTCGAGCAGCCCTTCACCCTTCTTAAAAACGTCATTTCACCTGCTTGAACCGTACTTTCTTGGCGTTTTGTGGTAACCCATGACTCACTTGCGTAAAGAAGGACTGGGGCTGCCATTACCTTGTCTCTGTTCTAGCTCTGTTACCCAGTGTCCTAACGGTACCACAAATAGCTTGAAATTTTTTTATTTTATTTTCTACATCCAAGTCCCTATCGAAGCTCAACTCGTAAAGTAACTTTCAATATTCCTGGAAGGTTTTTTGCAGCCCAAATTCTCAGAATTTGTTCACTCTAGGATTTTATTATTTTTCTGTTAACCTTTTTGCTTTTGTTATCCATTGAAGCCCTTAAAGTCGTTAATTAGTTATTGCCATCAGCCGAAAGGTTGGTTTCAACCTCTAATATGCTTTTCACGGTTAATGAGCTCTGCTGTTCCACACATTTATACCAATCACAACGTTTGCCAGTGTTGTCCCCGATTGTACCTGACATGTAAATTGTAGTGGGAGGCAAAGGTTAGAATATATAAAGCAAGTTACAAAAGGTGTAGGGTGTTACAGGTATCTAGATATGAATCGACTTGCGCAACATAGAACAACCTGGAGAACTGCATCAAACCAGTCGAAAGATTCATGACAAAAAATTTGATTATCAGAATCGCTCTGGTCCCAATAAGTTCGGATAACTGACATTCCAGTGTAACTTTTTCGAAGGAAATATTTTTTAAGTTATTTAATAAATAAAAAAATCTGGTGTGAAACACTCACACAAATTTCTCTTGCCAGAGCAAATAACTAACAATAAACCTAACATTAGTAATAAAACATTAGAAATAAACAAAAAACTAACCTCAATAAACATAACCTTATTTTAATCATGAGTGAAAGACGCAAAATGAAAATCAACCTCAGTTTAGCTTAAAAATACGGAAAATCGCTCATTCACGCTAAACTAGGCACTGTACAAAAAAATGCTTAAAATAAAAGTTGTAGATCTTTTAATTTCCTATAAATTTTATTATATACATTTTTGTCGTAAAATGCATAGCTACTAATGCTGAATTCTTAAAAAAATCGATTTTTCACGCGTTTTCGTAAGAAAAAAACAGAAAAACGCTAATTACCGTTAAACTAAGCGTTATACAAAAAATGTTTGAAATAAAAGTTGTAGGATTTTAAATTCTCTACACTTTTTATTATATAAATTTTTGCGGTAAAATGCATATTAAAGCCGTAATCTTAAAAACACAATTTCTTTACGTGAAAACCGCCTCACCAAGAATTTCAGCAAACATGGCGCCTACCCTATCTTGTAGAGCATAAAAAATTAAGTAAATGAGGCGATTTTTAAAAAAAAATCGTAGGACCAGTTTTTGAGAAAATCGCAAAAAAGTGAAAAATTATACGAATAAACTACTACTTCCGGTTGGCCGATATTAATGAAAATGTTCGTATCGGGTCCGGTAGTGGTATGTAACTTAAGTTTCAAGTTTGTACGATGTTCCGTTCTTGAGATATTCTGTTCACGGACACACACACAGACCAATCGCTAAAAACATGTTTGTGTGGGTTCAGGGGGTCTGGAAACGTATAGATCCGGTGAAAACTCGATTTCGAAAAATCGACATGAAAACAATACTTCCCTTCCTATATATTTATATAGACAAGAGAAAGTAACAAGAAAGAAAATAAATCAATCGAAAGATGAATTGACAGAAGAACCTGCATCAACAAAAAGTATCAGAAAGATGGGCATTGGCGAATTATACCCGACGAAGTTGTTTACAGGGAGCTTGAACCCATTACTGACACCATGCGTAAGAGAAGACTGGGATTCCTTGGTCATATCATGAGGATGCAAGACTCAAGACTCCTAAAGCAACTGGTTGAGTACAACCTCAACTACAAAAATCTGGTGTGAAACACTCACACGACTTTCTCTTGCCAGTGCAAATAATTAACAATAAACCTAACATTAGTAATAAAACATTAGAAATAAACAACAAAACTAACCTCAATAAACATAACCTTATTTTAATCATGAGTGAAAGAAGCAAAATGAAAATCAACCTCAGTTTGGCCTAAAAATACGGAAAATCAATGTTTCACGCTCAAATAGGCTCTGTGGAGAAAAATGCTTTAAATAAAAGTTGTAGATCTTTTAATTTCCTATAAATTTTATTCTTTACAGTTTTGTCGTAAAATGCATACTAAGGCCGAAATCTTAAAAAAATAGATTTTTCACACGTTTTCGTGAGAAAAAAACAGAAATTTGCTAATTACCGCTAAACTAAGCGTTATACAAAAAAATGTTTGAAATAAAAGTTGTAGAATTTTACATTCTCTACAACTTTTATTATGTAACATTTGCGCTAAAATGCATATTAAAGCCGTAATCTTAAAAAGAAAATGTTTTTACGTAAAAACAGCTTCACGCAGAATTTCAGCAAACATGGCGCCTACCCTATCTTGTAGAGCATAAAGAATATAGTAAACAGGCGATTTTTAAAAAAATCGTAGTACCAGTTTTTGAGAAAATCGCAAAAAAGTGAAAAATTATACAAATAAACTACTACTTCTGGTTGGCCGATATTAATGAAAATGTTCGTATCGGGTCCGGTAGTGGTATGTAACTTAAGGCGAGCAGACTGATTTTAATAAAAAAAAAATATTGATTTTTCAATTTTACTATAATATATTGATAGATCGTTTACCCCTATTTAAATTGATATATACACGACATTCGTTGCTTTTTCTGTTGAGAAAAATTATGTTTTTACGTTGATGGGGTACGTAGTGTTTATTTCGATATTTATTCACGTTTTTCATTCTTGTAAATTGAAATTAATATAATATGTTACTGCTCTAACATTACGGAGATCGCGTTCACATAAAAAATTAATTTCTAGAACGCATAGGAATCAGCAGTAAAGCAAGATAAATATTGGTGTTTTTGTTTGGAAGTTAATTCCAACTGGCAACAGGTGTTTCTGTATGGTATTACGCTTTTACTATAACCGCATTTTCCGGGTATTGTATTTTTTGACTTTAGGTACACTTATTTCAGGAACCATCCCACATAGGAGTGTGAAATTTCGCACAATACATTTTAGTACTAAGGTGTGTGTATTTACTCCAGAGGTATTTCAAAAATTTTGGAGTTTTTATTTTTTGGGTGTCTTTTTCATTGAAAATATATGGGCTACATTTGAACGTTTTTTGAGAATAAAAATAATTTTTTGATTAAATAAAGATAAATGAAAAAGCTCTGGTACAAATTTGTAAAAAAGTACTGTAGATAGGTGTGCCAAAGCTCAGCTTTGTAGCTTTAACGGTTCGTACAAAAAATCTACCTAAATTAGTATTGCAGGTATAGGGATAATGAAAATGGTCTGCTCCCCTTAAGTTTCAAGTTCGTACGATGTTCCGTTCTTGAGATATTCTGTTCACACACACACACACACACAGACCAATCGCTAAAAACATGTTTTTTGGGTTCAGGGGGTCTGGAAACGTATAGATCCGGTGAAAACTCGATTTCTTTAAAATCGACATGAAAACAATACTTTCCTTCCTATATATTTATATAGGCAAGAGAAAGTAACAAGAAAGAAAATAAATCAATCGAAAGATGAATTGGCAGAAGAACCTGCATCAACAAAAAGTATCAGAAAGATGGGCATTGGCGAATTATACCCGACGAAGTTGTTTACAGGGAGCTTGAACCCATTACTGACACCATGCGTAAGAGAAGACTGGGATTCCTTGGTCATATCATGAGGATGCAAGACTCAAGACTCCTAAAGCAACTGGTTGAGTACAACCTCAACTACAAAAATCTGGTGTGAAACACTCACACGACTTTCTTTTGCCAGTGCAAATAATTAACAATAAACCTAACATTAGTAATAAAACATTAGAAATAAACAACAAAACTAACCTCAATAAACATAACCTCATTTTAATCATGGGTGAAAGAAGCAAACTGAAAATCAACCTCAGTTTGGCCTAAAAATACGGAAAATCAATCTTTCATGCTCAACTAGGCTCTGTGGAGAAAAATGCTTTAAATAAAAGTTGCAGATCTTTTAATTTTCTATATATTTGATTATATACGTTTTTATTATAAAATGCATACTAAGGCCGAAATCTTAAAAAAATCGATTTTTCACACGTTTTCGTGAGAAAAAAACAGAAAATTGCTAATTACTGCTAAACTAAGCGTTATACAATAAAAATTTTTGAAATAAAAGTTGTAGGTTTTTAAAGTCTCTACAACTTTTATTATATAAAGTTTTTCGCTAAATTGCATATTAAAGCCGTAATCTTAAAAAAACTTTGTTTTTACGTGAAAACAGCCTCACCCAGAATTTCAGCAAACATGACGCCTACCCTATCTTGTAGAGAATAAAAAATTGAGTAAACCAGGCGATTTTAAAAAAAATCGTAGGACCAGTTTTTGAGAAAATTGCAAAAAAGTGAAAAATTACACGAATAAATTACCACTTCCGGTTGACAGATTTTGATGAAAATATTCGTGTTAGATCCGGTAGTGGTATGTAACTTAAGTTTCAAGTTTGAAGTTCGTACGATGTTCCGTTCTTGAGATATTCTGTTCACACACAGACACACACACACACACAGACCAATCGCTAAAAACATGTTTTTTGGGTTCATGGGGTCTGAAAACGTATAGATCCGGTGAAAACTCGATTTCTTAAAATCGACATGAAAACAATACTTTCCTTCCTATATATTCATATAGGCAAGAGAAAGTAAAAATTAAACAATAAAATCCAAAACAAATACACCCGCTTCACACTTACAAGAAGAAAACTCAACAACACGAATTTTTTCAACACCAGAAAGGGCACAACGATCAGAATGTATGAAGAAGTATTGGGAGGACCGCAACGCTCCAACAATCCCATCCAACAGACTTCGTTAATCGACTGACTAAACTGATCCTATGCGGTCATAAAAAAGTAAAAAAAATAAAATAAAAATAAAACAAGTTTAAATAAATCAGCGAATGGTAATTTTGTTTAAAATCTCGGGAGAAAGTTAAAGCGATTTTCCATAATATTTTTTTTTTAGAAACTGAAATTATTTAAAACAATAGTTTCACTAAATGTGCGCACGCGTGCACACATACCCACATACAATATAATATAATATAATAATATAGCGTAAAATGTATCCAAGTTTATAATAGTAGGCCTATACGTTTTGTGGTTAGAAAATACATAAGGCTGTAAGTCATAGAAATGGCTATTTGACTGGTCACAATAGTATGGCTAATAATAATTATAGGCTAAAAGAAATAATTTAGCTTATTAGCCTATCTAGGCCAAAGTGAAATTTTTTACAACCATATAGTAGCCTATTATAACAAAAATAAAAGAAAAAGAAATTCGTATCAATTGCAACTGCGTATCGTCTTATTATTTTAAATGGGTAAAAATTAAAAAATAAATTACTCTTGGCATTCGCAATTTGATTACAAGATGAAATTTCAAGGTAAAGGTCACGAAGACCTAAGAAATTACATTTCAATGATCTCTTTCTCTCTCTCTCTCTCTCTCTCTCTCTCTCTCTCTCCCTGCTCTTATTCACTCGTTAACTCTCTTGCGCGCCACGTAGTGTAGTGGTCAGTGCAAAACTGGCTTTACGGTAGGGGCTCGATTCCCGATCAGGTCTATCATTTGTTTACTTTTACTTGCCATAATCTATATGAATATACTGTATAAGGAAGTAAAGTATTGTTTTCATGTCAACTTTTCGAAATCAAGTTTTCACCGGATATATAAATGTTTTCAGGCCCCTTGAACCCAAAAACCATGTTTCTAGCGATTGGTGTGTGTGTGTGAACAAAATATCTCAAGAACGGAACATCGTACGAACTTGAAACGTGAAACTTAAGTTACATACCACTACCGGACCCGATACGAACATTTTCATCAAAATCGGTCAACCGGAAGTAGTAGTTTATTCGTGTAATTTTTTACTTTTTTGCGATTTTCTCAAAAACTGGTACTACGATTTTTTTTTAAAATCGCCTCATTTACTTAATTTTTTATGCTCTACAAGATAGGGTAGGCGCCATGTTTCCTAAAATTCTTGGTGAGGTTGTTTTCACGTAAAAGAATTTTTTTTAAGATTACGGCTTTAATATACATTTTACCGCAAAAATTTGTATAATAAAAAATGTAGAGAATTTAAAATTCTACAACTTTCATTTCAAACATTTTTTTGTATAACGTTTAGTTTAGCGGTAATTAGCGATTTTCTTTTTTTTAAGATTTTGGCCTTAGTATGCATTTTACGACAAAAGTTAATAAAATTTATAGGAAATTAAAGGATCTACAACTTGTGTTTAAAGCATTTTTCTCTACAGAGCCTAGCTTAACGTGAAAGACTGATTTTCCGTATTTTTAAGCCAAACTGAGGTTTATAATTATTTTGCGTCTTTCACTAATGATTAAAATAAGGTTATGTTTTTGAGGTTAGTTTTTTGTTTTCTTCTAACGTTTTATTATTAATGATAGGTTATATTGGTCATTATTTGCATTGGCAAGAGAAAGTCGTGTGAGTGTTTCATACCAGACTTTTTTTTATGCTCTTCATAATACATGGCGGGTAAGCGCCATGGCTGCTAAAAGTCTTGGGGAGGCTTTTCTCTCATAGAAAAAAAAGTTTGTATAGGTAACTGCCTTAATGTGCATTTTAAGACTAAAATTTATACTATAAAAGTTGTCAAACATTTAAAAACCCACAACTTTTATTTGAAACATTTTTTGTCAACGCTCATGTTAGCAAAATTAGGTAGTTATTTTCTGTTTTTTTTTCATGAAAATTGGTAAAGAAATGGGATTTTTTAAGTTTGCAGCCTTAGTATGAATTTTACGATAAAAATTTATATAATTAAAGTTGTAGATAACTTTATTTTAAACATTATTTTCTCTACAGAACCTAGTTTAGAGGCAATTACTGATTTTTCGTATTTTTAAGTCGAATACAGGTTGATTTTCATTTTGCGTCATTCATTTATGTTTAAAATTAGGTTATTTTTTCATTTTACATTGTTTACTCATGATTAAACACAGGTTATATTGTTATTTATATACATTGGCAAGAGAAAGTTGTGTGAGTGTTTCATATCAGATTTTTAATCAATGATTTCATTATCATTTTTTCATCGTCTGCATTGGCAGTAATTGGAAAACAATCGGACGTTAAACAAACAAAACAATTTGTTTAAAATACTTTTGTAACACAGCTTTTTCTTTCCAATATGAATAATTAAAAGTATAACCTAATTTAAATCATGAGTGTCGTCGTTGTCTAGGTCATTAGCGAAAAGGCTGGTTTGAACCTGTAGAGGTTTTACTTAGGAAATCGAAGAGTGAGGTGGTTTACCATTGCCACAACTCACTGAGTGGAAAAGTGTGCTTTTCAGCATACTGGGCCCTCTGAAAAGCACATATTTTCCACTCTGCAAATGACACATTTACTTTACCACAGGGTCCAACTGTATAATAAAATCCATTACTTTCAGAGGAAACAACCCTGAATAGTGTCTTATACACCTCTACCACTTCTGTTCTTAAAAAATTCAGTCATTTAATTGGCTGACCATGTGACAAGAAACAAAACTATTTATTTTAGCCCTGCAACGAACAGATCGAGTGTAAATAATCTGACACTCCACCTGTCTGTTTTGGGCGTAATCATGAGTATACGACGCAAAATGAAAATCAACCTCTGTTTGACTTATGGTCCGGTTTAGACCAGTCCTTGGGTCGCACTTCACCAACGGACCGTACTTTGGCCATGACTGTCTTAAATTATCTTAAAATAAAACAAACATTCTTCAAATTTTATTTAAATTTTAGTATTAAATAACATCTTTAATGATAAAATTACAAAACTAGATTTATTTATTTATTTATTTATTTTATCAAAATTAAATATAACACAAATCTTATGTAATTTAATAACTTTATTTCCTGATTCTCGTATTGATCTAACCAAAAGAATTGTGAAAATAGACCAGTTAAACTCCTGTTGAAGGATATATTAAAATATGTATTTACAATTTAAACATACATTTCATTTAATTCGATCTCATGTTTGTTATACTAACGGGTGATTCAAAAAGAGCGCCGGTTTTTAAACGGCTGGTAAATTTTTGTTTATCGGTTGGCAACATTGTTAGACCTCATTTCTATTTCGGAGAACATTCCGATTGACGATTCAGTTGTAGTTTCTCTTGTTCGCAGTGTAGTACTCTCGCAGTCTGTCTCTAACCATGGAGAAGTTTACTATTGCACAACGAGTGTTAATCGTCAAAACATTTTACCAGAGTGGAGAGAGTTATGCGGCTACTGTCAGGCGACTTCGCGGTACTCTAGGACGTAATGAAGCATCGAATGAATCAACAGTTTGCAGGCTCATGAAAAAGTTTTTTGAGACGGGTTCAACAGTCGACCTTAAAAGTTCTGGACGTCGTCGTTCTGGCCGAACTGAGCAGAACGTCGCGTTGGTTCGTGACAGTGTGGCTGTTAGCCCAGCAAAATCAATACGTCGCCGTTCTCAACAATTGGGTTTACGATGTTCTTCTGTACGGAGAATTCTTCGGTACGATCTCCAATATCACCCGTATAAAATTCAGTTGCTGCATGAGAAACAATGTTGTTACTCCGTGAACGGTTCCAGGATTGCATCATTTCTCGTAATTCCGACCATCAATGGCCACCAAGGTCGTGTGACTTGACGCCTTGTGACTTTCATCTTTGGGGTCATCTGGAGTCATTGGTGTATGCCAATAAACCCCGAAACATCAATGACTTGAAGGAGGAAATTCGACGGGTTATTGGGCAAATGGAAGTCGAAACTTGTCGTGCAGTAATATCCAATTTCATGGACAGAGTCGATGCATGCCAGCGCAGTAGAGGAGGACACATGCATGACATCATTTTTCATACATGAAATCGGAAGGTAAGATGAACTTGTTGATGTATTTATTTTCAGTTTTTCAATAAAATAAATCTCTTAATTTGATATATCAAAACCGGCGCTCTTTTTGAATCACCCTATATATATTAAAATTCGGAGCAGATCTTTTGGCGTGTACGCGGGGATCCCGGATTCGATTCCAATCAGATCTAGCATTTTTCATCAATCATTCTAAACAAAAAAATTGGTCTGTTTCTTATCACATGATCAGTCAATTAAATGTTGTTGTTTAGGTGATCAGCCTGTAGGCTGGTTTGAACCTGTAGAGGTTTTACTAAGTAAAACAAGGAGTCAGGTGGTTTACCATTGCCACAACTCACTGAGTGGAAAAGAATGCTTATCACCATGCCAGGCCCTCTGAAAAGCACATATTTTCCATTCTGCAAATGACACCTTCATTTCGTTCACCACAGGGTCTTTGCTGTATAATGAAATTCATTACTTTCAGAGAAGATAACTCTGATTAGTGTCACAGTACACTTCTACCTCTTCTGTTCTTAAATGATTCAGTCATTTAATTGGCTGACCATGTGATAAGAAACAGAACTAATTATTTTAGCCCTGCAACGAACAGATTGAGTGTAAAAAATTTGACACTTCACCTTTCTGTAATGGGCAGTCAATTAAATGACTGAATCATTTAAGAACAGAAGAGGTACAGCTGTTATAAAATACACTATACTATTTGTTCAACAATGGTGATGAGCTCTCTTTACGCATGTATGCATTGGCCCCCCTCCCACACCCACCCACTTTATACCTAGCCAATCACTTGCCACCAACGTTGAAAATACTTGCTTTTGTAGCTTTGTTAAATATTTCGTCGGCCATTTTTTTGGTTTTTTCAATAATAATAATTATAACCTATAAATATACAATCAGCTGATTACATTATGAAGTACTGCGCATGTCAACGCGCTCTACAATCCATGTGTATAGTACGAGATTACAAGACGAGAGTGAACTATTGCGGCTCTTATACGCATGCGCTCGCGTAATGTTTGTCAGGTACAATCTGACAACGCTGGCAAACGTTCCGATTGATCTAAACGTGTGGAACAGCAAAGCTAATTAACTCAACTGTGAAAAGCGTATTAGTCACATGGTATTTGCACTAAAAAAAATTGCCAGATTAAATGATAAAAAATTACTAATGGCAGCTTATCATGGCCTCATTCTGTCTCATATCCGTTATGGTATTTTAGTATGGGGTAATTCTAGCATGGGTAATATGAATAGGGTTTTTAAAATTCAAAAGAAAACTATTAGGTGTATGGTGGGAGCTAACCAGCTAATCTCATCCACACCACTATTTAAGCAGCTTAAATTGCTTACAGTTCCCTCCCTCTACATTTTTGAGGTGATTATGTATGTTAGGCAAAATAAATTTATGCAGAATTTCAATGTTCACAATCATAACACGAGAAACAGGAATGATTATTTTGTGGCTAATCACTCCACAAAATTGTTTCAACAAAAACCTACTTATGCAGGGAGAAAATTCACGAATAAATTACCCCAATTTTTAAAATGTTGTGAGGATTTGAATTCCTTTAAAGGGAATCTGAAAAATTACTTGATCGGTGAAATTTTTTATAGCGTACAAGAATTTCTTTGTTGATAGTAGTGATACATTGTGTGATTCTTATATGTATTTCAGGTGTTATATCTGACGACATGTCCTATACTCCTCCTGGAGTCTCCAGGGCGCAAAAAAAAAAAATTACCCCCACTCCAGTACTCCCGCCTGTAACTAGAGAACGCCATGGCAGAGTTCATCAACCGTGAAAAGCATATTAGTCACATATCTCCTCTCAATTTCAGTTAAACAACATTTGGGATTTTTTTTTAACAAATCGATTCCGTTTGTGTTTGATACACTCTCGAACGTGTGTATTTGAATGTGATACTAGGTAACATCTAGTATCTAGTAACATCTCAATCTGTTCGTTGCTGGGCTAAAATAAATAGTTGTTTCTTATCACATGGTCACCCAATTAAATGACTAAACCATTTAAGAACAGAAGAGGTAGAGGTGTACTTTGAAACTAATCAGAGTTGTCTCCTCTGAAAGTAATGAATTTCATTATACAGTTGAACCCTGTGGTGAATAAAGTGAAGGTGTCATTTGCAGGGTGGAAAATATGTGTTTTTCAGAGGGCCTGGCATGCTGATAAGTGTACTTTTCCATTCAGTGAGGAAGGCAACGGTAAACCACCTCACTCCTCGCTGATGACCTAAACAACACTAGGTAACATATCGGATGTGCCGCAGTGTGCGAACAGCCTTCCACTAATAATATTGCGTTCAACTTAATTATGGTATACGGTTATAATAAAGGTAGTGTTATAGTGCTATGTTATAACGAGATAGTGCAGAGAGTGAAATCTACATTCGTTCTCCTCCGTTTTAATAAGTACCTACTGGAATTTGTACCTGCTAGTTTATGTGCCTGCATTAGCGTGGTTACCATCCACTCTGTAGAGTCGCACACTCTGTACTGCACTAATTAAAATGCCTACGCATTTAAAAACGTTTTCTAGTATTCACTTAAATAAGGAAAAATGTTGTGTAAAGCTAGTAAAACATAATATTATGACTTTCACAACATCGTTCCAACAATTTATTTTTATCTTTATTTATATTATTTACAATTGTATAAAAATCTGTAGTGAAACACTCACATAACTTTCTCTTGCCAATGCAAATAATGAACAATATAACCTCATTTTAATCATGAGTGGATGACGCAAAATGAAAATCAACCTCAGTTTGGCTTAAAAATACGGAAAATCACACATTGACGCTAAACTACGCTCTTGTAGATCTTTTAATTTCCTATAAATTTGATTGTGTACACTTTTGTCGTAAAATACATACTAAGGCCGAAATCTTTAAAAAATCAATTTTTCACACGTTTTCGTGAGAGAAAAAAAAGAAAATCGCTAATTACAGCTAACCTAAGCGTTATACAAATAAGCCTAATGTTTGAAACAAAAATTGCAGGATTTTAAATTCTCTACAACTTTTATTGTATAAATTTTTGCGCTGAAATGCATATTAAAGCCGTAATCTTAAAAAAACAATTTTTTACATAAAAACAGCCTCACCAAGAATTTCAGCAAACACGGCGCCTACCCTATCTTGTAGGGCATAAAAAATTTAGTAAATCAAGCGATTTTTAAAAAAACCGTAGGACCAGTTTTTGAGAAAATCGCAAAAAAAAAGAAAAATTACACGAATAAACTACTACTTCCGGTTGACCGATTTTGATGAAAATGTTCGTGTCGGGTCCGGTAGTGGTATGTAACTTAAGTTTCAAGTTCCTTCACTTATTCACCACAGGGTCTGGCTGTATAATGAAATTCATTGCTTTCAGAGAAGATAACTGTGATTAGAGTGTTTTACACTTCTAACTCTTCTGTTCTTAAACGATTCAGTCATTTAATTGGGTGACCACGTGATAAGAAACAGAACTATTTATTTTAGCCCTGCAACGAACAGATTGAGTGTAAATAATGTTATACTCCACCTGTCGTTATGAGCAAACCAGAGACCTATAATGGGTTAAAATGTGAATGGGAGGTTTCACATGGACACCTGTTCTTGTCTCTTGTTAGGTAGCCTACGACCATGCTTTGTACAACGTTACAGTGACTGAATAGTAAAAGTCTTTAAACGTTTAAGATTGCAGATAACTTCAGAATATCTTTCACTTTGTCCGCAGACACGCTGTTACAACATTATATTATTATTTATAATTTATGGAGAAAAAATAAAGGAATTGAATTTTGTAATTTACGAGTTGTATACGGCACGTTCTATATTTCCAACTCCGTTCACTTGATTACATGTGCCCATCATCTAACTGACCATCACGTGGGCTGAATTGTTCATTAATTTTTCTATCGAGTCGTGGTGAAAGTATCGATAGTTCAATACATACGTCGTCGAATTTACCGATTGATCGAATGTAACCAATAACAACTATATACGTTAATGAGTTTTTTTACGATTAAATTTTTAGTCGAAGAGTTATTGAAGTGGACTTTAAAATTAAATGTCAGGAATTTCATTCGACTGTAATAAATTGTACATATTTGGTTAAGTATCAAATAAATTATTGATTTGCCCAACTGATATTAATTCTCCAGATGTTCGACCGTTCGTTGTAGCATTTGTCAATATTGAGTCAGAAAGAAATATCTCTCACCATCTGATTTGGTTCGTAATTATTATAAAGGGTGTTTCAAAAAGTACACAGTCATAAGTAAGTACGCGGGTCAAAAGTACCAGCGGCGGTTATTCAGGTGAAGTAACGGGTGTTTCAAAAAGGACGCACTTCGAAGTTTAAGGGTTAATATTTTCTGCATAGGGAATATTTTTTCCCCCAAATAACAGTTGGCACTACCGTACTCATTTTTAACCCATTGTGTAGCTATTACTGACATGTACTAGTGCTATCCCAGTATTCATTTTTGTCTGTAGTGTCTGTATAAGTTCAAACACGGTTTTTTCAAAGGATGAAGGTGTTTTTATTATTGAAAGTTATAGCGCATATAAATCTTACGAGCGAGTGAAAGACGAGTTCCAGTTAAAATTTCCCGATTCTGAAGTACCTAATAACACCAAAATATCGCGTCTTATTAATAAATTTCGTGAGACTGGCAGTGTACAGGATCGGAAAAGCACAGGTCGACCATCAGTGTTAACAGAACAATTTTGGACGATGTGAAACAACGTTTGACTACCTCACCCGGCAAATCACTTAGAAAGTTATCTTCACAGACTGGATTATCACTATCTTCCGCATAATGAGATAATCCCGGTGTGTGTTAAGGGCTACAAAAAAATTAAATCTGCATCCTTACCGCATCGGTGTCGTTCATGAACTGAAAGAAGTTGACCATGGGAAACGTATACCGTATTGTCGTTGGATACGTCCTCTTGTTAATGACAACGGTGTTGAAATATTGGATCGTGTTTATTTCAGTGACGAAGCATGGTTCCACTTGGATGGTTACATCAACAGCCAAAACTGCCGAATATGGAGCGCTCATAATCCTCACACATTTCATGAACGTCCACTACACGCACGTAAAATTGGTGTTTGGTGTGCGATCTCCCGGCGTCGTATTGTTGGGCCTTTATTTTTTGACACATCTGTAGATGGTGTGGTGTACCGCAACTTAATTGAACAATTTATAGTGTTGTTAGAATTACACGATCGAGATTGTTGGTTTCAGCAGGATAACGCAACGTGCCATACTTCTACTGAAACGCTGAATATGTTACGAGAATTTTTTGGTCATCGTGTGATATCAAAAGGATTGTGGTCACCAAGATCCCCGGATCTTACTCCAGCGGATTTTTTTTCTTTGGGGGAATTTAAAGAGTAAGGTTTTTAAAAACAATCCTCATACAATTGAAGAATTAAAGGCTAATATTGAAAGTGAGATTACAAACATTAATGAGCAAACACTACGAAAAGTGGCTGCAAATGTTATGAAACGTGTCCGAACTTGCATTACAAGCGGAGGAAGTCATTTTGAACATTTATTGTGAAGTTTTAAAGGTAATCTGAATGTTATAAAGGTAATAATTTCATACCGTATAATTTGTAATTACTTAATGTAATAAATTAGCGTTCTCAAACTTGGAAGTGCGTCCTTTTTGAAACACCCGTTAGGTGAACACAATCTTCACCTCTTCACTGGATTATATCTGTAACTTATATCATTCAATCACTAAATAACTATCATGTAGGCCTATGTTATAATTATTTTTTGTTTTACTATTATTCATTTTATTTTTATATTATTACTTTCTCTTGCCTATATGAATATATAGGAAGGAAAGTAGGTATTGTTTTCATGTCGATTTAAAGAAATCGAGTTTTCACCAGGTCTACGCGTTTTCAGACCCCCTGAACCCCAAAAAACATGTTCTTAGCGATAAGTCGGTGTGTGTGAACAAAATATCTCAAGAACAGAAGATTGTACGAATTTGAAACTTGAAACTTAAGTTAGATATTATTAGAGGACCCGACACAATTATTTTCATCAAAATCGGTCTACCGGAAGTAGTAGTTTATTCGTATAATTTTTCACTTTCTTGCGATTTTCTCAAAAACGGCTCCTTCGATATTTTTTTAAATCGCCTGGTTTAGTAAATTTTTTGTGCTCTACAAGATAGAGTAGGCGCCATGTTTTCTGAAATTCTTGGTGAGGCTGTTTTCACGTAAAAACATTGTTTTTTTTAAGATTACGGCTTTAATATGCATTTTAGCGCAAAAATTTATATAATAAAAGTTGTAGAGAATTTAAAATCCTACAACTTTTATTCCCAACATTTTTTTGTGTAACGCTTAGTTTAGTGATTATTAGCGATTTTCTGTTTTTTTTTCTCACGAAAACGTGTAAAAAATCGATTTTTTTTAAAGATTTCGGTTTTAGTATGCATTTTACGACAAAAAAGTATAATCAAATTTATAGGAAATTAAAAGATCTAAAACTTTTATTTAGAGCATTTTACCCATTTTTCTTTACGGAGCTTAGTTAAGCGTGAAACAGTGATTTTCTGTATTTTTAAGCCAAACTGAGGTTTGTTTTCCTTTTGTGTCTTTCACTCATGATTAAAATTTGGTTTGTTTAATGAGGTTAGTTTTTTGTTTATTTCTAATGTTAGGTTATATTGCAAGATTATTTGCATTGGCAAGAGAAAATTGTGTGAGTGTTTCACATCAGATTTTTAGTACAGAAGGTAAGCAACTACGATATTATACCCGTGAGTATTATTAAAGTTTTAAAATTTACTAAAACACGTTTAAGAGAGCTGCGCGTTCAAGTAGGCCTAACAATAATTGCAACCACTCTTACGAAACATGTCGCAGTAATGAATTAAAAAAATAATAATAATTTCTAATAATACAGATCCGGTTTTAAATAAATTGCCAAATACCGTTGGTAAATTTAAATTAATTTCTCGGTCAAGTGAAGTATTTTTTTAGTTCTTCGCTATACTCCACTTTATAAAGTAGTTTATCCTATAAGATAAACTAAGAAAGAAACCGTGGTGTAGTGGTCAGCGCAACTGGCTACTATGCTGGGGTCTCGGGTTCGATTCCCGGTCAGGTCTGGCATTTTTTTCATCTGTAAATCACCACCACATATCATTACCTACGCACAAGCCCAAGGCTTATGTAGGCATCATCAGTTAATAAAAAAAAAAAAAAAATTGCGATCAACAAAAATTGTTATACCATCATTTATTTTTATTCCTAATGTGTGTACAAAAAACAAATGTGTGTACAAAAAATTGCTCAAAACAAATTATACAAACTTGTGTGCAGAATGTATGAGAGTGGAGAGGTACCATCGGACTTTAAAAAAAATATTATGATTCCAATACCAAAAAAGTCAGGAGCGGAGAAGTGTGAACATTACAGAACCATCAGCCTAACATGCCGTGCATCTAAGATACTGACAAGAATTATATACAGGAGAATAGAATACCGAGTAGAAGAAGTATTGGACGATGACCAATTTGGATTTAGAAGGAGAATGGGAACTCGAGATGCAATATTGGCTCTGAGACTGATTATTGAGAAAAGGATACAAAAAAATAAAACTACTTTTATGGCATTTGTAGATTTAGAGAAAGCATTTGACAATCTGGACTGGAGTAAAATGTTTAAAACTTTGAAAAGGCTAGGAATTAAATACAAAGAAAGGAAAGTTATCTACAGTCTGTATAAGAATCAAACGGCTGTTTTGAGAATCGAGGGGTACGAAAAAGAGGCTGCTGTAAGAAAAGGTGTACGACAAGGTTGTTCTTTGTCACCACTACTTTTTAACTTGTATATAGAAGAGGCTATAAATGAAGTGAAGGAGAAATTTGACGTAGGAATAAAAATGTTGAGATTCGCCGATGATATAGTAGTATTAGCCGAGGCAAAGAATGAACTAGAGGATGCCTTAAATGGAATGGATGAGATCTTGAGGAAGGATTACTTTATGAAAATTAATAAGAACAAAACGAAAGTGTTGTGCAGCAGCAAGAGTGGTTTAGAAGAGATGGGAAATTTAAAAGTAGGCAACGAAAACATACAGGAAGTTGGGGAATTCTGCTATCTAGGGAGTAAAATAACAAAGGATGGTAGAAGCACGAGTGATATCAAGAGTAGAATTGCTCAAGCTAGAAAAGCCTTTGAAATGAAAAACAGCTTACTGACTACAAACATTGATTTACAGATTAGGAAAAATTTCTTAAAACATTATGTTTGGAGTGTAGCATTATACGGAAGTGAAACGTGGGTGATAGGGGCTGTAGAACGGAAGAGGATAGAAGCTTTTGAAATGTGGTGTTATAGGAAAATGTTAAAGATTTAGGTGGGTGGACAAAATAAGTAATTTAGAGGTTCTTAGGCGAGTGGATGAAAAAAGAAGTATATGGAAGCATCTTACCAAAAGAAGGGATAGGCTAGTGGGGCATATCCTAAGACATCCAGGTATTGGGCTATCAATAATGGAGGGTAACATTGAGGGAGTAAATTGTAGAGGGAGGCAAAGATTAGAATATATAAAGCAAATTACAAAAGATGTAGGGTGTTACAGGTATGTAGATATGAAACGACTTGCGCAAGATAGACAGGTTGGAGAACTGCATCAAACCAGTCGAGAGACTGATGACAAAAAAAAATGTATGTACGTTATAATCTTCAATTTAAGAACAATATCATTTCCATGACCCAATGAGATGAAGATGATATGTATGACGTGTAAATGAGATGTAGTCTTGTACAGACTCAGACCGACCATTCCTGAGAGAGTATGGTTAATTGATTACCCAACCATCAAAGTTCACCGGTAACTACTGTTTAGTATTCAGATCCGTATAAAAGTTCCTACTACATTTTGTACCTTACCTTTACTACGATTTGAACCAGAACGTTCGTCTCTGAAAATCAGCTTTTAACCCTTTCTTACCCTTTCAGTGCGGTGGCATACAAGTCACATTGGAGTGAAACAACAGACATAAAAACTGTGTTTTTACTTTCTCTTGCCTATATGAATATATAGGAAGGAAAGTATTGTTTTCATGTCGATTTTAAGAAATCGAGCTTTCACCGGATCTATACGTTTTCAGACCCCCTGAACCCAAAAAACATGTTTTTAGCGATTGGTCTGTGTGTGTGTGTGTGTGTCTGTGTGTGAACAGAATATCTCAAGAACGGAACATCGTACGAACTTGAAACTTGAAACTTAAGTTACATACCACTACCGGACGCGACACGAACATTTTCATCAAAATCGGTCAACCGGAAGTAGTAGTTTATTCGTATAATTTTTCAGTTTTTTGCGATTTTCTCAAAAACTGGTCCTAAGATTTTTTTTAAAATCGCCTATTTTACTCAATTTTTTATTCTCTACAAGATAGGGTAGGCGCCATGTTTGCTGAAATTCTCGGTGAGGCTGTTTTCACGTAAAAACGTTGTTTTTTTAAGATTACGGCTTTAATATAAATTTTAGCGCAAAAACTTATATAATAAAAGTTGTAGAGAATTTAAAAACCTACAACTTCTGTTTCAAACATTTTTTTGTATAACGCTTAGTTTAGCGGTAATTTGCGATTTTCTGTTTTCTCACGAAAACGTGAGAAAAATCGATTTTTTTAACATTTCGGTCTTAGTATGCATTTTACGACAAAAGTGTATATAATTAAATTTATAGAAAATTAAAAGATCTACAACTTTTGTTTAGAGCATTTTTCTCTACAGAGCCTAGTTTAGCGTGAAAGCGTGATTTTCCGTATTTTTAAGCCAAACTGAGTTCGATTGTCATTTTGCGTCATTCACTCATGATTAAAATAAGGTTATGTTTTTGAGGTTAGTTTTTGTTCATTTCTAATGTTTTAATACTAATGTTAGGTTTATTGTTAATTATTTGCATTGGCAAGAGAAAGTTGTGTGAGTGTTTCACACCAGATTTTTTTGTTTGTTTTAATTTGGCCCTAGTATTTAAGCAACTAACATTAGTTGTTAGTTTTAGTTTTACAACCCACCGGGTTGGTCTCGAGGTCAAGTTGTCGCCAAAATCAGCTGTTTAACAGCTGATTTTCGGAGGCGAAGGTTCCGGGTTGAAATCCTAGTAAAGGTAGTTACTTTTATACGGATTTGAATACTAGACGGCGGTTACCGGTGTATTTTGATGGTTGGGGTTTAACCTTTTCTTACCCAGTGTGGCATAGAAGTCACATTGGAGTGACATAAAACAGACATAAAAAGTTTAATTGTTAGCGACTACTTTTGATTAAAGAGCGCTGGATGTGAAGTGTAATAATTTTCTGTACCCTAGCCACGAATCGAACCTGAGACCTCCGCTTTGCAGTGTAAGATGCTGACCACTACGCCATGGACGCGACCATTAGTTTCTTTTTAAAGTTAGTTTTAGTCTGAAATATTCGTGTTCATTTACTAAAATAAAGTAGCATTTCTTCGAGTATGTTGAATGTACATACAAGTATATTTTTTAGGCTGTAAATACTGATTTTGTCCAATTTACCAATATTTTTGAATTGTGTTTTTAAGTGTTAAATAATGCGTTGCTACAAATCTAAGCAAGAGAATTTTGTTTTGGAAGCCTGCACATGATTTTTACTTATTCATATTGTTGGGAACTTTGATACAATCAAGCCCAATGTGACATATGTGTCACTCTTTTTTGTCACGCCATCAAAAAAAGGCTGAAAGTCTAAAAGTGATATTATTTCACTTAAAGCTACAAAGGAAAATTATTGCACTTTATAATTATTTCCACTTGATCTGCTAGTTTTAGGGTTAAAAAAATAGTTCTGTTTCGTATCACATGGTCAGCTAATTATATGACTGAAACATTTAACAGAATAATTTGGTACACACTAATCAAGAGTTATCTCCTCTTAAAGTAATACGTATATTTCATTATACAAGTAAGTAAACCATGTGGTGAATGAAGTGAAGGTGTCATTTGCAGGGTGGAAAGTAGATGCTTTTCCAGAGGGCCTGACATGCTGAAATGGATACTTTTCCACCTATTGAGGAAGGCAATTGTAAACCACCTCACTCCTCGTTTTACTTAGTAAAGCATCTACAGGTTCAAACCAGCCAACCAGGCTGATCACCTAAAAAAATAACACAAAGGAAAAATACGTTTTTCCCTTATAATTTGTAAACCGGACTTGATATATTGATAAAAATCGGCCAACTACATTAAAATACAAAATTTATTTATCAAAGAATAGAAATTTAATTTAAATAATAAATAACATAGGAACGGTATTTACAGTGAGAAATTATTAACGTATGGAACACAGTGGGCCTACAGTATGAAGTATTTAATTTTAAAATTTTACAGCAATGTTCAAAATAGTCTGGATGTAGGCCTATTGTTTTTTTACTATCTCTTGCCTGTATGAATATATAGGAAGGAAAGTATTGTTTTCATGTCGATTTTCCAAAATCGAGTTTTCACCGGATCTATACGTTTTCAGACCCCCTGAACCCAAAAAACGTTTTTAGCGATTGATCTGTGTGTGTGAACAGAATATCTCAAGAACGAAACATCGTGCGAACTTGAAACTTAAAACTTAAGTTACATACCAAGTTACATACCACTACCGGACCCGACACGAACATTTTCATCAAAATCGGTCAATTCAAAATCGGTCGGTTTATTCGTGTCATTTTTCACTTTTTTGCGATTTTCTCTAAAACTGGTCCTGCGATTTTTTTTAAATCGCCTGGTTTACTAAAAATTTCATGCTCTACACGATAGGGAAAGCCATGTTTGCTGAAACTTTTGGTGAGTGTTTTCACGTAAAAACGTAGCTTTTTTAAGATTACGCCTTTAATATGCATTTTAGCGCAAACATTTATATAAAAGAAGTTGTAGAGAATTTAAAATTCTACAACTTTTATTCTTAACAATTTTTTGTATAACGCTTACTTTAGCGGTAATTAGCGATTTTCTGTTTTTTTCTCACGAAAACGTGTGAAAAATCGATTTTTTTAAAGATTTGGGCCTTAGTATGCATTTTACGACAAAAGTGTACTATATAATCAAATTTATAGGAAATTAAAAGATCTACAACTTTTATTTTAAGCATTTTTCTCTACAGAGCCTAATTTAGCGTGAAAGAGTGATTTTCCGTATTTTAAAGCCAAACAGGTTGATTTTCATTTTGCGTTTTTCATATAAGTTATGATTAAAATTAGGTTATATTTATTGAGGTTAGTTGTGTTGTTTATTTCTAATGTTTTATTACTAATATTAAGGTTTATTGTTAATTATTTATATTGGCAAGAGAAAGTTGTGTGAGTACACCTCACACAAGTACAACTCTACTAGTCAAAGTAGAACACACCTCTTCTGTTCTCACATGATTCAGTCATTTAATTAGAATTTTCGTGTATAATCTTAGTTTAGCGTCAATTAATGATTTCCCGTATGTTTAAGTGGAACAGAGGTTAATTTTCATTTTGCGTCATTCACTCTCGATTGAAATTAGGTTATTTTTTTCATTTTAATTTTTATTAATTTTCATTTAATTAGTAGTGCGTTATAAATAACGCACTATTTATTTTAGCCCTGCAACTAACAGATTAGCAATATAGCAGTAATAAACAGTAATAGGAGAAGACATTTTGTTTGAATTTGGTGTGACACAGTGTGCGGTGTGCCTTACGTAAACAGTACTCGAGTAACGATCTACATGTGTATTTTTGTAGTGATAGTTATGCCTAAGTACTGACACTATAAACTTCCTTCCTTCGTGATTATCAGGCGGCGGCCTAATTGCCAACCACGTTAACGTCCGATCTAATAGAAAAGAAAACTTTTTCTTCCGTTTCGGTTCAATTCACATGATACACTTCAACACACTTGCTTTTATTAGATATCGTACACATATCTCTTGGCAAACCGCACTGAATATATTATAGAATCTTCGAGTGGTACTTTGTGAATCAGTCAGTAGGTACAGATAGCCCATAATTAAAAATTTTACATATATTTTCTTTAATGCATGTTAGGACTAAATGAATGTAAACACACCATCCCTACAAATATCTCAAAAGTCTGGCTTTCCTTTTGTAATAATATGTAACACTAAGAAACTTCTGTTCTTAAATGGTTGTTCAGTCATATAATTGGCTGGAAATGTGATAAGAAACAGAACTATCTTTTGTAGTCCTGCAATTAGCAGATCGAGTGTAAATAATTTAACACTCCACCCCCTGTTATGGGGATTCTATTGATAACTTCATACTATAGATAAAGTTTGCCCATAACACAAGCAGGTGAAGTGTTAAATTAATTATTTACACTCGATCTGCTAGTTCCAGGACTATAAAAAATAACGGGTGTTTCATTAAGGACGCAACCCTGATTATAAGAAGATAGAAGTAGTAATACAATGTTTTCATTGTAATTTGCTATCCCGTAGATTGTGGCTTTTATAATAGGGTTGCGTTCTTAAGAAAACACCCGGTTCTTCCTTGGAAAAAACAATTGCTGACAGAATATAACGAAACGACTGCTGTCACCACAATAATGCTTGTCTGGAACAATTTAACTGTCGTAGGTTGTTGGCCTTGAGTACACTGTTGCCAACATACCGATTGGGGGAGAGAAAATTTACCCATGTATTACTTCTATCTTCTTATAATCAGGGTTGCGTCCTTAATAAAACACCCGTTAGTTCCGTCTTTTATGACATAGTCAGCCACTTATATGACTGAACTATTTAACAACAGAAGAGGTAGAGGTGCAAAAGACACTAGTCAGAGTTATCTCCTCTGAGAGTAATGAATTTCACTATGCAGTGAATAAAGTGAAGGTGTCATTAGCAGGGTGGAAAGTAAATGCTTTTCTGAGTGCCTGCCATGCTGATAAGCATACTCTTTCAACTCAGTGAGGAAGGCAATAGTAAACCACCTCACTTCTCGTTGTTACTTAGTAAAATCTCTAGAGGTTCAAACCAGCCTTTCGGCTGTTGACTTAAACAACAATAGATAAAGTAAAAATCAATTATTTTTTCCGGAAGAATCGGATAATCGGAATAGCCGAATTAATAAAGTTTGGCTATGAAGGTTATATTGTCAAGTATTGTCTACTATTAAATAAATTGGAAACATAATATTATTGGCTATAAAACCGCTTTGTCATTCAATTCTTTACGCATTATTAATATTTTATAGAAATTAAAATTAAACAATTTTTTCTTTATTTAATTAAATTAATTGAATATTTACACATTTCTTACGGTGATAAAATAAACAAACAATACGGCATAAAAATACTGGCCGTCTCAAAAATATAATGACAAATTTTATAATTTTATTTTTACTTTTTCTTGCCTATTTAAATACGTATATAGACAGAAAGTATTGTTGTCAATTTTTCGAAATCGATTTTTTACCGGATGTACACGTTTTCAGACCCCCTGAACCCAAAAAACAAAATGTTTTTAGCGATTGGTGTGTCAACAAAATATCTCAAGAACGGAACATCGTACGAAGTTGAAACTTGAAACTTAAGTTAGGTATTACTAGAGGACCCGACACGAACATTTTCATCAAAATCGGTCAACCGGAAGTATTATTTTATTCGGGTCTTTTTTCACTTTTTCGCGATTTTCTCAAAAACGGTTCCTACGATTTTTTTTAAAATGCGCTACATTTCATACATATTTTATGCTCTACTAGATAGGGTAGGCGTCTTGTGTGCTGAAATCCTTGGTGAGGTTGTGCTCTTGTAAAAAAAAAATTGTTTTTTAAGATTACGGCTTTATTATACATTTTAGCGTAACCAATGTATAAAATATTACAATCACTAAATAACTATCACGTAGGCGTTTGTTACAAATATTTTTTGTTTTACTATTATTAATTTTATTTTTGTATTATTACTTCCTCTTGCCTATATGAATATATAAAAAGGAAAGTATTGTTTTCATGTCGATTTTTCGAAATCGAGTTTTCACCAGATCACACGTTCTCTGTGATGTGTGTGTGTGTGTGAACAAAATATCTCAAGAACCGAACATTGTACAAAGTTGAAACTTGAAACTTAAGTTAGGAACCACTACTGGACCCGATACGAATATTTTCATTAAAATCGGTCAACCGGATGTAGTAGTTTATTCGTGTCATTTTTCGCTTTTTTGCCATTTTCTCAAAAACGGGTCCTACGATTTATTTTAAAAATCGCCTCATTTACTACGTATTTTATGCTCTACAAGATAGGGTAGGCGCCTTGTGTGCTGAAATTCTTGGGTACGTTGTGCTCTAGTATAAAAAAATGGTTTTTTTAAAGATTGCGGCCTTAATATGCATTTTAGGGCAATAGTGTGTATAATCAAAGTTGTAGAAAATTTAAATACCTACAACTTTTATTTCAAAATTTCATTGTATAACGCTTAGTTTAGCGGTAATTAGTAATTTTCTCTTTCTATTCCATGAAAATCTGTAAAAAAAAAATTAAGATTTCAGCCTTAGCATGCCTTTTACAATTTTTTTTTTTTTTTTTTGTTTAACGTCCGACTGTTCTGCAATTACTGCTAATACAGACGGTGAAGGATGATATGATTTTTTTTTGTAACATATGAAAATATGCTGTACCTGAATGGGATTCAAACCCAAGACCGCATGATGAAAGGCGAGTTCGTTACCAACTACCCCAATGCGGCCGGCAGAAGTGTATATAATCAAATTTATAGATAAAATTTATAATCAATTTTACGACAAAAGTGTAAATAATGAAATTTATAGGAAATTAAGAGATCTACGACTTATATTGTAAATATTTTTCTCTACAGAGTCTAGTTTAGCGTGAAAGATTGATTTACCGTATTATTAAGCCAAGCTAAGGTAGGTTTTCATTTTCCATCATTCACTCATGATGTCCGGTCCGTTGGCGTAGTGATTAGCGCAGCTGGCTTCTACGCCGGGGTCCCGGGTTCGATTTCCGGTCAAATCTCCCATTTTTTCATCATTCATTTTCATATATCATCATTTTCCATCGTCTGCATTAACAGAAATTGCGAAACATTCAAACGTAAAACCAAAAAAGAAAAACTCATGATTAAAATTTATGTTATGTTTTTTTAAAATCAAATACTCAAAATTTAACAGAAAGTTGTCAGACCACATTAATCCCCTAATACAGCAAATGTCAAGAAAAAACTTAATCCACCGACGCCTATGAGGAAAATGGAGTAGAAATCTACTGATCTAATAACAAAATATATAAATATAATGCTTAAAAGATATCCATATTATTTTACAAATTTCATAATTCTTTAACATTTCACTTTTGTAATCAAAATTTATTATTTGTTGTTCAGATCTCTTTATTACTCGTGTAGCCTACCCTAAATATCATTCGTTTCTTATTTCATGTTGTTCATTGTACAATTCTTATATTATTTGTTATTATTTTTACTTTCTGCGCTACTTCTTATTCTAAGTGCTAATAATAAATATTCTTATTATGTGTACCTATATTATTTGATTTTTCTGTATTTGTTTTTATTTTTTCTGAAAATTAATGAAATAATTTAATAAAAATGAAAACAAAAATATATGAAATAATAATAATGAATAAATGAAAATTTTTTTTTAGCTTTTATTTGTTATCGGGAACTGTACATTTTTGACAACTACCCAATTTGATCGCTGCTTTTTGCTGTATTTTCTTTGACGTGGATTAGACATGAGTTTGAACAGGGACCCCCAGTAGAGTTTGTTCATGGATGGCTGTCACCTGGTCACCATACAAAGTCACTTGCCCAACCGGTGTTACTTAACAAATACTAGCGACTTTCTACCAGCTGACTGACTGGGCTGGCCCGAAGGCCCCAAATGAAAAAATAAAAAAATTACAAGCTTTGAAAGTACAGTTGTGTCAGCTCCTGGTGACACAATATTCCAAAGGCTTTGAAAGAGTAATGCAAATACGTGCAGCACTCTATTGGCGATTTTTGTAAGTTTTTCAAAAGTTTACAGTTTGATTCTTAAATGAACCAACATGCAGAGAAGGATTAATTTGTTTTGAAACCTACTAATTAGTCTTAATAGAAACCGATTCAAACTTGAATCACCATGCAGTGAAGGGTTTCTTTTTACTGTTCAACTTTTGATATATCCACTGGGATGTATTCTTTAAAAAAATTCTTTTGTTTATTTTTCATGTCATTTTGTTTATTCAAAATTTTGTTAAGCTTTTGGATGGTTGTACTGTATTGTATAGTTTCTAAATAATCAAAGTTAAAAAAACGTTTTTTAAGGAAAGTTTTTTTTTTGTTTATTTAAAGTCGTAGGGCCTACTGTCTGCAATAGTAGAAATACAAAACAGTCAGATGTAAAACCACAAAAAAAACTGTTTAAAGTCGCATCAACAGCCTGATCATTAGCGACTACGTTGACTTAAAAAACTGTAATGATGGGTTTTTTTCATGTAAATAGTTTCCAGGTACTAGCCGGGAATCGAACCCGGGACCTTTGCTTAGTAGGCTAGCGCGTTATCCACTAAATCACGGAAGCGGCCATTTTTCTGTTTTTTTTTCACATTGTTTACTAATGTTCGGTTATATTGTTCATTTGTTGTATTGGCAAGAGAAAGTCGTGTGAGTGTTTCACACCAGACTTTTTACAGCTGGACTCTGTGGTATATGAAGTGAAGGTGTCATTTGCAGGGTGGAGGGTGAAGTGGGTGCTTTTCGGAGGGCCTTGGCACGCTGATAAGCATACTTTTTCACTCAGTGAAGAAGGCAGTAGTAAACCACGTGACTCCTCGTTTTACGTAGTAAAGCCTTTAGAGGTTCAAACCAGCCTTTCGGCTGATCACCTAAACGTCAAGGTGCAAGGCGAAACCTGGGTTGGAAAAAAATTAAAATATTGTCGTCAAATTAATATTTTCACTTTCTATTGCCTATATGAATTTACATGTATTGCCTGTATGAATATATAGGAAGGAAAGTATTGTTTTCATGTCGATTTTAAGAAATCGAGTTTTCACCGGATCTACACGTTTTCAGACCCCCTGTACCCAAAAAACATGTTTTTAACGATTGGTGTGTGTGTGTGTGTGTGTGTGAACAGAATATCTCAAGAACGGAATGTCGTACGAACTTGAAACATAAGTTACATACCACCGGACCACCGGACCCGACACGAACATTTTCATCAAAATCGGTCAACCGAAAGTAGTAGTTTATTCGTATAATTTTTCACTTTTTTGCAATTTTCTCAGAAACTGGTCCTACGATTTTTTTAAAAATTGCCTGGTTTACTAATTTTTAATTCTCTACAAGGTAGGGTAGGCGTCATGTTTGCTGAAATTCTTGGTGAGGCTGTTTTCTCGTAAAGAAATTGTTTTTTTTTTTAAGATTACGGCTTTAATATAAATTTTAGCGCAAAATTTTATATAATAAAAATTGTAGAGAATTTAAAAACCTACAACTTTTATTTCAAACATTTTTTGTATAACGCTTAGTTTAGCAGTAATTAGCGATTTTCGGTTTTTTTCCCACGAAAACGTGTGAAAAATCGATTTTTGTATAGATTTCGGCTTTAGATTGCATTTTACGACAAAAGTGTATATAATAAAATTTATAGGAAATAAAAAGATTTACAACTTTTATTGAGAGCATTTTTCTCTATAGAGCCTAGTTTAGCGTGAAAGAGTGATTTTCCGTATTTTTAAGCCAAACTGAGTTCGATTTTCATTTTGCGTCTTTCACTCATGATTAAAATAAGATTATGTTTTTGAGGTTAGTTTTTTGTTTATTTCTAATGTTTTATTACTAATGTTAGGTTTGTTGTTAATTATTTGCATTGGCAAGAGAAAGCTGTGTGAGTGTTTCACACCAGATTTTTTGTTTAAAATATTCGTGAGAACATTTTATATTGTTTAAAAATTATATTAATCGACAATTTTTAAGTATACCGGAAATGTTAAAAATTGCAATAATATAAAATGGTAAATTTTTCTGTTGATTTGTTATTATATTTTTTTTAGTAGTTAAAACATAAAAAGTTAAAAGAATTTTGTATGCATCTGCAATAATTAACACAAGCATATTTTTTACTTTCTCTCGATCTACAGTATACAACTTAGAATGACAAATTATATTAACGACTAAACAAAATATTATATAATACAAAGTTTATTTATTTATTTATTTATTTATCTATTTACTTAAGTTTGTTGTTTAGGTGATGAGGCGAAAAGCTGGTTTGAACCTCTAGAGGTTTTACTTAGTAAAACGAGGAGTAAGGTGGTTTACTATTTTTATTACCTTCCTCACTTAGTTGAAAGAGTATGTTTATCAGCATGGTTGGCCTTCTGAAAAGCATCTACTCTCCACCCTGCAAAATGACACCTTCACTTCACTTCATTCACCACAGGGTCTGACTGTACACTATAATGAAATAATGAAATTCATAACTATCAGAGGAGATAACTGTGACTAGTGTCTTATACATCTCTCTACCTCTTCTGTTCTTAAATAGTTCAGTCATATAACTGGCTGACTATGTGATAAAAAGCAGAACTATTTTTTTGTAGCCCTGAAACCAACAGATCGAGTGCAATTAATTTAACACTCCACCTGCCCGTTATGGTCAATTAATTAAATATAGGAAAAATTAGTTTTTACTTTCTCTTGCCTATATGAATATATAGGAAGGAAAGTATTGTTTTCATGTCGATTTTTCGAAATCGAGTTTTCACCGGATCTATACGTTTTCAGACCCCCTGAACCCACACAAACATGTTTTTAGCGATTGGTCTCTGTGTGTGTGTGTGAACAGAATATCTCAAGAACGGAACATCGTACGAACTTGAAACTTGAAACTTAAGTTACATACCACTACCGGACGCGACACGAACATTTTCATCAAAATCGGTCAACCGGAAGTAGTAGTTTATTCGTATAATTTTCCAGTTTTTTGCGATTTTCTCAAAAACTGGTCCTACGATTTTTTTTAAAATCGCCTATTTTACTCAATTTTTTATTCTCTACAAGATAGGGTAGGCGCCATGTTCGCTGAAATTCTCGGTGAGGCTGTTTTCACGTAAAAACGTTGTTTTTTTAAGATTACGGCTTTAATATAAATTTTAGCGCAAAAACTTATATAATAAAAGTTGTAGAGAATTTAAAAATCTACAACTTCTGTTTCAAACATTTTTTTGTATAACGCTTAGTTTAGCGGTAATTTGCGATTTTCTGTTTTTTTTCTCACGAAAACGTGAGAAAAATCGATTTTTTTAACATTTCGGTCTTAGTATGCATTTTACGACAAAAGTGTATATAATTAAATTTATAGAAAACTAAAAGATCTACAACTTTTGTTTAGAGAATTTTTCTCTACAGAGCCTAGTTTAGCGTGAAAGCGTGATTTTCCGTATTTTTAAGCCAAACTGAGTTCGATTGTCATTTTGCGTCATTCACTCATGATTAAAATAAGGTTATGTTTTTGAGGTTAGTTTTTGTTCATTTCTAATGTTTTAATACTAATGTTAGGTTTATTGTTAATTATTTGCATTGGCAAGAGAAAGTTTTGTGAGTGTTTCACACCAGATTTTTTTTTTACTTTCGCACCTGAGCCCATAATAGGCAGGTGGAGTGTTAAATTATTTGCACTCGATCTGCTAGTTTTTAGGGCTATAAAAATAGTTGTGTTTCTTAACACATGATCAGCCAACTATATAGACAAAAGCATTAGACAACAGAAGAGGTAAATTCGTAAAATACACTAGTCAGAGTTGTCTCTTCTGAGAATTGTAATCAATTCCATCATTATACACCCAGATCCTGTGGCGAATGAAGTGAAAGTGTCATTTGCAGGGTGGAAAGTAATAAATAGATGCTTTTCAGAACACCCGGCATGCTGATAAGCATACTTTTGTACTCAGTGAGGAAGGCACCGGTAAACGACCTGACTTTTTTTTACTTTCTCTTGCCTATATGAATATATAGGAAGGAAAGTATTGTTTTCATGTCGATTTTTCGAAATCGAGTTTTCACCGGATCTATACGTTTTCAGACCCCCTGAACCCAAAAAACATGTTTTTAGCGATTGGTCTGTGTGTGTGTGTGTGTGTGAACAGAATATCTCAAGAACGGAACATCGTACGAACTTGAAACTTGAAACTTAAGTTACGTACCACTACCGGACTCGACACGAACATTTTCATCAAAATCGGTCAACCGGAAATGGTAGTTTATTCGTATAATTTTTCACTTTTTTGCGATTTTCTCAAAAACTGGTCCTACGATTTTTTTTAAAATGGCCTGGTTTACTCAATTTTTTATTCTCTACAAGATAGGGTAGGCGTCATGTTCGCTGAAATTCTGGGTGAGGCTGTTTTCACGTAAAGACGTTGTTTTTTTAAGATTACAGCTTTAATATGCATTTTAGCGCAAAACTTTATATAATAAAAGTTGTAGAAAATGTAAAATTCTACAACTTTTATTTCAAACAATTTTTTGTATAACGCTTAGTTTAGCGGTAATTTGCGATTTTCTGTTTTTTTTCTCACGAAAATGTGTGAAAAATTGATTTTTTTAAGATTTCGGCCTTAGTATGCATTTTACGACAAAAGTGTAGGCCTATATAATTTAATTTATAGAAAATTAAAAGATCTACAACTTTTATTTAAAGCATTTTTCTCTACAGAGCCTAGTTTAGAGAGAAAGAGTGATTTTCCGTATTTCTAAGCCAAACTGAGGTTGATTTTCATTTTGCATCATTCACTCATGATTAAAATAAGGTTATGTTTATTGAGGTTAGTTTTTTGTTTATTTCTAATATTTTATTAATAATGTTAGGTTTATTGTTAATTATTTGCATTGGCAAGAGAAAGTTGTGTGAGTGTTTCACACCAGATTTTTTTATTTAGTAAAGCCTGTAGACTAGAGGTTCAAACTGGCCTTTCGGCAGATCACCTATTACTCGTAATTTTAGGTTTAAAATGATTTTTAATTTTGGTTCTTTTCATTATGTTTTTTATGTTGATTTCTTTTATTGTTTATGTGATTTTGTTTTTGCTTCTTTACTAAAGGTGCAAATAGAGTTGCTCTTAAACCGAGGATGAAATATAGGGTCCCGATGCCCCTATCATTCGTTGACAATAGCCATTTGTTCATTAATGAAATGGCTCAGATATTTGGCGATAGATTGCATATTTGATTTTTTTTTTGTTTTTACGTGTTAACTTATTTTTTAACAGCTGATTTTCGGAGACGAAGGTTCCTGGTTCAAATCCTAGTAAAGATAGTTACTTTTATACGGATTTGAATGCTAGACAGTGGTTACCGGTGTACTTTGATGGTTGGGGTTCAATTAACCATACTCTCTCAGGAATGGTCGACCTGAGTCTGTAGAAGACTACACCTCATTTGCACGTCATACATATCATCCTCATCTCATTGGGTCATGGGGTTGCTTATTGTTCTCAATTGAACAGATTGCAACGTACACAAATTAGGGATTACAAAAAAAAACTTATTTTTATTTCGAGACCAATGTTTTTTTAAACTATAAAAACTTGTGTTAATTTATTTGTGTTTGTTTCTGGTTTAGTCAAGTTAATTTTGCTAATCACCACTAAGGTAGTTGTAGAAAATTTAAAAACCTACAATTATAATTTTAAAGCTTTTGTTTCTCAAACGCTTGGTTTAGCAATTAGTCAATTAGTGATTTTTAAATCAAACAGAGATTGATTTTCATTTAGCGTCATTCACTCATAATATTAAAATTTGGTTATATTATTTTCTCTTGCCTATATGAATATATTGGAAGGAAAGTATTGTTTTCATGTCGATTTTAACTAATCCACTCTTCACCTCATGTACACGTAAACAGACCCCCGGAACCCAAAACAGATATTTTTAGCGATTGGTTTGTGTGAGTGTGTGTGTATACACAATATCTGAAGAACAGAACTTCGTACGAACTTGAAACTTAAGTTACATACCACTACCGGACCCGACACGAACATTTTCATCGTAATCGGTCAACCGGAAATAGTAGTTTATTCGTGTAATTTTTCACTTTTTTGCGATTTTTTCAAAAACTAGTTCTACGTGTTTTTTAAAATCGCCTCGTTTACTAAATTTTTTATGCTCTACAAGATAGAGTAGGCGCCATGTTTGCTGAAATTCTTGGTAAGGATGTTTTCACGTAAAAAAATTGTTTTTTAAGATCATGGCTTTAACATGCATTTTAACCCCAAAATTTATGAAATAAAAAATGTAGAAAATTAAAAATCCTGCAACTTTTATTTCAAACATTTTTTTGTATAACGCTTAGTTTAGCAGTAATTAGCAGTTTTGTTTTTTTCACGAAAACGTGTTAAAAATTGATTTTTTAAAGATTTCGGCCTGAGTATGAATTTTACGACAAAAGTGTATATAATCAAATTTATAGAAAGTTAAAAGATCTATAACTTTTATTGAAAGCATTTTTTTCTACAGAGCCTGGTTTAGCGTGAAAGAGTGTTTTTCCGTAATTTTAACCCAAACTGAGGTTGATTTTCATTTTGCGTCTTTTATTCATGGTTAAAATTAGGTTATGTTTATTGAGGTTAGTTTATTGTTTATTTCTATTGTTTTATTAGTAATGTTAGATTATATTGTTCATTATTTGCATTGGCTAGAGAAAGTTGTGTAAGTGTTTCTCAGCAGATTTTTTAAAATTATTAACATTGGCTAGACAAAGACGCGTGAGTATTTCACGTCAAATATTTTTTATCTCTCGTTCTCTACAATGTGTAAAAATAAGGAAAAAAAACTTTAAATTACACTATAGTTATGTAGAGTTGAAATATTTGGACAAGCATAATAGTTAGATGTGTGCATTGTTAATCAGCCTGTAGTTGTGAATGAAGAATGACTAGGCACTTAAATTGTTGGTGTATCAATTCATTAATAACTTCTGAATAATTTGTACAAAAAACGTTCTTGAAGGTCGTCTCAACACACCGCGGTTATTAGCGACCGTCTTTTGTTTATAACAATAGGCTACCTAAAAAACTATAACCAATCCTTACCTTACACAACAAAAAAAAAAATCTGGTGTGAAACACTCACACAACTTTCTCTTGCCAATGCAAATAATTAACACTATAACCTATCATTAGTAATAAACAAAAAACTAACCTTAAAAAAACATAACCTTATTTTAATCATTATATGAAAGACGCAAAATGAAAATCAACCTCAGTTTGGCTTAAAAATACAGAAAGTACAGTTTGGCTTAACAGAACAGAATAATTTGTCATAAACTTAATATTAAAAAAAATCTGGTGTGAAACACTCACACAACTTTCTCTTGCCAATGCAAATAATTTTAACACTATAACCTAAAATTAGTAATAAAACATTAGAAATAAACAATAAACTAACCTCAAAAAACATAACCTTATTTTAATCATAAGTGAAAGACGCAAAATGGAAACGACCTCAGTTTGGCTTAAAAATACAGAGTCACTATTTCACGCTAAACTAGGCTCTGTAGAGAAAAACGCTTAAAATAAAAGTTGTAGATCGTTTAATTTCCTATAAATTTGATTATAGATACTTTTGTCGTAAAATGCATTCTAAGGCCGAAATCTTTTAAAAAATCCATTTTTCACACGTTTTCGTGAGAAAAAAACAGAAAATTGCTAATTACCGCTAAACTTAGAGTTATACAAAAAAATGTTTGAAATAAAAGTTGTAGGACTTTAAATTCTCCACAACTTTTATTATCTAGATTTTTGCCCTAAAATGCATATTAAAGCCGTAATCTTAAAAAAAATAATTTCTTTACGTGAAAACAGCCTCACCGAGAATTTCAGCAAACATGGCGCCTACCCTATCTTGTAGAGCATAAAAAAATTAGTAAGTTATGCGATTTTAAAAAAAATCGTAGGACCAGGTTTTGAGAAAAACGCAAAAAAGTGAAAAATTGCACGAATAAACTACTACTTCCGGTTGACCGATTTTGATGAAAATGTTCGTGTCGGGTCCGGTAGTGGTATGTAACTTATATTTCAAGTTTCAAGTTCGTACTATGTTCCGTTCTTGAGATATTTTGTATACACACACACACACACACACACAGACCAATTGCTAAAAACATGTGTTATTGGGTTCAGGGGGTCTGAAAACGTATAGATCCGGTGAAGAGTGGATTTGTTAAAATCGACATGAAAACAATACTTTCCTTTCTATATATTCATATAGGCAAGAGAAAGTAAAAATAAATTACGATGGCTCAAATGATGATGATAATTACACTGATGGCGGCTGAAAAACGTCTTGTGGAAAGCGGTGTGCCGTGGTAATGTTAAATAAAGAGTCTTCATTTAAATTACAAGATTGTTCCTCAGTATTCTATTGTGAGGCATATGCAATAAAAAACGCTTTTGAAGCCATAACTTTAAGAAGTGTTTTAGATTCCCTTAGGAGTATCGACCAAGATGAACCGATACTTCAAGAGATCATTAACGTCAATCACAAAATAACTAGCAATGACAAAACAATAGTTTTTCTGTGGATTCCTTCCCACCTAGGTATGTTTTACACCATTCGTGTAAGAGAAGAATGCCTTACCATGTAAAACGTAAAAAATTCAGTAAATGAGGCGATTTTTTTTTTTAAATCACAGAAGCCATTTTTGAAAAAATTATAAAAAAAGTTAAATATTTCTTTGGATACTGCATGAAAATTCTTTTCAAAAGGATTGAATTGTGGTTTTATTTAAAGATTCTTTAAGAAAGTTTCTTTGGTTTGCCGGTATTTATTTCCTGGGGAACGAGAAATGTGTAAGTTAGAAAAGTGGTTGACATGTTGTTATTGGAAAGGCCACTGAGGCTAGTTCTTGCATCAATCTGCAACTTCATTTGCACATTCGCGTCGACAGAGGAAGGTTTGCTGGTCTGGTTTACAAGGTTACCGTCTTTAATTTCATCCGGGAATTAATAATAGTTTACAAATTAACTCTGCCAATAAGTTGTTACTTTTATTCCGGTATAGACAGTTTCTTGTTTTCTTGTAAGGCTATTTTTTTGATGGAAGTCAATAATCTTCACATCGTTCACACTGTCAAAGAAAAGTCTGATTTGAAACACTCACACCTATATACCTTTTTACAGAATTTAGATGTTCACAACCACTACACAACAAACAGAATCGATTATTATGTTGCTAATCACAACACTAAATTGTTTGACCAAAAACCAACTAATGCGGGTAGAAAATATATCAATAAATTGCCACAAGGTTTAAAAAGTTGTGACAATTTAAGTCATTTTAAAAAAAAGCTAAAACAATATTTGATCGATGAAACATTTTACAGTATGCACGAATTCCTTTCTAAATAGTTTTGATTGGAAAATATTTAACTTGTAATTAAACAAATATTGTGTACTATTTGATACAAAGGGGTTCATGACAAGCCTACTGAGTTAAGCAGTAGCGGGAAAAAATTATTGGTAAGTGATGAATTTAACTGTTAAAACTCATGCCTTATTCACGTCAAATAATACAGCAAAAGCAGAGATCAAATTGGGTAGTTGTCAAAAATGTAGTTCCCGATAACAAATAAAAAAAAAATTTAAAGAAAGTCGGTTTGTTATTCATTACACCCAGATCTCAAGCGAACCTAGAATTAGGTGTTACAATAGTAACGACATAGTGTAATGAACTCCATGATATTTTTCTCCCCAATTTTTTTCAAAATTCTAATGAAATTGAAATGCTGTGAATACAGCCGGTGTAACAAGTGGAACCCCGTCTAGTGGTCACGAGAATTATAGAGGGTGGTTTAGCATAATATTAATTTATGTAAGGGATGAAAACAACCTGACTGGTATACAGAATCTTATTTTATTGTAATTTCTTTGAGAAAGGTGTAATTGCTATCTTAAGGGGAGCAGACTGATTTTAATAAATAAAAATATTGATTTTTCAATTTTACCACAAATATTGATAGATCGTTTTCCTTTTTTTAAATTGATATATAACACGACATTCGTTGCTTTTTCTGTTGAGAAAAATTATGTTTTTACATCGATGGGGTAAGTAGTGTTTATTTCGATATTTATTCACGTTTTTCATTTTTGTAAATTGAGATTAATAATATAATAATGTTACTACTCTAACATTACGGAGATCGTGTTTACATAAAAATAATAATTTCTAAAACGCATAGGAATCAGCTGTAAAGCAAGATAAAAATATTAGTGTGTTTTTGTTTGTAAGTTAATTCCAATTGGCAATAGGTGTTTCTGTTACGGTATTATGCTTTTACTACATCCGCATTTTCCGTATATTGTATTTTTTGACTTTAGGTACACTTATTTCAGGAACCATCCCACCTAGCAGTGTGAAATTTCACACACTACATTTTAGTACTAAGGTGTGTGTATTTACTCCAGAGGTATTTCAAAAATTTTGGAGTTTTTATTTTTTGGGTGTGTTTTTCATTAAAAAAATGTGGGCTACATATGAACATTTTTTGAGAATAAAAGTCATTTTTAGATTAGATAAAGATAAATGAAAAAGCTCTGGTACAAATTTTTAAAACGGTACTGTAGATAGGTATGCCAAAGGTCAGCTGTGTAGCTTTAACGGTTCCTACAAAAACTCTACCTAAGTTAGTATTGCAGGTATAGGGATAATGAAAATGGTCTGCTCCCCTTAACATTTAAGTGTTCACATAAATTATTCAGTTCACTATGGTTACAATTTTGGACACCCGGTATCTGATTGTTTTGTCCTGTTGTTGTTTGGGTGATCAACCGAAAGGCTGGTTTGAACTCCTACATGCTTTACTAAGTAAAACGAGGAATGAGGTGGTTTACTATTGCCACAACTCACTGACTGGAAAATTATGCTTATCAGCATGCTAGGTCCTCTGAAAAGCATCTATTTTCCACTCTGCAAATGACACCTTCACTTCATTCACCACACAGTCCAACTGTATAATGAAATTCATTACTTTCAGAGGAGGTAACTGTGATTAGTGTCACCTAACACACCTCTACCTCTTCTCTTATTAAATGATTCAGTCATTTTATTGGCTGACCATGTTAAAAGAAACAGAATTATTTATTTTAGCCCTGCAACGAACTGTAAAGTAACCCTGCAACGAGTTGTAAAATAACGGGAGTAATTTAGAATTCTTTCAGCGCATTTTAAGGCTGAGGAACGCTCTTCAGACGTCTAGGCTGTTGTAAACGTAAAGATCAATAGTTGACAATGATTGTGAGCGGTTAATGCGATGGTACATCGCATTAGCCGCATTTATGTGGTATGTGGTAAATACAGAAACATAGCGCATTTATTTATAAGGCTATTAAAGTGTAATAGAGTGGATATTTTTAATGAAAATCTAATTAAAGTAATCAGCTGTTTATTTATTATCGACCTTGACTATTCTTACATTGGAAGATAATAAAAAAGTTATTTCATCTGCTTGATAATTTCATTTGGCGGTGAAGGAAGTTGCTGACAAAGATAAGAATAGAACTAGGCAGAAAGTAATAAAAGAAGACGGATTTTTATTTCATTCGTTGTACCTTTGGTAATGTTTTGATTGGATTAAAATAAAATCCAGTGTGAAATACTCACATGACTTTCTCTTGCTAATGTAAAAAATCTGCTGTGAAACACTCACACAACTTTCTCTTGCTAATATAACCTAACATTAGTAATAAAACATTAGAAATAAACAAACAACTAACCTCAAAAAACATAACCTAATTTTAATCATATAATGAAAGACGCAAAATGAAATTCAACCTCAGTTTGGCTTAAAAATACGGAAAATCCCTCTTCACGCTAAACTAGCCTCTGTACAGAATAATGCTCAAAATAAAAGTAGTAGATCTTTGATTTTCCTATATATTTGATTGTATACACTTTTGTCGTAAAATGCATACCTACTAAGGCCGAAATCTTAAAAAAAATAGATTTTTCACACGTTTTCGTGAGAAAAAAACAGAAAATCGCTAATTACCGCTAAACTAAGCGTTATACAGAAAAATGTTTAAATAAAAGTTGTAGGATTTTTAATTCTCTACATTTTTTATTATATAAATTTTTGTGCTACAATTCAAATTAAAGCCATAATATTAAAAAAACAATTTTTTACGTGAAAACAGCCTCACCAAGAATTTCAGCAAACATGGCGCCTACACTGTCTTGTAGAGCATAAAAAATTTGGTAAACCAGGTGATTTTTAAAAATATCGTAGGACCAGTTTTTGAGAAAATCGCAAAAAAGTGAAAAATTACACGATTAAACTACTACTTCCGGTCGACCGATTTTGATGAAAATGTTCGTGTCGGGTCCGGTAGTGGTATGTAACTTAAGTTTTAAGTTTCAAGTCCGTACGATGTTCCGTTCTTATCGAATATTCTGTTCACACACACACAGACCAATCGCTAAAAACATATTTTTTGGGTTCAAGGGGTCTGAAAACGTGTAGATCCGGTGAAAACTTGATTTTGAAAAATCGACATGAAAACAATACTTTCCTTCCTATATATTCATATAGGCAAGAGAAAGTAAAAATAGAAGAAGGGTCGCAAAAAACGAGAAAAACTACTATACTATTAGGTATCCAGGAGACTCCTTCAACTTCTACGCCGGGGTCCCGGGTTCAGTTCCCGGCCAAGGTCTGGCATTTTTTCATCACTTATCATGTATAGGGTGATTCAAAAAGTATATTAAATTAAGAGATTTATTTTATTGAAAAACTGAAAATAAATACATCAACAAGTTCATCTTACCTTCCGATTTCATGTATGAAAAATGATGTCATGCATGTGTCCTCCTCTACTGCGCTGGCACGCATCAACTCTGTCCATGAAATTGGATATTACTGCACGACAAGTTTCGACTTCCATTTGCCCGATAACCCGTCGAATTTCCTCCTTCAAGTCATTGATGTTTCGGGGTTTATTGGCATACACCAATGACTTCAGATGACCCCAAAGATGAAAGTCACAAGGCGTCAAGTCACACGACCTTGGTGGCCATTGATGGTCGGAATTACGAGAAATTATGCGATCCTGGAACCGTTCACGGAGCAACAACATTGTTTCTCGTGCAGAAACTGAATTTTATACGGGTGATATTGGAGATTGTACCGAAGAATTCTCCGTACAGAAGAACATCGTAAACCCAATTGTTGAGAACGGCGATGTATTGATTTTGCTGGACTAACAGCCACACTGTCACGAACCAACGCAACGTTCTGCTCAGTTCGGCCAGAACGACGACGTCCGGAACTTTTAAGGTCGACTGTTGAACCCGTCTCAAAAAACTTTTTCATGAGCCTGCGAACTGTTGATTCATTCGGTGCTTCATTGCGTCCTAGAGTACCGCGAAGTCGCCTGACAGTAGCCGCATAACTCTCTCCACTCTGGTAAAATGTTTTGACGATTAACACTCGTTGTGCAATAGTAAACTTCTCCATGGTTAGACATAGACTGCGAGAGTACTACACTGCGAACAAGAGAAACTACAACTGAATCGTCAATCGGAATGTTCTCCGAAATAGAAATGAGGTCTAACAATGTTGCCAAACGATAATCAAAAATTTACCAGCCGTTTAAAAACCGGCGCTCTTTTTGAATCACCCGTTATCATCCTTCACACCGTCTGCGTTAGCAGCTATGCAAAACAGTCAGACGTAAAACCAAAAGATTTTGGTGTGAAATACTCACACGTCTTTCTCTTCTATAAATTTTATTTTAAGCATTTTTTTAGCAGATTCTAGTTTAGAATAAATTATAGATTTTTGTATTTTTAATAACTACAGAAGTTAATTTTTATTTTGCGACATTCACTAATGATTAAAATTAGGTTATGGCCATCTCCGTAGCGTAGTGGTTAGCGCGTTAGCCTACCACGCGGAGGTCCCGTGTTCGGTTCCCGGCCAAGGTCTGGAAATTTTCATAAAATTAAAACCCACCGTTAAAATATCCTCCCCACTGTAGTCGCTGATAATGCGACTTTAAATAAATAAACTAAAAAAAAGTTAAGTTAATTTTGCCATTTTTCATTTTGTACTTAAGATTAAACACAGGCCGTACTGCGCTTACAAATAAAACGATTCTGCAGTGGTTAAATCGGTTTAAAGCAACAGGCAGCGTCTTGAAAGGGACATCTCCAGGCAGGCCATCCGTTTCTTAACAGAATGTGGAACGGATCCGAGCATCTTGTTTACGGAGCTCGAAAAGTCATTAGCAAGGCGCAGTTTAGAGCTACAACTGTCTAAGTCTACAGTTCACTAAGTAGTGCGTAAGAGACTTAGATTACGTGCTTATATAAAACAGCTTGCACACGAAATTAAACCCAATTACAGTGTTACATTATCTACATTGGCAAGAGAAAATCGCTTGAATATTTAACACTCGATTTTTTAAATTTTAAGTTTTTTTTAAAATTTATTTAACGTTGCATCAACTGCTGTGGTCATCAGCGATGACGTTGGGGTGTAACTATTGTACAATGGAGTATAAAATGATTTTGTTTTTTGTAACGTATGAAAATATGCCACCGTGCCTGAACGGGATTGGAACCCAGGACCGCATGATGAGAGGCGAGCACGTTACCAACTACGCCAATGCGGCCGGCATTTTAAATTTTGATTAATTTTAAGTTTATGACAAATTATTCTGTTCTGGGTAAAGAATCATAAATGAATATAACGTGGAACTGCTTTGAAGGTCAGCTAGAAAAATAATGCGATTTACCGTCCGTGTATTGTTGTTAATTTTTATACGGAATTGCGGCAACCAAAGGACGCAGTTCTAGGTTAATATCTGACGCTCATTGTTTTTAAAGAGGCGTAGAGGGCTTTCCGGTGGGTGAGCAGATTTCAATTGAGATAAGTAGATTTCATTTTGTTGAAATTAAAACGGTTTTGGTACAGTGCACATAACCATATACAATGCTGTCATGCGTGGGTAATTAACCTAAATGCTAAACACCATTAGTACTGGTAATAGTCGGGTATTATGGTGTAAAAATTATGATTAATCGACTTGGCAAATCTCGAAAACTTTCTAACAAATCTTAAAATAATACCACATCTTCATACAGAGTGATTCATTAAGGAACAAAAATACTTCGGGAGATGAATCCACATTGAAAAAAATCTGGTGTGAAACACTCGCACAACTTTCTTTTGCCAATGCAAATAATTAAAAATAATCCTAACGTTAGTAATAAAACATTAGGAATAAACAAAAACTAACCTCAATAAACATAACCTAATTTTAATCATGAGTGAAAGACGCAAAATGAAAATTAACCACCGTTTGGCTTAAAAATACGGAAAATCACTCTTTCACGCCAAACTATGCTCTGTTGAGAAAAATGCTCTAAATAAAAGTTGTAGATCTTTTAATTTCCTATAAATTTGATTATATTTTTTAGACTTTTAACGTAAAATGCATACAATAGCCGAAAACTTAAAAAAATTGATTTTTCACACGTTTTCGTGAGAAAAAAACAGAAAATCGCTAATCACCGCTAAACTAAGCGTTATACAAAAAAAATTTCGAATAAAAGTTATAGGATTTTAAATTCTCTACAACTTTAATTATATAAATTTTTGCGCTAAAATGCATATTGAAGCTGCAATCTTAAACAAACAATTGTTTTACGTGAAAACAACCTCACCAAGATTTTCAGGAAGCATGGCGCCTACCCTATCTTGTAGAGCATAAAAAAATTGAGTAAACCAGGCGATTTTAAAAAAAATCGTAGGACTAGTTTTTGAGAAAATCGCAAAAAAGTGAAAAATTATACGAATAAACTACTACTTCCGGTTGACGAAAATTTTGATGAAAATGTTCGTGTCGGATCCAGTAGTGGTATGTAACTTAAGTTTCAAGTTTAAAGTTCGTACGATGTTCCATTCTTGAGATATTCTGTTCATACCATGTCACACACACAGACCAATCGCTAAAAACATGATTTTTGGGTTCAGGGGATCTGAAAACGTGTAGATCCGGTGAAAACTCGATATGAAAACAATACTTTCCTTCCTATATAGTCATATAGGCAAGAGAAAGTAATAATGATTAATCGACTTGGCAAATCTCGAAAACTTTCTAACAAATCTTAAAATAATAACACATCTTTATACAGAATGGTTCATTAAGGAACGAAAATACTTCGGGATGTGAATCCACATTGAAAAAAATCTGGTGTGAAACATTCACACAACTTTCTCTTGCCAATGCAAATAATTAACAATAAACCTAACATTAGTAATAAAACATTAGAAATAAACAAAAACTAACCTCAATAAACATAACCTAATTTTAATCATATATTAAAGGCGCAAAATGAAAATCGACCTCAGTTTGGCTTAAAAATACGGAAAATCACTCTTTCACGCTAAAATAGGCTCTGGAGAGAAAAATGCTTTAAATAAAAGTTGTAGATCTTTTAATTTCCTATAAATTTAATTATGTAGGCTACAATTTTGTCGTAAAATGCATACTAAGGCCGAAATCTTTAAAAAAAATCGATTTTTTTACGCGATTTCGTGAGAAAAAAACAGAAAATCGCTAATCACCGCTAAACTAAGCGTCATACAAAAAAATTTTCGAATAAAAGTTATAGGATTTTAAATTCTCTACAAGTTTAATTATATAAATTTTTGCGGTAAAATGCATATTAAAGCCGTAATTTAAAAAAAATTTCTTTACGTGAAAACACCCTCATCGAGAATTTCAGCAAACATGACGCGTACCCTATCTTGTAGAGAATAAAAAATTGAGTAAACCAGGCGATTTTTAAAAAAATCGTAGGACCAGTTTTTGAGAAAATCGCAAAAAAGTGAAAAATTACACGAATAAACTACTACTTCCGGTTGACCGATTTGGATGAAAATGTTCGTGTCGGATCCTGTAGTGGTATGTTACTTAAGTTTTAAGTTTCTACAATGTTTCGTTCTTGAGATATTTTGTATACACACACACAGACCAATCGCTAAAAACATGTTTTTTGGGTTCAGGGGATCTGAAAACGTGTAGATCCGGTGAAAACTCGATTTCGAAAAATCGACATGAAAACAATACTTTCCTTCCTATATAACGGGTGATTCAAAAAGAGCGCCGGTTTTTAAACGGCTGGTAAATTTTTGTTTATCGGTTGGCAACATTGTTAGACCTCATTTCTATTTCGGAGAACATTACGATTGACGATTCAGTTGTAGTTTCTCTTGTTCGCAGTGTAGTATTCTCACAGTCTGTGTCTAACCAGGGAGAAGTTTACTATTGCACAACGAGTGTTAATCGTCAAAACATTTTACCAGAGTGGAGAGAGTTATGCGGCTACTGTCAGGCGACTTCGCGGTACTCTAGGACGTAATGAAGCACCGAATGAATCAACAGTTCGCAGGCTCATGAAAAAGTTTTTTGAGACGGGTTCAACAGTCGACCTTAAAAGTTCTGGACGTCGTCGTTCTGGCCGAACTGAGCAGAACGTTGCGTTGGTTCGTGACAGTGTGGCTGTTAGCCCAGCAAAATCAATACGTCGCCGTTCTCAACAATTGGGTTTACGATGTTCTTCTGTACGGAGAATTCTTCGGTACTATCTCCAATATCACCCGTATAAAATTCAGTTGACGCAACATTTGAAAGTGGCAGACCACCAGAAGAGACGACAGTTTGTTGACTGGGTATTGAGAAAACGGCAGGATGATGACACCTTCGCAAACAAAATTGACGCCTTGTGACTTTCATCTTTGGGGTCATCTGAAGTCATTGGTGTATGCCAATAAACCCCGAAATATCAATGACTTGAAGGAGGAAATTCGACGGGTTATCGGGCAAATGGAAGTCGAAACTTGTCGTGCAGTAATATCCAATTTCATGGACAGAGTTGATGCGTGCCAGCGCAGTAGAGGAGGACACATGCATGACATCATTTTTCATACATGAAATCGGAAGGTAAGATGAACTTGTTGATGTATTTATTTTCAGTTTTTCAATAAAATAAATCTCTTAATTTGATGTATCAAAACCGGCGCTCTTTTCGAATCACCCTATATTTATATAGGCAAGAGAAAGTATAATAAGAAAAAGTTCGTATAAAAATGCTTCGTAAGCATATTATGGCTAGCGAAACATTTTGCTCGGATTTTGGCTCATCCCATGAATAAGTTTGCAATTAAATTTTTAGGTCGTAAAAATGGTGGTTTTACCTATTTTTTACCTGTTGAGTTGTTTTTGCAAACAGCCGTTAAGGCTGGTTTAAACCTCTAGAGATTTTACTAAGTTAAAACGAGGAGTAAGGTGCTTTACTATTGCCTTCCTCAATGAGTTGAAAGAGTATAAATGCTTATCAGCATGCCAGGCCCTCCGAAAATTAGGCCTACATACTTTCCACCCTGCAAATGACACCTTCATTTCATTCATCACAGGGAATGGCTGTGTAATGAAATTCATTTCTTTCAGAGGAGACAACTCTGATTATTGTTTTTACAACTGTACCTCTTCTGTTCTTAAATAGTTTAGTCATATAATTGGCTGACTATATTATAAGAAACAGAACTTTTTTGTAGCTTTGAAACAAACAGATCGAGTGCAATTAATTAAACACTCCACCTGCCCGCTACGGGCGACAAAAATATTTTAACAAGATGAATGTTAATTACTTGTGTAATTACTCACCGAGTTGAAAGAGTATGCTTATCAGCATGCCAGGCTCTTTGAAAAGCACTCACTTTCCACCCTGTAAATGACATCTTCATTTTATCCACCTCAGGGTCTGACTGTATGGTGAAATTCATTACTCTCAGAGCAGGTAACTCTGAATAGTATCTTTTACACCTCTATCTGTTCTGTTCTTTAATGCTACAGTCATATAATTGGATGACTATATGATAAGAAACAGAACTATTTTTTTTAGTCCTGGAATTAACAGATCGAGTGCAATTATTTAACACCCCATCTGCCTGTTATGGGAAAACCACATCTTTACGCAGCGAGATTCATGAAGAACCGGCAATACTTTGAGAGATGAAAAAAATTGTTTTTAATAAAATTTGTAGAACATTCAATTTCTGAGAAAATTAATGTAAACAAAGTCAACTACAAAACAAAAATAGGTTGCAAAAAATCAATTTATTACCATCAAACCACCATTTTTGACTGAAATGTTTGATGGAAAAATAAAATTAAAATTTCATTCTATTAGGTCGTTAATTGTTAACCTTTTAGAGTCAAAAATTGTGGTTTACTTTTCATAATTTTTTTTTCAATTTATTTTTGTCTTGTTGACTTTTTAGATATAACTGGCTGGTGGAGTGTTAAATTATTTACACTCGATCTGCTAGCTCCAGGGCTACAAAAAAATAGTTCTGTTTATTATCACATGGTCAGCCAATTAAATGAGTGAATCATTTAAGAAGAGAAGAGGTAGAGGTGTAAAAGACACTAATCAGAGTAAAGTAATCCTCTGAAAGTAATGAATTTCATTATACAGTTGGACCCTGTGGTGAATGAAGTAAAGGTGTCATTTGCAGGATGGGAAGTAGATACTTTTCAGAGGGCCTGGCATGCTGATAAGCATACCATTTCACTCAGTGAGGAAGGCATGGTGAACCACCTCGCTAGTTTTACTTAGTAAAACCTCTAGAGGTTTAAACTGTCTTTCGGCTTAATACCTAAACAATAATAACAACAAGTTGACTTTATTAAATTAATTTTCTCAGAATTAAATTTTCTACATGTTTTATTAAAAACCTTTATGTGTAAAATAAAACACGGGTTTTCACCTCTATTCGTTCCCTTTTTACTCAATATTTATCCAAAACTACAAAAGATATGGTTGGTTCAGGAACCTGTTTTTTGTTTGTTTGATTCTTAATTAACGGTGTAACAATTTCATTTTATAGGATGAGCTGAAATCCGGGCGAAATTTTTGTCCTTCGAAAGCACACACTGGAGGTGTGTGTGCTTTAAATTTTTTAAAGTAAATAAATTTATATAATAATTTATTTATGCAGACATGGCGCTTACCGCAACTTGTAGAGCACAAAAATATAGTTAGAGGCGATTTTTAAAAAAAAATCGTAGTTGCCGTTTTTGAGAAAATCGCAAAAAGTGAAAAATCGCATAATTAAACTACTCAGTCTACTTTCAATACATCGATTGTGGTGAAAATGTTTGTGTTGGGTCCCCTAGTTATAGTTAGTACTTAACATTAGTTTGAAGGGGGTAGCAACCCAGAAAATGAAAATGAAAACTACAGGCTATAATTCATCATTACATGTTTTAAATGAAAGAGTAATTTACTAGTAATGATCTACCACTTAAACTTGGCCAAAAAATAATTACAGCCCGTAATATAAGGATGGGGGTGGAAAAGCGGGCTTTTACGGGGAATCAAATATCTCAGGAACCAAGAACGATATCAACATGATTCTTTTGCTAAAAAATACAGAAAATTGCTGTCTATTATCTGTTGTATGCGCTTGTATGTATTTTTTCTTACAAGAAATTAATTGAAGAAAAACCATATTTTCAAAAAATGTATTCTATGTATTCATAAATTTTTTTTAAATTAAATCCCTACTAAGTTTTTTGTAATAATCATTCAACAGATAATAGAACAAGAAATTGTAAGCATTTGAAAAAACCATCCAAATACCTCTAGTACAAACCAAAATATTATTAATTCCCAAGAATGTACAATCGTGCAAAACACATTTCTAGAAAACTTAATTTAAAGTTGAAGGACTAATTTCACTCGCCTTGCTAGTGAGCTTTATTTTAAACAGATGTTTTTATAACTTTTTGTCAACGTACAAACAAAGTAAACACATAGTGTGATTTAGAAAATGATGTTTTTTTTTATTCCTAATTTGTGTACGTTGCAATCTGTTCAATTTAGAACAATAAGCAACCCCATGACCCAATGAGATGAGGATGATGAGTATGACGTGTAGTCTTGTACAGACCCAGGCCGACCATTCCTGTGAGAGTATGGTTAATTGCACCCCAACCATCAAAGTACACCGGTAACCACTGTCTAGTATTCAAATCCGTATAAAAGTAACTACCTTTACTAGGATTTGAACCAGGAACCTTCGTCTCCAAAAAATCAGCTTTTAAACAGCTGATTTTGGCGACGACTTTACCTCTAGACCAACCCGGTGGGTTAAAGTTCAACTTAAATGTTACTCTTCAAATAAATGCAAAAAACAATCAAAATTAATAAAAAAATCGTCTTGAGTTGATTACCCCCTTAAGTTTCAACTTCGTACGCTATTCCGTTCTTGAGATATTCTGCACACACACACACACACACACACACACACACACACACACACACACACACAGAGACCCAATCGATAAAAACACTTTTTTTTGGATTTAGAGGGCTGAAAACGTGTATTTTCGGGGATTTGGAAAAATCTACATGAAAACAATACTTTCCTTCCCTATAATAGCCTATATTATTAAATAGGGCAAGAGAAAGTAAAAAGAGCCTGGCATGAATGAATCTAGTGGTAGCTGAGATCAAACTAAGCAAAAATGTCTGTAATTATTTAAAATAAAATGTAAATTATTTACATAACTGTCTACGATATAAACCGGGCACTGGAGACTGCTGTACGATTGTTTTACTGTGTACCAGAAAGGCGTTATAAATAACAGTTATTTGAAACACACACACACACACACAAATCGTTAATCTTAATTAAATAGAATGTTTATTTGTTATTCTCTAAATATGTTATTCACTTAAATAGCTACTAAGTGTTCAAAGTAACAATAGATAGGCCTAACACAAAGAAAAACATCAGCTACAATGAAGTGTTACATGGCCTACAGTTGTAGGCCCACGTAACATAATTATACAAGCTAATGTTATAGCTACACGTCAGAAAAATCTGGTGTGAAACTCTCACACGACTTTCTCTTTCCAATGTTAAAAATTAAACATAAACATAATTTTAATCATGAGTGAATGACACTAAATGAAAATCAAATAAAAAATACGGGAAAACACTAATTGACGCTAAACTAATTAATGCAGGAATGCTTGGCGGCCATCTTTAATCGCCATTTTGGTCGATTTCGCCGGAGTTTTTTTTTGGGAACATTGGATATTCTTGATCAGGAGGTTGAAACGAACACATCGTTGTATGACAAGTTGGGATGTGAGGGGGTCACGGACTATAAGCTTTGTGAAAGAAAATGGTTGAATTAAAAATTGTAGGTTTTTTATTTCTTATTACTGTACTTTAATTATATACACTTTTCTCGTAAAATGTATACTGCAATATTTAAAAATATTAATTTTTTTACCGATTTTGATTGAAAAAAATACAGAAAATCACTTATTGACACTAAACTATAAGCGTTGTACAAAAAAATGTTTGAAATAAAATTGTACGTTTTTAATGTTCTACAATTTTTGTTTACATTATTACCCTGGAATTTGCACGGAGGCCACAATCTTTAAAAAAAAGTTTTTATTTACGAGAACACCATCTCTCCAAGAATTTCAGCAAATATTGCGTTTACCGTATCCTATAAAGCAAAATAAATGAATTAGTAAATGAGGCGATTTAAAAAAAAATTGCAGGAGCCGTTTTAAACCAATTGCAAGAATAAACTACTACTCCCAGTCGACCGATTTTAATAAAATGTTCGCGCCTGGTCCTCTAGTGGTATACCTAACTTTGGTTCCAAGTTTTAACTTCGTAAAATACTCCGTTTTGAGATATTTTGTTCACACACACACACACACACACACACACACACACCAATCGCTATATCACTAAATACAGAATTACACTGATTAACGCTAAACTATAGGCGTTGTACAAAAAAATTTTGAAATAACATTGTAGGTTTTTAATGTTTTACAATTTTTACTTTCTCTTGCCTATATGAATATATAGGAAGGACTATTGTTTTCATGTCGATTTTTCGAAATCGAGTTTTCACCGGATCTATACGTTTTCAGACCCCCTGAACCCAAAAAACATGTTTTTAGCGATTGGTCTGTGTGTGTGTGTGTGTGTGTGTGTGTGAACAGAATATCTCAAGAACGGAACATCGTACGAACTTGAAACTTAAGTTACATATCACTACCGGACCCGACACGAACATTTTCATCAAAATCGGTCAACCGGAAGTAGTAGTTTATTCGTATAATTTTTCACTTTTTTGCGATTTTCTCAAAAACTAGTCTTACGTTTTTTTTTAAAATCAACTAGTTTACTACATTTTTTATGCTCTACAATATAGGGTAGGCGCCATGTTTGCTGAAATTCTGCTTGAGGCTGTTTTTACGTAAAAACATTTTCTTTTTAAGATTGCGGCTTTAATATGCATTTTAGCGCAAAACGTTATATAATAAAAGTTGTAGAGAATGTAAAATTCTACAACTTTTATTTCAAACATTTTTTTGTATAACGCTTAGTTTAGCGGTAATTTGCGATTTTCTGTTTTTTTTTCTCACGAAAACGTGAGAAAAATCGATTTTTTAAACATTTCGGTCTTAGTATGCATTTTACGACAAAAGTGTATATAATTAAATTTATAGAAAATTAAAAGATCTACAACTTTTGTTTAGAGCATTTTTCTCTACAGAGCCTAGTTTAGCGTGAAAGCGTGATTTTCCGTATTTTTAAGCCAAACTGAGTTCGATTGTCATTTTGCGTCATTCACTCATGATTAAAATAAGGTTATGTTTTTGAGGTTAGTTTTTGTTTATTTCTAATATTTTATTAATAATGTTAGGTTTATTATTAATTATTTGCATTGGCAAGAGAAAGTTGTGTGAGTGTTTCATACCAGATTTTTTGTTTACATTATTACCCTAGAATGTGCACTAAGGTCATAATCTTTAAAAAAACCATTTTATTTTACGAGAGCACAATCTCTTCAAGAATTTCAGCAAATATTCTGTTTACCGTATCTTTTAGAGGAAAATGAATGAAGTAGTAAACGAGGTGGTTTAAAAAAAATTGCACGAGACGTTTTCGACCAACTGCAGAATAAACTACTAGGCTACTTCCAGTCGACCGATTTTAATGAAATGTTTGTGCCGGGTCCTAACTTTAGTGGTACCTAACTTTAGTTCCAAGTTTTAACTTCGTACAATACTCCGTTCTTCGGATATTTTGTTCACAAACGCGCGCGCGCACACACACACACCAATCTCTCTAAAACCATGTTTTTGGTTTCAGTGGCCCTGAAAACGTGTATTTCCGGTGAAAATTCGATTTCGAATATCAACATGATAACAATAGACTATTTTCCTTTCCTATACACTCATATTGGGCAAGAAAAAGTAAAAAACACATGCCCGCAACTAAGTTATCGAATAGACCAGGAAATTTAGACAATGCATACGTAAGTAAAAATTTTGGAAAATAAATTACCATTATTTTAATATAATAATTTATGCTATTGCATTCTAATAATATTTGTTTAACCCCATAGTAATAAACATCTCCCTAGATTCAGTCCTGCCTTTAAAGTTAGTTTAGAAAATCATGATTTTAAATTTATTTTAATTTGTTACAGTTGTTTTTGAATGTTGTTTAAGTCATCAGCTGAAATGCTGATTTGAACTTCCAGAGGCTTTACTAAGTAAAAACGGCAAATGACACCAAAAACTTTATTAATTCGGCTATTCCGATTATCCGATTCTTCCGGAAAAAAATAATTGATTTTTACTTTATCTATTGTTGTTTAAGTCAACAGCCGAAAGGCTGGTTTGAACCTCTAGAGATTTTACTAAGTAAACGAGGAGTGAGGTGGTTTATAATTACCTTCCTCACTGAGTTGAAAAGTATGCTTATTAGCATTCCAGGCCCTCTGAAAAGCACACTCCACTCTGCAAATGACACCTTTTCTTCAATCACCACAATATTTGGCTGTATAATGAAATTCATTACTCTCATAGGAGATAACTCTGACTAGTGTCTTTTACACCTGTACCTCTTCTGTTCTTAAATGATTCAGTCATTTAATTGGCTGACCATGTGATAAGAAACACAACTATTTTTTGTAGCCCTGGAGATCAAATGTAAATAATTTTATTTTATTTTATTTTTTTTTTTTTTGTTATCGGGAACTGTACATTGTTGACAACTACCCAATTTTGATAGCTACTTTTTGCTGTATTTTTGTTGATGTGGATTAGACATGAGTTTGAACAGGGACCCCAAGTAGAGTTTGTTCATGGATGGCTGCCAACTGGTCACCATACAAAGTCGCTTGCCCAACCGGTGTTACTTAACAATTAATAGCGACTTTCTACCAGCTGACTGACTGACTGGGCTGGCCCGAAGTCCCGTAAATAATTTAACACTCCACTGTTATGGGTAAGTTTTTTAATAAGAAAAAGTAAAAAAAAACACATAACACAATTTTTTAACTTCATGGGGTTGTTGTTGTTGTTGTTTAGGTGAACAGCCGAAAGACTGGTTTGAACCTGTAGAGGTTTTACAAAGTAAAACGAGGAGTGAGGTGGTTTAATATTGCCACAACTCACTAGTTGAAAGAGTATGCTTATCAGCATGCCAGGCCCTCCGAAAAGCATCTACTTTCCATCCTGCAAATGACACCTTCACTTCATTCACCATAGGGTCTGGCTGTAAAGTGAAATTCATTACTCTCAGAGGAGATAACTCTGACTAGTGTCTTTTACACTTCTACCTCTTCTGTTGTTAAATGGTTCAGTCATATAATTGGCTGACTATGTAATAAGAAACAGAACTATTTTTTTGTAGTCCTAGAACCAACAGATCGAGTGCAATTAATTTAACACTCCATCTGACCATTATGGGCATAACACCCGTTCATGGGGTTATGAAACGTAAAGATAAATTCAAATCCAGTTATTTATAATTTTATATAATCATTAAAGAGCAGGAAAGTAAAAAAAAATCTGGTGTGAAACACTCACACAGCTTTCTCTTGCCAATGCAATAATTGACAATAAACCTAACATTAGTAATAAAACATTTAAAATAAACAAAAAACTAACCTCAAAAACATAACCTTATTTTAATCATGAGTGAAAGACGCAAAATGAAAATCGACCTGTTTGGCCTAAAAATACGGAAAATCACTCTTTCTCTCTAAACTAGGCTCTGTAGAGAAAAATGCTTTAAATATAAGTTGTACATCTTTTAATTTCCTATAAATTTAATTTTATACACTTTTGTTGTAAAATGCATACTAAGGCCGAAATCTTAAAAAAATCGATTTTTCACACGTTTTCGTGAGAAAAAACTGAAAATCGCTAATTACCGCTAAACTAACTACACAAAAAAATTTTTTAAATAAAAGTTGTAGAATTTTAAATTCTCTACAATTTTTATTTTTATACATTTTTGCGCTAAAATGCATATTAAAGCCGTAATCTTAAAAAAAACACTTTTTTTACGTAAAAACAGCCTCACCGAGAATTTCAGCAAACATGGGGCCTACCCTATTTTGTAGAGCATAAAAAATTTAGTAAACCAGGCGATTTTTAAAAAAAATCGTAGGACCAGTTTTTGAGAAAATCGCAAAAAAGTGAAAAATTACACGAATAAACGACTACTTCCGGTTGACCGATTTTGATGAAAATGTTCGTGTCGGGTCCGGTAGTGGTATGCAACTTAAGTTTCAAGTTTCAAGTGCGTACAATGAACCGTTCTTAAAATATTTTGTATATACACACACACACACACAGAACAATCGCTAAAAACATGTTTTTTGGGTTCAGGGGGTCCGAAAACGTGTAGATCCGGTGAAAACTCGATTTCGAAAAATCGACATGAAAACAATACTTTCCTTCCTATATATTCATACAGGCAAGAGAAAGTAAAAATATTAAATAAACACCGAAAAAAATTGGGTGATGTTTGTTCACCAAAGACAATTCCTGATATAAAAATAATTTATAAATTTTAACTCACCTTGGTTGAATCCATATTTGTTTTGAACTCGAAACGTTAAATCTTCAAATTCTATATCCATGTTTTGTTGTAGAAATTTGAGTTGCTATAAAAAATTCGTTCGGGAAAACACTTTCACGATTTTGTTAACATTGGATAAAATTTATGTAGTCACTAAACGATTTGAATAAATTTTTTTAAAAACGGTATATGTTTTAAAAATACCGGTAAGGAGTTATTTGACAGTTCCAGTGAACGTGTGTATTCCAGTTATGTGAGATAGTTTGTGGTACGGCGGTCATCTGTTGATTGAGGTCGGACTGCTGACGGTGATCTGTGGATCACTACTGACCGCTGGCCGTTCCACCACGACGATGACGAAGAGGAGAAGGGAGGTGGCATTTGTGGCGGCTCCACACTCATGTTTCGGTGATTGTTGTAAAGTTACTACTCCGTTCATTTAGTTTTTAATATCTGTTTAGCGCCGTATCATAACAAAGGATCATGTACGGATCATTCGCGTTTTATGAGATGCAGTAGCCGCTCGGTTAACCGAGTTTCGTTTAGCCTAGGGAGTTTAGTTTAGGGAGGCGCAAAGCAGAATTTTTTTTCTCAAATTTTTAAACATTTCTGAATCCATTGATAAATAGGCCTATAATACTTAACATTCTAAATTTTCTTTTATATATTTTTTTTTTTGACTATACAAGTGTCACCGGATGGCGACATTAAGTGGCTAATCTTATTTGTTTGATGGCCCTGAAAAGGGCCGTTTAAGCGGTGGTCGTCTTGATGTGCAGGGTCGGTCGTAGTCGTCGTGGCGGTCGAAGACTGGCCGACACGGCGTGTCGTCGTCCAGCGGAGACATCATCTTCTTCCCTCGCAGTAGTGCGTCGATGGCTGCTTCGTCGGATCCGGTGGGCGTAAGGCTCGGTCGAGGGACCGCTATGAGCATCTATCGCGGCAGCGGGCGATGACGGTCCGGTCGACGGCTTACGGTGACGGATCGGCGAGCGGAAGCATAAGCTTCTCTCTTGCGGAGTCGTCGATTACTCTTCGCTGGAGTCCGGCAGCCGTGTGCCGTGGTGGACGTCTCGTCGATGCTGTAGACTGGTGGAAGTGAATCTCTCTCTGTCTGGATCGGAATTGAATCTCGGCTCAGTGCAGCACTCTTTTTATAGTCACTGAGAGTGCTGTGGTAGAGGGTGGCCATTGGCTCGGCCTTGATGACAAAGGCCTCTGTCGGTGCGCAGCCGAAAAGTTTGTCGGTGCACCGCTAAAGGCTTTTTCGGTAAGCCGCCAAAGGGCCTACCGCGTCGACATAGGCCGGCAACACAGTAAATGATTAATTAGAAGTGGTGGCGGTGACACAAGATAGGCCTATTCTTATTTACAACAAGCAAATTTGATAAAAAAGGATACAAATATTGACAAATTTTAAGAGATTGAGGAGATGGCTGCCCATTGAGAGTACTCCAACCGTAATCATTAAGTTATTTCATAAGTTACTTAATTTTATTTTGTTTTTCTTTAATTTTGACGTCTCCTGATATCACTACTCCAGAGTCGTTTCAGTCTTCGTATAGGGGCAGTTGGTAAATCTGGTGTGTCTAGGTCAGCAATGAGGTAGTTAGGATTATTGAGTAATTTCTTTTTAAATCGTGTGTATGTGCTAAGGAACACATCGTTGATGTATGGGACGTTTACGTCCCTGTGTAGTGTATCGTTTGTTACGTAAACATTTAAAATTTATTTTTTGAAAAATAGTTTGCATTTAAATTTCTTGCTATTTCTTTAGTATGATAATAAAGAATAATAAAGCTAAGAATAATAAAGCTAAGAATAATAAAGCTAATAGTTGTAATTTTTCTGCCGTTTACCAAACATTCTTTTAATTTTTTTTCCTAGAAGGAACATTTTCTCAAAAACTATCGCATCAATTCACTTAAAATTTTTACGCATGGTTTACCTTGCCACTCTACACAACCATGAGTTTTTTTTAGTCACTTCAGTTGACCACGAAAATTTTAAAAATAAAAAATTGCCTCAAATTCCATGTTCTGAATAGTCAGTGACAAAAAGGTTTCTCTTGTGTCACCGTCACCCCCTTTGATTAGGTTCTCTGCTCCCGGCTATCAAAGCTTCCGGCTTAGCGATAGAGGGAGCCGCCAATAGTTCCGAGAGGGGCGGTAGGCTTGTGGCGGCATACCGACAGAGGCCTTTGTCATCTAGGCCGAGCCAGTAACCGCCCTTTACCAAAGCGCTCTCGGCAACTCTATAAAGAACGCTACACTCAACAGAGATTCAATTCCAATCCAAACACGGAGAGATTCAATTCCGATTCAGACAACAGACAAGACGTCTACCACGGCACACGGGTACAGGACTCCAGCGAAGACTAATCGACGACCCCGCAAGAGAGAAGATGATGCTTCCGCTCGCCGACCAGTCACCGTAAGCCGTCGACCGGACCGCTGTGGGCATCGCCCGCTGAAGCGAGCGATGCCCACAGCGGTCCCTCGACCGAGCCTTACGCCCACCGGTCCCAAAGAAGCAGCCATCGACGCACTGCTGCGAGAGAAGAAGATGATGGACGACTACGACCGACGCTTCCCATCAAGACGACCACCGCTTAAACGGCCCTTTTCAGCGCCACCAAAAATTAAAGGTTTTAACTCGCTACTTAATTTCGCTATCCGGTGACACTTTTTAAAATTATTTTTCGTTGTAAAAACTCATGATTTTGTAGCAAAGTAAGTACTGCAGAAACTGTGTTAATTAAACAGGCATTAATTTGACATTTAGTACGAGTACATTACAATGGATGCCATATTCTTTTTAACAATTGAACTTTAAACTTAGGTTTCTATTAATTTTGACGCGGGCATTAGCAGATCGAGTGCAAATAATTTAACACTCCACCTGTCTGGTATGGGCAAATAATAAGAATAACAATAATACGAGTAATCTGTTGGTGATTGAGATTATTCTGATTATTCCAAAACATTTAATTAACAATAGGCTACTAGTAGTCTACGGTACTTTATAATAAACACCGTAATAACTATATAAAAACCTCTTAAAAAAATTATATTCTAAATTAATAATAGTATTAACGTTGCTATTAAAATGTCATTAACAAGTCTAAAATACTAGCAATACTAGTATTCCTAGTATAGGCCTACTAAATATAAGTACAGTAATCGGTTATTCTACGCGGGTGTTACGTTCCAGCGAAACTCCGCGTAAATTAAGACATTTCTTAAATACGATTTTTTGTAAGTATAACTCTATCAATTTCTGTAGTTCTTAAAAATACAAAAAAAAAATCTGGTGTGAAACACTCACACGACTTTCTCTTGCCAATGCAAATAATGAACAATATAACCTAACATTAGAAATAAACAAAAAAAACTAACCTCAAAAACATAACCAAATTTTAATCATGAGTGAAAGACGCAAAATGAAAATTAACCACAGTTTGGCTTAAAAATACGGAAAATCACTCTTTTATGCTAAACTAGGCTCTGTAGAGAAAAATACACTGAATAAAAGTTGTAGATCTTTTAATTTCCTATAAATTTGTTTATATAGTCTACACTTTTGTCGTAAAATGCATACTAAGGCCAAAATCTTTAAAAAAAATCGATTTTTCACACGTTTTCGTGAGAAATAAACAGAAAATCGCTAATTACCGCTAAACTAATCGCTAGGCCCTATACAAAAAAATGTTTGAAATAAAAGTTGTAGGATTTTAAAATCTCTACATTTTTTATTACATAAATTTTTGCGGTGAAATGCATTTATTAAAAGCTGTAATCTTAAAAAAATAACTTTTTTAGGTAAAAACAGCCTCACCAAGAATTTCAGCAAACATGGCACCTACCCTATCTTGTAGAGCATAAAAAATTAAATAATTGAGGTGATTTAAAAAAAATCATAGGACCAGTTTTTGAGAAAATCGCAAAAAGTGAAAAATTATACGAATAAACTACTACTTCCGGTTGACCGATTTTGATGAAAATGTTCATGTCGGATCTGGTAGTGATATGTAACTTTCTTTTTCTTTTTTTGCGCCCTGGAGACTCCAGGAGGAGTATAGGACATGTCGTCAGATATAACACCTGAAATACATATAAGAATCACACAATGTATCACTACTATCAACAAAGAAATTCTTGTACACTATAAAAAGTTTCACTGATCAAGTAATTTTTCAGATTTTTTTTAAAGGAATTCAAATCCTCACGACACTTTAAAGATTGGGGTAATTTATTCATGAATTTTCTTCCTGCATAAGTAGGTTTTTGTTCAAACAATTTTGTGGAGTGATTAGCCCCATGATAATTATTCCTGTTTCTTGTGTTGTGATTGTGAACATTGAAATTCTGCATAAATTTATTTTGCCTAACATACATAATCACCTCAAAAATGTAGAGGGAGGGAACTGTAAGCAATTTAAGCTCCTTAAATAGTGGCCTGCATGAGGTTAGCTGGTTAGCTCCCACCATACACCTAATAGCTTTCTTTTGAATTTTAAAAACCCTATTCATATTACCCATGCTAGAATTACCCCATACTAAAATACCATAACGGATATGAGACAGAATGAGGCCATGATAAGCTGCCATTAGTAATTTTTTATCATTTAATCTGGCGATTTGTTTTAGTGCTAATACCCCAGATGATATTTTACTACAAACTTGATTGATATAGAAGTCCCAAGACAAAGATCTATCTAGAGATACGCCCAGGAACTTCACTGTTTCTACATGCTCTAAACTATTATTATGAATAAATACATCCACTTCTCTACTTTCTTTAACGTTATGTTTATTTTTAAACTGCAAGTACTGACACTTTTTCCCATGAACTGTTAATAACATTTGATTCAAGAACTGTACTACGGACTCTATGTTAACATGTGTATTTACTTCAAGAGCATCTACCAGTAAACTGTTACTGATTACTGAAGTATCATCGGCAAACAACAAAGCTCTGCCATTAGGTATGACTTCTGGTAACCTATTAATATACAATAGAAACAGAATTGGACCTAAAACTGACCCTTGTGGAACGCCTGCTTTGACTTCAAGCTTTCCAGATACAACCTTTGTAAGTTTCCCTCTAACAACCCTAGTTAACTCCACACACTGTAATCTATTAATAAGGTAAGATTGAAACCATTTCAATTCTACATCCCTAACGCCTAATGACTCTAGTGTTTTCAATAAAATTTCATGATCAACACAATCGAAAGCTTTACTCAGATCCAGAAACACTGCCAATGCTTTCTCCCCGGCATCCAATATATCAACTACTTGCTCCACAAGTGAAACAATTGCAGTTTTAGTTGATCTACCTTTTTGGAAACCATGCTGATCCTCTGAGATGATTAGGTTTTCAGTCAAGAAACTGATTAACCTAATAAATACTACCTTTTCAAAAATTTTACTGATTGTGTTTAAAATACTTATGGGCCTATAATTTTCAACTAACTGGCTATCTCCATTCTTAAATATAGGCAATATTTTAGCCTCCTTCAGTTTGTTTGGAAATACACCTGCTTCGAGTGAGAAGTTAATCAAATGAAGGAGAGGAGTAATTAAAAGATGTTTACATTCTTTAACAATTATACTAGAAATCCCATCTAACCCACATGTTTTCTTACTTTTCAAACTATCAATAACTGATTCTAATTCCTCACTTGAAACTAGGCTAAATAAGAATTGATTTACTACGTTGTTCCCTTTTGGATCATAACATCCCACTGTTTCCCCAATCTGTTGTTTAAGTTTTAAAGCTACTTCCTGGTAATATTTGTTAAAATAATTACAAATTTCTACACCATTCTGTATAGGTTCATTGTTTTTGTTAACAATAATAGGTATGTCAGTAAAACCTTTGTTGCTAACTACACTACTAAACTACTAAAATTTCAAGTTTCAAGTTCGTACGATGTTCTGTTCTTGAGATATTCTGTTCACACACACACACACACAGACCAATCGCTAAAAACATGTTTGTGTGGGTTTAGGGGGTCTGAAAACGTATAGATCCGGTGAAGAGTGTATTTGTTGTGATCGACCTGAAAACAATACTTTCCTTCCTATATTCATGTAGGCAAGAGAAAGTAAAAATGACCGCGCTATTGTGTAGACTATACGTATAAGGTAGGGTCTTTTGTTGTAGCCTACAACTATTTGTGGAATAGTCGGCTGCATGTAACACCTTTTATTGTTGACTTGTTTACAATAGTTAAGATTTTTCTAGTACTAATAAAAAATGTTTTTTTGTACTTTATTATTTGTATCGAATTTCTCTGTTTTGCTAGAGTTATCTTTTTGATCGACCTATATAAAGAGACCTCCGAGGCTGTCACTGAGTTAGTATCCGTTTGATCTTTGACGAGTGTTTATTGCGTGGTGGTATCGGGGCGGGCGGGCGGGCGTTATATCAGGTTAACGGTTCCAACGTATTGTTATAGACTACTATCTTATTGTGTATGTGCATTATATTCAGTTTTTGTGTATGTGCTTTGTGTGTAATTGTTTGTAAGTAGTACTAAGTAAATTATTTAAGTTATTTATTGTATTATTCCATTATAATTAGTTTATTATTTATTTTGTAAATCTTTTAGTTGTAATAAATACTTGCAATTTTAAACTTTAATGTATTAATTATTTAATTACCTAGATCCCGAAACGGACCTTAGCGATAAGTGTCACAGTATTATTTTTTGCTAATAACATTAAAGAAGCCGATCAGTTTTTGCACTTCGTATAATGTACCGAATTTGTCCTACTGATACCGCGTATAAGCAAATTTTCTCCGTGTATAATAAATACTTTTGACACTTTTATTTGATCGCGTATAACCAAAACCACGTAAAACAAATCCGCGTTAAATAAGGGACGACTGTATACTATTCTTAGGATGCTATTCTTGATGTAATAAAACGTAGCAATTAAATTATCTGCTCAAAGAAATGGCTCCAATTAAGATTCTTGCTCTATATGATGGCAAATCGATTTTAAAATTTGGTAGTTCTGACAAAGTTGTCTACGTTACCAGATTTTTAAATAATATACTCATGGGTAATGATGAAATTTCACATAAATACCAATTACGTGTCGTGTGTTGCCAAATCATAAAACTGTTAACTACTTTTATGTACTTAAAGCTCTTTATGATTGCGTCACAGATCCTTTCAAGGTCTTTATCCTCGATATTACTAACTTTTATGTTTTTATTTTTTGACTTCAACTTTATTTTTATTTACAAATGTAATTTTTTTCCCACAACGGGCAGGTGGAGTTTTAAATTAATTACACTCGATCTTTTGGTTCTAAGGCTACAATAAATTGTTCTGTTTCTTATCACATAGTCACCCAATTACATGACTGAACTATTTAAGAACAGAAGAGGTACAGGTGTAAAAGACACTAATCAGAGTTATCTCCTCTGAGAGTAATGAATTTCACTATATAGCCAGACCCTGAGGTGAAGGTATCATTTGTAGGGTGGAAAGTGGGTACTTTTCGGAGGGCCTGGAGTGCTGATAAGCATACTTTTCCACTCAGTGAGGAAGGTAATAGTAAACCACATCACTCCTCGTTTTTACTTAGTAAAACCTCTACAGGTTCAAACTAGCCTTTTGACTGTTGACTTAAAAAAAACAATTAACAATTTTAATGCACAATAGTTAATGAGAAGATAAAAGTTTAGGAATGGCGTGAATTTGAATCGATTTCGAGGTGAAATTGTACTAGAAATGTGATGCCAATATTTAAAATGATAATAATTTAATTAATTTTAATAATAATATAATTATAATATATAGTCGTTTAGGTGATCAGCCAAAAGGCTGGTTTGAACGTGTAGAGGTTTTACCAAGGAAAACGAGGAATGAGGTGGTTTACAATTGCCACAACTCACTGAATGGAAAAGTACGCTTATCAGCATGCCGGCCCTCTGACAAGCACATATTTTCCACTCTGCAAATGACACCTTCACTTCATTCACCACAGGGTCCAACTGTATAATGAAATTCATTACTTTCAGAGGAGATAACTCTGATTAGTGTCACAGTACACCTCTACCTCTTCTGTTCTTAAATGATTCAGTCATTTAATTGGCTGACCACATGATAAGAAACACAACTATTTATTTTAGCCCTGCAACTAACAGATTGAGTGTAGGCCCTACACTAAATAAATTGACACTCCACCTGTCTGTTATGGGCTGATATAATATATATATATTTTTTAATGGCCTCCACATCACCCCTTATATTATAATATAATTATAATAATAATTTTAATTTAATTATAATAATTTATGAGCTATGATTATGAATAATTTAGTTTTTATGAAAATTATTTAAAGTCTCATCGGCAGCTTGGTCATTAGCGACTACGGTGGGTTTTACCTTGTTGAAATTTACAGACCCTGGCCGGGAATCGAACCCGGGACCACCGTGTGGTATGCTAGGCGCGCTACCACTACGCTACGGAGACAACCTAATAGTTTTAGTTTTTAAACAAACAGCGGTTTTGCATAGGAAAGGGCAAGAACACTACTTTTTAGAATTCCTGTGTAGATTTTTTTTAAATTCCTAATATGTGTACATTGCAATCTGTTTAATTGAGAACAATAAGCAACCCGATGGATCCAATGAGATGAGGATGATATGTATGACGTGTAAATGAGACTGTGTAGTCTTCTACAGACACACTCACTGAGTATGGTTAATTGAACCCCAACCATCAAAGTACACCAGCAACCACTGTCTAGTATTCAAATCCGTATAAAAGTACCTACCTTTACTAGGATTTCAACCAGGAATCTTCGTCTCCGAAAATCAGCTGTTGAACAGCTGACTCAAGTTTTGTTTTTTTTTTGTTTTTTTGTTTAACGTCCGACTGTTCTGCAATTACTGCTAATGCAGACGGTGAATGATGAAATGATTTTTTGTCACGTATGAAAAAATGCCTTGCCTGAATGGGATTCGAACCCAAGACCGCATGATGAGAGGCGAGCACGTTACCAACTTCGCCAATGCGGCCGGCAGCTGACTCAAGGCGACGACTTTACCTGTGTAGATAGGATGTAAATTTGTTTTTGCCAATTGGAAAACTGAGAAGTATCTGATAGTTAAATACGATTTTATTAACGAAAAGAGTGAATGGAAAAGATGGATGTTTTAATTTAACTGGTAAACCAAACCGGTATGCCACACTTTATCGAAAGCGCTTCTCTTATATCGAAAAATATGCATAAAAATCTCATGTGAAACATTTTTACACTACTTTCTCTTGTAAATCTAAATAATGAATAATAAACCTTAACTTTAATCACGAGTGAAGACGCAAAATGAAAATCAATCTCTGTATAACTAAAAATACTGAAATCTCTAATTGACGCTAAAATAAGCTCTGTACAAAAAACCTACAACTTTTATTTCAAACATTTTATTTGTACACGCTTAGTTTAGCGGTAATTAATGATTTTCTGTTTGTTTCATCAATATCTGTAAGAACATGGATGTTTGTAAAGATTGCGGCCTTAGTAACTATGCATTTTACGCTGAAAGTGTAGCTATACAATCAAAGTTATAGAAGATTAAAAAACCTACAACTATTATTTTAAGCACTTTTCTCTAAAGAGCCTAGTTGATTTTCCGTATTTTTAAGTCGAACGGAGCTTGATTTTCATAATAATAATAACGGGTGATTCAAAAAGAGCGCCGGTTTTTAAACGGCTGGTAAATTTTTGTTTATCGGTTGGCAACATTGTTAAACCTCATTTCTATTTCGGAGAACATTCCGATTGACGATTCAGTTGTAGTTTCTCTTGTTCGCAGTGTAGTACTCTCGCAGTCTGTGTCTAACCATGGAGAAGTTTACTATTGCACAACGAGTGTTAATCGTCAAAACATTTTACCAGAGTGGAGAGAGTTATGCGGCTACTGTCAGGCGACTTCGCGGTACTCTAGGACGTAATGAAGCACCGAATGAATCAACAGTTCGCAGGCTCATGAAAAAGTTTTTTGAGACGGGTTCAACAGTCGACCTTAAAAGTTCTGGACGTCGTCGTTCTGGCCGAACTGAGAAGAACGTTGCGTTGGTTCGTGACAGCATGGCTGTTAGCCTAGCAAAATCAATACGTCGCCGTTCTCAACAATTGGGTTTAAGATGTTCTTCTGTACGGAGAATTCTTCGGTACGATCTCCAATATCACCCGTATAAAATTCAGTTTCTGCACGAGAAACAATGTTGTTGCTCCGTGAACGGTTCCAGGATCGCATCATTTCTCGTAATTCCGACCATCAATGGCCACCAAGGTCGTGTGACTTGACGCCTTGTGACTTTCATCTTTGGGGTCATCTGAAGTCATTGGTTTATGCCAATAAACCCCGAAACATCAATGATGTGAAGGAGGAAATTCGACGGGTTATCGGGCAAATGGAAGTCGAAACTTGCCGTGCAGTAATATCCAATTTCATGGACAGAGTTGATGCGTGCCAGCGCAGTAGAGGAGGACACATGCATGACATCATTTTTCATACATGAAATCGGAAGGTAAGATGAACTTGTTGATGTATTTATTTTCAGTTTTTCAATAAAATAAATCTCTTAATTTGATATATCAAAACCGGCGCTCTTTTTGAATCACCCTATAATAATAATAATAATAGCGCCTTTATTTACAAATAAGAAACAAAATACATGGCTTTGCAATCCTTTTACAGCAAACTAACATAAAAAAAACAACAGCAATAAGAAAAATCTGGTGTGAAACACTCACACGACTTTCTCTTGCCAATGCAAATAATTAACAATATAACCTAATATTACTAATAAAACATTAGAAAAAAACAAATAACTAACTTCCATTAACATAACCTTATACATACTACTACTACATACATGGATATTTTTTGGTTATTTTTTTCGAAGACGCAAAATGAAAATAAATCTTTCTATAACTAAAAATACGGAAATCTCTAATTGACGCTAAAATAAGCTCTGTAGAAAAAACCGACAACTTTTATTTTAACACATACTTTAACTACATATTTATTTTAATTTATTTATTTTATTTATTTTTTATTTTAACTAATACATACTTTATTTAATCATGAGTGAATGACGCAAAATGAAAATTAACCTCAGTTTGGCTTAAAAATACGGAAAATCACTCTTTTACGCTAAACTAGGCTCTGTAGAGAAAAATACACTGAATAAAAGTTGTAGATCTTTTAATTTCCTATAAATTTGTTTATATAGACTACACTTTTGTCGTAAAATGCATACTAAGGCCGAAATCTTTAAAAAAAATCGATTTTTCACACGTTTTCGTGAGAAAAAAACAGAAAATCGCTAATTACCGCTAAACTTAGCGTTATACAAAAAAAAAATGTTCGTAATAAAAGTTGTAGGGTTTTAAATTCTCTACAATTTTTATTATAGACGCAGGCATCCTTGGTCGACGCTACCGGTGGCGGACGCACATTCCGGCACCGGTTAGCCTTCGCCTGCCCGACCGCCGAAGGAAGCCCGTGCTTGCCTGATTGCACCATGGTGAAGACTTGAGTTCAGCGCTGTACCGGAGAATTTTTTTTTTTTTTTTTTTTTTTGGTTTAACGTCCGACTGTTCTGCAATTACTGCTAATGCAGACGGTGAAGGATGAAATGATTTTTGTAACGTATGAAAATATGCCGTCCCTGAACGGGATTCGAATCCAAGACCGCATGATGAGAGGCGAGCACGTTACCAACTACGCCAATGCGGCCGGCGGTTTTCCGCCGGCCGGGGCAGCGGAGAAATGGGACCGGACAAAACCGCCTTGGCCGCGCCAATGGCAGACGGCCTACACCGACCCGAATCTGGGGGCCACCACTGTCACGCTGCACTGGGGATTCAACTGCCTCTGAGAGAGAACTAGGCCTGAACCCAGTAGCCGAGCCGTCACCCTTCGGGCACCGTTCTCAACACGCCGGCTCGCCGCTTTCGACCATCTACAACGGTCCTTTTCAGGGTCAGCCACAAAATACACCAAATGGCCCATTTCAGGGCTACCAATCCGCTACATACAATGGTCCTTCTCAGGACCCCTAACGAATTAAACGGCCCTTTTTAGGGCCACCCAATTCGCAAGGTTTTGCCACGTATCGTTGGTCCCATCGGCGACATTATCTACATTGACAAGAGAAAATCGTGTGAGTGTTTCACCCAAGATTTTATTTTAAATAGGTTATTCTTCCGAAGTTATGTTCCAAATACAGAAAAAATATGATCCTCCACATTATGATAGTTATAGTACGGTATTAATTATCAGAAGTTTGTTGTATCTATTACATTTTGATCAGTTTACAACTTTCCATTTGGCGCATGCGCATCACGTACATTGATAATCACGACTTACATCTTAAATCGTCGTCGGTGCAAGGCTTCTTAAAGTATTGCAGTAATAATAAACAAAACAGTGGGGTTTTTAATCACGTTTTATTGTTTTGTTTTTTTTCATAAATGTGCTAAATAACTACGTCATGTTGTTTTTATCAAACTAACCTACACACTCTTGTTTTTTTTTTTAATTTTACTCGACGATACAATGTTATACAAATCTTATCTGTGTTCTTACAAAATACTGCCACTGTACCCTTGCTTCCCTACGGTTCAATAATTTAAGTCGGTTACATAAAAAATCCTATCTATATTTTCGGTACAGTAAGCATTTTTACTTTCTCTTGCCTATATGAATATATAGGAAGGAAAGTATTGTTTTGTTTCATGTCGATTTTAAGAAATCGAGTTGTCACCGGATCTATACGTTTTCAGACCCCCTGAACCCAAAAAACATGTTTTTAGCGATTGGTGTGTGTGTGTGTGTGTGTGTGTGTGTGCGTGTGTGCGCGCGCGCGCGCGTGTGTGTGTGAACAGAATATCTCAAGAACGGAACATCGTACGAACTTGAAACTTGAAACTTAAGTTACATAATTATTACTACCGGACCCGACACGAACATTTTCATCAAAATCGGTCAACCGGAAGTAGTAGTTTATTCGTGTGATTTTTCACTTTTTTGCGATTTTCTCAAAAACGTTTTCAGACGATTTTTTTTTAAATCGCCTGGTTTACTCAATTTTTTATTCTCTACAAGATAAGGTAGGCGTCATGTTTGCAGAAATTCTGGGTAAACTGTTTTTACGTAAAAACATAGTTTTTTTAAGATTACGGCTTTAATATGCAATTTAGAGCAAAAATTTATATAATAAAAGTGGTAGAGAATTTAAAATTCTACAACTTTTATTTGAAACATTTTTTGTATAACGCTTAGTTTAGCAGTAATTAGCGATTTTCTGTTTTTTTCTCACGAAAACGTGTGAAAAATCGATTTTTTTAACATTTCGGCCTTAGTATGCATTTTATGACTAAAGTGTATATAATAAATTTTATAGTAAATTAAAAGATCTACGACTTTTATTTATAGCATTTTTCACTACAGAGCCTATTTTAGCGTGAAAGAGTGATTTTCCGTATTTTTAAGCCGAACTGAGTTCGATTTTCATTTTGCGTCTTTCATATATGATTAAAATTAGGTTATATTTTTAGAGGTTAGTTATTTGTTTATTACTAATGTTAGGTTATATTGTTAATTATTTGCATTGGCAAGAGAAAGTTGTGTGAGTGTTTCACACCAGATTTTTTTTATTTTCTCTTGCCTGTATAAGTATACAGGACGCCCTTGATAATCCGAACTTATAAAATCCGCGGCTGTTCGGATTACGAAAAATGCGGCCTAGAATTGTTCTTAAATATTTTTCCGTTTTTACTTTCTCTTTCCTATATGAATATATAAGAAGGAAAGTACTGTTTTCATGTCGATTTTAACAAATACACTCTTCACCGGATCTACACGTTTTCAGACCCCATGAATCCAAAAAAACATGTTTTAGCTATTGGTCTGTGTGTCCGTGTGTGTGTGAACAGAATATTTCAATAATGGAACATCGTACGAACTTGAAACTTGAGTTGCATACCACTACCGGACCCGACACGAACATTTTCATCAAAATCGGTCAACCGAAAGTAGTAGTTTATTCGTATAATTTTTCACATTTATGCGATTTTCTCAAAAACTAGTCCTACGATTTTTTTTTAAATCGCCTGATTTACAAAAATTTTTATGCTCTACAAGATAGGGTAGGCGCCATGTTTGCTGAAATTCTTTGTGAGGCTGTTTTTCCGTAAAGAAATTGTTTTTTTAAGATTGCGACTTCATTAGCTTATGCATTTTAGCCCAAAATTTTTAAATTAAAAGTTGTAGACAATTTAAAATCTTACAACTTTTATTTCAAACATTATTTTTATAACGCTTAGTTTAGCGGTAGTTAGCGATTTTCTGTTTTTTCTCTCGGAAACGTGTAAAAAATCGATTTTTTCAGATTCTGGCCTTAGTATGAATTTTACGATAAAAATGTATATAATCAAATTTATACGAAATAAAAAGATCTACAACTTTTATTTAAAGCATTTTTTTCTCTACAGAGCCTAGTTTAGCGTGAAAGAGTGATATCGTATTTTTAAGCCAAACTGAGGTTGATTTTCATTTTGCGTCTTTCACTCATGATTAAAATAAGGTTATGTTTTTTGAGGTTAGTTTTTTGTTTATTTCTAATGTTTTATTATTAATGTTAGGTTATATTGGTCATTATTTGCATTGGCAAGAGAAAATTGTGTGAGTGTATCACACCAGATTTTTATCGTTATAAATACTAATGTAAGATTACATACGAAATATCCACAAAATATGATAAATTATTTTTTTTGTGGGGGCGGATAATAGAAAAGATCTTATTCGAATTATGAAGGTTTAATTTTAAAGGAACAGATAGAGTATGTAGGGGAGTTTTTGGAAGCCGAAATAAGTCCTGTAAATCAATTTTAATTCAAACAACAATTTTATTACTGTATTGATACAAACATTTCAATTTTCTTCTCCTCCTCCTTCTCCTTCTTCTTCTCTTCCTCCTCCTCCTTCTCGTCCTCCTTCTACTTCTCCTCTCTTCCTCCTCCTTTTCTTCTCCTCCTCCTCCTCCTCATTCTTCTTCTCCTTCTACTCCTCCTCCTCCTCCTCCTCATTCTTCTTCTTCTCCTTCTCCTTCTTCTTCTCACAATCAAGGATTAGACTCCTTACACACACAGCCGGTGTAGTCGTCCATTGGCATCAATGTTGCTTTACACACTGAACTGGCCTGGTTTCTAGCTGGTTTGCTGCCTGCCAGGACTGTCGACTAGGCCAGTGGTTCTTGAACTTTTTTGGTGGTGTTACCACTCAATATGTCTTTACATGTTCACTTACCACCAGTGGTTTTCTATCTCAAAATAATTATGTATAAATGTGGTCAAGTGCACAGAAGAAGGGGAGGTGCGCACGTATCATACACTTTTAATACTACTATTAATAAATAATACACACTGATTAGTCGGTGACCACTTTTTATTTATACAAATTAGTGTCCAATCAAATTAATTTTTTGAACTGGCTTAAAACACTTCAAACAAAACCTTTATTCATTATGGTAAAATTAAACAGAAGTAGAAGTACTTTATGAAAAAAAAACGTTCAAACAAAATTATATTTAAAACTCATACATAAAAATGAAACATTATAAGAGGATGTTGCTGCTCGGAAATTCACGGCTCACAACCACAGAGCGTTCACTGATTTAACGGTTTTATTTTCTTTTGGTTGTGTTTATCTTTTGCTCTAGAAAGAATGAATGCAGGAATGATTCCATTTAGGCTGTGTGAAGTGCAAATCTCACACACAAGCATGAATTTTCAATTCTCCTTTTCTCGTAAATGATCAGAAAGATACAAAATTAAAATTCTCTTTCTTCTTCTTCTTCTTCTTCTTCTCCTTCTCCTTTCTCTTCTCTTTCTTCTTTTTCTTCCTCTCCTTTCTCTTCTCCTTCTTCTTCTTCTTCTTCTTTTTCTTCTTCTTCTCCTTCTTCTTCTTCTTCTCCTTCTTCTCCTTCTTCTTTTTCTTCTCCTTCTCCTCCTTCTTCTTCTTCTTCTTCTCCTTCCTCTCGATCTTCTCCTTATTCTTCTTCTCCTTCTCCTTCTTCTTCTTCTTCTGTGGTTGCAATCAAACACAAATACTCGCATGCCACTGGCCACGATCCCATGTACCACCAAGGGTACGCATACAACACTTTGAAAACCGCTGGACTAGACTACCTGATTATTGGCCGCCAGTTTGAATATTACGGTTGTCTAAAGCCAGCAAACCGGCTGTGTGTGTGTAAGGAGTCTTAGGCTTCCGCCTGTTCCCATTCACAACATCGACAAACTACTGAATTATTGCCATCTTTACCGTGGCCTTCCAACTTCTCTTCTCCACACCAGTCTGTATTGAAAAACTCTGAGGAGGATCCTTCCCTCTGGTATTCTATCTATTGCTTGAGTCGCAGCTCCCTCCATGTAGTTGTTGTGGAATGGAGTGAGTGCGTTGTGATAGTAGTGGCAGAATGAATGAGTGTTAGTAGTGTTTCACAGCTGATGCATTTGTAGTGGTAACGTCTACTAACTAGACTAAAAACACATTCTTATCATCCAGCACATTAATTTAACAAATACGTACCGGGTTATTAACTTGGTTGGATTCATAACATTTAACTTACCAATTTATATTAAAATATGTAAATAAATAATTTTGTAATAAATACAAACAAATATGTTAAATACGTTAAGTTTGAAAACGAATGTTTTGTATCAGAGTAATACAACAATTAATTGTTCTCCCAGCATGCAGGTCATTCATTCATTATACCTCACTTGTACCCTTCATCCTGCAACTACACGCGGCTTGGAACCACTCAATAAGTGCTCCCTCCATCAATTACGATATTCTGCAATCTTCTCATTCAGGTTGTTAACCTGTGGTACTAATCCACGACTCACTTCCATAGAGTAGGACTGGGGCAGTCATCACCTTGTGAAATTTTATCTGGGTTTCTTTTCTTGTTTTCCTGCCTACGGTTCTGCTAATATCGCTGCATACTGTTTGGAATATGCCAAATTTCTTCTCTATGTCCAAATCTTGATCAAACCCGATGTCACTACCTACATAATTTCATTTTCACACTTGCTCGAGCTTTACATCATCTATCATAATTACACCTGGTAGGCCATTTACCGGTAAATTCCATTACCTTTCACTTTTTAATAGAAAAATTGAAATCATATTTTTGCATTATTTATTTAAAATATATACAAATCTCTGAAGCTCATTCTCACTCACTTGCAGAATCCACAAATCATCTGTAAACAGTAAATCATTCAGGGAAACGTCACCGTTAGCGTTTTTTCTTAAAACCTATTATTAACTTCCTATACTACTGCCATTTTTATTAAAGAAATCTCCACAAATGGTTGTTTACAGCTTAAAGGGTAGGTTTTGCACCCCCACTTTGACCTATACAGTCATGGGTGGATTTAGGTCTTGATATCTGGGGGGTGCGAACTCACCGGAAGGTATGAGTTATTTGGATACTAAATTTATTATCATCCCAAAAATCTGAGGGTGCGGCGCACCCCCGTACATCCGCCCATGTGTAGTCTATATTACAGAAAATAAAAAAAACTTTTATAAGCGCGTTTCTACTGGGCTTAGTTTAGCGTCAATTTAGTCATTTTCAATATTTTCTTCATAATAATGAAATCCGACAGAAGTTATTTTTAATTTTAAATTCTCCACAGATGATTAAAAAATTAAGTTACGGTTTTTATTTAACATTGTCTGTTACTAAATATTTCAATATTAAATATCCAAAAAGTATTCAAATTTCAATATGTATTATATCAGCTGACTTTATGTCAGTAAACAACATTGCTGGCAACCTTTGTATTGCATATCTTTAATTTAGTTACAAAATTTTTTATTAAGGTCAGATTAAATTACATAAGTTATTCCAATTTGTGTAAGTTTTATTTCATCGTACGTTCTTATTAAATATTTAAGTATTTTTTATTTTCTCTGACATTACTTCGTTTATGTTTCATATAAAACAGATGTTTATATATTAACCAGGTGTTGGTCTGCCAGCCGTTTTGCACCGTACTGTACTTCAGACACCTACAGTTGCCTGAACTCATTCTATAATTGTTGTAACCTTTTATAACCTGCCCAACTATTTTAAGATCGGTGAGAGAGTAAATTTCGAGTTTACTCTCTCGGTGTAGTTTTTTTTTATTTTAGTAACATTAACCGAAACATTATGATATCAGTAAATCCATTAAGAAATTGTAGCCAATAATTATTTTAAATTCGAAACTCGGTTAGATCATGTAATAATAACAACTTTATAATATTATATATATATATATAAATAATAACCTAAAAAATAAATTTAATATACTCGATTTTATTTTAATTTTAATTATGGATGTTTGGAAAGAATTATTGTGTTTTTCTTTTGATGCTCTTTTATTTGGTATAACTTATTCACAGTATGCGTTCTATAACAACACCTTACATCGTGTTAAGGTAAGTTTACATTGTAAATCTTTATTTCTGGATTAATATTTGTAGTATTAAAGCGTTTGATAATGTTGTTGTACTATTATAATTTTGTGTACTAATTGTTTTTTAAGTTTTAAAGTTTATATTTCTATATGTGCGGTAGGTTAGGTAAAAATGTGTTGGTTATATACCTACCCTTGTTATCAGTTATTAACCCATTATAGGGCAGTACTACGGGGAAAAATACACAAATGTTGTGAAATTTAAACCAAATTTTGTTTTATAGGGACTTTAATATTATATTTCTAGTGCCATTACAGAAAGATATTTCTGTTCTTTTTTTATGTCAAGCCCTGGTAAGTATACTTACCAAGGAATGTTTATTGAAATGGGAATCACATAATATTTAGTGGTAAGAATGCTTTTAAAAACAACCTGTAGGCCTTTATAACCGAAAAATGTAAACGGTCACTGTGCGCCAATTTCAATATGTGGATAGTTGGCAAGTAATGCTTAGTTTAGCAGTAATTAGTGAGTGATCTTCTGTTTTTATTTCCATGAAAATCTGTAAAAAAATGGATAATTTAAAATTTTGGTCTTAGTATGCAATTAACGACAAAAGTGTATATAATCAAATTTCTGCCCATAACGGACAGGTAGAGTGTCAAATTATTTACACTGACTCTGTTCGTTGCAGGGCTAAAATAAATAGTTCTGTTTCTTATCACATGGTCAGCCAATTAAATGACTGAATCATTTAATAAGAGAAGAGGTAGAGGTGTGTTAGGTGACACTAATCAGAGTTATCTCCTCTGAAAGTAATGAATTTCAGTATACAGCCAGACCCTGTGGTGAATGAAGTGAAGGTGTCATTTGCAGAGTGGAAAATATGTGCTTTTCAGAGGGCCCGGCATGGTGATAAGCGTACTTTTCCACTCAGTGAGTTGTGGCAATGGTAAACCACCTCACTCATTGTTTTACTTAGTTAAACCTCTACACGTTCAAACCAGCCTTTTGGCTGATGACCTAAACAACAACAATCAAATTTATAAGAAATTAAAAGATTTATTAATTTTATTTAAAGCATTTTTTTCTGCAAAGCCTAGTTTAGTGTGAAAGAGTGATTTTCCGTATTATTAATTCAAACTAAGGTTGGTTTTCATTTTGGATCATTCACTCACAATTAAAATAAGGTTATGTTTTTTTGTTTATTACTAATGTTCGGTTATATTGTTCATTATTTGCATTGGCAAGAGAAAGGTGTGTGAGTGTTTCACAGCTGATTTTTTTTTAAGTCTCATCAGCATCTTTGTTATTAGCGACTACTTTCAGAAATGACACAATTGGTTTGGATTTGTAATAATTTCCAAATCCTGGCCGGGAATCGAACTTCAGTTTTTTTTTTTATTGCGTCCAGGAGGAGTATAGGACACATCAGTTATAACACCTGAAATACATTTAAGAATCACACAATGTATCACTACTATCTACAATTCAGCCGTTGTTAGTTTGCTCCTACTGTCAACAAACCAAAGCCAGCTACTACAGGGTGTACGCTAGAGTCTGCGACTTTACGGATGTCGTATTCCTATTAAGTTAACTATTTTTTAAATTATAAGTACTTAAAACATCAGTCATGATATGTTGTAGGCCTAGCTAATTCATTTATAAAAATACTTTTAAAAGTATTTTGTATTTAAATACTTTTGAAAGTTTTTTGTTGTTACTTTTTAATCAGCGTGTACACATTTTGATATAATGCGCATGCTCAGTGACATCATTATTTGTTTACATTAGGAGCAAACTAAGAGAGGCTGGACTATAGAAAGAAATTTTTGTACGCTATAAAAAATTTCACTTAAGTAATTTTTCAAAATTTTTTTAAAGCAATGCAAACGATCACAACATTTTAAAAGTTGGAGTAATTTATTCATGAATTTTCTGCCTGCCTAAAAAGGTTTTTGTTGAAACAATTTTGTGGAATGATTAGCCACATAATAATCATATCTGTTTCTCGTTTTATGATTGTGAACATTGAAATTTTGCATAAAATTGTTTTGTTTAATATTCTTAATCACCTGAAAAATGTAGAGAGAGGGAACTAAAAGCAATTTAAGCTCGTTAAATAGTGGTGTGGATGAGGTTACCCGGTTAATTCCCACCATACACCTAATAGCTTTCTTTTGAATTTTAAAAACCCTATTCAGTTCTTTTGTTTGGTAAGCTGGCACGTTAACCACTACGCCATGGAAGCGGCCAAAAAAAAAATTTTTTATATTAGGATATATAAAATAAAATACCTTGAAAATAAAGTACTCGTATACAAAGTTATACTCAAACCAATTTGGATGTATGGGTTAGAGCTATGGGGTACAGCTGGTTTATCAATTATAAAAATACTGCAGCGCTTTCAATCAAAATGCCTGAGACTGATCACTGCAGCGCCATGGTACGTAACAAATGAAATACTACACAACAGTGGCGGATACAGACTTTGCGGGGCCCTGGGCAATTGACTTTGGTGGGGCCCTACTTACCGAGGGGTCCCCCAGGATTTTTTTATGATTAGCCCTAAAAATGTGTTTTTTCTAATATATAATATTAATTCTCGAATTTTCTATAGATTAAAAATATTCCATTCTCTATTCAATCCGAGCCATTTTAGGCCCCGGAGAGGTCAACAAATGATAACAAGAAATATCTGATTTTGGTTTTATTTAAGTATTTCAAATTGATTCACTATTTGCTTGGTTCTGGGTCTGGTTTAAGGGGTCGCGATTCTAACTGACCTGCGTTTTTTCGGTTTGGTCCAAATTGCAGGGCCCCGCTGACTCGCCCGGCCCATTTCTGCGGGCTTCTCTTAGTATTTCACACTGATGCAATAACTTTGGAGTGATAAATTTCAATATAAAAGATTTCTATCACTCTTTTTACTCTTTACTCGCTTATGGGCTGGTTGAGCTTAAAAGGGCCTCGCGCTTCTAACCGACCGACCAGACCTGCGTTTTGTTAGGTCCAGGCCGTGCCCCGGGGCCCCGGGCGGTTGCCCGGTCCTGGATCCGCCCCTGCTACACAATGACCTAAACCTGCCCTTCATAAAAGAAGAAATTAAACAACATAGCGAAAAACATTTACAAAAACTAGAAGACCATCAGAATCCATTAGCGATTAACCCTCCTTGACAACAGCGAAGATATTCACAGACTGAAACGCTTTAAACCATTGGACTTAACCTCTAAGATTTTGTTAGTCATTTAAATTTTTTTTTTATCTTTTCTACTTCAACTCCTAATCATCGGCATCTCATAATTGGTGTCGTTTTCATCTCTACCATCGTCATTGTCATCTCCAAATTCAACTCTTTGTGTTTCGGGATGTTGATTCACGGTTCGTCAAGTTTGATTTTGTATAGATATTTTTGTTTCTTCACAATTTGGTCTTTTTCAAACACACTACTGAGTGTCGTTTGTGTTTTAATTGTAAGGACATTACTCAGATTTTCTCATATTTGCTTAAAGTTATTGTATTTATTAACCGATTGCAAAAGAATTACTATACTGTTAAAAAAATAAAAAAAATATTAAGATAAGAATGTGGATATCACCATTGACTTTCAAATGACACAACACTGTTGACGTATAGTCCAGCCTCTGTTAGTTTGCTCCTAATGTAAACAAATAATGACGTCACTGAGCATTCGCATTGTATCAAAATGTGTACACGTTGATTAAAAAGTAACAACAAAACACTTTCAAAAGTATTTAAATACAAAATACGTTTAAAAGTATTTTTATAAATGAAATTGTTAGGCCTACATCATATTATCATGACTGATGTTTTTAGTACTTTAAGTACTTCAAATTTAAAAATCTGGTGTGAAACACTCACACAACTTTCTCTTGTCAATGCAAATAATTAACAATAAACCTAACATTAGTAATAAAGCATTAGAAATAAACAAAAAACTAACCTCAATAAACATAACTTAATTTTAATCATACATGAAAGACGCAAAATGAAAATCAACCTCAGTTTGGCTGAAAAATACGGAAAATCACTCTTTCACACTAAACTACTCTCTGTAGAGAAAAATGCTCTAAATAAAATTTGTAGAACTTTTAATTTTCTATAAATTTGATTATAAACACTTTTGTCATAAAATGAATACTAAGGCCAAAATCTTAAAAAATCGATTTTTCACACTTTTTCGTGAGAAAAAACAGAAAATCGCTAATTACCGCTAAAATAAGCGTTATACAAAACAATGTTTGAAATAAAAGTTGTAGAATTTTAAATTCTCTATATTTTTTATTATATAAATTTTTGCGCTATAATACATATTAAAGCCTTAATCTTAAAAAAACACGTATTTTACGTAAAAACAGCCTCACCAAGAATTTCAGCAAACATGGCGCCTACCCAATCTTGTAGAGAATAAAAAATTGAGTAAACCAGGCGATTTTAAAAAAAATTGTAGGACCAGTTTTTGAGAAAATCGCAAAAAAGTGAAAAATTATACGAATAAACTACTACTTCCGGTTGACCGATTTTGATAAAAATGTTCGTGTCAGGTCTGGTAGTAGTATGTAACTTAAGTTTCAAGTTCGTACGTTGTTCCGTTCTTGAGATATTTTGTGTATACACACACACACACACACACACACAGACCAATCGCTAAAAACATGTTTGTGTGAGTTCAGGGGGTCTGAAAACGTATAGATCCGGTGAAAACTCGATTTCTTTAAAATCGAAATGAAAACAATACTTTCCTTCCTATATATTCATATAGGCAAGAGAAAGTAAAAATAGTTAACTTAATAGGAATACAACATCTGTAAAGTGGGAGACTCTAGCGTGCACCCTGTAGTAGGTGGCTTTTGTTTGTTGACAGTAGGAGGAGCAAACTAACAACGGCTCAACTGTAGGTATTTTGTACAATGAGAGTGTATTGGATAATGTGATATGCCAAATAATTTGTTTTGTTTTTGTTTTGTCTTTTAACAGAAAGCGGACGGATTAGGGATTAATCCAGATCCGGAGAAATTATCGAAAGAAGAAAAAGAAAATGTTATCGTCAGAGGTAGTGTTGCCGCTCTTACAAACGATTTAGTTCATAGTTTTCATTCGCCGCAAGCTAGCGGAGTCGTCCAAAAGATCACTGTTACTGAACATAACGTCTCGAAAAATGCCACTGGATTCTGGTTTGAATGATTTTTTGTTTTATTGTTTACTAATTTTTAATTCACATTATCAGGATTGATTGTTTTATTTTTTTTTAACACAAATGAATCAGTCATTTCAGAAAGCCCATATGTCAAAAAAACTAACTTTTGGAAAAATTAAAAAACTTTAATGTTTTATTATTTAAATTTATTATTTCTATTTTATATAATGAATTTCACTAACCTTCCTTTTTAACTGCGTCAACTTTTATTTTCACTTACACATGTTTCGGTGGATCCACCATCATCAGAGTAAATAACATATATTGAAACTAAAAACTTTATTTATTAAAAATCTACAGAAGATGATACATCTTCAGTCATTTGTATAAAACTGACTTTGTATAAAGCTGACTGTCAGTTTTATACAAATGACTGAAGATGTATCATCTTCTGTAGATTTTTAATAAATAAAGTTTTTAGTTTCAATTATATGTTTATATATTATATAGTTGAAAAAGGACTTGCTTACTGAACAAGGCATCTCTTGTGCTAAGACCGTTCATAAAGCTAAACTGTGTTGATGATACGTAATTTGTTTTTTTTACTTTCTCTTGTCTATATAAATATATAGGAAGGAAAGTATTGTTTTCATGTCGATTTTTCAAAATCGAGTTTTCACTGGATCTACCTGTTTTCGGACCCCCTGAACCCAAAAAATATGTTTTTAGCGATTGGTCTGTGTGTGTGTTAACAGAATATCTCAAGAACAGAACAACGTACGAACTTGAAACTTAAGTTACATACCACTACCGGACCCTACACGAACATTTTCATCAAAATCGGTCAACCGGAAGTAGTAGTTTATTCGTGTCATTTTCACTTTTTTGCGATTTTCTCAAAAACTGGTTTTACGATTTTTTTAAAAATCGCCTGGTTTACTCAATTTTTTATTCTCTACAAGATAGGGTAGGCGTCATGTTTGCTGAAATTCTGGGTGAGGCGGTTTTCACGTAAAAACATAGTTTTTTTTAAAGATTATGGCTGTAATATGCGATTTAGCGAAAAAATTTATATAATAAAAGTTGTAGAGAATTTAAAATCATACAACTTTTATTTCAAACATTTTTTTTTGTATAATGCTTAGTTTAGCGGTAATTAGCAATTTTCTGTTTTTTTCCTCACGAAAACATGTAAAAAATCTATTGTTTTAATATTTCGGCCTTAGTATGTATTTTATGGCAGAAGTGTATATAATAAAATTTATAGGAAATTAAAAGATCTACAACTTTTATTTATAGCATTTTTCTCTACAGAGCCTAGTTTAGCGTGAAAGAGTGATTTTCTGTATTTTTAAGGCAAACTGAGATCGATTTTCATTTTGCGTCTTTCATATATGATTAAAATAAGGTTAGTTTTTTGTTTATTTCTAATGTTTTATTACTAATATTAGGTTTATTGTTAATTATTTGCATTGGCAAGAGAAAGTTGTGTGAGTGTTTCACGCCAGATTTTTTTTCATTCATTTTCAGGTCGGACACGAAACATTTAATACAAGAAGTGACGAATACGGTGCCGTTTGTATTGAAGGATGGCAAATATGTGGTGGAAGTGGTCGACGTCAGAGATTCTTACATATTAGATTTAGAAACGGTCGCTGCCAAATTTGAACCGACTCGATTGAACACTCTGGACAGTATTTTAGGGTTCTTCAGCGGTGTCAGACAACGTGGCATCGAAACTACTGAAGAGATGATGAAGGAAGGAACAGTTGTTACTGGTATTGTTCTTTATTTTTATATCCTTAGTCCGCAAGAATAATGTCATTACTCAAAAATATACATTTTTTAGGAGAAAAAAATGAAATTTCCATTTTTTCAATTTTATAAAATTCTAAGATCCTTATACTAGTGGTGGGAAATAAAGCTATTTTTTGATTACATTGTTGAAAAGAACAGTCTGCTTAATAACAGGATTCTATTTTTTTTACTTTCTCTTGCCTATATGGATATATAGGAAGGAAAGTATTGTTTTCATGTCGATCACAACAAATACACTCTTCACCGGAATATACACGTAAACAGACCACCTGAAGCCAAAAAACATGTTTTTAGCAATTGGTCTGTGTGTGTGTGAACAAAATATCTCAAGAACGGAACATTGTACAAACTTGAAATTCAGAACTTAAGTTACATACCACTACCGGACCCAACACGAACATTTTCATAAAAATCGGTTAACCAGAAGTAATAGTTTATTCATATAATTTTTCACTTTTTTGCAATTTTCTTAAAAACTGGTCCTACAATTTTTTTTTTTAAATCACCTGGTTTATTCAATTTCTTATTCTCTACAAGATAAAGTAGGCGCCATGTTTGCTGAAATTCCCGGTGAGGCTGTTTTTACGTAAAACAATTGATTTTTAAGATTACGGTTTTAATATGCATTTAAGCGTAAAAATGTATATAATAGAAGTTGTAGAAAATTAAAAATTCTACAACTTTTATTTTAAAAATTATTTTGTATAACGCTTAGTTTAGCGGTAATTAGCGATTTTCTGTTTTTCTCACGAAAACGTGTGAAAAATCGATTTTTTAAGATTTCGGCCTTAGTATGCAGTTCACGACAAAAGTGTATATAATCAAATTTGTAGGAAATTAAAAGATCTACAACTTTTATTTAGAGCATTTTTCTCTGCTGAGCCTAGTTTAGCGTGAAAGAGTGATTTTCCGTATTTTTAAGCCAAACTGAGTTCGATTTTCATTGTGCGCCATTCACTCATGATTAAAATAAGGTTATGTTTATTGAGGTTAGTTTTGTTGTTTATTTCTAATGTTTTATTACTAATGTTGGGTTATATTGTTTAAATTATTTGCATTGGCAAGAGAAAGTTGTGTCAGTGTTTCATGCTAGATTTTTTGATATAGTGTTAGTGAAAATCACAGCCTGCTTGATAACAGGATTCTATAATGTGTTATTAAAATAACACAACTTGATCATCATCCAGCGTACAATACAGTATAGTAGAATAATAGGTAACATGCGGAAAAGAAGTGAACTAAATTATTCACTAACTGGTAGATTTTCTGTACAAAGGTTTTTTTGGTACAGAAAATGGTTGCCAAAATAAACCGTCTGGTGGCAACATCATGACTCGCTGGACGGTTTGTTTTGAGTATTGACTTGGTTTAACCCTTTCACTGCCAAACACGAGTATACACGTAGTGGACTTAGCACACTTACACGCCAAACACGAGTTAACTCGTTTCAATGTTTTAAATCGTATCGCCAAACACGATTTAACTCGATTGGCATTGAAAGTGTTTGAATTGCCTCCAGTAAGGCCGAGCGCAAGTTGAGACACATGGTGACGTAGGGTAACGCAGGACAGAATCGTCTGCGCGCAGGGAGAGCGAAAGTTGAGGTGCAGTTGTGTTATCGCTGCGGTTTGTTCCTAGTGTTTAGAATGTGTGCGATGAATGCAGTGTACTCGTATATTAATTCATTACTAAGTTCAGAATCGAATTCTGATTGACTAAACGAATACGAATTAATTGCAAAATTATTTCATAAAAAGCTTCCGGAAAACAGCTATTTGAGAAAAAGAAAGAGCTACGGAGAATTCGTCCTTAAGGAGGAATTTTGTGATGAAAACTCTAATATCTTTGGCTATTTGGTCCCAAGTCTCCAATTTCAATTTCGTTTTCAAATAGTCCTGATTCGAGATGTCATACAAAACTGGTCTTTCTCGAACTGCCTCAGTAATATTTTTTCCTCCATTGTACAAACACAAGCCATCAAAACTACAACTTTTCAATAAAACAAACACGAGCTGCGGTACTCACTAGTGAAAACTGCGGCAGGAGCACAAACCTTCGCAGGGTGAGGTGACGCAGGAACTGCCCCACCACACCTTGTGTGTCAACATGCACTATTGTATCAATTTGAGAGATTCACAGAAACTGCTGGTGACTCACCTTACCTCACGTCACGGAGCTGCATCTTAACTTGCGCTCGGCCCAAGTGTTACCACCTGTATTTATGCATTTACTGCTGACTGTCTTTCCTCTTCGTCGACGAAATCAAGTACGTAGTAGAGATATTTTCATTTCTGTGCTGCTTTTTACTTTCTCTTGCCTATATGAATATATAGGAAGGAAAGTATTGTTTTCATGTCCATCACAACAAATACACTATTCATCGGATCTACACGTAAACAGACCCCTGAACCCAAAAAATATGTTTTTAGCGATTGGTCTGTGTCTGTGTTTGTGTATACAGAATATCTCAAGAACGGAACATCATACGAACTTGAAACTACATACCGCAACTGGACCAGATACGAACATTTTCATCAAAATCGGTCAACCGGAAGTATTAGATTATTCGTGTCATTTTTCACTTATTGCGATTTTCTCAAAAACTGCTCCTACAATTTTTTTTTAAAAAAATCCCTCGTTTACTACATTTTTTTATGCTCTACAAGATAGCTTAGGTGCCATGTCTGCTGAAATTCTTGGTGAGGCTGTTTTCTCAAAGAAAATTGATTTTTTATGATTTGGATTTCAATATGCATTTTAGCGTGAAATGAATATGAAAAAAATGTAGAGAATTTAAAATCTACAACTTTTATATCAAACTTTTTTTTGTATAACGCTTAGTTTAGCAGTAATTAGCAATTTTCTGTTTTTTTTTCACACGAAAACGCGTAAAAAAATGAATTTCTTAAGATTTCAGCCTTAGTATGCATTTTAAGACAAAAGTGTATACAATCAGATTTATAGAAAATTAAAAGATCTACAACTTTTATTGTGAGAATTTTTCTCTACAGAGCTTAGTTTAGCGTAAAAAAGTAATTTTCCGCATTTTTACTAATGTTACGTTATATTGTTGATTATTTACACTGGCAAGAGAAAGTCGTGTGAGTGTTTCACACCAGATTTTTGTAATCTGAACAGCCACAGATTTTTATAAGTTTGGATTATCCAGGGCCGCCTGTATATAGATGCAGTCGTCAGTATTATATTAACACGTTGAGTATTTGTTGTTGTTTAGGTGATCAGCCTGTAGGCTGGTTTGAATGTGTAGAGGTTTTACTAAGTAAAACGAGGAGTCAGGTGGTTTACCATTGCCACAACTCACCGAATGGAAAAGTACGCTTATCAGCATGCCGGGCCCTCTGAAAAGCACATATTTTCCACTCTGTAAATGACACCTTCACTTCATTCACCACAGGGTCCAACTGTATAATGAAATTCATTACTGTCAGAGGAGATAACACTGTGTTCAGTGTCACAGTACACCTCTACCTCTTCTGTTGTTAAATGATTCACTCATTTAATTGGCTGACCATGTGATAAGAAACACAACTATTTATTTTAGCCCTGCAACGAATAGATTGAGTGTAAATAATTTGACACTCCACCTGCAGTCTGTTATGGGCAGTTGAGTATATTTATACGGAGATATTGTAATGTTTCAGGTATTGGTGAACTGTCGGTGATAAATGGTATGAAAACATTAGGGCCACCATCCGATGGCAGCGCTTATATATTGACTGTGACACCCGTCTCCAGTCTAATGAGAAGGCTCAAGGAAGAACAAAGCACTATGAGGTAAATCGTTACATTCATCCTGACACCAATTTTATTGCACTTTAGGAGGCTTTGATATGTCACACGTTGTCATTAATATTTTTTTTTTTTTTGAGTGATGATGCCTACATAAGCCTTGTGCTTGTGCGTAGGTAATGATATGTGGTGATTTACAGATGATAAAAATACCAGACCTGACCGGGAATCGAACCCGGGACCCCAGCATAGTAGCCAGTCGCGCTGACCACTACACCACGGGCCGGAAATTATTATATTATATTATTTGGTTGCCAATTTACTAATGTCTGTACAGTATTCAGATGAACTAAAGTCTCCTAGCCGTGGGAGTGAGAGAATGCATAACGCTCTCACTCACACAAGCCATTCCAATAACATTGTCGTGTAACAACTCATTGTTGTGAGCAAGCGTTTATGCATACAGTAAACTAACAAGCAAGATTACGACTGTAGTATGTTTTCAGATTTGGATTATAATGGTAAAGACCTTTGGATGCATGCGTAGTTATGCTACATATCTCCCTCTCACTCACTCGGCTATGGGACATTAGTTCATCTGATATCTGTATCAATAAGCAATATAGTCAACTGTATAAGCTCACAGTTCCTTCTATGTACATTTTTAAAGCGATAATGTACGTGAAGCAAATTACCTTTTTACAGAATTTAGAGGTTCACAACCACTACACGAGAAACAGAATTGATTATTATGTTGCTAATCACAACACTAAATTGTTTGAGCAAAAACCAACTTATGCAGGTAGGAAATAGATCAATAAATTGCCTCAAGGTTTAAAAAGTTGTGATAATTTAAGTTATTTTTAAAAAAAGCTAAAACAATATTTCATTGATGAAATATTTTACAATGTTCACTAATTCATTTATAAATAGTTTTGGTTGAAAAGTAGTTAACTTCTAATGAAACAAATATTGGGTACTATTTGATACAAAGGAGTTCATGACAAACCTACTGAGTTAAGCAGTAGCGGGAAAAAATTATTGGCAAGTGATGAATTTATCATTGGTGATAAACTTTTTGTTTATCAGTTTTATCTTGACATGTCCTATACTCCCTTTTGGAGTCTCCTGGATGAAAAAAAACTGGTTATGATGTAACAGCTAGGACCATCAGTATTTTTACTGGTAGTCCTGGCTGAAGTTACTGAAAAAAAATCTGATGTGAATCACTCAGCGAGTTTCTCTTGATCAGTGTAAATAAACCGCCACCTGTTTTCACTTTTTTGCGATTTTCTCAAAAACGGCTCCAAAATTTACTAAATTTTTTTATGCTCTACTACAGTGGTGCTCAAAGTGCATGCTGTGGCACCCAGGGGCACCGTGCCTTAGTACCAATGTATGCTATCATTTTCTTTTAAATGTTTTACTTTGTTATCTCCTTCTCCGGGAATTTTTTTTTGGTGTCCAGGAGACTCCAAAGGGAGTATAGGACATGCCAAGTTAAAACAGATAAACTGAAAGTTTATCACCAATGATAAATTCATCACTTGCCAATAATTTTTTCCTGCTACTGCTTAACTCAGTAGGCTTGTCTTGAACCCCTTTGTATCAAATAGTACACAATATTTGTTTAATTAGAAGTTAAATACTTTTCAACCAAAACTATTTAGAAAGGAATTCATGCACACTGTAAAATGTTTCATCAATCAAATATTGTTTTAGCTTTTTTTTAAAATGATTTAAATTGTCACAACTTTTTAAACCTTGTGGCAATTTATTGATATATTTTCTACCTGCATAAGTTGGTTTTTGTTCAAACAATTTAGTGTTGTGATTAGCAACATACGAGTAATAATTGATTCTGTTTCTTGTGTAGTGGTTGTGAACATCTAAATTCTGTAAAAAGGAACTGAAAGAATGGAAAAGCCCGTGTAACGTAGGTGGTGACAATGTACAATGGTTGGTTCATAATAAGGGTGCCACCAAAAATGATCTCCAGATCAAGGGAGCCGCGGATCTAGAATGTTGTTGTTGTTGTTGTTGTTGTTTGGGCCATCAGCCTCCTGATTGGCTGGTTTGAACCTGTAGAGGTTTAAGTAAGTATAAACAAGGAGTGAGGTGGTTTACCAGTGCCTTCCTCACTGAGTGGAAAAGTATGCTTATCAGCATGCCAGGCCCTCTGAAAAGCACATATTTTCCACTCTGTAAATGACAACTTCACTTCATTCACCACAGGGTCTGACTGTATAGTGGAATTCATTACTTTCAGAGAAGATAACTCTGATTAATGTCTTTTACACCTCTACTTTTTCTGTTCTTAAACGATTCAGTCATTTAATTGGCTGACCATGTGATAAGAAACACAACTATTTATTTTTGCCCTGCAACGAACAGATTGAGTGTAAATAATTTGACACTCCACCTGTCTGTTATGGGCAGGGATCTAGAATAAAAATGTATTTCTGTGTAAACTTGATTTCAAAAAATTTACATGAAAACATTACATTTCTCCCCTATATATTCATACAGGGCAAGAAAGCAAAAATTGTATTGTGTTTAGGTTGTCATCTTTTCCTTAAGCACAAATATTAAAAGCAATTTATGTTTATATATTTTTTCTGGTTAACCCCTAAGAAACATATGTGCCGAATTTCAGTTGTCAAATTGATCGACTGCCCATAACAGACTGGTGGAGGTTAAATTATTTACACTCAATCTGTTCATTGCAGGGCTAAAATAAATAGTTGTGTTTCTTATCACATGGTCACCCAATTAAATGACTGAGTCATTTAACAACAGAAGAGGTAGAGGTGTAATACTCTCTAATCAGAGTTATCTCCTCTGAAAGTAATGAATTTTATTATACAGCCAGACCCTGTGGTGAATGAAGTGAAGGTGTCATTTGCAGAGTGGAAATTATGTGCTTTTCAGAGGGCCTGGCATGCTGATAAGCATACTTTTCCATCAGTGAGGAAGGCAATTGTAAACCACCTCACTCCTCGATTTACTTAGTAAAACCTCTACAGCAGTGGTGTCAAACTCAATTTTGCAGAGGGCCATATATTAAATTTAGAATGTGTAGGCGGGCCAGATTCAAATAACAAAAAATGTACTGAATTATCATAACATTTTTTTTATTTAATTGTATAGTATAAAATAATATACGGTTGTTAAAAATCATATCAAAGTTATAAAAGATGGTAATTATTTTGAGCTCGAGGATCCAGATACCTGACTTCTCTTGTTTTTGACAAGCTCATTGATGTAAGGTAGAGATGGCGTTATTGTCTATCTCTCTCGCTTATCCTAGGCACGCGCTGCCCTTGAAATTACTTGTAAATGTAGTGTGCGCATTTTAAAACTTCCGTAGAGGAATCGAGTGAAATCTTAAAGCTCTAAAAAAACATGATTCTTCTTTCTGTGACACATTGCGATCGCGGGCCGTATTGATACAGCCCGGGGGCCGGATGCGGCCCGCGGGCCGTATCTTTGACATGACTGCTCTACAGGTTCAAACCACCCTTTTGGTTGATGACGTAAACAACAACACAAATTGATCGGAAAGTTGTGAGTGACCAATCAGTTGTGAAGAATTTTGAGTTTTTATAGATAAGTAAAAGCAGAATTGCTCAACCTAGAAAAGCCTTTGAATTAAAAAACAGCGTACTGACTACAAACATTGATTTACAGATTAGGAAAAATTTCTTAAAACACTATGTTTGGAGTGTTGCATTACACGGGAGTGAAACATGGGTGATAGGGGCTGTAGAAAAGAAGAGGATAGAAGCTTTCGAAATGTGGTGTTATAGGAAAATGTTAAAGATTAGGTGGGTGGACAAAATAAGTAATTTAGAGGTTCTTAGGCGAGTGGATGAAAAAAGAAGTATATGGAAGCATTAAAAAATTAAATCTTTTGTAATGCATCCTGCAGTTTGAAATTAATTCTATTTTATATAATGAATTTATATAATAAATTTCACTAACCTTATTTTTAAACTGCATCAACTTTTATTTTCACTTGCACGTGTTTCGGTGGATCCACCATCATCAGAGTAAATAACATATTTGAAACTAAAAACTTTATTTATTAAAAATCTATAGAAGATGATACATCTTCAGTCATTTGAATAAAACTCAAACCTTGAAGTCTTAAAGACTTCAAGGTTTGAGTCTTAAAGACTTGAAGTCTTAAAGACTTCAAGGTTTGAGTTTTATTCAAATGACTGAAGATGTATCATCTTCTATAGATTTTTAATAAATAAAGTTTTTAGTTTCAAATATGTTATTTACTCTGATGATGGTGGATCCACCGAAACACGTGCAAGTGAAAATAAAAGTTAATGCAGTTTAAAAATAAGGTTAGTGAAATTTATTATATAAATTCATTATATAAAATAGAATATGGAAGCATCTTACTTACCAGAAGAAGGGATAGGCTAGTGGAGCATATCTTAAGATATCCAAGTATTGGGCTATCAATAATGGAGGGTAATATTGAGGGAGTAAATTGTAGGAGGAGGCAAACATTAGAATATATAAAGCAAATTATAAAAGATGTACGGTGTTACAGGTATGTAGATATGAAACGACTTGCGCAAGATAGAACAGCTGGGAGAACTGTATCGAACCAGTCGTGAGACTGATGACAAAAAAAAACAAAATAGAAAAGTCTGAAATGAACCGTGTCTGTTGCAGGTGGTTGTTGTTCTTATTCGGATCCGTCGGTTTGTGCCTGATCGGTCTGATGGTAAGACGCGGTTACCGATTTTATTTAGCGAAAGTAAACGAGAAGGAAATAAAGAGACGTTTGGAAGAAAGCCGCCGAGAACGAAGATCGGCAGCGAGAAACCCGAATGAAGAGTTACCCGATGAACAACGTTGCGTCGTTTGCCGCAACAATCCACGTGAAATCGTAGCGTTACCGTGCGGACATTTATGTTTATGCGAAGACTGTAGCGTAAACATCGGACAAAGATGTCCGGTTTGCAGAAGTAAAATCGATTCAAAGAATGCCGTGTTCTTGTAAACCGAACAACGTACGCACAAACGTATTTGAATGTCTTCTGTAGATATGTATGTAAATTTTATTTATTGTAACAATCAGGCCTTGTCTAATTATATTTTAGTTATTATTATTGTTGTTGTTGTTGTTTGTCTTGTTCTTTCTTTAGTTATTCCAGTTTCGCTGTCTTCTGTTACATTAACAACTCCTCATCTCATCATTCTATGACCAAAAAATATCTGGGTGTGAAACACTTTCACGATTTTTTGTTGCCATTGTATATACGATGGGGGTACCCAAAAGAAACCGGAATTATTTTTTAATAGCTATTCTAATATTTTTCTAAACAACCTTATCCTCTTCAAATTCACTCCATTACAAGTAATACATTTTTATACCGCCGGTGCTTCCACTGCTTGAAACATTTTTTTGTAGTCATCTTTAGAATCGACAGCTCCTCCCTCGTTTTTTTCTTGACCAATCTTCGATTTTGTCAAATTGGTGTCCTTTCATGCGTGGAAATGAGAAAAAGTCGTACGGAGCCAGGTTAGGTGAGTAAAGTATTTGGGGCAGCGGAACCATGTCATTTTTAGCCAAAAACTATGAAACAGAGTGTGTGCAGGTGCATTGCGGTGGTGTAAGAACCAGTCTCGTGTCTGCCACAAATTGGGTCTTTTTTTGTCGAACACTGGTGCACAATGTTCTTAAAACTTCCAAATTGCCAGTCGACGGTCTGAGAGCACAAGCTTTCTAATTTTTTCTACATTTTCGTCGATTCGGGCAGTTAATGGACGTCCAGAACAAGGTTTGTCATCAGCCGACATGTCGCCATTTTTAAACCAAGCGAACCACTCGTACGCTTGAGTTTTTCCCTTACCGTCATCTTTGTAAGACATTTTCACATTAAAACAGTTTCAGCAGCATTTTACCGATTAGAAAACCAAAGTTTCACAGCTGCACGTTCATTTAAACTTCCCATCATAAAAAATGAAACAAGAACAAAACAGCGCTAGCAAAAACAATCACTTCAGATGAACAGAACAAGCCAGGTCGACAACAGAGGTGGCACTGAACTTGCAATGAGTTGCGCTGTATACGTGTGTGGCAGAAATGCGTACTGCATAAGCATTGCCCACGGCAGTGATATTCCAGTTATTTTTGGGTACCCGTTCATAATAAATATAACCTATGTTTAGTCATGAATAGCCTACACAATGTAAAATGAATAACACAACCAGAAACGGCAAAAAATTTTACACAGCTCAACGAGAATCAACTCATACTGCCGTATCTATACCGGTTGAGTGGGCTACCAACTTCGTATCACTAATGAAAATTTTTCTTTCTTAGAAAAAAGTTATCAGACATTAAAGGTCTTGTCAAACAAAACGCGGACTGTCCGCGTGCAGTCTGCTGCGGACTGAGAGAGCCTAACCTAACGCGGACAAATCAGGATGGACCAGAACAGTTATAAAGAAAATGTAAACATGAATAAAATGTATTAGGTATTTAAAAAAGAGAAATATTGAAATTGCTTACAAAAAATTTAATAATTAAGTAATTTTAGATTATAAAACAAATTGTAAACGTTTGCGTTTTCTTTACAACTGTTCTGGTCCGTCCTGATTTGTCCGCGTTAGGTTAGGCTCTCTCAGCCCGCAGCAGACTGCACGCGGACAGTCCGCGTTCTGTTTGACAAGACCTTTAATGTCTGATAACTTTTTTCTAAGAAAGAAAAATGTTCATTTGTGATACGAAGTTGGTAGCCCACTCAACCGGTATAGATACGGCAGTATGAGTTGATTCTCGTTGAGCTGTGTTTTTGCCTGTTGAGTTGTGTTTTTTTGAGCTGTAATTTTTTGCCGTTTCTGGTCGTGTTAAGAACAGAATGTCTTTTACCCTAGAACCACGGGTTTTCATTTTTGTATTTTGTTACAAAATTGTACGTGAGTGTAAAAATTCATCCCAAATTCGATTTCTTTGACTGTTCACATAACCGTCGAGATGGATCCAAAGCTTCATCACTAAAGAACACTGTTAAAAATTTTGATTCCATTATTATTTACGAGAGACCTAAACCAACGGCAATATTGCAATCGCTTGTTTAAATCTGGAGGCTGAAGCTCTTGGACTAATCGTACGCGATACGGATACAATTTAAATTTTTTCAACAGCTTTCTGATCACTCGAATATGACAAAACAACTTGTGAGGAAAGTTTCTGTAAACTTTTCCGTGGAGAATTGAGGAATTTTGTTTTCACATTCTCTAAAACGTCATCTGTCAAGAGAGTTGGTCGAGCACTACATTTTCTGTCGCAAACACTACTTGTCTCTTGAAATCGGATTTTAGCCTAGAAATTGACATGTTTTTGGTGGAAGAACACCAACACATTTAATTTGAAATTATTCTTTTACAGTTGCGTTCAATTTCATATCAAAATAAAAAACCGTTGTTCTAGGGTAAAAGACATTCTGTTCCTTAAACAATCTGAAACGGCACAAAATTTTACATAACTCAAGGAGAATCAACTCACACTGCCGTATCTATACCGGTTGACTAAGGCTACCAACTTTGTGTCACAAAACAAAACTTCTTTTTCTTTGAATAAAATTACCAGACATTAACCATTGGGTAACAGGACTAATAAAATCACTCTATATATCCCACCAAACCGTGCAGCAGATATAAACAGATTACGGGCTGAACGGCAGTAAAAAGGATCCGGTATCATGTTTCACTCTACCAACGCCTTCTGTCAAAACAACCAGTGACAGACCGGATGTTTTATAATAAGCCTACTCTATAAATTTTTTCTACTGGTACTGTCGTATTTTGTATTTAGTATATGTTTCAATTAATATTTATTTTTATTTTTTATTAAACATCCTATGTAGGATTTTAAACAGCCGTATTATTTAAAATTGAAAAATATATTTCTAACCACCAGAATACGGTAACATAAAGCACTTACCAATGTTTATAGTGCTTTCGTGTAACTTGTACACATCTTCAGTAAATTAATTTTTTTTTTTTACGTCAAAATTTAAAACTTCCTACTCTTTTTGACGTAAAAAAATTTTAATTTACTAAAGATGTGTACAAGTTACACGAAAGGGCTATAAACATTGGTAAGTGTTTTATGTTACCATATTCTGGTGGTTAGAATTATATATTTCAAGTTTTAATTAGTATATAGTTTTAGCTTCATCTGGATAAGCCAAGAAAATTTTTTGTAACTCGAATGGATAGCGCTAAGTTCTGTCACAATTATTTTAATATATTTATATTTTGATGGGATGGAGTGTAGGTGTGATGCTGAACAAGTGTGGTGGGAGTAAGTAAACACCGAGAGAGCATACTACTTGCTCTCTTGTTAACTTCGTAATGGTGAATGAGACAACGGTTATTTGGAGACTATATTTTATTTACAATGAAATTTTAGTAGGTAAAGAGTGTTTTCTTCACAGAGGGATAGTGAACGTCATTTCTTCTGTTTTCCGAGAGACGAAAATCTGTAAGTATTAATATGATAAGTCGATACGTGTAGGCCAAAGTAAATCTTGTTTGTTTTAGGTTAACGGATTGAGTAAACATTAATTTATGAAGTACCTTTTTACTTTCTCTTGTCTATATGAATATGTAGGAAGGAAAGTATTGTTTTCATGTCAATTTTTCAAAATCGTGTTTTCACCGGATCTACACGTTTTTGGACCCCCTGAACCCAAAAAAAAACATGTTTATAGCGATTGGTCTATGTGTGTGTGAACAGAATATCTCAAGAATGGAACATCGTACAAACTTGAAACTTAAGTTAGATACCACTAGAGGACACGACACGAACATTTTCATCAAAATCAGTCAACAGAAAGTAGTAGTTTATTCATGTCATTTTTCACTTTTTTGCGAGTTTCTCAAAAATGGCTCCTACAATTTTTTAAAAATCACCTCATTAACTACATTTTTTATGTTCTACAAGATAGGGTAGATGCCATGTCTGCTGAAATTCTTGGTGAGGCTGTTTCCTCGTAAAAAAATTGTTTTTTTTAAGATTGTGACTAATATGCTTTTTAGCGCAAAAATATATCTAGTAAAAGTTGTAGAGAATTTAAAATTCTATAAATTTTATTTTAAACATTTATTTGTATAATACTTAGTTTAGCGGTAATTAGCGATTTTCTGTTTTTTTTTCTCACAAAATCGTGTAAAAAAAATCGATTTTTTTTAAGATTTCAGCCTTATTATGCATTTACGACAAAAAAGTATAATCAAATTTATAGGAAATTAAAAGATCTACAACTTTTATTTAGATCATTTTTCTCTACAGAGCCTAGTTCAGAGTGAAAGAGTGATTTTCCGTATTTTTAAGCTAAATTGAGGTTGATTTTCACTTTACATCTTTCACTCAAGATTAAAATAAGATTATGTTTTTCGAGGTAAGTTTTTTTGTATACTTCTAATGTTTTATTACTAATGTTAGGTTATATTATTAATTATTTGCATCGGCAAGAGAAAGTTGTGCGAGTGTTTCACACCAGATTTTTTAAATTATTGTACACATTCTCTGGTGCTTAAGTTTGCCTGGTATTGTAGTGCGCCGAGCGGTTGTTGCACTGATGTTAGCAGATGGTCTCTAAGAAATAAATTGGCACACGTTTTGAAGGAAAGCATTCATATTTATTGCGATCAATGATTCCAACAGCGTTTAATTTAGGTTTTACATCTCTTCTCTCTTAATCACCCATTATTTTTACTTTCTCTTGCCTATATGAATATATAGGAAGGAAAGTATTGTTTTCATGTCGATTTTAAGAATTGAGTTTTCACCGGATCTATACGTTTTCAGACCCCCTGAACCCACACAAACATGTTTTTAGCGATTGGTCTGTGTGTGTGTGTGTATACAAAATATCTCAAGAACGGAACATCATATGAACTTGAAACTTAAGTTGCATACCACTACCGGACCCGACACGAACATTTTCATCAAAATCGGTCAACCGGAAGTAGTAGTTTATTCGTATAATTTTTCACTTTTTTGCAATTTTCTCCAAAACTGGTCCTACGATTTTTTTAAAAATCGCCTAATTTACTCAATTTTTAATTCTCTACAAGATAGGGTAGGCGCCATCTTGGTTGAAATTCTTGGTAAGGGTGTTTTCACGTAAAAACTTTGTTTTTTTAAGATTACGGCTTTAATATGCATTTCAGCGCAAAAATGTATATAATAAAAGTTGTAGAGAATTTAAAATTCTGCAACTTTTATTTCAAACATTTTTTTGTATAACGCTTAATTTAGCGGTAATTAGCGATTTTCTGTTTTTTCTCATGAAAACGTGTGAAAAATCGATTTTTTAAAGTTTTCGGCTTTAGTACGCATTTTACGACAAAAGTGTATATAATAAAATTTATAGGAAATTAAAAGATCTACGACTTTTATTTAGAGAATTTTTCTCTACAGAGCCTAGTTTAGCGTGAAAGTGCGATTTTCCGTTTTTTTAAGCCAAACTGAGTACGATTTCCATTTGCGTCATTCACTCATGATTAAAATAAGGTTATGTTTTTGAGGTTAGTGTTTTGTTTATTTCTAATGTTAGGTTTATTGTTAATTATTTTCATTGGCAAGAGAAAGTTGTGTGAGTGTTTCACACCAGATTTTATTGAAAGTTATCCCCATAAATAAGTAACGGTATTAGCAATTTTCCCCAATAATGTTCTATTTGAATTTTGATTGACACTGGTAATGTTAATTTAATTTGGTTGCCACTCACCAACATATACGCCCGACCACACCCAGACTGGTGCTTTTTGCTTTTCCCATCTCAGCCTGCAGTCTTCCTTCTATCAGTCTCAGAAAGGTTGTGTCAGTTAATTTTGCGTGTATTACCCTTCCTTGACTCCCTACCAACACTTTGATAGAGGGTGAAAAGGAAGGTTCACCTAGTTAAGTTACATCATTTGTGTGGTCGTAACCGGACACCTCTATCTAATCTTTAAATTTCCTCTTACTACGTCAATAAATAAAATAAAAATTGAAATAATTGATTAAGGAGAGATGTATAAACTTTTACAAAAGTATATATATATATATATATATATATACTATATATATTTTAGATAATATTAAACCACCAGTAAACACACAAAATTAGCAAGAATGATCTTACCGTTAAGTTAATAAGGCCTTTTCAGATCCCTGGATCCATCATCAGTCAACTCACAAACACTATAAAATTCTTTCACTGGCAATGCATTGCCAGTGAAAGAATTTTATAGTGTTTGTGAGTTGACTGATGATGGATCCAGGGATCTGAAAAGGCCTTATTAACTTAACGGTAAGATCATTCTTGCTAATTTTGTGTGTTTACTGGTGGTTTAATATTATCTAAAGTAAATTCAGCACACAGTACAACATGTTTAAAAAATCTGGTGTGAAACACTCACACAACTTTCTCTTGCCAATGCAAATAATTAACAATAAACCTAACATTAGCATTAAAACATTAGAAATGAACAAAAACTAACCTCAAAAACATAACCTTATTTTAATCATGAGTGAATGACGCAAAATGACAATCGAACTCAGTTTGGCTTAAAAATACGGAAAATCACGCTTTCACGCTAAACTAGGCTCTGTAGAGAAAAATGCTCTAAACAAAAGTTGTAGATCTTTTAATTTTCTATAAATTTAATTATATACACTTTTGTCGTAAAATGCATACTAAGACCGAAATGTTAAAAAAATCGATTTTTCTCACGTTTTCGTGAGAAAAAAAACAGAAAATCGCAAATTACCGCTAAACTAAGCGTTATACAAAAAAAATGTTTGAAACAGAAGTTGTAGGTTTTTAAATTCTCTACAACGTTTATTATATAAGTTTTTGCGCTAAAATTTATATTAAAGCCGTAATCTTAAAAAAACAACGTTTTTACGTGAAAACAGCCTCACCGAGAATTTCAGCAAACATGGCGCCTACCCTATCTTGTAGAGAATAAAAAATTGAGTAAAATAGGCGATTTTAAAAAAAATCGTAGGACCAGTTTTTGAGAAAATCGCAAAAAACTGAAAAATTATACGAATAAACTACTACTTCCGGTTGACCGATTTTGATGAAAATGTTCGTGTCGCGTCCGGTAGTGGTATGTAACTTAAGTTTCAAGTTTCAAGTTCGTACGATGTTCCGTTCTTGAGATATTCTGTTCACACACACACACACACACAGACCAATCGCTAAAAACATGTTTTTCGGGTTCAGGGGGTCTGAAAACATGTAGATCCGGTGAAAACTCGATTTCGAAAAATCGACATGAAAACAATACTTTCCTTCCTATATATTCATATAGGCAAGAGAAAGTAAAAATTGATATATATATATATATATATAAATCTGGTGTGAAACACTCACACAACTTTCTCTTGCCAATGCAAATAATTAACAATATAACGTAACATTCGTCATAAAACATTAGAAATAAACAAAAAACAACCTAATTTTAATCATGAGTGAAAGACGCAGTATGAAAATCAACCTCAGTTCGGCTGAAAAATACGGAAAATCACTCTTACACGCTAAACTAGGCTCTGTAGTGAAAAATGCTTTAAATAAAAGTTGTAGATCTTTTTATTTACTATAAAATTTATTGTATACACTTTTGTCGTAAAATGCATTCTAAGGCCGAAATCTTATAAAAATTGATTTTTCACACGTTTTCGTGAGAAAAATCAGAAAATCGCTAATTACTGCTAAACTAAGCGTTATACAAAAAAATGTTAGGAATAAAAGTTGTAGAATTTTAAATTCTCTACCGCTTTTATTATATAACGTTTTGCGCTAAAATGCATATTAAAGCCGCAATCTTAAAAAGAAAATGTTTTTACGTAAAAACAGCCTCACGCAGAATTTCAGCAAACATGACGCCTACCCTATCTTGTAGAGAATAAAATATTAAGTAAATGAGGCGATTTTGAAAAAAATCGTAGGACCAGTTTTTGAGAAAATCGCAAAAAAGTGAAAAATTATACGAATAAACTACTACTTCCGGTTGATCGATTTTGATGAAAATGTTCATGTCGGGTCCGGTAGTGGTATGTAACTTAAGTTTCAAGTTTGAAGTTCGTACAATGTTCCGTTCTTGAGATATTTTGTATACACACACAGACCAATCGCTAAAAACATGTTTGTGTGGGTTCAGGGGGTGTGAAAACGTATAGATCCGGTGAAAACTCGATTTCTTTAAAATCGACATGAAAACAATACTTTCCTTCCTATATATTCATATAAGCAAGAGAAAGTAAAAATAATCAAATTTGTTAAATAAAAGTTCATTAAATCGCAGCACCACAGTATAATAATTAGGTTTGGGCCATATTAGCTCATGTGCTATTTTACTGGTTTCCTTTTCCTTGTATTATTATATAAATAAAAGGATCCATAAGTCAGCTAAAAAGTTTATTATTAAATTTCGATTCTCTATTGACCATAACAAACTTGAGAAAAAAGTTATGTTAGATTATTGTTTATTCAGAATGATTGTTGAGAACATGGTTAGTTATTGAAGATAAATTTTGTGAAATGTTATGTCATCTTCCAGTTGCTGTTGTCTAGTTCAAGAGGTGATATTTTACTTAAATAATTTTTAGTCGGCACCCACATTTCATCACTAGCAGGCTTCTTGAATGGCATTCTAGGCCCTGCAGGATGGTAAAAGTGTTAATAAGTTATACAACACTATTTTCCAAACTTACTTGCTCAACCTGTGATGATCAGTAAATTAATTAAAATTTAATAATGACATTTTTTTGTTAACTAAGTGGATTCCTTTCATTTTTGAGCCTTTTTTACCCAGTGCGGTGGCATAGAAGTCACATTGAAGTGAAATAACAGACATAAAAACTTCAATTATTAGCGACTACTTTTGATTAAAGAGCGCTGGATGCGAAGTGTAATAATTTTCTGTACCCTAGCCACGAATCAAACCTGAGATCTCCGCTTTGCAGTGTAAGATGCTGACCACTACGCCACGGACGCGACCATTAGTTTATTTTTAAACTTAGTTTTAGTCTTAAATATTCGTGTTCATTTACTAAAATAAAGTAGCATTTCTTCGAGTATGTTGAATGTACATACAAGTATATTTTTTAGGCTGTAAATACTGATTTTGTCCATTTTACCAATATTTTTGAATTGTAACGTTTTTTAAGTGTTAAATAATGCTTTGCTACAAATCTAAGCAAGAGAATTTTGTTTAGGAAGCCTGCACATGATTTTTACTTATTCATATTGTTGGGAACTTTGATACCATCAAGCCCAATGTGACATATGTGTCACACTTTTTTGTCACGCCATCAAAAAAATGCTGAAGGTCTAAAAGTGATTTTATTTCACTTAAATGTCAGTGAAGTGTATGAAACAATGTACACATAGGCCTATTTGTTTGTCTAAAGTTAAAAAATTTGGGATTGAAAGGGTTAAAATATCTTTGAAATGTGTGTGGAAGTAGGAATTCAAAGGTGTGTTCTGTGTAATTAAACATCTGTGATTTTAATGCGATTAAAACACAATTCCAGTGTGTGTTAAATACGTTTTTAAAAATTAATAACTTTTTTCGTACCTAGTAAAATTTCAAAGTGAAATAAAATTTTGACTGTAGTATCCTCTTATACAGGTAGAGACTCTGAAAATAATTAGATTTTTATTCCATGTTCCACCAGAGATATCATGCTTCAAAATTTGAAAAAAAAATCATAAAAATTAAATGACACATTCATCATTGTTATGATTCTAGCTCTAGTGAATGTAGTTTTATATGTAATTGTAATATTAAAAAAATCAACCGAGATATACAACCCCTTCATTATAAACTTAGGCTCCAAAAAATACAATTTGTTTAATAAAGTTGCCAAACTTATAAGGAATAATTTCACCTATATGGGTATAAATGTGTATGTGTATGGCTACTTCATATGCTTTCATATAAAATGAAAGGAGAGGAAATTTTCAATAAAATAGTCTTTGTTGCAGTGTTCCAGCGTAATCCAGCCCTGAGATAAAGAAATTTACGTTTGCAAACCCCATAATTGGCGCGCGCTGTAAAACAAAAATGGCTGCTGTTTTTTTTTTACAAAAGAACGGGTTGCAATAAAAAATTTATAAATCATTTTGTACTTCCTGTACATAAGTCAATACAATAATCACTTCCAATGTATTTTAAATGGGAATTCTTTAAACTCTTAAATACAGAGTTCTACCGAACGGATTTTTATAATTTTTACATGGTTTTAAAGAGTATTCTTTCCTGATTCGGTAAAAAGTTCTAAACTTGAAATTCATGCTAAATCCTAGCTTCATTTTACGAAATGAAAAAGAACAAAATATATTGTTTACAACGTAGGCCTATAGCTCTGTAATACCGTACAGCGGGTCTCCCACGTAATGAACACTAATGAATATATGAACACAATACAATATCATAAGGAAAGTCATGGTTAATTTCATTGAAATTCAATGGTAAGTGTTTCATATGAGGCCTTTGATAATAAAATATTTATGAAAATTTGTGTTGTTGTTTAGGTGAACAGCCGAAAGGCTGGTTGGAACCTATAGAGGTTTAACTACCGTAAGTAAAAACGAGGAGTGAGGTGGTTTACTATTGCCGTTTCCCCCCTTATCTGCATCTTATTGTGCGAATTTATTCGCACGGGTCCACTAGTAATTTTAATAAAGAAAAGTAGTTTAAATGGTGAAGCAACTTTCATTGGATCACTTCATAAGGATTTACCGGGTAGTAGGTAAACCATTTCTTTTACGTTTGAACTGTTGATTTTATTTTAAAATATTAAATAGTTTGATTACCGAGCTGAAGTTCACATTACATAGCATGACAGCCAACTAGGCCTAAATGAAAATATTACCCTACTAGAATTTTTTTCCTAGAACTGGCTGCTGTCGGTTTTACGGCAGTTAGCTTCCTTTTGCGGTGTCTGATACTGATAAACGACAATCGATCACGGTAATCGATACTGTGGTACGTTTACAACATTGATTACCCTCGATATGGATAACAATCGATAGTTTAGATTCTATTCTTTCGATTGTATGTCTACTATAATTTCCCGTAATATTTTCTCTAAAAGAAAAAGCATGTAGAAAACAATCTTCTTGTACCGTCGGGATTGGTTGTGATTTCATTCATGTAACTGGGACGTTGCATTACTTTTGTAAGTTTCATTTACGTTCAGTTTATTTATCAAGTAAAAGTTTATGAATAGTTTTGAGGTTATAGTATGTATTACCAAGCTTGTCAGGAGTTGTTTTTGTATTCTTTTGTCTTGTAAGTTGTAAGTTTTATTTAGTTTCATTTATGTTTTTCGTGTTTAATGTATTTATCAAGTGAATGTTTATGAATAGTTTTAAGAGTTTATAAGTATTTATGTACGCATATTGTTTTATTCAGAAGTTTATTGGGAGTTGAATACTGATTCAAATCTGATATCTGGAATGTCTGTGTGTCAAATTAAACTATTTCAGTTTATTATTAATATTTTATTTATTTATTATGGGTATACATTTCAAACTAAATTTATGAATAAAAACAGAATAGAATCATGCATATTTTGTATATTTTAGTTTTTTATTATATTGAAAACAACTTTTGAGTTATTATGAGTGAAAGTCAAAAAATATTTTTTTGTTTCCTCTGCGTAGAAAGAATTTTAGTAAGGCAGTATTATTTGATGCACAAATTATTATGGTAACCATTATTATTTAGACAATGTGTACACCAGGGGTTCTGGGGTTCTCAACCTGGGGGGCGTAGAAGATTTTCAAGGGAGGCATCATCGTATTAGAATAGAAAAAAAGCTATGATAAACCCAGGTTAGTTCCTGCCTTTATATCAAACACCATTATTTTATTGTACAACACTCAATGTTAGAGTTTGATGATTTCGTGACCAATTATATTTTAAGTTATTTGGTTCTGTGATTTGACTGTATGTTCAAAAATGTATTGAAGGTAGTAATAAACATTTTGTAAAAAGTTATCAAATATTTAATTGTATTACCTGCAAGTATAACCTTTATGCCGCCCCTAAACTTGCTATAGTTACAAATTGAAATTCCACTAAGTAGGCCTACTTGTATGGGGGTAATAGTAGAGGGGAGGCGTGACGAAAAGTCACGTCTACTAAGGGAGGCACAGAGCCTGAAAGGTTGACAACCCCTGGTGTACACGATGCACAAAAATGTGACTGCCAGTTCTATGGTTAAATTTAAGCAGTAGTTACTATGTGAACATTATGTTAGGTTGTTAATATTGATTTCCATTATGGACATTTGTATCAGTATGAAACCTAGTGATTTAAAGTTAACAATTTTTTTTGTGTTGAAAAGCTGTTATGTAGCAAGTTCCAGTATTAGTTTGGGACTTCTATACCAATCAAGTTTGTAGTAAAATATCATCTGGGGTATTTGCACTAAAACAAATTTCCAGATTAAATGATAAAAATTTACTAATGGCAGCTTATCATGGCCTCATTCTGTCTCATATCCGTTATGGTATTTTAGTATGGGGTAATTCTAGCATGGGTAATATGAATAGGGTTTTTAAAATTCAAAAGAAAGCTATTAGGTGTATGGTGGGAGCTAACCAGCTAACCTCATCCACACCACTATTTAAGGAGCTTAAATTGCTTACAGTTCCCTCCCTCTACATTTTTGAGGTGATTATGTATGTTAGGCAAAATAATTTTATGCAGAATATCAATGTTCACAATCATAACACGAGAAACAGAAATGATTATTTTGTGGCTAATCACTCCACGAAATTGTTTGAACAAAAACCTACTTATGCAGGGAGAAAATTCATGAATAAATTACCCCAATTTTTAAAATGTTGTGAGGATTTTAATTCCTTTAAAAAAAATTTGAAAAATTACTTGATCGGTGAAACTTTTTATAGTGTACAAGAATTTCTTTCTTGATAGTAGTGATAAATTGTATGATTCTTATATGTATTTCAGGTGTTATAACTGACACAGGTGGAGTGTCAACTTTTTTACACTCAATCTGTTAGTTGCAGGGCTAAAATAAATAGTTCTGTTTCTTCACACATGGTCAGCCAATTAAATGACTGAATCATTTAAGAACAGAAGAGGTAGAGGTGTACTGTGACACTAATCAGAGTTATCTCCTCTGAAAGTAATGAATTTCATTTGACAGCCAGACCCTGTGGTAATAAGTGAAGGTGTCGTTTGTAGAGTGGAAAGTATGTGCTTTTCAGAGGGCCCGGCATGCTGATAAGTGTACTTTTCCACTCAGTGAGTTGTGGCAATGGTAAACCACCTCATTCCTCGTTTTACTTAGAAAACCTCTACAGGTTCAAACCAGCCTTTTGGCTGATGACCTAAACAACAACATAACTGACGTGTCCTATATTCCTCCAGGAGTCTCCAGGGTGCGATAAAAAAAAGTAGAATAATGAGAATGTTATTGCTCATACATTTTTAAACATACAGGCTGTTAAAGTTGCCATGATTACAAACCCACTATACTGTTTGTCAGGGCTGATGAGCTCTTAAGAGTATGCATTGCCCCCCACCCACCCACTCTATAGCTAGCCAATGACTTGCCAGCAATGTTGCCAACACTGCTCTCATTGCTCTGTTTATACAGGGTGATTCACAAAGATATGCAGAAACTTTAGGAGCTCATTGTACATGTAAAAATAATGAAAAAAGTTCATATAAACATGGGTCCGGAAATGCTTCGTTTCCAAGTTACGGCTAGCGAAAGTTTCGCCTGGATTTCAGCTCACCAGGTGAAATGAGGTCTTCCTGGAATTCTGGTAAGGTAAATTAAGCGGTGAATTCAATCATTTCTTATGGTTTTTGATCTGATAAATTGAATAAAACAGGTCCCAGAACTGTAAGTTTAAATAGTTTTTAAGAAAACCAGTGTCAAATGCAAAAAATGGTGAGTGAAAACACATTTTTCCATCTTTGGGCAAGAATAACTTTGTTATTTCACCAAGAAACAGTTAATATTTTTGAAAAAAACATGTAGAAAATTTTATTCTGAACAAACCGGTGTAAATTAAGTGCATAGAAAGCGAATAGATGTTTAATTAAATGAATTTTTATTCATAACAGTACAAAGTAAAATTAACCGGAAAAACTAAGATGAAAAAATGTGTTTTTTTTACTCCATTTTTTGCATTTGACACTGGTTTTCTCAAAAACTATTTAACTTACAGTTTTGGGACCTGTTTTATTCAATTTATCAGGTCAAAAACCATAAGAAACGATTGAATTCGCCCCTTAATCTACCTTACCAGAATTTCAGGAAGACCTCATTTCACCTGGTAAGCTGAAATCCAGGCGAAATCTTTCGCTAGCCGTAACTCGGTAACGAAGCATTTCCGGACCCATGTTTATATAAACTTTTTACATGTACAATGAGCTCCCAAAGTTTCTGCATATCTTCGTGAATCACCCTGTATGTTTCAGCAATTTTGTTTTTGGTCTTTCAATAACAATTATGACCAATGAACATGCAATCAGCTGATTATATTATAAAGTATTGCATGTAAACGCGCTCTATAATCAATGTGTTCAGTATGAGATGCAAGACATGAATGAACTACTGCGTCTGTTATACGCATGCGCACGTAATGTTTGTCATGCTGAAACATTCATACAATCTGACAACATTGGCAAACATTCTGATTGGTCTAAACACGTGGAACAGGAGAGTTCATCAACCTTGAAGAGCATTTTAGATGGTAAACTTACATCAAAAGCTTGGTGACCATTTATACACAAGACTTTAATGTCCATCATTTGATATAGATATTACTGCCTTTATTATTTTATCAAACATCCTATGTAGGATTTTTAAACAGCCGTATTAATTAAAATTGAAATATATATTTTTTTTCTAACCACCAGAATACAGTAACATAAAACACTTATCAATGTTTATAGCGCTTTCGTGTATCTTGTACACATCTTCAGTAAATTAAAATTTATTTCAAGTCAAAATTTAAAACTTCCTGCTCCTACCCATGGTAGATAAGGAATAGTCGATTCTTATATTTAAAACAGTCTTGCCAACTTAATCAGTTGATTGTCGTATTCAATCTGTGTGTTCATTAATTTTTCCCTGTTATTGTATTTATAAATATATGTTTTAAATATAAGAATCGACTATTCCTTATCTACCATGGTAGGAGCAGGAAGTTTTAAATTTTGACTTGAAATAAATTTTAATTTACTGAAGATGTGTACAAGATACACGAAAGCGCTATAAACATTGGTAAGTGTTTTGTGTTACCATATTCTGGTGGTTACAAAAAAATATATATATATTTCAATTACTGCCTTTATATATCCGCCGACCATGATTACGTTACCATTTTGCATTGTAGCCGTTAGGGGTGGAGCTATCGTGGCCATTTTGGTGCCGCAGCATTTCTCCGTTCAGTGGCTATCCAGCCGTGCTAGCGAGAGGTCTGTGTCGCTCTTCGTTGTTTTTCAATAACAATTTAAAATGTGTGCCGCAATTCAAAATCCCGCCAGTTGTGAAGTACGGTCGGTAATACGGTTTTTGTTGGCTAAAAACAATAAACCAATTGAGATTTATCACCAAATCTGTGAAGTTTATGGGAACGATGTTTACACTTAAAGTGGAGTACGGCGTTTGTGCATTCAGTTCAAAAATGGCCGAACTAATGTTCACGAGGAAGAACGAAGTGGACAGCCAAGCCTCGTGACTGATTACAATGTGAATAAAGTCAATGAGAAGATTAGAGAAGACAGTCGATTCACCATAAGAGAGCTTTTTTTCCCACAAATTTCAAAAAGTTTATTGCACGAAATTGTTACAGAAAAGTTAGGTTTGACGACGACGCGGAGCTGCAGGAGGGTGTGACTAACTGGTTAAAATCACAGGCGGTAGAATTTCAAAATTAGTTCACCGCTATGATAAGTGTTTTAATTTGTTTGGTGATTATGTAGAAAAATAGCATTTTAGTTGCACTTTCAAATGTATATAATAAAATTTTTTTCTTGTACTTAGTTTTTTTTTTAATATCAAAACGTGACAGACTTTCTGGACTGCCCTCGTATATTGTGTGTATTAATGGGAATCGAATTGAGTTGACTGAAAAATGTCTAATTTTAAATTTTTGACTAGAATACTCCTTTCAATGAGTTTTAATGTCAGTTTGCATATTTTTTTTTTTAATTCCTAATATGTGTACGTTGTTCAATTCAGAACAATAAGCCACCCCATGACCCAATGAGATGAGGATGATGTGTAAGACGTGTAAATGAGGTGTAGTCTTGTACAGACTCAGGTCAACCATTCCTGGGAGAATATGATTAATTGAACTCCAACCGTCAAAGTACACCGGTAACCACTGTCTAGTATTCAAATCCGTATAAAAGTAACTACCTTTACTAGGATTTGAACCAGGAACCTTTGTCTCCGAAAATCAGCTGATTTTGGCGACGACTTTACCTCTAGACCAACCCAGTGGGCTAGTTTGCATATTAATGGTGAGCTTTCTCTTTTTCAGGTAATTTACAACAATGCGCATTTGCGTCACCAATTTTCATGAAATTTGTTAATGAACTCTTAGACTCATTCAATGGCAGTTGATACGACTTGCAAGATAGCAATCCCCTTCTTGAGAAAGAGTAGTGCTCGTATTCCATTTTGGTAAGAAGCAATGAAGGCAGTTTATGAATGGAAGTATAGTAAGAAGACTTCGACTTACACAAGGAATGCGTTCCGCAAAATCATCACGTAACATGGGTAAGTGATGGGCTATTTTTACGTTTGCATGTTGATTTTAAAAAATCCACTCTTCACCCGAATATACACGTAAACAGACCGCCTCAACCCACACAAAACATGTTTTTAGCGATGGGTGTGTGTGTGAACAGAATATCTCAAAAACGGAACTTTGTACGAACTTAAAACTTAAGTTACATACCACTACCGGACCTGACACGAACATTTTTTCATCGAAATCGGGCAACCGGTAGTAGTTTATTCGTGTAATTTTTCACTTTTTTGCGATTTCTTTTTCTAATTTGTTTAACGTCCGACTGTTCTGCAATTACTGCTAATGCAGACGATGAAGGATGAAATGTTTTTTTTTGTAACGTATGAAAATATACTGTGCTTGAATGGGATTTGAATCCAAGACTGCATGATGAGAGGCGAGCATGTTACGAACTACGTCAATGCAGCCGGCGTAGTTATTACCACCACAATAATGTAAACTATACTTAGAGGTCATAGAGTATATCGCGGAACCATTTCTATAGTTGTTCACACGTTCAGTTGACACAATGGGTCTCATGGGAATCGTTACTGCTATTAGCGCAACTAAAAACATCAATTAAAAGATGCGTATGTAAATACATTTTTTAAATCTCTATAGAACACGTATTTTTAAGGTAGAACTTACAGTTTCTACAATTCAAGTTTTGCTTAACAGAAAAAAAAATTATATAGTATGTAGAATGTCTAATGAATTGTAAAACATCAAAGAAACTGTAAAAACATTTTCTTCTATTAGGGGGGGTTTAAATGAATATCTTATCTATTTTTCTGCAGATCTACTAATCCCTTCTCCACATTCCCTGGCCACACTTTCTAAACACTGCCTGATAAATGTAAACAAATGACACAATTGGTTATTACAAATCTAAAAGAATCTTTCCCAGTACAGATATCGAAAAAATATTTCACATTTGGAATCCGCATTTGAAGTTGAGTATAAACTTAAAATGTTAATTTTTGATTAATAATCATATATACTACTCTACATTATAAAGGAGAGAAATGTTATTGGTTATGATGGCATTGATTGATCTAGAAAGCCGATGTTTGTGTATGTGCTAGTAGCAGTAAGAGCCCCATAACAAATAAACTCTCCTATACTGCTCCATTGTGTCAACTGAATGTGCAAACAACTATAGGTTGACTGTACGAATATAACTGTGTGTTACCGTAAATGGAAATGTTGGTTTCTTGAAAGCCCGTTCCAACTGTTCACAGTGCTGCTGAACGAAATATAATATGTTTTGTGATAAAATGTTGTGAAGTTGAAGCTAAACAAAAATACCTTTCTGTGCCTCTTAACAAAAGCTGTGAGCGAGCGGCTAACTACTGTGATCTTTCTCTTTCCAAAATTCGAAATATAAAGAAGGACTAACCCCCACCGGGTTGGTCTAGAGGTAAAGTCGTCGCCAAAATCAGCTGTTTAACAGCTGATTTTCTGAGACAAAGGTTCGTGGTTCAAATCCTAGTAAAGGTAGTTACTTTTATTTGGATTTGAATACTAGACAGCGGTTGCCGGTGTACTTTGATGGTTGGGGTTCAATTAACCATACTCTCTCAGGAGTGGTCGACTTGGGTCTGTGCAAGACTACACAGTCTCATTTACACGTCATACACATCATCCTCATCTCATTGGGTTATGGGGTTGCTTATTGTTCTGAATTGAACAGATTGCAACGTACACAAATTAGGAATTAAAAAAAAGAAGGAATTACAGTGAAGATGATTCTTCACCAACAATTTTTTTTCACACCTGGTAAAAAATGGAAACGGTTATATCTATAAGAAAGTGAAACTGACATGTAAAATGTTATTACCAGTTTTGAATTAAAGGCTAAATTTTAGTTGGAAACTTTGTACATTAAGAAAAATTTTAAAGGAAATGGTGCTTAAGTGGAAAAAGTATCGGTCGCAACAAAGTATGTTAAATTAAAAGGCAACACGTAGTCAACTAACGGTGCAATTGGACGGTAGTAAAATATAGTGTGTCAGTGTTAAGGTTGGCAGCACTGCAGATTTTTCTTTCCTTCCTCACAGCCCCATCCATACGCAAAAGGCATTCTCATGACACTATATAGTATCCATTTAACGACAAAAGTGTGCCACATAATCAAATTTATAGGAAATTAAAACATCTACTTCTTTTATTATTTTAAAACGGTTTACAGAACACTATTCTAACTATAAAAAAGGAAATCGAAAATTCTCCAATGTAACTGAACACATGATTAAAAATAAACATAATATGTCGAATATAAAAAATAATCTAGAAATATTAGAAATAAATAACAAACAAAATGAAATTGAAATTTTGGAAAAATATTATATTTATAAATACAATAGCAGGGAAAAATTAATGAACACACAGATTGAATACGACAATCAACTGATTAAGTTGGCAAGACTGTTTTAAATATAAGAATCTACTATTCCTTATCTACCATGGTAGGAGCAGGAAGTTTTAAATTTTGACTTGTAATAAATTTTAATTTACTGAAGATGTGTACAAGATACACGAAAGCGCTATAAACATTGGTAAGTGTTTTATGTTACCGTATTCTGGTGGTTAGAAAATATATATTTCAATTCTACTTCTTTTATTGTAAGAATTTCTCTGTACAGAGCCTATAGTCACTTGAGTCCCCCATTGAGTTTGCCCTTGTTTGCAACGAGGGGTAAAGGGGGAAAGGGGGACAAGCATCAGTGCACATGCCCGACTGCTTTAATTTCAGTACGACAAACATAACAACTTATACTATACCCAGAGCATATACAGTATATCGCGGAACCTTTTGTAGGTTAACTGTTTGTTACAGAAATGTCGGTTTCTCAAAAACGTGGTCAAACTATTTACAGTGTTGAACGAAATCTAATATGCAATGTAATAAAATGTTATGAAGTTAAAGCTAAACAAAAATCCCTGTCCGTGGCTCTTAACAAAAGCCGTAAGCGAGCGGCTAACTACTGTGATGTTTCTTATTCCATAATTCGAAAAATGAGGGAGGAAATTAAGAATGTGAAGAACCTATTCTTTAATAGTTTTGTTGACACCTGGTAAAAAAAAAGAAAACGAATAGGTAGATACTAGAGAGACTGATAATGAAAACGCCGGTGACATCAATAGTAAAGAAGGCGATTAATTTGTAACTACAGTAAATCACAAATTTCTAGTCACGTAATTAAGCTACAGACAATATTACAGGTGATATTTATTTCTTATAAGGTTTATGAAGAAAAAATTTTCTCGGAATAAACCGCCACAGCTTACAAAATGTTTGTAGAAACTGCACGGTAGTGAAATGTACTGCCCGTTTCTAAGCTTTGTGCAGCTGAGAGGTATGCATTACGTCACTACTACTGTGAGAGATTGCGTTAGTAGTAGTAACGTTTTACTTGTATTATGTTTGTAGTAGTCAAGGGTACTATCCAAACTACATATATTGTGTGTCACCGCACTAAGCAGCCTACTGGCTACCGAATAGCAATGAGATGGTTAGTAGAGTGTTATGATATAACAGCAGTCTGGTTCTTCGTCTGTCCCCTTCATCCCACAGCTGCGCAAAGCTCAGATTCGTAGAGTACGAGTAGTGCCTCGCTGTTGAGGTTGGCAGCACTGCAAATATTTCATTTTTCTTCCTCACAGCCTATACGTATGCAAAAGGCAATCTCGTGACTTCAGTATCTATAGTTTAGCCTGAAAGAGTGATTTTTCCGTATTATTAAACCAAACTAAGGTTGGTTTTCATTTTGCAAAATAAGGTTTTGTTCTTTGAGGTTAGTTTTGTTTGTTTTTTTTACTAATTTTAGGTTAAATTGTTCATTATTTGCATTGACAAAAGAAAGTTGTGTGAGTGTTCACACCAGATTTTTTAAAGTTACCGTGCCCAACAGGCATGATGGGCAGTACTTGTGTGACAAAGGTGCACTTACGGTACTTAAAGGTTAAAAGGTACTTAAAGGTCAGAAGGGATTATTGGAAAGTCAATCATGGTTTTTTAAATTGTAGTAATGTTTATCATGTTTTGCCTTTTAGGTTATTTGTGGATGTTAATACATGTTGTGTTGCGGCAAGACTTTCTATCTTTGGGTATGCACAACAGATGGAATCTCCAGTAATATGAGTATAGCACAAGTCACCAACACCATGGTAACCATTGAAACCCATGGTCCAATTGCCAACTGTTGATGCGAGAATTACTGCAATGGGTCCAATCGCCAACTGTTGATGCGAGAATTACTGCAATGGGACCAATCGCCAACTGTTGATGCGAGAATTACTGCAATGGGTCCAATTGCCAACTGTTGATGCGAGAATTACTGCAATGGGTCCAATCGCCAACTGTTGATGCAAGAATTACTGCAATGGGTCATGTCAGATCTTTCAACATCGTTTGGATGGGAACTTATAATCAGAGGTATGTTTTTAAATTATTAAATGTAGGGGAGGATAAGTTCCATGACTAATACATGGGGTCTTTTCTGTTCCCCCCCCCCACCGCAGAATAATTTGTGACATTTTATGGACATTTTGTTTGTAATCTTACGGTATTTTTACTTTCTCTTGCCTATATGAATGTATAGGAAGGAAAGTATTGTTTTCATGTCGATTTTTCAAAATCGAGTTTTCACCGAATCTACACGTTTTCAGACCCCCTGAACCCAAAAAACATGTTTTTAGCGATTGGTCTGTGTGTGTGTGTGTGTGTGTGTGTGTGTGTGTTTGTGTGTGTGTGTATGTTTGCGTGCGTGTGTGTGAACAGAATATATCAAGAACACAACATAGTACAAACTTGAAACTTGAGTTATACCACTACTGGACCCGACACGAACATTTTCATCAAAATCGGTCAACCGGAAGAAGTAGTTTATTTGTATAATTTTTCACTTTTTTGTGATTTTCTCAAAAACTGGTCCTACGATTTTTTTTTAAATTACCTGGTTTACTAAATTTTTTATTCTCTACGAGATAGGGTAGGTGTCATGTTTGCTTAAATTCTTGGTGAGGCTGTTTTCATGTAAAAAAATTGTTTTTTTTAAGATTACGGCTTTAATATGCATTATAGCGCAAAAATTTATACAATAAAAGTTGTAGAGAATTTAAAATCTTACAACTTTTATTTCAAACATTTTTTTGTATAACGCTTAGTTTAGCAGTAATTAGCGATTTTCTGTTTTTTTTCCAAGAAAACGTGTGAAAAATCGATTTTTTAAGATTTCGGCCTTAGAATGCATTTTACGACAAAAGTGTAAATAATTAATTTTATAGGAAATAAAAAGATCTATAACCTTTAACACATTTTTCTCTACAGAGCCTAGTTTAGCGTGAAAGAGTGATTTTCGTATTTTTAAGCCAAACTGAGGTCAATTTTCATTTTGCGTCTTTCACTCATGATTAAAATAAGGTTATGTTTTTGAGGTTAGTTTTTTGTTTATTTCTAATGTTTTATTACTAATGTTAGGTTATATTGTTTAAATTATTTGCATTGGCAAGAAAAAGTTGTGCGAGTGTTTCTCACCAGATTTTTAACGATAAAAACAGGAAAAATATTTTTTTAAATTGCACCAATATTCTTCAAGTTCAGGTTAAATATAGGTAGGGTAAATAAATTGTTTTTTCTCAATAGGCTGTTGCTGTGTAATCCTGTTTAGTACTTACCTCTCATATTTTATCTTCATTCGATTTGTTACACTAATGTTCAGTACAAAGTAATGGTCAATAAAAATTTATCAGCATATTTTTAATTTAAAATCAGTAAAATATGAAATTTTTTGGTGTCATTAAATTAAATTTACATCATTAAATTAAATATTATTAACCCTCAACTGGTATCATGCGGTCTGTGAGACCGCTGTCATTTTTTACCCCTCCAACACTTTCCTCCCAATTGCCCGACATCACGTATATTTTGTATACCTTTCAATTGTTGTTTGAACTATGCGTGATCAAGATCGTTTCGGTACGAGCTAACAAGTTGTGAGTTATTTGTATTTTGTTTTCTACTGGCGGTCTCCTGGACCTATGATACCAGTTCTGTAACTTTTTGACGACTTTAAAACCAAGTAGTACATGGATTGTTTAAAGTTTTAATGAGTATATAATAATTTTTCATACATCATTTCTTTGTTTAGTACTATTAAAAAATATTTTCATATGTAATTTTATAAAATATTCATTATGGATGATGCATTTAACATTTCTGAAGCGGCTTCAACAGAACCAGGTCCATCACGTAAACAAGTTGTACGTGTTAATGATGTGAATTTTTATTTACATAAAAATCTTTAAATTTTATTGTAAATAATCAAAAATTAAACAAAACTAATAAATTTAATAAATATTTGTCAGTGTACTGCCCAACAATAGACATAAATAGCAAAACTCAGAACCAAAATGTAAGTTGTACTTCATAATTTTGTAAATAAATTTGTCTGTATCATATTAATTACTTATTTCTTTATAATTATTAGACCACAGAATGTTTCTAGGGCCCAAAAATTTTATTGTTCTGTTCAAAATGGAAGTAAAAGTCAAAAAAATGCACAGTGTTCGTTTTTTACTTTTTTAAATAGTAATTTTGCATTTATGCAAAGTATTTTACATTTACATCTTAGATTATACATGGTTTTATAAGTTTAAAATTAAAATAAATTAATTAAATAAGTATGAAGAACTTAAATAAAAAAAAACAAATTTGGAGGTCTGTCAGACCTCTGATACCAGTTATGTCACAAAAAATGATGATACCAGTTAAGTGTTAACTTTCAAATAGTACTAGTATAACCCTTGTGCCCCGCTCTGCATTTGGTGCTACTGTTAAACTGTAGATGTCAAAACACGCTCCCGAATAAATCCATTTAGCTAAGTTCTTTACTGATAAAAAATTATAGCTGCTTCTTATAATATGTATCGTTTTCGTGAATATAAAAATATGAAAATCGGTTACGCTTTACGGTCGCTAGAGCTCGCAAAATATTCATGTGCACGAAAATTAGTAGGTTACTATTTAATATTTATGGCTGTAACGTGCTAACATTTCAGTTTAGCATAAAATTGTACATAACATCTTATGGAGAAGAGAGTTTCGTGAATAAAAGCAAATATATTTCTATTTTCGTACATGTATCCCGTGAGGCCGGGTTTTCGCATTGTCAGGAATTGTATTATCATCACTTGTTGGACTTGGTGTAGACGGATCATAAACTCCAGATAGGTTATGCCCACGATCATCAGTAACAATGTCATTTCAAATTGGTTAGTTCAAAAATAACTAAATACAAATTTATTGTCTGAATCACTTTCACAATTCGAACCCAAATTCTCCCGAATAACTGTATTCTCCCAAATAACCACGGTTACTAAATACTAACGGATGTTTTATTAAGGCCGCAACCCTGATTATAAGAAGATAGAAGTAATACATCAGTAAATTTTCTCTCCCCCAATTGGTATGTTGGCAACAGTGTACACAAGGCCAACTACCTAACACAGTTAAAATGTTCCAGTCTAGCATTAGTGTGGTGACAGCAATCATTTCGTTATATTGTGTCAGCAATGGTTTTTTCCAAGGAAGAACGCGTGTTTATTGTAGAGACTTACATAGCGAGTAAATCTTACAAATGTGTGCAAGATAAGTTTCAGTTGAAATTTCCCCGTTCTGCCATTCCGAATAAATCGTAAATATTGCGTTTGATAAATAAATTCCGTAGAACTGGGAGTGTACTCGATGAGAAACCACCTCGCTAGCCAACAAAGTTAATCGCCGAAGTTCTCGAAGGTTTGAAAAATAGTTTGATCCAATCACCTAAAAAAATCACTTAGAAGATTATCATCGCAAGCTGGGCTAACATTAACTACTGTTTTCAGAGCTACGAAAAAGTTACATTTGCATCCTTATCGCTTTGGCATTGCATTTGTAAGATTTACTCGCTGCGTAAGTCTCTACAATAAACACCCGGTTCTTCCTTGGAAAAAACTATTGCTGACACAATATAACGAAACGACTGCTGTCACCACACTAATGCTTGAGTGCATTTTAACTGTGTTAGGTAGTTGGCGTTGAGTACACTGTTGCCAACATACCGATTGGGGGAGAGAAAATTTACCGATGTATTACTTCTATCTTCTTGTAATCAGGGTTGTGTTCTTAATAAAACACCCGTTATTATTTAAGACTAGTAAAGTATTACAGACCATATTAAGACTAGTAAACATCGCAGGCCGACACCGTAGATCAGCGTGCGTCGGTTATCAGAAGGAACCAGATGACGTCAGGGGCCAAGGCTTGTCAGTGTGCCTAGTAAAGTAACCATGCAAATAACGCATCCATTGCAAACAGCGAAGATAATTTTGAACATCATTTTAAACATTCATATAAAAATAAAACAATTGAAGAGCTTAGTGGATGAAGGTGCTATGTAATATTTTTTTCAAAAATGTAAGAAACTTAGTTTTTGTGATTGATGAAGATTTAACCTGTGTCTCTACAGTTTAAGGAAATACTAGTGGATAAGTGGTAGTTGTATACGATTGTAGCATACTGCTATTTAATGATCTGTAGTGCATAAAAGTGTCAAGGTTACCTTGACGCCTTCCACTGGAATGAACTGCAGTTTTAGAGACACCTTTTTGGAAGAATAACAATTAAATGTGTTATTATGTATTTATCTTCACCAGTAAAAGCTGTTATTGGGTATTTCTTAACAAAGTTTTTATGAAAAATTTTGTCTTCTATTTTTGAAATATCGTTTATCAATCCTCAGAGAATATAGTGTACGATACAGATTTTTAGAGGATGAAGGTGTTAAATTCATAAGAAAAATATAAGAAAAGTAATGTTCAAACACATTTTAATCGCATAAAGAGGTACGTAATGTAGTTACCAAAATGAAAGGAATTAGGCATTTCATAAAAAGATGGGAGCTTTAGAATTTTGATTTCATTTTCCTCAAAACTATATTTTTGTTACCTAACACCGTCTTTCCACTAAGATCTTCAATTCATACAAAAGTAATTGTTATGTTTTTCTTAATGAGTTATTCGTTTCCTTCTTATAAAATGGCCAAGTATTGCTGCGTAGTGTACTACATAGCGGCGCATTTTATTAAACTTTATTTACATTGAGTTTACATTGCTTACATAATTGTTTGCAGAATTAAATTCTCTACAATTTTTATTGGGAAAAATAATTTGTTTTTAATCAAACTTAGAAGACTTGTGTTTTTCGACTAAGATTTTTTCCATATTTCGTCTTTTTTCTCAAAAACTGCTAACACTACAGCTTCCACTGGTTTTATTTGATTTTTTAAATTATTTTCCATATAAATCCACCATATATTAGTTACAAAAAGTAGCCCCCAAAACTATTTAACCACAGGAACTGTAATCGAGGGGGGGGGAATCTTTCGCTAGCTGTAACGTGTTAATGAAACGTTTGCGGACATTTGTTTTTATAAACTTTTTTCTTATTTTTAGCTCTACAATCATGTATTAAATTATTTTACGTATTTTAGAAATTTAAAGAAAAAATTTTTTAATTTAAAGAAATTATTTTCGTTATATTAGTGGGAATAAAAAATGGCTTCTGACGTGACGAATGTTTTGTTTTTCCTACACATTTAGTGAAATCCCTATAGTCAGTTTCTTTACATTTTTAATTTCTGTTGCTTAAGTGACAATTTCAATTGTCATTTTTAATTTTCCTATGTCCATCCGTCGTTCACACTCATATGTCAGAAACTACAAGAGGCAGCAACAAACGGATTTTGGATTCGTAATCTGCACAAAAAGTTAGTAGGCGTAAATTGGGTTTGAAGTTCCAGTTTTAACCGGAAGTAAAGAAATTAATGTTAGAATTTGGAAACAGAAGTAGTTTTGATATCTCTTCAAGAGTAGGTACAGAAATGGGTTTAAAGTTCTGGTTTCAACCGAAAATGGCCCATAACTAGAAGGCAAGAAATCAAAGTCGGAATTTGGGAACAAAACTAAGTGTCATTCAGTTCCTCTAAAAGATTAGGTACAGAAATCACTTCATGGTTTTTGCCATAAGTCAAAGGTAGGCCTTTTTTACTTTCTCTTGCCTATAGGAATATATAGGAAGGAAAGTATTGTTTTCATGTCGATTTTAACAAATCAAATTTTCACCCGATCTACACGTTTTCAGACCCCCTGAACCCACACAAACATGTTTTTAGCGATTGGTGTGTGTGTGTGTGTGTGTGTGTGTGAACAGAATATCTCTAGAATGGAACATAGTACAAACTTTAAACTTAAAACTTAAGTTACATACCATTGCCGGACCCGACACGAACATTTTCATCAAAATCAGTCTGCCGGAAGTAGTAGTTTATTCATCTTTTTTCACTTTTTTGCGATTTTCTCAAAAACTTGGCCTACGATTTTTTTTAAATCGCCTGGTTTACTAAATTTTTTATGGTCTACAAGTTAGGGTAGGCGCCGTGTTTGCTGAAAATTTTTGGTGAGGCTGTTTTCACGTAAAAAAATTGTTTTTTAAAGATTACGACTTAAATATGCATGCATTTTAGCGCAAAAATTTACTTAAGAAAAATGTAGAGAATTTAAAATCCTACAACTTTTATTTCAAACATTTTTTTGTATAACGCTTAGTTTAGCGGTAATTAGCGATTTTCTGTTTTTTTTCTCACAAAAACGTGTGAAAAATCGATTTTTTTAAGATTTCGACCTTAGTATGCATTTCACAACAAAAGTGTATAATCAAATTTATAGAAAATTAAAAGATATACAACTTTTGTTTAGAGAATTTTTCTCTACAGAGCCTAGTTTAGCATGAAAGAGTGATTTTCCATATTTTTAAGCAAAACAGGTCGATTTTCACTTTGCATCTTTCACTTACGATTAAAATAAGGTTATGTTTTTTGAGGTTAGTTTTTCTGTTTATTTCTAATGTTTTATTTTTAATGTTAGGTTATATTGGTCATTATTTGCATTGGCAAGAGAAAGTTGTGTGAGTGTTTCACACTAGATTTTTTCATTTTCCTATGTCCATCTGTCCGTCACGCTCAGATGTCAGAAACTACAAGAGGCAGCAACTAACGGTTTTTGGATTGGTATTCGACACAAAACGTTAGTGGGCATAAATTAGGTTTAAAGTTCCAGTTTTGACGGGAAGTTAAGAAATTAACGTTGGAATTCGGAAACAGAAGTAGTGTCATTCGATATCTCTTATCTCTTAAAGAGTAGGCAGAAATCATTGGGTTTAAAGTTCCGGTTTCAACCGAAAATGGCCCATAACCGGAAGTCGTGAAATCAAAGTCGGAATTTGGGAACATAAATTGTGTCATTCATTCAATTCCTCTAAAAGAGTAGGCACAGAAATCGTTTAATGGTTTTTGCGATAGGCCAAAGGTGGCCATTTTTCTTTCTTTCCTGTGAAAGCTAAGTGGGCTTGATCTCTTAGAATTTCTTTAGAAAAAATTTCCACTAGCAATGAGACTCATGAGGGATTTTTAAGGGGAGATGGCACGATGGTTTTACGAGTAACTCAAAATTTCAATTTTTGGTTTTTTATGTTTTTCAATAGTTTAGGCCTAGATCTACCAAAAAAACATTAAATTACGTCAAAAAAATAATTTTTTTATGAAAACATTAAGTTTTTATTAAGTTTACACAGAAAAATTATGTTTCTGAGAACGAATATTTTTCACAATTTTATACCGCTCATTTTAGTCCAAAGAGAATTTTAGTTTTTAAACCATCTGCATCTCTTTTTTTTTTGTATTCTCAGCTTTCTAAACAACAGTTCATGGGAAATTTACTTGTTTGTGTAATGTTTTTGATTTGTGCCTTCTTGTTTCTTGCGTTTTCCCGTAAATTTAGATTTTTAAAACTAGTTACACTTTTCTCAGAAACCAATAAACCTATAAAATTTTTACCAGTTAATTATCTTGTTTGCCGGCCGCGTTGGCGATGTTGGTAACGTGCTCGCCTCTCATCACGCGGTCTTGGGTTCGAATCCCACTCGGGCATGGCATTTTTTCATACGTTACAAAAAATTCATTTCATCCTTCACCGTCTGCATTAGCAGCAATTTGCAAAACAGTCGGACGTTAAACCAAAAAAAAAAAAAAAAAAAAATTATTTTGTATATCCACATATACCGACATTTTTATACTTCCTCAGGTGCTCCAAAAATTAGTAATACGCAAAAAACGTAGAAAACAATTTGTAAAAATGTTATGTTATTCGTAATTTTTAAAAAAAATGGTATGGTCCAAAGATTAAATTAAAAAAAAGTCAGTAGCTCGAGAAGAAATCCGACACCTATGGTTTGTAAAGTTTAATTTGCCTATCTTTTACCAATCCTATGAAAAATGTACCTAAAACTAGCAAATTTAACATTGGCGGGATACAAAGTACAGTCTCCCCTTAAAATTAGGTTATGTTTTTAATTTTATGTTGTTTATCCATGATTAAACATAGGTTAAATATATTTCATTATTACATTGAGAAGAGAAAGTCGTGTGAATGTTTGACACCAGTTTTTTTTTACACTTTTTATTTTTGGTATCGAGAATCGATCCCTGTTTCTTGGTGTTTGAATTGGTATCTTGGGCTTCATTTTTTACAATTATTTCTTTAGAAAAAATTGCCACCAGTGATGAGCTTCATGAAAGGGATTTTTAAAATTAGGTTATGTTTTTAATTTTACATTGTTTACTCATGATTTAACATAGATTTTATGTTTCATTTTTTTGCATTGAGAAGAGAAAGTCGTGTGAGTGTTTCTCACCAGTTTTTTGTTTTTATTTTACACTTTTTTGATTTTTGGTGTCGGGAATCAAGAATCAATTCTTGTTGGTGTCAGAATCGATATCAAAAATTGAAAAATATTTTTATGTACACATTACTAACATTTAATATTCTGTTTCAGGTAAATAACTTGCCTTCAAGTTTGTCATCTATAAGTATCAAAGAATTTCGGTTGCATAAATTGAAAAAAACACAAGAAGCTTTCGATAGGTTTTTCTGCGGAGGTACATTCTGTCTATGACCATCATTTAGATCTGACTTAAAAACAAGAGAAAATTTTTTAGTTGAGTATTTTTCATTACTTACTTAAAACACTTTTGTATAACTAATACATTTTTTTATGTTTACAAATGAGTTGACAATTTTTTTTTTTAAACAATTATTATATGTATAAATGTTAATAAAACAATTATTAATGTTGTATAGATTGAAGTATTGTTTTTATTTAAATTCCTACCATTTTTTTTTTCTTTCTTTTTAAGCCACTCATGGTGAGTATTGATGTTCAGGATTGACAGTATGCTCAATGTTGCTCACACTTAATTAAAAATCTAGTCATCAATATTTAAAAATATTTGATTTATTCAAATTATTTCTAGGCATGTGTTAGATATTATTTTATATGTGAGCAATATTTTATATTATCTATAAAAGATACGCATAAAGTAATAAAATTTAAGTAAATGTTCCTTTGAATTGGTAAGTTACACTAGATAAGCAAGTCTGGTAGTCCTTGTGAAAATTCAAAAGAAACTATTACAATACTATTGCTAAAATATTAAAAGTATAAAACTTATGGTTAAATAGAAAATGGACTACGAATGCTACGTCATAGTTCGAAAATTCTGATATGTAATTGCCGATTGACTGCAGTGTGTCAATTTAAAATACTACCAGGAGAGTAGAAAATAAAAGTGGTGGTCAAAACTGTTTCAAAATGAATATGGATAAATAATAGACTACGAACGCTTACGTCACAATATTTGAAAATGCCGATCAAGAAACAAGCTGCAGGGACTAAGTAGTGTCATTTTCTATGCTACCAGGAGAGTAGAAAATAAAAGTGGTCGCTTCAGTACTCGTTCACAAATTGAAAATGCCTTCAATATTTTGGTTATACATACTACTTTGCTTCTTAAACACACTAACCGCATTAACCTCCACTACTATTATGCTCTCCTGGTATCGAATTAATCTTTACAATGCGACGGCAAACCAATATGCATTTCCCGCAAACACATTCATCTTTTTCTTTCTTTGTTTTTTGTTCTTCGTTCGTAAGCGTAATAAAGTACACTATTTTTTTATTTATAGTTTATTAAAATGTGAATTACTTTTAATTCTCAACTGACTTTTTGTTGTTTAGCTTTTTATTTATAACAGGGAGCAAACTGCAGACGCACTGAGGAATTTTTTTAAAAGGAATTCGGGATTGTTAAAAGGTTTAATAATTTAATAAAAATTAACACAAATTATTGTCGATACAGATTTTTATTGACTTTATAATACAGATTCATACATGTTTACAAATTTCTTATTCTTAGAACCAAGACGGTCTTTCTTTTCCGTTTCGATACCTGTAAAAACACATAAAAAAATTATAAAATTTCAACATAATTATACAGGTGATTCAAAACTATAGAGCAATCTCTTGGGATCTCATTCTATAGCTAAAAATAAGAAAAAAAGTTCATATAAACATATGCCTGAAAAAGCTTAGTTAGCGAGTTACGGCTAGCGAAAAATTTCACCTAGAACTCTGTACCCTCGGTGAATTATGGCCGTATAAAAATGTTAAAGGTAGTTAGAAAGATACAAATACGATAGTTTCTAATGTTTTTTAATCTGAAAAATTCAATAAAATTGGTTCCAGAGCTTTAAATGCAATACTTTCAGAGATATTATACATAAAACACAAGAATTGGTGCAAAGAAATAACACATTTTTGTGTTTAACGTAAGATTGCTTCCATAAATGATAAATAAAAGTGTATTTTTTCTTAAATAAATTTGTAGAACATTTAATTCTGAAAAGATTCATGTGAATTAATCAGGAAAAAATGAATAATAGATATTGAAATTTCGCTTTATTTAAAATCAAAACAGACGCATATAAACAGCTGATTGATCAGCTGTTATTCCCAACCTACATACAGTATTAGTTAATATTTTATGCAGTTAAGAATGCGTTTTATGTGCGTCTGTTTTGATTTTAAATAAAGCGAAATTTCAATATCTATTATTCATTTTTTCCTGATTAATTCACATGAATCTTTTCAGAATTAAATGTTCTACAAATTTATTTAAGAAAAAATACACCTTTACTTAGCATTTATGGGAGTAATCTTACGTTAAACACAAAAATGTGTTATTTCTTTGCACCAATTCTTGTGTTTTATGTATAATATCTCTGAAAGTATTGCATTTAAAGCTCTGGAACCAATTTTATTGAATTTTTCAGATTAAAAAACATTAGAAACTATCGTATTTGTATCTTTCTAACTACCTTTAACATTTTTATACGGCCTTACTTCACCGAGGGTACAGAGTTCTAGGCGAAATTTTTCGCTAGCCGTAACTCGCTAACTAAGCATTTTCAGGCATATGTTTATATGAACTTTTTTACTTTCTCTTGCCTATATGAATATATAGGAAGGAAAGTATTGTTTTCATGTTGATTTTTCGAAATCGAGTTTTCACCGGATCTATACGTTTTCAGACCCCCTGAACCCAAATAACATGTTTTTAGCGATTGGTCTCTGTGTGTGAACAGAATATCTCAAGAACAGAACAACGTACGAACTTGAAACTTGAAACTTAAGTTACATACCACTACCGGACCCTACACGAACATTTTTATCAAAATCGGTCCACCGGAAGTAGTAGTTTATTCGTGTCATTTTTCACTGTTTTGCGATTTCTCAAAAACTGGTTTTACGATTTTTTTAAAAATCGCCTGGTTTACTCAATTTTTTATTCTCTACAAGATAGGGTAGGCGTCATGTTCGCTGAAATTCTTGGTGAGGCTGTTTTCACGTAAAAACAAAGTTTTTTAAGATTACGGCTTTAATATGCAATTTAGCGAAAAAATTTATATAATAAAAGTTGTAGAGAATTTAAAAACCTACAACTTTTATTTTAAACATTTTTTTGTATAACGCTTAGTTTAGCAGTAATTAGCAATTTTCTATTTTTTTCTCACGAAAACGTGTGAAAAATCGATTTTTTTAAGATTTCGGCCTTAGTATGCATTTTATAATAAAAACGTATATAATCAAATATATAGAAAATTAAAAGATCTGCAACTTTTAATTAGAACATTTTTCTCTACAGAGCCTAGTTTAGCGTGAAAGAGTGATTTTCCGTATTTTTTAGCCAAACTGAGTTCGATTTTCATTTTGCGTCTTTCACTCATGATTAAAATAAGGTTATGTTTATTGAGGTTAGTTTTTTGTTTATGTCTTATGTTTTATTACTAATGTTAGGTTTATTGTTAATTATTTATATTGGCAAGAGAAAGTTGTGCGAGTGTTTCACACCAGATTTTTTTCTTATGTTTAGCTATAGAATGAGATCCTAAGAGATTGCCGTATAGTTTTGATTCACCCTGTATACACACGGTTACTTATACTATTCTAGTAAAGTAGCCGCCGTGTTTAAACATATTATTTTGAAAACCGGACATCTGGTAACTTATTTTAAAGAGCATTTCAAGACAAAAATATTAATGAAGTATACTTTTAGATCAATTTTATTATAAAAACTGGTACGAAACACACGCCTTTCTCTAGCCAATGTAAATATAATAATGAGTAAATAATGTAAAATGAAAAACAACCTAATTTTAACCATGAGCAAATAACGCAAAGCCGGCCGTATTGGCGTAGTTGGTAACGTGCTCGCCTCTCATCATGCGGTCCTGGGTTCGAATCCCACTCAGGCACGGCATATTTTCATACGTTACAAAAAATCATTTCATCCTCATCACACACAGTTACACCCCCGACGTCGTCGCTAATCAACTGTTGCAGTTGACGCGACGTTAAATAAATTTTAAAAAATCTGTTGTGAAACACTCACACAACTTTCTCTTGCCAATGCAAATAATTTAAACAATATAACCTAACATTAGTAACAAAACATTAGAAATAAACAAAAAACTAACCTCAAAAAACATAACCTTATTTTAATCATGAGTGAAAGACGGAAATGAAAATCAACCTGTTTGGCTTAAAAATATGGAAAATCACTCTTTCACGCTAAACTAGGCTCTGTAGAGAAAATGCTTTAAATAAAAATTGTAGATCTTTTAATTTCTTATAAATTTGATTATATACCTACACTAATGTCGTAAAATGCATACCAAGGCCGAAACGTTAAAAAAATCAATTTTTCACACGTTTTCGTGAAAAAAAACAGAAAATCGCTAATTACCGCTAAAATAAGCGATACAAAAAAATGTTTGAATTAAAAGTTGTAGGACTTCAAATTCTCTACAAATTTTTTTATATACATTTTTGCGGTGAAATGCATAATAAATCCGCAATCTTAAAAAAACAATTATTTTACGCAAAAACCGCCTCACCAAGAATTTCAGCAAACATGGCGCCTACCCTATCTTGTAGAGCATAAAAAATGTAGTAAATCAGGCAATTTAAAAAAAATTGTAGGACCAGAAATTTTTGAGAAAATCGCAAAAAAGTGAAAAATTACACGAATAATCTACTACTTCCGGTTGACCGATTTTGATGAAAATGTTCGTGTCGGGTCCGGTAGTGGTATGTAACTTAAGTTTCAAGCTCGTACGATGTTCCGTTCTTGAGATATTTTGTATTCGCATACACAGACCGCTAAAAACATGTTTTTTTGGGTTCAGGGGGTCTGAAAACGTGTAGATCCGATGAAAACTCGATTTCTTTAAAATCGACATGAAAACAATACTTTCCTTCCTATATATTCAGATAGACAAGGAAAAGTAAAAATAACGCAAATGAAAACCAAACTCAATTCGACTTAAAAAAAATCTGGTGTGAAACACTCACACAACTTTCTATTGCCAGTGAAAAAAATTAACAATAAACCTAACAGTAGTAATAAAACATTATAAGAAATAAACAAAAAACATAACCTTATTTTAATCATAGATGAGAGACGCAAAATGAAAATCGATCTCAGTTTGCCTTAAAAATACGGAAAATCGCTCTTTTACGCTAAACTAGGCTCTGTAGAGAAAAATCCTAAAAATAAAAGTCGTAGATCGTTTAATTTTCTCTAAATTTGTCTATAGTATACACTTTTGTCATAAAATGCATACTAAGGCCGAAATCTTAAAAAATCGATTTTTCACACGTTTTCGTGAGAAAAAACAGAAAATCGCTAATTACCGCTAAACTAAGCGTTATACAAAAAAATAGTCGAAATAAAAGTTGTAGGATTTAAAATTCTCTACAATTTATACTATAAAAATTTTTGCGCTATAATACATATTAAAGCCGTAATCTTAAAAAAACACTTTTTACGTAAAAACAGCCTCACCAAGAATTTCAGCAAACATGGTGCCTACCCTATCTTGTAGAGAATAAAAAATTTAGTAAACCAGGCGATTTTAAAAAAAATCGTAGGACCAGTTTTTGAGAAAATCGCAAAACAGTGAAAAATTATACGAATAAATTACTACTTCCGATTGACCGATTTTGATGAAAATGTTCGCGTCAGGTCCGGTAGTGGTATGTAACTTAAATTTCAAGTTTCAAGTTTGTACGATATTCCGTTCTTGAGATATTTTGTATACATACACACACAGACCAATCGCTAAAAACATGTTTTTTGGGGTTCAGGGGGTCTGTTAACGTGTAGATCCGGTGAAAACTCCATTTCAACAAATCGACACGAAAACAATAGTTTCCTTCCTATATATTCATATAGACAAGAGAAAGTAAAAAAATTACACCATTTCTTCGGCTCATAAAAGGAATTTTCTTCTAAAATTTCAATATGATGTTAAAAATATGTTATACAAGTGTTTGAATACTAGGTCTTACAGTATTATTGATTGATTTAACAGGCACTTTCATTTATACAGGACAGGGTCAACCACGTAGAAGTTAATGGAAGAACAGTTTTTAACTTAAAAAAATTTGGTGTGAAACACTCACACAACTTTCTCTTGCCAATGCAAATAATTAATAATAAACCTAACATTATTAATAAAATATTAGAAATAAACAAAAACTAACCTCAAAAACATAACCTTATTTTAATCATGAGTGAATGACGCAAAATGACAATCGAACTCAGTTTGGCTTAAAAATACGGAAAATCACGCTTTCATGCTAAACTAGGCTCTGTAGAGAAAAATGCTTTAAACAAAAGTTGTAGATCTTTTAATTTTCTATAACTTTTATTATATACACTTTTGTCGTAAAATGCATACTAAGACCGAAATGTTAAAAAAATCGATTTTTCTCACGTTTTCGTGAGAAAAAAAAAACAGAAAATCGCTAATTACCGCTAAACTAAGCGTTATACAAAAAATTGTTTGAAATAAAAGTTGTAGAATTTTACATTCTCTACAACTTTTATTATACTATAACGTTTTGCGCTAAAATGCATATTAAAGCCGCAATCTTAAAAAGAAAAAGTTTTTATGTAAAAACAGCCTCACGCAGAATTTCAGCAAACATGGCGCCTACCCTATATTGTAGAGCATAAAAAATGTAGTAAACCAGGCGATTTTAAAAAAAATCGTAGGACTAGTTTTTGAGAAAATCGCAAAAAAGTGAAAAATTATACGAATAAACTACTACTTCCGGTTGACCGATTTTGATGAAAATGTTCGTGTCGGGTCCGGTAGTGATATGTAACTTAAGTTTCAAGTTCGTACGATGTTCCGTTCTTGAGATATTCTGTTCACACACTAACACACACACACACACACACACACAGACCAATCGCTAAAAACATGTTTGTGTGGGTTGAGGGGGTCTGAAAACGTATAGATCCGGTGAAGAGTGGATTTGTTAAAATCGACATGAAAACAATACTTTCCTTCCTATATATTCATATAGGCAAGAGAAAGTAAAAATTAAACTAAATATTATTTACTAACATAAACGCAAGGAATCCATGGAAAATAAAACCGTTCCCGTTCAAATACACGTTGTGCCATAAATTGAGGGTCATGTATACGAAACTCAATATTTTCAAATGTGAACTGTTGTTGTGCATTATACCGGGATAACACTTCTCTTTCAACAATTCAACCATTCACTGTACCACTACAAAGGCGCTAACATTTTTACTTTCTCTTGCCTATATGAATATATAGGAAGGAAAGTATTGTTTTTATGTCGATTTTAACAAATCCACTCTTCACCGGATCTATACGTTTTCAGACCCCCTCAACCCACACAAACATGTTTTTAGCGATTGGTCTGTGTGTGTGTGTGTGTGTGTGCGCGCGTGTGTGTGCGCGTGTGTGTGTACAAAATATTTCAAGAACGGAACATCGTACGATCTTGAAACTTGAAATTTAAGTTACATACCCTTACCGGACCCGACACGAACATTTTCATCAAAATCGGGCAACCGGAAGTAGTAATTTACTCGTAGTATAATTTTTCAGTTTTTTGCGATTTTCTCAAAAACTGGTCCTATGATGTTTTTTGAAATCGCCTAATTTACTCAACTTTTTATTCTCTACAAGATAGGGTAGGCACCATGTTTGCTGAAATTCTTGGTGAGGGTGTTTTTACGTAAAAAAGTGTTTTTTTAAGATTACGGCTTTAATATGTATAATAGCGCAAAAATTTATATAATAAAAAATGTAGAGAATTTAAAATTCTAAAACTTTGATTTCAAACAATTTTTGTATAACGCTTAGTTTAGCGGTAATTAGCGATTTTCTGTTTTTTCTCACGAAAACGTGTGAAAAATCGATTTGTTTAAGATTTCGGCCTTAGTATTCATTTTATGACAAAAGTGTTTATAATCAAATTTATAGAAAATTAGAAGACCTACAACTTTTATTTATAGGATTTTTCTCTACAGTGCCTAGTTGAGCGTGAAAGAGTGATTTTCCGTATTTTTAAGCCAAACTGAGGTCGATTTTCATTTTGCGTCTTTTATACATGATTAATATTAGGTTATGTTTATTGAGGTTAGTTTTTTGTTTATTTCTAATGTTAGGTTTATTGTTTATTATTTGCATTGGCAAGAGAAAGTCGTGTGAGTGTTTCACACCAGATTTTTTTTAGAATTCCTTTTCAGAACACATCATTCTTCGGAATTCAGTACCCTTGTTCAACTGACTCCACTTCATAAATTCACAAATCTTACAATAAATAAACTATTTTGAAATAAGCAAAATATTTTGAAATGAATAACCTATTTTGAAGTAAAAACTATTTTCAGAAAAGTTTATTATTTTTAGTAAGTTCCTATTTTAAAATAGGTTCCTAGGTAAAATAAGTGTTAAAATCCTATTTTAAAACAATTCCTATTTAAATCATAATATTAAATCTTGTTTTATTTACCTATCCTATTTTACCTTTTCTATTATTTTGTAAACTTACCTACTAAATTCCTATTCCTATTATAAAATAGGTTCCTAGGTAAAGGTTAATTATATGTAGGCTAGGTATAGATTTCAAAATATTATCCCTTAGTTCAGAATATTTTGAATTAGTCACCTATTTTAAAAAAGGAACATATTTATTTATTTATAAAAAAGGAACACCTATTTTACCTATTTAACACCTATTTCGAAATAGGAATCTATTTCGTTTGAACAATTTTAAAAAAGGAAACCTAATCTTGAATTGGCCATTATTTTCAAATAGGGAACTATTTTAAACCTTTTTTGAAACTATTTGGCATAGGAAACCTGTTATGAAATAGACAACCTATTTCAGAATTGGAACTTGTTTATAAATAAAAAACTATTTTCATTTAAATAGGAAACCAATTTTGGATAATTACCTACTCTGCAATAGGATTCCTAATCTTAAAAAATAAACTATTTTGAAATAAATTACTATTCCAAAATAAACAATTTATTCATAAATTAATATTATTGTTATACTAATCTCGAACTAAGTTACAATATTTTCATACTCATCACAGCTGTATAGGTGTTTACCTTTCTCGGTCAAGCTGAGCTTTGCAATGCCACAGAAAAGATCTCATATCAATTAATATTAATAATTAATTACCAAATAACGTGCGTGTTGTGTTGAATTATTATTTGCTTTCTCATGCCTATATGAATATATAGGAAGGAAAGTATTGTTTTCATATCGACTTTTCACTGGATCTACACGTTTTCTGACCCCCTGGATCCAAAAAACATGTTTTTAGCGAATGGTGTGTGTGTGTGTGTGTGTGTGTGTGAAAAGTATATCTCAAGAATGGAACATCTCAAAAAGATTTTTGTCAGTATTTCCAGCTTAAAAAGTCCACTTATCTTCGTTTAAGAATATTTTTAGTTCTCACTCTATTCTATTTTTTACCTTATGTCTAATAGCCTATACAATACAATAATATCATAACAGATGATATACGTATTGTTTACTATAGTACTCAGATTAACTGCAGTCCCCTAGCCGTGGGAGTGAAGACAGAGAGAATGCATAACGCTCTCACTCGCACAAGCCATACGCGCCATTCCAATAACATTGCCGTATAATTTCACTTATTGTTGTGAGCAAGCGTTTATGCATGCAGTAAACTAACAAGCAATATAACGACTGTAGTATGTTTTCAGATTTGGATTAGTTACGGTAAAGACCTTTAGGCGCATGCGTAGTTATGCCACATATCTCCCTCTCCCTCTCACTCACTCGGCTATGGGACATTAGTTCGTCTGATACCGATACTTAATCAGTTGTTGTTTATTACATCATCTGTAGCTTCTTCTTCTTAGCGTGCCTGTCCGGTTCGAACGCTGGCTGTCATCATGGCTATCTTGGTCTTGTCATCTGCAATGCGGAACAGTTGGGCCGAGCTTTTCCCATACCAGTCTCTCAGGTTAGCAAGCCAGGATATTCTTCTTCGGCCTGGCTGCCTTCTACCATCCAATCTTCCCTGCAGGATGCGCTGCAACAGTTCGTATCTACCGTGGTTCATAATACGAGTAAATAATATAATATAGTCAAATACTCGTATGACCGAGGTATTGCAACTTGCGACACTTAATGGTGTTTATTACCTCTGGTTCCTTGTTCATCCGACGCAGTACCTCAATGTTGGTCACCCTATCTGTCCATGGTATCCTCAGCATTCTTCTGTACACCCAAAGTTCGAAGGCTTCAAGTTTAGTAGTGGTCGCCCTCGTCAACGTCCAAGACTCTACTCCGTACAGAAGAACGGAAAACACGTAACACCGCAAGAGTCGCAACTTAGTGCCCATAGTGAGATCATGACTCTTAAACGCCGAACTCATTGCGTTGAAAACACTCCTTGCCTTACCAATACGGCACTTGATCTCTTGTGAGTTTTCCCAGGCTTCATTGATAATAGTGCCCAAATACGGATACCATGCTACACGCTCAATTCTTGCATGTTTTATATATAGGTCTACACCAGTTATCGGTCCCCTGCTAATTACCATTAATTTGGTTTTCACGATGTTGATGTCCAGGCCATACTTCTCGCTCACTTCTGTTATCCTGTTCATCAGTCTTTGCAGTCCCTCTATTGTATCAGCGAATACAATCGTGTCATCTGCATATCGTAGATTATTCAGTTTGACACCGTTCACTGAGATACCCTCTTCCACATCCTGCATGGCCTCCTTGAAGATGTGCTCTGAGTAGACGTTGAAAAGTATTGGCGAAAGAATACAGCCCTGTCTAACCCCACGTCGTATTTCGACCTGTTCTGTATGGTCTTCTTCCACTCTCAGCTCTGTAGCTAGCCTTTTTAATTTACCGAGTAAACGATTATTATGCAGACCTAGCGCAATCGATTTGTAGACCCTGAAAACCCTTATATAGACGAATTTTCAGGAAAATCATTAGAGCTGTTTTCGAGAACAGTTGGATATACAAACATACCGGGTGATTCATTTAAAAGTAGCCCGCCGCTCGAGTAATTTTCATATGCTGTATTGGCAGCACTGATCACGATGTGATCAGTGCTGTCACGATTAACGTGAGTACAATTTTTTCCAGCAAGATGGTGCAACATGTCACACGTCTCGCTAGTCCCTATCTCATATTAATCAGGCTTTTCCCATGCGAGTCGTTAGTAAAGATTTGTGGCCACCTCGTTCGCTCGATTTGAGCACGTGCGATTGTTTTCTATGGGGTTATTTAAAAGGAACTGTTTACCAAACAAACCCCCACAGTATACTTGAGCTAAAGAATAACATCGTGGCTTCTCTTGCCTATATGAATATATAGGAAGGAAAGTATTGTACTCATGTCGATTTTAAGAAATCGAGTTTTCACCGAATCTATACGTTTTCAGACCCCCTGAACCCAAGAAACATGTTTTTAGCGATTGGTCTGTGTGTGTGTGTGTGTGTGTGTGTGTGTGTGTGTGTGTGTGTGTGTGTGCGTGCGTGCGTGCGTGTGTGTGTGTGTGTGTGTGTGTGCAAAATATCTCAAGAACGGAACATCGTAAGAACTTGAAACTTGAAACTTAAGTTACATACCACTACTGGACCCGACATGAACATTTTCATCAAAATCGGTATACCGGAAGTAGTAGTTTATTCATGTCATTTTTAACTTTTTTGCGATTTTCTAAAAAACTGGTCCTACAATTTTTTTTAAAAATCGCCTGGTTTACGCAATTTTTTATTCCCTACAAGATAGGCTAGGCGCCATGTTTGCTGAAATTCTTGGTCAGGCTGTTTTTACGTAAAAAAAGTGTTTTTTTAAGATTACGGCTTTAATATGTATTATAGCGCAAAAATTTGTATAATAAAAAATTTAGAGAATTTAAAATTCTACAACTTCTATTTCAAACATTTGTTTGTATAACGCTTAGTTTAGCGGTAATTAGCGATTTTCTGTTTTTTTTCTCACGAAAACGTGTGAAAAATCAATTTTTTTAAGTTTTCGGCCTTAGAATGCTTTTTATAAAAGAAATTTTATATAATCAAATTTATAGAAAATTAAAATATCTACAACTTTTATTCAAAACATTTTTCTTTACAGTGCCTAGTTTAGCATGAAAGAGTGATTTTCCGTAATTTTAAGGCAACTGATATCGATTTTGATTTTGCGTCTTTCATAATATATGATTAAAATTAGGTTATGTTTATTGAGGGTAGTTTTTTGTTTATTTCTAATGCTTTATTACTAATGTTAGGTTTATTGTTAATTATTTGCATTGGCCAGAGAAAGTTGTGTGAGTGTTTCACACCAGATTTTTGTGTTATATAGTACCACATGTTGTTTTGATAAGCATTCTTATCACTAAATATTATGTGATTCCCATTTCAATAATTGTTCCTTGGTAAGTATACTTACCAGGACATAACATAAAAAAAAAAAAAAAAAAAAAAAATCTGTTGTGACATACTCACACGACTTTCTATTGCCAATGCAAATAATTAACAATAAACCTAACATTAGTAATAAACAAAAAACTAACCTCAATAAACATAACCTAATTTTAATCATGAGTGAAAGAAGCAAAATGAAAATCAACCTCAGTTTGGCTTAAAAATACGGAAAGTCACTCTTTCACGCTAAACTAGGATCTGTAGAGAAAAATGCTTTAAACAAAAGTTGTAGATCTTTTAATGTACTATAAATTTGATTATATACACTTCTGTTGTAAAATGCATAATAAGGCCGAAATCTTAAAAAAATTGATTTTTCACACGTTTTCGTGAAAAAAAAATAGAAAACCACTAATTACCGCTAAACTAAGCGTTATACAAAAAAATGTTTGAAATAAAAGTTGTAGGATTTTAAATTTTCTACATTTTTTATTATATAAATTTTTGTGGTAAGATGCATTATAAAGCCATACTCTTAAAAAAAACAATTTTTTTACTTGAAAACAGCCTTATTGAGAATTTCAGCTAACATGGCGTATACCCTATATTGTAGAGCATAAAAAAATTAGTAAATAAGGCGATTTTTAAAAAAATCGTAGGACCAGTTTTTGAGAAAATCGCAAAAAAGTGAAAAATTATACAAATAAACTATTACTTCCGGTTGACCGATTTTGATGAAAATGTTCGTGTCGGGTCCGGTCGTAGTATGTAACTTAAGTTTCAAGTTCGTACGATGTTCCGTTCTTGAGATTTTGTACACAAACACACACACACAGACCAATCGCTAAAAACATGTTTCTTGGGTTCAGGGAGTCTGAAAACGTATAGATCCGGTGAAAACTCGATTTCTTAAAATCGACATGAATACAATACTTTCCTTCCTATATATTCATATAGGCAAGAGAAAGTAAAAAACTGGGAAAATTCAGCGCTGTAAGCGGTTCTATTCGCAGGCCAATAGGAAAGAAATGAGAAAGGACACGCAAATGAAATTTAATAGAGCAATGGTTGTACCACTCATAATATATGGGTGTCATTACAGAGGAATGAATCTCAAATACAGGCTGCTGAAATGAGATTTTTGCTGGGAGTCAAAGGTTGTACCCGGTTAGGAAGAGTACGTAATGAAGCTATCTGCGCTAATTTAATGTTCAGTTACTGTTGGAAATATTAACAATATAACGGCTGTTTCAAAAAGGACGCACTTCAAAGTTTAAGGGTTAATATTTTCTGCATAGGGAATATTTTTCCCCCCCAAATAACAGTTGGCACTACCGTACTCATTGTTGACCCATTGTGTATTACTGACATGTACTAGTGCTATCCCAGTATTCATTTGTGTCTGTATAAGTTCAAACATGGTTTTTTCAAAGGATGAACGTGTTTTTATTATTGAAAGTTATAGCGCATATAAATCTTACGAACGAGTGAAAGACGAGTTCCATTTAAAATTTCCCGATTCTGAAGTACCTAATAACACCACGATATCGCGTCTGATTAATCAATTTCATGAGACTGGTAGTGTACAGGATCAGAAAAGCACAGGTCGACCATCAGTGTTAACAGAACAAGTTTTGGACGATGTGAAACAACGTTTGACTACCTCACCCAGCAAATCACTTAGAAAGTTATCTTCACAGGCTGGATTATCAATCACTATCTTCCGCTTTAAGGGCTACAAAAAAAGTAAATCTGCATCCTTACCATTTTTACTATGTGATAACACAACGTGCCATACTTCTACTGAAACGCTAAATATGTTACGAGAATTTTTTGGCCATCGTGTAATATCAAAACGAATTGTGGCCACCAAGATCCCCAGATCTTACTCCCGTGAATTTTTTCTTTGGGGGAATTTAAAGAGTAAGGTTTTTAAAAACAATCCTCATACAATTGAAGAAATGAAGGCTAATATTGAAAGTGAGATTACAAACATTAATGAGCAAACACTACGAAAAGTGGCTGCAAATGTTATGAAACATGTGCAAACTTGCATTACAAGCGGAGGAAGTCATTTTGAACATTTATTGTGAAGTTTTAAAGGTAATCTGAATGTTATAAAGGTAATAATTTCACTGTATAATTTGTAATTACTTAATGTAGCCTAATAAATTAGCGTTCTCAAACTTGGAAGTGCGTCCTTTTTGAAACACCCGTTATAAGAGAAACTGGTACAACCATTTACCCCGATTGCTAGCACGCAGACATCCTCTGCAAGCATGGAAATATAAACCTAGAGGGAAACGAGGCTTCGGAAGATCCAAAAATCTGGTGTGAAACACTCACACAACTTTCTCTGGCCAATGCAAATAATAATAATAATAATAATAATAATATTTATTTATTCCACTTTATACAAATACAAAATTATATCTTATCTACTAGGAATAAATAACCACCAACTCAAGTAAACGGTGGTTATATATATAAAAAAAACACAAAAAACATAAAAACAAGTTTACAAATGAATTATAGAAATAAATTACAAATCAAATGTCGTCATCCACTACAAATGACAATTCAAATTTTAGCGGCAGATACAGCGCATGTTAACTATATTTTTTAACAACAATATTAACCCAGCCGTCAATCTTCAGAGCAGATATTCACCTGTACATGACTAACACTAAAATCAGTTATTATTGTTATATTGTTTACCAAGACCAGTAAATTCCTACAAAGACTGAATAGCAAGCACTGCAAGTCAGCAACGGTAAAACACCAACACTAACCAACAATTCTTACAAGTGAATCAACATCAGTTATCTCATTGAGCCAATCTTTCTTGAAAATATTAACACGTTAAGCTATTTTTAATTTCAATAGGCAACAGATTAAAACACTTCGGACCTAAAAAAACAAAAGTTTTAGCAAAAAAGGATTTATTAACTTTCGGTCTTACAAAAAGTTGTTGGCTTGAACCTCTAGTTCTGTGATATAAGTTTTCAGTACCTCTGTTGCCACTTTTTTTATAAAATAGTTTTAAAACTTTAAAAATAAATAAGTTTTTAATGGGCAAGATATGTAAATTTTTAAAATCATTAACAGTACTGTCTCTCTGACGTTTAAATAATAATATTTTAATGAAATATTTTTGAGTTACAAACAATTTATTTATTAGTTTATCATGAGTACCCCCCCCCCCAAATTCAATAGCATACTGAAGACGCGATTGAACCAAAGAAAAGTATAAAGATCTCCATTAAATTTAAGCCACAAAGGTTTCTCAAGAAATAAAATGCCCGAATTGATTTACTGATATCAGAATGTAGCTGATTTACATGATTTCTAAAGGAGACCTTATCATCAAGAATCAATCCTAAATATTTTATTTCTTTTACCTGTTCAATTACTTCGCAGCTGCATCCAACAGGATCGGAACAAACGTGATATTTAATATCACGATCGAAATTGACACCGACTAAGTCAAAACTAATTATTTTTGTTTTTGATGCATTTACTACCATTGCATTGCTCTCACACCATCTTCTTAGCAATACTAAATCATGTGATATAAAGTCATAAATTTGCGACCATTCATCGCTTGCGTAGATAAATGCAATATCATCAGCAAAAGCTGTAATTCTACCATAGAAGGGTTCAAATAATAAATCGTTAATAAATAACGAGAAAAGATCTGCTGAAATGAAAGATCCCTGAGGGACGCCAACTCCTGCCACCCTCTCATCACTTAAACAATTTTTCACACGGACTTGTTGCGTCCGGTTTTCAAGGAAAGTTCTGAACCAATTCAAAGCTGGGCCTCTAACTCCTGCAGCTTCTAGTTTGATAAGTAGTAGATTGTGATTCACCAAATCAAACGCTTTTTTGAAATCAACAAATAGCCCTGACACTTTTTTACTACAATTTAAGTTTTCAAATACATCGCGTAAGACGACTTCAATCGCATCTTCAGTACTTTTTCCTTTTTTGAAGCCAAACTGGTTGGAGGAAAAAAAGTCGGTAACATTTAAAAAGTTTAATAGTCTGGTCCTCATAACCTTCTCAAATATTTTGGAAAATATTGAAAGTAATGAAACTGGCCTATATTGCTCGACCGCATCTGGGTTGCCCCTTTTAAAAATTGGCACAATAACAGATTGTTTTAACAACTCAGGAAATTTCCCAGTAACAAAACTAATATTAATCAGTTGAGCAAGTGGACAAGAAACTAGGTGAATAATCTGCTTTATGAAAGAGACATTAAAACTATCAAAACCAGATGATTTTTTATTTTGCATACCTAAAACTACACTTTCCACTTCACATTTGTGAACAAAACTGAGAAATAAAGAACTAGGCTGTGATTTTAAAGAAAGTGAATCACTCAAATTTTTAGAAATTGCGCACACATTAACACTATTCAAAAAGAAATTATTAAAAGTGTTTGCTATCTCCTTTTCGTTATTTATTTCTCGACCATCAACTACTAATTTTTCAATTAATTTATTTTTCCTTCCCAGCAATGAATTAATGACTCGCCAATTATCAGCTGGTCTATTTCCACATTGCTGGAATTTATATGCATAGTATTGATTTTTTCTTAATTCTATATCTGAAGCTAGTTTATTTTTAAAGTTTACAAAGTTATTTCTAAAGCAAATATCGTAAGGCCTACATTTTAATTGATTGTACAACTTGTTTCTTATCCTAATTCGTTTTAATAAGTTATCATTCATCCAAGGGCTAATTTGTTTGCTCTAAATAACTGATTACCGTATTTTCCGGACGATAAGACGCACTTTTTTCCGTAGGAAAATGACCTAAAAATTGCTATGCGTCTTATGGTCCGAACGCTAGCTATATTTCAGGGTAGATGCTTTCTATAATAATATTTATTTCTACCTTACTCTACTTAAACACGTTGAATAACTAGGGATTTCAAAACAAAACATACAATGATATAGGATGTACCGTAGTTTTTAAACTGTATCGTCTTGAAGATTCTAAGCGTACACAGTTGTTTCTGTATCGATATTACTTACGGTAAATATCATAGCATTTTAAAATATGAAGCAAGTTTCGTACTCTTTCGCTTTTAAATTAAAAGTGGTTCAATATGCAAAAGATAATGGCATTCGGGCAGTTGAAAGGCATTTTTTACCTCCTCCAGCAGAAAAAATGATTCGGGAATGGCGGAAACAATAAGATTTATTACTCAAGGCAGATAATAAGAAACATACCAGTAAATTTCGAACTCATGCTGTCAAATGGCCACAACTTGAAGCACAATTGAAAAATTGGATTATCAATTACTATTAGACTAACCATGTTGCCTGAATCTGATTGTCTACCTGATTTGACAATGCAGTATGTCAGTTCAGGTAGACCGTCCGACACGATGTCACGTACACAAACTAGCAACATGGATAGTAACACCCACCCCCACATTTCCTATCTATTTTTTTCAAAATTCTAAAATTTCTACCACAACATTGGCCAATCGATATTTCATGTTAACATATCTGTACTAAGTTTTTTACGCTGAATAAAACAATAGTTTGCCCGAGCCGAACGATCGTGTGGTTACCGAGATAGCAAGGGTTCAGAATATTGTTAATAAATCAAAATTTAAATAATGTATGAATTTGAAATTTCGTACACGCTGTAAGAATATAATTGTCTTATGTCGTGTTAAAATTTCAAACTTTTTGATCAAATGTTTATCGAGTTACACGCCTCTAAACGCATGAAATTTGTTGCGGTATCAAACAAATCGGGTCTTTTTGTCTTCCAACCTTGATATGGCAACTTTTAAACAACATTAAAAATATATGACTATTATAAGTCAAAGCAGAAAAAATGAGCTAAATTTTGATATAAAGTATGTTGAAATCCGACTCAAAGTTATGGAGATGCAAGGGTTCAAACTCGGGTGTCTATGATTATGAAACCGATAGTAGTAATTTACGTTTTTACAGATTCTATATCCATGATTTTTTGTAAATTTATGACTATAAAATAATTATATATATTGCATCTTCTGTACTTGCTGTTTTTTAAATAAAGAAATCACATTTACCTGTATTAAAAAACTAATTAAAATCAGTCAAAATAATTTTTAGATAATTTATGCCTTGAAAAACAAGGGTGCGTCTTATCGTCCGATGCGTCTTATCGTCCGAAAAATACGGTACTTATTTTAATTTCAGAAGTATTTTCTAAGAAACAACTTGATAGTAAAAAATGAAATTGATTGAAGCTGAAATCAACATCATTTTTGTTAAAAATTCCGTTCCAGTTTATTAATTGGAGGTGTGATTTTAATTTATTTATATCAATATATTTTTTGTTATCATAGACATGATTAGGAATAAATGACTTTTTATTAGGGATAGAAAGATTTAATCCAACTGCACAATGGTCAGATAAGTCGATATCAAAAACACCACCTTTCAGTACATTCATATTACTGTAACGAACAAAAATATGGTCTATGCATGTTTTAGAAATATCAGTTATGCGAGTAGGAATGTTGATTAATGACGTAAGTCCACTGTTGTTCATGATTGAAATATAACGATCCCTATCATGATTCAGTCCCTATCAGCCTTTCCGAGTATGTCCACATTTACATCACCAAAAAACAGTGCGTTTGTTTTAAATTTTGCAAGGAAAGTCGGGAGTTCTTGTAAAAAAATTGATAGCGAAACACCATGGAGTCCATACAGACCAGCAATAGAAAACAGCAAATTATTAATTTTAAATTGTAAGAGTGTACAGTCAGCCGAGGTGAGACGGCATGGGACCTGAGTAGCATTAATGTTCTTATCTACATAGATAAGAGAGCCTCCGGCCCGATAAGTCTCATTACAATTAGCGAAGCAAGAATAACCAGGAATTTCATAGAGTTTTAATTCCGCATTAGTTATCCAGATTTCACTCATTATCACAAATTGTATCGATTTGGATTCTAACAGTTTATTAAATAGGGCAATAAACAAATTGAAGTTTTTCCTAATGCTTCTTATATTGACAAGGACAAAGTTAATTTTCATGTCATGAGAAACGAAAAAGTTGTTCTCCAAATCATTGAACGCTATACATTCTGTGTCCATTTGACATTAATACAACAAAACTAAGATTGTACACATCAATTAGTATAACAGGTTAGTATGCAAAAGAAATTGACACTTACTGATACAACATTCGAAAAAAGTAACATAAAAAATCAAAAAATTGTTAATAAAAAACATTGGCCCATGCCCGACATGTGAAAAAATAAATAAATACAAATTGTACAAACAATCAAAGGTTGATAAATCAAATCTGATTATAAGCCTATACATAAGTTTACCCACAACAAAGTAATTAACATAAACAATATTCCTAATGCTGTACAGTTTCAAAGAACCAAAACAAAATTTAATTTAACATATATATAATATCGCAATTGAACAAAACTCACCGCGATAGAGATGTCCATTATAACAAACAAAATACTCAATACCCCTACCAGTTAATCTTCTTGATATCATCAGCCTGGATGACTCTTAACACTTTTGTGACCCTCTGACTTACGCACGTAGAATTTGCCCCCACGGCACCACACAAACCGTACATTCTCAGACTTGCATATCTCCTTCATCTGAGCTAGGAGAACCTTATTATCAGGTGTGAGGTGTTGGTGTTCCCCGATGTAGACCCTGGTCGCCGCAAAGTCCCTGTTGACATCGCAAGCCATGATACGTTTTTTCTCTCGGTACTTCTTTAACCAGGTATCGCGCTGTTCCCGGGTGGTGAAACGAGCAATGAGAGACGGAGTCCTAGCTTTATTGTATGATGGTACCCTGTGCACTGCTACTACCTCCCTCACATCAAATAATTAACAATTAACCTAACATTAGTTATAAAACATTAGAAATAAACAAAAAACTAACCTCAATAAACATAACCTTATTTTAATCATATATGAAAGACGCAAAACGGAAATTGACCTCAGTTTGGCTTAAAAATACGGAAAATCACTCTTTCACGCTAAACTAGGCACTGTACAAAAAAATGCTTTAAATAAAAGTTGTACATCTTTTAATTTCCTATAAATTTGATTATATAAACTTTTGTCGTAAAATGCATACTAAGGCCAAAATCTTAAAAAAATTGATTTTTCACGCGTTTTCGTGAAAAAAGAAATAGAAAATCGCTAATTACTGCTAAACTAAGCGTTACACAAAAAAAAAATTTGAAATAAAAGTTGTAAAATTTTAAATTATCTACATTATTTATTACATACATTTTTGCACTAAAATGCAGATTAAAGCCGTAATGTTAAGAAAATAATTGTTTTACGTGAAAACAGCCTTACCCAGAATTTCAGCAAACATGGCGCCTACCCAATCTTGTAGAGCATAAAAAATTTAGTAAACAAAGCGATTTTAAAAAAAATCGTAGGACAAGTTTTTGAGAAAGTTGCAAAAAAGTGAAACATGATATGAATAAACTTCTGGTTGACCAATTTTGATGAAAATGTTCGTGTTGGGCCCGGTAGTGGTATGTAACTTAAGTTTCAAGTTTGAAGTTCGTACAATGTTCTGTTCTTGAGATATCCTGTTCACACACACACACACACACACACACACGCGCGCGCGCGCACACACAGACCAATAGGTAAAAATCAGTTGTTGTGTGGGTTCAGGGGGTCTCAAAACGTGTAAATCCGGTGGAGAGTGTATTTGTTGTTATCGACATGAAAACAATACTTTCCTTCGTATATATTCATATAGGCAAGAGAAAGTAAAAAGAGATGGATACCGGAACAGGTTATTGAGCCTAATCCTTGACAGATGATGATGATGATGAGAAATTAAAAGCAACAGATAACAAACCTTATTGGGTGAAATGATCCCGGCTTGAATCTGTCCACCCAGTATTAACTGCATAAATTCATCTTCATCAGAGACTGGATGTAATAAAGCTTCCGCCATTTTCCTCATGTCAGCTGGCAAATACGGGCTGAAAAAAATTGACAACACCATTTATGACACATTCAATAACGACCTTTCTATTTTTTACAATTACAGTAAAATTCGTTTATAATGAAATTTAAGGGACCAGAATTATTTGTTGGTTAAATCTGAATGAGCCTATATGCCGCAATATCTACAGTTCAGCAGTTGTTAGTTTGCTCCTACAGTCAACAAACAAAAGCCACCTACTACAGGCTGCACGCTAGAGTCTGCCACTTTATGGATGTCGTATTCCTATTAAGTTAACTATTTTTTAAATTATAAGTACTTAAAGTACTTAAAACATCAGTCATGATTACGATGTAGGCCTAGCAATTTCATTATTAAAAATACTTTTAAACATATTTTGTATTTAAATACTTTTGAAAGTATTTTGATGTTACTTTTTAATGAGCGTGTACACATTTTGATATAATGTGCATGCTCAGTGACGTCATTATTTGTTTACATTAGGAGCAAACTAAGAGAGGTTGGACTATATGTAGTATGTGCAAGAGCAAAACACCGAACTGGGTTATTCTGTGAAACGAGTAAATGCCATTGAAGAGTTTTTATAGTCCAGCCTCTCTTAGTTTGCTCCTAATGTAAACAAATAATGACGTCACTTAGCATGCGCATTATATAAAAATGTGTACACGTTCATTTAAAAGTAACAACAAAATACTTTCAAAAGTATTTAAATACAAAATACTTTTAAAAGTATTCTTCTGAATGAAATTGTTAGGCATACATCATATCATGACTGATGGTTTTAGTACTTTAAGTAGTTATAATTTAAAAAATAGTTAACTTAATAGGAATACAACATCCGTAAAGTGGGTGGACTCTAGCGTGCACCTTGTAGTAGGTGGCTTTTGTTTGTTGACAGTAGGAGCAAACTAACAACGGCTCAACTGTACTTTTCTGCTTTTCCCACTGTCGAATCTGAATTGATCTGTCTGTTGGATTCCCTTTCAACTGCAAATTGGGATGATGCAAGTGATGAGAGTGACTGCAGTACCAGTACTAGCAACCGAAGGTGATCATGATGACTCCGTCAAAGATGCCATCTCACGGTACATGATAATGGATAGGTTGTGTGACGCGATTGAGGAAGGTGGAGGAAAACAGAAGAAAAAGACAAGGAGAAAGAGGAAGAAAGGATAATGGATAATGGGTCCTTGTGAAGTACAGCCAGAAGAGGTTGAAAAAAGCAGAGAAGTGGATTCTAGCTCATCATCTGCACTTGACCAACAAACGGGCAATGACGATTACCAACAAGAAGGAGGGCACGTGGAAGAGAGAGAGAAGGAGAAAGAGAAAGACAAGAGTGGTGATGTTTCAGTGAGGGTGGCAAGTGGGAGGTACCCTAAGAGGAAGAGCATTCCAATGGTAGATTATTATGAAGAGCCAGATGATTTGAATGCAGACCACTTTATTTGTTGTGATTGACTTTTTTTCTTCTTTTTTTTTTGTTTAACGTCTGTGAGAGAGAGTGGATCAGCCACTGTGATATCCATGGGCCTCTCAACAACATTGAAGACTCTCAGGTTCCAACAGGATCGTTAGATGACAACATGGAATGGGCAATTAAGACTCTACCAGATGTGCTTAAAGTAGCCCAGAGTAAAATACCACATGCACTTTTTTTTTGTTTTTGCGCCCTGGAGACTCCAGGAGGAGTATAGGACATGTCGTCAGATATAACACCTGAAATACATATAAGAATCACACAATGTATCACTACTATCAACAAAGAAATTCTTGTACGCTATAGAAAGTTTCACCGATCAAGTAATTTTTCTGATTTTTTTTAAAGGAATTCAAATCCTCACAACACTTTAAAAATTGAGGTAATTTATTCATGAATTTTCTCCCTGCATAAGTAGGTTTTTGGTCAAACAATTTTGTGGAGTGATTAGCCACATAATAATCATTCCTGTTTCTCGTGTTATGATTGTGAACATTGAAATTTTGCATAAAATTATTTTGCCTAACGTACATAATCACCTGAAAAATGTAGAGGGAGGGAACTGTAAGCAATTTAAGCTCCTTAAATAGTGGTGTGGATGAGGTTAGCTGGTTAGCTCCCACCATACACCTAATAGCTTTCTTATGAATTTTAAATATTATGGAGTGTGGACCACAAGGGTTATACCAAAGAGGATCTACGTACATTCCAGCCTCTCTTAGTTTGCTCCTAATGTAAACAAATAATGACGTCACTGAGCATGCGCATTATATCAAAATGTGTACACGCTCATTAAAAAGTAACATCAAAATACTTTCAAAAGTATTTAAATACAAAATACTTTCAAAAGTATTTAAATACAAAATACTTTTAAAAGTATTTTTATAAATGAAATTGTTAGGCCTACATCATATCATGACTGATGTTTTTAGTACTTTAAGTACTTATAATTTAAAAAATAGTTAACTTAATAGGTATACGACATCCGTAAAGTGGCAGACTCTAACGTGCACCCTATTGTAGCTGGCTTTGGTTTGTTGACAGTAGGAGCAAACTAAGAACGGCTGAACTGTAGGCCTAATCGTATGGTAGCGAGGGTACACACTTATAACGAGAAGTGACTGTACACCTGCACTTGTATCCTCACTGTCACCATTCAATTTATCCTGCAAGTATTCTACAGTGTATCAAATTACAGTATTTAACATACAGTGGACCCTCACATCACTTTACAATATGTCGTCAAATTAGTCATTGGATTCCCAAAGTCGGACGTCCACCTGACCCACCAATCGTCAACCCTATAGTAAAAATCTGGTGTGAAACACTCACACAACTTTCTCTTGCCAATTCAAATAATTAACAATAAACCTTACGTTAGTAATAAAACATTAGAAATAAACAAAAAACTAACCTCAATAAACATAACCTAATTTTAATCATGAGTGAAAGACGCAAAATGAAAATCAACCTCAGTTTGGCTTAAAAATACGGAAAATCACTCTTTCACGCTAAAATAGTCTCTGCAGAGAAAAATGCTTTGAATAAAAGTTGTACATCGTTTAATTTCCTATAAATTTTATTATATACACTTTTGACGTAATATGCATACTAAGGCCGAAATCTTAAAAAAATCGATTTTTCACACGTTTTCGTGAGAAAAAAACAGAAAATCGCTAATTACTGTTGCGTTATACAAAATACTAATTACTAAGCGTTATACAAAAAAATGTTTGAAATAAAACTTGTAGGATTTTAAATTCTCTACATTTTTTATTATATGAATTTTTGCGCTAAAATGCATATTAAGGCCTTAATCTTAAAAAAAACAATTTTTTACGTGAAAAAAGCTTCACTGAGAATTTCAGCAAACATGGCGCCTACCCTATCTTGTGGAGCAAAAAAAATATAGTAAACCAGGCGATTTTAAAAAAAATCATAGGACCATTTTTTGAGAAAATCGAAAACAAGTGAAAAATGACACGAATAACATACTACTTCCAGTTGACCAATTTTGATGGAAATGTATATTTCCTAAACTGCATGTTATATTTTAATTCTGTAAATTACATCTGAAAGAGGAAATAACAAAGTTATAAATAATGACACCAGAGCGCTCCAGCATCGCATTGTTGCCATCAGCTGCGCAGCGGCGTACTGCGTCAGTTGTAAGCAAGATGGCTGCTATGGAACACAAGATTTTTTGCGTGCGTGAGTACAGTAGAACTGAGTCTGCAACTACGGTACAGCGTGCATTTCGGCTTAAGTTTAACGTCGAACCTCCAACGAGGAAGAGCATTTATCATTGGAATAAACAATTTGACGAAACTGGCTCTCTGTGTAAAGGTAAAAGTCCAGGCAGACCTCGTGTATCGGAGCAGAATGTGGAACGGGTTCGAACTAGCCTTGAGCGTAGCCCTATGAAATCAACCCGTAGAGTGAGTATGGAACTCGGACTACCGCAAACAACTGTCTGGCTTGTATTGAGGCGCCGATTATTGTACAAACCTTACCGTTTGCAAATGCTACAGGCTCTTCGCCGAGGCGATAAGATACGGCGTGTAGAATTTTGTGACCGTATGCTCCAACACATGGAAGATGAGTTGTTTCTGCCTCGAGTGATTTTTAGTGATGAAGCCACATTTCATCTAAGTGGGAAAGTCAACAGGCATAATGTTAGGATCTGGGGGCTACAAAATCCCCATGTAACAGTGGAACATGATCGGGACAGCCTGAAAGTTAATGTTTTTTGCGCCTTGTCGCTGGCAAAAGTTTATGGGTCTTTCTTTTTTGATGAGAATACGGTTACTGGGGAAACGTATCTTAGAATGCTACAAAACTGGCTCGTTCCTCAAATGAATGAAGATTCAGGAGATTACATTTTCCAGCAGGACGGAGCTCCACCCCATTGGCATCGCAATGTTCAGCGTTTCCTAAATGAATCCATACGTCAACGATGGATAGGTTGCATGGCGAATGACGACTCTGCACTTCAGTTTTGGCCACTGAGGTCTCCAGATCTCACACCCTGTGACTTTTTCTTGTGGGGGTTCGTGAAAAGTGCAGTTTACATACCACCTCTTCCCACCAATTTGAATGAACTAAGGAATCGTATCACAGCTGCAGTCAACTCAGTGACCCAAGACATGCGTCAGGGAGTTTGGGATGAGTTCAGTTACCGTCTAGATGTTGTACGTGCAGCCGGAGGAGGACACATTGAACATCTATAAACTTTCATGTATGTAAATTAAAATTTAAAACTTTCTCTTTCAAAATGTAATTTACAGAATTAAAATATAACATGTAGTTCAGGAAATACAGCTTATTGAAATTGTTTCCATCTTATTGAATCACTCTGTATTTATTTTTTATTTACTGTATATAGATTAACTATGGCCATAACGGGAAGGTGGAGTGTTAAATTTTGCACTCAATCTGTTGGTTCCAGGGCTACAAAAAATAGTTCTGTTTCTTATCACATAGTCAGCCAATTACATGACTGAACTATTTAAGAACAGAAGAGGTAGAGGTGTAGAAGACACTAGTCAGAGTTATCTTCTCTGAGAGTAATGAATTTCACTATACAGCCAGACCCTGTGGTGAACAAAGTGAAGGTGTCATTTGCAGGGTGGAAAGTGGATGCTTTTCGGAGGGCCCGGTATGCTGATAAGCATACTCTTTCAACTCAGTGAGGAAGGCAATACTAAACCACCTCACTCCTCATTTTTACTTAGTAAAACCTCTTTTAACTGTTGACCTAAAAAACATAGATTAACTACTAAAACAATGGTACGTACTTAAAGTTTTTATTTCATTTACCTATAATATTTTTTTTATAATTATACCTATTATCAATTGATTTGCAGTGGAATCAGCACTATTTGAAGAATGGATACGGTTATATGCATGTATAGGCTAATTATTATAATTATAATTATAATTATAAATTATATTTAATATAATTATAAATTATATTTAATATAATTATAATTATGACATAAATTTCTCGTGGATTTGTACATAAATGGTCTAATGATTGGGCTAGAATGCTGTCTCATTATATGATATTTTCGCTTTATGATCGTACTTCCACAACGACTTACGATTGTAATGTGAGGCCGTACTGTATTTGATTATCAGAACCACTCTGGTCCCAATTCATTTGGATAACTGACGCTTCCATGAAGTGCATCATTATCTAACACATGAAGAAAGTAAAACTTGTTTTTATAATTCTATTTCATATAATAAATTTATACAATTAATTTCACTAACCTTTTTTTTAAGCTTCCTACATAAAACTGTTTTAATAAATAGATGTAACATCTTCTACAGATTTAAAAAATTTTTTTAGTTTCAAACGATATTACGAGGGCAATCCAGAAAGTAATAGACGTTTTGGCCTGGCGTGGTTGCTACAGCATCGTGCATATTGTACTTTTTATACAGTGGAGTTTTAAAATGAGCGCTGCGATTGAAAATCCTGCCAGTTGTGAAGTGCGTGGTGTGATACGGTTTTTGCTGGCGAAAAATTACAAACTGATTGAAATTTATCGCCAGATTTGTGACGTGTACGGCAAAGGAATAATGAGTGAAAGCCGAGTGAGGCAGTGGCAGATGGAGTGGGGTGACACGCATTCGCCCAAGAAACAGAGGAAGTGTCTGCAGACGCTACCAGCAAGAAAAATCATAGCTACTGTGTTTTGGGACGCTCATGGAGTGATTTTCATTGATTTTCTTGAACGAGGCCAAACAATCAATTCAGAGAGGTATTGCGAAACACTCAGAAAATTAAGACGCGCTATACAAAACAAGGGTCGGGGAAAACTTAGTGGGAAAGTTTTGTGTTTCCACGACAACGCCCGTCCACACACGGCCAAATGTACTCAAGAGCTCTTGAAGGTTTTGGATGGGAAGTTTTTAATCATTCGTCGTACAGCCCAAATTTGGCGCTGAGCGATTACCATCTGTTCCCAGCAATGAAGTTATGGGTCGCTACGCAACGCTTCGACACTGAAGCTGAACTCCATGCCGATGTAAACCTGTGGTTGAACTCGCAGGGGGCAGACTACTACAAAGAGGGCATTGAAAAGCTTGTACCATGTTACGATAAATGCCTTAATTTACTTGGCAATTACGTAGAAAAATAGCCTAAGAGTTAACCTTCAAAATATACGTAATAAAAATTGGTTTTTTTACTTAATTTATTTTTTATTTCAAAACGTCTGTTACTTTCTGGACAGCCCTCGTATATACTGTGATGATGGTGGATCTACTGAGACACGTGTAAGTAATAAATGGATAAAAAAATCAAGGCAGCTTAAAAAAAAGTTAGTGAAATTTATTATAAAAAATTTAATTGATTTCAAGGTGCATGATGCATTATAAAGACATTTTTTTGTGTTTATAAGCTTACCCGTTGTTGTAATGAATATAGGCTACAGTTAGTAGCACCCGATTCGACCACTCTTGCTCTTCCTAATTCCACTTCTTTTCATAATTCATCTTCAATCTCATAGTTATCTTAAATCACTTTTTCTCTTCATTCAAATCAACTCATCTGAAATAGACAATTCAATTCAATGTAAATCATAACAAAAAAAATCTGGTGTGAAACACTCACACAACTTTCCCTTGCCAATGCAAATAATTAACAATAAACCTAACATTAGTAATAAAACATTAGAAATAAATAAAACAACTAACCTCAATAAACATAATCTAATTTTAATCATATAATGAAAGACACAAAATGAATATCAACCTCAGTTTGGCTTAAAAATACGGAAAATCGCTCTTTCACGCTAAGCTAGGCACTGTACAAAAAAATCCTTTAAATAAAAGCTGTAGATCTTTTAATTTCCTATAAATGTTATCATATACAATTTTGTCGTAAAATGCATTCTAAGGTCGAAATCTAAAAAAAAATAGATTTTTCACACGTTTTTGTGAGAAAAAAACAGAAAATTTCAAATTACCGCTAAACTAAACGTTATAAAAAAAAATGTTTGAAATAAAAGTTGTAGACCTTTAAATTCTCTACAAGTTTTATTAAATAAATTTCTGCGCTAAAATGCATATTAAAGCCGCAATCTTGAAAAAACAATGTTTTTATGTGAAAACAGCCTCACCAAAGAATTTCAGCAAACATGGCACCTACCCTATTGTGTAGAAAATAAAAAATTAAGTAATTGAGGTGATAAAGAAAAAAATCGTAGGACCAGTTTTCGAGAAAATCGCAAAAAAGTGAAAAATTACACAAATAAACTAATACTTCCGGTTGACCGATTTTGATGAAAATGTTCGTGTCAGGTCTGGTAGTGGTATGTAACTTAAGTTTCAAGTTTCAAGTCCATACGATGTTCCGTTCTCGAGATATTCTGTTCACACACACACGCACGCGCGCGCGCACACACACACAGACCAATCGCTAAAAACATGTTTTTTGGGTTCAGGGGGTCTGAAAACGTGTAGATCCGGTGAAGAGTGGATTTGTTAAAATCGACATGAAAATAATACTTTCCTTCCTATATATTCACATAGGCAAGAGAAAGTAAAAAGGTTAGTGAAATTTATTATATACAATGTAATTTATTTCAAGCTGCATGATGCATTATTAAGACATTTTGTTGTATTTATAAGCTTACCCGTTGTTGTAATGAATATAGGCTACAGTTAGTAGCACCCGATTCGACCACTTTTCCTCTTCCTAATTCCACTTCTTTTCCTAATTCATCTTCAATCACTTTTTTCTTCATTCAAATCCTGTTTTGTATTCAAATCAACTCATCTGAAATAGACAATTCAATTCAATGTAAAACATTTTTTTTTTTTTAGCTTTTATTTGTTATCAGGAACTGTACATTGCTGACAACTTCCCAATTTGATTGCTGCTTTTTGCTGTATTTTTTTTTACATGGATTACTTTAAACAGGGACCCCCAGTAGAGTTTGCTCATGGATGGCTGTCAACTGGTCACCATACAAAGTCACTTGCCCAACCAGTGTTACTTAACAAATAATAGTGACTCACTACCAGCTGACTGACTGGGCTGACCCAAAGGCCAATGTAAAACATAACAAAAAAACTGATGTGAAACAAACGATTCTCACTAGCCAATGTAAATAATAAAAAATATAACCTAAGTTTAAACATAACCCACCAATGGGTTGGTCTAGAGGTAAAGTCGTCGCCAAAATCAGCTGCTGTTTAACAGCTGATTTTTGGAGACAAAGGTTCCTGGTTGAAATCCTAGTGAAGGTAGTTACTTTTATACAAATTTGAATACTAGACAGTGGTTACCGGTGCACTTTGATGGTTGGGGTTCAATAAACCATACTCTCTCAGGAATGGTCAGCCTGAGTCTGTACAAGTCACACACATCATCCTCATCTGATTGGGTCATGGGGTTGCTTATTGTTCTAAATTGAACAGATTGCAACGTACACAAACTAGGAATAAAAAAAAAAAATTTAAAAAAAGTTTAAACATAAGTAAAAGTAAACAAAGTAAAATGAAAAACACAACTTAACTTTAAATTTTTTAGTGAATGACGTGCTAAATGAAAAATCAACCTCTGTAGGAATTAAAAATACGAAAAATCACTAATTGACGCTAAACTAGGCTCTGTAAAACAATATCTTAAAATAACAGTTGAACAGAGGGGTCAACCAAACCCTCTAACTTGCAACAAATTCAAGCATTCCAGTCGAAAACATTACGCCTTACAGCAAAAGCACCTCTTTACGTTAGCAACAAAACCTTACATACAGATTTGAAAACACCACTTGTACAAAATTCCATCGAATACTTATACAAACGCTTTCACGACAAGTCACACGAACACAAGAACCCACTGGTGCGTTCACTTTCCACCTTCCATTTACCTGATAATCCTGCTAGATGCCTTAAAAGACGCTGGAGTAGAGACCTCCTAATTTGATAAACAAATTTCATTCATGGGGAGGCACCAATGGGGGCTCTACCCCTCTCATGTCTATTATGTCATTTACATTATTATCTTACCAGTTTTAAGGAAAAAAGTAGAACCAAACTAAGGAAAAAAGTAGGATTTTGACTTACAGGGTTACTGAAATGACTGATCACTTTCAATTCTATTTGTATTCTAATTGTACACTGAGATTATAAATACCCGGTCACACCACAAACAGTTTTAGCATTCATAACGTTACGAAAAACACTGAATTTATTGCAAAATTAATTATTTATTATTGTCTTTAGAACACAATAAAGTAGATTTGAACGGAAAATTAATTAAAATATTACCATAAAGTAACTTTTTTTTTTGCGCCCTGGAGACTCCAGGAGGAGTATAGGACATGTCGTCAGTTATAACACCTGAAATACGTATAAGAATCATACAATGCATCACTACTATCAAGATAGAAATTCTTGTACGCTATAAAAAGTTTCACTGATCAAGTAATTTTTCAGATTTTTTTTAAAGGAATTCAAATTCTCACAACATTTTAAAAATTGGGGTAATTTATTCATGAATTTTCTCCGTGCATAAGTAGGTTTTTGTTGAAACAATTTTGTGGAGTGATTAGCCACATAATAATCATTCCTGTTTCTCGTGTTATGATTGTGAACATTGAAATTCTGCATAAAATTATTTTGCCTAACATACATAATCACCTCAAAAATGTAGAGACAGGGAACTGTAAGCAATTTAAGCTCCTTAAATAGTGGTGTGGATGAGGTTAGCTGGTTAGCTCCCACCATACACTTAATAGCTTTCTTTTGAATTTTAAAAACCCTATTCATATTACCCATGTTAGAATTACCCCATACTAAAATACCATAACGGATATGAGACAGAATGAGGCCATGATTAGCTGCCATTAGTAATTTTTTATCATTTAATCTGGCGATTTGTTATAGTGCAAATACCCCAGATGATATTTTACTACAAACTTGATTGATATAGAAATCCCAAGACAAAGATCTATCTAGAGATACGCCCAGGAACTTCACTGTTTCTACGTGCTCTAAACTATTATTATGAATAAATACATCCACTTCTCTATTTTCTTTAACGTTATGTTTATTTTTAAACTGCAAGTACTGACACTTTTTCCCATTAACTGTTAATAACATTTGATTCAAGAACTGCACTACAAACTCTATGTTAACACGTGTATTTACTTCAAGAGCATCCACCAGTAAAACATGAAAGTTAGAAAACGGTAAAAAAAATAAAAATAAAATTACCACATTACTGTATTTGTATTATACCATAGTTATTAGTATAGGTTAGGTCATCCTACCTAACTAAAAAAGTTTTTGAAGTCTCTTTGCCTCTGTGATTCCTATTGATTCTTCAAAAAATCATTACAAATAATACATAAAGGTATTTAAAAGTTCTGCCGAATTGTAAGCTTTGTTTGATTCGGCAGTTTTATAACACTGCAAAATAATTAGTAACTTTTCTTGTTAGATCTGAACTCGAGGCGTGCCGAAATAAAGAGAGGTTACTGTATTACGTTCTACTGTATTACTGTTTCTATTGTACATTAATAGGCTACCAGAAGTCATACCTAATGGTAGAGCTTTGTTGTTTGCTGATGATACTTCAGTAATCCGTAACAGTTTACTGGTGGATGCTCTTGAAGTAAATACACATGTTAACATAGAGTTTGTAGTACAGTTCTTGAATCAAATGTTATTAACAGTTAATGGGAAAAAGTGTCAGTACTTGCAGTTTAAAAATAAACATAACGTTAAAGAAAATAGAGAAGTGGATGTATTTATTCATAATAATAGTTTAGAGCATGTGGAAACAGTGAAGTTCCTGGGCATATCTCTAGATAGATATTTGTCTTGGCACTTCTATACCAATCAAGTTTGTAGTAAAATATCATCTGGGGTATTTGCACTAAAACAAATTGCCAGATTAAATTATAAAAAATTACTAATGGCAGCTTATCATGGCCTCATTCTGTCTCATATCCGTTATGGTATTTTAGTATGGGGTAATTCTAGCATGGGTAATATGAATAGGGTTTTTAAAATTCAAAAGAAAGCTATTAAGTGTATGGTGGGAGCTAACCAGCTAACCTCATCCACACCACTATTTAACCAGCTTAAATTGCTTACAGTTCCCTTCCTCGACATTTTTGAGGTGATTATGTATGATAGGCAAAATAATTTTATGCAGAATTTCAATGTTCACAATCATAACATGAGAAACAGGAATGATTATAATGTGGCTAATCACTCCACAAAATTGTTTGAACAAAAACCTACTTATGCAGGGAGAAAATTAATGAATAAATTACCCCAATTTTTAAAATGTTGTGAGGATTTGAATTCCTTTAAAAAAAATCTGAAAAATTACTTGATCGGTGAAACTTTTTATACCGTACAAATTTCTTTCTTGATAGTAGTGATACATTGCGTGATTCTTATATGTATTTCAGGTGTTACATCTGACGACATGTCCTATACTCCTCCTGGAGTCTCCAGGGCGCAAAAAAAAAACTCGGTCCACCGTAGTTTCTAACGATCAGGCAGTTGATACGACTTCAAAATAATCACTAAAAACATATCTACTTGTCAACGAAATTTTAAAATCTCCCAAAACAAAACAAGGTATAATATTAATTAGGTACCATTAATTATGCTGTAACAAAACCTAAATTACCTGTTCTCCATATAATTCATTGCCAAAATTATTAAGAATAGTGTAAGCTTCTCAGATGCGTTGCAGGTACAAAAAAATCCACACATACCGGCTTCTAAAGTATTAAACCTTGTTTTTCGTTTGTGGTATTTTAATATTTATTACCAGAACCTGCTCTTTTATCCATATTTTAATTATTTAATATCTGACTGAATATTCAATAAAGTTTTATCAAACAGTTTTACTCTAAACAACAACACACGTGAAGCGAAATTCAAAACATAACCAAGAAATCATTCGAGTTCAGAAACAGAAAATATTCCAAGCCACTGAATTGAGATGATGACGTCAGAACAAAGAGAATAATATTTCTGTCACATTCGTTTATTACTGTACTGCTGGACAACGATCGAAATAGGATTCCCTCCCTTCCCCACTTCTTCATTTCCCGTTCGCACTACGTGCCTGATCGAATACATTGGTACGGACAACACAAATGAGCAATTAATATGAATATCACTTGTACTAGATTCTTGTTATCCATAACATTTTGTACAGATTATGTGACCACCAGCAGAAAGTCATTAGTGTTTCCATTATTTTTGTTTACTATTAGGTAGTGTAGTCATAATATAACTCAGCAAGTTCTTAATTTATAATGTTTACTGTTAATGTAAATAATTGATGCGATTTAATTATTAAATGGAGTAAGCATTATTCTTTATTTACTTGAGAGCAGCTAATATAAATCATGCTTTTACTTCAGTTCTACAGTGTTAGTGACCGTGCAATATTGGTTTTGTAGTCAGTGCAGTTTTATTATGTTTTGGGTTTGATCGGTTGTTCAATATTTAGATAAATTTGTTTCGATTAAACAAATACTGTGTAAGTGTATATTTGTGATTTAAACAGGTACAGGTTAAATAAGTGCAAATAATGATAAATAATAAATTAATAGTTAGTATGAATATAAATATTGTTGTAGTAATGAGCTGTACTAGTAGACTGACTATCCGAGATAATGTTTTTGGGACGGTGCGTAATGCGAGGTGGCGCGGATGAAGTGCGGAAGGGAGGGGGAATCCTATTTCGAAACTTGTCAGACAGTATTTACTTGTGTATACCGCGCACCCATACTTTTGTGTGCGCTTAACGGGATGAAGTGGCAATTAAGTTATTCTGCGATAAATATTTTAGAATGGAGCAAGAATGACCAATAAATATTGGAACTTTGAATTATGTAGAAAAAAAGTTTTATAAATATGACGAAGTGATGTAGATTACGTAATGTAATTATTATTTTATTGGAAAAAATTAAATTAATTACAAAATCAATATTTCACTTACCTAATTGTAAATATTTTTATAATTTGAAAACTAAGATTATGAACACTTTTCTTACAGTGTGAGAAGTAAATTAGTGTAAATTAGTAATTAAATCATTTTTGCCGGTGCAATCCCGATCTAAAATTTGAAAAATTACCCTTAATGCCGGGGAAGTGTAATGTGGCCCTAATAAAAATTAGCCAAAGAAACCCGTTTTGATGGTGTTACAAAAGAAAACTTGAAAATTGCAACCCCAAAAAAGCCGAAATTTTGTTTTATGACTTTTCTCACTGAAACGGCAAGTTGAGGGCAACGATAGCTATATGGTTTTGAAGTACATTACAAGGGGTACAATAAAGATATTAAGTTATACAATTTTTGATTAGTTTATTTGTTTACAATAAACTGTTGCGTCAGTACGATTAAGTATATAGTATTTACACAAACACATGTCAGTGTTTCGTTTTAAAAATACAAACAAATTGTGTTAAGCTCAAATATGCATTTTGTGTTTATAAATATACAAAAATGAACTATTAAAATAAATTTTAAGAAAATTTGGAGGGGTTCATGACCCCTGTGACCACCCGCCAAATCCGTCACTGACTGTAAGTAGCCCTGTATTTTAGACAGAGGGCGAGAAAGTTAAAAAAAAAACAAATGAAAAGATTGAAAGGCGCTAGAATAAAAAGTGACGTGTGTTTATAAGATATGCCTTCAATCAGAATTATAGATAACCATCTGGAGATGTCTGTCGTATGTTACATAAACAAGGGCGAACAGAATTAAAGCTACGTTTCGACGATTTAGTTTTAAAAACCTTCATCGTGGGTGGTCTCTACACTACACTGGCATTAAAGGCCTACCTACCGCAGTCTACATTTAAATACACTCTAAAATACTACTTAGATATTACGCCTGCGCTTCCCACTACCTTATTGTTAGAATCCGTGGGGATGATTAACAATTATTTTAGGAACAAATGTTGATGTAAACTTCCTTATTTTTACTTTCTCTTGCCTAAATGATTATAATAGGAAGGAAAGTATTGTTTTGTATATCGATTTTTCAAAATTGAATTTTCACCGTATCTACACGTTCTCAAACCCCCTTGAACCCAAAAAACATGTTTTTAGCGTGTGTGTGTGTGTGTGTGTGTGTGTGTGTGTGTGTGTGAACAAAATATCTCAAGAACGGAACATCGTAAGAACTTGAAACTTGAAACTTAAGTTACATACCACAGCCGGACCCGACACGAACTTTTCATCAAAATCGGTCAACCGGAAGTAGTAATTTATTCGTGAACTATATTGAAGATGAGAGCCAAAAGAGCACAACCGGTTACATTTGTATTTATAGATTTCAAAAAGGCATTTATGACTCGATCGACAGACAATCACTTTACAACATTCTTGAAAAATACGGATTAGATGACAAAACTAGAAATTTAATAATACAGACACTGAGTGAAACTCAATCTAAAATAAAATTTTTAGGAGAAATTTCGGAACCTTTTGATATAAAAACCGGAGTAAGACAAGGGGATGGATTATCACCCTTGACGTTCAATATAGTGCTGGACAAAGTCATGAAGGAATGGGAAAAGGAATTGAAATCGGAATCGAAATGGGAACCAATCAAAATAGGAAAAATCCATTTACCATACCTAGCCTTTGCAAATGATCTAGCGATATTGACAAGGGGCACAGATGAAGCAACGACGCAAATTGAAAAACTTAAAGAATGCGCGGAAAAAGTGGGCCTCCAAATTTCATTCGAAAAGACAGAATTCTTCGGGACCAAAACAGAAACGAAAGAACTATGAAAAAAATACGGAAAAATCAACAGAGAAAAATTCTTCAAGTATCTGGGGGAGATAATCGAACCAAACGGAGCCAAAAAAAGTCTCCCAAATCCTAAGATTACAAAAAATGAAAAAAGCATTGGGACAAGTTCAGAATCTGTACAATAAGAAATCGATGTCAATAAAACTGAAAATCAGGCACTACAACACGGTTGTGAAACCAGCAGCATTGTATGCAAGCGATACTTTGGCTTTGGATAAAAGAAACGAAATGGAAGACATCAAGACAGAGGAAAGAAAGATAATCAGGAAAATTTTAGGACCAAGACAGACCAAAGACGGATACAGGTTGCAGAAGATAGAAACGACAGAAAAATTCTCTAATATCGAAATTGATATGAGAAAGAGAAGAGCGAAATTCTACGGACACATACAGAGATTACCGACACACAGATTAACAAGACAGATTCTCGATCAAATTACTAAGTGGCAATCAACAACAAACTGGGTAACACAAACCAAGGGTGATCTACAGAAGGCGAATATTGAAACGGAGGAAATTTTCAACAGAGATAGCTTTAGAAGCAAAATCAACAAATGGGAAGTTACACTAGAGCCAAAGGAACCGAAGCCATACAGGCCAAAATGGGATGAGGAGCGAAAAAAGCAACACAGCATAAGAATGAAACTGTATTGGCAAGATAAGAAAAACAAAAAATGAAAAACAAAACGAAGCATTTGCTTAGCGTCTTCCATTTAAAGGTAGTATCGCAAATAATAATAATAAAAGTTGTAGAGAATTTAAAATCCTACAACTTTTATTTCAAACATTTTTTGTATTACACTTAGTTTAGCGGTAATAAGCGATTTTCTGTTTTTTCTCACGAAAACGTGTGAAAAATTTATTTTTTTAAAGATTTCGGCCTTAGTATGCATTTTACGACAAAAATGTCTATAATCAAATTTTTTTTGTCATCAGTCTCTCGACTGGTTTGATGCAGTTCTCCAAGCTGTTCTATCTTGCGCAAGTCGTTTCATATCTACATACCTGTAACACCCTACATCTTTTGTAATTTGCTTTATAATATTCTAATCTTTGTCTCCCCCTACAATTTACTCCCTCAATATTACCCTCCATTATTGATAGATGTGTTAAGATATGCCCCACTAGCCTATCCCTTCTTTTGGTAAGATGCTTCCATATACTTCTTTTTTTATCTACTCGCCTAAGAACCTCTAAATTACTTATTTTGTCCACCCACCTAAAATCAAATTTATAGAAAATAAAAAGATCTACAACTTTTATTTACAGTATTTTTCTCTACAGAGCCTAATTTAGCGTGAAACAGTGGTTTTCCGTATTTTTGAGCCAAACTTAGGTCGATTTTCATTTTGCGTCTTTCACTCATGATTAAAATAAGGTTATGTTTTTTGAGTTGCAGTTTTTTGTTTATTACTAATGTTAGGTTATATTGGTCATTATTTGCATTGGCAAGAGATAGTTGTGTGAGTGTTTCACACCAGATTTTTTTAAATCAGTTCAGCAGTTTCTGAGATTACCACCTCATACAAACAAACAAACAGACAGACGTTTCTTCTTTATTATATTAGTACAGATTATAGTGAATAAGATTAAGAAAGGGGTCAGAACGCAACCCGCAAGGCATTTGTTTTGGGTAACGGTTACCTAGAATCGGGAACTAGTAATGCAGCATTCCTTACCCCACCCCCCACCAGACCAACCTTTCCAACGGCCACCTATCTATCGTTCATCATCTACTACGTCACACTGAGCCGAATACAGCTGATCAGCACGCGTTTGCACCCGCTTCGCACGTGTATTCATTACAACATCTTCTAACGAATTCCACCGGTGCTCTTCACGTGAAATTTACATTTATTCGTAGATGTTTTTACTTTCTCACGCTTTATTACTGCCCATAATAAATAGGTAGAGTGTCAGATTATTTGCACTCATTCTGTTCGTTGCAGGGCTAAAATAAATAGTTCTGTTTCTTATCACATGGTCAGCCAATTAAATGACTGAATCATTTAAGAACGGAAGAGGTAGAGGTGTAAAACACTCTAATCAGAGTTATCTCCTCTGAAAGTAATGAATTTCATTATACAGTTGGACCCTGTGGTGAATGAAGTGAAGGTGTCATTTGCAGAGTGGAAAATATGTGCTTTTCAAAGGGCCCGGCATGCTGATAAGCATACTTTTCCGCTCAGTGAGGAAGGGAATTTGTAAACCACCTCACTCCTCGTTTTACTTAGTAAAACCTCTAAGGGTTCAAACCAGCCTTTTCGCTGATGACCTAAACAACAACACACGCTTTATTAAGAAGTAAAAAGTTATAAAGTCTTGTGATTGTGTAAAAATATTGATACACATATTTAAATAAACCCCTTTTTTTAGCTTTTATTTGTCATTGGGAACCGTGCATTATTGACAACTACCCAATTTAATCGCTGCTTTGCTGTATTATTTGACGTAGATTAGACATGAACAGGGACCCCCAGTAGAGTTTGTTCACGGATGGCTGTCAGCTGGTCACCATACAAAGTCACTTGCCCAACCGGTGTTACTTAACAAATAATAGCGATTTTCTACCAGCTGACTGACCGGGCTGGCCCGAAGGCCAGAATAAACCCCTGAAGACAAAAAAGTATTTTTTTTAAATAAAGTTAAGTGTATACTTATCTAGGTTTATATCTAGATAAAAGACACACGTGAATAAAACGAGAAAGACACTCCAGGACAGGTTCAAACACTTGTACAGACTTCTTTCACGCAAATCCAAGTTACCAACTACATCCAAATTAACCATTTACAACTCCTACCTTCGACCAATATGGAACTATGCCAGTCAGCTTTACTGCTGTGCAAAACCATCGGTATTAGCAAAAATTCAGCGTTTCCAATCACAGCTTTCACGGAGGATAGTTAACGCCCCCTATTATGTAACCAGTAAAACGCTACACTCACACCTAAACGTACCCTACATAAATGACGTTTTCTTAAAACTCTATACAAAATTTAGGAAGAAACTCGTGAACCACCATAACCCATTGATCTCAAATCTGGCTACGCAGACTCTCACAAACAATCCAATATGACGTCTAAAACGTCGATGGAGCCGAGACCTCATCTATTAACGTATACTGTAATTGACTATCCATTACAGTGTTCTAAATACTGCACTTAATGCTACACTTATCTATTCACGTCGGAGTTCTGTCACTGGACTGTGTATCCACTCACGTTTATATAGGGTGATTCAAAAAGAGCGCCGGTTTTGATATATCAAATTAAGAGATTTATTTTATTGAAAAACTGAAAATAAATACATCAACAAGTTCATCTTACCTTCCGATTTCATGTATGAAAAATGATGTCATGCATGTTTCCTCCTCTACTGCGCTGGCACGCATCAACTCTGTCCATGAAATTGGATATTACTGCACGACAAGTTTTGACTTCCATTTGCCCGATAACCTGTCGAATTTCCTCCTTCAAGTCATTGATGTTTCGGGGTTTATTGGCATACACCAATGACTTCAGATGACCCCAAAGATGAAAGTCACAAGGCGTCAAGTCACACGACCTTGGTGGCCATTGATGGTCGGAATTACGAGAAATGATGCGATCCTGGAACCGTTCACGGAGCAACAACATTGTTTCTCGTGCAGCGTGACAGGTGGCACCATCCTGCTGAAACCACAACTCGTCAATGTCCATTCCATCCAAATGACGCCACAAAAACTCCGTAATCATCGTACGGTATCGGTCTCCATTTACTGTCACGGCTTGTCCTTCTTGATTTTCAAAAAAGTAAGGGCCGATGACACCGCCCAACCAAAAGCCGCACCAAACTGTCACTCGCTGTGCATACATTTCCCTTTCATTAACCACGCGAGGGTTTTCTAAACCCCACATACGGCAGTTCTGTTTATTAACAAAACCGTTTAAGTGGAAGTGCGCCTCATCACTGAAAATTATTTTGTTTGCGAAGTTGTCATCATCCTGCCGTTTTCTCAATACTCAGTCAACAAACTATCGTCTCTTCTGGTGGTCTGCCACTTTCAAATGTTGCGTCAACTGAACTTTATACGGGTGATATTGGAGATCGTACCGAAGAATTCTCCGTACAGAAGAACATCGTAAACCCAATTGTTGAGAACGGCGACGTATTGATTTTGCTGGGCTAACAGCCACACTGTCACAAACCAACGCAACGTTCTGCTCAGTTCGGCCAGAACGACGACGTCCAGAACTTTTAAGGTCGACTGTTGAACCCGTCTCAAAAAACTTTTTCATGAGCCTGCGAACTGTTGATTCATTCGGTGCTTCATTACGTCCTACAGTACCGCGAAGTCGCCTGACAGTAGCCGCATAACTCTCTCCACTCTGGTAAAATGTTTTGACGATTAACACTCGTTGTGCAATAGTAAACTTCTCCATGGTTAGACACAGACTGCGAGAGTACTACACTGCGAACAAGAGAAACTACAACTGAATCGTCAATCGGAATGTTCTCCGAAATAGAAATGAGGTCTAACAATGTTGCCAACCGATAAACAAAAATTTACCAGCCGTTTAAAAACCGGCGCTCTTTTTGAATCACCCTTTATATCGTTTATCTTTTTCCAAATTTTGTGTTATCACATTCACTGATTGTTTCCAACAGATTGTGAATTTCCTAAATAGAGAAGAAAATGTGTATACTTTACTTCAAAAATACAATTTTCCCAATTGCGATTGGTCTGTCTGTGTGAGTGTGTGTGTGAATAAAGTATCTCAAGAACGGAATATCATACGAAGTTGAAACTAGAAACTTAAGTTAGGTACCACGAGGGGAATTGGAAAGAACATTTTCATCAAAATTGTCAACCAGAAAGTCGTACCTAGTTTAAATGTGGAATTTTTCATTTTTTGTCATTTTCTCAACAACAGTTCCTTAATTTTTTTAAAATTCGCCTCATTTACTTAATTTTTTATTCTTTACAAGAGAATAGCCAAAGCGCCATGTATGCTGAAATTCTTGGAGAAGCTACGCTTTTGTGGCATTTCTTTTTAAAGATTTCGACCTTACGTGCATTTTACAGCAAAGTGTAAGTAATCAAAAGTTGTAGAAATTTTACAAACCTGCAAATTTTATAGCAAAAACTTTTTCTACAACACTTCATTTGGCGGTAATTATTGATTTTCTGTTATTTTACATTAAAATAGTTAACAATAGGGATTTCTTAAGATTGCGGCCTTTAATTAATTAAAGGAAATTAAAAGATCTACAACTTTTATTTTATGAATTTTTCTCTACAGAGCCTAGTTCATTGTAATAGTGATTTTCCTTATTTTTAAGTCAAACGGAGGTTAATTTTCATTTAGCGTCATTCACTCATGATTTAAATTAGGTTATGTTTTCATTTAGCCTTCGGGCCAGCCCAGTCAGTTAGCTGGTAGAAAGTCGTTATTATTTGTTAAGTAACACCGGTTGGGGAAGCGACTTTGTATGGGGACCAGCTGACAGCCATCCAAGAACAAACACTACTGGGGGTCCCTGTTCAAACTCATGTCTAATCCACGTCAAAAAAAAATACAGCAAAAAGCAGCGATCAAATTGGGTAGTTGTCAACAATGTACAGTTCCCGATAACAAAATGAAAGCTAAAAAAAAAAGTTTTTCATTTTACGTTATTTACTAATTTTTAAACATATGTTAATAATTTACACTGGCAAGATAAAGCTGTATGAGTGTTTCGCATGATATTTTTGTGAAAAAACAGCTTACTGACTACAAACATTGATTTACAGATTAGGAAAAATTTCTTAAAACATTATGTTTGGAGTGTAGCATTATACGGAAGAGAAACGTGGGTGATAGGGGCTGTAGAAAAGAAGAGGATAGAAGCTTTTGAAATGTGGTGTTATAGGAAAATGTTAAAGATTAGGTGGGTGGACAAAATAAGTAATTTAGAGGTTCTCAGGCGAGTGGATGAAAAAAGAAGTATATGGAAGCATCTTACCAAAAGAAGAAATAGGGTAGTGGGGCATATTCTAAGTCATCCAGGTATTGGGCTATCAATAATGGAGGGTAATATTGAGGGAGTAAATTGTAGAGGGAGGCAAAGATTAGAATATATTTAAAGCAAATTACAAAAGATGTAGGGTGTTACAGGTATGTAGATATGAAACGATTTGCGCGAGATAGAACAGCTTGGAGAACTGCATCAAACCAGTCGAGCGACTGATGACAAAAAGAAGAAGATATTTTTGTTTAAATAATTAAATAGTGTATTAAAAGTGTATTTAAATTAGATGAAATGTTGTTATAAAAGAATTAAAAACTGGAACACAAAAAAACGATTGTTATTACTCTAATAAAAATGGTAAAATTTAGTAAACCGCAGTCACGAAATTTAGCTATAAATATTTAGTACCTTGTAATACAAATAGTTTGTTAACATGTACTTTTAAATTCGTATTTAAATTTTAAATTTAATATTTTTTATTTATTCTAATTAATTGTACACGGTGTTCCAAATGTATTATAACTATTAATATTTAACAAAGGTTAAATCATGAGGTTTTTAACTAAAAATAATAATATGGTGTGAAATATTCACAGGACTTTCTCATATGTGTGTTGTTTAGGTGACCAGCCGAAAGGTTAATATGAACCTCTAGATGTTTTACTTAGTAAAAAGAGGAGTGAGAAGGTGGTTTACCATAGACTTCCTTACTGAATGGAAAAGTATGCTTATCAGCATGCCAGGTTCTCTGAAAAGCATCTACTTTTCACCCTGCAAATGACACCTTCACTTCATTCATCACAGGGTCTGGCTTTATATAACGATAATTACATTTATAATTCTGAGAGGAGATAACTGTGACTAGTGTCACAGTACACCTCTACCTCTTCTGTCCTTAAATAGTTCAGTCATATAATTGGCTGACTATGTGATAAGAAACAGAAATATTTTTTGTAGGCCAGAAATTAGCAGATCAAGTGCAAATAATTTAACACTCCACTTGCCTGTTATGGGCGAAACTATTAATATTAAAAAAGGCGAACGCAAGAGCACTTTCTCTTAAAAACAAAACAAAAATAGTGTTAAACACTCACACGATTTTCTCTTGCCAATGTAAATAATGCAAAATTATAACCTAAGTTTAATCATGAGTGAATCACGCAAAATGAAAATCACTACAGTAAAATTGACATTAAACTAGGGCTCTGTACGAACAAAATGCTTGATTGAAATAAAAGTTGTAGATTGTTTATTTCCTGTAATTTTAATAAAATTATACACTTTTGTCGTATAATGCACATTAAGGCCACAATCTAAGAAAAATAAAATTCTTTTAACCACGGAGCACAGATTCCCCCAAGAATTTCAACAGAATGGTGATTTTTTTAAAAATCGTAGGAGCCGTTTTTGAAAAAAAAGCTAAATAGTGAAAAATCGCACAAATTAATAAGTACTACTATTTTCGGTTGACCGATTTTGATGATAATGTTCGTGTAGGGTCCTCCAGTGATACTTAAATAAAGCTCCAAGTTTTCGGTTCGTACCGTATTCAGTTCTTCAGATATTTTATCACTGTACAGACCAATCGCTAAAATCATGTTTTTTTGGGTTCAGGGGGCCTGGAAACTTGTATTTCCAATGAAAACTCAATTTTGAAAAATTAACATGTAAACAATACTTTCCTTCCCTATTTATATTCATATGGGAAGTATGGCTTTTGTAGTTAGTCAGTCAATAGCTGTATTTGTGAATGGAAAGTGTGTGTTCAGCCGTTCGAAATAAATCCTTAATTGTAATTATTAATTTTGTCAATAAATAATATTGTAATCGAGGGTTATTTTTTCAACCTCCGATTGGTTATAAAAAGAAAACTAATGAGAATAATGAAATAAATTTAATATGAAAGTTACATACTACATCCACCCACCGGGTTGGTCTAGAGGTAAAGTCGTCGCCAAAATCAGCTGTTTAACAGCTGATTTTCGGAGACGAAGGTTCCTGGTTCAAATCCTAGAAAAGGTAGTTACTTTTATACGAAATTGAATACTAGACAGTGGTTACCGGTGTACTCTGATGGTTGGGGTTCAATTAACCATACTCTCTCAGGCATGGTCGGCCTGAGTCTGTACAAGACTACACAGTCTCATTTACTTACACGTCATATACATCATCCTCATCTGATTGGGTGATGGGGTGGATTATTGTTCTAAATTGAACAGATTGCAACTGACACACATTACGGATTTTAAAAAAAAACATACTGCATCCTTATACTATTTTTCAAGGGTGACGAGCTCTCTTTACGTATGCATTGCCCCTCCCCTCCAACTTTATAACTAGCCAATGACTTGCCAACACTTTCTTTTGTAGCTCTGTTAAATATTTCGTCAGCCATTTTTTTGGTCTTTCAATAACAATTTATAACCTATAAACATACTTTTTTTTGGTTTAACGTCCGACTGTACTGCAATTACTGCTAATGCAGACGGTGAAGGATGAAATGATTTTTGTAACGTATGAAAATATGCCGTGCCTGAACGGGATTCGAACCCAAGACCGCATGGTGAGAGGCGAGCACGTTACCAACTACGCCAGTGCGGCCGACAAAACATACAACCAGCAGATTATATTATAAAGTATAGGTATCACATGAATTGATGTCCCATAGTTGAGCGAGTGAGAGGGAGATATGTGGCATAACTACGCATGCGCTCAAAAGGTCTTTACCGTTATAATCCAAATCTGAAAACATACTACAGTCGTTATATTGCTTGTTAGTTTACTGCACACATAAACGCTTGCTCACAACAATGAGTAAAATTATACGACAATGTTATTGGAACGGCGCGTATGGGTTGTGCGAGTGAGAGCGTTTTGGCTTCTCTCACTCCCACGGCTAGGGGACATTAGTTCACCTGAATACTGTATTCCATGTTAACGTGCTCTATAATCGATGTGTTCAGTATGAGATGCAAGACGAGAGTGAACTAATGCGGCTGTTATACGCATGCGCGCGTAATGTTTGTCAGGTACAATCTGACAACGCTGGCAAACGTTCTCTCTGGTCTAAATGCATGGAACAGCAGAGCTTATCAACTGTGAAAAGCATACTAGTTCCTTTTCAACATAACACATTTAAATTGAGTTATTTATCATACCGGTGTACGAGCTTTCCAATACCAACTTTATAAAACGTTGTTGCCAATGACTTGAAACGGGTGTTCACGGTGTCTTGGAGCTCGTCCACTGTTCGGAAGCTCCAAAGTTTTACAGTAACCTTCTTTCTGTATTTATGGTAGTTGTGGAAAGCCATTCAAAACAAAAGAAGAGGAATTCTCACTTGTGGAGTTGTGATCATCCATCATTAAGGCCGTCCTCAAAGTGCTGCAGTAACCCAACGGCTTTTTGACACGTAAGTATCAATGTGACATTTTTCATCATCTTATGTAGCCTATAGCCCCGACTTAGGGCCGTGCGACTTCCACCAGTTCCCTGAACTGAAGAAAAGGCTAGGAAAGTAGAGCTTCTGAACAGACGATGAGCTCCAAGATTGCGTGAAGATCCATTTCAAGTGAGCAACGACAACTTTTTATGAAGAGGGTATTGGAAAGCTTATACCCCAGTAAGATAATTTTCTTCAATCCCTAATATGTGTACGTTCCAATCTGTTCAATTTATAACAATAAGTAATCCCATGACCCAATGAGATGACAATGATATGTATGATGTGTAAATGAGGTTAGTACAGACGAGCCTAGTACAGACTCAGGCCGACCATTCCTGAAAAAGTATGGTTCATTGAACCCCAACTATCAAAGTACTCTGGTAACCACTGTCTAGTATTCAGATGCGTATAAAAGTAACTACCTTTACTAGGAAATTGAACCAGGAACCTTCGTCTCCGAAAATCAGCTGACTCACGGCGACGATTTTACCTCTAGACCAACCTGATGGGTCGGTATGATAAATTTTTTTTTACTCCCAATTTGTATACGTTGCAATCTGTTCAATTGAGAACAATAAGCAATCCCATGGCCTAATGACATGAGAATGATGTGTATGACGTGTAAATGAGGTGTATCCTTGTACAAACACAGGCTGACCATTCCTGAGAGAGTATGGTTAATTGAAACCCAACCATCAAAGTATACCGGTAACAACTGTCTAGCATTCAAATCCGTATAAAAGTAACTATTGTACGGTTCCAAGCCGTGTGTAGTTGCGGGGTGAAGGGTACGGGTGAGGTACAATGAATGAGTGATGCATGCTGGGAGAACGATCGTTCTATTACTCTGATACAAAACATTCGTTTTCAAACTTTCCCTATTTAACATATTTGTTTGTATTTATTACATTTATTTATTAACGTGTTTTTATATGAATTGGTAAGTTAAATATTATGAATCCTACAAAGTTAATAACCCGGTGGGTAGTTAAATTAATGCGCCGGATGATAAGAATATTTTTTTAGTCTAGTTAGTACACGCTACCACTACAAATGCATAATCAGCTGTGAAACACTATTAACACTCATTCATTCTGCCACTACTATAACAACGCACTGCATTCCACAACAACTACACGGAGCTGGGACGCAAGCAATACCTTTACTAGGATTTGAACCAGGAACCTTCAACTCCGAAAATCAGCTGTTAAACAACTGCCTCACGGCGACGATTTTACCTCTAGACCAACCCGGTGGGTCGGTAAGATAAATGACTCAATTTAAATGGTAATTATATTGAAAATTAACCAAGGATGTATAAAACTTTAAAAAAAAATTATTATTCTGATTAGTTTTATTTTTATAACCAATTAGAGATTTAAAAAAATAATCCTCGTAAATTGTTTAAACCCACCTGTTTGGTCTAGAGCTGATTAGACCGGGTTGGTCTTCAGCTGTTTAACAGTTGATTTTCGGAGACGAAGGTTCCTGGTTCAAATCCTAGTAAAGGTAGTTACTTTTATACAAGTTTGAATGCTAGACAGTGGTTACCGATGTACTTTGATGGTTGGGGTTCAATTAACCATACTCTCTCGCTCTGTAGAAGACTACACAGTCTCATTTACATGTCATACGCATGATCCTCATCTCATTGGGTCATGGGGTTGCTTATTGTTCTCAATTGAACAGATTGTAACGTACACAAATTAGGAATAAAAAAAAATAAAAAAATTGTTTATTATTTATTAAAACCAGATCCGGAACGAACCTAGGTTTAGGTGTTACATTACATTTTTAATTGAAAACAACACAAAGCTAAATGATTTGCAAACAGTAATTAGTATTTGAGACAGTTTTATTTGAATGGAAGAGATTAACCAGGGTAATAATAGGGGTTTATTTGTGGATAGAACCTGACCGGGTTTTCAACGGGATGGATGTGTGTCACGTGCCATGACCTAGCTAATTATAATAGGTATCAAGAGAGTGAGAGAGGGGGGGATTAGAATGAGCGGTTTGAACTGCAACCGCAGTAATTAATTGCGCTCTGTGCAAGGGTAGTTTTGATCATCCAACGTTGCTTTGCAGGGTTAAAAGGTGAAATATTTACGAGGGATGAGTAGAGTAGTAGAATTATTTTGTGAAATACGGAGTAAGGGAATTAATGTGGAGAGGTGGTGGGTGGTCGGACGTCAGGAGATATTGTGGAGAGGAGAAGAAGTGCAGGGAGATTCGAGCCGGTAGGGTTGGTATTGATCTCCACAACTGGGACACCTACCTCCTCCTCCTACTCCTCCTCAAATATTCCTCGTCGTCCATCACCAACCACCACACGTTTCCTTCTTTTTTCCTCCTCCACGTATTAGTAGGTGATCCCTTTTGTATTCTACCCATATTAACTATACAATCTGTTTTCATATCATCCAGACTGTTCCCCATTCCACTCACTTATCATAACAACTACCTTCTACATTACATTCCTCATTTTTTTCCAACCTTTCTAAAATTTCATCCCAAACCTATTATACAATCATTTTATTACATTTTCTACTCACAGGAACCTTAATAACTGTACAAATTACCAATGGTACAAAAATTACGCATATATTGTTCTCTTTTGAAACCTATATGGAGCTACAGGTCCCAAATTTACGGTTCAACCAAACCCTCTAACTTGCAACGAATTCAAGCATTCCAGTCAAAAACATTACGCCTTATAGTAAAAGCACCTCTTACCGTTAGCAACAAAACCTTACATACAGATTTGAAAACACCACTTGTACAAAATTCCAACGAACACCTATACAAACGTTTTCACGACAAGTCACACTAACACGAGAACCCACTGGTGCGTTCACTTTCCACCTTTTATTTATTTACCTGATAATCCCCCTAGACGCCTTAAAAGACGCTGGAGTAGCGACCTGCTAATTTGATATACAAATTTCATTGTTGGGGAGGCAGTGATGGGGGCCCTACTCCTCTCATGCCTATCATATCATTTACATTATTATCATAATCATCACCTTGGCATGTTGTAAAATTTTAGTTGTAAATAAAGAATTAAACAGAAAAAAAAATCATAGTAAAGTTAGTTACTTTTATACGGATTTGAATGCTAGACAGTGGTTACCGGTGCACTTTGATAGTTGGGGTTCAATTAACCATACTATCTCAGGAATGGTCGGCCTGGGTCTGTACAAGACTAAACCTCATTTACACGTCATACACATCATCCTCATCCTCATCTCATTGGGTGGGTGATGGGGTTGCTCATTGTTCTCAATTGATGAACAGATTGCAACCTACACACATAAGGAATTAAAAAAAAAAATTAAAATAAATTTTCTGCTTGTAGTACAAATGCTGCCCATAACAGACAGGTGGAGTGTCAAATTATTTACACTCAATCTGTTCGTTGCAGGGCTAAAATAAATAGTTCTGTTTCTTATAACATGGTCACCCAATTAAATGACTGAATCATTTAAAAACAGAAGAGGTACAGGTGTAAAAGACACTAATCAGAGTTATTTCCTCTGAAAGTAATGAATTTCATTATACAGTTGGACCCTGTGGTGAATGAAGTGAAGGTGTCATTTGCAGAGTGGAAAATATGTGCTTTTCAGAGGGCCCGGCATGCTGATAAGTGTACTTTTCCATTCAGTGAGTGTTGGCAATGGTAAACCACCTCACTCCTCGTTTTACTTAGTAAAACCTCTACACGTTCAAACCAGCCTACTACAGGGTGATCACCTAAACAACAGTACAAATGAATGAAGGGAAGGTGTCAATTGGAGGGTGGAAAGTAGGCCTAGATGCTTTTCAGTGGGCCTGGCATGCTGATAAGCATACTTTTCTACTGAGTGAGTTGTGGCAATGGTAAACCACCTCACTCCTCGTTTTATTTAGTAAAGTCTCTAGAGGCTCAAAACAGTCTTACGGCTGATGACCTAAACACATTTTTTTTTTGGTTTAACGTTCGACTGTTCTGCAATTACTGCTAATGCAGACGGTGAAGGATGAAATGATTTTTTTGTAACGTATGAAAATATGCCGTGCCTGAATGGGATTTGATCCCAAGACCACATAATGAGAAGCGAGCACGTTACCAACTACGCCAATGCGGCCGGCCGACCTAAAAACCATTGTACAAATATCCTTCTCGATAAATAAACAATGGGAAAATTATACATACTAATCCAGCACAATATAAGAACAAGTAAAATTCTGATTACAATAATTTTAAAAATCTGGTGCGACAAGACTTTATCTTGCCAATGTACACAATGAAAAATATAACCTATTTTTACACATTAGTAAACAATTTCCCATAACAGGCGTGAGTGTTGAATTGATTGCACTTGATCTGTTAGTTCCAGGGCTACAAAAAATAGTTGTGTTTCTTATCACATAGTCACCCAATTATATGACTGAACTACTCGTATTTAAGAACAGAAGAGGTAGAGGTGTAAAAGACACTAGTCAGAGTTATCTCCTCTGAAAGTAATGAATTTCATTTTATTATACAGCCAGTGGTAAATGAAGTAAAGGTATCATTTGCAGGGTGGAACGTAAATGCTTTTCAGAGGGCCTGGTATGCTGATAAGCATACTTTTCCACTCAGTAAGGAAGGAAATAGTAAACTATCTCACTTCTCGTTTTTCTTAGTAAATCCTCTAGAGGTTCAAACCAGCCTCCTGGCTGTTGACTTTAACAACATTGAAGTACTGTATATATAAACAAATATATATATATTTTTTTAAATTTAAATAAATTCTTATACGTATAACCACAATTTTTGAAAGCTTGTGATAATTGATTGCTATATTTTCTACCTGCATAAGTAGGTATTTGTTCAAACAATTTGAAGTTGTTACATTACATAACAATTTTGGCATAAATAAGCAGTGAGTGTAATTTAGTACAGTAGAAGGATTCTTTGAGGAATTTTGCGCGATCCGGCGCACCAAATATGAAAATAGGTTATCTTAAATATACTTAGAAAGCTACTGTGTCTTTTCTGTTAACCCCCCCCCTTTGTCACATTTGTGGATATTTCGAATGTAGGTAATCTTACAGTATTTATAACATACAACCGGGCAAATATAAAAGAGAGAAAAAAAAATCTGGTGTGAAACATTTACACGACTTTTTCTTGCCAATGCAAATCTATATTGTTCATTATTTACGAACAATCAACAATTTATGTGTCACCGGATGGTGACATTAAATAGCAAACCTTATTAGTTTGGTAGCCCTGAAAAGGGCCGTTTAAGCGGTGGTCGTCTTGGAGAGGCGTCGGTCGTAGTCGTCGTGGCGGTCGAGGAGCTGGGCGACACGGCGTGTCGTCGTCCAGCGGAGACGTCATCTTCTTCCCTCGCAGTAGTGCGTCGATGGCTGCTTCGTCGGGTTCGGTGAGCGTAAGGCTCGGTCGAGGGACCGCTGTGGGCATCATCTTCTCTCTTGCGGGGTCGTCGATTAATCCTCGCTAAAGTCCGGCAGCCGTGTGCCGTGGTGGACGTCTTGTCGTTGTCTGGATCGGAAGCGGCGAGCCGGCGTGGTGGAAGCGGAACCCGAAGAGTGACGGCTCGGCTACCGAGTTCAGGTCTAGCCTTCCGTCAGCGGCAGTTGGGTCCCCACTGCAGCATGACAGTGGTGGCCCCCAGAGCCCCGCAGTGTCAGGTCGGCGTAGGCCGTCTGCCGATAGCGCGGCCGAGGCGGCTCTCTCCGGGCCGGCGAAGGCTGACCGGTGCGGGAATGTAGCGTACGCCACCGGTAGCGTAGACCAGGGATGGGGCGACCGGTCTCGGCTGGGCTCGTCTTCTTCTGTTTTGATCGGAAGTGAATCTCTCTGTGTCTGGATCGGTATTGAATCGCTCGGCTCAGTGCAGCGCTGTTTATATAGTCGCCGAGAGCGCTGTGGTAGGAGGCAGCTACTGGCTCGACCTTGATGACAAAGGCCTCTGTCGGTGCGCCGACAAAGGCCGGGAGAACTATTGAAGGCCGGCAACACGGTAAATGATTAATTAGAAGGGGTGGCGGTGACATATGAACAATTTTTTTTATCGAAAGTTATTAAATTTTTTAATATTATTTAATTTAACGATGTCATGCGTTTGTTATTCTGTTATCTTGCTGTTCATTGAATATAAGCGTATACATTTTGATACATTACTGTTCACTGAACATTAGTGTAACAAATCGAAAGATACTTTAAAATATTTTTTCAGTTTTTATCGTCGTTAAAAATACTGTAAGATTACCTACATACGAAATATCCACAAAATGTGACAAATAATGCTATAATAACAGAAAAGCCCAAACTAATAATTATTATAGAAAGAATAAACAACAGGTAGCTGGTCTGGTTTATATTATATATAATTGCACTGAAATATTAGACTGTATTATTACAGTAATTTTCTTCTTTTAAAATAGTACACCAATTATTATCTATTTGTAATACAAATAGAAAACTTTTTAATGTATTTCAAAGAAGATTTGGCCCACCCAACAAGTAGATCTAACTTTACGCTCACTCATCTTGACGGAGGACCTTGCGTGTGTAATTATCCACTCTAACTACTTTCAACTGATTACCATATTTAAATACACACACACGCACGCACACACACACACACACACACATTCGTTTCAATCTTTATTTTGAAATAGTTTTGTTTATTTATTTTACTTTCATACTTATTACGTATATTGTTAACACGTTAAGCGATGCGCGGTAAAACACGATATTTGATTGTGGAATGGAATAATTTGTAATATGGTCGAACTTCTATAACTAGAATCCTCAAGGTAGGAGAAAAATTCGAGTTCTAGAAAAATAACAACAAAGCAGTTATTCAAAAATAACAAAAACGGAACAATCCACATACGCTAATACAATAGACTACAATATGTTAAATATGTAGGCCTACTGCGCATGCGTACTGTACGTTGCATTTAGCTTAGTTATTGGCTACAGTGTTAAGTACTGTACAGTTCAGCCGTAGTTAGTTTGCTCCTCCTCCTCCTCCTTCTGTCAACTAACAAAAGCCACCTACTACAGGGTGCACGGTAGAGTCTCCCACTTTACGGATGTCCTATTCCTATTAAGTTAACTATTTTTTAAATTTTAAGTACTTAAAGTACTAAAAACATCAGTCATGATATGATGTAGGCCTAACAATTTCATTTATAAAAATACTTTTAAAAGTATTTTGTATTTAAAACTTTTTAAAGTAATATTTTGTTGTTACTTTTTAATCAGCATGTACACATTTTTATATAATGCGCATACTCAGTGACGTCATTATTTGTTTACATTAGGAGCAAACTAAGAGAGGCTGGACTGTACATATTGTATAGGCCAACGGTATTCCAAAATTACGCAGTACAATCTGAATATGGTACATTACGACGACAGACTACGAGGTGTGGCTATTAAATAACGAGACTGACGTAAAAAAATGTTATTTTTATTTTATACATAGTCACTTATTGTCACCTTCAATATACACTCCTTCTCTATCCCTACAACACTCCATGCGAATTTTCCATAGTTGGAAATAGTGTTGGAAGTAATGTTCTGTCAGCTCCTTCAGGACACGTGCCGCTCGAAAATGTTTGAAATGTAGCTCGCAAAATGTTTGTACTGACACTTTATACGTGATAGAAAATGACCCAAATTTTTGGAAACGATAATAACATGTGATGAAACGTGGTTACTTATGATCCGGAAACGAAGCGCCAATCCATGCAATGGAAGAGCCGAACTTCACCGAGAGTTAAAAAAGCTCGAATGAGCAAGTCAAAATTTAAAGCAATGATGATTGTTTTTTTTTATATCCATGGGATTGTGTACCTTCATTGGGTTCCTAAAGGTCAAACAATTAACCAATATTACTACCTTGAGATACTTTCTAAACTACGTCAAAGAGTAAGGAAAAAACGACCTGAAATGTGGAAGGACAAATCATGGGTTCTCCACCAAGACATGCGCCAGCTCATTCCGCGTTATCTGTCAAGAGGTTCCTAGCCAATTACAGCATCTCAGTGTTAGAACATCTACCTTATTCACCAGATCTTTCACCATGTGACTTCTACCTGTCCCCTAAGGAGAAATCTGCAAAAGAGATAGCGGCACGTGTCCTGAAGGAGCTGACAGAAGATGACTTCCAGCACTGTTTTCAACAATGTAAAATTCGTATGGAGCGTTGTAGGGAGAGAGGAGTGCATATTGAAGGGTGACAATAAGCGATTATGTATAAAATAAAAATAAAATTTTTCACGTCAGTCTCGTTATTTAATAGCCACACCTTGTATGATCTTATTGTTCTATGGTCGACCAAAGATTCGTCTATTCAAAGAAATTCATTATTTTGGTGTACGCCTGTTAGGCTTGTAATAAAAGGGTCTCTTTACCGTTTTATGGTCGAACATTTCCTCTTATAATGAAAGAAGCAGCACTCTATCTACATTTGTCAAAACACAAAAAGCGCTATATTGAGAACTAAGTACATATTTTTGTCAAAAGAAACGTAAAATACATAGTTCGACTTAAAGAAATTGTGGAATTTGAGTTGTGGATTTTTACATGGTAAATGCATGTTACGTTGAAGGGAACTGAAATTCAATTCAAACAATAGAAAATTCCAGTTATAGAAGTTTGACCGTAGTATAAATATGGCCAGGTGTGTTGACGCGTCCACAGTCCTGAGATAGTTTTTTCATCAGTAATTCGGTAATTAATTACATTTTACTACTATAGAAATGAGACACGAGAATGGCTTTTCGGTATGGATGGGCTGTGAGGAGAGAAGAAAAATCTAACAGTGCTGCCAACCTCAACAGTGACAAACTATATTTTACTACCATCCAATTGCACCCTTAGTTAACCACATGTTGCCTTTCAATTAATATACTTCGTTGTGACAGAAACTTTTTCCACAAAAACCTCATTTCCTTTAAAATTTTTCTAAACGTACAAAGTTTCCAACTAAATTTAGCCTTCTTTCAAAACCGATAATAACGTTTCATATGTCATAATCACTTTCTTATTGACATATAACACAGACACAGACCAATCGCTAAAAACTTGTTTTTTGGGTTCAGGGAGCCTGACATGTGTACATGCGATGAAAACTCAACATGAAAACAATACGTTCCTTCCCTATATAATATCATATATTCTGGCAAGATAAAGTATAAAGTTAATAAAACTTCCAGTAAACCTCATTAAATATCATTAAATATATCACACATTTCAAAATACACTTTATCACACATTTTTTATTTTAATGTATTTAGTAAAGCAGTAATTTTATTTTTAAATTTAGTCGGTCCAATATAACATACTATCGTTCCCTTGTACGAGGTGTGGCTATTAAATAACGAGACTGACGTAAAAAATTTTGTTTTTATTTTATAGATAATCACTTATTGTCACCTTCAATATACACTCCTTCTCTATCCCTACAACGCTCCATGCGAATTTTCCATAGTTGGAAACACTGCTGGAAGTCATCTTCTGTCAGCTCTTTCAGGACACGTACCGCTTTCTCTTTTGCAGATTTCACCTTAGGGAACAGGTAGAAGTCACATGGTGCAAGATCTGGTGAATAAGGTGGATGTTATTACACTGAGACGCTGTTTTTGGCAGATAACCTGGAATGAGCTGGCGCATTGTCTTGGTGGAGAACCCATAATTTGTCCTTCCACATTTCGGGGCGTTTTTCCTTACTCTTTGGCGTAGTTTAGAAAGTACTTTAAGGTAGTAATATTGATTAATTGTTTGACCTTCAGGAACCCAGTGAAGGTACAAAATCCCATAGACATAAAAAAAACAATCATCATTGCTTCAAATTTTTACTTGCTCATTTGAGCTTTTTTGGCTCTCGGTGAAGTTCGGCTCTTCCAGTGCATGGATTGGCGCTTCGTTTCCGGATCATAAGTAAAAAACCACGTTTCATCACATGTTATTATCTTCTACCTGTACCCTAAGGTGAAATCTGCATTAAAAGGGACAAGATTTGAGTCTGTGGAAGCTGTAAAAGAGAAAGCGACAGCACGTGTCCTTAAGGAGCTGACAGGAGATGACTTCCAACTTTGTTTCCAACAATGGAAAATTCGCATGGAGCGTTGTAGGGATAGAGAAGGAGTGTATATTGAAATTGAAAATAAGTGATTATGTATAAAATAAAAATAAAATTTTTTTACAACGTCAGCCTCGTTATTTAATAGCCAGACCTCGTATATAGGCAAGAACAAGTAAAAAAATACACTTCATTTACAAGTCATACATGTAATTGTTTAGGTGATCAGCTGAAAGGCTAGTTTGAACCTCTAGAGGCTTTACTAAGTAAAACGAGGAGTCAGGTGGTATACAATTGCCACAACTCACTGAGTGATAAAGTATGCTTATCACCATGCCAGTAAAGCCTCTAGTCTAGAGGTTCAAATAGCCTTTTGGCTGTTGACCTAAACAACAAAAACACAACAAATTTACAGAGGATCCTAGGTTATCAACGCGTAATTATTTATACTAGGTAATAAAAATAAAATAGATAAATTGTCCATATAAAGCACGTTTATATTTATAATTAATTATATAAAACATTAATAATTATTTAATGACTTATTTATTAGTTACAATAATATTATAACGTATCATCAGTTTTATATTTATAAACAGGGTGTTCAGTAAATAAATCACAAAACTTTGGAAACATATTACACAAATAAAATAAATCATAAAACTGCAACGTGTTTTAAGAACACATTGTAAAAATGAAATTCTTTTCGTACATAGATTATAGTTGTAACGTTATGAAGATCGTCACATGTACTACGCGTTTATTAGAAGACTAAAAAATAATAAATTTTATATCCACATTCAATGTGTACAGTTGAGCCGTTGTTAGTTTGCTCCTTCTGTCAACAAACCAAACCCATCTACTACTGGGTGCACGCTAGAGTCTGCGACTTTACGGATGTCGTATTCCTATTAGGTTAACTATTTTTTAAATTATAATTACTTAAAGTACTAAAAACATCATTCATGATATGATGATGTAGGCCTAACTATTTCATTTAGAAAAATACTTTTAAATGTATTTTGTATTTAAATACTTTTAAAAGTATTTTGTTGCTACTTTTCAATCAGCGTGTACACATATTGATATAATGCGCATGCTCAGTGACGTCATTATTTGTTTACATTAGGAGCAAACTAAGAGAGGCTTGACTATATAAGAATTTATGCTATAATGAACTTTAGACAATAGACGATAAAATAAAATACTACATGACCGTAAATTTTCCGTTTATTAATGTTTAGTGTGATAGTTAAGAGACTGAAAAACCTGTTGATTTAGTGTACGTATTAAAGGAAAATTAAATAAAATTTGTTTGTGTAAAACACTCTAATGATTTTCTCGTGCCAATGTAAATAATGAAACATATAATTTATGTTTAACCATGAGAGAATGACGGTAACCACTCGTTTTTTATCCCTATTGTGTGTACGTATCAATCCATTCAATTGAGAACAATGAGCAACCCCATGGATCCAATGAGATGAGGATAATATATGTATGACGTGTATGAGGTGTAGTCTTGTACAGACCCAGGCTGACCATTCTTGAGAGAGTATGGTTAATTGCTGTCCATAACAGACAGGTGGAGTGTCAGATTGTTTACACTCAACTTGTTCGTTGCAAGGCTAAAATAAATAGTTCTGTTTCTAATCTGCTAGTCAGTTTCGAACCTGGGGCCCCGGCATAGTACGAGCAACACTTCTCTCACTTGACCCCCCAAATTTTATAACCTCTAAACATATAACTGAACAGAATAAAATTAAATTTCATAATGAAACAACGAAATGGATTTTTTTTTAGTTTAACGTCAGACTGTTATGCAATTACTGCTAACGCAGACGGTGAAGGGTGAAACGATTTTTTGTAACGTATAAAAATATGGCGTGTCTGAATGGGATTCGATTTGAAGACCGCATGATGAGAAGCGAGCACGTTACCAAATACGCCAATGCGGCCAGCAGAAATGGATAATTAATGTCGGAAGGGACACCGTGGAGGAGGAAGCGACGCTCAACGGTCAGCTCATCAACCATATTTTTTTAATGGTAAATAGTTTAAAGATTAATGAAATGTGAATTAACACATCACAGCACATTAGTATATGTCCACTACCACCGCCTCACTTATTGCAATTAATTTTTATAAAAATTAATTGTTGTTTAGGTGATCAGCCTGTACGCTGGTTTGAACCTGTAGAGGTTTTACTAAGTAAAACGAGGAGTCAGGTGGTTTACCACCATTGCCACAACTCACTGAATGGAAAAGTACGCTTATCAGCATGCCGGGCCCTCTGTAAAGCACATATTTTCCACTCTGCAAATGACTACTTCACTTCATTCACCACTGGGTCCAACTGTATAATGATATTCATTACTTTCAGAGGAGATAACTCTGATTAGTGTCACCTAACACATCTCTACCTCTTCTCTTCTTAAATGATTCAGTCATTTAATTGGCTGACCATGTGATAAGAAACACAACTATTAATTTTATCCCTGTAACGAACTGATTGAGTGTAAATAATTTTACATTGCACCTGTCCGTTAATACTAGAATACAGCGGTTACCGTTGTACTTAGATGGTTGGGGTCCAATTAACCATACTCTCTTAAGACTGGTCGACCTGAGTCTGTACAAGCTACACCTCATTTACACGTCAAATTATAGGAGACGAAGGTTTCTGGTTCAAATCCTTGTAAAGGTCGTTACTTTTATACGAATTTGAATACTAGACAGTGGTTGCTGGTGTACTTTGATGGTTGAGGTTCAATTAACCATACTTTCTTAGGAATGGTCGGCCTGGGTCTGCACAAGACTACACCTCATTTACACGTCATACATATATTATCCTTATCTCATTGGGTCATGGGGTTGCTTATTGTTCTCAATTGAACAGATTGCAACGTACACAAATTAGGAATTAAAAAAAAATAAAAAAAAAATAAAATATATATAATATATATATGATAATGACCAGCCAAAACAAAACAAGATTAAATATAAACTCACCTCAGAGTATTATATTGTATCGAGATCTTTCGTCTCTCACGGATACATCATCAGGAATAAAATAAAAAACACTAAACACATATAAAACAAAAAACATTAAAACACTTATGGTCAACGACCACGTCAACTATTCCCTTTATCAAACATACGCAAGATTCAAATTAAATGACGATAAAGGGAATAGTTGACGTGGTCGTTGACCATAAGTGTTTTAAAGTTTTTTGTTTTATATGTGTTTAGTGTTTTTTATTTTATTCCTGATGATGTATCCGTGAGAGACGAAAGATCTCGATACAATATAATACTCTGAGGTGAGTTTTATATTTAATCTTGTTTTGTTTTGGCTGTTCATTATCATATATGTAGTGGTGCAAACAAAGGAAAATAATGTTTATTGCTCTGTTACGCATAGAAATTAAAAAAAATTATTCTATTTTCAGAAAAAAAACCTTAACTTTTCAGATAAATCCAAAATAAAAAAATAAATTTTTTAAAATATGACGACTACTTGTTACCTGTATTAAATTACATATATATAATAATTGTTCATTTGGTAAAAATTTACATTTGAGCTATACTGGTGTAGGCCTACGTATTAATAAACACTATAATTACTCAAGTTAAATTTTTAAAAATTTCAACTAATAATTATCAGTCAAAATTAGCTCATAGATCATTAAAGATTTATCATTTTGTTGTCAATAAATACAAAGTATTTCTGTCTAGTTGTTAGTTTACAATTTCCAAAGTTTTGTACTTTACCTGAACACCCTTTGTATAGATAGTATAATAACACATGAGTAACATAACCTTAAAAATTAACCAATAATTAATTAATTAATTAATTAGTAACACAATCATATAACAGTTAGTAAATATAGTATAGTTGACAGTTAGCATCTTTAATTATTGTTAATATTACTTGAAAGTAATTAACAGCAGCACACAAATTAAATTATTATTTAACTAATAAAATATTCAATTTAAAACATAATGAGTCACCCATACGTTTAGATACGGTCAAAATATAATAATAATAGTACAAAGAAAAAATACGAAAATTCAGAGAAACGGGAAATTATAAAATTAAAAATACAGCGGCCGCTTCCGTAGCGTAGTGGTTAACGTATCGGCCTTCCACGTGGACGTCCCGGGTTCGATTCCCGGCCAGAGTCTAGAAATTTTCACGTGTCAAATCCCACAAACCCACCGGGTTGGTCTAGAGGTAAAGTCGTCGCCAAAATTAGCTCTTTAACAGCTGATCTTTGTAGACGAAGGTTCCTAGTTCAAATGCTAATAAAGGTAATTACTTTTATACGGATCTGAATACTAGACAGCGGTTACCGGTGTACTTTGATGGTCAGGGATTAATTATTACCATACTCTCTCAGGAATGGTCGACCTGGGACTGTACAAGACTACACCTCATTTACAAATCAACCTCATTTCATTGGGTCATGGGGTTGCTTACTGTTCTTAATTAAACAGATTGCGACGTACACAAATAGGAGTAAAAAAAAAATCCCACAGTTAATGTTACAATCCACCGTAGTCACTAATGACCGACCAGTTGATGCCACTTTAAATAAATAAATAAATTTAAAAAAAAATTGTAATTATATGAAACCTGGACACATTACAATTTGGAATTTTACAATTTTTATTTTATTTGTACTTTAACGTGTGGTGATTCCGAATCTGAAATTAATTTTGCTCGCAAACCACTTTAAAATTAATTATAAGCCCGTTTTTTTTATCATCGGCCTACATAACCTCACTTTCCCGTATCTTTTTGATTTACGCCATTATATATTGAAAATTTCTATTTTTTTTTTGTTTAACGTCCGACTGTTGCGCAATTACTGCTAACGCAGACTGTGAAGGATGAAATGATTTGTTGTAACGTATAAAAATATACTGTGCCTGAATGGGATTCGAACATAAGACCGCATGATGAGAGGCGAGCAATTCTATGAAGCAGGTTAATTATATTCATAAATTAACAGAAATAAACTACATTTCTGCATATTTTAACCAGTATTTGTTTACCAACTATGACGTCATTACAACATTTTTGTAATAGTCTATACGTAAAACTACGTCAAAAATTAAAAGCGTACCTTTCATTTAAAACTGCAAATAATAATTGTAATAAAAATAATGCGTGTAATAATCAATAATAACCTTTTTATAAATATAATTCTGTACCGAAGAAGTAAAGTAAATTAACTCCATTTTTGTAATTTTTCAGAAGAATCAAAAACATAAATTTTTTTCTTTTTTAAAAAATTCTGAAGGTGTTCAAATTTTTTTTTTTAAATTCGTACTTAATGTCTCTGATACAGAGATTGAAATGACTAAAGAACTTTTTTAACTTTTACGCCTCTCTGACCACCCACAGAACTTGACTTAATCAAACGAAAACAAAACTTAAGACGAAATTTAAAAAAAAATCGATCTATCCTTGAACATGAGAAACCATAGTTAGGTGGATTAATTTCCCCCCCACCACAAATTAAAAAAAAAAAAATAGTTTTTAGATTATCAAAGTATAATTAAGAATATTAACATTTATTTTGTATTGATATTTTTTTGTAAGCAATAGAAAATAAATAAATAAAAAATATTGTGCTAACTCTATTCTGATAAAGAAACAGCATTTTATTCGCAACAATATTTAAAAAAATGACAGAATTCAAGCAAATTCTGAGGCGTATCAGTAAGCGAATAAAAAGAAAATAATTCAAAATGAAATAACTTATTGTCAATAACGAGTATACATTCAATTAGAGTTAAAAATAGTATTTAGTGATTTTAAAAATGTTCCGCATTATATACAAAACAGAAGGTAATGTATTTGCTGCAACTTTTAAAAAATGGAAGCGAGTCAGATACCAGTTAATACTGTAAACCATTATATAGAGCATTTCTTGCTGATTTTTAAATTTAATTTTACTTAAAAAAAAATTGGAGTTAACACCCTTTACCTCTACGACACAAAATTAATAATCAATTTTTAAATAGCACAGCAATATCATTACGTAAATTAAAAAATTGGGTTAAAGTGAGGAGATCGATGATAAAAAAAGGCTTATAATTAATTTTAAAGTGGTTTGCGGGCAAAATTAATTTCAGATTCGAAATCAGCATACTTTAAAGTACAAATAAAATAAAATTTGTGAAAATTGGCGATATATCCAGGTTAAAAATAAATACTAAAAATATTATAATGAAAAAAAGTGTTTTTAAATAAATGATTAATGTTATTTAATAGTAAAAAAACATGAAATTAAACAATACATACCCTACAATAAGTTTATTGCTTGAACAGTGGCTGCTCGCGGTTTAAAAAATAGTGAAGAATTGCAAAAAAACCGAGCAAAACAAACTACTAGTACACTAATAAGAAAGTATCGCGAGAATACCATGAGTTAACAAAATGTAAAATACACACACACACAAAACAACTAACGTGCAATAAATAGATGAACATGTATGCAGGTGAAGTAAGCTGGTCGACCCGCCGATTAATCACTAATCGTGGCGGGTGGGGGGAGAGGTAGAAGTGAATATTTGCCGCTGACGTCACCGTTGTCATGGCAACCTACTCGCTTAGTAAGACAAGCTGCGACCACCCGTTTAACTCTTCACTTGGCCTTCGGGCCAGCCCATTCAGTCAGCTGGTAGTAATTCGCTATTATTTGTTAAGTAACACCGGTTGGGGAAGCGACTTTGTATGGTGACCAGCTGACAGGTTGTTTTTTTTTTTTTTGGGTTTAACGTCCGACTGTTCTGCAATTACTGCTAATGCAGACGGTGAAGGATGAAATGATTTTTTTTGTAAAGTATGAAAATATGCCGTGCCTGAATGGGATTCGAACCCAAGACCGAATGATGAGAGGCGACCACGTTACCAACTGCGCCAATGCGGCCGGCCAGCTGACAGGCATCCGTGAACAAACTCTACTGAGGGTCCCAGTTTAAACTTATGCCTAATTCACGTCAAATAATGTATTATTTGACGTGACCCAGCTATACTTCATTTTGTTTTATGTTAACATAGCACTAGTAATTCTAAGTATTTTATATTAATACAAAAAAGATCGAGCTTTATTAAGCATTGAATGTACAAACATAAATGACAAAAAAATCGAGGAACATATTTAAAAATTTTTATGCACCATACACAATATTTGGTATATAACCGTATAAAAACTTATGGATGAATCATTGTATCATTGTTGCGTACAGCTTAGTTTAGTCGATACTGGAAGACAACATTTATATTAAATAATTCAATATTTTCTTTAAAATGACCATCATGGTAAACCAAATGGTGTTAAATTTTCTTGTAACTGTATTTATAAGTTGGAATTTTTAAAATTGTCATCAATCATTTTCCTACGTCCGTCTGTCACATTTAAATATCAGAAACTTGTCTGCGGCGTGAGTGAAGCGGAAGTGTTCCAAAACCGGAAGTTAAGAAATCAAAGTCAGAAACTACAAGAAGAGATAGCAACAAACGGATTTTGGATTCGTAATCGATGCAAAAAGTTGGTAAGCCTCAATTGGGTTCCAAGTTCCGGTTTTGACCGGAAGTGTTTCAAAACCGGAAGTTACGAAATCAAAGTCAGAAACTACAAGAGATAATAGCAAAAGGTTTTTGGATTCGTAATCTACACAAAAAGCTAAGAGGGTACTTCTAAAAAAATTTATTTTTACCAAATATTTATAAAAAAAGAATCACAAATATAATGTATCGACTAACCTCACAATCTGCAAAACCCATCGTTTAACAAAAACAAACACATTCAATAATAGTAGTATAACTATACTATAAAACAGTGACGTCATACAATAATTGTGATGGCTTTGCACATAATGACATCACATAACGTATATTAGGCATTCCTTAATAGTACAAAAAAAACTCAACAAAAATAATAAAATATATATGAATAACAATAATAATAATAATAATGTCATAATATTTATATTAAAGGGAAACACTCCTGAGAATAACACAATGTTTTAATAAAACACAATTAACAATAATATTAATTTATAATATTTACAATATTATAATTTTACATTATGTATATCAAACACACAAAATAAATATGGTGTAAAGAGTGATCAATAAAACTCTGTAACACTTTATTTAAATATGTTTCAAACAATGTAAAATAATATTATATTTATCAGAAAAAATTAAATGGTGTCACAAAATTTAAGAATCACCCTATAATTAGGATAGAATATAAAGTAAATGAGCAAATAAACAAATAGTAAATTATTAAAAATAATTATGTAGATTTATAGAAATATCTTATATGTATAAAGAAAGATTCAAAATTGCCACATTTTAAAATATGGAATCATAACATACCTACTACAATTCGTTCATCAAAAAATGAAAGTATAACAGCGCTCATTTCCTGTGTAATAAAATTAATAAAATCAATGAAGCATCTGATACAAGTAAATGGCAACAATGTGTGAATATATTACGACCTTGAACTTCCAATTTATATGTGAATCATAATAGTAGTTTTAAATTGTTAGATATTTCTATGAAATAAAACATAATATAGCTTTAACTCTAAAACTCACAGTAAGATTTCGACTTATATTTTTATTTTAATAATTTAATTGCAGCTCCAATACTGTTCTACCAAGCGCCAAATGAAAAAAAACTTTTTGGTATAGAAACGTATATGTACATTCTCAAGACATATACATTATGTAACATACACAAATTTTTATGACACACGTTCACACTGACACCTATTTCAAATAAATATTGAATCATTAACAAAATTTTGCTCAATATGTACTAAGTGATGTAAAAATGAAAAGAGCAGTTTTAAATTTAAGTGTTAATGACCCACCGGGTTGGTCTAGAGGTAAAGACGTCACCAAAATCAGCTGTTTAACAGCTAATTTTCAGAGACGAAGGTTCCTGTTTCAAATCCTAGTAAAGGTAATTACTTTTATACGGATTTGAATACTAGACTGTGGTTGCTCTCAGGAATAGTCGGCCTTGGTCTGTACACGACTACACCTCATTTACATGTCATACACATCATCCTCATTTCATTGGGTCATGGGGTTGCTTATTGTTCTAAATTGAACAGAATTGCAATGTACATACATAAGAAATTTTTAAAAATTGTAAAAACTAAATATAATTATAACAGAAATTGGACTTATATAATGACGGAAATAAATTTGGATACTATCCAAAAAAATAGATGAAGAGGCTCTTCACCTGAATAGCCACAGCTGGAATTCAACTAACACATAGATATCTGTTTTGTTACAACGGTTTACGCAGTAAACATATATCAATAAAATTTAAATAAATTTCCTATTATAATATGTAAGTACCATTTTAACTCGTGAAAGAACTTCACGAATGAACTATATATGATTACTTAAGTCGAATACCTTACTGTCGTCATTTTAGAATTAAAAACAGAATAGAAAGTAACACAGTATTTGACAAGAACTTATAACATAAAATGGTTAGTAAACATATAATACAAATTCATTTAACTTTGGTACATTATTTATTATAGTGTCTAGAAAATAAAATTATAAATTTAATTACATTAAAATATAATGATGTTTTTCATTCTGTACATAATTTTTTTATTGGTAAAATAATTATTGGAGGAATTTATTAAATTTTTATTCCCGCTCTTTCAAAATAAGTTTCAGAATTTCAAATCTACAAAGGGATCCTCAATTGAATTGTGAATTCCAAACCGATATTTCCCTCGTAAAAATGTTTTAGGACATTCTTGTACATTGAAAGAATTTTTTATTTCTCAGCCGTTTTCTTTTTTTTAAGAAATTGAACCTAAATTAGGTGTAAGTACGTCATATCGTAATTTTTAGTTTTTGAATCAGAATTTTTGGGGTTTTTGAAATTTATCACTGGTGCCAGCTAAAAATAATATCAATTTGTAATAAACAGATGCTAAAATTTTGATTTTGGCTTTATGATACGCTCAGTTAACCCTTTCAGTGCTGACGTCTTTTGTTTATGCACAAATACAAATGTACTAACCTCCAGTTTTCAGAATGTCAAGTTAGTTTGAAAAACACAGTTGAATAGGTTTAGATTGAAACGATATCAGAATAAATCGACCTGTTTTTAACATATTTTAAAATTTACTTCATACTCAATATTCGTGAAAAAAAATTTCAGGTAACAAAATATTTTTATCTTTTTATTTTTTTAGTATTTATAATGTAGTAATTTGAATTTTACCGATTTTTAGAACATACATTTTGAAACAAAATAATGAAAATATCATGAAATTTAGTTGAAAAATAAAAAAGTTCTGAATATTTTTCTGGGATATAGGGATCTGACCAATATTGGCTTTATAGAATATTTTTCAAAAAAAATCAAATAGGACTGAAGGAGATACACAAGGTGGGTAGAAAATTCCTATTAATTGTTAACCCAACACCAGTTGGGTTAGGAACTTACAAGTGCCAGGTGGTCATCAAACAAATCCATTGGTTTAATCAGTGTTATTTAAAAATACAAAGCGACTTTTTAGAACCATCTTGGAGACCAATATCAAGAATTTAGATACTTTATACCACCAGTAGGTACTAGAATTAGAGGAAACTCGTAGATGTTCTCGGATGTGATCTGTAAATACAATTTGAAGAACTGTCAAAAAGTAATATAATGTAAAGAAGAAATCCTACATGTCCAAGAACTTGTGATGTTTCTGAAATAAACGATAAATTAGGAGTGATATAATAACGTTCTTTCTGTGAAACATGTACGGTTTCTATACCAAATTAAAGATCTACAGATAAATATTATAACCAATAAAAAAGTACTTTTATAAAACATTTGGGCAAGTGAGGTTTCTGAAATTCACAATTCAAGAAAAAAAAATGTTTATATATTATTTTATTACGTTATCTTAAATTTTGTATCCAAATCAAAAAAATAGTTAAATTAAATAATAAATTGACTGATGTAGAAATAATAAAACATATTGTCAAAACATAAAAATTACGGCAGGAAAATATGAAACGTATATAAGGGGATTAATAGTATGGTATTGGTTAATTAATAAGAAAGTGGTAAAGAAGGCCATACATTAAAGACATGATGACGTAACTGAAAGAGTTAAAAAGCACTAAGTAAAATATTAAGCAAGTTCAAATTTGACATAAGTAACATTGCCCATAACATGCAGGTGGAGTGTTAAATTATTTGCACTCAGTCTGCTAATTACAGGGCTACACAAAATAGTTCTCTCTCTTATCACATAGTCAGTCAGTCATATGACTGAATCATTTAAGAACAGAAGAGGTAGAGGTGTACTGTGACACTAATCAGAGTTATCTCTTCTGAAAGTAATGAATTTCATTGTACAGCCAGACCCTGTGGTGAATGAAGTGAAGATGTAATTTGCAAGGTGAAAAGTAGATGCTTTTCAAAGGGTCTGGTATGCTGATAAGCATACTTTTCCACTCGGTGAGGAAGGGATGGTAAATCACTTCTCTCCTTCGTTTCACTTAGTAAAGCCTCTAGAGGTTCAAACCAGCGTTTCGTCTGATCACCTAAACAACAAGTAACATTAATTATACCAGTAGCTATACCTTATAAACACAGGTATTAATCCAAACGTATAAAAACCTAAATACAAAACAAAGCCGTACGTCTTCCTGCATTACGTCATCATATGAGTAAAAATCAAAGGTTTCTATAAAACCGAACATATGAGGAATTTAAAAGAAACATTCCATAACTATTAAAAAAAAGGAACAATAACGACAAAAAGTTTTTAGCAAAGTTATTACACAATATTCCTAATTAGTTACACTGTACAATTAATAATAACTGTATATATAATATATATAATATTTACAATAATTATATCCATAGTTTAATTACAATTATAATATTTACATCGTTATAATATTTATATATGTATATTACATATATTATTATAGTCTTATTGAAAATCGTTATAATTTATGACGTCATTTAAAGAGTCCATGTGTGTTATTTTTTACTTAATTATGGTAAGCTAATCAGAAAGTATTATAATTTAAACAGTCTATTCATGTGTGTTCCATTTTAACGTCCAAATTTTAGGACCGAAATTAAAAAAATATTATATAACTCTGATCAGATTTACAGGTGAATGCAGTGTTGCCGTACTTGGTCCCAACTTCACAAGGCTTTATCTATCTTTAATTCTAAAATATGACATCTCTCTCGATTTACTGTTGCTTAGTTTATTTCATAAACAATATTACTATATAGCATTAGTTCCTATTGGTAATTTATTATTAGAATTTCATTTTAATCAACTGTATAGTTTGAAATTGTTAGTTGGCAATTAATTTCACAACGTAGGTAGTAGCCTAGCCGCCTACTATTCCAGTTGTAGACTATACGACCCACTAACAACCACCACGGTGTACGTGTTCATTCCATCCACTACGTATAAATAAACTAAAATCATTCATGGAAATATAAGTGTTTATTGCCCAGCAAGTAATTGGTATTTTTGTTTTGTTTCACGTCCAACTGTTTTGAAATTTCTGCTCATGCAGATGGTGGAGAATGATACATGAAAATGAGTGATGAAAAAAGCCATACCCGACCGGGAATCGAACCCGGGACCCCGGCGTAGAAGCCAGTTGTGCTAACCACTATGCCAACTATCACAAAATAGGTAGTAAGAGGTGAAACTCTACTCTTGTCTTCAGTTGGCGCTTATTTTTATATATATATATATATATATATATATATACACACACAAGTATAACATTTTTTACAATGTTGTTCTGCTGTTATAGTTTTATGCCATAGCTACTAAAATTGAAACACCTTATCGGATCACTGACAATAAACAGATATAGCCTACGTACAATTTTATTTTACTTTCAACTATTTTCCAGTCATTACTAATTAAATATTAATTTACTCCCGGTAGTAATTAAAACACTGGCTAGGAACTAACGCATTTAATAAGTTGATTTTATTTTCAAACATACATGATTATGCAACACCGCAATTACATCCGACCACCCGATAAACATGACCAGATGATTACCATTAAATAAACAATACAATTAGACAATATGTGATGAATCAATTTACATTAATACACTCATTTCGGGGATTCAATGACATGTTGTTTAGGTGATCAGCCTGTAGGCTGGTTTGAACCTGTAGAGATTTTACTAAGTAAAACGAGGAGTCAGGTGGTTCACCACTGCCTTCCTCACTGAATGGAAAAGTACACTTATCAGCATGCCGGGCTCTCTGAAAAGCACATATTTTCCACTCTAAAAATGACACCTTCACTTCATTCACCACAGGGTCCAACTGTATAATGAAATTAATTACTTTTAGAAAAGATAACTCTGATTAGTGTCACAGAACACCTCTACCTCTTCTGTTCTTAAATGATTCAGTCATTTAATTGGCTGACCATGTGATAAGAAACAGAACTATTTATTTTAGCCCTGCAACTAACAGAGTGAGAGTAAATAATTTGACACCCACCCTGTCCATTTTGGGCAGTTCAGTGACATTTCGACTTAATATTACTTGATGGGATATAATTGTATCAATATAATCAAGTATTACTAAAGACAATTAAGTTTTCTAAATTATAATTTTGCACATAACAAGCAGGTTGAATTGTTAAATTATTTGCACTCGATCTGCTAGTTTTAGGGCTACAACAAAATAGTTCTGTTTCTTATCACACGGTCAGTCAATGATACGACAAGTATTTAAGAACAGAACAGGTAGAGGTGTAAAATACACTAGTCAGAGTTATCTGTATTTATATATAATGAATTTAATCATTATACAGCCTACGGTGAATAAAATTTAGGTGTAATTTTCAGGGCGGAAAATAGACTTTTCAAAAAGTCCTGGTATGCTAATAAGCATACTTTCCCCTCAGTGAGAAAGTTAATGATTAAGTTAAACCACCTCATTCCTCATTTTACTTAGTAAAGAGGTTCAAACTAACCTTTCGACTAATGATATAAACAACATATTTTAACTCAAACTTTAAAATTCTATAAAGTTTAAAAACAATTGGTAAAATAATCTTGTTAACAGATTACTTTAAATATACATCTGAATCCCCCCCCCAAAAAAAACCGTGCAATTACGAGTTCCACAATATTATAACACTCATTGCATAATATAATATTATGTAACTGTTATAATATTTTATAATACAATTACAATAATTATAACAATCATCAAAGAGGAAAGGTAACCAATGTTATTTATTAATACAATAAATAAAATACATAAACAGAAAATATTATTTATATCATTTTTCAATAAAACCGTACTTAGGGAGTAAGAAAATAAAATTACTAATACGAAAATATTTTTTCGCTGCTGTAATATAATGCACATAATTAATAAAAAAAAATATTAATGAATTCGAATTGTTTAACAAAAAATTTACTACTTTTTAAAAATAAAGGCGTGGTAAAAATACAGAGGGCGTGGTTGTTATACCACGCCTCATACAGGAGTTATCAAAATAAGCCACGCCCACTTTTAAAATTTAAATACAATAAGTTACGAATTTACATCATTACGTCAAATAATTAACACATAATGAGCGAATAAAATAAAAGAACACACATAATATTGTTATATAATTAAATTAATCGAGAAAATATACAAACGGAATTGTTTTATATTTAACACGTTTTACTTAACTTGTATTATTTTACAGCCTTTATAAATCTGTACCTTTATAAACCAAATGTTCAAAAATATTTTACAATTACTTTAATTTTTGAACAACCGGTTTAATGTTTCACTAAAAAAAATTCATAAATTATAATTACTTACACTACCTTTACATGAACGTCCAAAAGTTAAATTTATGGTATTTTTAAGTCATTAAATACCATAATTAGGCCTAACCGGTGGTAATAAATCGTACGTAATATTCTTTTTTAAAACTATAACTTTTTAATGTTAATTCAGTCCACTAGATATCGCGCTGATCTAATGTTCAATAAAATATAAATTATATAGTAAAACTTCCCAATATTGGACAATGTGTAGACGTATTCATTATTCCTTATAATTATCTAAATTACGGTAACGGAAAAACCAAATTACTTTTTGTCTGGAAGAACTTAACAGCTAATGTTAGCTTATTTATCCAACCTCAAAGTTATAAATTAATGTTTTAATCATTTATATTTTAAAAAGTTATCAAAAATTGATTATCATTCCAGATTTTCATACGCACCATTAACGCACTGCCCATAACAGATAGGAGGTGGAGTGTCAAATTTTTTACACTCAATCTGTTCGTTGCAGGGCTAAAATAAATAGTTCTGTTTCTTAACACATGGTCAGCCAATTAAATAACTGAATCATTTAAGAACAGAAGAGGTAGAGGTGTAAAAGACACTAATCAGAGTTATCTCCTCTGAAAGTAATGAATTTCATTATACAGCCAGACCCTGTGGTGAATGAAGTGAAGGTGTCATTTACAGAGTAAAAAATATGTGCTTTTCAGAGGGCCCGGCATGCTGATAAGCGTACTTTTCCACTCGGTGAGGAAAGCAATGGTAAACCACCTCACTCCTCGTTTTACTTAATAAAATCTCTACACGTTCAAACCAGCCTTTCGGTTGATGACCTAAACAACATTAACGCAATAGTAATACGTTGTTTAACCGATCTTTATCGATCCGGATTTCCGGACCAATCTGGTAACTTCACATTGGATGTTTTTCTTGATGAATCAGAATTCTCTCGCATAATATTAATACAAAAATTAGTCAATTTTTTACGAAAAAAAACAATGACATAGAAAAACTTATTGATTACATTTACGTTGTCCATTTTTCGAGTCAGGTATTTATTGATGAATTTTGTTACTGTGTCCATTAAGGGAAGTTTTACTACAGATTTTTTAAAAATAAAATTAAATAAAAACGTTCAAATTTTATTTAATCGATGCACAGTTATCTGGTTTTCTTTTTACATAGTTTGGCCAATTTGCGTCGTTTTAAAATCATCTCGTATAACGCTTCCATGCCTTCGTGAAGACCGTCTCCTGTGATCGCACAGGCAGGTTGTACGTGCCACATATGTCCTTGTGGTGAACTACTTCCAGCCGCCGCTAATTCTTGTAAACCTAATAATTTTTCTAATTCTTTTGGTTCCCTGGCTCCAGGCAGATCTTGTTTATTTGCTAATATTAATATCGGAACGCCTGCATTATCCGGTGATCTTGCGGTTCTAACCAGTTCCATTTTTGCTTCTTCCATTCGTTCAATATCTACACTATCCAAAACGAATACTATGCCATCTGTACATCTGCAAACAATCACAAAAAAATACATTAATATTGTGACAATATCGAAGAAAAAGATGGTTCGCGAAGGTTCTAGAGTCTGTCTACGCTAAGAGTAGGTACTCCGACGTAGGCAACCGGCAACACAAGTGAGCATGCGCAATAATTAAAAATACCCACAGCATGATCAACAAACAACAATTACATACAACACTAATTCACTCTAAGCTTAATATTATAATAAAAACACGTTCAATTCATCTGTTAAAAAATATTTTATAAATCGAACATTAGTTTACCATTAATAACTAAAACTTTTACTATTGTTACTCTTCGTTACATTATTTACTATTATTACATCATTATTATTTATGATTTGTAGGTTTTTAATAAAGAATCAGTTTTATTTTTGGTCACAAGTAGTAATATAAGACTAATGCGCTTGAATTATAACAGGGGAGTAAACAATTCCAGTGATTCATTTTTTATCATTTCAGATTGTTTACTTCATATCATTAAAATTAATGTCTGTGACTAGTTTAATACATCTGTTTGCACTTGCCCATGTTTAACTCATTTTTTGTTTCATTAGTTATCTTTTGGTATTGTATCGGTTCGTTTCGTTTTTTTTCATAGACTGAAGTTGAAAAGTTTTGTAAGCTGTGTTTTGTTAACATGCGTGATAGTGAATGTGTTGAGTTTTAGAAACATAAAAGCGGCAACCATTAAAAAGTAGAAAAAAATTGTTTTGTTAAATGTAACGGTTAAAATAATAAATTAAGTAGTTCTTAATGAAACTACAACAATTACAAGTAATCTGAACGTTATAATTGAAAACGCTTAAAGGATTATGTTTATTTTAGCTGGATGTTGATTGTAGATTTTTACTTTCTCTTGCCTATATGAATATATAGGAAGGAAAGTATTGTTTTCATGTCGATTTTTCGAAATCGAGTTTTCACCGGATCTATACGTTTTCAGACCCCCTGAACCCAAAAAACATGTTTTTAGCGATTGGTCTGTGTGTGTGTCTGTGTGTGAACAGAATATCTCAAGAACGGAACATCGTACGAACTTGAAACTTGAAACTTAAGTTACGTACCACTACCGGACTCGACACGAACATTTTCATCAAAATCGGTCAACCGGAAGTGGTAGTTTATTCGTGTAATTTTTCACTTTTTTGCGATTTTCTCAAAAACTGGTCCTACGATTTTTTTTAAAATCGCCTGGTTTACTCAATTTTTTATTCTCTACAAGATAGGGTAGGCGTCATGTTTGCTGAAATTCTGGGTGAGGCTGTTTTCACGTAAAAACGTTGTTTTTTTAAGATTACAGCTTTAATATGCATTTTAGCGCAAAACTTTATATAATAAAAGTTGTAGAGAATTGAAAATTCTACAACTTTTATTTCAAACAATTTTTTGTATAACGCTTAGTTTAGTGGTAATTTGCGATTTTCTGTTTTTTTTCTCACGAAAATGTGTGAAAAATTGATTTTTTTAAGATTTCGGCCTTTGTATGCATTTTACGACAAAAGTGTATATAATTTAATTTATAGAAAATTAAAAGATCTACAACTTTTATTTAAAGCATTTTTCACTACAGAGCCTAGTTTAGAGAGAAAGAGTGATTTTCCGTATTTCTAAGCCAAACTGAGGTTGATTTTCATTTTGCATCATTCACTCATGATTAAAATAAGGTTATGATTTTGAGGTTAGTTTTTTGTTTATTTCTAATATTTTATTAATAATGTTAGGTTTATTGTTAATTATTTGCATTGGCAAGAGAAAGTTGTGTGAGTGTTTCACACCAGATTTTTATGATTATGATGGAACGTAATACAAGATAATTGTCAGGCGGAGAGGTAGATACGCGCCAGAGTAAAACTTTCGTTTACAACAACCTATAGGCTACACAGGCGCTCGCCTCAAGCAAAGTACTCTTACAGAAGATAGACTATAGAATTTCATCCATGAAAATAGTCAAGAGAGGATAATAGAGTAAAATAGTACAACAAGTGACAATAGGACAATAAAGAGGTATACCTATTCATAAAAATTATTTAATAGGACTGCGCTATTGTGTAGGATAGATAAAAGGTCGGGTATTGTTTGTACAACTATTTGTGAAAGGGACCCGTAACAACTTTTATTCTATTTACAAAAGACCTATTGTTGACTTGTTTACAACGGATTTTTCTAGCACTCATTAATAAAGGGTTATTTTTTTTGTACTTTATCATTTGCATGGAATTTCTCTGCTTTTACTGGAATGATCTTTTTGGAATTAGTATATAAAGAGACCCCCCCCCCCCCGAGCGCGGTCAGAGTGAGTATTCGTTTGATCTTTGACGAGTAGGTTTCGGACGTGGTGCAGGCGCGTTTCCGAACATTGTGTTGGTCAACGATTGTTATACTGTATTTGTTTGTGTGTGTATTTTGAAAAGTTATTGTGCATCTGTGTTAAATCAGTTTTTGTGTATTCAGTCTCATTTTGTATGTGTAGTCTATAAAATTGGTTGTAAGTAGTGCTAAGTAAATTATTAAGTTATTTATTGTTTAGTATTTATTTTAAGGGGGTAGTCAACCCAGATAATGAAAATCAAAACTTCTGGATACAATTTATCATTATTTATTTTAACCCTAGAATGGAAAGCCTAGTAATAGTTACGTTGTTGGAAACCCGTCGTAATATTTACTACTGATCTTTATAAGTCCAAATCTTATAGATGCATGTATTTCAAATAAAAATGTGTATGTTTATAATTTTTTAGTTATTTCATACAAAATTTAATATACAATAAAGTAAAAATAACGGTATTATGCACTTGAATATATTTTTTTTTTTCAAATTTATTGGTTAAGTAGTAAATTTTTATTAAGTCGGAAAATTAGTAAAATACCATAAAGTCGTATAAATTGTTAGGTAAACTGTTTGATATTGCTAAGAAAAAAACAAGGTAGTCAGAGTCTAGGTATTTGTAAAGATTTCACTGTTCAATCGTGATAGACGTCGGTGCACCTCTTGCATATTTCTCCTCTGTGCTCCCCGCAGAATGCCTCGTTGCAATGATACACCAGCTTGTTGTCATACGCCTCTTTATTGCTGGGCAATGTTTACAAACTGTTCGTTTCTTGACCTGTTTAGGGACAGGAACTGGATCATTTTCTCTTCCAGAACTTGAAGTATAATCGTCTTCAAAGATCGTTGAATTGAGACACATTTGATCCTTTCTTCTAACCATGGTGTTATGAGCTGTTTATGTAACCCGATCATAATTTATAATACAACTAACTATTTACAGTTTATTTTAACACTAAACACGTCACTACGAAAGCTACAATAATTAAAATATAAATCGATTGCCCTATAAAAAATAGTTACGGTAGTGGAAACCCGTCGTAATATTTACGATTTATACTCTCACTCGACAAAATACAAAAGTTGTAACCGATGTCAATAACACACTGACCTTGTCTCAGGCGAAACGATACACACCCTTAAGGTCGGTACAGTCAACGTTGAAACGTAGTAGTACCAACGAAAAAACGAAGTTGACGTAGTAAATTTTACGACGGCTTTCCATTCTAGGGTTAAATGAAAGAGTAATTTACTAGTAATGATTTGAACCAAGCCAAAAAATTAATTACAGCCCTTAATATAAGGGTGAGGTTGGAAAAGCGGGCTTTTACGGGGAATCAAATATCTCAGGAACCAAGAAAAATATCGACATGGTTCTTTCTTATGCTAAAAAATACAGAAAATTGTTGTGTATTATCTGTTGTATGTAGTTTTTCTTACAAGACATTTATTGAAGAAAACCCATATTTTCAAAAACATTTATTTTATGTATTCACAAATTATTTTTTAACTAAATCCCTATTAAGGTTTTTGTAATAATCATTCCACAGATAATAGAGCAAGAAATTATGAACATTTTGAATAAAAAATCATCCAAATATCTCCAATACAAACCAAAATATTTAATTCCCAAGAATGTACAATCATGCAAAAACGCATTTCTGGATAACTTAAAGTTAAAGGAATAATTTCACTCGCCTTGGTAACGAGCTTTATTTTAAACAGATGTTTTTATAACTTTTGTCAACATACAAACAAAGTAAACAAATGTTGTAGTTTTAGAAAATTTTAAACTTCAAATAAATGCAAAAAACAATCGAAAAAAATCATCTTCTTGAGTTGACTACCCCTTAAGTAAATTAATAAGCTATTTATTGTATTTCTTTATTATAATTAGTTTATTATTATTTATTTTGTAAATCTTTTAGTTGTAATAAATATATGTAATTGTAAACTTTAGTGTACTAATTATTTAATTACCTAGATCCCGAAACAGACCTTAGCGATAAGTGTCACAATATATTTCAATAATTGGAAATTATTTTTATCATTATTGAGAGTATTGGTAAAAACTATGAAAAAAAAAATCTGGTGTGAAACACTCACACGACTTTCTCTTGCCAATTCAAATAATTAACAATAAAACGTAACATTCGTCATAAAAACATTATAAATAAACTGAAACCTGACCGCGAAAACATAACCTTATTTTAATCATGAGTGAAAGACGCAAAATTAAAATCAACCTCATTTCGGCTTAAAATACGGAAAATCTCTCTTTCACGCTAAACTAGTAACTGTACAAAAAATGCTTTAAATAAAAGTTGTAGATCTTTTAATTTCCTATGAATTTTATTATAAACACTTTCGTCGTAAAATGCATACTAAGGCCTAAATCTTAAAAAAATCGATTTTCACACGTTTTTGTGAGAAAAAAAGGAAAATCGCTAATTACCGCTAAACTAAGCGTTATACAAAAAAAAAATGTTTGAATTAAAAGTTGTAGAGTTTTAAATTCTCTACATATTTGATTATATAAATTTTTGCGGTAAAATGCATAATAAAGCCACAATCTTAAAAAAAAACAATTTTTTTTTACGTGAAAACAGCCTCACCAAGAATTTCAACAAACATGGCGCCTACCTTATCTTGTTGGGCATAAGAAATTTAGTAAACCAGGCGATTTTTAAAAAAAATCGTATAACCAGTTTTTGAGAAAATCGCAAAAAAGTGAAAAATTACACGAATAAACTACTATTACTTCCGGTTGACCGATTTTCATGAAAATGTTCGTGTCAGATCCGGTGGTGGTATGTAACTTAAGCTCCAAGTATCAAGTTCGTACGATGTTCCGTTCTTGAGATATTCTGTTCACACACACACACACACACACACACACACACGCGCGCGCACACGCGCACACACACACAAATAGCTAAAAACATGTTTTTTGGGTTCAGGGGGTCTGAAAACGTGTAGATTCGGTGAAAACTCGATTTTTAAAAATCGACATGAAAACAATACTTTCCTTCCTTAATATATTCATACTTTTTGAGATTATTTTTCATACACAAAGACCAATCGGTAAAAAGATGTTCTTTTTGGGTTCAATGGACCAGAAAACGTGTATTTCCGGTGAAAATCTGATTTTGAAAAATCGACATGAAAACAATACTTTCCTTCCTATATATTCATATAGGCAAGAGAAAGTAAAAAGAACCATTTCCGTACTTTTTTAGGCACCCAGTATAAAACATTAGTACATAGTGTGAGAAAATCTGTCTTAAATATTCATGAGAAGAGAAATAACTATTTCATTTAATAATGGATGCAATGTATAATAGTTTGGGAAACTCAACTATCAGGAAATAATCGTGACAAGAAAAAACTAAACAAAAATTACACGCACATTCTTCATATGCCATTTAAATATTATAATATTTTAACGCCCATTTAATTCAAGAGACAGATATATTACTTCTCAAGACTTCATAATATTATACCTACAGAAAGAAATTAATATTGCGAAAAACTTCAAAACTCTCATACCATCAGACAATCATAAATTTAAAAGTACTTAGGCCTATCAGGAAGTTTTCCACTGTCACTTGTGTCCACGCCTAACAGACAAAAAAAAAATCTATCTATGAAACACTCACACGACTTTCTCTTGTCAATGTACCTATATATAATGAAAAACATAACCTGTGTTTAATCATGAGTAAACAATTTAAATTAAAAACATATCCTTATTTTATTCATTAGTGCAAGACATTATATAAAAATCTGGTGTGAAACACACACGACTTTCACTTGCCAATGCAAATAATGACCAATATAACCTTACATTAATGATAAAACATTAAAAATAAGCAAACAAACTAACCACAAGTAACATAACCGTATTTCAATCATGAGTGAATGATGCAAAATGAAAATCAACCTTAGTTTGGATTAATAATACAGAAAATCAACTCTTTGACGCCAAACTAGACTCTGTAGAGAAAAATGCTTAAATAAAAGGTGTATTATATTTTTTTAATTTTCTATAAATTTGATTATATACTACAATTTTGTCGTTAACTGCATACTAAAGCCAAAATCTTTAAAAAATCCATTTTTTTACAGATTTTCACGAAAAAAAAACAGAAAATCACTAATTACCGCTAAACTAAGCGTTATACAAAGAAATGTTTGAAATAAAAGTGATAGGTTTTAAATTCTCTACAACGTTGATTACATAAACCTTTGCCCTAAAATACATATTAAGGCGGCAATCTTAAAAAAAAAAACATTTTTTCTACTATGGTGCAGCCTCCCCAAAAATTTCAGCAGACATAACGTCTACCCTATCATGTAGAGCATAAACAATGTAGTAAATGAGGCGATTTCGAAATAACTGCAAAAAAGTGAAAAATTATACGAAATTATTTAACTTACTCTTGGATCCATCAAATCTTGCAACTTAAAATTTTAATACTTCTACCGTATCAATATGAATCAAACTTTGCACACTTGTTTATCTTCGATGACAATACGCTGTGGAGGTGTTTGTAAAAAAAAATTTTAAAATTTAAAAAAAAAAATTTTTTTAAAAAATTTAAAAAACGCTTTTATTTAACAATTACTTAAAAAATTAACTAAAAAGAAAAAAATAAAAAAAATTAACAAAACAAAATTTACAAAAAAATCAAGAAAAAAAAATTACAAAAAAAAATAATTAAAAAAAATTTTTTTTAAGAAACGCTATTATTTAACAATTAATCAAAAAGAAATGAACTAAAAATAAAAAAATTTACAAAAAAAACATCACAGACATTACAGTTAAAAATAAAAGCGTGGCGCATTAATATATATAATATTTTACAACGAATATTTTACAATAAATATTATATATATTAATGCGCCACGCTTTTATTTTTAACTGTAATGTCTGTGATTTTTTTTTTGTAAATTTTTTTCTTTTTTTCTTTTTAGTTCATTTCTTTTTGATTAATTGTTAAATAATAGCGTTTCTTAAAAATTTTTTTTTATTTTATTTTTTTTTTATAATTTTTTTGTAAATTTTTTTGATTTTTTTCTTTTTAGTTAATTTTTTTAAGTAATTGTTAAATAAAAGCGGTTTTTAAATTTTTTTTTTAAATTTTTTTTTAAATTTTAAAATTTTTTTTTACAAACACCTCCACAGCGTATTGTCATCGAAGATAAACAAGTGTGCACAGTTTGATTCATATTGATACGGTAGAAGTATTAAAATTTTAAGTTGCAAGATTTGATGGATCCAAGAGTAAGTTAAATAAAAGCGTTTAAAAATTACTACTTCCGGTTCCCCGATTTTGTTGCAAATGTTCGTGTCGGGTTCCAAACATGAACGCTTTTGTACCAAAATGCACACTCAAGCTGCAATTTTTTGAAACCCCATTTTTTACAACGACCGCACAGTCCCCGACGCTTACTTTACCTTGTCGTGTGCCAGAAATTTAGTAAATGAAGCGATTTTAAAGACAATTTAAAACAAGTGAAAAATTACACGAGTAATCGTGTCGAGTTCTCGAATGGAACATAAGCTCCACGTTTTAACTTCGTACGCTAGGGCTACTCTGTTTTTTTGAGATTATTTTCATGCACAAAGACCAATCAGCAAAAAGAGGTTATTTTTGGGTTCAAGGGACCAGAAAACGTGTATTTACAGTGAAAATCTGATTTTTTGACAAATCGACATGAAAACAATACTTTCCTTCCTTATTATATTCATATAGGGCAAGAGAAAGTAAAAAGCTAAATAAACACTCGATTATTAGATATTATAATGTTTTAGTTAGGCCTACGACACGACTTTCTTTTAAAATAATTTTTGTGTTACATAAATAAACAGGCCCACTGTCTGAGTAAACACTTAAAACACTGGAAATTTATATAAATTATTAGATGACACACTTATTGAAACCAGTACCTAATTAGTAGCAATAAATTTATAAATAATAAATAAATTAAACAAATTAGTACCTAAATAATGAATTTAACATAATTTTTATCTTGACTTGTTTTAGTTAAATGTATTCTGGATGAAAATAATTAATCAATCTTGATCCGTTAAAACTTTTTCACACGACATTCTCTTTCGAGTGTAAATAATGAAAAATATCATCTAATCAAATGTAAATGATGGTAGATGAAAATTAACCTCTGTTGATTTAAAAATACGGAAAAATCACTAATTACCACTAAACTAAGCGTTATACGAGAAATATTTGAAATGAAAATTGTACGGTTATTTATCTTAATTTCTTATCTTAATCTTAATTTCTCTTGCCTATATGAATACATAGGAAGGAAAGTATTGTTTTCATGTAGATTTTAAGAAATCAAATTTTTAACTGGATCTACACGTTTTCAGCTCCCTGAACGCAAAAAACATGTTTTTACCGGTTGGTCTGTGTGTGTGTGTGTGTGTGTGTGCGCGCGCGCGCGTGCGTGCGTGCGCGTGTGTGTGTGTGAACAGAATATTTCCAAAAACGGAACATCGTAAGAACTTAAAACTTGAGTTACATACCACTACTGGACCCGACACGAACATTTTCATCAAAATCGGTCAACCGGAAGTAGTAGTTTATTCGTGTAATTTTTCACTTTTTTGCGATTTTCTCAATAACTGGTCCTACGATTATTTTTTAAAATCGCCTGGTTCACTAAATTTTTTATGCTTTACAAGCTAGGGTAGGCACCAAATTTGCTGAAATTCTTGGTAAGGGTGTTTTCACGTAAAAAAATTGTTTTTTTAGATTGCGGCTTTAATATACATTTTAGCGCAAAAATGTATATAATAAAAGTTGTAGAGAATTTAAAATACTACAACTTTTATTTCAATTATTTTTTTGTATAACGCTTAGTTTAGCGGTGATTAGCAATTTTCAGTTGTTTCTCACGAAAACGTGTGAAAAATCGATTTGTTAAGATGTCGGACTTAGTATGCATTTTACGACTAAAGTGTACATACCGTAATCAAATTTATAGAAAATTATAAGATCTACAACTTTTATTTAAAGCATTTTTCTCTACAGAGCCTAGTTTAGCGTGAAAGAGTGATTTTCTTCAGGTTGATTTTCATTTTGCGTCTTTTACTCATGATGAAAGTTAGGTTATGTTTATTGAGGTTGGTTTTTTGTTTATTTCTAATGTTAGGTTTATTGTTAATTATTTGCATTGGCAAGAGAAAGTTGTGTGAGTTCTACAACTTTGAATATAAACTTTTTTGCGCTAAAGTACATTTAACCCACCGGGTTGGTCTAGGGGTAACGTCGTCGCCGGTAGTCAGCTATTTAACGGCTGATTTTCGGAGACGAAGGTTCCTGGTTCAAATCTTAGTAAAGGTAGTTACTTTTATACGGATTTGAATATTAGACGGTGATTACCGGTGTACTTTGATGGTTGGGGTTCAATTAACCGTACTCTCTCAGAAATGGTCGGCCTGAGTCTGTAAAAGACTGCACCTCATTTACATGTCATACATATCATCCTCATCTCATTGGGTCATGGGGTTGCTTATTATGCTAAATTGAACAGATTGCAACGTACACACATTAGGAATAAAAAAATACATAGGTATTAAGGCCGAAATTTTAAAATAAACATTTTTTAGTACGAGGACAGAGCCCTCATTCGAATTTCAGCAGACATGTCGCCCACCCATCTTGTAGAGCACAATAAATGTCATAAATCAGGTTATCTTGAAGAAAATCATTGGAGCCGTTTTTGAAACAAATTTCGAAAAGTTAAAAACTGCATGTATTCATTTCTTAAACTATTACTTCTAGTTGACTGATTTTGATGAAAATTTTCATCAAAAGGGTCCTCTAATCTTATAAAAGTGACTACCTGTAGATACTAGGATCAGAACCAGTAACCTTCGTCCCTGAAAATCAGCTGTTTTGGCAGCTGATTTTGGCGACGACTTTACCTCTAGACCAACCCAATGGTGGGTTTATTACATGTTACTCGTAAGTCAATGTTATTGTAAACAGCTGCTCATCATTGCTAACCGTCAGTTTATAAACAATAAGAAAAATACTAGTAACATGTATAAAAAATAAATAATAATTAGATCTTTACCAAAATGGCGCTAAAACAGTAAAAAGTATTTTACAATTCTTGAAAGTGGGGAAGTGAAATTCTAGCAAAACATCATGTACTAAAATAATTAAAAAAAATATTTCTAGTTGTCGTAGAAGAAGGTTAAGAAGAATTTGGCAAAGGTCTCGTCTTCCTGAAGACAAAATTATTTTTAATAGATTAGCCAACAGATTAAAAAAGGAAATAATAAAAATAAATTGTGAAGTTACTGAAAATAAACTTAGGAATCTATCAACCATCGACGGATTGCTTTGGAGAGCCACTAAACGCGTTACTGGACATATTTCTTTTAACTCACCACTACGCAAGGCGGACAATTCTTGGGCAAACAAGGAGGAAGAAAAAGCGGAATTATTTTCTGAACATCTTTGCAACGTTTTTAAACCCTTTGATGAAGATATCAATGCTGAAAAAGAGGCAGAAGTAGAGGATTATCTTGCCAGTCCAGTGCCCTTGTCTATTCCACCCAAGAGAATCAAATTAATTGAAGTGGAAAAAGTAATAGGTATTCTTCCGCCAAAAAAGTCACCTGGTCATGACTTGATCACATCTGAAATTTTAAAAGAATTACCAAAGAAAACCTTAATATTCATCACACAAGTGTTCAATGGAATCTTACGAACATGTCATTATCCAATTCTATGGAAACTATCTGAAGTGGTTCTATTTGCAAAACCAGGGAAACCGTCTCATTTACCTTCATCGTACCGGCCAATAAGTCTCCTTCCGGTTATTTCTAAAGTTTTTGAGCGGCTGCTTTTAAATCGATTGACAGTAATCCTTGAGAGGAAGAAAGTCATCCCACTCCATCAGTTCGGTTTTAGGAGGGAGCACTCAAGAGTGCAACAACTGCACAGAGTCGTGGATAAAATATCAGCAGGATTAGAAGAAAAAAAGTTCACCTCGGCTGTATTTCTTGGTGTGACAGCTGCCTTTGATAAAGTCTGGCATGACGGATTACTTTTTAAACTTAAGAAAATTTTACCGTATTCGTACTATTTTATATTTAAATCGTTTCTTGAAGATAGGTACTTCTTAGTCCGACAAGGGGGTACGTATTCAGACATGAAAAGCATAAAAGCCGGAGTACCACAAGGTTCTATCTTGTCACCTACTCTATATTCGATCTACACTTCTGACTTTCCTTGTACACAAAACACCTCTGAAGCGACGTTTGCGGATGATACAGCCATTTTATCACAAGATCTTTCCATACAAACGGCCACTCAAAATTTACAACATCACCTAAATTTAGTAGACAACTGGCTGAAGGACTGGAAAATGAAGGTGAATCCGGCGAAGTCTGTTCACATTACATTCACTCTAAATAAACAACCGGTGCCGTCGCTGTTCTTAAATAATGCGCCTATCCCAAAAAATTCTACTGTTCGCTATCTTGGACTTCATTTCGATCAACGCATAACCTGGAAACACCACATTAAGACAAAACGACTTCAACTAAACTTACGTTTGAAACAACTGTACAGGTTTGTTCACACTAAATCACCCATACGTCTAAAACAGAAATTATTACTCTACAATTCTCTCTTAAAACCTATCTGGATGTACGGTATTCAAATTTTTGGTTGCGCAAAGCTGAGTAATTTAAAAACTATTCAAGCATTCCAGTCTAATTTTCTCCGTATAATTACCGGTTCACCATACTATGTCTCAAATTACACACTTCACAACGATTTAAAAACACCATTCATTTGCGACATCGTCAAAAATAGTTATAATAAATTCTACTCAAAATTACCAATCCATAATAATCCACTTATCAGTGATATGGCAAATCCACCAGGCTTCATTAGAAGATTAAAAAGAAGATGGAGCAGAGATCTTCTTTAATTCTTTCTGCATGTTTATGTTGAAAAAAAAATAATAATGTGAAATATTTGTAATTTTCGTTTTGTTTTAAATGTTTTATTACTCTTGATAATAACTTTTCCGTGACAAAATGAACTTTTTTGTTTTTTTCTTTTCATACTTTTGTATATTATTTATGTTTATTGTTATTCCAAATTTAACATTGCTGAATGTTGAATTTTATTTCCTGTCTGTTCTTGTCTGTAATTTAATATCGATGTTTTCTCATCTTTTGGTTGTTCTGTATAGTACAGTTAAAGATTCAAAATAAAGAATAAAGAATAAAGTTGTCGTAGAGACGTAATTTTGGTGGCGTTGGAAAACATTTCTGTTTACGGTAACAAACAGCTATATTCGTACCGTTAACCTAAACAAGGTTCCGCGATATGCTCTGGGTATAGTATAAGTTGTTATGTTTGTGTACTGAAATTAAATCAGCCGCGCATGCGCACTGATGCTTTTCCCCCCCTTACCCCTCGTTGCAAACAAGGGCTAACTTAGTGGGTGACTCAAGTGACTATAAAAAGTTTTTTGCAGATACTTGAAAGTAGCACATGAAAGTAATGAAGAAATATGTACCAAATCGAATTCGTAAAAAAAACTTTATAAGAAATTAGATATTTGAAATTTTTATACAGCTAAACTTGTGGAGGGTGTAATAAAGTATGGCAGTTCGTTCACGTCTGGTTATCATCCGGTCACCATACCTAAATAACTTACCCAACCGTGGAACTTAACAATTGAAAATAACTTTCTAAGGTGTCTGACCGATTTAGTGATTATGTAAATGGTAGTGATGGCATTTTCAAGTAACTTGTCATTAAATCCATTAAAATTTTAATGACGCAATCAATTACGTCATTAAATGCAATTAAAATTATTGTTCTAACAATTATCCAGTCTAATAAAAATATACTCTAGTACAATTCGATGAAACAATGCACGCACTCTGGACTACAGGGTACCTCGAAAGTTATGATGATATTCAACGAATATCTTTACCATTATTATGTCTTCGTGTTAAGTGCTACGCCCTATTATCTGCTACGAGGGTTTAACTTCTCGATTATATGTTTAATGAAGGAAAGGACTGTTTTTATTTAAATTTTTAAAAATCGAATTTTCACTGAAAATACACGTTTTCAGGCCCCTAAAAATACATGTTTTTACAGATTAGTCTGTGTGTCTGAGTGTTCACAAAATACAGTCAACTCCCGATTATCCGCGGACGGATTATCCGCACACGTCGGATGAAATTTTTGTTCATTCTTTTTTCTTAACGTTAACGTTATGTAAATTTCTTGTAATGTGATAACATTACAGATAAAATTTGTACAGCACACAAAGTACGCGCTTTGTAAAGTAATGCACACGCTTAAATTTGTAAAGCACACGCTTTGTAAAGTAAAGCACATGCTTAAATTTGTAAAGCACACGCCTTACTTTGTGACAAACTTATGTTGTGAAAACTTCTGTCCCAAATCAAGAAAAAGCGTTTTAACTCAAAAAAACAAAAGCAGATGACTGACTTTTTAAAAACGTTGCGACTTCTATTACAACATAGCTTCTGCACATCATTAGTAAATAAACAATACTTTTGTTTTTTTTAATACATTGTATGTACTAATTTAAAAACATTACAGTAAACAAACATTTTTAGGGACAAAAAATAATTAACATTTAAAATTTTAATGTTATATTTTGTAATTTAAGTAAGTGTTTTCATTATTGTACATATTTATGTACTTTAAATAACACAAAATTAATAAAGATTTTAATAAAACTCCCAGCATGCGTCACTCATTCATTATACCTCACCTGTACCCTTCACCCCGCAACTACACCCAGCTGGGACTCAAGCATTAGCTTCGTGGAAATGGGCTTTAAGGGGCCCGACACGAACATTTTCATCAAAATCGGTCAATCGGAAGTAATAGTTTATTCGTGCAATTTTTCACTTTTTTCTAAAACGGCTCCTACGATTTTTGTAAAAAATACATTTACTAAATTTTTTATTCTTTACAAGATAGTGTAAGCGCCATGTCTAGTAAAATTCTAGGATGGCTGCTCTCGTGGTATTTTTTTTTAGATTGTGGTCTTAATCTTTTATTGTAAGCATCTGAAATGAAATTTCTTCGACATACGTGTGGGTGTAGTAGAGAAGATCATTACAGGAATACCGAGATAAGAAAATAACTCAACATCTTCTCTATAAACAACAAGGTATCCCAGAACAGAATGCGGGAGGATAGGATACCTAAGCAGACACTGGGCTATAAGCCGGAGGGCAGGAGACAACGAGGACGCCCGAGAAAGAGATGGGCAGATTTGAGAGGTTCGGAATAGGCAGAGATGTCTAATCCTTGAAAGGCAGAAGAAAAAGAAGTGGTCTTAATAACTATTTTAGATTTTAGGGCAAAAGTACACACAATCAGAGTTGTAAAAAAATAAAAACCAAAAACTTTTATTTAAAAGCTATACCTACTTTTATTTAAAATTTACATTCCGTTCTGGAGAAATTTTGTTCACAGACCAATCGCTAAAAATATGATTTTTCGGGTTTTCGGGTGACCTGAAAACGTGTATTTCCGGTAAAAACTCGATTTCGAAATATTATCATGAAACAATACTTTTTTCCCTATATTCTTCATGTTGTTGAAGGTTAGGTCATCAGCCGAAAGGCTGGCTTTAACCTCTAGAGGTTTTACAAAGTAAAACGAGGAGTGAGATGGTTTACGATGCCTTTCTTACAGAGTAGAAAAGTATGCTTATAAGCAAGTCAGACCCTTTGATAAGCATGTAGCCTACTTTCCACCCTGCAAATGACACCTTCACTTCATACACCACACAATCCAACTGTATAATGATGGAATTCATTACTCATGAGAGGAGATAACTGTGATTAGTGTCACAGTACACCTCTACCTCTTCTCTTCTTAAATGATTCAGTCATATAATTAGCTGACCACGTGACGAGAAACAGAACTATGTTTTGTAGCCCTGGAACTAGTAGATCAAGTGCAAATAATTTAAATCTACCACCTGCCTGTTATGGGCAAACATTCATATAACGCATGAGAAAGTAAAAAAAAAATACCAAGATTCTGACCAAAGGAAACCCTCTTAAGTGATAAGTGTCTAAAATGTAGATTATTCGAAATAAAGTTATGGAATCGTAGTTAACAACGAGAAAGTGTAAAAATAAATAAACAAACAAAAAATGTATGGAATTCCGCACTGTTTACTTCTTCTATTTCACAGGTTGTTTTTACTTTTAAAAAAATGTTAAGTTGCTCATATCCGGGCAACTACACCGACAACACTAACTCAACATGTATGTACGTACAAGTCTACAGCCTAATGTTTACACAACTGTTGCTTAATTTAAGGCCTAATATAGAACCAAATAATTTAGAAAGTTTTTTTATATTTTAATGTGCTATTTAATTTATCTCAACTATTTAAATGTTTTTATTTTTACTTTCCCATAAACAAACTATAAAATATTATTGTCATAGTAAGAATATTATTAATACTAAATTACGCGAGATTATATACGTAAACCGGTTCATAGATTTTCCCGATTTCCCTACACACTTTATTTTATACTAGCTAAAATGCCCGTTCTACGAACGGTTTTCTTCGTGTTATGGACGGTCTGTTGGCGTACCGAGTTCGATCCCAGTCAGGTCTAACATATTTTTAGCGATTGCTCTCTCTCTCTCTCTCCCTCTCTCTCTCTGTGTGTGTGTGTGTGTGTGTGTGTGTGTGTGTGAACAAAATATCTTAAGAATGGAACATCGTACGAAGTTGAAACTTGAAACTTAAGTTAGATACTACTAGAGGACCCGCTACGATCATTTTCTCAAAAACGGTCAACCGGAAGTAGTAGTATATTCTTGTAATTTTTCACTTTATTGCGATTTTTTCAAAAAGGGCTACTACGAATTTTTTTTTAAAAATCGCCTCATTTACTACATTGTTTATGCTCTACAAGATGAAGGATAAATTCTTGGGGAGGTTGTGCTCTCCTAGAAGCAAATGGTTTTTTAAAAAATGCGGTCTTAATATGCAGTTTAGAGTAAAAGTGTATAAAAATAAATTTGTAGAAAATTTAAAAACCTACAATTTTTATTCCGAACATTTAGTTATAATTTTAGTGGCACTTGAATAATGAATATTTTCTTTCTCTTACCTATATGAGTATATAGAACAGAAGGTATTGTTTTCATGTCAAAAACTTGGTAAACCAAAAAAAAACACCACCACTCAGAAAGTAAATATATATATTTTTATTTCTGAACAGGTTAAATGGCCTCTGTTGTTGAGGGAAGAAGAAGAACAAGAAGAAGAAGAAAATTTGAAGCAACCCCACTGTGAAATGCCTAATCTTCGAACTGGAGTAGATGTCTGCCAGACATCACACCACACGGGGCTTTAGAGCCCCGCATCCAACATTGCCCATAGGCCCCACAACTGTTAGGGCCCGCGCAGGGTGGGGAACTTAATTAAAAAAAAAATCAATTTCTTGAAATTACCTGGTATAACTTTTCCAAAGCGGCCTCAGCTTTTCCTGTCCGCCGACATCCCATACGAGAAAACTGATCCCTTTAGCGCGGCCAGTTGTGCCCTTAACTTTTTCACAGTTGAACCCGATGGTGGGCACCGTGTTAAGGTATTGGTCGAATTTAAGCCTGTAGAGGGCGGTGGTTTTGCCGGCGCTGTCCAGGCCCAACATCACCACGTGAAGCGTCCCTTGGGTTGAAGGCAATGCGTCCAGCAGAGACGTATTCTTGCCCATATTCGCTCCCATCCCGTTCACATAACTGCTCCGCTGAAACACACACAAAACCATTTCATAATTATTAATCAACGTTTTAAAAAACACACAAATCATCTGCTTCTTTTTTTGTTTGACCCATTCATTCACCTTGGCCATATAGGGGTCTACATGTAGGCCCACATAAAATTTTACCTATTCTTATGCGCACTAAACTGCGCACATATCGCTTTGCGTAAAATTGGCCACATACATGCCCAGCAAGTGCTGCAATCTATTGGAACTTTTAAAAAGTTTTAATAATAAAAAAAAATAGTACCTTAAGAATATAACTTTTTTTTTAATTCTATGATAAAAATTCGTGACTGAATGGGTTAACGTTTGACTGTTCTGCAATTTTTATTGTTTTTTTTATTTAAAAAAGCTGGCTAAAGGATGTCACAGTAATATTATTTCAATTTCAATTAAGTTATTTTGTTATTTTAAATTTAAATAATTATTTTGTAAATAAATAAATAAAAACATTTATTACAATTATTCATAAAACTACACTTTTTTTTGAAAAATTGGTATAATATTTATTTTTTAGAAATATAGTGAGTGTTGTATAATATTTTATTATTTTGTAAAATGTTATTGTATTATTTTTTAAGATTATTATAAATTATTAAACTGTTATTAATACTAATATTTATAAATGAAATTATGTACAGAAATAAAGAATTAGTTTGTTTCAATTACGGCTAATGCAGACGGTGAAGGATGAAATTATTTTTTGTAACGTATGAAAATATGCCGTGTCTGAATGGGATTCGAACCCAATACCGCATGATGAGAGCCGAGCACGTTACTAACTACGCCAATGCGGCCGGCAAAAAATCATCTGGTACATTAATCCAATCTTAGAACATAGAAAAATAGGATTACAAGAAGAGAGAAAAGAGGATCAGCAGCAATAGGAAAAGTGAAAGGGGGAGGAGACGTAATAAGGGGAGGAGTGGTGGAGAAGGAATAAAAAAGGGATAAGGAGGAGGAAACGTAAAATAGGAATTAGGGGGAGGCGAAAAAGTAAAAGAGGTACTTAAACAACTAGTAAAAAAGCAACTAAGTACTTCCGGTTGACCGATTTTGATAAAAATGTTCGTGTCGGGTATCTTATAGATACCTAACTTAAGTGTCTAGTTTCAAATGCGTACGAAACTCCATTTTTTAGATATTTTATTCATACACAGACCAATCGCTAAAAACATTTTTTTTTTTTTGGTTCAGGGGCCAAAAAACGTGTATTAACGGGTGTTTTATTAAGGACGCAACCCTGATTATAAGAAGATAGAAGTAATACATCGGTTAATTTTCTCTCCTCCAATCGGTATGTTGGCAACAGTGTACTCAAGGCCAACTACCCAAGACAGTTAAAATGTTACAGTCAAGCATTAGTGTGGTGACAGCAGTCGTTTCGTTATATTGTGTCAGCAATGGTTTTTTTCCAAGGAAGAACGCGTGTTTATTGTAGAGATTTGCATAGCGAGTAAATCTTACAAATGTGTGCAAGATAAGTTTCAGTTGAAATTTCCTCGTTCTGCCGTTCCGAATAAATCGTCAATATTGCGTTTGATAAATAAATTTCGTAGAACTGGGAGTGTACTCTATGAAAAACCACCTCGCCAGCCAACAAAGTTAACCGCGGAAGTTCTCGAAGATTTGAAAAATCGTTTGACTCAATCACCTAAAAAATCGCTTACAAGATTATCATCGCAAGCTGGGCTAACATTAACTACTGTTTTCAGAGCTACGAAAAAGTTACATTTGCATCATTATCGCGTTGGCATTGCATTTGTAAGATTTACTCGCTATGTAAGTCTCTACTATAAACACGCGTTCTTCCTTGGAAAAAAAACCATTGCTGACACAATATAACGAAACGACTGCTGACACCATACTAATGCTTGACTGGAACATTTTAACTGTCTTAGGTAGTTGGCCTTGAGTACACTGTTCCAACATACCGATTGGGGGTCAGAAAATTTACCAATGTATTACTTCTATCTTCTTATAATCAGGATTGCGTCCTTAATAAAACACCCGTTATTTTCGGTGAAAATTTGATTTCAAAAAATCGACAAGTAAACAGTACTTTCTTTCCTACACATTCATAAATAGGGAAAAAGTTAACATAAATATTTTTATTTCTGAACAGGTTAAATGGCCTCTGTTGTTGAGAGAAGAAGAAGAAGAAGAAGAAGGAGAAGGAGGAGGAGGAGGAGGAGGAGGAGGAGGAGGAGGAGGAGGAGGAGGAGGAGGAAAGGAACAGGAGAAGGAGAAGAAGAAGAAGAAGAAAATTTGAAGGAACCCCACTGATGATGGCCCGTAGGAAAAACGCTGGTAAGTATAAAATGACAATGATTATACGTGACCTCGTTTGCGTGATGGTCCATCCGCTGGAAGAAGCCATTAGGCCGCTGGCCTTTGCCTGACGGTAGAACAAATGGGTCTTTTATAAATGGGTGAAGTAGGGAAGGGAAGGGAGAGTGGGTACATACGGACAAAATGGCTTTCAACGTAACTAAATAGTGTTCAATGTCACCAACTATTTATAACTAAAGTATAACTAAACTAACTACCACTTATACATCTAGAGTTAGTTTAATATGACCATCGAAATTAGTTAAAATACAAATCCAAAATAGGAATTTTTCTAAAGCAGTAAATCATTAATGTCATGTTAATTAGCCAATAATTTACTACCTACGTAATAAATCTACTAATATTAAAAAAAAGAGTAATTTTTTTACTTTCTCTGGTTCTGTATGAATTTATAGGGGAAGGAAAGTATTGTTTTCATGTTGCTTTTTCAAAATCAACTTTTCACCGGATATACACGTTTTCAGGCCCCTGAAATTAAAAAAAAACCACCATGTTTTTAGCGATTGGTCAGTGTGTGAACAAAATATTTCGAGAATGGAATATCGTACAATACTGAAACTTGAAATTTAAGTTAGCCATAAAACTTAGAAATTGGAAACACTACCAGACCCGACACGAACATTTTCATTACAATCGATCAACCGAAAGTAGTAGTTTATCGTACGATTTTTCACTTTTTGCAATTTTCTCAAAACAGCTTCTACGATTTTTTTTGAAACCGCCTCATTTATTATATGTTTATGTTCTACAAGATAGGGTAAGCGCTATTCCTGTTGAAATTCTTATAGGGCCCTGTGCTATCGTGGTAAAAAATTGTTTTTGTTTTTTTAAGATTGCGGCCTTTCAACCCTTTCAATCCCAAATTTTTTAACTTTACACAAACAAATATGTGTACATTGTTTCATACACTTTACTGACATTTAAGTGAAATAAAATCACTTTTAGACCTTCAGCCTTTTTTTTGATGGCGTGACAAAAAGTGTGACACATATGTCACATTGGGCTTGATGGTATCAAAGTCCCCAATATGAATAAATAAAAATCATGTGCAGGCTTCCTAAACAAAATTCTCTTGCTTAGTCTTTTTAGCAAAGCATTATTTAAGACTTAAAAAAGGTTACAATTAAAAAATATTGGTAAAATGGACAAAATCAGTATTTACAGCCTAAAAAATAGCCTACATTCAACATACTCGAAGAAATGCTACTTTATTTTAGTAAATGAACACGAATATTTAAGACTAAAACTAACTTTAAAAAGAAACTAATGGTTGTGTCCGTGGCGTAGTGGTCAGCATCTTACACTGCAAAGCGGAGGTCTCAGGTTCGTATCGTGGCTAGGGTACAGAAAATTATTACACTTCACATCCAGCGCTCTTTAATCAAAAGTATTTGCTAACAATTAAAGTTTTTATGTCTGTTTTATGTCACTCCAATGTGACGACTTCTATGCCACCGCACTGGGTAAAAAAGGGTTAAAGCTGTGCATTTTCGGGCAAAATTGTATGTACGTAACTCGCTGAGGCAACCGAGCACGCCAATACCAAAATAAACCTTCTGCGCATTTCAGAAAACCCGTAAGCTTCTTTGGCGTCCGCTCTAACGGAAAATCATTAATTCACGCTAAACTAAGATCTATAGAAGAAAATACTTAAAGAAATATTATAGGGTTTTCTTATTTCTTATAACTTGAATTTCTTATATACACTTTTGTCGTAAAATGTGACTAGTGTCATTTACACGTGTACTTCTTCTGTTCTTAATTGCTTCAGTCATATAATTGGCTGACCGTGTTAAAAGAAACAAAACTACATTTTGTAGCTCTGGAACTAACAGACCGGGTGCAAATAATTTACCACTCCGCCTCCTTGTTAAGGGCAAAAATATTAATCGTACAAAGCGCATTTTTAAAATTCTGTTAAAAGTTTTTTGTTTTTAGTTGATAAAACGTTGTATCGTCTTGTTCTTTACAAGACAAGAAACTATGAATGACGTCAGAGCTAAAAATGTGACTACTTAGGGTGTTATAAACAAGGGGTTGTTCCACTCTGTGTGTAGGTTGAACATAAAGGGGGTGGGTCCAGTCGCGTCGAGGGAGGAATTTGTTAAAAATAAACGAATGATGCTAAATTCGGTTGCCAACGATGTCCCGTCCTCAAAATTGTGGTGGGGATGTTATTATGTCTCTTTTGTTTATTTTTCTACCCTTCTAATCTGTCTACGTTTTTATTTTTACACGACCAAAAATAACACCCTCTGTTTGTTTGTTTGTTTGTTATTTTTCAAGGTTTTTTATCTTATCTACTTTTGAAATGGTTTTCTGGCCAGTCTATTCACGCGAATGATTACATACAGGTCTATAATTTCAATGGTTTTTACTTTCTCTTGCCTATATGAACAATTTTTTTTTATTCCTAATAAATGTGTCGGGGTTGCAATCTGTTCATCAATTGAGAACAATAACCAACCCTATGACCCAATCAGGTGAGGATGACGTGGAAATGAGACTGTCTAATCTTCTACAGGCCCAGGCCGACCATTCCTCAGAGAGTATGATTAATTAAACCCCAACCATCAAAGTACACCGGTAACCACTGTCTAGTATTCAAATCCGCATAAATACGTATGAACATATAGGAAAGAAAATATTGTTTTCATTACGATTTACAGAAATTGAGTTTTCACCGGATACACGCGTTTTCAAACCCCATGAACCCAAACAACGTGTTTTTAGGGATTGATCTGTGTGTGTGTGCGAGAGAGAACAAAATATTTCAAGAACGGAACATCGTACGAACTTGAAACTTAAGTTAAGTACCACTAGAGGACCGACAAAAACATTTACATCAAAATCGGTCAACCGGAAGTAGTAGTTATTCGTGTCATTTTTCACTTTTTTGCGATTTCCTCTACAACTTTTATTTGAAACACTTCTTTGTATAACGCTTAATTTAGCGGTAATTAGTGATTTTCTGTTTTATTTTCATGAATAACTAAAAAGTAAATTGATTTTTAAGATATCGGCCTTAGTATGCATTTTAGCACGAAAACATCTGTTTCGAAAAAGAGACTCTTTCGTGATAAATAAATAAAATGAAATATTTTAAAAATATATTTACTTGAGTATAATTAAAATCTGAACAAAATAAAATCAATAACAAAAAAGAAAATTTAAAATTTAATAAAATTAGTAGTACACTAAAACAATAATTTATATGCAATAATTATTTTAAGCCTTATAATTTTTACTTTCTCTTGCCTATATGTCGTTCATGTCGATTTTGTCGTTCATGCTTCATGTCGATTTTTCGAAATCGACATGAAAACAATACTTTCCTTCCTATAAATTCATATAGGCAAGAGAAAGTAAAAATTATAAGGCTTAAAATAATTATTGCATATAAATTATTGTTTTATTTGCAATTAGATCAGTACTGTTCTTGAGAATTATATTTTAAATTTACAAAAAAAATTTATTTATTTATTTTTTACTTTCTCTTGCCTATATGAATATATAGGAAGGAAAGTATTGTTTTCATGTCAATTTTGAGAAATCGAGTTTTCACCGAATCTACACGTTTTCAGACCCCCTGAACCCAAAAAACATGTTTTTAGCGATTGGTCTGTGTGTGTGTGTGTGTGTATACAAAATATCTCAAGAACGGAACATCGTACGAACTTCAAACTTGAAACTTAAGTTGCATACCACTACCGGACCCGACACGAACATTTTCATCAAAATCGGTCAACCGGAAGAAGTAGTTTATTCGTGTAATTTTTCACTTTTTTGCGATTTTCTCAAAAACTGGTCCTACGATTTTTTAAAAAATCGCCTGGTTTACTACTTTTTTAATGCTCTACAAGATAGGGTAGGCGCCATGTTTGCTGAAATTCTGCGTGAGGCTGTTTTTACGTAAAAACATTTTCTTTTTAAGATTGCGGCTTTAATATGCATTTTAGCGCAAAACGTTATATAATAAAAGTTGTAGAGAATGTAAAATTCTACAACTTTTATTTTAAACATTTTTTTGTGTAACGCTTAGTTTAGCGGTAATTAGCAATTTTCTGTTTTTTTTTCTCACGAAAACGTGTGAAAAATCGATTTTTTAAGGATTTCGGTCTTAGAATGCATTTTACGACATAAGTGTATAACATAAAATTTATAGGACATTAAGAGATCTACAACTTTTATTTAAAGCATTTTTTTGTACAGTGCCTAGTTTAGCGTGAATGAGCGATTTTCCGTATTTTTAAGCCAAACAGAGGTCGATTTTAATTTTGCGTATTTCACTAATGTTTTTTGAGGTTAGTTTTTTGTTTATTTCTAATGTTTTATTACTAATGTAAGGTTTATTGTTAATTATTTGCATTGGCAAGAGAAAGTTGTGTGCGTGTTTCACACCAGATTTTTTTTTAAATTCATTTATTTAACGTCGCATCAACTTCAACGGTCATTGGCGATGACGTTGGAGTGTAACTATTGCACAATGAAGGATGAAATGATTTTTTTTTTGTAACGTATGAAAATATGCCGTACCTGAGTGGGATTCGAACCCAGGACCGCATGATAAGAGGCGAGCACGTTACCAACTGCGCCAATGCGGCCGGCAAAAAAAATTATTGGTTTCTAATTGAAAGATCATGTTCTCTTGGCTTCTTCATCATTTATGACCATATTTAAAGATCTTTACATTTATAAGTTTTTAAAACCAAGATTTAAAAAAAAAATATTTAAAAATGAAAGTCACAAGTAGGCCTTCTCTAAAACTATTTATAAAGTAGGCCTATGATTACATGTTTTTATATATTATGTATATAATAACATTTTCCTCCTGAATCACTCAAAAAAATTTGAAGTTGTTCCATAGAACTAATTGCCGGCCGCATTGGCGTAGTTGGTAACGTGCTCGCCTCTCATCTTGCGGTCTTGGGTTCGAATCCCATTCACACACGGCATATTTTCATACGTTACAAAAATAATTTTATCCTTCACCGCCTGCATTAGCAGTAATTGCAGAACAGTCGGACGTTAAATAAAAAAAAAAACTTTTTGAAGAGAAACGGGAATTGGTGAGTAAAACTAATGTACGCGCACACGCAAGAATTTACGTCAGAGGGGGTAACGACGTAACTGAATATTAATCATCAATAAAATAAATAATAAAGTTAATGACCTTAAACTCTAATAAAATGAACCTTATAAAGACTACCTATTTCACGTAGGTGTAACATAGGAAACCTATTTTGAAATAGTGTTATTTTTTACCTTAACGGAATAAGATAGTGGGCGATATCAATTATTAGTAACTTAACAGCAAATATCTAAAATTGGGTAGCGTGACGTTAACTGGATCTATAATTACACGTAGATATAATCCTTTAATAAAATATACCACGGTAACTATGTATAACAGCAAATAATATAGATTTCTACAAAAAAAAAAAATCTGGTGTGAAACACTCGAACAACTTTCTCTTGCCAATGCAAATAATGACCAATATAATCTAACATTACTATTAAAATATTACAAATAAACAAAAAACTAACCTCAAAAAACATAAACTTATTTTAATCATAAGTGAAAGACGCAAAATGAAAATCAACCTCAGTTTTGCTTAAAAATACGAAAAATCATTTTTTCACGCTAAACTAGGTTATGTAGAGAAAAATTCTTTAAATAAAAGTTGTAGATCATTTAATTTCCTATAAATTTGATTGTAGACTATATATTTTTGTCGTAAAATGCATACTAAGGCCGAAATCTTAAAAAAAATCGATACTTCACACGTTTTCGTGAGAAAAAACAGAAAATTGCTAATTACCGCTAAACTAAGCGTTATACAAAAAATTATTAAAATAAAAATTGTAGGTTTTTAAATTTTCTACAACTTTAATTACATATGTAGCTACACTTTTGCCCTGAAATGCATATTAAAGCCGCAATCTTTAAATAACCATTTTTTTCTACGAGAGCACAGCCTCACAAAGAATTTCAGCAGACATAGCGCCTTCCCTATCTTGTAGAACATAAAAATTGTAGTAAATGAGGCGATTTTTTAAAAAAAAATCGTAGGATCCGTTTTTGAGTTAATCGCAATAAAGTGAAAAATGACACAAATAAACTACTACTTCCGGGTGACCGATTTTGATGAAAATGTTCGTGTCGGTTCCTCTAGTGGTATTTAACTTAGTTTCAAGTTTCAAGTTCGTACGATGTTTCGTTCTTGAAATATTTTGTTCACGCACACACACTACCACATACCAATTGCTAAAAACATGTTTTTTGGCTTCAGGGGGTCTGAAAACGTGTAGATCCGGTGAAAACTCGATTTCGAAAAATCGACATGAAAACAATACTTTCGTTCATATATGCCCATAACAGACAGGTGGAGTGTTTAATTAATTGCACTGGATCTGTGGTTCCAGGGCTACAAAAAATAGTTCTGTTTCTTAACACATAGTCAGACATTTATATGACTGAACTGTTTAAGAACAGAAGAGGTAGAGGTGTAAAAGACACTAATCAGAGTTATCTCCTCTGATAGTAATGAATTTCATTATACAGCCAGACTCTGTGGTGAATGAAGTGAAAGTGTCATTTGCAGGGTGGAAAGTGGGTGCTTTTCGGAGGGCCTGGCATGCTGATAAGCATACGTTTTCAACTCAGTGAGGAAGGCAAATTGTAAACCATCTCGCTCCTCATTTTTACTTAGTAAAACCTCTAGAGGTTCAAACCAGCCTTTCGGCTGTTGACCTAAACAACAATATTCATATAGGCAAGAGAGAGTAAAAATATAAATACTTTTTACAAAGGTAATGAGTAATAATTTTCGGAACATCCTGTATATACCTGACATATGTTTAATGAGAATATCAGATGAACATTAATAACACACAATAGGGCTACGAGTGAATGAAGAATGATAAGGTTAAAAAGAACGGGTTATAAAAGAACTGCAGATCCGGCTATGGACCCAATACATACATACATACATATGTTTACAATGGTAAGAGTAGTGGATGCAGGACAGAGCCTTGCGGGATCCTCATTCTATTTTCTGCTAACACACCTTAACCTATTCTCTCCTCTTCTTCTCTTATTTTATATTAAATTCACTTTACACAAACAATGTAACAGGTGTTCAACAGCGTAGTACACCCAAAATAAACCAATCACGAAAATTTTCACAAACTATCCAGCCAGCTAGATCTTCATACGAAATACCGAGAAACCTCAAAAATACGATTTTTTTTTAACCAAACCGTGACATTTTTAATAAAGGCACTAGTAAATTTACCTCTATGTTACAAATCTGTACCTCGATAAAACGAAATAGTGACGTATTGCACGTAATAACACACAGTAATTTTTACTACCTTCGTATATACGGTTTCAATTTTAGTTCTCTATTTTAAAATAAATTCTTTTGTCTTGCATATTATATTAATTATTTTGTTTTTCATTTGTACATGTAATTATATAACAGCATATATTTTTTTTTTAAATAAAAATGTGTTAGTAGTTAATTAGTATTTAAGTAACTAACAAGTAGGCCTAGTTGTAATTACTAACACACTAATAGATTACCGTAGTACAGTGGTTGGAGTAGAAGCACTGAATAATTCATCTACCCTTGAACATGGGAAACCATAGTTGGGTGGATTAATTTCCCCACCGCCAATTAAAATAAATAGATTTTAGATTATCAAAGTGTAATTAAGGAAATAAACATTTATTTTGTATTGATATTTATTTTTTTGTAAGCAATGGGAAATAAATAAATATGTTTTGTAAAATATTGTGACAATATCCAAAGGGAATGTGTGTTCAAGAATTTTCGAGGAGGGCTAAGATTTTAAAAATGTTAACGTAAATAATAAGATTTATTATTTATTATTATTATTAAATAAAAAGAACAGATTGAATGTAAATCAATGGCCGGCCCGTGGTGTAGTGGTCAGCGCAACTGGCTACTATGCCGGGGTCCCGGGTTCGATTCCCGGTCAGGTCTGGAATTTTTATTTTCGCTTGCCTATATGAATATGGAAAGTATTGTTTTCATGTCAATTATAAGAAATCGAGTTTTCACCAGATCTACACGTTTTCAGACCCCCTGAACCCAAAAAAACATGTTTTTAGCGATTGTTCTGTGTGTGTGTGAACAGAATATCTCAAGAACGGAACATCGTACAAACTTGAAATTCAGAACTTAAGTTACATACCACTAGAGGAACCGACACGAACATTTTCATCAAAATCGGTCAACCGGAAGTAGTAGTTTATTCGTGTAATTTTTCACTTTTTTGCGATTTTCTGAAAAACTGGTTCTACGTTTTTTTTAAAAATCGCCTGGTTTACTCATTTTTTATGCTCTACAAGATAGGGTAGGCACCATGTTTGCTGAAATTCTTGGTGAGGCTGTTTTTACGTAAAACAATTGTTTTTTTAAGATAACGGCTTTAATATGCATTTAAGCGTAAAAATGTATTTAATAAAAGTTGTAGAAAATTTAAAATTCTACAACTTTCATTTAAAACATTTTTTGTTTAACGCTTAGTTTAGCGATTTTCTGTTTTTTTCTCACGAAAACGTGTGAAAAATCGATTTTTTAAGAATTCAGCATTAGTAGGCCTATGCATTTTACGACAAAAATGTTTATAATAAAATTTATAGGAAATTAAAAAATTTACAACTTTTATTTAGAACATTTTTCTCTGCAGAGCCTAGTTTAGTATGAAAGAGTGATTTTCCATATTTTTAAGCCAAACTGAGGTCGATTTTCATTTTGCGTCTTTCATATATGATTAAAATTAGGTTATATTTATTGAGGTTAGTTTTTCGTTTATTTCTAATGTTTTATTACTAATGTTAGGTTTATTGTTAATTATTTGTATTGGTAAGAGAAAGTCGTATCAGTGTTTCACACCAGATTTTTTACATATGTAAATCACCACATATCAATACCTACGCACACACAAGCCCAAGGCTTATGTAGGCGTCATCACTCAATTATAAAAAAAAAAACGTGACACTCATTAGGGATTCAAAAAAAATAGTACAATGAATTTTATGAAAATCTGGGTTTTAAAAGTATGTTAATTTTACATGAAATGACGTGATAACAAAAAATTAAATATTAATATAAGAAGGTAAAAAAGTTAACATTGAAACACCTTACAGTCCAGTAGTTAGTTATGCCCTCAATAACTGCAGAAAAAAAACACCTAAGCAGAAGGAGAACACGAAGAAGAAGGCGCCGCGTTGTGCACAAAATTCCAGGTTATATAATAGCTTTAGGCAACAAAAACCGTTTCCTACTTCAGCTGCAACTTTTCTACATTATTATTATTATTATGAATATCCAACTATACGGTCAAAGTAGAGTGCATAGCAGTTTTATGCCGATACGTAGTAAAATAATAACAATATTAAGCTTTAACAACAAACGGATAACTAGAAATTATAGAAGAAGACCGAACGAACGAGAGGGGAGGGAGAGAACGATGATGAAGGGAGAGGAGAAGGGTGAGGTATCAATGACCTCTCACTGATTATTATTATTATAAAAATAATAATATCAACATGTGCTACATACTTTTAAATAATAAATAAAATGTTCTGTAAACCAATCCTACTAACACATACTAGGTAAAGATTTCGTTCTATGTACCAAGTTTTTATAATCGCTCCAAAAATTTGTTACATCCGAAGACCTTTTCAACTAATTATTATTTTATTTATTTATTTATTTTATTTAGTAAAATATAGCTACATTAAGATTACAATTCATGACTATACTAAGCTATGTACAATATTTTAAACTAAATATACTTATACGCAAAAACTCTTCTTCACAAAGAGTTCTGTCCGCGCATAGGAGTAATTTATACAGAACAAAAACATTAATTCACTTAAATACTTCTTATAACTACTATAAAATTAACAAGTTAAATTACTACTGGTAGTCGCTATATTATAATAGCGATATTATAATTTTTATTTTATAACTATAACTACTTTATAATAATATATTTTAACTAACACAACGTAAATATTTTACCTTTATACGAAATAATTCATGAAATGAGCATAAAGAGACAGTTAAACTGTCGCAAAGAGAAAATTAAAAACTAATAAAACAGTTATTTTAAGACCTGGAAAAGTTTCTCAAGTTCTTGCTCACAGATCGATATTATATGATATTTTAGTTTATGTTTTAGTAGATGTCGGCCCATAACCGACAGTGGAGTGTCAAATTATTTACACTCAAATCTGTTCGTTGCCGGGCTTATATAATTAGTTCTGTTTCTTAACACATTGTCAACCAGTTAAATGACTGAATCATTTAAGATGAGAAGAGGTAGAGGTGTACTGTGACACTAATCACAGTTATCTTCTCTGAAAGTAATGGATTTCATTATACAGTTGGACCCTGTGGTGAATGAAGTGAAAGTGTCATTTGCAGAGTGGAAATATGTGCTTTTCAGAGGGCCTGGCATGCTGATAAGCGTATTTTTCCACTGAGTGAGTTGTGGCAATGGTAAACCACCTCACTCCTCGATTTACTTAGTGAAACCTCTACGTGTTCAAACCAGCCTTTCGGCTGATGACCTAAACAACAACATTAATAGATGTGGTGATATAACACTGTGTATATGCGGTGGAAGTACGTTAACGAATCGCCTCTCAATTATTTTGTGAGATCCATTTCATCAGAATCGAGCGTCGTTTAGGCTGACAAAAGCTCCAGGGCTTTGGAAATTATTTAATTTTTATTTTCTCTTGTTTTATACGAATATAAATAGGAATGAAAGTATTGTTTTCATATCGATGTTAAGACACCGAATTTTCATTGGATATACTTACACGTTTTTAGGCCCCCTGAACCCAAAAACATGTTTTTAGCGATAAGAAGTCTATGAGTATGAATAAAATATCTCAAGTACCGAACATCGTTCAAAATTGAAACTTAAAAACTTACGTTAAATACAACTAGAGGACCTGACACGAACATTTTCATCAAAATCGGTCAACCGGAAGTTTATTCGTGACTTTTTTTACTTTTTTGCGATTTTCTCAAAAACGGCTCCTACGATTTTTTTTTAAATCGCCTCAATTACTACATTTTTTATGTTCTACAAGATAAAGTAAGCGCCATGTCTGCTGAAATTCTTGGGGAGGCTGTGCTCTCGTGGAGAAAAATCATCATCTGTCAAGGATTAGGCTCCATGGCCTGTTCCGGTATCCATTTCTTTTTAGGTCTTCCCAAGCCTCGCTTCCCACTAGGTTTATATTTCTATGCTCGCAGAGGAAGTCTGTGAGCTGGCATGGGAAGTAAATGGTTGGACCAGTTTCTCTTGTAGAGAAAAATGGTTTTTTAAAGAATGCGGGCTTAATATGCATTTTAAGGCAAAAGTGTACTTATATAATTAAAGTTGTAGAGAATTTAAAAAAAACTAAAACTTTTATTTCAAACATTGTTTTGTATAACGCTTAGTTCAGCGGTAATTAGTGATTTTCTGTTTTTTTTTTCATGAAAACCAGTAAAAAATGAATTTTTAAGATTTCGACCTTAGTATTCATTTTGCGATAAATGTGTATATAATAAAATTTATAGAAAACTAAAAGATCTACAACTTTTATTTTAGCATTTTTTCTCTACAAAGCCTAGTTTAGCGTGAAAGAGTGATTTTTCGTATATTTTAGCCTAAAATATTGATATATTTTAACTAAAGCTGATTTTCATTTTGCATCATTAACACTCATGATTAAAATAAGCTTATGTTTTTTTTCTTCTAATGTTAGGGTATATTGGGCATTTTTGCATTGGCCAGAGAAAGTCGTGTGAGTGTTTCACACCAGGTTTTTTTACGAGTGTAATTTTGTGATAAGTGTAAATTCTATATAGATTACATTAAAAGAGCATTCTTTGTAAGATAATTTAAGAACGGTCTACTCATCAAAATAAAATGCATTTTTCGTTGAAAAAAACCCTTAACTTCATGATAAAAGTTTTTTTTCAATTAAAAGAAATTCTGGTCAAAACATTACTTAACAAAAATCTGCATAGCTTCCATAATTTCTATCGTACAGTTACAATCTAATATATGAAATTCTCGTGTCACAGTGTTAGTTCTGCCCATCAGAGACAGGTGGAGTGTCAAATTATTTACACTCAATCTGTTAGTTGCAGGGCTAAAATAAATAGTTCAGTTTCTTGTCACATGGTCAGCCAATTAAATGACTGAATCATTTAAGAACAGAAGAGGTAGAGGTGTACTGTGACACTAATCAGAGTTATCTCCTCTGAGAGTAATGAATTTCATTGTACAGCCAGACCCTGTGGTGAATGAAGTGAAGGTGTCATTTGTAGAGTGGAAAATATGTGCTTTTTAGAGGGCCCGGCATGCTGATAAACATACTTTTCCACTCAGTGAGTTGTGTCAATGGTAAAACCACGTCACTGCTCGTTTTACTTAGTAAAACCTCTACACGTTCAAACCAGCCTACAGGCTGATCACCTAAACAACAGGTGTTTGATAAATGTACTTACCACTGGCAATAAGGTTGTTTTTTTAAGAATATGCTCTGCAATTAACATCTTTTACCATTTTATGGTTTTATAGAAGTTCTCTATCCCCATAACAGACAGGTGGAGTGTCAAATTATTTACACTCAATCTGTTCGTTGCAGGGCTAAAATAAATAGTTGTGTTTCTTATCACATGGTCAGCCAATTAAATGACTGAATCATTTAAGAAGAGAAGAGGTAGAGGTGTGTTAGGTGACACTAATCAGAGTTATCTCCTCTGAAAGTAACGAATTTCATTATACAGCCAGACACTGTGGTGAATGAAATGAAGGTGTCATTTGCAGGGTGGAAAGTAGGTGTTTTTCGGAGGGCCTAGCATGCTGATAAGCATACTCTTTGAACTCAGTGAGTTGTGGCAATGGTAAACCACCTCACTCCTCGTTTTTACTTAGAAAAACCTCTAGAGGTTCAAACCAGCCTTCCGGTTGTTCACTTAAACAACAACTAATTTGTCAAGAAGCGTTACAATCACCGTGCAAGTAATATAAAAGATACCTACTATTATAATATACATCATTTAAAAGGCCTGCCTGAATCGTTCGTTTTCGTTATTATAGTCTATTTATGATGCATGTGAGAACATTTTCAAAACTAATTACAGAAAATAAGCGAAGAGAACAAATGAAACACTTTTTCTTCTTCTTCTTATTTTTCTTACCTTTTGTTTTCTATCTACACTGAACTCATTTTACTTTCTTGAATTACAACGTAAGAGAAAGTACGGCGATCATAAATAAACATAATGGGAGACCGCAGGAACTTTCCAACGAATCATTTATTAACAGTGATACAACGACAGTTATCCATAGTCAAACGATTTTCCGCTTAAGACGCTAATTTATGTCAGACCCATGCAAATCGTATTACGCGGATTATACTGTATTCATATACGAAGTAAAATTACGGATATTTTACAGTAACATGATGGTGTACGTATCGATAAGGATACATTTAAAATATGGATGAATATTACAAAAAATTGAGTTTGGTTTGCCACGAAATTGATTTTTTTGTCATTAGTCTCTCGACTGGTTTGATGCAGTTCTCCAAGCTGTTCTATTATGCGCAAGTCGTTTCATATCTACATACCTAGAAATCACACAATCATCTTTTGCAATTTGCTTTACATATTACAATCTTTGCCTCCCCCTACGAGAAGGGGTCGGGAGAAGACAGTGCTAATCCACATCAACATAATTTTTCGCAATGTCATTTTAAAAGTTTACTCAAATCTACAAATCATGTTTTGGAAGTTTTGTTAAACATTTGTTATTTTCTGTTAATCTAGGTTTTTAAGATAGTAAATATAGCACTCTGTTTAAAACGTTCAAAACATTTTATTTTTACAGAATATTTAAGAAAAATCATGCTGGAAATTTTGTGGGTCAGCACTTTCTTCCTCCAACCCCTTCACTTCACTCCCCCAATATTACCCTCCATTATTGATAGATGTCTTAACATACGCCCCACTAGTCTGTCTCTTCTTCTGGTAACATCAGCTTCAGTATACTTCTTTTTTCATTCGCTCACCTAAGAACCTCTAAATTACTTATTTTGTCCACCCACCTAATCTTTAACATTTTCCTATAAAAGCACATTTCAAAAGCTTTTATCTTCTTCTTTTCTACAGCCCCTATCACCCACGTTTCACTCCCGTATAACGCTATACTCCAAATATAATGTTTTAAGAAATTTTTCTTAATTTGTAAATCAATGTCTGTAGTCAGTAAGCTGTTTTTTATTTCAAAGGCTTTTCTAGCTTGAGCAATTCTGCTTTTGATATCACTACGAAATTGATTATGTAAATACAAAACAATAAAAAATAGTTATACATAAATATGTGTTTAAAAGTTACACAATACAAGTTGCACTACAGAATAATAGGCAACTATACAACAAAAACAAGTTGTGTATGGACACTGTAGAAGAGACGTACTATTGTATTTCATTGTACTGTATTATGTATTATATTGTATTGCATAAATTATGTGACATGTCTCACAATATATTTACACGGTTATCCATGTTTAGCTACTTGTCAATCATACATAATTAAATAAACAAACAAACAAACAAACCTTATTGTCACGTAAAATAATATAAGTACAATAATATAAGTGCAATAAAAAAGCACTTGAAGCCATAGCTTTATCCGATTGTAAAAAATTTGTGATCTTGTCAGATTCAAGAAGTGTTTTAGATTCCCTTAGGAGTATCGACCAAGATGAACCGATACTTCAAGAGATCATTAACGTCAATCAAAAAATAACTAGCAACGACAAAACAATAGTTCTTCTGTGGATTCCTTCCCACCTTCCCACCTTCCCACCTAGGTATCAAAGGGAACGAGACAGCCAAACGCGCCACTACATGCTCCAACAGGATAAACAAGTCCTCCTATCGAGATCTGCAGAAAATGTTCAAACACAAATTTGAAATAATCTGGAACGAGTGGTGGAAGACTTTAACGACTAACCTACACACAGTACAGACTCACATTCGAGACTTACAACCAGAAATTTTTAAAAACAAACTTGACCACGTGACTTACACGACTACGAATTGGTCACACTAAACTGCAACACGAAATTAACCGTCAAACATATTCTTGTGGAATGTCCTACCTTATAACACTATACGGAGACAATTTCACTTACCGGACAATTACAAAGATTGCTTAAATCACACACACTACACAAAAACAACACTAGACTTCTTACAATTTTTAAATATTCAAAGACAATTTTAGTGCAAATAACAATGCAATTCATATAAAATAATTTATAATTTAAAAGTCATAAAAGTAATTTGTGTTTTTTATGTGATGGGGTCGCTGATGCCACCATAATGAACCAATTATATAAAAAAAATATAAGTACATTACGTATACAAAACTTGTCCATAACAGTCAGGTTGAGTTATTTGCACTCGATCTGCTACTTGTAAAGTTACAAAAAACAGATCTGTTTTTTATCACATGGTCAGCCAATTATATGACTAATACAGTATAAAGAATTCAACCCTTTATAGGTGTTTGGTAAGTATACTTACCACTGGCGGCGGCAATAAGGTCGATTTTATTTAAGAATATGCTCTGCAGTTAACATCTTTTGCCATTTTATGGTTTTATAGAAGTTCTCTATCCCCATAACAGACAGGTGGAGTGTCAAATTATTTACACTTAATCTGTTCGTTGCAGGGCTAAAATAAATAGTTCTGTTTCTTATCACATGGTCACCCAATTAAATGACTGAATCATTTAAGAACAGACGAGGTATAAGTGTAAAAGACGCTAATCAGAGTTATCTCCCCTGAAAGTAATGAATTTTATTATATAGCCAGACCCTTTGGTGAATGAAGTGAAAATGACATTTGCAGAGTGGAAAATATGTGCTTTTCAGAGGGCCCGGCATGCTGATAAGTGTACTTTTCCACTCAGTGAGTTGTGGCAATGGTAAACCACCTCACTCCTCGTTTTACTTAGTAAAACCTCTACAGGTTCAAACCAGTTTTTTTGGCTGATGACCTAAACAACAGGTGTTTGGTAAGTGTACTTACCACTGGCAATAAGGTTGTTTTTTTTAAGAATATGCTCTGCAGTTAAAATTTATTGGCATTTTATGGTTTTATAGATATTCTCTGGTAAATAGGTTATCCACATTTTGAAATTCGTGCGCAGCGATCATTTGCTTCATGAGTTGCACGAATGTGTTAAGGATTCATACCAGCGTACGCAACCATGTTGTTACTTTTGTACAGTGCTTAGAAAATTCAGGTTTTTTACGGAAAAGCAAGCATTCATGCTAATATAAAGTTGAGATAAGTTTTTCTACACATTATTTTGTTATATAGAGAGCCTACAAGTTGTTTTATTAAGCATTCTTACCACTAAACATTATGTGATTCCCATTTCAATAAACGTTCCTTGGTAAGTGTATACTTACCAGGGCTTAACATCAACAAAAAGTAAATATCTTATTGTTCTGGCACTAGAAATTATTTAAGTCATCACAAAAACCGATGAGAAGCATGGAATTAGGAACGTTCTATGTACCCACAAGCTGCAAGGAGGCTATATAGGCCTAACTTGTAAGATTGGACAAAACTATAGTTCATTCCAGTTAAGTTGTCAGCAGATTCATTGGTGTGGAATGTGGCACGGCAACTGCTCATTGGTTGTTTGTGTTTAACACAACAACCGTTTCACTTGTAGGCTGCTGAGTCACGTACGCCTATACATGCAATTATATCAGTTTTGCTTCTGCATTCGAATAGTGTAGTACCTACTACATAGTCGTGTTAATATTTGGTTAATATTTAATTAATGTTTTATTTGTGTCTGAATGTGTTAAGTTGTGAAAATGCGTGTGTGTGAATGGGCGCTGGCTACTGCTATGCGCGTAGCTAGTTCGAGTGCGTGGACCAGTGCGCAGGTGAGAATGAGTGTGTGCTGAACGGTGATACAGTCCGCTTGTGTTCGTGTGCGTTCAATAAAACATTGTTCAAAATTCATACATTGAATCATTTATTTTGTGCATTTATTCAACCACTCATTCAATCAACCAATATTAGTGTTAATTCTTATTATAATAGTATTTGTGATATTTTTAAACGTATGATACTAATATTTGTTGTTATTGTGTTGTTTTAATTTTAATAAGTAGTACTGTAGTTCGTAGTTACATTCTCTTAAATCAACAATAATGGATTCTCCGGTTAAACGAAACAAGCGCGGACAAGGCATTAATTCTAAACAAAAACTATTACTTATAAATGCTTTGAAATCTTTTAAAACTGAACATGCTAATATAACAATTGGTGAAATTGTAGCAAAAACTTCAGCAATGGTATGCGTCTCTGAACGATCAGTTTACAGAATAATTAAGGAAAAGAAAATTACTGGCCAACTAAAAAGCGAAACAGAGTTAACACGAATAGCAATTCGCTGGACGAAGCAACAAAAATTTCATTTAATTATTTTCATTTTTAAAGTTTCTTAAAAAGTTACTTCAAGTTTTACCTCTACGTATGGGTAGATCTTTATCAAAATGCGGTTTGACTGTTCCTTCGTGCACCGCCTGTGAATCGGAATTTATTTTGTAGGCACTGCCAACTTAACTGGAATAGACTATAGTGGATATGACTCCCTGAAATTTGTGCAATGACGATTATGTAGCCTACACATTGTACAGTAAAAAACATCTCTATTATGACTCATGTGTGATTACTGTTGTTTATGAGTCGAAATGTTTACCTCTATCCTTCCATTATCTTATCTTGCCGCTTAGAACCCCATGTTGTTCGTCACTGGCCAGTAATGGTTTCAATAAAACATTTATATTGTACATACAAATCAGGTTGGCCCCAATAAGCGGCATTATGGACCGAATAAGGGGAGTACTTATCAATGTAAAATCCCGTTCTGTTTTTGTTTGTTTAAAGAACTGTCCCAATAAACCGGCTGTCCCAACTAACCAGTGGACCAATTAACCGGAATCGACTGTATAGTATACATCTGTCTGACCTGGCAATGAATAATCTTGTAATTGCTTAAATTTTAATTTGTAATTAGTTAGTTATTTAATATAAGTAATTTAATTGTAGTAATTTATTTGTAGATTTAAGTAACATCATTAATTGTAGTTTATAGTTTGCAATAAATACGTGTCATTTTAAACTGTTGTTGTTTAGGTCATCAGCTGAAAGGCTGGTTTGAACATGTAGCGGATTTACTAAGTAAACGAGGAGTGAGGTGGTTTACCATTGCCTTCCTCACCGAGTGGAAAAGTACGCTTATCATCATGCCGGGCCCTCTGAAAAGCACATATTTTTTACTCTGTAAATGACACCTTCACTTCATTCACCACAGGGTCTGGCTGTATACTGAAATTCATTACTTTCAGAGGAGATAACTCTGGTTATTGTCACAGTACACCTCTACCTCTTCTGTTCTTAAATGATTCAGTCATATAATTGGGTGACCATGTGATAAGAAACACAACTATTTATTTTAGCCCTGCAACGAACAGATTGAGTGTAAAAAATTTGACACTCCACCTGTCTTTTATGGGCAGTCATTTTAAACTGGTGTGTTAATTATTTATTTTACCCAGCTTCCGAAACGGACCTTAGCGATAAATGTCACAATACTAACTATGTTGCATAACTTTTGAAACAGCCTGTACTGATGATACGTGGGAGTGGAATTAATAGAGCCAACCTAATCTCTAAGGCCTAACATTTTTACGTAACAATAAAACAACAATAAATGTTGCGTATAGAATAAAAGAAAATAAAAAAACGTGAAGAAATTTTAAATTATGGAATTTAAAATATTTAAATGCGCTTTACTTATTGTGTTTGATATATTGTTATACGACAGCACGTATGGAGTATAAAACACACGCAAAACGAATAACTGCATTATTGAAACATAATATTACGTACGTTATACAATATGACCAACTTAAAAAAATTAAAATATACACCCGTTTATAATATTACTTTCTCTTGCCCTATTTGAATAGGGCATGGTTTAGGTAATACAGAAACGCTACCATCAAAATAAAGTTTTTTGGTTCACTTATTTTTATATTTATTTTTTTCAAGTTCAATAGATTATAGTATTATTGTTTATATTTTATTATAATAATTTTAGGTTGTTGGTTTTTTAAAAAATAATTGTATAACCTTAAAAAGCAAAATTCAAATTAGTTTTTAATTGCATAACTTTGAATATTGGCATTATTTTAAAGCCAGATATTGTTTATTAATTAGATTTTTTTAGACGACTTTAAGCGTACGTATTTTTTTTAGTAAATTTTTTTTAATTGTCATGATTTTAAGCCCAAAACTAGTTTTGTATTTCAGTTGTACGGTACTACCCACCGGGTTGGTCTAGAGGTAAAGTCGTCGCCAAAATCAGCTGTTTAACAGCTGATTTTCGGAGACGAAGGTTCCTGGTTCAAATCCTAGTAAAGGTAGTTACTTTTATACGGATTTGAATACTAGACAGTGGTTGTGGGTGTACTTTGATGGTTGGGGTTCAATTAAACATACTCTCTCAGGAATGGTCGGCCTGGGTCTGTACAAGACTACACCTCATTTACACGTCATACACATCATTCTTATCTCATTGGGTCATCGGGTTGCTTATTGTTCTGAATTGAACAGGTTGCACTGTGTAACAAAACAAAAGAAGAAAACACCTACCCTAGGACATGGGCTTTTAGCCATAGTTGGGTAGGTCAATTTCCTCCACCTCGTACATTGGGCATTGCTGTAAATGAACTTATAGCTTTTGGAAAGAATATGAATGGAAATAATTGTAAAAAATATGGAAATAATGTTTATTATTATTATTGTTTTCATGTATAATGTTCGAAATCGAGTTCTCACCAGATATACCTACTACACGATTCAGGCACCCTGAACCCAAAACCATGTTTTTAGCGATTGGTCTTTGTAGTTGAACAAAATATTTCTAGAACAGATATCTTACGAATTTGAAATTTAAAGTTAAGTAAAGTGCCACGAGAGGACCTGACACGAAAATTTTTATCAAAATCGGTCAACCAGAAGTAGCAGTTTATTCGTGGAATTTTTTACTTGTTTTCAATTTTCTCAAAACAGCTTCTACGATTTTTTTTTAAATCGCGTAATTTAATACATTTTTATGTTCTACAAGATAGGGTCAGCGCATTGTCTGCTGAAATTCTTGGAGAAGGTTGTGCTCTCGTAGAAAAAATGAATTTTCTAAATTTGTAGCCTTAATTTGTATTCTAGGGAAAAATTGATAGGCTATAAATCAAAAATGTAAAACATTTAAAAACCTACAACTTTTATTATTACACTTTTTTAGTATGACGCTTAATTTAGCGGCAATTAGCGATTTTCCTATCAGATTTTTAATGAAAATCTGAAAAAATGGGATTCTTTAAGATCCTAGCCTTCGTATGCATTTAAAGACAAAGGTGTAGCTACTATAATCAAATTTATACGAAATTTAATAAAAACCTACAATTTTTTTTAAGACTTTTTGTACAGAGCCTACCTAATTTAGAGGCAGTTACTGATTTTCCGTATTTTTAAGTTCTGTAGGTGGTTGGTTTAGTTTTGCGTAATTCACTCATGATTAAAACTAGGTTATGTTAATCATTTTACATTGTTTACTCATGATACAACATAGGTAACATTGTTTATTATCTAGTATTTTTAAGTTCTACACATATAGGAGGTCGACGTTCATTTTGCGTCATTCACTCATGATTAAAACTAGGTTAAGTTATTAATTTTACATTGTTTACTCATGATACACCATAGGTAACATTGTTTATTATCTACATTGGCAAGAGAAAGTCGTGTAAATGTTTCAAATGAGATTGTTTGAAGTTTTGGAGTAATCTAGAGCGCACACAGTCTGTAGGCTACATCAATTATCGGTGCGTTGTCAAACGAGCAAATCGAGTCATCAGCAGATTGTCTCAGGTCCCCAAGGGTTTAAAGTAGGGGGTGTGTGTGTGTGTCGGTTTCCTGCTTTTTTTACCCCATGAGACAATATTGCAAATTTGAGCAAAATATGCCGATTTATGGGTTTAAAAGTAGGGGAAAGATCTTCTATATTCGTCTGTTTGCGGATGATCGGGTATTCATCGCGGCGAATGAAAAGGTGGTTTTTCATGTAAATGCAAAAATAGGAATATAATGTCACTTTGCCCATAACAGGGAAGTTGAATGTTAAATTATTTGCACTCGATCTGTTAGTTTCAGGGCTACAAAAAAATAATTGTTCTTCTTATCACATAATCACCCAAAATTATATCATTGAATCATTTAACAAGAGAAGAGATACAGGTGTAAAAGACACTAATCACAGTTATCTCCTCCGAAAGTAATGAATTTCATTATACAGTTGGATTGTGTGGTGAATGAAGTGAAGGTGTCATTTGCAAGTTGGAAAGTAGATGCTTTTCAGAGGGCTTGAAAGCGTGCTGATAAGCATGCTTTTCTACTCAGTGAGGAAGGCACTTTTAAACCACCTAACTCCTCGTTTCATTTAGTAAAGCTTCTAAAGAGTCAAACCACCCTTTCGGCTGACGTCCTGAAAACAACAACAATTACTAATTACCACTTCTAAAACTCGCCTCTCTCTACATTAATTTACAGGATTGAACCCTACGTAATCAAATCTCTTGTAATTGAAACATGCCTATCAGATAACACAATTATCTGCTCCGAAAGTAATGAATTTCATTATACAGCCAGACCCAGTCGAGAATAAAGTTTTAATGTGTCATATGGAGGAAAAAAGTAATGGTAAACCACCTGACGCCTCGTTTTACTTAGTAAAGCCTCTAGCGGTTCAAACCACCCTTTCGGCTGATCACCCAACAACATAAATAAAAATTAATTTAATTTATTTACTACCCACCGAGTTGGTTTAGAGGTAAAGTAGGCGCCAAAATCAGCTGTTTAACAGCTGATTTTCTGAGACGAAGTTTCCTCGTTCAAGTCCTAGTAAAGGTATTTACTTTTATACGGATTTAAATGCTAGACAGTTGTTACCGGTGTACTTTTTTGATGGTTGGGGTTCAATTAACGATACTCTCTCAGGAATGGTCGGCTTGAGTCTGTAGAAGACTACACAGTCTCATTTACACGTCATACACATCATTCTTATCTCATTGGGTCATGGGGTTGCTTATTGTTCCCGATTGAACAGATCGCAACGTACACACATTAGGGGTTAAAAAGAAATTATTTACTAGGGTAGTAATTATAAATTAGATAATTATAGTCTATTTTGTTAGGTGAAAGTAATCATTTCTGAATACCAGGGAGCGGGGGTGATGGGACGGGACATTGATAAGGAAATCAATGGTACGTCTATATTCGTTGATATGTTATCAGACGGTGGTCTGTTAATTAAATGTAGATATGATAAGGTAACCTTTAATATAACTGCAATCTACTCATATCATGATTTATCTGAATATATTTTTATACGTGAAATCAATGTATTTTATCCGACATCAAGTTTAATGACCCAGTAATTTTAGTTATAGTAACTATCTTTCGATTTGGGTTGTTGTTTAGATAAATCAGCTAAAATGCTGGTTTGAACCAGTAGAGGTTTTACTACGAAAAAATATCTGGTGTGAAACACTCACACAACTTTCTCTTGCCGGTGCAAGTAATTAACAATAAACCTAACATTAGTAATAAAACATTAGAAATAAACAACAAAACTAACCTCAATAAACATATCCTAATTTTAATCATATATGAAAGACGCAAAATGAAAATCGATCTGTTTGCCTTAAAAATACGGAAAGCAACTCTTCCACGCTAAACTAGGCTCTGTAGAGAAAAATTCTATAAATGAAAGTTGTAGATCTTTTAATTTTCTATAAATGTGATTATATACACTTTTGTCGCAAAATGCATACTAAGGCTAAATCATAAATCGATTTTAATACGTTTTCGTGAGAAAAAACAGAAAATTGCTCATTACCGCTAAACTAAGCGTTATACAATAAAATGTTTGAACTAAAAGTTGTAGGATTATAAATTCTCTACAACTTTTATTATATAATTTTTTGCACTAAAATGCATATTAAAGCTGTAATCTTAAAACAACAATTTTTTTACGTGAAAACAGCCTCACCAAGAATTTTAACAAACATGGCGCCTACCCTATTTTGTAGAGCATACAAAATTTAGTAGACCGATTTTGATGAAAATGTTCGTGTCGGGTCCGGTAGTGGTATGTAACTTCACTTTCAAGTATAAAGTTCGTACGATGTTCCGTTTTGAGATATTCTGTTCACACACACGCGCGCGTACACACACACACACACACACACAGACCAATTGAAAAAAACATGTGTTTTGGGTTCAGGGGGTCTGAAAACGTGTAGATCCGGTTAAAACTCGATTTCTTAAAATCGACATGAAAACAATACTTTCCTTCCTAAATATTCATATAGGGAAGAGAGAGTAAAAAATTAACTGTCTTTTACCCTCTAACTGTTCTGTTGTTAAATACTTCAGCCATATAATTTGGTGACCATGTGATGATAAGAAACTTAACTATTTTTTGTAACCCTGGAGCTAGCAGATAGAGTAAAAATAATTTAACACTCCCTTTGGCTGTTATACGCACGTAGGTAGATAAATAGTTCTTTTTCTTATCATATGGTCAGCCAATTAAATGATTGAATCATTTAATAAGAGAAGAGGTAGAGGTGTACTGTGACACTAATCACAGTTATCTCCTCTGAAAGTAATGAATTTCATTATACAGTTGGACCCAGGAGTGAATGAAGTGAAGGTGTCATTTGCAGAGTGGAAAATATGTGCTTTTCAGAGGGCCCGGCATGCTGATAAGCGTACTTTTCCACTCAGTGAGTGTTGGCAATGGTAAACCACCTCACTCCTCGTTTTACTTAGTAAAACCTCTACAGGTTCAAACCAGCCTACAGGCTGATGATCTAAATAACAACAACGCACGTATAGTCCAGCCTCTCTCTTAGTTTGCTCCTAATGTAAACAAATAATGACGTCGTCACTGAGCATGCGCATCATATCAAAATGTGTACACGCTGATTAAAAAGTAACAACAAAATACTTTCAAAAGAATTTAAATACAAAATACTTTTAAAAGTATTTTTATAAATGAAATTGTTAGGCCTACATCATATCATGACTGATGTTTTTAGTACTTTAAGTAGTTATAATTTAAAAAATAGTCAACTTAATAGGAATACGACATCCGTCAAGTGGCAGATTCTAGCGTACACCCTTTAGTAGGTGGCTTTTGTTTGTTGACAATAAATAGGAGCAAACTAACAACGGCTCAACTGTAAACAACAACAACGCACGTAGATACTATGATAAGGTAATCTATCATTTTAAATATATCATCATCATCATCTATCTGAATATATTTTTATTCGTGTAATTGATACCATATTATCTAACATCAAGTTTAATGACCCAGTAATTTTAGTTGGAGATGTAATTAATATCGATTAATCGAAATATTATTATCAAGGTAAGTTACAGATATGACCAAATACAATTATTTCATGTTACAAAGTCATTGATATCATTCTGTGCATTAGAGGTTGTTGTTTAGGTCAACAGCCGAAAGGCTGGTTTGAACCTCTAGAGGTTTTACTAAGTAAAAACGAGGAGTAGGGAGGTTTACCGTTGCCACAACTCACTGAGTTGAAAGAGTATGCTTGTCAGCATGCCAGGCCCTCCGAAAAGCACTCACTTTCCACCCTGCAAATGACACCTTCACTTCATTCACCACAGGGTCTGGCTGCATAGTGAAATTCATTACTCTTCAGAGGAGATAACTCTGACTAGTGTCTTTAACACCTGTACCTCTTCTGTTCTTAAATAGTTCAGTCATATAAGTGGCTGACTATGTGATAAGAAACACAACTATTTTTTTTAGCCCTGGACCAAACAGATAGAGTGCAATTAAAATAACACTCCACCTGCCAGTTTTGGGCATTAGAGGTACCACCCATTAGACGTAATGGGTGTTAACTCCAATTTTGGCAAAATTCAGTTTGAAATTCAGCAAGAAATGCTGTATCTATTGGTATACAGTATTAACTCGTATCTGACTTGCTTCCATTTTTTAGAAGTTGCAGTAAGCACATTAACTTCACTTTTCTATACGATGCAGAAAATTTTAAAAATCACTACTATTTTTAACTCTTAATTAAATGTATACTCGTTATCGACAATAAGTAATTTTATTTTGAATTATTTTGTTATTATTATTTTACTGATAGGCATCAGAATTTGCTTGAATTCTGTAATTTTAGAAACATTGTTGTAAATAAACTAAACTGCTGTTTCTTTATCAGAATAGTGTTACCACAATATGTTTCGTATTTTCGTTTGATTAACTCTTTGTTAGTCTGTGGGTGGTCAGAGAGGTGTAGAAGTTAAGAAAGTTGTTTAGTCATTTAAATTTTTGTACCAGAGGCTGCATTTGTAGGTACAAGTTTAAAAAAATTCTAACACCTTAAGAAATTTTTTAAAAAAGAAAAAATTCATGTTTTTGGTTCTTCTGAAAAATTACGAAAATGGAGTTAACTTCCTTTACTTCTTAGATACAGAATTTCATAGGTAAATATTTTTACAAATCCCAGTTCAATTGGAACTGGGATTTATGGAGAGAAAGTATAGTTTTCCAGTCATCGGATATACACGTTTTCAGGGCCCCTCAACTCAAAAAAGTAATTTTCTAGCGACACGGCTACGACACAGCCGTATTTGAGGGTCAACCAGTGATTTTCTGTATTTTGTTTTATCAAAATCGGTAAAAATATGATTTTTTATTATTGCGGCCTTAGAATTAATTTTACGACAAAAGTGTAGTACTATAAAATTAAAGTTATAGGAAATAGAAAATATTCATTTAGTAATTTCCCATATTTTTAGCGAAACAGAGATAGATTTACATTTTGCGTCATTCACTCATGATTTAAATTAAGTTAATTGGGGGTTATTCTTATTGGCATGAGAAAGTTATGTGAGTGCTTTCACACCAGATTTTTTTTCTACAACGCTTGTTTAGCTTCTTTCAGTGATTTTCTGTATTTTGCTCCTTATAATCGGAAAAATGGGATTTCTATACGGTTGTAGCCTTAGTATGCATTTTGCAACAAAACTGAACATCATTAGACCAGTTTTTACTTTCTCTTGCCAATATGAATATATAAGAAGGAAAGTATTATTTTCATGTAGATTTTAAGAAATCGAGTTTTCACCAAATCTACACGTTTTCAGACCCCCTGAACCCAAAAAACATGTTTTTAGCTATTGGTCTGTGTGTATATGTATGAACAGAATATCTCAAGAACGGAACATCGTACGAACATTTTCATCAAAATCGGTCAACCGGAAGTAGTAGTTTATTCGTGTAATTTTTCACTTTTTTGTGATTTTCTCAAAAACTGGTCCTAGGTTTTTTTTTTAAATCGCTTCGTTTACTAAATTTTTTATGCTCTAAAAGATAAAGTAGGCGCCATGTTTGTTGAAATTCTTGGTGAAACTGTTTTTACGTAAAATAAATTGTTTTTTTTTTAAGATTGCGGCTTTAATATGCATTTTAGCCCAAAAACTTATATAGTAAAAGTTGTAGAGAATTTAAAATCCTACAACTTTAATTTCAAAATTTTTTTGTATAATGCTTAGTTTAGCAGTAATTAGCGATTTTCGGTTTTTTTCACACGAAAAGTGTGAAAAATCTTTTTTTTAAGATTTCGGCCTTAATATGCATTTTACGACAAAAATGTATATAACCAAATTTATAAGAAATTAAAAGATCTACAACTTTTATTTAAATCATTTTTCTCTACAGAGCCTAGTTTAGCGTGAAAGAGTGATTTTTCGTATTTCTAAGCCAAACTGAGGTTGATTTTCATTTTGCGTCTTCACTCATGATTAAAATTAGGTTATGTTTATTGAGGTTAGTTTTTTGTTTATTTGTAATGTTTTATTACTGATGTTAGGTTTATTGTTACATATTTGCGATGGCAAGAGAAAGTTGTGTGAGTGTTTCACACCAGATTTTTTTACTTACCGATACGATACGATATATCGTCGCCGATACCGATAATTCGACAAACGGGGCGGGCGGAATGTATTGAAGTAATTATGACCGGTTTTAAATTTGCAGATATCGATCCGACATGTCGATGTCGTCACATCGGAGCCGACATATCGGTGGCACAGTTGTCTCTTGTTGTATCGTACTGACAAAACAGAGAAACTTTGTTTTTATAAATACCGACATCGGGGCCCACGATTCGTATGAAAAGTATTCAACGATTATCACTATCGTGTCGGCCGTAACTCAGATCGGCGACGATATATCGATAGGCGAAAAACCTGCCTTAAAGTTATGGAACTCATCGGGTTGGTCTAGAGGTAAAGTCGTCGCCAAAATCAGCTGTTTAACTGCTGACAAAACGAGACGAAGGTTCCTGGTTCAAATCCTAGTAAAGGTAGTTACTTTAATACGGATTTGAATACTAGACAGTGGTTGCCGGTGTACTTTGATGGTTGGGGTTCAATTAACCATACTCTCTCACTCTGTACAAGACTACACAGTCTCATTTACACGTCATACACATAATCCTCATCTCTTTGGGTGATGGGGTTGCTTATTGTTCTCAATTGAACAGATTGCAACGTACACAAAATTAGGAATTAAAATAAAAGTTATGGCAAATAGAAAAGTTTATAGGCCGCCTCCATAGCGTAGTGGTAGCGGGCTATCCTACAACTCGGAGGTTCCGGGTTCGATTCACAAGGGTCTGCAAATTTTCATAAGTTAAAACTCACCGTAGTCGCTAATAGCGGAGCTGTTGACGCGACTTTAAAAATAAATAATGTAACTTTTATTTCATGCATTTCTTTACAGTCTAGTTTAGCGTCAATTAGTGATTTTCCGTATTTAAATTCTAAAGGTTGATTTTCATTTTGCGTCATTCACTCATGATTACAAAGTTTTGTTGTTTAGGTCATTAACCAAAAGGCTGGTTTGAACCTGTAGAGGTTTTACTAAGTAAATGGAGGAGTGAAGTAGTTTATTACCTATGCCTTCCTCATTGAGTGGAAAAGTATGCTTATCAGCATACCGGGCCCTCTAAAAAGCACATATTTTCCACTCTGCAAATGACACCTTCACTTCATTCACCATAGGCTGTATAATGAAATCCATTACTTTCAGAGGAGAGAACTCTGATTAGTGTCTTTTACACCACTACCTCTTCTGTTCTTAAATGATTCAGTTATTTAATTGGCTGACCATGTGATAAGAAACAACGCGCTGCAACTAACAAAATAAAAATAATAAAAATGTAATAATAAATTACAAATTAAGGTTATGTTTTAAATGTTTTTCAATTAGAGACAAGAGAAATCGTGTGAGTGTTTCACAACAGATAATTTATATTTACGCTGAAAAGATATTGAAAGATATTTAGTAGATTATTTATTAAAACGGTCCGAATTAGCTTCAACGTGTCGATTAAATTTAAATTTTATTGAAGTTATAATAAATTGGCAAAGCGAGGGACCAAATTCTATCAAACAAAACATTAGTTGCTTGAAGTGAACATCAAGAAATCACGTGAAAGAATTAAAAAAATAGCCACGGTTGTTTGTAACGGTTGAGTAGATGTGTAATGGTTTTCATCATGATGATGATAGTAGAGATTAGAATGACAGTGTGACGCAAGAGGGAAAGTGGCAGTCATGCAGAGCAAGCTAACAGCGAAGCCAACAAGTGGTCACAGTGGCGAAGGAGGAGGAGGTCAATTCATCCAATCATCTGTCCCACTATCTCCATCCACGATTACAATCTATTTTTCATATTATATAAATTTCTACCTTCGTATTATTTTACAATTTTATCATTCAACAGGATGTCGTTTTACTCTACACTGAACAAAATCCAAGTGTTACATTTTTCACAAAGTCGAAGAGGGGCCTCCTGGGGCAAATCTCTTTTTGTGAGGCGTTTCTAGGAGAGATGAAAAAACCCTTCCTTACAACCATTTAAGGTCATTAAAGGCATAAAACGGTGAAATGAAGCTTTCAGCTTATTTTACCCCGAGTCTTACATTATGTACAGTTCAGCCGTTGTTAGTTTGCTCCCTCCTAGTGTCAACAAACCAAAGGTAGCTACTACAGGGTGTACGCTAGAGTCTGCCACTTTACGGATCTCGCATTCCTATTAAGTTAATTATTTTTTAAATTATAAGTACTTAAAGTACTAAAAACATCAGTCATGATATGATGTAGGCCTAACAATTTCATATATAAAAATACTTTTATAAGTATTTTGTATTTAAATACAATTGAAAGCACATTAATGTTACTTTTTAATCAGCGTGTACACAATTTGATATGCGCATGCTCAGTGACGTCATTATTTGTTTACATTAGGAGCAAACTAAGAGAGGCTGGACTGTACAATTTTTGTTATCCCTAATGTATGTAAGTTGCAATCTGTTTAATTCAGAACAATACGCAACCCTATTATCCAATCAAATGAGAATGATGTGTAGACGTGTAAATGAGGTGCAGTTAATTGAACCCCAGCTAACAAGGTATACAGGTATAGTACATTTGTTTTAGGAAGAAGCTTGTAAGGGGTGGGCGAGTAGGTAGAGTAGGGATAGTTTCAACTCAACAAGTGTTGTCTCCTTCTCACTTAATCATCATTCCCTCTCTTTCTAACTGTATACTACTGTTACAACTACGAGGTGCTTCCCCCACCACTAAACAGAACAGCTCAGCGGCACACAGCGTTGGAGGGAAAGCTTCTAGCTAGAACAAATGACCTATACCTATCATCTTTTTTTTATCCCTGATGTGTGTTCGTTGCAAACTATTCAATTGAGAACAATAAACAACCCCATGACCCAATGAGATGAGGATGATGTGTATGAAGTGTAAATGAGGTGTAGTTTTGAACAGACTCAGGGCGACCATTCTTGAGAGGGTTTGGTTAAATGAACCTCAACCATCAAAGTACACCCACAACCACTGCCTAATATTCAAATCCGTATAAAAGTAACTACCTTTACTAGGATTTGAACCAGGAACCGTCGTCTCTGAAAATCAGCTGTTAAACAGCTGACTCACGGCGACGACTTCACCTACTATCTAGTATTCAAATCCGTATACAAGTACAGTAGGTTCAATTTAATAATAGCCCACCGGGATGGTCTAGAGGTAAAGTCGTCGCCAAAATCAGCTGTTTAACAGCTGATTTTCGGAGACGAAGGTTCCTGGTTCAAATCCTAGTAAAGGTAGTTACTTTTATACGGATTTGAATGCTAGACAGTGGTTACCGGTGTACTTTGATGGTTAGGGCTTAATTAACCATACTCTTTCAGGAATGGTCGGCCTGGGTCTGTACAAGACTACACAGTCTCATTTACACGTCATACACATCATTCTTATCTCATTGGGTCATGGGGTTGCTTATTGTTCTGAATTGAACAGATTGCAACGTACACAAATTAGGAATAAAAAAAAATTTAATAAGACAGTATTGTTTAAATAGGGAACGTATGAAGTGGTTAAATAGGGAAATTTTTGTTATTATTATACTGCTTTGTTATCGCCAGAGGGATTTTTTCATAATTTTGTAAATTACCTAATCAGCTGTTTAAAGTAGTAATCGATTTATTAATACTGCGTATTACAAAAATTTGAAGTTACCATTGTAAAATATAGTTTAAATCGTTCTGAAAAATTTAAAATTAATATGATTACACTTTGTTCAAAAAAAAAAACTCTAGAAAGATGTAAGACAGTAATGAAGCTACCGCTAATAAAACTGAATGGACTTACAATATAATGTAAAAGGAAGATGTAGTAAATGGATTACTGAAAACATATCCTCACCTGAAACAGAAAAAGAAAACAATTATCAGATTGATATTGACAAATACCAGGCGTACATCTTAAACATGAACATGAAAAATAAATAAATTTTCTCTTTTAAATACAACATAATACTTAAACTATTAGTAATAATTAAAAAAAAAGTTATAATGTTCAACATAACACAAATAATGTGAAAACATAAATATCTCCTCTTTTGGTTTAACGTCCGACTGTTCTGCAATTACTGCTAATGCAGACGGGAAAACATAAATAAGTGAATTAAGTAAAATTGCTTATAATATTATCTTCTACTTACAATATTTCATAGTATTGAGAATATACTTAATTTAAGTAAAGGCCATTACAATATTGTCTCCATTCCAAATTTTAATGAATTAAAAGTTGACAACTTCAAAAACAAATTTTAAAAAGAATATTTTGTTGGCAAAAAGCATTTTAACATTACATTAGCAATAAAATAACAAAACAGTGTTATTAGATTAGCAGAAATTCTGATCTGGTTCCGTTACATGCCCCCAAATGTTAAAAGTTCCTTCCACTTTATATTATTGTAGCTACACAGCTACGAAATATTACATATGATTATTTGAGAAAGATTAAGTAGGCTAGTATTTTGGCCTGCTGAGCTGATAGTATTCGGCTTCGGGGTGATACGGTATTATGACTGATCACGTGACAGATGGTGATGTAGAAAATCTAAAGTGTGGAGTTGATTTTCAATTGCTTAGTGGTAAGACTACATGGCTAGATGGTTCTAAATTATTATTAAATAAAATTTTGATGTTCATTTCATTTATTGATGGAGTTTTGAGTTAACAGCACTATTGCATTTTCCTAAAGGGAGGGAGCTGGTAACAAACAGTTGATTGGAACAATTATTTGTGGGTAGTAAACAAAATAGATAAATATTGCAGCGGCTGGAAGAAGGAAGCGTAACCGCAAGTTGGCACGACTTTTCATCGGATTTGTAAAAACCAAAAGTAATCTGAATACAACGAATTATTATTGTTGTAAACGCGCTGTGAATTTGCACAAAATGTCTTTGGCAAACAGCGATCGTGAAAATATAACTTTTGTACAAACAGTGGAACAGTTTCCAGTTCTGTACAATTAGAAATTGAAGGAGCACAGCAACCGAAACGAACAGGAAAGGTAAGGAGAGCACTCGCTGTCAAATTCAATGCAACAGGTTCGTTCACTGGAGGACATTTCGGAACTTACTGAAATAATCGATGGGATCAGAGGATGCCGTACATCTCTGGTGTGTGCCTAATATAATAAATCTTTCTATTTTTGTTGTATTTTATGACCAAAATGGATCACTTTAGTCAAATTTAGAAAGCTTCTTCCTTTTCATATTTTTTAGCTTGATGTTCTGCCAGTATGCCTTCATTCGGGCTGATCTTTCTTGCCGAACTTCCTCTGAAACGACCGGTTTCTTCCTGCTTGGGTTTGTTCTCCCATCTGATTTTGTTTCAAATCAACTTTCCTTATTTCTTAAGATTTTTAATATTTCTGTTTTGTTTTCAAAATCATCTAAAGTTAATCCGAGAACGATCAAGTCTTCTTTGACATTTCGGTTCCATGCTCTTGATGTTACCATTGGAAAGAGTTTTCTAATCATCTTGTTTAAAATTCTGTCTTTAGGTGTTCTGATAAGATGTCTAAGAACAGATATTCTTTTCTTCTTTATTGTATCTGTTATGGATTCGTTTTCTTTATACTTTATACCTGTTCGTTTGTAAGAATTCTCCATTGCCTATCAACTTCATTTTTCTTTCCTATGCAGGTTCTTTTTATTATAATAGCAGTTTATATTACCCATAACAGACAGATGGAGAGTCAAATTAATTACTCTCAATCTGTTAGTTGCAGGGCTAAAATAAATAGTTGTGTTTGTTATCACATGGTCAGCCAATTAAATGACTGAATCATTTAAGAGCAGAAGAGGTAGAGGTGTACTGTGACACTAATCAGAGTAAAGTAATCCTCTGAAAGTAATGAATTTCATTATACAGTTGAACCTTGTGGTGAATGAAGTGAAGGTGTCATTTTCAGGGTGGAAAATATGTGCTTTTCAGAGGGCCCGGCATGCTGGTAATCATACTTTTCCATTCAGTGAGTTGTGGCAATGGTAAACCACCTCATTCTTAATTTTACTTAGTAAAACCTCTAGAGGTTCAAACCAGCCTACAGGCTGATCACCTAAACAACAACAGCAGTTAAAAATGATTCCCTGTGTAAAGATCGTCGAACTCAAATTCACGCTGACACTACTGTTCAAATATTAATAACGGATCAGCATACAAAATAAAATCGCGTACTTAAAATAGAATCACTAACAAAAGAAAAAACAAAAAAATATAAAAGTTAAAAACTGATAACAATAGATATAATAATAAAGAAGAATACAAAAGAAGAGAGTAGATTAGAAAATAAGAATTAAAAAAAATATGTGAAAAGAAATCGGGTTGGGTTGGCATGACTCGGGGGCATTCGATCAGATTCCTAACACAGGTTAGGTTAACGAATCCAACGAGACGAGAGAGATTCATTCAACTTTTACGCGGGAATTTTCAATGTCACTGACAGCACCTATCACAAAGCCTCCCATACACTAACTGATTTTATTTTCATTATTTATTTATTTAATAAGAAGTACATGACTATTCCGTCAGACCAAAGTCTGTCGACAGAAACAATAAAATATATTTTTTTTAATTTAACACAACAAAAATAAGTAATTAATTTAATTTAACAAATATAATTTTCTTATTAACCACTTACTAACCACTTTCTTCAGAGCAATATTATTAAATTAAAAAATTAAAATTTGAATGGTGTTTCTTTCAGTAATTTAGATTAAAATTTTAATCTAAATTACTGAATGGAAACAGCGCTCTAAATTTTAATATTAATTTTTTTAAATACGCTCTGAAGAAGGTGGTACCACCGATATGTGCGTAAGTTTTTTAAACTTAAAAAGCAACCAAAGTTAAGGTGATAAGTTTCGTTTATACTCTAAATTATTTTAAGTTAATGTTTTAAGTACGAAGGTCTAAAGTTTCAAAAATTTAACTTTGAATGTTTGAGGTTTGAAGGTATGGCAATTATTTTTTTTTATAGTTTCCTCAGCGACCTGGTAGGTTAAAGACGACTTTATCTACATGGTCTTAAAGTACTTTGGAAGGGGCACAAAAAATTCAATACACTTTTTCTCTACGATGCAGCTTAGATAAAAAAAATTTACCCCCATGAAACATTGTATTTAATGGTTAATTTGGTAAGGGAAATTGTTTATTTTATTTTATTTTGATAAATTGCGTTGTTTTAAATAACTTATTTTCATGAACTCATTATTTTCATTGTTGTCATTTTTATTGGTTAGTGTTTTTTTTGTCAAATAATTTTGTAGAATAAATATAAAAATGTGAGTTAATTACATTTAAGTTTACAATTTTACTTTACTATAACGAGTTGTTACAATAATTAGAATATTGTTTGCATAAAATAACAATAAATATTTCATCACTTTAATAATTTTGTACTAGATTCATGTCATTTAAAAACGAGATTCGTTCTTTTTTGAAACACCAGTATATTCACCAGGAGCTTCAGGAATCCACTGCGACATCCTCACCAAGTTTCAACCCAAATATGGCCCTTAAACAGAGAGCTGTTGTTGTTTAGGTCATCAGCCAAAAGGCTGGTTTGAACGTGTAGAGGTTTTACTAAGTAAAACGAGGAGTGAGGTTGTTTACCATAGCCTTTCTCACTGAGTGGAAAAGTATGCTTATCAGCATGCCGGGCCCTCTGAAAGCACATATTTTCCACTCTGCAAATGACACCTTCACTTCATTCACCACAGGGTCCAACTGTATAATGAAATTCATTACTTTCAGAGGAGACAACTCTGATTAGTGTCACAGTACACCTCTACCTCTTCTGTTCTTAAATGATTCAGTCATTTAATTGGCTGACCATGTGATAAGAAACAGAACTATTTATTTAAGCCCTGCAACGAACAGATTGAGTGTAAATAATTTAACACTCCACTTGTCTGTTATGGGCAGAGAGCTACAGAATCCTTAATACGGTGCGATCGGGGTCCCTGACCTCTTACATATATTTTACAAAGATTACGCCCATTTGATGAACATAGCAAGTGTAATTGACAACCACCGGATGGGAACCGGATGTTATTATGTGTATGTACGTAGTTATAATTGAAGCACGAGTTGGAAGGAGATAATGAAAGAATTATCTTAATGTGCACTCTATAGTAATTAACGTCGAAGAGCAACACAAAGAACCGAGATACCCTTACAAAGAATTCTTTTTAATTACTTATGCCTTGCTCTCTCTCATATTATTATCATCATTAGCCTATGCAATTCTAATGATCATTACTAAATAAAAATAAAAACGATAAGATAAAAAATATCTTCGAATATGACGTCAACAATATTGCCTGTAATATGAAAAGCGCTTTACTGATTTTTACTAATTTTTTTTAAGCAAAGGTTAATTTTGCTGACGTTTATACCAGGGTTATTTTTTCAGCCTTCGATTGAATATCATAATAAAATAAATTTATTATCAAAAGTTTAATATAACTTTGGTTTCTTTTCAAACCATTACTCTAAATATAATACTAAAAATCTGGTGTCAAACACTCACACGACTTTTACATGCCAATGAAAATAATGACCAATATATATCCTAATTATCAGTAATGAAACATTAGAAATAAACAAAATGAAAATCAACCTCAGTTTTGCTAAAAAAAATACTGAAAATCACTTAATTACTGCGTACGTCTCTCAACAATATCAAACCCCTTCATCTACTTCAACACCAATACGTACTCACATGTAAACACACACACACGCACGCATACATACACATTTATGAAAATCTTCATTATGGCCCTTAAGGTTATCATTTTTGAAAATTTATAAATAAAATGTTGCTGTGAATATAAATAGGAATACGCTGTTAAAATTTAATGAAAATCCGTTGAGTAGTTTTTACCCACCGGGTTGGTCTAGAGGTAAAGTCGTCGCCTCGAGTCAACTGTTAAACAGCTGGTTTTCGGAGACGAAGGTTCCTGGTTCATATCCTAGTAAAGGATTTGAATACCAGACAGTGGTTACCGGTGTACTTTGATGGTTGGGGTTCAATTAACCATACTCCCTCAGGAATGATCGGCCTGGGTCGGTACAAGACTACACTTCATTTACACTACACGTCATACAAATCATCTTCATCTAATTGGGTGATGGGGTTGTTTATTGTTCTCAATTGAACAGATTGCAACCCACACACATGAGGGATTTAAAAAAAAAGTAGTTTTTGAAATTAGCCTGCACAAAAAAAAACACGCCTTGTTTTTATATTATTAGTATTGTTGTTGTTTAGGTGATCAGCCTGTAGGCTGGTTTGAACCTCTAGAGGCTTTACTAAGTAAAACGAGGAGTGAAGTGGTTTACCATTGCCACAACTCACTCAGTGGAAAAGTACACTTATCAGCATGCCAGGCCCTCTGAAAAGCATATATTTTCCCACTCTGCAAATGACACTTTCACTTCATTCACCACAGGGTCTGGCTGTATAATGAAATTCATTACTTTCAGAGGAGACAACTCTGATTAGTGTCACAGTACACCAATACCTCTTCTCTTCTTAAACGATTCAGTCATTTAATTGGCTGACCATGTGATAACAAACAGAACTATTTATTTTAGCCCTACAACTAACAGATTGAGTGTAAATAATTTGACACTCAACCTGTCTGTTATGGGCAAATTATTAGTATAGCTAATGCCAAATAATCTGAAAACAGTAAACACTGAAATCCAGGGACGATTTTCCTCGTTTGTTTATTAACTTTGAATTTTTTCACGACGGTAATGCTTTCCTGAAATTATAAGATGAAGAGAAAGTGAAATGCACTTATACTAATAATATGATAATGCGATTTATTTCTAAGCCTGTAGGCACACACATGTTATGTTCCTTATACTAACTAGACTAAACACATTTATACAAAAACCGGTACAAATTTAGATTTACGTACAAGTGAGGGGTCAAACTTCGATATCTCTTTGGATAAGGCCTTACAACTAATGTTTTGTAGGGACTAACGTATAATTTCCCTAACAACTTCTATACGGTAAATCAGTTAATATATATAATTATATTAAATATTTTCAACAGGAAGTAAATGCAGTGAAATTAAATTAAAGAACGGATTATTTATGTAGCTACAAACATCTGTTATATAGATAGTTTATTTGTAAACTTAAATTAGCAATATATTTATTTTTTGTTTTCCTAATGTCTGGTTCAAATGCTAGTAAAGGTAGTTACTTTTATACGGATTTGAATACTAGACAGTGGTTACCGGTGTGCTTCGATGGTTGGGGTTCAATTAACCATACTCTCTCAAAAGTGGTCGGCCTGAGTCTGTAGAAGACTACACAGTCTCATTTACAAGTCATACACATCATCCTCATCTGATTGGGTGATGGGGTTGCTTATTGTTCTCAATTGAACAGATTGCAACGTACACACAAATTAGGAGTAAAAAAAGGAAGTTAATAAGAAACTTAGCCATTCTTAGAAGAATGGTGAGTAACTACTAAAGCACAGTAGTACGATAAGTTTCGTCCTGAAAATAACCGTTTTAAACTAAAACTTCAAATAAAAGAACGTTAACGTATACATGTCTGACAAAAATTGAGTGTGTAGTGAGATGAGAAGAAAGGCACATCCAGTATGGTCGTGGAAAGGGTTGATGCCTTTCTTCTCATCTCACTACACACTCAATTTTTGTCAGACAAGTATACGTTAACGTTCTTTTATTTGAAGTTTTAGTTTAAAACGGTTATTTTCAGGACGAAACTATCGTACCACTGTGCTTTAGTAGTTACTCACCATTCTTCTAAGAATGGCTAAGTTTCTTATTAACTTCCTTTTTTTACTCCTAATTTGTGTATACGTTGCAATCTGTTCAATTCAGAACAATAAGCAACCCCATCACCCAATCAGATGAAAATGATGTGTATGACTTGTAAATGAGACTGTGTAGTCTTATACAGACCCAGGTCGACCACTTCTGAGAGAGTATGGTTAATTGAACCCCAACCATCAAAGCACACCGGTAACCACTGTCTAGTATTCAAATCCTTATAAAAGTAACTACCTTTACTAGGATTTCAACCAGGAACCTTTGTCTCCGAAAATCAGCTGTTAAACAGCTGATTAGCGGCGACGACTTTACCTCTAGACGAACCCGGTTGGTGTGTTGTAAACTTTTTTTTGGGTTTAACATTAGACTGTTGTGCAGTTACGGCTAATGCAGACGGTGAAGGATGAAATCATTTTTTGTAACGTATGAAAATATGCCGTGCCTGAATGGGATTCGAACCCAAGACCACATGATGATAGGCGAGCACGTTACCAACTACGCCAATGCGGTCGGCGTAATAATAGAGGTTTGAAACTCAAGAACATTGTGCGAATAAACTCAACCCGTGCGAATAAATTCGCACGGGTCCACAATGCTAGTTATTATTACAGTGAAACCTCGCTATTTCGGACTTCACTAATTCGGAAATTCTATAATTCGGACTGGCAAAAAAAAATTCAGATTTTTTCAAATGAAATTACGTACTGTGTTTTTCTATAGGCTACTTGTTAAAACAGAACTGTATCTGTTATTTTAAGAATGCCTTACAAATTAGGTATCGTAATTCATACATACGTATGTAAGTACAGTGCTGTTTTAGTTTTTTTAAGCATACATAATTTATGTAATTTTTACTTTCTCTTGCCTATATGAATATATAGGAAGGAAAGTATTGTTTTCATGTCCATTTTAAGAAATCGAGTTTTCACCGGATCTATACGTTTTCAGACCCCCTGAACCCACACAAACATGTTTTTAGCGATTGGTCTGTGTGTGTGTGTGTGTATACAAAATATCTCAAGAACGGAACATCGTACGAACTTGAAACTTGAAACTTAAGTTACATACCACTACCGGACCCGACACGAACATTTTCATCAAAATCGGTCAACCGGAAGTAGTAGTTTATTCGTATAATTTTTCACATTTTTGCGATTTTCTCAAAAACTGGTCCTACGATTTTTTTTAAAATCGCCTCATTTACTCAATTTTTTATTCTCTACAAGATAGGGTAGGCGCCATGTTTGCTGAAATTCTTGGTGAGGGTGTTTTTACGTAAAACAAGTGTTTTTTTAAGATTACGGCTTAAATATTAATTTTAGAGCAAAAATGTATATAATAAAAGTTGTAGAGAATTTGAAAACCTACAACTTTTATTTCAAACATTTCTTTTGTATAACGCTTAGTTTAGCAGTAATTAGCGATTTTCCGATTTTTTCTCACGAAAACGTGTGAAAAATCGATTTTTTTAAGATTTCGGCCTTAGTATGCACTTTACGACAAAAGTGTATATAATAAAATTTATAGAAAATTAAGAGATCTACAACTTTTATTTAAAAAATTTTTCTCTACAGAGCCTAGTTTAGCGTGAAAGTGTGATTTTCCGTTTTTTTTAAGCCAAATTGAGTTCGGTTTTCATTTTGCATCATTCACTCATGATTAAAATAAGGTTATGTTTATGAGGTTAGTTTTTGTTTATTTCTAATATTTTATTAATACTGTTAGGTTTATTATTAATTATTTGCATTGGCAAGAGAAAGTTGTGTGAGTGTTTCACACCAGATTTTTATTAAAATTAAACATACAGTAATAAAATTGAAATTTTTATACGTCTTATTTATTACACTGAATTAACCGACTTAAATTATAATATATATACTTACGCTTTGAAATTTATCTAAATTAAATACACGATGTCCGTAAAAGTAAGGATTACACGTGATACAGTGGACACTCGATTACTCGAAGTCCGATAACTCGAAATATAACTTGGGTCCCTAGACTTTCGTATCTAACTCCATAAAAAATAATCCCGTTATCTCGAAATGAAGTTTCGATAACTTGAATTTTCAAACATTTTCAACATCAAAAAATCTGAAAATAAACAGTATCATAGATACCTATCTTATGACAATGTTATGTTTGCAATGACAGAGGAAGTGTCCGACTGGTCTGAGTTTTACCTAATTAAGGCGCAGGTAATGTATTGACGGGTGGGTTGCGTTTTACAAATTCTTCTTTAATCTGTGGTTTTACTTAATTACGGCAGCGTACAGTACATACTGTACTTAGGTATACAGTATTGTTAGTGACCTGCTGAGTTATGTCACAACAAAGGCAAATCAGAATAAAAAGGGTAACATTGGAAGATCTACTTATGATCCACTTATGAGTGGACGACTTGAGAGTAGTCAACTTCGGAGATCGATTTTTAAACTTACAGTATTTTTTTATTGAAGTGCGTATCTGTACGGTAATTCATTTCATTGTCTTTTTTACTTTCTCTTGCCTATATTAATATATAGGAAGGAAAGTATTGTTTTCATGTCGATTTTTAGAAATCCACTCTTCACCGGATCTATACGTTTTCAGACCCCCTGAACCCAAAAAACATGTTTTTAGCGATTGGTCTGTGTGCGTGTGTGTGTGTGTGTGTGTGTGTGTGTGTGTGAACAGAATATCTCAAGAACGGAACATTGTACAAACTTGAAACTTAGAACTTAAGCTACATACCACTACCGGACCAGACACGAACATTTTCATCAAAATCGGTCAACCGGAAGTAGTAGTTTATTCGTGTAATTTTTCACTTTTTTGCGATTTTCTCATAAACTGGTCCTACGATTTTTTTAAAATCGCTTGGTTTACTCAATTTTTTATTCTCTACAAGATAGGGTAGGCGTCATGTTTGCTGAAATTCTGGGTGAGGCTGTTTTCACGTAAAAACATAGTTTTTTTAAGATTACGGCTTTAATATGCAATTTAGCGCAAAAATTTATATAATAAAAGTTGTAGAGAATTTAAAAACCTACAACTTTTATTTCAAACATTTTTTGTATAACGCTTACTTTAGCAGTAATTAGCGATTTTCCGATTTTTTCTCACGAAAACGTGTGAAAAATCTATTTTTTAAAGATTTCGGGCTTAGAATGCATTTTACGACAAAAGTGTATATAATCATATTTGTAGGAAATAAAAAGCTCTTTTATTTAAAGCATTTTTCTCTACAGAGCCTAGTTTAGCGTGAAAGAGTGATTTTCTGTATTTTTAAGCCAAACTGAGTTCAAATTTCATTTTGCGTCTTTCACTCATGATTAAAATAAGGTTATGTGTTTTGAGGTTAGTTTTTTGTTTATTTGTAATGTTTTATTACTAATGTTAGGTTTATTGTTAATTATTTGCACTGGCAAGAGAAAGTTGTGTGAGTGTTTCACACCAAATTTTTTATTTTATCATTTACAACTTTATCATTAGTATAGGTACAGACTGTACTTTACATACAGTAGGCCTACTTACTGTTTGTTACATTTATAAGTAGTAACTTAAAATCATGAATTCGGTATGTACGACCTTGCAGTACGTTGAACTAAATTCAAATTTCGATAACTCGAATGTTTAGGTTCCGCCCTTGAACTTCGAGTTATCGAGAGTCCACTGTATTAGAAGTGTTCCATAATTCGGAATTTTCGCTAATTCGCACCGACCGTGGTCCGCATTAGGTCGAATTAGCGAGGTTTTACTGTACTTTACCAGGAGTATCGTAGTTTGTATGAAGTGCTATGACTAGAGTAATGAACAGTGTAGGCCTACTACAGTGAAAAGCGAATGTAGCTGACTGACAAGCAGGTATAGGTATAGTCTATTTTATAGTACACAGTGATCGGAGGAGAAACGAAATTCACCAGACTAGAAAAATACGTAAAACCATTACGGATAATGGGTGTCACAGAAATAATTTCACTATTTCAGTACGAGTACAATATCGGAAAAGAGGGTCTAAACCTGAAAGAGAAACGATGGAGCAAAAAGGAATTCCCGGTATATTTCACATGGAATTCCATTCCCTTTTCCCGCAACAAATTATTTTCCATATTTCTTTATCATCAGTCTCTCGACTGGTTTAATGCAGTTCTCTAAACTGTTCTATCTTGCGTAAGTCGTTTCATATCTACATACTGTACTTGTAACACCGTACATTTTTTGTAATTTTCTTTACATACTCTAACCTTTGCCTCGCACTACAATTCACTTTACCATGTATCTAATGAAAAACAAATCCAATTAAATAATTATCTCAAAAAAAAAATCCATTTTCCATGTATCTAAAGCATTGGTTGTTGTTTAGGTGATCAGCCTGTAGGCTGGTTTGAACCTGCAGAGGTTTTACTAAGTAAAACGAGGAGTCACGTGGTTTACCATTGCCCCTTACTCACTGAGTGGAAAAGTACACTTATCAGCATGCCGGACCCTCTGAAAAGCACATATTTTCCACTCTGTAAATGACAACTTCATTTCATTCACCACAGGGTCCAACTGTATAATGAAATTCATTACTTTCAGAGGAGATAACTGTGATTAGTGTCACAATACACCTCTACCTCTTCTCTTCTTAAATGATTCAGTCATTTAATTGACTGACCATGTGATAAGAAACATAACTATTTATTTTAGCTCTGCAATGAACAGATAAAGTGTAAATAATATGACACTCCACCTGTCGTCTGTTATGGGCAATGGTATAATAATTTTACTATAATAAGCATTGGTATAATAATTTTAAGTTTTATCAACAACAATGCCCATAATGGGGGCAGGTGGAGTGTGTGAATTAATTGCACTCGATCTGTTTGGTCCAGGGCTACAACAAAAAATAGTTCTGTTTCTTATCACATAGTCAATAGCCAATTATATGACTGAAGCATTTAAGAAGAGAAGAGGTAGAGGTGTAAAAGACACTAGTCACAGTTATCATTTGCAGGGTGGAAAGTGGGTGCTTTTCAGAGGATCTGGCATGCTGATAAGCATACTCTTTCAACTGAGTGAGAGTAATGTTTTTACAAGAAACAATATCGTTTGTTGTTGTTCGGCTGTTCACCTAAACTCGTTTTCAAATGCCACACCTGACCACATTTTTTAGAAGAACGGTACTTTTGGAAATGGACTGTTTAGATAACGTGGTTAGAAAGTGAAAAATGTCATGTATAAATGGTGTTATTACTTTTGGTATACCCTATAATCAGATAGAATTTCAAACAAGAGCATTGTAGGAGGAAGGCGGAGGACGGACGGTTTTACACGTGATTTAACAGCCGTTAGAAAAAGAGAAGTCGTTTCGTCTTAGTGTTCTTTCGTTCAGGTAGCCAACTTAGAATACAATCTACGACGTTTATCAGCCATCCTACTCTAACCATACCGTTCGTATACCTTCAAGGCAGACTGATTTTTTTTTACAGATACTCTACGGATACGTTTTCACAATGTACACACACACACACACCTACACACTCACTCACACAAGCTCGCATAACTGCTTAGGGGTAATATTACTACTGTACAAGTATGGTAGGGTAGTCCCACGCTTTTCTTCAACCCCAACTTAAATTTCTTGTAGTGTAGTACCAGTTTTACAATGCACACGCACGCACGCACACACACACACACACAAAGTGTCCCGTGTCTTATTTTCAATATTACCATAGAAGTGCAAATTGAGGTAGAAGAATGAACTTCTTTCAACAAAAAAAACTTCCTTAATATGTTTTTCCATCGTTTTTGCTATTTTTATTTACCTATATCCTAGATAAAAAAGATCTGGTGTGAAACACCAGACTTTCTCTTGCCAATGCAAATAATGACCAATATAACGTTATTGAGCGGTTCCAAGCTGCGTGTAGTTGCACGGTATGGGTAGAGGTATAATGAATGAGTGACGCATGCTGGGAGAACGATTGTTCTATTACTCTCATACAAAACATTCGTTTTCAAACTTAACGTATTTAACATACTTGTTTGTATTTATTACATTTATTTATTTACATGTTTCGATGTAAAATGGTAAGTTAAATATTAGGAATCCGACCACGTTAATAACCCGGTAGGTATTTGTTAAAATAATGCGCCGGATGATGAGAATATGTTTTTAGTCTAGTTAGTACACGCTACCACTACAAATGCATAATCAGCTGTGAAACACTATTAACACTCATTCATTCTGCCACTACTATAACAACGCACTCACTGCAATCCACAACAACTACACGCGAGCTGCGACTCAACCAGTATGTAATAAAATATTAGAAATAAACAAAAACATAATTAATTTTAATCGTGAGTGACTGATGCAAAATGAAATTTTTTATTTTTTTATTTTTTTTTTGTTTAACGTCTGACTGTTCTGCAATTGCTGCTAATGCAGACGGTGAAGGATGAAATGATTTTTTGTAACGTATGAAAATATGCCGTGCCTGAATGGGATTCGAACCCAAGACCGCATGATGAGAGGCGAGCACGTTACCAACTGCGCCAATGCGGCCGGCTGCAAAATGAAAATCAACCTTTTGGCTTAATAATAGCCTATAGAAAATCACTCTTTCAAGCTAAACTAGGCTTTTCAGATAAAAATGTTTAAATAAAAGTTAACCCACCGGGTTGGTCTAGAGGTAAAGTCGTCGCCAAAATCAGCTGTTTAACAGCTGATTTTCGGAGACGAAGGTTCCTGGTTCAAATCCTAGTAAAGGTAGTTACTTTTATACGGATTTGAATGCTAGAGTAGTTACCGGTGTACTTTGATGGTTGGGGTTCAATTAACCATACTCTCTCAGGAATAGTCGGTCTGAATCTGTACAAGACTACACCTCATTTACACGTCATACACATCATCCTCATCTCATTGGGTCATGGGGTTGCTTATTGTTCTCAATTGAACAGATTGCAACGTACAAATATTATTAGGAATTAAAATAAAAGTTGTAGATCATTTAATTTCCTATAAATTTTACTTTAAATACACTTTTGTCGAAAAATGCATACTAAGGCCGGAATCTTAAAAAACCATTTTTACTTTCTCTTGTCTATATGAATAAGAAAGGAAAGTATTGTTTTCATGTCGTTTTTTCGAAATCGAGTTTTCGCCGGATATACACGTTTTTAGACTTTATGGCCCAAAAACATATTTTTAGGGATTGGGCTGAGCGTGAGTGTGAACAAAATATCTCAAGAACGGAACATTGTGCGAAGTTAAAACTTGAAACTTAAGTTAGTTTACTTTTTATGAAAATCTGTAAAAAATTGATATTTCTTAAGATTTCGGGCGCAGTATGCATTTTACGACACAAGTGTAAATAATCAGATTTATAGAAAATTAAAAGATCTACAACTTTTATTTCAAGATTTGTTCTCTATAGAGCCTAGTTTAGCGTCAGAAAGTGATTTTCCGTATTAAGCCAAGCAGAGGTCGGTTTTCGTTTTACATCATTCACTCACGATTAAAATAAGGTTATGTTTTTCTTTCTTACTTTTATACGGATTTGAATACTAGACAGTGGTTGCCGGTGTACTTTGATGGTTGGGGTTCAATTAACCATACTCTCTCAGGAATAGTCGACCTGTGTCTGCACAAGACTACACCTCATTTACACGTCACACACAACATCCTCATATCATTGGGTCATGGGGTTGCTTATTGTTCTCAATTGAACAGATTGCAATGTTCACATATTTGGGATTAAAAAAAAAAAGTTTTTTTTTGTTTATTTCTAATGTTTTATTACTAATGTTAGGTTATATAGTTCATTATTTTCATTGTCAAGAGAAAGTTGAGTGAGTGTTTCACACCAGATTTCATAATGAAACAACTTGGGAATTTAAAGCAAGTTGTAATATATAGACTATACATCAACATTTAGCTTACAGCTACATACGTAGTCTTATCAAGAAAGCAGAAACGAGAAAGAAAAAAAAGAAGATGAATTTTTCATTTTCGGTAAGGTGGCAGTAGTAGACGCTTTTCATGGTTCCCCTAGTAGGCCTATATAATCGGCAGACAATGCAACTGGATATACTACTGGTCTGAACGCTTGAAAGACTTCCCCCTCGTTTTCCCATGCCACATGCCCTACCATCATATCCACCTTTATTCAAACTTCCTAAACGAAAAGCTGGCAAATGTTGAACTCGCTGGAAGTTCATTTAATACTTAACGATTCGGCCTTTATTATAGACGGAGCACCTGTAAGGTTTCTGTCTGCATACCACCCCATCCACCTTTTAATACCGTATTCAATTACAATGAGTAATCCACCCGTTCCGTAACAATACCTTTTACTCTCAGCTATATTCCTTTAAATAAATCACTAGCAGATTAATCAAAGTGGCAAAGGGGTTGCAAACGTTACAGGGGTTGGTTACACCCAACGGGTATGCTATACTCGTATAATAGGTTTCAATATATAAGTGTGAGTTGCAGAGCTTAAATAAATAGTTCTGTTTCTTATCACATGGTCAGCCAATTAAATGACTGAATCATTTAACAACAGAAGAGGTAGAGGTGTACTGTGACATTAATCAGAGTTATCAACTCTGAAAGTATTGGATTTCATTACACAGCCAGACCCTGTGGTGAATAAAGTGAAGGTGTCATTTGCAAAGTGGAAAATATATGCTTTTCAGAGGACCTGGCATGATGATAACTGTACTTTTCCAGTGAGTGAGTTGTGGCAATTGTAAACCACCTCACTCCTCGTTTTACTTAGTAAAGCTTCTAGAGATTCAAACAAGCTTTTCAGCTGATCACCATAACTACAAACAACAACACATTTTGAAAAGAAAGTTGTGTGAGTACTTTACATCAGATTTTTACTTCCTCTTGCCTATATGAATATATAGGAAGAAAAGTATTGTTTTCATGTCGATTTTAACAAATACACTCTTCACTGGATCTGTACGTTTTCAGACCTCCTGAACCCCAAAAAACCATGTTTTTAGCGATTGGTCTGTGTGTGTGTGTGTACAGAATATCTTAAGAACGGAACTTCGTACCTACGAACTTGAAACTTAAGTTACATACCACTACCGGACCCGACACAAACATTTTCATCAAAATCGGTCAACCGGAAGTAGTAGTTTATTCGTATAATTTTTCACTTTTTTGCCATTTTCTCATAAAACTAGTCCTACGATTTTTTTAAAAGTCGCCTGGTTTACTAAATTTTTTACGCTCCACAAGATAGGGTAGGCGTCATGTTTGCTGAAATTCTCGGTGAGGCTGTTTTTACGTAAAAAAAATTTTTTTTTTTTAAGATTACGGCTTTAATATACATTTTAGTGCAAAAATTTATATAATAAAAGTTGTAGAGAATTTAAATCCTACAACTTTTATTTCAAACATTTTTTTATAACGCTTAGTTTACCGGTAATTAGCGGTTTTTTTTGTATTTTTTACTCACGAAAACGTGTGAAAAATCGATATTTTAAAGATTTCAGCCTTAGTATGAATTTTACGACAAAATTGTATACAATCAAATTTCTAGGAAATTAAAAGATCTACAACTTTAGTTAAAGCATTTTTCTCTACAGAGCCTAGTTTAGCGTGACAGAGTGATTTTCCGTATTTTTAATCCAAACTGAGGTTGATTTTCATTTTGCGTGTTTCACTCATGATGAAAATTAAGTTATGTTTATTGAGATTAAATTTTTGTTTATTTTTAATGTTTTATTACAAATGTTAGGTTTATTGTTAATAAGTTGCATTGGCAAGAGAAAGTTGTGTGAGTGTTTCACACCAGATTTTTAATTACCGAACTACCTTGAGGCGGATGGATATAAAAATAAAAAATGCCAGCCTGAACACACGCACATATTTTAATGAGCCCGATACGACGACGTTGAAATGATTCGCAAAAGCCCGGAACCGAATTATGAATAAACCTGTCCATGATTACAACGAAATAATTTGAAACGGTTGACCACGAATCAATGGGGTCAGAAAGAGATGAAAATACACGGGATTAATGTAATAGAAAAAGAGGGGGTGATGTATCGGACGAAGGAAGATTCAATAAAGTATGGCTGGTCTGATGGTTAGTTCCTGGTAAAAATCGTGACTCCATTCAACACACGTTCCTTGTTGAATCAGTTGAGAAGTAATATCCTCGGTTTAGAAAGTTACTTTTACTACTACTACTACTACAGTATAATCTTATCGTGAATGAAACAAAATTACAGACAATTTAATTCTACAGTTTAACTTTACCATAAATTACAGTTTGTAATTTGGTGAACTAAGTTATTTATTTCATTATACAGTCGAAACTCGATATAACTAACTTCGATATTACAAAAAACCACAATTTTACCAATTTTTTTTATACTGGATTGTAAACTACCAGTAAATGTACCTTTATTTAACGAATCCAAAATAGCGAATTACTGCAAATAATTCCTATACAATAATGTTTTACGAAAAATTTTAAAAATTCCCATTTTAAAAATATAGTAGTTGTATTTTGGATTTCTCTGTGGGCTTTGAGGTAGATTTTCATGATTTCCGAACATAAATTGTAACTATTTACAAACGATGAAGTTCCTGGCAGTATTTTTGAATATTTAAATAAATCCGAAGCTAATTTTGAATGTAATGCATACAAACACAAAAACAACGGTAAATTTTTTGCTTTTTCTGATTAAATATTATGATAATATCGAAAAGGAAAGTGTGTTCGAGAGGTTTCTAGGGGAGGGGGGACCAAGAAATTCATAAAATGTTAAATAGTAAATAATAGAGTGACAAAGTAACAATAGAGTTAGTTATAAAAGAATATTTATAAAGGGCCGTGTATAGTAAAGTAGGGTGTTTGTTGTACAACTATTTGTGAAAGAGTCGGTTGGTTACCTATTTAGAACTTAACTCTACCCTTTCCGTCTCCCCTGAAATCATAAACTAACCCCTACCTTAAATTATACCTTTAGTCCACGTTCAGTAAAATGCATGCCTTCCCCTCACCAAGATAATAGGCCTCCCACAAAACTGAAAAAAGGCCACTGAAAAATAAAATAAAAGAGCCGCTCTTAAACCCACTTGTCCCTTAATTTAAATTTTCCACAAATAACTTCTAAAAATAAATTACCTCCTTTCAAGTCCCAGTTCCAATGTCCCACGAACCAGAATCCTATTTCCTATTTAAACTATAAAATTCCCCCTAAATTTCTTGAGGTTGCAATTATTCTGTTATATTGTTCCCCGAGCGACCAGGTGTTCCTTAACACGATGTCGCCATCATAGGGCTTCTTAGCCCTCTCAACCAGGATTCAGGATTCACCTATTTAGATAATTGGCCTTTTTGTGTAACACCTTTTATTCAATTGTAACTTGTTTACACTAGTTAACATTTTTCCAGAGCCATAAAAAAGATTTTTGTATTTTATTATTGCATCGAATCTTTCTATCTTTCCAGAAATCTCTCTCTCCTCACCTACATAAAGAGAGCCCCAAATGGGGTCGGAGAGTCAGTAATCGCCTACGTTACAACAGGTCAAGGAAATTAAAAGATCTACAGGTTAATTTTCATTTTGGGTGTTTCACTCATGATTAAAAATAGGTTATGTTTTTTGAGATTAGTTTTTTGTTTATTTCTAATGTTTTATTGCTAATATTAGGTTATATTGTTCATTATTTGCATTGGCAAGAGAAAGTTCTGTGAGTGTTTCGCACCAGATTTTTATTATTATTGTGTTGTATTTTTCCCTCCAACGATCTAGCAATAGCATACCACCATACATCATCAATGATCAATGGAATGAAGTAATTACAACTTAGATCGGATCCAAGTTGAAACCTTCCAATCCTTATTACGAATGAATGAACTTTTCAATAATAAAAATAATAATAAAAATAATAAAAGTGAGTGAATGTTATAATAATGTCTGTAAAAGAATGACCTACTTTCCAATAAGTAGACGTGCACGAACGCACGCGCACGCACAGCCTACAATTACTCATAGGTACCTGTAGTCTACCAGTGTGTATTATTTATTACACGATTCTAATCTCATTGCTGGCAGCTCTTCGTCAAATATTTTTCGTTTCAGCAAAAATTTACTTTTATTTTTCTTTATTCATCATCTGACTGACTCACTTTCTAAATTCAATTTATTAAAAATCAAATTTAGAGGGCCCGCTTCGTGACGCGGTGCATTAGTTCTATATTGAACCCTGATATGCAAAGCGGAATTATCCTAGATGTGGAAAATTATACGTTACGGATGCGTGTATCCGAAATCCGTTAATCAAAAACATAATAAACAAATCTGATGTAAAACGCTTAAAAGACTTTCTTTTGTCAATTTAGATAATGAAAAATGTATGTATAGCCTAATTTTTTAAAAAATTTATTTATTTAAAGTCGCATCAACTGCTTGGTCATTAGCGAATGCGGTGGATTATTTAACATTAACTGTGGGATTTGATACGTGAAAATTTCCAGACCCTGGCCGGGAATCGAACCCGGGACCTCATGGGCGGATTTACGGGGGTGCTAGCGGATGCACCGCACGCCCAGATTGTTGAATTTAGTATCCAAATACCTCATACCTGCCGGTGAACTCGCACACCCAGATACCAAGACCTAAATCCGCCCATGCGGGACCTCCGCATGAATGCGGTAACCACTACGCTACGGAGGCGGCCGTACCTAATTTTAATCATGAGTAAAAGACACTACATGAAAATCAACCTCTACTGGAATGATCTTAATGAGCAAAATATAGAAAAAAACTAATGGCCGCTAAGCTAAGCTCCGTACAATAAAATACTTGAAATATAAGTTGTAAGGTCTTTTAAAATCCCACAGGGTTGGTCTAGAGGTAAAGTCGTCGCCACGAATCAGCTGTTTAACAGCCGAAAATCGGTCGGCCTGGGTCTGCAGAAGACTACACCTCATTTACACGTCATACACATCCTCATCTTATTGGGTCATGGGATTGCGTATTGTTCTGAATTAAACTGATTGCAACGCACACACACATTAGGAATAATTTCCTCCTAATTGAATTACATTAGCACATTAAGGATAAAAAAATCATAATAAGAAAAAACATTGGCAAGAGAGATTCGTGCTAGTGTTTCAAAACGGTTTTTGTGAAAAATATAAACACTTACCATCCCAGAGGTATTTCTATCCGGATCTTCCGCATACTTAAAATGATAGTACAATAAATACAGTAGTTGAGGGAGTTGACTTGATAAAACTGTTATACACAACGGGTAACACAAACCATAAAATGTTGATAAACTTACTCCTTAAAACTATATACAAGATGAAGTCGTAAAGTATAAAATAAATTGTTGAAATACCGAGTGGAATGACCTTAACTGTACTTTCAATTTTAAACAAACACCATAAAATTATTATTATTGACGTTAAGTAACATTTAATTCCCACGGTTGTCATAATTTATAGGCCTACAACATAATGTTGGCACATTTAAATGTAAATAATATTGTGAAAAAAAAACATTAAATATATTTTTAGTAGAAATTAATTCAGATTTTTTTCGACCTGATATTTATTTAAGGAATTTTTATTTGACTGTAATAATTACGTAAAAGGTGATATAATTTGAAATGTATTTAAAATTTAGAATGTGGGTGCTTAAATTTTAAGTTGCATAATAAATGTGTGTTGACGATTGCTTAGAGAGATGCGGGCTGCGGGAATGTTTCTACATTAATCACGTAACTTTGGGTCATTTGTCTCTGTATATTTAGTGGTCGAATTCAGTGGTGGATTTTAACTTTCTCAAACGCTATGTGTAGGATAAGTTCAGATATTATTTCAACTGATTTTCATGTTACAGTATATTGCCTCCTGAAACCAAAAAAGTAATTTTAAGAAGAGTTTTTCGTGGTATTATATGTGTTAGCCATAATAAGCAGGTGGAGTGTTAACCCTTTCAATACCAAATTTTTTAACTATGCACAAACAAATATGTGTACATTGTTTCATACACTTTACTGACATTTAAGTGAAATAAAATCACTTTTAGACCTTCAGCCTTTTTGATGGCGTGACAAAAAAGTGTGACACATACGTCACATTGGGCTTGATGGTATCACAGTTCCCAACAATATGAATAAGTAAAATCATGCGCAAGCTTCCCAAACAATATTCGCTTGCTTAGATTTGTAGCAAATAAACTAAATATGATTTAATTTTGCCCATAACAGACAGGTGGAGTGTCAAATTTTTTACACTCAATCTGTTAGTTGCAGGGCTAAAATAAATAGTTCTGTTTCTTGTCCCATGGTCAGCCAATTAAATGACTAAATCATTTAAGAACAGAAGAGGTAGAGGTGTAAAAGACACTAATCAGAGTTATTTCCTCTGAAAGTAATGAATTTCATTATACAGTTGGACCCTGTGGTGAATGAAGTGAAGGTGTTATTTGCAGAGTGGAAGATATGTGCTTTTCAGAGGGCCCGGCATGCTGATAAGCATACTTTTCCACTCAGTGAGTTGTGGCAATGGTAAACCACCTCACTCCTCGTTTTACTTAGTAAAACCTCTACAGGTTCAAACCAGCTTTTTGGCTGATGACCTAAACAACAACAACATGATTTTAATATCAAAGCATTATTTGAGACTTAAAAAAATGTTACAATTCAAAAATATTGGTAAAATGGACAAAATCACTATTTACAGCCTAAATATATACTTGTATGTACATTAAACACACTCGAAGAAATGCGACACAAGATGACTTCCAGCACTGTTTCCAACAATGGAAAATTCATATAGAGCGTTGTAGGGATAGAGAAGGAGTGTGTGTGTATTGAAGGTGACAATAAGTGATTATGTATAAAATTAAAATTAAATTTTTTACAACGTCAATCTCGTTATTTAATAGCCACACCTCGTATAGTGATAAAATTGGTTTGGTTTGTCTAGAGTTAGTTTAATGTATTTTCTAGTTGTTTGAGTAGAGGAGAGATCTGAAGACGTAACTTTTAACGGAGAAAGTATAAAATGCATATTAAGTTTTCATAATCTGGATGATTTTACTTTTTATAGCCTATCTTATGTTGTATAGGCGTGGTACGAGTAAAAAGCCAAGTAATAAGGTAGACTTGTTTCTTTTTTTATTGTTTATCTTTCCAAACGGTTAATCAGTAAACAGACGTCTAAGCCTGCTAATGCTCGTTTAAGTAATTTGTATTTATTTACATATTTCATTTATTATCGGCTTTTATGTTTGTACTACAACACTGGAAGAGTCAGCCTGCCGCCTTACAATCGCTTTTGCTTCGTTAATTAAATAGACCACGCCTTGTCTTACTTTTACCCCTTATCTAACAAAAAAAAAAGAACAAACTTATAAAAAATATCTTTCTCTTTTTACTTTCTCTGTCTGTTGTTGTTTAGGTCATCCGTTGAAAGTCTGGTTTCAACCTCTAGACCAGCGGTTTCCAACCTTTTTTTCTCCCGTACCCCTTGGTGAATCTTTAACTAAAATTGTCCAAAAATGTAACATCACTGTAACTACAGTCTAGCCCTTCTTACCCAGTGTGGCATAGAAGTCACATTGGAGTAAAATAACAGACATAAAAACTTAGCGACTACTTTTGATTAAAGAGCGCTGGATGTGCAGTGTAATAATTTTCTGTACCCTAGCCAGGAATCGAACCTAAGACCTCCGCATTGCAGTGTAAGATGCTGACCACTACGCCACGGACGCGACCATTAGTTTATTTTTAAAGTTAATTTTAGTTTTAAATATTCGTGTTCATTTACTAAAATAAAGTAGCATTTCTTCGAGTATGTTGAATGTAGACACAAGTATATTTTTTAGGCAGTAAATACTGATTTTGTCCAATTTACCTACATTTTTGAATTGTAACATTTTTTAAGTCTTAATAATGCTTTGATATTAAAATCATATTTAGTTATTTTGCTACAAATCTAAGCAAGAGAATATTGTTTAGGAAGCCGGCACATGATTTCACTTATTTATATTGTTGGGAACTTTGATACCATCAAGCTCAATGTGACGTATGTGTCACACGTTTTTGTCACGCCATCAAAAAGGCTGAAGGTCTAAAAGTGATTTTATTTCACTTAAATGTCAGTAAAGTGTATGAAACAATGTACACATATTTGTTTGTCTTCTTCTTCTTCTTCTTCTTTCTCTCTCCCCATGTGCCTTACAGCGTCGGGGTAGTCTCGGACAACTTCCTCCATTGTACTCTATCCGCCGCCAATCGTCTCATTTGCCCCAGGGCCATGCCTCTTTCCTCTCCCAATCTTCGTATGTGCTCATCATATGAGTATCGTGGACGTCCTCTTTTCCTACTCCCGCCAACGATTACGTTTGCATACTGCTTGGCTTTCCTTTCGTCATCCATTCTTTGTATGTGACCCCACCATCCCAATTGTTTTCTATCTATTACTTCCTTCACATCCTTCATTCCTATTTCCTCCCTGATTCTTTCACTTCTTACTCTATCTCTCAATGTCTTCCCAGCTGTCCTTCTATGGCACTTCATTGCAACTGCCCTGATTCTGCTCATTTGTTGTTGCTTCAAGGGCCAGCTTTCTGCACCATACAGGACTATTGGTTCAATAATACTTTTATAGACCCTGTTTTTTACTGTGGCACCCACTTCTTTTTTTCCAAAAATACAATTTCTGGTTGCATAGAAGGCCCGACTAGCTTTAGAAATTCTATTTCTTAGTTCATCATCTATTTTCCCATCGTCACTTACTACTGTACCCAGATACTCATATGACCTCACCTGTTCCATTACCTGTCCTTCCACATCTATCCTAATTCTTTCACCTTCCAAACCATCAACCACCATCACTTTACTCTTATTGATATTCAGTGTCATGCCTTTCCTTTTAATCTCTTCATTCCATTCAATTACTGCAGTTTGAAGCTTTCTTTCAGAGTCAGCAATAAGAACTATGTCATCTGCAAATAACAAAGCCTGAGCAAATATGGGCCTCAAGTTCCAACGTCCCACCATCATTCTGTCAGTTCTTCTTTTGCAGATTTTATTAATTTCGTCCATTATCATCACAAAAAGTAGTGGACTCAAACTGTCTCCCTGCTTAATTCCTTTTTCCATTTGTAGCGGTCTTGAAATCCTTCCACACGTTCTGATCACTGCAGTCACATTAGTAAAAACACTTTTTATTGCTCGCTGTAATTTTGGTGATACGTTTTTGGCAACCAGCGTCTCCCATACAACACATTTTGGGACCGTATCGAAAGCTGCTTTGAGGTCCAAGAATGCCAGATAAACCCGTTTTCCCTTTTCTATAGACTTCGAACAGATTGATCTCAGCGAGAAAATATGGTCTTGAGTTTGTCTGCCTGGTCTGAAGGCACATTGTTCCTCCTCAAACTGGTCCTCCACCACCGCACGAAGTCTTTTCTCTAGAATTCGGGTATAAATTTTCAGTACAACCGATGACAAACACACTGCGCGATAGTTTTCACAATCAGTTGAGTTACCTTTTTTATACAGTGGAATAATGATATTCCGTTCCCATTCTTCTGGAATCTTTTCCTGTTTCCAGACTTCCTGCAATAATTTTGTTAGGCTATTCACTATGCATTCACCTCCTTTCTTCAGGTATTCAGCATGTATTTCATCTATTCCTGCCGCTTTCCCTACCTTCATTTTTCGAATTGCATCCCTAACCTCCTCCTTTGTTATATCAGAATTCATTTGATAGTCCACATTTGCATCATTGACCACATCTACAGTGATAGCTTCCTCAAACCTATCCTCTTTGAACTTATCTTCAAAAAACTTTTTCCAGGTTTCAAGTACATCTTGAGTAGCCGTCATCAGTTTCCCTTCTTTATTCTTTATTGAGTTCACTTGTTTTCCAAACTTTCCACGTATACTTTTGCAAATTGTCCAGAACTTTTTTACATTATTTTTGAAATTTCTATCGATTTCATTTCCAAATTCCTCCCAAGCCTTCACCTTCGACTCTTTCACTATTTTTTTTGCTTGGTTTCTGCACTCAATATATTTCCGCCAATCTTCATTTCTTCCCGATCTAATGTATCTTCTATATGCATTCTTTTTGTCTTTGACTTTCTGTTTCACTTCTTCTGTCCACCATTTTGTTCTCCTCTTGAATTGACCCACTTTTCTTTTCCCACATACCTTATTTGCTACTTTTAATAAGGTTTCCTTTATGTTTTTCCACTGAACCTCAATATTTGTGGACAGAGCTTCATCTGTCATTTGAGCTTCAGCTAGAGTCAATTCTCTCTCCACTTCAGCCTGAAATGCATTCTGTTTATCAATATTTTCCAATTCCTCTACTTTAATCCTTTGATAGACTTTCTGCTTCATTGTGGTTTTTCTCTGAAAACTGGTGTCTGCAACAAGAAGTTTGTGATCTGTATCGATCTCTGCACCTCTTATAACCTTCACATCCTTTACTGCATATCTCATAGTATATGGGTACAGAAAGTAGTCAATAATACTTTGAGTATCTCTGCCTTCAGCCACGAAAGTGACTTTGTGTATGGTTTTATGGATGAACCACGTATTTCCAATCAGCAGCCGGTGACCAATACAGAACTCCAACAGACGTGTTCCATTATCATTCCGCACTGACTCCCCGGCATGTTTTCCCATACAACCATGCCATCTTGTTTCATCATTTCCTATTCTTCCATTAAAATCACCCATTATAAATGCTTTTCGACCTGTCTCTACCTCTGCCATTGTTCTACATAGATCTTCCCAAAAACAATCTTTTTCTCTAATATCTGCATCATCAGTTGGGCCATAGACCTGAATAATGGAAATATTTTCTGACAGTTCTAGATCAATTCTTATAATCCTGGGACTCCTGGCTTCCCATCCACTTACCAATTTATTAGTGTTCTCGTCCAGTATGACACCAACTCCTCCTTTTAACCGTCCTGCATCAGTCGTTCCTGAATATCTGAGCACATATCCATCATCCAATTGTCTCTCTCCACATCCTCTTTTCCGAATCTCACTAACTCCTAGAACACTCATTTTATACCTTTTCATCTCCTCTACTATTTCCCTTTCCTTTCCAGTCAAAGTGCGTACATTCCAATTTCCAAATCGTAAATTAGGTTTGTCCAGTCTTTTATTCCGAAAATTCCTGTCCTGTCCGAGGCTATTTATGTGACTTTGAATCCGCTTTCTCAACGTGTGGGTGATTGGCCCAACGACGTCGTTTTTGGAGTACTTCTTCGTCTGGCTCCTACCCTTTGACCTGTCCGGCTTGGGAGGCCCTGCTGGTAGTTACACTACCGCCGGCATAGCTCTCCGGGTCTTGGGAGCACGCAAGCCCCTCCACCATCTACAAGGTCCTGTACTCCCTAGGAGGGGTATTTGTTTGTGCATAGTTAAAAAAAATTTGGGATTGAATGGGTTAGTTTGCTCCTAATGTAAACAAATAATGACGTCACTGAGCATGCGCATTATATAAAAGTGAGTGCACGCTGATTAAAAAGTAACAACAAAATACTTTCAAAAGTATTTAAATACAAAATACATTTAAAAGTATTTTTCTAAATGAAATTGTTAGGCCTACATCATATCATGACTGATGTTTTTAGTACTTTAAGTACTTATAATTCAAAATATAGTTAACTTAATAGGAATACGACATCCATGAAGTCGCTGACTCTAGCGTACACACTGTAGTAGCTGGGTTTGGTTTGTTGACAGTAGCAGCAAACTAAGAACAGCTCAACTGTACAATAATTCGTTAAGTAGGGACTATCTAATCACTAGCTAATCTCTAATCAATTTGCATATTTTCATATGTGTTTTATTTATTTCGAAATATTTTGCATAATGTAAATTTATTTTTTTATAATCATAACTTTGATGGTTGGGATTCAATTAACCATACTCTCTCAGGAATGGTCAACCTGAGTCTGTACAAGACTACACAGTCTCATTAACACGTCATACACATCATCCTCATCTGATTGGGTGATGGGGTTGCTTATTGTTCTCAATTGAACAGATTCCAACGTACACACATAAGGGATTAAAAAAAAATAATCATAATGGTATTTTTCTGTGAGTATACGTTGGTTAGTTTTTAAATACTGCAAAATATAACTCACGTTTGTACGTTTTATTATGTGTTCAAATTAAGATATAAATTTAAACCAAGAAAAATGAAAGTTAACACAAGCATTTAAGATAGATATTTTATTGAAAACTGAACATTACTTGTATGGTCTTAATTTTACATCAAAATACTAATGACAGAGTTATAATAATTATAGTTTTTCTAATCTAAGACAAGACAGATTAGTTTTAAACTTTGAAAAAAAAACTCACATCGAATACAAATATTTTTTAAAATTTGTAAATAAAAAAATCTAACATGAAAATTGTGATGTATTGAAACTAAATTATTAGTCCAGGAAACGTCTTCAGAACTCTTTTTTTAGTGTGACCCTTGAGGCTGTTTTATTGCACTTAATTGTTTGAAATCAGGTTCAAATGTAGACAAATAAAGCGTTAGATCTGGGCTTGCATTAAGCTTGTCAGTACAATAACCCCACCAAGTTACTCAGAAAAACAACGTCCGCCACTGCCCTCTATTTTCGGCGTACCCCTAACTGGTTCGCCGCGTACCCCGGGTTGGGAACCGCTGCTCTAGACTATCAAATAGGGTAAGTAGTCCTGGGGGGATGCTCTGCTCTCGTAGGAAAATTCTTTTTTTTAATATTGCCACCTTAATATGAATTTAAGCGTAAAATTATAGGCCTATTAAATAAGAGTTGTAGAACTTTTATTTTAAGCGTTTTTTACTTTCTCTTGCTTCAATGAATATATAGGAATAAAAGTACTACGTATTGTTTCCATATCGATTTTTTGAAATCGAGTTTTCACCGGTTATACGCGTTTTCAGATTTCTTGAACACAAAAAACATGATTTTAGCAATTGGTCTGTGTGTGAGTGTGTGTGTGTGTGTGTTAATAAAATATCTCAAAAACGGAACATCGTACGAACTTCAAACTTGAAACTTAAGTTAGATACCACTAGAGAATCCGACACAAACATTTTCATCAAAACCGGTCAACCGGAAGTAGTAGTTTACTCGTACAATTTTTAATTTTTTCCGATTTTTTTAAAAATCGCCTTATTTACTACGTTTTGTATGCTCTACAAGATAACGTTGACGCCATGTCTGCTAAAATTTTTGAGGAGGCTGTGCTTTCGTAGAAAAAATATGCATTTAAGGGATAAAGCGCATATAATTAAAGTTGTAGGAAATTTAAAATCTTGCAACTTTTATTTCTAAACATTTCATTGTATAACGCTTATTTTAGCGGTAATTGGTGATTTCCCGTATTTTTAGGTCCTACCGAAGTTGATTTTCATTTTCAATTGTTTACTCATGATTAAACACAGGTTATATTGTTCATTATTTACACTGTCAAGAGAAAGTCGTGTGAGCGTTTCAAACCAGACTTTTTTCATTGACGCTATTAGCTTATAATTTTTACCAAAGAAGCTATTTCTGCCCAAAACAGACAGGTGGAGTGTTATATTTTACAATAAATCTGTTAGTTCCAGGACTATAAAAAATAGTTCTGTTTGTTATCAAATGATCAGCCGATTAAATGACTGAAGCATTTAAGAACAGAAGAGGTAGAGGTGTACTGTGACACAAATCAGAGTTATCTCCTCTGTGAGTAATGAATTTCATTATACAGCCAAAGCCTGTGGTGAATGAAATGAAGGTGTCATTTGCAGGGTGAAAATTATGTGCTTTTCAGAGGTACTGGTATGCTGATATGCATACTTTTCAACTCAGTAAGGAAGGCAACAGTAAACCACTTCACTCCTCTACTGCTTAGTAAAAACCGCTAGAGATTCAAACCAGCCTACCGGCTGATCACTTGAACAAACAACGCTATTTATGACGTTTACACGTGGAGACATTTTATGGTTCCTGAAAATCGGTTTATTTAGTTGATAATTTGATTGAGTGCCCGTAACAGACATGTGGAGTGTCAAATTATTTACACTCAATCTGTTCATTGCCAGGGTAAAATAAATAGTTCTGTTTCCTTATCACATGGTCAGCCAATTAAATGACTGAATCATTTGAGAAAAGAAGAGGTAGTGGTGTACTGTGACACTAATCAGAGTTATCTTCTCTGAAAGAAATAATTTCATTATACAGTTGGACCCTGTGGTGATTGAAGTGAAGGTGTCGTTTGCAGAGTGGAAAATTTGTGCTTTTCAGAGGGCCCGGCATGCTGATAAGCGTACTTTTCCACTCAGTGAGTTGTGGCAATGGTAAACCACCTCACTCCTTGTTTTTACTTAGTAAAACTTCTAGAGGTTCAAACCAGCCTTTCGGCTGATCACCTAAACAACAACAATTTGATTGACTAATGGTAGCAGCGGTGAAATTAGTGTTCACAAGAAATTCAGTGCGATTTGTCGTCGCAAAATGTTTATTGCTTTTGGTTGGTTAAGTAAACAGACCACGCCTTTTCATACTTTTACCTTCTTATCTGAACTGAAAGAACTTGTCGACTTGTTTCACTTTTTCTTTTGCATTTAAGTTTCTGTTGTTGAAATTAACTTAACAGTACTTACTACTTACTTTTACGTACTTAAAAATATGGAGTGATACTTTGCAACTTTCTCACTATAAGTTTATAGTGTTGTTATTGTTGACGTCATCAACGAGAGGCTGGTTTATAAAAACACCCTCGAGAGGTTTTACTAAATAACGTAGAACGGATTTATTGATTCAAATTTAAAAATCTGGTGTGAAACACTCACACAACTTTCTCTTGCCAATACAAATAATGACCAATATAACCTAGCATTAGTAATACAACATTAAAAATAAACAAAAAACTAACCTCAAAAACATAACCTTATTTTAATCTTGACGCAAAATAAAAATCAACCTCAGTTTGGCTTAAAGTAAGGAAAATCTTTCTTTTACGCTAAACTGGGCTCTGTAGAGAAAAATGCTCTAAATAAAAGTCGTAGATCTTTTAATTTCCTATAAATTTTATTATAAAAAAAAGAAAATCAAAAAACATTTTTGTCGTAAATTGCATACTAATTCTAAATTCGTAAAAAGAGAATCGATTTTTCACACGTTTTTGTAAGAAAAAAACAGAAAATCGCTAATTACCGCTAAACTAAGCGTTATACAAAAAAATGTTTGGAATAAAAGTTGCAGGATTTTAAATTCTCTACATTTTTGGTTATATAAATTCTTTCGCTAAAATGCATATTAAAGCCGTAATCTTAAAAAAACAATTTCTTTAAGTGAAAACAGCCTCACCAAGAATTTCAGCAAACATGGCGCCTACCCTATCTTGAAGAGCATAAAAAAATTAGTAGGCTAAATTAGGCGATTTTAAAAAAAATCGTACGACAGTTTTTGAGAAATCGCAAAAAAGAGAAAAATAACACGAATAAACTACTACTTCCGGTTGACCGATTTTGATAAAAATGTTCGTGTCGGGTCCGGTAGTGGTATGCAACTTACGTTTCAAGTTCTTATGGTGTTCCGTTCTTGAGATATTCTGTTCACACACACGCGCGCGCGCGCACACACACACAGACCAATCGCTAAAATCTTGTTTTTTGGGTTCAGGGGGTCTGAAAACGTGTAAATCCGGTGAAAACTCGATTTCTTAAAATCGACATGAAAACAATATTTTCCTTCCTATATATTCATATAGGCAAGAGAGAGTAAAAATATTGAGTGATACTTTGCAACTTTTTCACTATAAGTTTATAGTGTTGTTATTGTTGACGTCATCAACGAGAGGCTGGTTTATAAAAACACCCTCGAGAGGTTTTACTAAATAACGTAGAACGGATTTATTGATTCAAATTTAAAAAAATATTTCGAACCGGCCTTGTCAGTCATTCGGTTCTGGGGGTTGAGAAGAAAGTATATAACCAGTGAAAAATTTATTTTGAAAAATCTACATGAAAACAATACTTTCCTTCTTTACATATCCATGCATCAGGCTATAATTCAAGAAAAGTAAAAATCTGGTGTGAAACATTCACACAAATTTCTCTTGCCAATGCAAATATATAACAATATAACCTAACATTATTATAGTAATAAAACATTAAAAAAATGAATATCAACCTCAGTTTGGCTTAAAAATACGGAAAATCACTCTTTCACGCTAAACTAGGCTCTGTAGAGAAAAATGCTATAAATAAAAGTCGTAGATCTTTTAATTTCCTATAAATTTGATTATATACACTTTTGTCGTTAAATACATATTAAGACCGAAATCTTTAAAAAAAATACCTACCAGGTTATTAACTTGGTCGGATTCATTTTTTTTAAATCCCTAATGTATGTACGTTACAATCTGTTCAATTGAGAACAATAAGCAACCCAATGACCCAATGAGATGAGGATGATATGTATAACGTGTAAATGAGGTGTAGTCTTGTGCAGACTCAGGTCGACCATTCCTGAGAAAGTAGGGTTAATTGATCCCCAAACAGCAAAGTACACCGGTAACAACTGTCTAGCATTCAAATCCGTAAAAACGTAACTACTTTTTCTAGGATTTGAACCAGGAACCTTCGTCTCCGAAAATCAGCTGTTAAGTTAAACAACTGATTTTGGCGACGACTTAACCTCATAATATTTAACTTACCATTTTATATCAAAACATGTAAATAAATGAATGTAATAAATAGAAACGAATAATGTTAAATACGGAAAGTTTGAAAACGAATGTTTTTTTTTAAGAGTAATAGAACAATTGTTCTCCCAGCATTCAATATACCTCACCTGTACCCTTCAACCCGCAACTACACGGAGCTGTGACTCGAACAGTACAGTGAACGAATGCTGAGAATGTGGGCCATAAAAATATCTTCCAGTAACGTCTAAAGTCATATCAACTGGTCTAAAATTGACCCTACACGAAGAAAAACTGCTTGAAAATTAGCGAGCAATTTAGTCCGGCTTACCGAAATATATTGAACAAGACAAGCCTACTAGAAAACAAAAGGGTTACATAAAATGATACGATAAGGTTAACATGTGCTTTGATCATGTTCAGGCCATGTGGCAAACAAACACAGGTGTTTTCATTTCTATACAAAATAAATACAAACATACAGTTAACTGAACAAAAATTCAAGTTAAATTACAGCCAACATATTGGGTGGAATAAATAAAGAATAAACTATATTATAACATCCACTCACGTTCTACGATGTAGCCTACATTTACAATATTATATATAAACGAGTTGAATAAACAAAAACTATCTTACCAGAGAGTTTTACTCCGAAGTAATAAACTTTTTACCAATATTAAATAATATTTCTAATAGCATTTAAAAAAAGTATTCTAAGTTTTTTTTTTTTTTTTATTGACATTCTGCAAAATTACAATCTATTCAATCATGAACAATAAGTAATTACGATAAGTAGAAAGAAACAGTTATTCACATCAGCAATCCAGTGATTACTGTTGTAGCCACTAACTTAAATGTATACTATCATTAACAATAATATTAGAAATGTTAACAATGATATTAATCTTAGTAAACAAGAACATTTATACTCACGTACATCAACAAACACGCACGCACACACACACACACACTCACGCAACCACTCTTAATACGTACATTTTACATGTTTTACACACTAAATCTATGTACAAGGTCTAAAACGTTAAATCTTTTCAGTCTCACAAAATTATTTACACTATTGTCTAATAAGTTCACTGATAAATAATTTGGATGGACCTCAAGCCGTCTTTGATACCGAACACTGAAGTTTTTAATTTCTTGTTGAATAGAATTCATCTTTAAATCTTTGTATATGTATTTATTAGAAATATACCAAGGTATATTGAGTAACTGCCGCAACGTTTTTGTCTGAAATCGCTCTATTATATTTAAATTGGTTCTCTTCGCAGATCCCCAGAGCTGAATGCCGTATGTCCATACGGGCTTCAAAATCGTTTTATACATGAGAATTTTATTGGAAGTGGACAATTTCGATTTACGGCCAAGCAGCCAGTACATTTTTTTAACTTTCAAATCTAGCTGTTTTCGTTTTGTGGAAATATGTTTCCTCCATCACAAACGACGATCAAGATAGAGCCCTAAATATTTAACTTCATCAACCCTAGGAATAAGTTGATGGTTTAGCGTTACTGGAGCACCTAAACCTTTCCGAAGAGCAAAAGTTACAAAAGAAGATTTCCCCTCGTTAACTTTCATTCGCCATTTTTGCAACCAAACCTCAAACAAGTCTAGATAATTTTGTATTAGTCGTGACGCAACGTTAGGATCATCGTGAACTGCTAGGACGGCTGTATCGTCTGCAAACATTGCAAGTGTTATTCCATCATTTGGTGGTAAATCAGACGTATACAAAAGATATAGAACAGGTCCAAGGACACTTCCTTGAGGAACCCCAGAAGAAACAGGGAATAGATCTGTACACTCACCTTCTAACTTAACTTGGAAGTACCTACCCAGTAAGTACGACCTTATCACTGAGTAAAACGGATGTGGTAGGTGGAGTTTGAGTTTAGATAAAAGTCCAGTATGCCAAACTTTGTCAAACGCCTGAACAATATCAAGGAAGACAGCAGAGCAATATTGGCGATTTTCAAATGCATTATTAATGTTCTCAACAACTCTATGTACCTGATCGATCGTCGAGTGTTTTTCTCTAAACCCATATTGATAATCAGGAAGAAGCTCTTCCAAATACGGTTTTAATCTTTTGAAAAACAATTTTTCAAATACTTTTGAAAGCACCGGTAGAAGACTTATGGGTCGGTATGAAGCCGCATCACTAGGGTCTTTGCCTGGTTTCAGCACCATAACTATTTGTCCAACTTTCCAGAGAGTCGGGAAGTAGCCAGTTCTAATGATGGCGTTAAAAACAAGTTTAATAAGTAAAAATGCTTTACTTGGTAGCTCTTTTAAAATGTTTCCAGTTATCAAATCGTAACCAGGAGATTTTCTATTATTGAAATCACGGCATATAGTAGTTTCAATTTCAGCAACATCGAAATTTTTTATTGGCAACGACATTTGGAATGGTGTATCAAGAGAGTCAAAAATATCTTGCTCATCAAAAACAGCAGGAAACGGCCGGAAGACATTAGTAAGATGTTTAGCAAATACATCCGCTTTTTCTGCACTACTCCGTGCCCAACATCCGATAGCGTTACGTAAGGGCGAAATGACATTTGTCGGGCGTTTAAATGTTTTGGTCGCTTTCCACAGCGAAAAGTTTGTCTCTTCCGTTGGTGATAAACCTTCAAGATACTGTTGAAAATTATTGTTTTTGAAATTATGTATTAATCTTTTTAGTTCTTGTGATGCTTGGTTAAATCTCCTTTTATCCTCAGGGTACCTTGTATTATGCCAAATCCTTCTTAGGCGGCGGCGTTGCGTTATTTTCTCCCGGATGTCGAGAGGATATTGATTGTTAGAAGGTGGAACCAGCTGTGGTATGGGTGTTGCTTCCCATGCCGAAGATTGAATGGCCTTGGTCAAACTGTTCACGGTTTCATCGATGTCCTGTTCATACTGTAAACGTACATTTAAATCAATTTTTGACTCAACCCGCTCTCTAAAATACTCCCGATCAGTCTTATTCGTAAATAGCTTCGGACAAACCTCTTTCAGGATTACATGCATGCTAACTGTTAAAATAACCGGAGTATGATCTGAAGATAAATCGCAACACGATTCAATATATGTGTAGTTATGCGCAATGCCTTTTGTGACAAAAAAGTCCAATAAATCTGGTAGTTTATTTATGTCGGCGGGCCAATATGTCGGATTGCCAGACGAAAGGGAGTGGAGATTATTTTTAACAACTGAACTGAAAAGCCTCCGACCTCTCGGTGATGTTAGGCGTGAACCCCAATGCTGATGTTTTGCATTCCAATCCCCTCCTGAAATGAAACGGTTACCTAACATCTCAAAATAGCCGGTAAATTGTTCTTCCGTTACAGAATGCCGAGGTGGACAGTAAATTGCAGACAGCACCAGAGGAAAATTTAAATCTTCTATTACAATGTTAGTGGCTTGGATGTAGTCCTTAACATATTTATTGATTTCATAATGCTTGACTGTATTTTTAATTATAACGGCAGTTCCACCGTGGCCATTTCCTGATGGGTGGTTCGTTGAGTAAATACAATATCCAAAAATTTTTACATGTGATCTATCAGTAAATCTTGTTTCAGAAACCAACATTATATCGATTTTCTGTGATTTTAAAAAGAGTTCAAGTTCAGGTATCCTACCAAAGCCGTTTGCGTTCCATGTGGAAATACGGAATGAATGATTCATTTATTTGAAACCTTACTCATGAAGAGATCAATAACCCGATCCATCATGCGTTCTACCATTCTCTCAACCCGGAGGAGCATTTGATCAAGAAGTGTAATCAGTGTCCTTGAATTAATGTCTTCATTTAATCCTTGGGTATGAGCCGACTGAGAGTTTACTCGAGCTTTTTGAGCATAGGTAACCTCCGGCGTTCTAACCTGATCATAGTTAACCGTCGTTTTCGTGCCATCATTTTTTAAACCAGAATTCTGATGTTGAGCACAATTATCACCAGAGCGTCGTAAAGGTTCATGGATTTTTTGTTTAAATTGCTGATAAACTTTGCAGCCTTTATAGCTTGCAGGATGAGACTCCCCACAATTTGCACATAACGCAACAACTGTAGACGGCTTTCTGCAGGCATCAGTGGGATGATCCTCACCACATTTTACACAACGGCTTGGCCGGTTACAGAAATTTTTTGTGTGCCCAAATCGTTGGCACCTTTTACATTGCACCACTTCCCGTTTTTTATATGGCGCTTCAAAATGAATTACACAATGATTCAACCGAGTCACGTTAAATATGTCCTTATTGTTACTGTTTGGCTCCAGATCTACAAAAAATAATGCCATAGGTTCCTTTGTTACAACGATGTAGAACATTAGTAATAGACCTGACATGGTGGCCTAACCGTTCGAGTTCAGCTTTAACGACATCAGTATCTTCCGTGTGATGCATTCCTCTTAGAACAACTCTATACGACCTTTCGTGTTTTAGTTTGTACGTATAATGACTCACGTTACAAGCTAAAAACTTTTCTCTTATCAATTTATAAATTTCAACATCGGCTGGCAATATTTTCACAGTATGTCCTGACTTCATTGTTGTAAATTTAAATTTTTCCTCGGTATTGGTAGAATCAATATTAGTAATGCTAGAAAGCATATCCTTCAATTCTTTAATCGAATTTACTCCTGTTACGAAAATAGGTTCAGGTTTCGGAACACGTAACTGTACGGGATTATCATTATCGACCATATTATCGTTATTATCGGTTAACGATGAAAATCGATTCGACATTGGTAACAAAAAATTATTATTCGAAACAGCTGGTCTTTTGGACTTGATATCGTCATTACTGTCAGATTGAGAAACATATGTTTTTTTCTTGGTGGCGGGAATTTTATCATTTTGCCAATTTTTTAATTCATTCACCGAACGACGACGAAATTTAGAACTACTAGGCACAGCTGATAGCGGTTCAATTTCAGAATCGCCATCCATTGTTGGTTATGACAAATCAACAAAGTTTGAAGAAAACAAATAAAAATATGTAGCAAATACGCATGAGAAACACAATAAAATAAAAAAAACTTACATTTTTACAAGTTCAGAAAACAAAGAACCACAAACACAGTAAAAGATCAACAAATTAAACCGATCACAAGAGCACAAAAAAAAATAGCAGCTTACTTTCACGTGAACCGGAAGTCGAATCACCTCTAAGTTTAAAAGGAAAAGTTTAAAACCTCTGGGTTGGTCTAGAGGTAAAGTCGTCGCCAAAATCACGTGTTTAACAGCTGATTTTCGGAGACGAAGGTTTCTGGTTCAAATCCTAGTAAAGGTAGTTACTTTTATACAGATTTGAATGCTAGACAGTGGCTAGCGGTGTACATTGATAATTGGGGTTCAATTAACCATACTCTCTCAGGAATGGTCGACCTGAGTCAGTACAAGACTACACAGTCTTATTTACACGTCATACACATCATCCTCATCTTATTGGGTGATGGGGTTGCTTATTGTTCTCAATTGAACAGATTGCAACGAACACATATTAGGAATTAAAAAAAAAATTTTTTTTAAAAATTTACTCGCACCCCTACAATAAACCTAAAGGCGGATTTTAACGCAATCCTAAAACGAACATATCTTTTTAATTATTTAATCAAGTTTATTTAAAATTACGTCAAATTAAAGAGAAAAATCTGCTCTGTGATCTGTAAGAAGCTTTTTTTAAGATATTGTTTGTAAGGAACAAAATAATTTTTTTAATTGGTAAACAAAATTTTACTTCATTTTTATGTAATTGAGCTAATTTTAAAAATTTTACATAAAGATTACAGTAAAAAAAGGCTCTATTATATCACATAATTTGAAAAAAATGTGAACAATTTAAAAAACAATTACACCTCCATCTTCTTTAGAGCAAAAGTTATGTTCGTTCTAGCATTTAACTACACGCAAAAAACATAATTTGCGATGTCATAAATTGACATTGACATTGCGATGTCAGAAAGGGTCATAAATTATTGCTACTTCCGGTTGACCGATTTTGAAGAAAATGTTCGTGTCGCGTCCGGTAGTAATACCATAATATCTAACTTAAAGTTTCAAGTTCAAGTTCGTACGATGTTCCGTTCTTGAGATATTCTGTTCACACATTCACAAACACAGACCAATCGTTAAAAACATGTTTTTTCGGGTTCAGGGGGTCTGAAACCGTGTAGATCCAGTGAAAACTCGATATACAAAAATCGACATGAAAACAATACTTTCCTTCCTATATATTCATATAAGCAAGCGAAAGCAAAAATATTTTTCTATTATTACGTACAACCCACCGGGTTGGTCTAGAAGTAAAGTCGTCGCCAAAATCAGCTGCTGTTTAACAGCTGATTTTCGGAGACGAAGGTTCCTGGTTCAAATCCTAGTAAAGGTAGTTATTTTTATTTATTTTTAATTTTTATATATATACCTTATATATATATTTATTTTTATATTATATTATATTTAAGGTATATTTTTATTTTTTTAGTATTCAAATCCAAGATTTGAATACTAGACAGTGGTTACAGGTGTACTTTGATGGTTGGGGTTTAATTAACTATACTCTCTCAGGAATGGTCGGCCTGGGTCTTTACAAGACTACACAGTCTCATTTACACGTCATACACATCATCCTCATCTAATTGGGTCATGGGGTTGCTTATTGTTCTAAATTGAACGGATTGCAACGTACACAAAATTACGAATAAAAAAAAATTATTACGTATTTAGAAGAAAATTTATGTGACTTGCCGTCGGTTAAATTTTTACATAGGAATACTATTTTAAAATAGTAATACAATGTCACATAATAGTAACTTTTGATAAATGACTTTTCTGGTTGCTTTCTCTTAGGGAGCGTCAAGTCGGTCGCGTGGCCCTATCGTTATTTTGTCATAGGGTCGAACAATTATAATAGGCGTTATAGTAACAGACGGATAGGCATGTGCCTATCGGTCTCCTCCTTGTACATAAGTTATCATAATAGGCTGGCCCCCGCCCCCGCCCCACCACCACACTCTAAACACCATTGTCTTATTGTCTGTTGTGTTTGGAACAACAGAAAGATAGACGGACCGTAAAGGTCACAAACCAAAGCCATCTCAATTGAAACAATATCTCTCTGTTCTACACAATAGTTTCTCTACAACAATGTGCAATTGTACTACAATAACCATCACTCTATTAAAAACAAATCCTCAGGCAAACTGCATTAAATTCCTAGCGAAAACACTTTTAATTACAATTTTAAAATAGTATTCCTACTTCGACATAGCATTTCTACTTATATTATAGTTTTGGCCTTCGGGTTAGCCCAGTCAGTCAGCCGGTAGTAAGTCGCTTTTATTTGTTAAGTAACACCGGTTGGGCAAGCGACTTTGTATGGTGACCAGCTGACAGCCATCCGTGAACAAACTCTACTGAAGGTCCCTGTTCAAACTCATGCCTAATTCACGTCAAATAACACAGCAAAGCAGCGATCAATAATGTAGTACGGTTCCCAATGACAAATAAAAGCTAAAAATATATATATATATATATATATATATATATATATAAGGTTCAAATCCTAGAAAAGGTAGTTACTTTTATACGGATTTGAATACTAGACAGTGATTGCCGGTGTACTTTGATGGTTGGGGTTCAATTAACCATACTCTCTCAGGAATGGTCGACCTGGGTCTGTACAAGACTACACCTCATTTACACATCATCCTCATCTCATTGGGTCATGGGGTTGCTTATTGTTCTGAATTGAACAGATTGCAACGTAGACAAATTAAGAATTAAAAAAAAAAATAAAAAAAATAAAAAATATATATATATATATATGTACTACTATCATTTTCGCGTCCATACATTGACAATTTCCTAACAATCTGGAGTCTAAGTGCAATTTGGCGTCCGTATACGGACGCCAAATTGTAATCCTTAATAAAAACTTAATAAAAATTTATTGTGACATGGTTTTCGGACGTAATTTTTTTAAACTAAAGTACATAGTTTCGGGCAACTATATTTATTTTTTGAGAATTTTATTGTTACTCAGAGAGACACAAAAAAATAAATAAATTTTGGTACCGGATGCGAAATGGCGGTGTTTTGAAACTATTTTATACACCGTACCTTGGAGAGTTTCTCACCAGAGTGCTCTCGCTACGCCCCTATGTAAAAATATACGTATATTATGTATATTCTTACAAGGACGTCAGTTTCACATCTGCTATCAATTTCGCGTCCACCGGTTAAGAAAATAGACAAAACAAGTTATAAATAAATATTGTGTTGTGTTAAGAAAAAAAGTTTAAAAGAATAATAAAAACAAATTTTTATTAATCATCGAATTACAATTCTTTCAAAACTCACAATCTAATTTAGTAAACATTCAAATAAATATTATTCGGCAAATTATTTGATATAAGTACGAGGGTAGGCTGATAAGTAATGCACACATGCTTGTAGAAGACAACTAAATAAACTTCAGTAGCGCGCCTGGTGGCATGTGGAAGTACTATTTCTCCTCTACAAGCCTGCGCAGTTTGAAGGCGTTGCTTTCATTCAGTTTGTTTTGAGTAGTGGAAGTATGGCGTCGTGTTCTGGTGCTATGTCAACGAGAATTAAACAACGCGCTGTTATCGAATTTTTAACTGCTGAGAAAGTGAATCCTAGTGAGATTTATCGTCGTTTAAAGGCTGTTTATTGTGACGATACTGTTGATAGGTCTACTGTGAATCGTTGGGTAATAAAATTTCGTGATTGCCAACCTGGAAAAGCCTTTATTGTTGACAAAACACGCAGTGGACGACCAATCACTGCCTCAGACGATAATCGTCGCAAACTCATCGATGATTTGATTCAAAATGACCGGCGAATCACTCAACAGCGTATCGCAAACCAAATTGGAATATCTAAGGAACGTGTTGGCTTCATTATTGAACAATTGGGATACCGTAAAATCTGTGCACGATGGGTACCACGCCGTCTGACAGACGAGAATAAACAGCGTCGATTGGAATGCTGTGAACAACTTTTGAAGCGCTACCGTGACGAAGGAGACGACTTTCTTTTGAATATTGTGACGGGGGACGAGTCATGGGTTCATCATTACGATCCCGAAGAAAAAAGGCAGAGCGCTGAATATCGTCATCCACATTCTCCTGTTGTGAAAAAGTTCAAAACACAACCGTCCGCAAAAAAATTCTTTTGACTGTGTTTTGGGATGCTCGCCGAGTTTATGTGACTGATTATCTGGAACGAGGGGCAACGGTAAATTCTGCTCAGTATATACAGACTCTGAAACACCTCCGACGTCGAGTTTGTCGTGTTAGAGGCAACCTGGCGCCAATAATTTTGCAACACGACAATGCTCGTCCACACACTTCGCGTGCAACTGGAGAGGCTCTGAGAAACCTGAAGTTTCAACCAATTTTACACCCTCCGTATTCTCCCGACCTTGCGCCTTGCGATTTTTATTTTTTTCCTCTACTGAAGAGAGACCTTAAGGGTAATCATTACAGCTCGGACAATGAGGTGAAGGCAGCTATTGCGTCCTGGGTTCGAGGAAAGTCGGAAGAATTTTTCAGTGACGGAATGAAAAAACTTGTTAAACGTTGGGAGAAATGTGTAATGCTTAACGGTGACTATATTGAAAAATAAATAGATAATTTGGTAGGTTAAGATTTGTACTTTAATTTGTTATTTACCCCATCTTGCTATTTCTTTTTGTTCGTCTTCTACAAGCATGTGTGCATTACTTATCAGCCTACCCTCGTAATACAATTAAATTAAAAATAATTATATATTTTTTAATAGAATTAAAAAACTCTCTTTTCCGATAGACGATTTTTTGGGTTGACAAACTATCCTGGAAGGAAACCGGTGCTGCGCATAGTAGTGTCAGGATTAAATTATTGTTATGGCTGGCAGGATATCTTTCTAAACGCATTGTATACACAACGTATATTATACGCAATTTTGAAGAGTTGTTCTCCGCCGTGCTGTCGCCTTCCATACATGAGTCCATCGCACGCCGCTTTGGTTTCTTTTTTCAAATTAGGCATAAACCTACTGTCAACGAATCCATGAACAAATCCTTTAGTAATTTGTTTACGTCGTTCGTTTAGTAACCAACGGGTTGGTCTAGTCTAGAAGAAAAGTCGTCGCCGCAAGTCAGCTGTTTAGCTGACTTTTCGACAGCTTTTCTGACAGCTGATTTTCGGAGATGGATGTTCCTAGTTTAAATCCTAGTATATAGTATAATTGGTTCTTTTATACGAATTTGAATACTAGACAGTGGTTACCAATGTACTTTGATGGTTGGGGGTCAATTAACCATACTCTCTCAGGAATGGTCGGCCTGGGTATGTACGAGACTACAGCTCATTTAAACGTCATACATATCATTGGGTCATGGGGTTGCTTATTGTTCTCAATCGAACAAATTGCAACCTACACGCATCAGGGATAAAACAAAACAAAAATTTGTTTAAGAATTTTTAACATTTTATTTCACGCTTTTTTAACATTACACCACCTGACAATTGTCAATCAAATATTTCCTGATTACGCTTACGATGTGTAAAAAGAATGCGCATTTTGCTGTTTGCCCACTCTCACTGCAAAATGGTTCAAGTACACTTCCATAATGCTATTTCGTATCATGTAATATGTCGCCCCAATTACTAGGTTTAGCAGTTTTACAGTAAGTAAATAAAACATTAAAGAGAAAAAACTTTTTCTAAAATATAAAAAATGAAAAATGGACTAGGAGTAGATTATTATTAGCCTTGTTTTTTGCTTAAAAACAATGCGATAAAAAATTAAACTAAGAAATTCGGGAAATAGCAAACTTTACTAGACAGACCTGAACCAAGTAGGCATATTTTAATATTTATTCTGGACCGATTTTCTTTCATTATAAAATTCTGGACAGAGATTACAGATTTCAGAAAAAAAATGTTAAGGGTAGAATAAAGTACACCCATTCAGTTTTTTCCTTTTTCTCTTACAACATCTGAACAAACGACATTTTTTTTAAATAGCCGGAAAAAACAAGGGCCATGGATTTAGACAAAAAAGTTTAAATATTAATGAGTGGGTGACCTAAAGTGAAGTTTGTACCATCCAGTTCACCTCGATTTTCTCGCGAGTATGAGCTTAACAATCGTAATATTTATGGAACGTTCCGAAACAGCAGAACGACTCTCGATAGGGATAACGATAAAGTTTAAATTGAATTTCTTAGAGTATCGCCACCATTCCTAAGTTTTTCACGATTTTTTCGCTGATTTCGGCAGACCAAACAAAACAATTTACAGAACAATCCAGAACAAATGAGAGCTATCATTTAAAGTAAAAACCAAAAAGTATTGAATGCATGGGCTTATACTTGCCACTCCAAATTTTTCTTTGATTTTCTAGCATATTTGAACGGGACAAACGAAATTTTCGCGAAATGATCCGGAACAAACGAAGGGCTGTCAATCTATGTAAAAAACTTTAAAATATTGAGTCGAGGGGGATTAGTGACAGTAGCACCACCCAGTTCTTCTCGATTTCTCGCTTACTTGAAAGGAACTAAAAAAATATTTTGCGAGACCATCCGAAACAAACGAAGGTCTGTCCCTGAAGTCCAAAAAAAATTTAAAAAGTTGAGCGGGGGGAGGCCAGTGTGAAGTTAGCCCCTCCCGGCGTTTTTTCACTTATTTGGACGGAACAAACAAAAAATTTTCCGGAATAATCCGGTAGAAACGTAGACCGATCAATTTTACAAGTTAATTTTTGAAATTTTTGTATGGGGCCAACTTTGCAGTCCTGGTTTGAACTTCTACAGGTTTAGCTAAGTAAAACAAGGAGTGGGGTGGTTTACAATTGCCTTCCTCGCCGAGTTGAAAAGCTTATCAATATGCCAGGCCGTCTAAAAAGCACCTATTTTCCACCCTGCAAATGACACACCTCACGTTATTCACCACAGGGTCTGGCTGCATAATGAAATTCATTGCGCTCAGAGGAGATATAACTCTGACAAGTATCTTTTACACTTGTACCTCTTCTGTTCTTAAATACTTCAGTCATATGTTTGGCTTACCATGTGATAAAAACAAAACTAAATTTTTTTTAGTCCTGAAACAAGCAAATCGAGTGCAAATAATTTAACACTCCACCTGCCTGTTATGTGCAACCCCTTACAGTACTATTATTTTATTAAAGGCAGTTGCCTCTGAAAATCAAAACATGCATTTTATTCGTCACTTGGGCGAGTAAATTTAAATCGATAATTCAAAGGATACCCACATCGAGAAAATGTTTCCAAACGGCGAAAATATTTTTACAAAAGATAATAAATTGATAAGAGAGTAGATTAGTCGATTTTTTTAAAGTAAATTCAGTACACTCGCAAATGTCCAACACGAGTCCTGAAAGTGTAGGTCAACAGAGTCTGTAATTTCCCGATACTGAAGAAGCTTACTGAAATTAATCATTAGCAAAAACAAACCCCTGTTATTTATTTTTTGATTTTTGTAAAGCTTTTGACCGTGTCCCGTATGATTTGCCCATTAAAAAATTGAGGTGTATGGTATTAGAGGGACATCAGAGGGTCGAATTGCCATCCAATCATTGCAAAGTTAAAACAAAATATACATAAAATTTTATACAAGTTAAAAGGGGAGTTCAACGAGTTAGAATTTTAAGACCCTTGCTATTTTTAATTTTTGTTAACGATCTCGCTGAATTTCTTGGCTCCTTCAATGATATATTATTTGCTGATGATACGATAATATCTTTCGAAGATGAAAACTATGAACAAGGTTTAAAACTAACGAAGCTTGAAGTAAGGTTATAGACTGGATGCAATAAATAATCTAGTTCTCAACTCAGATAAAACTGTGGCCAAATGCTTCACTGGTCGTAAGGAAATAAGTAACCAAAGTAAGGATATCTCCATTAATGACAATATATCAAAATCTTTTGTAACAGGTAAGTTACATAATTTTTAGAATTAATATTAGGTAGCAAACTATCCTGGGACAGGTGTATTAAGGAACGTATCTGCTATATAATCAAATCCTACTGCTACGCCCTAAAACGCTTAAAAATAAGGTACTTAGCGTACCAATACCTTTGAGTATTTATCATGTTTACAAATTCTGATGGATTTGTTTTTAATTTAGTCACACTTAAACTTATTCAAATGTATGTTTAAAAAATCAAATAATGTTCAAATTATTCCGTCATATAATTACTTTTTATCTGGTTTTTTGTTAAATATAATGATTAAAATTTTTAATGATCAACTATCAAGTTAACTTATGAATATGGACACTGTTTACTATTAAGAATTCGTTTCTAGTCAGTTGGTCCTAGCATATTGTTTGGCTGTCTTGGTCAAGGTTTCACATAGTTTTTCTTGGCCTCTCCAAATGAATGCCTTGTCTGTCTCCTTTTTGTCTTCTGTGCAATAGTATAACCTTCCAGTTCCTTATCCCAAGCATTTTGACTTGTCAAAAATTATGTACATTATTTTACGTAACAATAAGGTTTATTTATTTCATTATTTGTAATATTGATTCCTAGATTGGGTGGTTGGTTGACGATGTAAATAAAGTACTAGAAACCAAAAGAATATCAACAAAAAGTGGCCACCATGGCTTTTACAACACTAAATAATTTAAAAGAAAACGCAGAGAAAAATATCAGGGTTTGGAAGACTGACTGAAAGTTGTTTAGCCGAAAAATAATCTTGGAAATGGCCTGTTAAAGGATAAACTTCAACGTGTACAAAACAGCTGGATACGAGAATTATTAGTGTAATGTATAATTTGTTGAAGATCAAAGATTACCATTACTTGAGGAACAAGAATAAAACTACAAACTATGACTAAGCCGGACTGCATTTCAAAAGTTGTAGAAATTTTACTGGCCATCGTACTTTTGTATAATTTATAAAATCATTTTGATTCAGTCACTAAAACATGGAAATATAAACCTAGAGAGAAGCGAGGCTTGGGAAGACCTAAAAAGAGATGAATACTGGAACAGGCCATTGAGCCTAATCCTAAGCCTAAGCCTAATCATCAGATGATGATGATGAAATCATTTGAACACCGAAAAGACAATGGGTGAATGGTACTCCATTTGAATATTGAACAAATTATGTCGCTTTACAATTACATAATTTTGTCAACTAAGTAAATATTTTAATTGCATTGTCTACTAATTGATCATATTATAGTAATTACAGTCGAACCTCCCTGATTCGAATCTGATGGAACCGGCTGATTTCGATTTACAGAGGTAAAACATTGAAACAAAAAATGTACTTAAAAATTGCGTTTTAATAAAATTCATGTAATTCCATAAAATATTAAATTACAAAAGTCAAAATTATTAATAGACCACCAATTTGATTGAGGAAAGTTTTTTACAAATATTATTTTACTTGTGTTGTTTAGGTCATCAGCCGAAAGGCTGGTTTGAACTTGTAGAGGTTTTACTAAGTAAAACGAGAAGTGAGGTGGCCTTCCTCACTGAACGGAAAAGTACGCGTATCAGCATGCAGGGCCCTTTGCAAAGCACATGTTTTCCCCTCTGTAAATGATACCTTTACTTCATTCACCACAGGGTTTACTTAATACTGTGATTAAGAATTAAGGGCATGTTTTGGTATTACAAGCTCTATTAGTACTCAAAAGCAAAAGATTATTCTACTTATAAGAACGATATGAAAAATTATTGAAAAAACGACATAAAAAACAGAGTAAAATAAAATCGGGATACGCGTAAACAGTACAACTATACCTACAAACAAAAAGTTAGGTCAGCCTACAGAAAATGAAAAATAAATTGGGTACCGAAAATTGTAGAAATTTTAACGAGTAAAATATTGCTTAATCTGAATGAATACAGCTACGGTATTTTTTACCCTGTTTGTACGAAAATCATACACCAAAGAAGGAAAGACTGCATTACTAATTTAGCCTAACTAATTTTTTTTTTTTTGCTTTCGTCTGGTTTCCTCTGACTTAAATATTAACTGAATTTTCAATATTTCCTGATGCGTATTGAAGCTTTGAACTACGCTTGTTATGCCCTTATTTGGTCGTAAGGTTTTGTGACAATAATGTTTTGTAAGAAGTGTAATTGTTTGTGTTTCTGCTTGGTTTCTTCTAACTCAAAAGTTAACTGCATTTTCAGTTTTTTATAAAGCTTTTTGTAGTTTTGTACTACGCTTACTGTGTCCTTATTGTCGTGATTTAACGCATGCTTCATTAAAAATCGTGTACAATGTGTAAATTGGAAATTTTGTAATTATTTTATTAATAATGTATAAAAAAATGTATTGTTACAATATATATGACCACGAAACTCTCGAAAATTTTCGAATAGTCAATATCAGGACAAACCAATACCAAAACTCAGGGTGTAAGTGCAACAAATACCCTATATACTCTCATCAAAGTTGAATATACTCTTCAAATAAGCGATGTGCGAAATGCACGCTTTTTGAAAAGACGCGGAATTGTTAGCGGGATGTATATATATGTGGGATTTGAATGGATGAAAATAAAACTCGTCACACGTCAATTTAACAAATTATTATTTAAACATGAAAATGAACATTATTACATCAGAATAAAAAGAATACAACATAAGAAAACAGTCTCTCGTCACTCGACACTTTTTTACACACACTGGTTTCTTCTTCTTGCGTCGACCGTTATCCAGCTGTTGCGAGCTCACGTGCCATCTGAATCTCACCGGCGGGAAAACCAGCAAATTCGGTTTCCGATTCCTACACTCGGCCGTCCTGAAGTTCATCCGACTCGGATGAGGAATACCCGTCCAGCCAGGGCTTCATGTACTCAGCACAAGTACTTGTCAGCCGTGGTCCATCTTGGTCTTCGCCTTCCTTGTAGACATCGTAGGTGTTATTCAGCTTGGCCTTCATCACTCGGTATGGTCCTAAGTACTTTGTCTTCAACTTAAGGTTCGGTCCCAGCTGGGTGAGTTTGATGGCAACCAGATCACCGACCTTATACTTTGCAGCTTCCTTTCGTCGTCGATTGAAGTTGCTCCGATTTTCAGCTTGCACCTTCTGGATCTGCATCTTGGCATCTTCTCTCATCTGGTCACGTTTCTCGTCGAATGAGGTAACCAACTCTTCTTCGATGAGTTCGACGATGTGAAGATCGTCCTTGTTGCGCATCTTGGTTCCCATCAACAATTCAAACGGTGATCTTCCGATGCTCCTCTGGAACGCGGAGTTGATCGCTCGTTGCACGGCAGGTACCACCTTGTACCACTTCGTCGGGTCGTCGATGCTCAGCTTGGAGATGATCGTTCCAACAGTTGCATTGACTCTTTCAACTTGACCATTTGCTCTGGGTAGTCCTGTCGTCACCTCGATGTGTTTGATGCCTTCTGCTTCACAGTAGTCCTCAAACTCTCGGGAAGTGAACGATGTCCCCTTGTCGGTGATCACTTGCACCGGGTTTCCAAAGTTCGTCTTTTGCAATTCCATCTTTCCAATCGTCTCAGCCGTTTTCGTCGTTTTCACTGGATATAACCAGACAAACTTCGTGAAGGCGTCAACTACACAAAGGATGTGGTTATACCCCTTGTTGGTAGATGCGAGTGGTCCAATGTGATCCATGTGGTAGGTGTGCAACGGTTCACTCTCCTTGAACAGAGGGTGAAGAAGGCCTTCCTTCTTGCCCACCTTCCTGTTTACCACCAGACATTTCACACAGTTGGCGATCACTCGTTTCACCTTGTTGGCCAGGTCAGGAATGTAGTATTCCTGCTTCACGTCTTCTTCCGTCCTCTTGACAGCATAGTGTCCTCTCTCGTGTGCCACTCAGATGATCTCCTGGTGCATCGCTCGTGGAACCACCAAGACCTCCTGACCGTCGACAAATTTGAACAGAAGTCCATCTCTCACTATGAAGTCCTCGTATGGTTTCTCTTCCAAGATCTTTTTAATCGCTACCAGTCCGTCATCTTTTTCCTGTGCGATCTTGATCCTCGATGTTAGACCATCAGGGAAGCCAAACATCACTGCTAAACATCTGCTTAGAGCGTCGACGTGTTTCATTCTGCTACCAGCTCGGTGTTGGATGGTATAGTCAAACTCTTCCAAGCTCATCGCCCATCTGGCCACACGCGCTGCTAGGTCTGTCTTCTGCATCGTCTTTTGGAACGCCTCACAGTCAGTTACGATCTTGAATGCCAGTCCAAGCAAGTACACTCTGTACTTCTTCAGTGCTTTTACTACAGTCAAGATCTCCAGCTCGTAACTGCTGTATTTTTCTTCCTGAACGGTCGTCTTTTTGCTCATATATGAGACCGGATGTAGCTTCTCGTCGTCTGGACACTTCTGCAACAACACTGCTCCATATCCATACTTGCTGGCGTCGGTATGAAGCTCCGTCTCAAATTTCGGGTTGTAAATTCTCAAAACTGGTTCTGAAGAAAGGATATCCTTGAGCTCGTTAAATGCACGTCGCTGCTCATCGTCAAATTTGAACTCAGGTTTTCCTCTCAACAGGTCACTCAGCGGTTTAGCCACGACAGAGAAGTTTGGAATGAACTTCCTGAAGTAGCTTGCCAGTCCCAAAAAGCTCTGCACCGCTGCAATCGTCTTCGGCTCTGGAAAGTCACGAACGGCTAGAACCTTCTCTTCAGATGGTTGGATCTGTCCACCTTGGATAGTGTATCCCAGGAACTGTACCTTCGTCTTCAGGAATTTGCACTTCGCAAAGTTGATTTCTAACCCGTACTCTGCAGCTATCCCCAAGACACGTCCCAATCGTTGAATCGCTTCAACAAAGTTCTTCGCTGGGATGATTAGGTCGTCCATATAGATGAACACCAGGTTCTCCCTGATCAACACCCAGAACACGGCGTTGATATAACGTTGGAACACTGCAGGTGAATTGGTAAATCCGAAAGGTACTCGTTTGAACTGGTACTGTCCCGTGTGCGTCACAAAAGCCAGGTATCGTCGGCTGTCCTCTTCAACTTCTACGTGAAAGAATCCATCCTTGAGGTCCAATGTACAAAATACAGCTGCATCCTGTAGTTTGTCCAAGACATCCTCGATCAGCGGCATGGGATAGCGATCCTTGACCACTATTCGATTTACTCTTCGATAGTCCACGCAAACTCGATGTGCACCGTTCTTCTTTTTGACCACCACCACCTGACTCGAATACTCCGACGAACTTGGTTCGATGACATCCTTCTCTAGCCACTCCTCGACTTGATCATCAACGACCTTCTTCTCCTTTGGTGATAGTCGTCTAGGTTTGCAAAACGTTGGTTGCTCTTCCTTCACTGCGATCCTCATCTTCACGTCAGTTGACTTCGTTTTTGCTGGAACATAACCTTCCACTAGGTCTTCTACCTGCTTCTTCGTCTCTTTGTCAACACAATTCTCGATGTCCAACTCTGGTTCATTGGTTACCTGGATGCACATGATCGGTACTTCCTGTTTCCTGATGGTTACTCCCTTCTTGCTCAAGATGACCTCACCCTGGTCCAGAAGATCGTTACCTATCACCATGTCTATCTTCATAGCATCTCCAGACACTACATAGACGTTCGTCACAAACTCATCCTCATCGACCTCAATGACTGTTTGGAAATAACCTTGAGGAGACACCTTGCTTCCTCCGAACCCTGACAGAACAACACTCGTCTCTCGCAATCCTGGAGCTTCCATCGTCTCGTATATATTCTGTCTCAAAAGGTTGTAGTGACTTCCACAGTCAATAAGGGCGTTGATTTCCTGATCGCACAGCTTGACTTCCTTGAATTTCAGGTTGCTATTCGAAGTCGCCAGGTTGTGCATGTTTGAACCATCCCTTGCAGTACCTCTTCTGTCTCGCTTCCTCTCTTTTGTGCACTCACTGGAGATGTGCCCAAAGTCGTTACAGTTGAAGCATCTTCTACCCTTGTCCTTGTGCATACAGTTCCTCGAATTATGTCCAGCATCACCACAATTATAGCACTTCTTTTCTCCTTCGCCGCTTCTGTCCTTCTTCCTTGCACCGTCGTTGCGTCTTCCATCCTTCTCGTTGTTGTGCTTGGAACCTCCTTGCGAATTGCCGTTGTTAGAGTTCTTGGAGCTCTTCTTTGGCATCGACTTCACTGCCAACTCGTAGCTCTTCATCTTGTCCTTGAACTCCCTAGAACTCGTCGCCCCGTACAAAAGAAGTTTTGCTCCTGTCTCGTCGTCGATACCATCAATCACATATTGAAACACTGAAACTAATTCAATGTCACCACGGCTGGCTATCTCCTTCATCACTAGGAAATATTCCTGGAGGGATTCGTCCTGCTTCTTCCGTCGTTGAGTTAGCAGCTTATGAATTTCCACACTGCTCGTCGCTGTATCGAACTCGTCCCTCAGTGCTTTCTTCAAAGCTGACCAAGACGTCAATCCTCGCTCACCTTGAACAAAAAGCTTAGCCAAACCTTCAAGTGATTTTTTTGCAAACACAAACTTTTGCAGCTCACTCCATCCCATCAAGACTGCTGTTTCTTCGAAATCAGTGATCCACTTCTTCACCGGATATCCGTCCTTGCCATTGAATGTTTTCAAAGCGCCCTCTATGTCACGAAACGTCAACGAAAATTTATGCTGCTCTTCATACCTCCTATTTTGTAACTCCATCGCAGCCAAATTTCGCCTTATTTCCTCCGACACATCTTTGTCCTGCTCCTCATCAGAACTGTTGCCTTTCTTCTCGTCCTTTTTTATCTTCACTTTCTTTTTATCGTCCTCATCATCCTCCTCTTCTTCGTCGTCTTCTTCTTCCTGTTTGATATCGTCGTTTATTTTTGCTTGAAGTGCGTCCAAATTTGTCAGGTAATAACAAATGTCATGAATCATCTCCCCTTTAGTGCCAGCGTCAACACATAAAATTCCTATCACAACACACAACTCCGACACCGAAAACGTCTCCTCCATAAATTTCTTTTGCTGTTCTTCCTCAATCGAACCTGCTGTAAACTCGAATCCTGTAAACTCCCGCAGTCGTTTTCTATTTTTCCTGTCAGTTGGAATTGTCCCAAAAATAAGGTGATGTAAAACCTTGATTGCTTTCGTTGGTGAGTTGTTTATGTTGTTCAGAATTGAGGTTATGTCACCTAGTGTCGCCATCTCGTCGTTTTATTCAAAAGTCGGTAAAGTAGTTTCCAGTTTTATCGACCGTCGGTAACTGTGTAATCTTCTTTTCGTCGCACCGGTTTATAGGTTAGGTTGTCGATACCTTTTCGTCGTTTCCTTTATTTTTCTGATGAGTCTTCGTCCTTTTCTCACCACATCCAAAATCCCTCGTCGTCGTCACAATTTATACCTCTCGTCGTCACTTGTACCACCAAAAAATGCTGCAGCCAAAATGCCCAAAATCCAAAAAGCACGTTTTGTTAATCAAATGAATCCTCGTCTTAGATCCAAACGTCGTCGATTCACAAAACTGCACGTCGTTTCGTCGTCAGCGTCGTAAGCAACAGCAAAGAAGATGGTTCGTTGTAAGCGTCGTAAAAATGGCGTCCTAAATTGCGTCGTGTGTTTCGTGTCGAAACTCGTTACTCAGTTCATCCCGGACGGGCCCCCAATTTGTGGGATTTGAATGGATGAAAATAAAACTCGTCACACGTCAATTTAACAAATTATTATTTAAACATGAAAATGAACATTATTACATCAGAATAAAAAGAATACAACATAAGAAAACAGTCTCTCGTCACTCGACACTTTTTTACACACACTGGTTTCTTCTTCTTGCGTCGACCGTTATCCAGCTGTTGCGAGCTCACGTGCCATCTGAATCTCACCGGCGGGAAAACCAGCAAATTCGGTTTCCGATTCCTACATATATATATAGTTTCTAATACAACAGAGTATTCCTAAGTTGAAATAACTGACGTAACGTACCATATCAATATTATTGTATTACTAGCATGCCCCGTCGTGGCTTTGCACGCAAAATATGGTGTAATCACTATTTTAAAAAATATGTAGCAATTTTTAAAATATCAAACCGATTGATCACTCACCAATTAAAAAAAATTAAAAGAAATTAAAGAAACACGAAACTTTATTTTTATAAAATACTCAACAATACAAAATCGTATCTACATAATAAAATAGAATAAAATGATCGTGTGATGTTGTTACCAGCTGATCCTTAGCACCACGTCGCTATTTGCTAAATCATATGACTTCAAATCTTTATTTGAATCACATCAGCTGGTTTAAAAGCACCAGATTATCTAACCTCATAAAAGCCTTAATGTAGGACATAAACATTATTTTCAACCCTTTAGGGCTAACTTTTTAAGGGTTTCAATAGCCTAAAACCTGCACCGGCATCATAGTTACAACATAAAAAAACTGCATGAAAATTGGTTCAGTAATTTAGGAGATAAAGGGGAACATACACACACACACACACACACACACACACACACACACACACACACACATATAGAATTATATATATATATAATGGCCGCCTCCGTAGTGTAGTGGTAGCGCGCTTGCCTGCAACGCGGAGGTCCAGAGTTCAATTCTCGGTTAGGTAATGTTCACAAGTTAAAACCCACTGATTCATGAGCCACTGTAGTCGCTAATTACCGAGCTGTTAATGCGACTTTAAAAATAAACAAAACAAGTTTTATTTTATGGTGATTTAATCGATATTTTGAAGTTCATTATAAATTTACAGAAAAAACTTAAAATAACTTTCGGAAAAGCCGATAAGAAAGTAACTTTCCATTCAGCAAAAGAATTCTGCATAACGAAATTAATTTGAATAATTGAACTGAACTCTAAAAGAATGCTTGTCAGTACCGACCGAACTAAATTCCTATTTTAAAATAGTATGTCTATTTCAACATAGTATTCCTAAGTTGAAATAACTAATATAGCGTAGGTCTATCACATCAATTATTGTATTTATAAATTTATTCATAATAAACAAACAAAAATTATGGTAATTTAACCGACATTTGAAGTATCATTATAAATTGAAATGAAAATAAAACGACATTCTGAAACGAAAGCACATTCCAATCGGAAAAAGGGTACATCTGTAAAACGGAAACGGTTTTCAATAATTGGGTTGGGCTCAAAAATGAATGCTTCTCCGTTCTGTTTCTATTATTTACAATATTTGCAAAAATAATTTATGATTTTCTGTTTTTTTCTCACGAAAATGTGTAAAAAAAAATCGATTAATCGATTATTAACATTTCTTTATATCGATTTACTGCTTATAAATAATTTATTGAGAGTATAAATAGAAAAAAAAAATCTGGTGTGAAACACTCACACAACTTTCTCTTGCCAATGCAAATAATTAATAATAAACCTAACATTATTAATAAAATATTAGAAATAAACAAAAACTAACCTCAAAAACATAACCTTATTTTAATCATGAGTGAATGACGCAAAATGACAATCGAACTCAGTTTGGCTTAAAAATAAGGAAAATCACGCTTTCACGCTAAACTAGGCTCTGTAGAGACAAATGCTTTAAATAAAAGTTGTAGATCTTTTAATTTTCTATAAATTTAATTCTATACACTTTTGTCGTAAAATGCATACTAAGACCGAAATGTTAAAAAAATCGATTTTTCTCACGTTTTCGTGAGAGAAAAAAAACAGAAAATCGCAAATTACCGCTAAACTAAGCGTTATACAAAAAAATGTTTGAAATAAAAGTTGTAGAATTTTACATTCTCTACAACTTTTATTATATAACGTTTTGCGCTAAAATGCATATTAAAGCCGCAATCTTAAAAAGAAAATGTTTTTACGTAAAAACAGCCTCAAGCAGAATTTCAGCAAACATGGCGCCTACCCTATATTGTAGAGCATAAAAAATGTAGTAAACCAGGCGATTTTAAAAAAAATCGTAGGACTAGTTTTTGAGAAAATCGCAAAAACGTGAAAAATTATACGAATAAACTACTACTTCCGGTTGACCGATTTTGATGAAAATGTTCGTGTCGGGTCCGGTAGTGATATGTAACTTAAGTTTCAAGTTTCAAGTTCGTACGATGTTCCGTTCTTGAGATATTCTGTTCACACACACACACACACGCACGCACGCACGCACACACACACACACACACACACACAGACCAATCGCTAAAAACATGTTTTTTGGGTTCAGGGGGTCTGAAAACGTATAGATCCGGTGAAAACTCGATTTCGAAAAATCGACATGAAAACAATACTTTCCTTCCTATATATTCATATAGGCAAGAGAAAGTAAAAATAATAATCTGGTGTTAAACACTCACACGACTTTCTCTTGCCAATGCAAATGATTAACAATATAACCTAATTTTAGCAATAAGACATTAGAAATAAACAAAAAACTAACCTCAAACACAATGAAAATCGAACTGTTTGGCTTAAAAATACGGAAAATCACTCTTTCACGCTAAACTAGGCCCTATAGCGAAAAACGCTTTAAATAAAAGTTGTAGATCTTTTTATTTTCTATAAAATTTATTATATACACTTTTGTCGTAAAATCCATTCTAAGGCCGAAATCTTCAAGAAATCAATTTTTCACACGTTTTCGTGAGAAAAAAATTAAAAAATCGTTAATTACTGCTAAACTAAGCGTTATACAAAAAAATGTTTGAAATAAAAGTTGTAGGATTTTAAATTCTCTACAACTTTTATGATATACATTTTTGCGCTAAATTGCATATTAAAGCCGTAATCTTAAAAAAACTATGTTTTTACGTAAAACACCCTTACCAAGAATTTCAGGAAACATGGCGCCTACCCTATCTTGTAGAGAATAAAAAATTGAGTAAACCAGGCGATTTAAAAAAAAATCGTAGGACCAGTTTTTGAGAAAATCGCAAAAAAGTGAAAAATTATACGAATAAACTACTACTTCCGGTTGACCGATTTTGATGAAAATGTTCGTGTCGGGTCCGGTAGTAGTATGTAACTTAAGTTTCAAGTTTCAAGTCCGTACGATGTTCCGTTCTCGAGATATTTTGTATACACGCACACACGCACACACACACACACACACAGAGAGACCAATCGCTAAAAATATGTTTTTTGGGTTCAGGGGGTCTGAAAACGGATAGATCCGGTGAAAACTCGATTTCGAAAAATCGACATGAAAACAATACTTTCCTTCCTATACGTATATTCATATAGGCAAGAGAAAGTAATAATCTGGTGTTAAACACTCACACGACTATATCTCACCAATGTATATAATTAAACATAAAACATTTGTTAAATCGTAAGTAAACAATGCAAAAAGAAAAACTTAACTGAATTTTAATCATGAGTGAATGACGCAAAATGATAATCAATCTCTGTAAAACTTAAAAATACGTAAAATCTTTTAATTGACGTTCAACTAAGCCCTGAACAAAAAAATTTCTGCATTATTAAAATTTCACTTTGTACCAAATTTAATGAGAAAAATACGGAAAATTACAAATTAAACACTAATCAATTAGTGATTTTCCGTATTTTTAAGTCCTACAAAGATTGATTTTTACATTTACATCATTCATTCATGATTTTACAACATGATAAAAAATTAGGTTATATGTATTTTTATATGATTTACATTGGCAAGATAAATTCGTGTGAATGTTTCACACCAAATATCTTTACGAACAATTAGTAAAGATAATAAGTGGATATTTGAACAAACGACGGTTTAGGACCAGCAAGGCGTTTAGTATGAATGTTGTTTCTATTTCTAGGCCAGGGTCAGTAATTACAAATATTTTCAATGACCCTTCTTGTTGTCGCCTAAACAGAAAAGAATAACATTTTAGTTAATAGTTATTCGTTATTTTATATTTTTATTTCCATTTATTAAACACGTTGTTAGTGTTAAGTGAACTTAACTTAACTGACAATGTTGTTGTTTCACGGACACAATACATTCTCATGACCCCCGCACGACCTGACATTGTTTTTTGTTCTGTTTACTGATAAACAACTTAATTAAAGGGTACACAATAAAACTCATTAAATACTTCACAAATTTATAAATATACTTTATCATATGTTTGTGACTTTAATGCAACTTAAATTTTATTCAGAAAAAATCTGGAGTGAAAAACACACTACTTTCTCTTGCCATTCTAACCTAGGCCTACGGGCCAGCCCAGTCAGTCAGCTGGTAGTAAGTCGCTATTATTTGTTAAGTAACACCGGTTGGGCAAGCGACTTTGTATGGTGACCAGCTGACAGCCATCTATGAACAAACTCTACTGGGGGTCCCTGTTCAAACTCATGTTAAATCCACTTCAAAAATACAGCAATCAAATTGGGTAGTTGTCAGTAGTGTACAATTCCCGATGACAAATAAAAGCTAAAAAAAAAAAAATCAACAAAATCTAACCTAAATAATGAACGCGTTTAGGTGATCAGCCGATAGGCTCGTTTGAACCTCTAGAGCAGTGAGTCATTCCCAACCTTTTTCGCTCCGCGACCCCCAACAAGGTAATTCCAATTGGCATAAGGTGTTTCTGTTACAATATTATGCTTTTACTATAACCGCATTTTCAGCATATTGTACTTTTTGACTTTAGGTACACTTTACCCACCGGGTTGGTCTAGATGTAAAGTCGTCGCCAAAATTAGCTGTTTAACAGCTGATTTTCGGAGACGAAGGTTCCTGGTTCAAATCCCAGTAACGGTAGTTACGTTTATACGGATTTGAATACTAGACAGTGGTTACCGGTGTACTTTGATAGTTGGGGTTCAATTGACCATACTCTCTCAGGAATGGTCGGCCTGGGTCTGTACAAGACTACACCTCATTTACACGTCATACACATCATCCTCATCTCATTGGGTGATGGGGTTGCTTATTGTTCTAAATTGAACAGATTGCAACGTACACAATTAGAAATAAAAAAAGGTACACTTATTTTAGGAACCAAGTGGGATCAATTAGGAGTGTGAAATTTCGTACACTACATTTTAGTATTAAGGTGTGTATTTACTCCAGAAGTATCTCAAAAATTTTGGAGTTTTTATTTTTTGGGTGTCTTTTTCATAAAAAAAATGTGGTTACAATTAAACATTTATGAGAATAAAAAACATTTTTAGGTTGGATAAAGATAAATTTAAAAGTTCTGGTACAAATTTGTAAAAAGGTACTGTAGATAGATGTGCCAAAGCTCAGCTTTGTAGCTTTAACGGTTTCTACACAAAATCATATGCCCATGACGGGCAGGTTTTTTTTTTTTTGTTTAACGTCCGACTGTTTTGCAAATTGCTGCTAATGCAGACGGTGAAGGATTAAATGAATTTTTTGTAACGTATGAAAAAAATGCCATGCCCGAGTGGGATTCGAACCCAAGACCGCGTGATGAGAGGCGAGCACGTTACCAACATCGCCAACGCGGCCGGCATAACGGGCAGGTGGAGTGTTAAATTAATTGCACTCGATCGGTTGGTTTCAGGGCTAAAAAGAGTTCTGTTTCTTATCACATAGTCAGCCAATTATATGACTGAACTATTTAAGAACAGAAGAGGTAAAGGTGTAAAAGACACTAATCAGAGTTATCTCCTCTGAAAGTAATGTATTTCATTATACAGTTGGACCCTGTGGTGAATGAAGTGAAGGTGTCATTTGCAGGGTGGAAAGTGGGTACTTTTCGGAGGGCCTGGTATGCTGATAAGCATTCTCTTTCAACTCAATGAGGAAGGCAATTGTAAACTACTTCACTTGTCGTTTTTACTAAGTAAAACCTCTAGAGGTTCAAACCAGCCTTTCGGCTGTTCACCTAAACAACAACACACAAAATCTACCGAAGTTAGTATTGCAGGTATGTTGTTGTTTAGGTCATCAGCTGAAAGGCTGGTTTGAACCTGTAGAGGTTTTACTAAGTAAATCGAGGAGTGAGGTGGTTTACCATTGCCTTCCTCACTGAGTGGGAAAGTATGCTTATCAGCATGCCGGGCCCTCTGAAAAGCACATATTTTCCACTCTGCAAATGACACCTTCACTTCATTCACCACCGGGTCCAACTGTATAATGAAATCCATTACTTTCAGAGGAGATAACTCTGATTAGTGTCTTTTACACCTTTACCTCTTCTGTTCTTAAATGATTCAGTCATTTAATTGGCTGACCATGTGATAAGAAACACAACTATTTATTTTAGCCCTGCAACGAACAGATTGAGTGTAAATAATCTGACACTCTACCTGCCTGTTATGGGCAAAATTGCAAAATTGCAGGTATAGGGATAATGAAAATGGTCTGCTCCCCTTAACTTAACTGACAGTGTTGTTGTTTCACGGACACAATACATTCTCATGACCCCCGCACGACCTGACATTGTTTTTTCTTTTGTTTACTGACAAACAACTTAATTAAAAGGTACACAGTAAAACTCATTAAATACTTCACAAATTTATAAATACACTTAATCATACGTTTGTGACTCTAATGTAACTTAAATTTTATTCAGAATAAATTAGGTGTGAAAAACACACTACTTCCTCTTGCCAATGTAAATAATGAACACCTTTTTTGCTCCGCGACCTCCAAATAGTAAAAATAACAAAAATTAATATTACGCGACCCCCCCCGCCCCCACGGATAACACCAGTAAGCCTTACTATTAATAATTGAATTTTGACCGTAATTATAAATTAAATGTAAAATGTGTTTTTTACTTTCTCTTGCCTATATGAATATATAGGAAAAAAAGTATTGTTTTCACGTCGATTTTAACAAATACATTCTTCACCCGAATATACACGTTTTCAGATCCCCTGAACCCAAAAAATAATATGTTTTTAGCGATTGGTCTGTGTGTGAACAGAATATCTCAAGAACGGAACATCGTACGAAATTGAAACTTAAAACTTCATTTACATACCACTACCGGACCCGACACGAACATTTTCATCAAAATAGGTCAACCGGAAGTAGTAGTTTATTCGTGTAATTTTTCACTTTTTTCGATTTTTTTAAAAATCGCCTGGTTTACTAAATTTTTTATGCTCTACAAGATAGGATAGGTGCCATGTTTGCTGAAATTCTTGGTGAGGCTGTTTTCACGTAAAAAATTTGTTTTTGTAAGATTGCGGCTTTAATACGCATTTTAAAATTTGTAGATAAATTAATATTCTACAACTTTTATTTCAAAAATGTTTTTGTATAACGCTTAGTTTAGCGGTAATTAGCGATTTTCTGTTTTTTTTCTCACGAACACGTGCGAAAAATCGATTTTTTTTTAAAGATTTCGGCCTTAGTATGCATTTTACGACAAAAGTGTATAATATAATCAAATTTATACGAAATTAAAAGATCTACAAATTTTAATAATTGCGTTTTTCTCTACAAAGGCTACTTTAGCGTGAAAAAGTGATTTTCCGTATTTTTAAGGCAAACTGAGGTTGATTTTCTATTGCGTCTTTCAGTCATGATTAAAATAAGGTTATGTTTTTTTTTGTTAATTTCTAATGTTTTATCACTAAAGTTAGGTTATATTGGTCATTATTTACATTGGCAAGAGAAAGTCGTGTGAGTGTTTCACACCAGAATTTTTTAATTATGAAATCCAACTGCACTAATTTTATGTCTAAAGATAATATAGACAGTAAAAAATGGAATACAACTATTGCTCTGAGAAAAGTGGTTTTTATCTGCGGTTACTTTAAAAATTAAATATAGGCTAGGAATCGTGTGTTATCACTCGAGAACAATTAATTTTTATATGTTTCTAACGAAGATCCACGTATGAAAAAAATATTAAATGAAAAACAAATGCAACTATCACATTAATAATTAATTAATGATTAGTTTCTTTTCTTTATAATTAGGTGTACTTTTTTTTATTAACTTATTTATTTACAATCAGCCTTTACAACGTGGCTTTAAGCAAATCATTATAAAAGAACTAAACTGACGTGAGTGAAGTAGACAGCCTTTGCTCTCACGACAACTAAATAAAATTAGAAAATTAAGTTAATAACAAACTAAGAAAAGTTGCAAAGTTACAAAATTAACAATAACAATGCAAAAGAAGTAAACATAAAATGAAGTAAACAATATAAAAGAAGCTAACAATATAAAAGTAAATTTAAAAAAAAATTCCTAATATGTGTTCATTGCAATCTGTTCAATTTAGAACACTAATCAACTGCATGATCCAATGAAATGGGGGTGATGTGTATGACGTGTAAATGAGGTGTAGTCTTGTACTGACTCAGGTCGACCATTCCTGAGAGAGTATGGTTAATTGAACCCCAACCATCAAAGTACACCGGTAACCACTGTCTAGTATTCAAATCCGTATAAACGTAACTAGCTTTACTAGGATCTGAACCAGGAACCTTTGTCTCCGAAAATCAGCTGTTCTCGAAAAATCATAACTAATGTAAACAAGTCACAGTAGAATAAAAAGTGATACAGGTAACCAACCGACTCTTTCACAAATAGTTCAACAACAAAAGACCCTACCTTATTATACACTCCTTTTATAACCGACCCTATTGTTATTTTGTCACTATTATTTACTGTTTAACATTTTATTTTAACGATTAACTTGGAGCACACATATCAAACAGAAACGTTTATTACTGAATTCCCGACTTATACTTCTATATTCCCTACTTCACCAAAAATTACCAATACGATCAAAATACCAATCAAAATTACCAATGGCACAAAAATTACGAGTGTATTGTTCTCTTTCGAACCTACATGGACCTACGGGTCCCAAATTTACGGTTCAACCAAACCCTCTAACTTGCAACGAATTCAAGCATTCCAGTTATAAACATTACACCTTATAGTAAAAGCACCTCTTTACGTTACCAACAAAACCTTACATACAGATTTGAAAACACCACTTGTACAAAATTCCAACGAACACCTATACAAACGCTTTCACGACAAGTCACACGAACACGAGAACCCACTGGTGCGTTCACTTTCCACCTTCCATTTACTTGATAATCTCCCTAGACGCCTTAAAAGACGCTGGAGTAGAGACCAGCAAATTTTACATACAAATTTCATTGTTGGGGAGGCACCAATGGGGGCTCTACCCCTCTCATGCCTATCATGTCATTTACATTATTATCATAATCATCACATTTGCTTGTTGTCAAATTTTACACTTGTAAATAAAGAATTAAAGAGAGGAAAAAACAATTTATGAATAGAAATTAACCCACTGGGTTGGTCTAGAGGTAAAGTTGTCGCCAAAATCAGCTGTTTAACAGCTGATTTTCGGAGACGAAGATTCCTGGTTCAAATCCTAGTAAAGGTAGTTACTTTTATACGGATTTGAATATTAGACAGTGGTTGTGGGTGTACTTTGATGGTTGGGGTTCAATTAACCATACTCTCTCACTCTGTACAAGACTACACAGTCTCATTTACACGTCATACACATCGTCCTCATCTGATTGGGTGATGGGGTTGCTTATTGTTCTCAATTGAACAGATTGCAACGTACACAAATTAGGAATAAAAAAATAATAAAAAAAATAAATGAATAGAAACTATCTAGAAATGTCTTCAACCATATTCGTCTTCGATATTGTCACAGTATTACATGATAATATTCCATTACATTATGGGGATTAAACTGAAGTGTGTCTGTACGTGCGCGTACTTCGATAACAAGTTGTGTACAAAAGAAGATATCGTTGACAGAAACGATATACACTACATACCACCACCACCTCTATACAAGCTAAAACATAAGACTGACAGTAACCATACGCCACATCTTGTTGCCATAGCAACCATATTTTTTTTTAAAGATAAGAACACTTCTTTGAAATGTTATCGACTCTATGACGTAATAAAAAAGAATACAGGTTGTTATAAAACATACATTTCACTATTATGCTATCGTAAATTTTCTGGTGAAAAGGATTACACTTTTAAATTACAGCTTCGTCACATTGAGAGAAAAAAAATTGCTGAATGTTATGCGTTTTTTGTTTATCTGAGTTAACGGGTGTTTCAAAAAGTATGCAACAATAATATTAAGAGAGTATATTTGATGACATAGAAGGTAGGTTCATATACGAGGTGTGGCTATTAAATAATGAGACTGACGTTGTAAATATTTTATTTTTATTTTGTACATAATCACTTATTGTCACTTTCAATATAGGCCTACACTCCTTCTCTATCCCTACAACGCTCCATGCGAATTTTCCATAGTTGGAAACAGTGCTAGAAGTCATCTTCTGTCAGCTCCTCCAGGACACGTGCCGCTTTCTCTTTTACAGCTTCCACAGACTCAAATCTTGTCCCTTTTAATACAGATTTCACCTTAGGGAACAGGTAGACGTCACATGGTGCAAGATCTGGTAAATAAGGTGAATGTTCTAACACTAAGATGTTGTACTTGGCTAGGAACCTCTTGACAGATAACGCGGAATGAGCTGGCTCATTGTCTTGGTGGAGAACCCAAGATTTGTCCTTCCACATTTCGGGGCGTTTTTCCTTACTCTTTGACGTAGTTTAGAAAGTACCTCAAGGTAGTAATAATGATTAATTGCTTGACCCTCAGGAACCCAGCGAAGGTACACAATTCCATGGATATAAAAAAGCAACGATATTCATTTCTTTAAAGTTTGACTTGCTCATTCGAGGTTTTTTGGCTCTCGATGAAGTTAGGCTCTTCCAGTGCATGGATTGGCGCTTCGTTTCCAAATCGTAAGTAAAAAACCACTACCTGTTCCCTAAGGTGAAATCTGCATTAAAAGGGACAATATTTGAGTCAGTGGAAGCTGTAAAAGAGAAAGCGGCACGTGTCTTGAAGGAGCTGACAGAAGATGACTTCCAGCACTGTTTCTAACAATGGAAAATTCGCATGGAGCGTTTTAGGGATAGAGAAGGAGTGTATATTGCAGGTGACAATAAGTGATTATGTATAAAATTAAAATTAAATTTTTACGTCAGTCTCGTTATTTAATAGCCACACCTCGTATATAGATGACATTCAAACCTTCAGTTTTGACGTTTACACATCATTTTTAACCGACATCTCGACTGAAACGGAGAACTGAACTAACCGTGTAAAAGGAGGCTAACGGTAACACTATTTATCTAAAAGACTGCCTCCGTGACGTATTAACTAGTGCACAATGCGGAAAGTCCCGGGTTCGATTCCCGGTTAGGATCTGGAAATTTTAACAAGTTAAAACCTACCATTACATTACCAAAACACACACACAAGTCAAAAATGTCCAAACTGTCAATTTACTTTATACAGGGTGATTCATGAAGTTCTCCCCCCACTTCTACAGCACATTGTACTAGTAAAAATAATGAAAAAATGTTATATAAACATAGGTCCGAAAACGCTTCGTTAGCGAGTTACAGCTAGCGAAAGTTTCGCCTGGATTTCAGTTCACCAGGTGAAATGAGGTCTTCCTGGAATTGTGGTAAGGTAGATTAAGGGGCGAATTCAATCATTTCTTATGGTTTTTGATCTGATAAATTGAATAAAACAGGTCCCAGAACTGTAAGTTAAATAGTTTTTGAGAAAACCAGTGTCAAATGCAAAAAATGGAGTGAAAATCACATTTTTTCATCTTTGGGCAAGAATAACTTTGTTATTTCACCAAGAAACAGTTAAAAATTTTCAATAAAAAATGTAGAAAATTTTATTCTGAACAAACCGGTGTAAATAAAGTACACAGAAAGCGAATAGTTTTTGAGAAAACCAGTGTCAAATGCAAAAAAATGGAGTGAAAAAAACACATTTTTTCATTTTAGTTTTTCCGGTTAATTTTACTTTGTACTCTTATGAATAAAAACTCATTTAATCAAACATCTATTCGCTTTCTGTGTACTTAATTTACACCGGTTTGTTCAGAATAAAATTTTCTACATGTTTTATTGAAAAATTTTAACTGTTTCTTGGTGAAATAACACAGTTATCCTTGCCCAAAGATGAAAAAATAAGTTTTTCACTCCATTTTTTGCATTTGACACTGGTTTTCTTAAAAACTATTTAACTTACAGATCTGGGACCTGTTTTATTCAATTTATCAGATCAAAAACCATAAGAAATGATTGAATTTGCCCCTTAATCTACCTTACCACAATTCCAGGAAGACCTCATTTCACCTGGTGAACTGAAATCCAGGCGAAACTTTCGCTAGCTGTAACTCGCTAACGAAGCGTTTTCGGACCTATGTTTATATAACATTTTTTCATTATTTTTACTAGTACAATGTGCTGTAGAAGTGGGGGGAGAACTTCATGAATCACCCTGTATATAGGCCTACTACAAAAAATATATATCTGAAACTCTTAATAACTGTTAACTCAAATTGTATTATGATAATAATTATAATTATAAAATTATTATTATATTCACTAGGAAGAAGAGAGGTGGGAAGACCTCGAAGACGATGGCAGTAGTCGAGATGTAAGGGTTGAAATGTCTCGTGTTTCTGTAGACGTGCAGGATGGTTTGTGAGTTGGAAACAGGCTTATGCCTAATCCCCTTCATAGTAAGAAGAAGAAGAAGAAGAAGAAGAAGAAGAAGAAGAAGAAGAAGAAGAAGAAGAAGAAGAAGAAGAAGAAGAAGAAGAAGAAGAAGAATAATTATAATTATAATTGTATTATGAACTGCCTTATTAAAAAGGTCTCTATGAAAAAATCGTGTAAACTTCAATTAAAATTATGTGGCAATAAAAAAAGACTGTAGCCATATCAGAAGATATCTCGGTGCATATTTTCGTTTTAAGTATGAAACGGTATATTTTTCCGTACGATAAACCATATGAGGCGTACATTTTATGAAACAGACCGTAACGAAACGGAAACATTTGTAAAAGTACAAACTTTAGGTTTTATAACAAGTTGAAAAAGTTTCTATCTCGACAACTTTTTTTATGGTTCTTCTATTTAAAAACTTATCGAATGTTCTTTTTCCTGTCAGATATAGAGAAGTACTCAGTGCAGTGCGTTCTTCTTCCTATTATAAAAATGTTCACCAACTTAAGTCATCCAATGAAACGAAGTGCTTTCAAAACTTCTTTAAATTTAACTTGTAAAGAAGTTCTGTTTTTTTTTTTTTAGTTTAGTTAAGTTCTATAAAACGCTCCTGTAAAAATGTTGTAGCGTTTCAAATGTTCCATAGTACTACATACGGTGTGTTGTTTTACTCTAAAATACATTCAAAAGGCTAAACATTTAATTACGTAAATACAGTTCCACACTGAGTGGAAAAAGTATGCTTATTAGCATACCAGACCCTCTGAAAAGCATCTACTTTCCACCCTGCATACCTACTTCACTTTACACCTTCACTTTATTCACCACAGGGTCTGGCTGTATAATGAAATTCATTACTCTCAGGGAAGATAACTGTGACTAGTTGCTTTCACATCTATACTTTTTCTGTTGTTAAATGCTTGAGCTGCCCATAACAGATAGGAGGTGGAGTGTCAAATTATTTACACTCAATCTGTTCGTTGCAGGGCTAAAATTAATAGTTCTGTTTTTTATCACATGGTCAACCAATTAAATGACTGAATCATTTAAGAACAGAAGAGGTACAGGTGTACTGTGACACTAATCAGAGTTATCTCCTCTGAACGTAATGAATTTCATTAAACAGTTGGACCCTGTGGTGAATGAAGTGAAGGTGTCATATGCAGAAAGGAAAATATGTGCTTTTCAGAGGGCCCGGCATGCTGATAAGCGTACTTTTCCACTGAGTGAGTTGTTGCAATGGTAAACCACCTGACTCCTCGTTTTACTTAGTAAAACCTCTACACATTCAAACCAGCCTACAGGCTGATCACCTAAACAACAACAAATGCTCGAGTCATATAATTGGGCTACCATGTGATCAGAAACATAATATTTTTTGTAGCTCTGAAACTAGCAAATCTAGTACAAATATTAACATTCCATTAGCCATCAGTTATGGGCAACCTAAAAACCTAAATCACTTACGTTTTCCATGATATCGAAAGTCCGTTGTAAAGGAGTCCGTTACGGCGGGCGCCCCCACTGTATTTTATTACTTTTGTTTAATGGAATTCTTTGTTTGCCAAAGCGTCTAAAGAAATACCCTGTATCCAAAAATAAATAAACAATATTTTATGAGGTCAGACGTCCAGCACCAGAACGAGTTTATTGAATATTAAAAATACAAAAAATAAAAAATAAAATAGAAGCATAATGAGTTTAAAAACAGAACATTTTTTCTTTCGTTATATAAATAACGTATGCAGGAATGTGTTCATGTTAATGGTATATTATATAGGAAGAAACGAGGTGGTAGGTATTTGTATGAGGAGAGAGGAATCTGTGGCACATCTCGTGCAGTGACAGGTGTGACTCAAGCCAACTGTAAAAGGGGGTGGGTGGGAGGGAGGGAGGTAAGTAGGAGGCGGATTAAGTAGTGGGGACAATAACCAACTGGGATTTGTCCTCTTTCGGTCGTTCATTTTTTAATCCTTATAGTATAGTGTGTACAAAAAATTGTATAACTAACTTTACTCCATTTTAAACTATGTACAGTCCAGCCTTTCTAAGTTTGCTCCTAATGTAAACAAATAACGACGTCACTGAGCATGCGCATTGTATAAAAATGTGTACACGCTGATTAAAAAGTGTTGTTGTTTAGGTCATCAGCCGAAAGGCTGGTTTGAACCTGTAGAGGTTTCACGAAGTAAAACGAGGAGTGAGATGGTTTACAATTGCCTTCCTCACCGAGTGGAAAAGTACGCTTATCAGCATTCCGGGCCCTCTGAAAAGCACATATTTTCCACTCTGCAAATGACACCTTCACTTCATTCACCACAGGGTCCAACTGTATAATGAAATTCATTACGTTCAGAGGAGATAACTCTGATTAGTGTCACAGTACACCTCTACCTCTTCTGTTCTTAAATGATTCAGTCATTTAATTGGCTGACCATGTTAAGAAACAGAACTATTTATTTTAGCCCTGCAACGAACAGATTGAGTGTAAAAAATTTAACACTCCACCTGTCTGTTATGGGCAGAATTAAAAAGTAACAACAAAATACATCCAAAAGTATTTAAATACGAAATACTTTTAAAGTATTTTTTTAAATGAAACTGTTAGGCCTACATCATGTCATGACTGATGTATTAAGTAATTTAAGTACTTATAATTCAAAATATAGTTAACTTAAAAGGAATACGACATCCATAAAGTGGTGGAGTGTAGCGTGCACCCTGTAGTAGCTGGCTTTGGTTTGTTGACAGTAGGAGCAAACTAAGGACGGCTGAACTGTAGTTGTAAAACGTTGACGCCTCCATAGAAACCCAAAAAGCCCTCCACAGAAGTATTGTTGGAATGCGGAATACGAAGCCCCTCTCATATCAGTGGAAAATTCTTTGATTCACCAAATTCAATCTCTGGAAAATAAACTCACAACACAGAATTTCCAAACTAAAGCGACGGGTGACATTAAGTGCTGAGTTGAAACCTTTACATTTTGGTGGCCCTGAAAAAGGGCCGTTAAAGCGGTGGTCGCCTTGATGGAAAGCGTCGGTCGTAGTGATAACCACCTCACTCCTTGTTTTACTTAGTTAACCCTCTAAAGGTTAAAACCAGCCAACCAGACTGATGACCTAAACAACAGCAACAAGTCTTAAATAAGGTTATATGAACACCAAGAATTATGATGCGTTGCTTTTTAAGCACCCATTATTATTTTTATCCAACCTGTATATTGGTATTTACAGGATTTGGATTACCGAGTGTATGTAATTACAATTTAAAGGGACATTGGATTTCTGTTGTTGTTTAGGCCAAACCAGCCGAAAGGCTGGTTTGAACCTCTAGAGGTTTTATTAAGTAAAAAACGAAGAGTAAGGTGCTTTACCATTGCCTTCCTCACTGAGTAGAAAGAATATGCTTATCAGCATTCCAGGCCCTCCGAAAAGCACTCACTTTCCACCCTGCAAATGACACCTTCACTTCATTCACCACAGGGTCTGGCTGCATAGTGAAATTCATTATTCTGAGAGGAGATAACTCTGACTAGTGTCACAGTACACCTCTACCTCTTCTGTTCTTAAATGATTCAGTCATTTAATTGGCTGACCACATGATAAAAAACAACTATTTATTTTAGTCCTGCAACGAACAGATAGAGTGTACATAATTTGACACTCCACCTGTCTGTTATGGGCATATTGGATTTCTATCTCACTCAATATTAACGTTTGTACCTTTTTCTCAGGAACCATACATGATAAAGACATAATTATTTTTTTATATTAAAATTTAGTCATTGGCGCATATTTTAAGTGCAGAGTTTCTTGTTTGTCATTAAATATTGTTTTTAAATTAGTTTTTTACCGTTTTTACAGTTTTTACATTGTTTTTAGTTTTTACAGCCTACAATATGAAGATTTCCTTAGAAAAAACAAAATCCATGGCCTTCTGAGGTAAATACCCAGTACGTACGAAAATATCTGTTCACAATAAAAATATTGAACAAGTGTCCCATTTCCGATATTTGCTTGCAACATCAATTACGATATAGATAAAGACATTGACTACAAACTTAGCAAGTTCCAGTCGGTGTGTGGAACCATTCAACGAGCGCTCTCCAAGAAAACTAGGAAGGAGACGCGATTAAATTTTATAAGGTGATGGTAATACCAACATTACTGTATGGTTCAGAAACATGGGTGAAGAGTCGGAAACAATTAAGGAAAATTCAGGCATCGGAAATGAATTTTTTAAGGTCAGCAAAGGGCTGTACAAGAGTGGATAGATTGTACAATGAAGATGTGCATAAGGAATTGAACATCTTCAAGTTGGAAGACCGAATAATAGAAAACAGGCAGAGATGGCTGCCACATTTGGAAAGAATCCCTGATGGGCGTATACCTAAGGAAGTGTGGAGGTATAGGCCGGTTGGCCGAACAGATATTGGAAGACCCAGGAAAAGATGGTAGCTGTCCTTAAGAAAATTTAAAAAAAAACTTTGAGGCCGGAACAGGCGATTTGCCTAAACACTGTAGTGAAGAAGAAGAAGAAGAAGAAGAGACATTATTTTTTAGAAAAATCTCTTTTGTCCCTACTAAATTTTTCCCAAAATATTATTTTTGCGCCTTAATTATCAAAACTTTTGAAAACTGTGCACGTAAAACTTAAGTTAGTAGGAGCTTAGTAACCCCAAACAATTTCAAGTAGGCCTATGTAGGTTTATAAGAAGCTGAGAAAAAGGTAAATAAAGTTTAAAACAATAATTTCCCACTAAAACGCAGGTAAATCTAGATATTGGATACTAAGGTTAGGTAAGATCAAATTAGGTACGTTAAATAAATAGGTAGGGCATAGTTCAATACCAGCTAGTGTTGGCAACAGAATTATACGAGGGTAGGCTGATAAGTAATGCACACATGCTTGTAGAAGACGAACAAAAAGAAATAGCAAGATGGGGTAAATAACAAATTAAAGTACAAATCTTAACCTACCAAATTATCTATTTATTTTTCAATATAGTCACCGTTAAGCATTACACATTTCTCCCAACGTTTAACAAGTTTTTTCATTCCGTCACTGAAAAATTCTTCCGACTTTCCTCGAACCCAGGACGCAATAGCTGCCTTCACCTCATTGTCCGAGCTGTAATGATTACCCTTAAGGTCTCTCTTCAGTAGAGGAAAAAAATAAAAATCGCAAGGCGCAAGGTCGGGAGAATACGGAGGGTGTAAAATTGGTTGAAACTTCAGGTTTCTCAGAGCCTCTCCAGTTGCACGCGAAGTGTGTGGACGAGCATTGTCGTGTTGCAAAATTATTGGCGCCAGGTTGCCTCTAACACGACAAACTCGACGTCGGAGGTGTTTCAGAGTCTGTATATACTGAGCAGAATTTACCGTTGCCCCTCGTTCCAGATAATCAGTCACATAAACTCGGCGAGCATCCCAAAACACAGTCAAAAGAATTTTTTTTGCGGACGGTTGTGTTTTGAACTTTTTCACAACAGGAGAATGTGGATGACGATATTCAGCGCTCTGCCTTTTTTCTTCGGGATCGTAATGATGAACCCATGACTCGTCCCCCGTCACAATATTCAAAAGAAAGTCGTCTCCTTCGTCACGGTAGCGCTTCAAAAGTTGTTCACAGCATTCCAATCGACGCTGTTTATTCTCGTCTGTCAGACGGCGTGGTACCCATCGTGCACAGATTTTACGGTATCCCAATTGTTCAATAATGAAGCCAACACGTTCCTTAGATATTCCAATTTGGTTTGCGATACGCTGTTGAGTGATTCGCCGGTCATTTTGAATCAAATCATCGATGAGTTTGCGACGATTATCGTCTGAGGCAGTGATTGGTCGTCCACTGCGTGTTTTGTCAACAATTAAGGCTTTTCCAGGTTGGCAATCACGAAATTTTATTACCCAACGATTCACAGTAGACCTATCAACAGTATCGTCACAATAAACAGCCTTTAAACGACGATAAATCTCACTAGGATTCACTTTCTCAGCAGTTAAAAATTCGATAACAGCGCGTTGTTTAATTCTCGTTGACATAGCACCAGAACACGACGCCATACTTCCAATACTCAAAACAAACTGAATGAAAGCAACGCCTTCAAACTGCGCAGGCTTGTAGAGGAGAAATAGTACTTCCACATGCCACCAGGCGCGCTACTGAAGTTTATTTAGTTGTCTTCTACAAGCATGTGTGCATTACTTATCAGCCTACCCTCGTAAAAATCAAAATCGAAGTTATAAAAATATGGTAGACTATTCATGTAAAACTTCAAAATCAACAAAAAGAGTTAGTAAACTATTTTATTCTTGTTTTCCACCCATGGAGACGTTTAGAAAAAAAATAAACTAAATTTCTAGTTGTCATAGAAACATAATAAATCCACCATTTAAAGAGAAACCCACCGGGTTGGTCTAGAGGTAAAGTCGCCGCCAAAATCAGCTGTTTAACAGCTGATTTTCGGAGACGAAGGTTTCTGGTTCAAATGCTAGTAAAGGTAGTTAGTTACTTTTATATGGTTTGAATGGTAGACAGTGGTTGTGGGTAAAGTTTGATGGTTGGGGTTCAATTAACCATACTCGCTCAAGAATGGTCGACCTGAGTCTGTACAAGACTACACAATCTCATTTACACGTCATACACATCATCCTCATCTCATTGGGTCATGGGGTTGCTTATTGCTCTCAATTGAACAGATTGCAACGTACACAAACTAGGGATTACAAAAAAAAAATTAAAGAGGGCATTTCAAACAACATACTCGTACAACAGAAAATAAGAAATTGCTTTTTTAGTTTTTTTTATTCATGGTCCCATTAAAGAGCAATAATTTTTTTATACAGCGAGTACTTGTACTTAAATAAGAAGTATTAGTGTATACAGCAGAGGAGAGTAGTTAAAAGGTAGGCGCGTGCTTGTGAATGTGGGTGAACGAGTATTACATACAAGTGGTCGTATATGGGAATGGATGGAGGATGGAGACAGAACAGAACGGCCGCCTAAATTATTCCTCTTCGCCCCGTCGTTTAACAGAAGGGACAAACAAGCGTTGGCGTCTAATGCCTATATTTAGAAAGAGGTATTTCTAGGCCTACTTACTACACTAACAACCAACCAACAGTTTAATCTTTCTAAACATTAATACCTTACATGATGAGTGTCTAGAATCCACCCACCCGAATTTCGGTGCATATTTTAAAAGGATATCATTAGTTATGGTAGAAGCACAAGTGATATCAAGAGTAGAATTGCTCAAGCTAGAAAAGCCTTTGAAATGAAAAACAGCTTACAGACTACAAACATTGATTTACAGATTAGGAAAAATTTCTTAAAACATTATGTTTGGAGTGCAGCATTATACGGAAGTGAAACGTGGGTGATAGGGGCTGTAGAACGGAAGAGGATAGAAGCTTTTGAAATGTGGTGTTATAGGAAAATGTTAAAGATTAGGTAGGTGGACAAAATAAGTAATTTAGAGGTTCTTAGGCGAGTGGATGAAAAAAGAAGTATATGGAAGCATCTTACCAAAAGAAGGGATAGGCTAGTGGGGCATATCCTAAGACATCCAGGTATTGGGCTATTAATAATAGAGGGTAATATTGAGGGAGTAAATTGTAGAGGGAGGCAAAGATTAGAATAAGTAAAACAATTTACAAAAGATGTAGGGTGTTACAGGTATGTAGATATGAAACGACTTGCGCAAGATAGAACAGGGTGGAGAACTGCATCAAACCAGTCGAGAGACTGATGACAAAAAAAAAATCGTTATAAGACAAACCCATCGGGTTGGTCTAGGGATAACGTCGTCGCCGCTAGTCAGCTGTCAAACAGCTGATTTTCGGAGACGAAGGTCCCTGGTTCAAATCCTATTTATTTTTTATTTTATTTTTTTATTTATAATTTGTGTACGTAGCAATCTGTTCAATTTAGAACAATAAGCAACCCCATGACCCAATCAGATGAGGATGATGTGTATGACGTGTAAATGAGACTGTGTAGTCTTGTACAGACCCAGGCCGACCATTCCTGAGAGAGTATGCTTAATTAAACCCCAACCATCAAAGTACACCGGTAACCACTGTCTAGCATTCAAATCCGTATAAAAGTAACTACGACCTCGTACCTTTACAAGGATTTGAACCAGGGATCTTCGTCTCCGAAAATCAGCTGTTAAACAGCTGATTTTGGCGACGACTTTACCTCTAGACCAACCCGGTGGGTCACATCTTATTAAAGGTAGTTACTTTTATACGGATTTAATTACTAGGCAGTGGTTACCGGTGTACTTTGATGGTTGGGGTTCAATTAATCATACTCTCTCAGTCTGTACAAGACTACACAGTCTCATTTACACGTCATACACATTATCCTCATCTCATTGGGTCATGGGGTTGCTTAATGTTCTGAATTAAACAGATTGCAACGTACACAAATTAGAGATTACAAAAAAATTATATTGTTCATTATTTGCATTGGCAAGAGAAAGTTATGTGAATGTTTCACACTAAATTTTTAAAATATAGCCTACAAATACAGATTTTATAAATAAATAGACGCAAAGCACCGGCGTAATAATAAATATATATAAAACAATGGATAAGTAGGCCGCCTACATTAATTAAGAAGAATTGAGAAAGCCAACACAAGTGAGTGGTAAGTGTAGGCCCTCTGGGTACAGTGAGAATAGACGCATTGAAAAGCTGTGAGAAAAAACCAATTTTCTGTCCATTCTTTTGTAACGTTGCGTCGTTCATAATTAAAAAGAACAGATCCTTTAATTACTGTATTAAAAAAATACCAATTATATTTCACTGTATATTCACAATATATAAAATAAAATGAATGAATGACCTCCAGTTCCCATTAGCCTAAAACGATTTATCAATGACCCAGTTTCTTTTTTCAATCTATTAACCCATAAGTCGGCCTCCGGGCTGGCCCAGTCAGTAAATTGGTAGAAAGTGACTATGACTTGTTAAGTAACACCTGTTAAACAATCGAATGAGTACGGTAACCATCAAATAGCCAAATATGACTTCTTAATTTTAAAAATCATTGATCGGGAGGTCAAAGGTTTTTTAACAAAACGTACATTTTATTCTTGCCTAAATCGGTCAGCCAAAATATTTACGGTGTCAACATAAGTCAGCCTCCGGGCTTGCCCAGTCAGTAACTTGATAGAAAGTGACTATGACTTGTTAAGTAACACCTGTTAAACAATCGAATGAGTACGGTAACCATCAAATAGCCAAATAAGACTCCTTAATTTCAAAAACTTTGATCGGGAGGTAAAAAGTTTTTTTAACAAAACATACATTTTATTCTTGCCTAAATCGGGCAGCAAGAGTGTCAAAATATTTACACTCAATCTGTTCGTTGCAGGGCTAAAATAAATAGTTCTGTTTTTTATCACATGATCAGCCAATTAAATGATTGAATCATGTAAGAACAGAAGAGGTAGAGGTGTAAAAGACACTACTCAGAGTTATCTCCTCTGAGAGTAATGAATTTCGTTATACAGCCAGACCCAGTGGTGAATGAAGTGAACGTGAGTTTTGCAGAGTGAAAAATATGTGCTTTTCAGAGGGCCCGGCATGCTGATAAGTGTACTTTTCCACTCAGTGAGGAAGGCATGGTAAACCACCTGACTCCTCGTTTTACTTAGTAAAACCTTTACAAGTTCAAACCAGCCTACCGGCTGATCACCTAAACAACACAGTATTTTTTATTACTGTTTATGAGTACGTCTGAAAAAAATACAGAAATTTCAAGAGAACAAAATCTAATGCGCATTGTATAGTAATTATTATAATACACTGTATTTTTGAAATTAGTATTTAGGCTACATCTTTTTAAATAGTGTGAAATATTTGACGGAACCAGTTTTTGCGGTGATATCACGCCATCGTTTTATTAGAAGTGTACCTACGTCCTGGAGGTGAAAAACGAGTAAACGAATTCCCAGAATAGTAAAACTTTATATTCGTAACCTATTCCATTCAAAAACCCAAATCATTCAAAAAAGCGGAGAATCCAGGAGGCACGGATAAGATTTCTTCGAAGTACAAAGGGGTGTACACACTCGGACAGAATAAGGAATGAGGAAATTAGATCAGAAATGGGTATTTACAAGTGAAACGAAAAGATAAAGGATTATCGCCGAAGGTGGAGACAGCACATGGCAAGGATGTCAGCTCACAGGATACCTAAGCAGGCGCACTGGTATGTTACAGAAGGGAAAAGGGATGTTGGTAGATCTAGGAAAATATGGAGATAGATGATACAATGTACAGTTCAGCCGTTCTTAGTTTGCTCCTAGTGTCAACAAACAAAAGCCACCTACTACAGGGTGCACGCTAGAGTCTGCAACTGTACGGATGTCGTATTCCTATTATATTAACTATGTTTTAAATTATAACTACTTAAAGTACTAAAAACGTCAGTCATGATATGATGTAGGCCTAAAAATTTCATTAATAAAAATACTTTTAAAAGTACTTTGTATTTAAATACTTTTGAAAGTATTTTGCTGTTACTTTTTAATCAGCGTGTACTAATTTTGATATAATGCGCATGCTTAGTGACGTCATTATTTGTTTACATTAGGAACAAACTAAGAGAGGCTGGACTGTAGTTCGGAACAGTCTGCGGCCTAATCCTTGGTTGGAAGAAGAAAAAGAAGAAGATCAATTCCATTGGACACTGTTCTGTACTTTAACGACACAACTTATTGAAATGTTGCACTGTGCGTATACACAATTATTGAAATTAAATAATCTCCAAATTAAAAAAACAAGTTCGGTTAATCGGGGTTTTACTGTTTATTTTTACTTTCTCTTGCCTATATGAATATATAGGAAGGAAAGTATTGTTTTCATGTCGATTTTAAGAAATCGAGTTTTCACCGGATCTATACGTTTTCAGACCCCCTGAACCCAAAAAACATGTTTTTAGCGATTGGTCTGTGTGTGTGTGTGAACAGAATATCACAAGAACGGAACATCGTACGAACTTGAAACTTAAGTTACATACCACTACCGGACCCGACACAAACATTTTCATCAAAATCGGTCAACCGGAAGTAGTAGTTTATTCGTGTAATTTTTCACTTTTTTGCGAATTTCTCAAAAACTGGTCCTACGATTTTTTTAAAAATCGCCTGGTTTACTCAATTTTTTATTCTCTACAAGATACGGTAGGCGTCATGTTTGCTGAAATTCTGGGTGAGGCTGTTTTTACGTTTTTGACTTTTATTTAAAATATTTTTCTCTACAGAGCCTAGTTTAGCGTGAAAAGAGTAATTTTCCGTATTTCTAAGCCAAACTGAGGTCGATTTTCATTTTGCGTCTTTCACTCATGATTAAAATAAGGTTATGTTTTTTGTTTATTTGTAATGTTTTATTACTAATTAAAAAAAAATATCTGTAATATTTTATTGTTCATAATTTGCACTGGCAAGAGAAAGTTGTGTGAGTGTTTCACAACAGATTTTTAATAAATGTACTACGTGACATTAAAATAACTTACTTAGAAGGAGTACAGAAAACATTTTCTCACCTGAAACAGAAAAATAAAATAATTATCAACTAGGTGTGAACAATTTTTCCAAATAGGTACACATTTCAAAACAATGTTATATCACATTAGCATGTTTATCCAATTAAATTACAACCATGGCCGACTTCGTGGCGTACTGGTTAGCGCGCTACCCTACCAAACGGATGGTTCCGGGTTCGATTTTCGGTTTGGGTCTGGAAATTATTACGTGTTAAACCCAACGTGTCATTCCCTTAAGTAAAACCAAAAAGTAACAACAAAGATATTGATTTGACTTTAATAATAATCTAAAAAAAAATTAACAGAATTTTCACCTCAAAACTTCCTTAAACTGGAATAAAAGTTATTTAATTGCAATACGTAGTGCTTTTCTACGAAAATTTAGAAAAAGGTGTTATTCTTTAACACGGTATTTACTGCTCAAGCTAGAAAAGCCTTTGAAATAAAAAACAGCTTACTGACTACAAACATTGATTTACAGATTAAGAAAAATTTCCTAAAACATTATATTTGGAGTGTAGCGTTATACGGGAGTGAAACGTGGGTGATAGGGACCGTAGAAAAGAATAAGATAGAAGCTTTAAAAATGTGGCGTTATAGGAAAATGTTAAAGATTAGGTGGGTGGACAAAATAAGTGATTTAGAGGTTCTTAGGCGAGTGGATGAAAAAAGAAGTATATGGAAGCATCTTACCAGAAGAAGGGATAGGCTAGTGGGGCATATCTTAAGACACCTACCAATAATGGAGGATAATATTGAGGAAGCAAATTGTAGGAGGAGGCAAAGCAAATTACAAAAGATGTAGGGTGTTACAGATATGTAGATATGAAACGACTTGCGCAAGATAGAACAGCTTGGAGAACTGCATCAAACCAGTCGAGAAACTGATGACAAAAAAACAGTATTTATGTAGGCTACTAAGTCATTCCATGCCAGAAAAAAATATCTGGTGTGACACTAACACGACTTCATTTTAACAAGTAATGTAAAATGTAACCTAAGTTTAATCATGAGTAAACAATGTAAAAATGAAAAACATACGCTACACCTGATTTTAATCATGATTGATTGACGCTAAATGAAAATCAACCTCTGTAGGACTTAAAACATCGAAAAATCTAATACTAATAAAGTGGAAAACTAATAGCTTATATAAAGTTGTTGTTTAGGCGAACAGCCGAAAGGCTGGTTTGAACCTCTAGAGGTTTTACTAAAGAAAAACGAGGAGTGAGGTGGTTTACTATTGCCTTCCTCACTGAGTTGAAAGAGTATGCTTATCAGCATTCCAGGCTCTCTGAAAAGCACCCACTTTCCACCCTGCAAATGACATCTTCACTTCATTCACCACCATAGGGTCTGGCTGTATAGTGAAATTCATTAGTCTAAGACGAGATAACTCTGACTAGCGTCTTTTACACCTCTGCCTCTTCTGTTTTTAAATGCTTCAGCCATAAAAGTGATCCTATGAGATCGTAAAAGCAAAAAAAAAAGGTCAATGTATGTAGTCATTACGCTGTTTTGTATTTTGAAGATTTTTCTAGCTTGAGCAATCGTGCTTTTGATATAATTTGTGTTTCTACCATCCTTTGTTATGTTGTTTAGGTCATCAGCCAAAAGGCTGGTTTGAACCTGTAGAGGTTTTACTACGTAAAACGAGGAGTGAGGTGGTTTACGATTGCCTTCCTCACTGAGTGGAAAAGTAGCCTACACTTATCAGTATGCTGGGCCCTCTGAAAAGCACATATTTTCCACTCTGCAAATGGCACCTTCATTTCATTCACCACAGGGTCTGGCTGTATAATGAAACTCATTACTTTCAGAGGAGATAACTCTGATTAGTGTCACAGTACACCTCTACCTCTTCTGTTCTTAAATGATTCAGTCATTTAATTGGGTGACCATGTGATAAGAAACACAACTATTTATTTTAGCCCTGCAACGAACAGATTGAGTGTAAATAATTTGACACTCCACCTGTCCGTCATGGGCAGACCTTTGTTATATTACCCCCTAAATACCAGAATACAAAACTTCCTGTACGTTTTCGTACTAAAATAAATAAGATATTTGTTAAAATCGTTGTAATGAATAATTTCTAAAATTAAAATCAGATGTGATCAGATTGATATTATGTCATATGATGACCTGATCGAGTTTAAATCATCAAACGTAATAGAAATAATGATTTAAATAGTTTACGACAGGATGTATAAAATCATTATTGATATCTACAGCTACACTGATATCAGCAAGTATAATGACGTGTACAAACAACAATAACAACGCATGCGTATTTATGATTATTAATTAAATTACAATCGCGGGGGAGGAAATGGTAACAAAATTACTAGACCATGACATAACCCCTTCCCGTTGTAAATTACAATACCAAATATAATCATGTACAGTCAAACTATCCGTGTGTGTGTGTGTGTGTGCGTGTTAGTAGGGGCCTGTATACGTATGCAGTGAGCATAGTTCATTGTCTGGAGTTATACAAGTGTAACTAACAGAAAGAGGCACGTGACAACATAAAAATATTGTTAAATAGTGGTAGTTGTACTTTGGTACGTGGCTTAACAATATGAACATGTTAGCTTGCATTGCATTATTAAATCAACAAGTGTGTGTTGATTTTACTCTTAAGTTTTCTATAATATGACTCTTTTAAATATCACCACAAAACTTATGAAAACTGTAATTTTCCCTAATCTAACTTTTAATTGCTCAAACAGATGTTAACCTGAAAAAAAATTGAAATAAAACAGCTTGTGTTTAGGTCAAAAGCCGAAAGGCTGATTTGAACCTCTAGAGCAGTGGTTCCCAACCTTTTATGGGGCATCGCCCCTTCCCCTTCCCCTTTGTGAAGGATGACTTACACCTATCGCCCCCTTCTCTTAGCATCGTATACCTAATTTAATTTGAAGTAATGTGTTGATAAATAATAAAGTATGTTATTCTGTAAAAAAAGATTTATTATTGTTCACAACAAATAATCAACCAAAGCAGTTGTGTCCAGAATTCTTCATCTCATGTGTAGGAGCTCGACCATAAAAAATGTCAACAAAGAGTTTAGTTTATTTGTTTGTAAAAACTAAACTATTTGCTTGTAAAAAAAACGTGTATCCGCGACAGTAAAGATTCTACCCTGTAGTACAGTTTTATTTTTTCTGTCTTTGAATACTCATTACCCCCCCCCCCCACAAATTTATTGCCCCCTGCGAACTCAAATCGCCCACTAGGGGCGATCGCCCCCAGGTTGGGAACCACTACTCTAGAGGTTTTTGCTAAGTAAAAACAAGGAGTGAAGTGATTTATTACGCCTTCCTCAAGTATATGCTCATGAGCATGCCAGGCCCTCCGAAAAGCACCCACTTTCCACCCTGCAAATGATACCTTCACTTCATTCACCATAGGGTCTGGCTGTATAGTGAAATTCATTACTCTCAGAGCTGAGATAACTCTTCTGACTAGTGTCACCTAACACACCTCTACCTCTTCTGTTGTTATACACTCCTTCAGTCATATAATTGGCAACTGACCATGTGATAAGAAACACAACTATTTTTTGTAGCCCTGGAATCAACAAATCGAGTGCAAATAATTTAACACTCCACCTGCCCGTTATGGGCAAAAAAATAGCTTACTGATTACAAACATTGGTTTACAGATTAGGAAAAATTTCTTAAAACACTCTGGAGTGTAATATTATTCGGGAGCGAAACGTGGCTGTAGAAAGGAAGAGGATAGAAGCTTTTGAATGTGATGTAGGAAAATGTTAAAGATTAGGTATGTGGATAAAATAAGTAATTTAGAGATTGTTAGACGAGTGGATGAAAAAAGAAGTATATGGAAGCATCTTACCAGAAGAAGGGATAGGCTAGTGGGGCATATCCTAAGACATCCATGTATTGGGCTATCAATAATGGAGGGTAATATTGAGGGAGTCAATTGTAGGGGGAGGCAAGTTAGAATATATAAAGCAAATTACAAAAGATATAGGGTGTTACAGGTATGTAGATATGAAACGACTTCCGCAAGATAGAAAGCTTGGAGAACTGCATCAAACCAGTTGAGAGACTGATGGCAAAAAAACGAGTGGATGAAAGAAGAATTATATGGAAACATCTTACAAGAAGGAGGGATCCGCCAGTGGGGCATATCATAAGACATCCACGTATTGGTCTATCAATAATAGGGGGTAATATTGAGGGAATGAATTGTAGGGGGAGGCAAAGGTTACAGAATATGTAATAAAGCAAATTACAAAAGATGTAGGGTGTTACAGGTATGTAGATATGAAACGACTTGCGCAACATAGAACAGGAACAGCTTGGAAAACTGCATCAAACCATTCGAAATACTGATCAAATTTCGGCCCAAACGTAAAGCAGTTTTGTTCCCATCACGAAAAACCACGACTTTTGTGTTATTCCCCCCCCCCACCCCCCAGCATAATTTTTCATATTTGGTGAATATTTCATATTATGTAATGTTGCAGTATTTTGAACGATAAAAACGGGAAAAATATTTAAAAAAAATCCTACACCAATATTCTTCGTCGCCGCTAGCCAGCTGTTTAACAGCTGCTGATTTTCTGAGACGAAGGTTTTTGGTTCAAATGCTAGTAAAGGTAGTTACTTTTATACGGATTTGAATACTAGACAGTGGTTACCGGTGTACTTTGATGGTTGGGTTTCAATTAACTATACTCTCTCAGGAATGGTCGACCTGAGTTTGTACAGGACTGCACGTCATACACATCATCCTCATCTCATTGGGTCATGGGGTTGATTATTGTTCTAAATTGAACAGATTGCAACATACACAATAAAAATTAAAAAAAAATTCTTCAAATCAAGGTTAAATATAGATAGGGTAAATACATTGCTTTTTTCAATATTGTTACTGTACAAACAGTATTTACAAACAAACAGTATTATGTATGTAACAAACAGTATTACATACAAACAGTATTGTATGTAATAATGAATTATAAACTCATTGAGTACAAACCCTCAAAAAAAAAAGTAAAAAAATCACCACCAAAAAATAAAATTACTATAACAAATGACATAAACATCATTACATTAATTACAAATTAATTACAAATTACATCATTAAATTATATATTATTAAATAATAAAATAACTTTCAATAAATAGTTTAACGTTAATTTAAGAATACCTGCATAGAAAATATTCACAAAATGTGACAAATTATGCTTGGGGAGGAGGCAATAACAGAAAATAACCGAAAATTTTTTTTGGCTTCAAGTGGTCACAATACTTGGACGATGTTTATAATCTAGATAATATTTTTTTCGTGCAAAAGAGATAACTTTAGAGAAATTGTAAGATAGTTTAGGTTGGCGACAGTTATGATATTTGGGACACTACGCAAGCTATGGTTGGTAGGGAGTTTGAACAAGAGGGTGCTTATTAAAGTCTGGCTGAATTCCAGTTTTTGTCTCCTCCTTAATAAACTCCCTCCGTTACCCTCCCCCTCTACCCTCACCCCGACAACATTTAAGCCAACTGGATATTAAATTAAACGCCAACTACTTTAGATTATAGCCAATTTTAAAAACCTTCACTGCCTTCTCAATCGGAACACTACCAAAAAACACCCCAAAGTAAATACGCGTATTAGTAAGGGTAACGCATAATAATTAAATTACAGTAGAGTACCGATTTTCCGTGGATCGTTTAACCGTGCGATCACTAAAAAATTTTTTTTTTTGCTTTAACGTCCGACTGTTTTGCAAATTGCTGCTAATGCAGACAGTGAAGGATGAAATGAATTTTTTGTATCGTATGATGTGATGACGATCTACTAGACAGTGTAACCAAGCCAATTCCTGGACCGAGCTCCTTACTACAGCAAGATGAAAGCAGTGATGACGATTCAGAACCGGCTTCTAAAATCAGTTGCAAAGAAGCTTTAACCGGTGCCGAAACATTACTAACTTTCATGGAAAATCAGGATGACACAGATTACGTGGACATTTTACATATTCGTGGTTATATAAGAAAAATAAAAGAAAAAATATTGCGGCATAAAATGAAACAAAGTAAAATAAACGATTTTTTTGTGATTTTTTTTTTGTTACGTAGTTTAAGGTAAGATTTATATAGGCCTACATTTATGTAGTAAATATTTTTATTTCAATACAATTTGTTTATTTATTTCCGATATCCGATAGTATTAACATGTATTAATCAGTAGAATAAACCATACGCGTAACTGGTGGTTTTGCTTATGACGTAGTTGGTCTCGACCGAATTGGGTTGTATTATCCGTGTTTTCCGGTTATCCGGTATAGTTATCCCCCCAATTACCACGGATAATCGGTATTACACTGTACTTCATTCTCTATCCCATGGAACCGTCCACCACGTCAAAACATAAATGTATTAAAATTCAGGGAGAATGTAAATAAAATTAAAATGCAGGGAAAAAATTCATGAATAAATTACCCCAAATTTTAAAATGTTTTGATAATTTGCATTCCTTTACAAAAAATTTGAAAAATTACTTGATCGGTGAAACGTGTTATAGTGTACAAGACTTTCTTTGTTGATAGTAGTGTTAAATTGTGTGATTCTTATATGTAGGCTATTTCAGGTGTTATAACTGACGACATGTCCTATACTCCTCCTGGAGTCTCCAGGACGCATTAAAAAAAAAAAAAAACACCTAAAATATTCATATGCATTATCATCCCACCGTTGCAAAATTTATTATTATTATTATTATTAGTGGTAAAGCTGCCGAAGTGGAAGACGCTAAGTAAATCTGCTTTGTTTTTGGGATTTCTTGTCCTTTTTATCTGCCCACCAGTTTTTCATTCTTTGTGACAATTCAGCTTTTCTCTGTTCACTCAATTTTGTTCCGGTTCTTGGAGCTTTTGTCTCTGGTTTAACCTCCTATTTTTTAACCTTTCTTCTAAAATTGTCTCTTATGAGAATTTCTTCTTTGGTGATTTTGGCCAATTCTAAATCTTTTTTAACACTTTGTACCCATTTCCCCCCATTAACAGGTGATGATAGGTATTTTACTATTCTTTTTATGAGTCTATTGTCAGGAAGCCTCATTATGTGGCCATAAAATTGAAGGCGTCTTTTCCTCATGTCTGTCTCTATGTTGTAATATTCTTCAATTTTAGACGTTCTCTGTAATCTGTACCCGTTTTCGGTCCATCTAGGTCCAAGAATTTTCCTAATTATTTTTTTTCACTCTTTAAGCTTTCCAAGCAAAATTTATTATATACAAACAAAAGCTTAAAAAAAATAAAACTATTTTTTGCATATAAACGGACGAAGATTTAAAGGCACATTACGAAATTTCATAAGCATGAAAATAAATGACGGGAAACTAGACATAAAATTTTTAATGTTTCATGGAATGTGAGTGCATAAAATTACAAGGTAACAAAAAAACACATCCTTTGAATAGTAACACAAAAATAAAATATAAGAATTAAAATTAAATATAAAACATGAAGAGAAGAGAATTAAGAAAATATTTTTCTGGTGTAAAAATATCAATGAAAGATGTTTATGATTTCCTGATTACTATTTAACACGAGATGGAAAGTTTTTAGCCGTACCTGGAAACGAATAAAAAAAACGAAAGGAATTCCGCAACATGACCGCAGAATTATTTTTAAAAAGTATTGTTTTTTCAAATGTACTGGGTGTATAAAAACGTACACAAACAATTTAAACGGTAATATAAACGATTACCAGAAAAATCTAGTGTGAAACACTCACACGAATTTCTCTCGCCAAAATAAATAACGAATAATATTTAATCATTTATTTTTATGTATTTGCAACAATATAAAGACTAACAGAACTTATCCATAAGCGTTATTGACGTAACAAATTTACATTAATGTTTAAAAAAATGACCATATTGGTGTAGAGGTAAAGTCGTCACCAAAATCAGCTGCTGTTTAACAGCTGATTTTGATATCAGCTGTTTAACAGCTGATTTTCGGAGACGAAAGTTCCTGGTTCAAATCCTAGTAAAGGTAGTTCGGATTCGAATGCTAGACGGTGGTTACTGGTGTACTTTGATGGTTGGGGTTCAATTAACCATACTGTTTCAGGAATGGTCGACCTGAGTCTGTACAAGACTACACCTCATTAACACGTCATACACATCATCCTCATCTCATTGGGTCATGGGGTTGCTTATTGTTCTGAATTGAACAGATTGCAGCGTACACACATTAGGGATTTAAAAAAAATGTTTAAAAATGCAATCGTTGCTTACAACTATTTTATTTACATAATATACTTGCTAATACACTTTGTTTCTTTACTTACCTACAAAATGAGTTCGAATAAAGGTTTAAAAAAACGGAAAGCGATTACTTTAGAGGAAAAATTAGATCATATTGATCAAATTATATTGACACTTAAGTTGCAGGCTATATTTTTCACTACAGTATGTTGTTATTACGTCTAAATAAAGGTAACAAATGGTGCAGCATTAACAATCACAAGTAAGTTTTTATTTTATTACTGTTCTACAATTTTTTAGACTGATTAGTTCACTTATAATATAGCTCTTCCTTTCGTGTTACCGTTCCTGTACAGTCTGTAAAAACAAAAGCATACTACAACGATCAGTTTTCATTTAGTTGGCGGATGTTTTAAAGTTAAACCGAACAACTCAAGTTACGCGAATTTCACGTTACGTGATGATTTTGCGGAACGCATCCCTCACGTAAGTCGAGGGCCTACTGTAAAATAAATATCTTATTGTGTAATTTTAAGTATTGTGATGAAGCTGATGTGGTGAAGACACATTGTCAGCTTTACTTCTCAAACGATCAGTGCTCTGCTTTCACTGTTTCTAGTGGGTTTTAAATACAGTAGAGTACCGATTTTCCGTGGATCGTTTAACTGGGGTTTGGATTAACCGTGCGATCACTAGAAATTTTTTTTTTTTTTTTGTTTAACGTCCGACTGTTTTGCTAATTGCTGCTAATGCAGACGGTGAAGGATGAAATTAATTTTTTGTAACGTATGAAAATGCCCGAGTGGGATTCGAACCCAAGACCGCATGATGAGAGGCGAGCACGTTACCAGCTCCTAAAATAAGTTGCAAAGAAGCTTTAACCGGTGCCGAAACATTACTAACTTTCATGGAAAATCAGGATGACACAGATTACGTGGACATTTTACATAATCGTGGTTATATAAGAAAAATAAAAGAAAAAATATTGCGGCATAAAATGAAACAAAGTAAAATAACAGATTTTTTGTGATTTTTTTTTGGTACGTAGTTTAAGGTACGATTTATATAAATTTATGTAGTAAATATTTTTATTTCAATACAATTTGTTTATTTATTTCCGATATCCGATAGTATTAACATGTATTAATCAGTAGTATAAAACATACGCGTAACTGGTGGTTTTGTTTATGACGTAAGTGGTCTCGACCGAATTGGGTTGTATTATCCGTGTTTTCCGGTTATCCGGTATAGTTATCCCACCAATTACCACGGATAATCGGTATTATACTGTAATTTTATTTATAAAAATATAAGACATTCATTAAACGATGGATATACACTTCTATGTTTAACAAATTTACACACACACACAAGCCAGCAACTTACAATAGAACTTAAACAACTTAGCAACTTACAGATAGAACTTAAAATAGTGAAAATATTGTGACAAAATCGAAAAGGATCGTTCGCGAAGGTCGTAGTGTTTTCATGAAATGGTACAGAGTAGGACAAAAATAAAAATAACACAATATTACCAATAATGAACAATAGGACAATAATGACAATAAATGTATGCCTATTCATAAAACGGTAATAACTGCGCTATTGTGTAGGATAAAAGGTCGAGTATTGTTTGTTGTACGAGAACTGTTATTAAAGGGACCCGTAACAACTTTTATTCTATTTACAAAAGACCTATTGTTGACTTGTTTACAACGGATTTTTCTAGCACTCACTTATAAAGGGTTATTTTTTTGTACTTATTATTTACATGAAGTCTCTATGCTTTGCTAGAATGATCTTTGCTAAATGGGTATATAAAGAGACCCCCCCCCCCGACCACGGTCAGAGTCAGTATTCGTTTGATCTTCGACGAGCGATTATCGGGGCGTTATTTCAGCAGGTTAACGATTCCAAGCATTGTGTTGGTCAACGATTGTTATACTGTCTTTGTGTGTGTAATGTGTAAAATTAATGTAAAGATTTTGTGAATTCGGTTGCTGTGTTTTGTATGTTTGTGTATTATAAAGGTGATTGTAAGCAGTACTAAGTAAATTATTAAGTTATTTATTGTAATAACTCATTTTAATTGGTTTATTATTTATTTTGTCATCTTTTAGTGTAATAAATATTTGTAATTGTAAACCTTAGTGTAATAATTATTTAATTACCTAGATCCCGAAACGGACGGACCTCAGCAATAAGTGTCACAACATAACCGGTACTGCTAAAAGATTCGCAGAAAATCTAGTCAAGTTTACCGCCCACTTTTTCGTTTACATAAAAAAATACGTACAAATGACGAATAAAAGCCAATAAATGAAATAGCACAAGTGACCTTGATTATTCTGGTAGCCACAGCTACAGCAAAGTCGTTTCAAACCTGATCACCGTATGTATTTTATTATATGTATTTACAAAAAGTATAATAGGCTTAATTAAAACAGTTTACCATTCTCCAGTGTCTCTTCTTTAAACACACCGCACACTTAAATTACCTATATAGCCTATTCCTTTTTACAAGTTTAGTTTAATAAGTTTTTATTTATTTTTTCTAATATGTTGTGTACGTTGCAATCTGTTCAATTTAGAACAATAAGCAACCCCATCACCCAATGAGATGAGGATGATGTGTAAATGAGATGTAGTCTTGAACAGACCCAGGCCGACCATTCCTGAGAGAGTATGGTTAATTGAACCCCAACCATCAAAGTACACCGGTAAACAACTGTCTAGTATTCAAATCCGTATAAAAGTAAACTACCTTTACTAGGATTTGAACCAGGAACCTTCGACTCCGAAAATCAGCTGTTAAACAGCTGATTTTGGTGACGACTTTACCTCTAGACCAACCCGGTGGGTCGGTTTCATAAGTTAAAGACCCAAAGCCATACAAATGTATATTAAATGTAGCTAGATTTTTCTTTTAAATCCCTAATGTGTGTACGTTGCAATCTGTTCAATTTAAAAACAATATGCAACCCCATCACCCAATCAGATGAGAATATGTGTGACGTGTAGTTGCGGGGGGTGAGGTATATTGAATGAGTGACGCATGCTGGGAATACTATTGTTGTATTACTCTGATACAAAACATTCGTTTTCAAACTTTCCCTATTTAACATATTTGTTTGTATTTATTACAATTATTTATTTACATATTTTGATATAACTTGGTAAGTTATACATTGTGAATTTGACCAAGTTAATAACCTGATAGGTATTTGTTAAATTAATGTGCCGGATGATAAGAATATGTTTTTAGTCTAGTTAGTACACGTTAGCACTACAAATGCATAATCAGCTGTGTAACTCTACTAACACTCATTCATTCTGCCACTACTATAACAACGCACTCACTGCAATCCACAACAACTACACGGAGGGAGCTGGGACTCAAGCAATAAATGAAGTGTTGTCTTGTACAGACTGAGAAAGTAAGGTCAATTAAATCCCAACCATCAAAGTACGCCGGTAACCGCAGTCTAGTATTCAAATCCGCATAAAAGTAGGGTTAGGATGTGAACCAGGAACGTATATACACTTTTGTCGTAAAATGCATACTAAGGCCGAAATCTTAAAAAAATCAATTTTTCACACGTTTCCGTGAGAAAAAAAAACAGAAAATTGCTAATTACCGCTAAACTATGCGCAATACAAAAAAAGTATGAAATAAATGTTGTAGAATTTTAAAATTTTTACATTTTTTATAATATCAATTTTTGCGGTAAAATGCATATAAAGCCGCAATCTTAAAAAAAACAATTTTTACGCAAAAACAACCTCACCAAGAATTTCAGCAAACATGGCGCCTACCTTATCTTGTAGAGCATAAAAAATTTAGTAAACCAAGCGATTTTAAAACAAATCGTAAGACCAGTTTTTGAGAAAATCTAAAAAAGTGAAAAATTACACGAATAAACTACTACTTCCGGTTGACCGATTTTGATGAAAAGGTTCGTGTCGGGTCCGGTAGTCGTATGTAACTTAAGTTTCAAGTTTCCAGTTCGTACGCGGCTCCGTTCTTGAGATATTCTGTTCACAAAAACACACACACACACACACACAGAGGCCAATCGCTAAAAATATGTTTGTGTGGGTTTAGGGGGTCTGTTTACGTGTAGATCCATTGAAAACTCGATTTGTTAAAATCGACATGAAAACAATACTTTTCTCCTATATACTCATATAGGTAAGAGAAAATAAATATGTTTTGTAGCCGAGCAACTTACAGATCGAGTGTAAATAATTTAACACTCCACCTACCTGTTATGGGCATTTGTAAAATAAGATTCCTTTTCTCAAAGATAGTCGGAGTCCATCATGTTGTACGAGGGGGTACCCAAAAGTATCCGGAATAGCTCTGCTGTGGGCGGAGCTTGTGCAGTACAAATTCCCGCCACTAGGCTGCTTGTAGCGCTACTCATTGCCAGTTCAATGCCATTTTGTTCGTTGATCTAGCTTGTTCTGTTCTCGTGCAGTGATTGTTCTCGCTAGTGCTGTTTTGTGCTCGTGTCGTTTTTCATGATGGCAAGTTTTAATGAACAACGTGCGGCTGTGAAATTTTGCTTCTTGCTCGGTAAAAACGCCGCGGAAACAGTTGTAATGTTGAACACAGCTTACAAAGACGACGCTATTGGAAAAACCCAAGTGTACGAGTGGTTTTTGCGCTTTAAAAATGGCGACATGTCGATTGAGAACAAACCTCGTTCTGGACGACCGTCGACTTCCCGAACAGACGAAAATGTTGTGAAAGTGAAAGAAATTGTACGAACAGACCGACGATAGACCATTGACCAAATATCACAGGTTAGTGGGTTATCTTGGAGCTCAATCCAACGCATTTTAACAGAAGACTTGACAATGAAAAGAGTCGCTGCCAAGTTTGTGCCTCGGGTTCTGACAGACACTCAAAAGGAACGTCGAATTGAAACGTCTAGTGATTTGAAACAACAGCTTGAAACTGATCCAGATTTCATGTCAAAGATCATTACGGGTGACGAGTCTTGGTGCTATGGGTACGACCCAGAAACCAAACAACAATCCAGTCAATGGAAGACTTCATTATCACCCCGACCAAAAAAACGTCGTCAAGTCATATCGAACATCAAAACAATGCTGATTTGTTTTTTTGATGTGAGGGGAATTGTCCATTCAGAGTTCGTTCCACCAGGCCAGACGGTAAATCAAACTTTTTATCTTGAAGTGTTAAGAAGACTACGAAACAGCATTCGTCGTAAAAGACCTAATTTGTGGCAGACAGGGGACTGGTTTTTCCACCACGACAACGCGCCTGCACACACGGCAATCTCGGTTACCCAGTTTTTGGCGAAAAACGGCATGGTTTTGCTACCACACGCACCGTACTCACCCGATCTGGCTCCTTGTGATTTTTTCTTGTTCCCACGTATGAAAAGGGGCATGAAAGGTCTCCGATTTAACAACGTTGATGATGTCAAGAAAAAAACGACGGATGAGCTGGCAGCCAACACTGAAGAGGAGTACAAAAAATGTTTTGAACAGTGGAAGCACCGGTGGGACAAATGTATTAGTTGTAATGGAGAGTATTTTGAAGGGGATAAGGTTCTTTTGTAAAAAAATTAAAAATAAATAGTTTTAAAAAATAATTCCGGTTTCTTTTGGGTACCCCCTCGTATATCGGTTTGTTTAAAATTGGACGGGAACGGTAGTGAGGTTTGCCATGCTACAATACTTAGTATTCGATTATGAAACGGTTAAGTATTGAAGGAGGGGAATTTGATTTGTATTTTAGGCTTCAATTCAGCCTTGGAGTAAATAACTGCCTGCAATGTTCAAGTCTCATGTAGGAAGTCATAATAGACAACTGAATAGCGTTTGAAAATAAACATGCCACTTTATACTGACGTCACTTAACACTAACGTACTGGCTTTAACAAACGTTTGCTTTTCCAATAACGTTTATTATAAAATAACTAAAAAACAAAACTAATGCTGAAAAAATATTTTAGGTGATTTCACAACTTATAGGCTCCTGAGACCAATAAAGTGTTTAAAATTGTTTGTGTGAAAAATTCACTTGACTTTCTGTTGCCAATGTAAGTAATCAAAAAATAATCTATGTATCATCATGAGTTTTCTTTCATCCCTAATGTGTGTACATTGCAATCTGTTCAATTGAGAACAATAAGCAACCCCATCACCCAATCAAATGAGGATGATGTATATGAGGTGTAGTGTTGTACAGACCCAGGCCGACAATTCCTGAGAGAGTATGATTAATTGAACTCCAAACATAAAAGTACAACGGTAACCAACTGTCTAGTATTCAGATCCGTATAAAAGTAACTACCTTTACTAGGATTTCAACCAGGAACCTTATACTCTGAAAATCAGCTGTTAAACGGCTGACTCACTTCAGGCGACGCTTTACTAGCCAGTTGGCGCAACTGGCTTCTAACGCCGGGGTCCCGCGTTCGATTCCCGGTCAGGTTTGGCACTTTTTCATCACTCATTTTCATCTATCATTCTTCTCACCGTCTGCATTAGCAGCAATTGCAAAACAGTAAGACGTTAAACAAAAAAAAAAAATGAGTTAACAATGTAAAATTAGAAACATAATTATATTTTGAAGTTCATTTCAAGTCGCATCGATACAGGTTACGAAATCGATGTACAAGGAAAATGAACGATTAGAAAAAAGGAGGCTTACGTTTTGACTTTGAACAATATAACTTAGGTGTAGGATAAATGATTTAAAGAAGCCAGAAAGAATATTAAGAAAGAAAACCGGAATAAACCGAGAAAACTTAGTGAAACGAAAAGAATTCAGAAAACTAATTACAGACTATAAGGGCTTCTTTGAAGAGCAAAAACAGAACACCGAGTGGACAGAAGAAAGGAGAAAAACTTTCAGTGAGCGAATGCCGAGAATGTAGGCTGCAAAAACTGCCAGAAACGTCTAACGTCACCTCATATGGTATAAAATTGGTCATATATGAGAAAAAAAATCTGACTACTGTATTCTGTACTTTAAGCTGAATACACTTAAACCCCGTTAATCCGAACTAATTGATAGCAAATCTCGTTCGGATTAACCGAAATAATAAACAAATTTTTATTAACCCTTTCAGTACCAACATCCGGAAAACAGGACGTCAATTTTTACGTAGTTACAACATCCGATTTACCGGACGTTCGTAAGTTATGCATAAAGTGCCAACGTCCGGATAACCGAACATTTACAAAAAAACTTTTAAACAAAAATTAATGGAATAATGAATTTTGAAACTGCCTCCGTGGAGTAGTGACTAGAGCGCTAGCCTACAAAGCGAAAGTTCCTGGGTTCTATTCCCGGCTAGGGTCTGTAAATTTTAACACGTTAAAATCACCGTTAAGGTACCAAAACTTACAGTAATTGCTAATGACCAAGCTGTTGATGCGACTCTAAATAAACCAAAAAAACTATTTTGAATATTTTTGGGGTTAGAACGATTTCTTTTTTTTATGAACAAAATCAAAATTAATTTTTTACTGGGATTCTTTTTTCTGTAACGTTGAAATTTTGGTCGGCAATGGCAGGCTTACGCCTGCAAGTTTTCAAAATAAGGGCTGGAACTTTTTGTACACCCTCATTCAAATTAAATGGAACTTTACATACAAATTTTTAAATATTGTTTCGGCACTAAAAGGGTTAAAAGAATTAAATTAATTTAAATGCGTCTTGAGTGAACTGTCTTCGCGTGGGTAGGCTCGAGGCGTCTCTATTAACTTCATCTATTTCAATTTTGTCATTAAAATTTAAAAAAAAAATATTATTTTCAAGTAAAAAATTGTTTATTTTCGTCCTCTTTGACATTAAAATTAAAGAGTCCAGAACGTGTTCGTATTAACCGAATTTTCCGATTAACGGGGTTAATGTGTACAGTTGCCCATAACAGACTGCAGGTGGAGTGTCAAATTATTTACGCTCAATCTGTTCATTGCTGGGTTAAAATAAATAGTTGTGTTTCTTATCACATAGTCACCCAATTAAATGACTGAATCATTTAAGAACAGAAGAGGTAGAGGTGTACTGTGACACTAATCAGAGTTATCTCCTCTGAAAGTAATGAATTTCATTATACAGCCAGACCCTGTGGTGAATGAAGTGAAGGTGTTATTTGCAGAGTGGAAAATATGTGCTTTTCAGGGGGCCGGCATGCTGATAAGCGTACTTTTCCATTCAGTGAGGAAGGCAGGGGTAAACCACCTGACTCCTCGTTTTACTTAGTGAAACCTCTAGAGGTGGTTCAAACCAGCCGCCTTTCGGCTGATGACGTAAACAAAAACAAAGTGTACAGACAGGGAAAGGTGATACAATGTGAATATGATGACAAAAATTTTAGAGCTGACCGAGAATTGAATCTAGGACTTCTGGCATAAAAACCACTATACCATCTTGCCATCAAAACCAAATGATGCTGCAGATATACTATACACATGATGCACATGATGGTTAAATGTTTAAACAAGGTTTTGATAATCCGAAGGTCAAAAGTACTGGATTACGAAAGATGCAAATAATCGGAATGAAGATGAAACTTACGACTGAAGACGGTGGGAGGGAGAGAGAGATAGGTGGGGAATCGAGAAAGAAACTTCCTTGTTGAAATGTTTGAAATAGCGTGGGAATATAACCTCTCCACAGTATAACTTATAACCTTCTACCAAAGCCGAGGTGAAGCCTAAACTATTCACTCCACTAAACGTTTCATCATAACCAAAATCGTAAACTATGCAACCAGACACAACTGCTTATTGCAAAATTTAATCAAACGAAAGGCAACACGCACTAACATTCTCAAAGAATGCCTCTATATGAATTCTCTTGCCAATATGAATATACAGGAAGGAAATTATTATTTTCATGTCCATTTTCAAATACACTCTTCACCGGATCTACAAGTTTTCAAACCCCCTGAACCCAAAAAACATGTTTCTAGCGATTGGTCTGTGTGTGTCTGTATACAGAATATCTCAAGAACGGAACATTGTACGAACTTGAAACTTAAGTTACATACCACTACCGGACCCGACACGAAAATTTTCATTTAAATCGGTCAACCGGAAGTAGTAGTTTATTCGTGTAATTTTTTACTTTTTTGCGATTTTCTCAAAAACTGGTCCTACGATTTTTTTTTAAAAATCGTCTGGTTTACTAAATTTTTTATGCTCTACAAGATAGAGTAGGCGCCATGTTTGCTGAAGTTCTTGGTGAGGCTGTTTCACGTAAAAAAATATTTTTTTTATGACTGCAGCTTTAATTTGCATTTAAGCGCAAAAATTTATATAATAAAAGTTGTAGAGAATTAAAAATTCTACAACTTTTATTTCAAAATCTTTTTGTATAAAGCTTAGTTTAGCAGTAATTAGCAATTTTTTTTTTCTTACGAAAACGTGTGAAAAATTGATTTTTTTACTATTTCGGCCTTAGTATGCATTTTAAGACAAAAGTGTAGATAATCCAATTTATAGAAAATTAAAAACTCTACAACTTTTATTTAGAGCATTTTTTATCTACAGAGCCTAGTTTAGCTTGAAAGCGTGATTTTCCGTTTTTTAAGGCAAACTGAGATAGATTTTCATGTTGCGTCTTTCATATATGATTGAAATTAGGTTATGTTTATTGTTAATTATTTGCACTGGCAAGAGAAAGTTGTGTGAGTATTTCACACCACATTTTTTACTTTCTCTTGCCTATATGAATGTATAGGAAGGAAAGTATTGTTTCCATGTCGATTTTAACAAATCGAGTTTTCACCGGACCTACTCGTTTTCAGACCCCTTGAACCCAAAAAAAATGTTTTTAGCGATTGGTCTGTGTGTGTGTGAACAGAATATCTCAAGAACGGAATATTGTACAAACTTGAAACTTGAAACTTACGTTGCATACCACTAGAGGACCCGACACGAACATTTTCATCAAAATCGGTCAACCGGAAGTAGTAGTTTATTCGTGTCATTTTTCACTTTTTTGCGATTTTCTCAAAAACTGGTCCTACAATTTTTTTAAAAAATGGCCTCATTTACTAAATTTTTTATGCTCTACAAGATAGGGTAGGCGTCATGTTTGCTGAAATTCTGGGTGAGGCTGTTTTCACGTAAAAAAATCTTTTTTTTAAGATTGTGGCTTTAATATGCATTTTAGCGCAAAAATTTCTATAATAAAAAATTTAGAGAATTTAAAATCCTACAACTTTTATTTCAAACAGTTTTTGTATAACGCTTCGTTTAGCGGTAATTAGCGATTTTCTGTTTTTTTCTCACGAAAACGTGTGAAAAATTGATTTTTTTAAGATTTCGGCCTTAGTATACATTTTACGACAAAAATGTTATTAATAAAATTTATATAAAATTAAAAGATCTACAAGTTTTATTTAGAACATTTTTCTCTACAGACCCTAGTTTAGCGAGAAAGAGTGATTTTCCATATTTCTAAGCCAAACAGGTTGAGTTTTAACTTGCGTCCTTCACTCTTGATTAAAATTAGGTTATGTTCTTTTGAGGTTAGTTCTTTTGTTTATTTCTAATGTTTTATTACTAATGTTAGATAATATTGTTCAATATTTGCATTGTTAAGAGAAAGTTGTGTGAGTGTTTCACACCAGATTTTTATCGTTAAATATAAGCTACTGTAAGAATACCTACATACGAAATATCCACAAAAAGTCAAAAATTATTTATTGGAGAAGGAGGAAATAATAGAAAAGACCCCACAACTTTGTATTACTTGTTGTTGTTGTTGTTTAGGTGACCAGCCTGTAGGCTGGTTTGAACCTGTAGAGATTTTACTAAGTAAAACGAGGAGTCAGGTGGTTTACCTATGCCTTCCTCACTGAATAGAAAAGTACACTTATCAGCATGCCGGGCCCTCTGAAAAGCACATATTTTCCACTCTGCAAATGACACCTTCACTTCATTCATCATAGGGTCCAAGTGTATAATGGCATGGCATTTTTTCATACGTTACAAAATAATCATTTCATCCTTCACCGTCTGCATTAGCAGTAACTGCAGAACAGTCGGACGTTAAACAAAAAAAAAAAAAAAAAAAAAAAAAAAAAAAAAAAAAAAAAAAAAAAAAAAAAAAAAAGTGTATAATGAAATTCATTACTTTCAGAGGAGATAACTCTGATTAGTGTCACAATACACCTCTACCTCTTCTGTTCTTAAATGATTCACTCATTTAATTGGCTGACCATGCGATAAGAAACACAACTATTTCTTTTAGCTCTACAACGAACAGATTGAGTGTAAATAATTTGACACTGCACCTGTCTGTAATGGGGAGTTTTATTACTTAAGACTGTATTAAAATTAATGACTATCCGCTAATTGTAATTTATCGTTTCACAAAATTGTTCGTGGTAAATCGTCAAAGAGAAGGTCAATTGATACTAAGTTGTTAGCAAAGTTTTATGAAGTTCAATAGAGATGGAGAAGGTGAAAAAACTCACCTGTACCCATTCGGCGGATGCTCCAGTTTACAAACCAGTCTAATAAAATGCAGCAGGCTATTAAACAAATTGAATAAGTTAACCTAATTTCGTTAAGAGTATCTTTTCAATAAATTAAACATCAAACCGTTATATGCATAAATATATAAATAATAATTGGCAAATCATAGTATTTTTGCAGTGAATTTTTTTTAACAGAAATTACTAGTATTTGTTATTTACCCAGACAGTTTTGCCCATAGCACAGAGTTTGAATTATTTGCACTCGATCTGCTAGTGTTCGGACAACAAAAAATAGTTCTCTTTCTCTCTCTGTTATCATACGGTCAACCAATCATATGACTGAAGCATTTAACAACAGAAGAGGCACAAGTGTAAAACACGTTCAAAATATACGATTATTATTATAGTCCAATGCAGAATAAAATGAGCTAAATTTTGATGTTGTTGTATGTTGAAATCCGACTCATAGTTTTGAAGATGCTTTGGGTGTCTATCATTATGAAACCGATACTAGTAAAACGTTACTACTACTAACGCAATCTGTCACTGTAGTAGTAGTGACCTAATGCACAGCCCTACCTCTCAGCTGCTGCACAAAGGTTAGGAACAGGCAGTACACGCACTACTACTGATGCAGTGTTTACTCGACATCAGGGGCGGTTTCAGGGAAGGGGCCATGGGGGCCATGGCCCCCCCCCCCGAAATACTAGGAAAACTTAGTTTAATATTTTCTATAAGCTATTATTTCTAACAAAACTGAATCCCAATACTCGTCGTACCTATCAATTAACAATAATTATTTTAGTAGGTATAAAAATGAGTCAAACAGAAAGTATCTATTTTTAAATAGTATTAAGATAACAATCAGTGTCAGTAGTGAAAAGCCACTCGCATCCAGTCAGCGCCTTCATTTTTCAAGATTTTCTTGATTTATAAGGACTTTGACGTAGCGAAAATTTCTTAATGAATTAAAATTGTGGTTACAGCAATACAGCATAAAAGAGGACTTTTCAATGACTCAATTACAAACAGTAAGAGCTACATAATACAAAATAGCCCCCCCCCCAGAAAATCAGCCCTGGAACCGCCCCTGCTCGACATAGGCTATCTATAATACGATGAATAAAGTATGATCACAGGTACCTCCTCTGAGAGTAGACCCTATGGTGGTGAATCAAGTGAAGGTTTGATGTCTGCAGGGTGGAAATTATCAAAGTATTAATTATCAGCATCCAGGGTGGAACCTGGTATGCTGATAAGCATACTTTTCCACATAGTGAGGTGGTAGACATGGTAACCCATTTCAATCTTCGGGTCTTTTCCGTTTTGTGTATGCCACTATCAAATCCGAATTCCCTGAAGGGTTGCACCAGTGTTCATTTCTCCCACTCACTGCTTTACTGAGACAGACACACGCACGCGTACATTCGTACTTCCCAGTTTTTATTTTGAGTTTATTATTTTTTGTTTTTATTTACAAGTTACTTTAACTTATTCTAATTATTTACATTATATTTTACATTAAATTACTATTACATTACTATTACGTTAAATATTTTAATTATTTACATTGGGAAGAGAAAGTCTGAATGTTTCACACAGACTTTTTTTAGTTGTCATCTTGTGGGATTATGCAATAACTCCCTTTTCTCTGCAGGAACTCTGCAGCATCATCCTCCGTCCGAATATTATCAAGTAGACTGCAGACTCTGCATGCACACTTTGTAGTAATTAACTGTGAAATCAAAGTGGTTGACATTACACAGGAATGTTGCTAGTCCGATTGGCACGCTAGACGCCGGAGTGGGAGAATTGTGTAACCATTCAGGGAATTCGGATTTGATAGTGACATACAGAAAACGGAAAATACCCCACTCCTCGTTTTACGAAGTAAAACCTCTAGAGATTCAAACCACTTTTTCGGATGAACGACAACAATTAAAAGTAAAAAATCTGAAATGCGAGTGGCGTCGACATAATATTAGAATACCAGTAGTTTTTTCCAAAATTCTTTGGCTTCAGAAGACAAAAATTTTGCAATACAGTAGAATCTCGGTAGTCCGGCCTTGCAGAAGTCCAGCACCTCCAGTAATCCGGCCCTTAAAATATTTATTAGACCTACAAGTATGAAACCTCACCCAGGAGAGATTTTAGTAAAATATTTAAATTGAATTAGGGAAATCAACTCGACCTAATTACGGCGGATTTAATAAAACTTGTATGTTTAGGATTTGATTAAAGAAATGAATAAGCAGACCCCTTAATATTATTGTTAAATAAAATAATTTTTGGCCTTTTATTGAAAACCCAGAACTGGGTCATACTCTATGTACTTCATGCTGAATTGACAACGAAACGTAATTACTCTTAGAACACGAGCACCCCTACACCGCACTAGGCGATGTCAATAGCCGATAATTAGGCCTATGTTTAGTACAATGACTACACATGTACTCAGCAAACCTTTTTTAATTAGTTTATTTAATTTAAAATCACATAGAAATTAATTAATATTCATTTTTACTTTCTCTTGCCTATATGAGTATATAAGAAAGAAAGTATTGTTTTCATGTCAATTTTTCGAAAAAATCGAGTTTTCACCGGATCTACACGTTTTTAGACCCCCTGAACCATTAAAACATGTTTTAAGCGATTGGTCTCTGTATGTGTGAACAGAATATCTCAAGAACGGAACATCGTACAAACTTTAAACTTAACCTACATACCACTACCGGACTCGACACGAACATCTTCATCAAAATCGGTCAACCGGAAGTAGTAGTTAATTCGTGTCATTTTTCACTTTTTAGCGATTTTCTCAAAAACTGGTGCTACGATTTTCTTTTAAATCGCCTCGTTTACTAAATTTTTTATGCTTTACAAGTTAGGGTAGGCGCTATGTTTGCTGAAATTCTTGGTGAGGCTGTTTTCACGTAAAAACGTTGTTTTTTTTAAGATTACGGCTTTCATATGCATTTTAGCGCAAAACTTTATAGAATTAAAAATGTAGAGAATTTAAAATTCTACAACTTTTATTTCAAACTTTTTTTTGTATAACGCTTAGTTTAGCGGTAATTAGCAATGTTCTTTTTTTTTCTCACGAAAACGTGTGAAAAATCGATTCTTTAAAGATTTTGGCCTTAGTATGCATTTTATGACAAAAGTGTATATAATCGAATTTATAGAAAATTAAAAGATCTACAACTTTTATTCAGAGCATTTTTCTCTACAGAGCCTAGTTTAGCGTGAAAGAGTGATTTTCCATATTTTTAAGCCAAACAGGTCCATTTTCAGTTTCCATCTTTCACTCATGATTAAAATAAGGTTGTGTTTATTGAGGTTAGTTTTTTCTTTATTTCTAATGTTTAGGTTATATTGTTTAAATTTTTTGCATTGGCAATAGAAAGTTGTGTGAGCGTTTCACACCAGATTTTTTTGTTTAAATTTATAATTTATAGTTCCAAAATTCCAACACATCCAGTAATCCGGTATTTTCAGTAATCCGGCACCCTCTCGGTCCCGAACAGGCCGGACTACTGAGATTCTACTGTATATTAAATAGGCTTACTCTCTAAGGTACGTATATTGTAAGAGAGTCGGAGAAAGCAATGCACATGTATGATAAAGACAGGTTACAAATAACCAACCATTGAACGGTTACGAAATAATGGCAAAGAATTTATTAGAAGTGTGTAGTCTAAGTTAAAGGTAGATTAGAAAAGGATTGGCGTCAGGCAAATGACCTCTGCCATTAGCCCGGGGCCTTCTAGATATCACCTACTAATACGTAGGCCTACGACCTACACGCACCAACTGTGTCTCTCTCTTTACCACCCCTCGTTAAATAACTACATTCCTAAATTAAATGAGCAAATCGGACGGTAAACCGAAATGTATTTCTTGTGTTGTTGTTTAGATCAGGGGTTGTCAACCTTTCAGGCTCTGTGCCTCCCTTAGTAGACTGACTTTTGGTCACGCCTCCCCTCTACTATTACCCCCATACAAGTAGGCCTACTTAGTAGAATTTCAATTTGTAACTACAGCGAGTTTAGGGGCGGCATAAAGGTTAGACTTGAAGGTAATTTTATAACTTTTTACAAAACGTTTAATACTACCTTCAATACATTTTTCAACATACAGTCAAATCACAGAACCAAATAACTTAAAATATAATTGGTCACGAAATCATCAAACTCTAACATTGAGTGTTGTACAATAAAATAATGGTGTTTGATATAAAGGCAGGAACTAACCTGGGTTAATCATAGCTTTTTTCTATTCCAATACGATGACGCCCCCCTTGAAAATCTTCTACGCCCCCCAGGTTGAGAACCCCTGGTTTAGATCAACAGCCGAGAAAGGCTAATAATTTGAACCTCCAGAGGTTTCACTAAGTAAAAACGAGGAGTGAGGTGGTTTACTATTGCCACAACTCACTGAGTTGAAAGAGTATGCTTATCAGCATGCCAGGCCCTCTGTAAAGCACCCACTTTCCGGACCTACTCCGTTATTTCACATCACACCATGTGTAACCTTAAAGTGGCCTCGTGTAAACGCATCTTTATTGTTATGACTGATGACTCCCACTCACTATAATTAATATTGTAGATATTGTTTGCATGTTTATTAATACACATTAGTTGCTTATTTGCTTCGCACGTGTTCTGTTCAATACATAATGAATCTTTTGGAATTGGCTCCTGTTATTTCTACCAATGAAAAAACTATACGTTTCCTTCGAGGGAAAGGAATAGTGCATAATCCGAGAATTTATTTAAATGGACACGATATGATACGGAACACCACTGGCCAGGGTCGTTGGATGTGTAATAAAGCAATCTCCAGAATTAGTAAACCTCTAAAAAGCGACATATTTCTCGCTAATACGAAGTTTGATTAATGAACAATTATTTTCTTCATTTACAGTTGGTGCAAAGAATACGCATCAATTAAATTTTTAATAATTTGTGTTATTTTTAAATTTTAATGTTTTGTATTATAATTATACTTTTTTGCCCTAAAATGCATTTTAAGGCCGTAATCTTGAAAAAAAAACATTTTTTCTACGACAGCACAACCTCCCCAAGAATTTTAGTAGACATGGCGCCTACCCCATTTTGTAGAGCATAAAAAATAATTAATAATTTTGTAAAAAGTAGAGTACTATAGGTGTGGCTATTATAACGAGACTGACGTTGTAAAAATTTTATACATAATCACTTGTTGTCACCTTCAATATACACTCTTTCTCTATCCGTACAACGCTCCATGCAAATTTTCGTTGTTGGAAACAGTCCTGGAAGTCATCTTCTGTCAGCTCCTTCAGGACACGTGCCGCTTTCTCTTTTACAGCTTCCACAGACTCAAATCCTGTCTTTTTTAATGCAGATTTCACCTTAGAACAGGTAGAAGATAATAACATTTGATAAAACGTAGTTTTTTACTTATGATCCGGAAACGAAGCGCCAATCCATGCACTGGAAGAGCCGAATTTCACTGATAGCCAAAAAAGGTCGAATGAGCAAGTCAAAATTTAAAGCAATGATGATTGTTTTTTTTTATATCCATGGGATTGTGTACCTTCATTGGGTTCCTAAAGGTCAAACAATTAATCAATATTATTACCTTGAGGTACTTTCTAAACTACGTCAAAGAGTAAGGAGGAAAAACGCCCCGAAATATGGAAGGACAAATCATAGGTTCTCCACCAAGACAATGCGCCAGCTCATTCCACGTTATCTGTCAAGAGGTTCCTAGCCAAGTACAGCATCTCAGTGTTAAAACATCCACCTTATTCACCAGATCTTGCACCATGTGACTTCTACCTGTTCCCTACGGTGAAATCTGCATTAAAAGGCACAAGATTTGAGTCTGTGGAAGCTGTAAAAGAGAAAGCGGCACGTGTCCCGAAGGAGCTGACAGAAGATGACTTCCAGCACTGTTTCCAACAATGGAAAATTCGCATGGATTTATGTAGGGATAGATAAGGAGTGTATATTGAAGGTGACAATAAGTGATTTTGTATAAAATTAAAATTAAATTTTTTACAAAGTCAGTCTCGTTATTTAATAGCCACACTTCGTATAATGTACTTGGTTGATCGGTCGCGTTTTTAATTGCGTGATTGAGAGGATAGAAGCTTGAGAGGGGATAGAGGATAGAAGGGATTGAGAGAATAGAGGATAGAAGAGGATAGTAGATTGAGGGATAGAGAGGATTTTTGAAATGTGGTGTTAGAGGAAAATGTTAAAGATTAGGCGGGTGGACACAATAAGTAATTTAGAGGTTGTTAGGCGAGTGGATGAAAAAAGAAGTATATGGGGAAGGATGTTACCAGAAGAAGGGATAGGCTAGTGGGGCATATCCTAACACATCTACCTATAATAAAGGGTCATATTGAGGGAGTAAATTGTAGAGGGAGGCAAAGATTAGAATATGTAAAACAAATTACAAAAGATGTAAGGCGTTGCAGGTATGTAGATATGAAACGACTTGCGCAACATAGAACAGGAACAGCTTGGACAACTGCATCAAACCAGTCGAAAGACTGATGACAAAAAAAAATCATTAGTAAAATGATCGCCACGCGGCCTCCTTCCTTGGGGCTGGACGAGGACGCCTCAATTGAGTCCAACACTAGGCCTACTTACCCCATCGTCAGCGGCACGGAGTGAACATGAATTTTTATCGCCGCCTCGGATAAAAACAAAAAATAACCCACATTCGATAATCCGGAAAAATCTGTAACCCGGAGTCCCGAAAGTGCCGGATTAAAGACATGTATTTATGTAGCTACTACATAAATTCTCATTGGACAGGGTATAGAATATTTTCACGATCGCAACACTATCTCCGTTAAGCGACGCGAAAGTAAAATTGTATGAGAAACAGAAATAAAAATACAGTTTAGTACTAACAATAGAGCGTAGAGAAAGGCGTTTAATTTGTGAAAATGATATGGTCATAAATATTAATAAGCAAGAGGTGTGTATTAAAAAAACACAATAAGCTACTGTGCACTACTAGTCTACTGTAGTATTGCTATTCCATTCCAATAATAAAAACACGAATACAAAAAACTACTCATAGCTAATTATCCACTGGGTACATACAAAGTAAATGCGTCAAAACATTACACGGCTTATTTAAAAATCTGGTGTGAAACACTTACACAACTTACTCTTGCCAATGTTATGTATAATGAAAATCGTAAACTAATTTTCTGCCCATAACAGACAGGTGGAGGTTAAATTATTTACACTCAATCTGTTCGTTGCAGGGCTAAAATAAATAGTTCTGTTTCTTATCACATGGTCAGCCAATTAAATGACTGAACCATTTAAGAACAGAAGAGGTAGAAGTGTAAAAGACACTAATCAGAGTTATCTCCTCTGAAAGTAATAAATTTCATTATACAGTTGGACCCTGTGGTGAATGAAGTGAAGGTGTCATTTGCAAAGTGGAAAATGTGTCCTTTACAGAGGGCCCGGCATGCTGTTAAATGTACTTTTCCATTCAGTGAGGAAGGCATCGGTAAACCACCTGACTCCTCGTTTTAATTAGTAAAACCTCTGCAGGTTTAAACCAGCCTACATACAGGGTGATGACCTAAACAACAAAACTAATTTTAATTAGTTTGTGTTGATGACGCAAAATGAAAATCAACCTCTTTAGAACCTAAAAATACGAAAAACCACTAATTGACGCTACGCGCTTTAGTAGATAATGTTTGAAATAAAAAATTTAATTTTTATAATTTCCAACAAATAATAATAAAAACAAGAATACAAAAAACTACTTTTAGCTAATTATCCACTGGGTACATACAAAGTAAATACGTCAAAACATTACACGGCTTATTTAAAAATTTGGTGTGAAACACTCACACGACTATCTCTTGCCAATGTTATGTATAATGAAAATCATAAACTAATTTTAATTAGTCTATGTGTGGATGACGCAAAATGAAAATCAACCTCTTTAGAACCTAAAAATACGGAAAATCACTAATTGACGCAAAACTACGCGCTTGAAGTAAATAATATTTAAAATAAAAAATTTAAGTTTTTTAATTTCCAACAACTTTTTTTTTATACTCTTTGGTCGTAAAATGTATTTTTATGTCGCAATCTTAAAAAATTCCAAGTTTTTTACAGATTTTTTTTAAAATTTATTAATTAAAAATCGTACCAACTGCTTGGTCATTAGTGATAACGGAGTATGTTACATTAACTGTGGCATTTGACGCGTGAAAATTTCCAGACCTTTACCAGGAATCGAACCCAGGGCCTCCGCGTGGCAGGTCAATACGCTACTGAGGCGGTCACTGAATTTTATGAACAAAATATAAAAAATTACTAATTGACACTAAAATAAGTGTCGTAGAAAAAAGTGCTTTAAACAGTTGTCGGATTTTCATTTTTCTACAGCTTTGATTAGGCATACATACGGTTTTGTCTTAAACTGCATATTCTAGCCACCATATTAAAAAAAGTACATCCAGGTATTGGGCTATCAATAGTGGAGGGTAATATTGAGGGAGTGAATTGTAGGGGGAGGCAAAGGTTAGAATATGTAAAGCAAATTATAAAAGATGTAGGGCGTTATAGGTATGTAGATATGAAAGACTTGCGCAAGGTAGAAAGGTTGGAGAACTGCATCAAACCAGTCGAGAGACTGATGACAAAAAAATTTTATATACCATTTTTCACCAAACAAGCACACTCTTGCAAAGAATTTTAGCAGACTTGAGGCAAAATGAGGCAATTTTTAAAAAAAAATCCCACAAATAAACTATTACTTTCAGTCGACCGATTTGTGATGAGAGTAAATAAATCTATAAAAATAGATTTTTTAAGATTTCGGCCTTAGTATGCATTTTACGACAAAAGTATATTCTAATAAAATTTATAGAAAATTAAAAGATCTACAAATTTTCTTTTAACCATTTTTCACAACAGTATAATTTAGCGTGAAAGAGTGATTTTTGTATTATTAAGCCAAACTGGTTAATTTTCATTTTGCATCATTCACTCATGATTAAAAATAAGTTATGTTTCTGAGATTCATTTTTTGTTTGTTTTTAATGTTAGGTTATATTGTTTATTATTTGCATTGGCAAGAGAAAGTCGTGTGAGTGTTTCACACCAGACTTTTTACAATTGAAATTACAATCTAAACAGAAATGGGACAAAACTGGTTTAGGGGCAACTGCTTTTCAGAGAGGGCTTCTTTCGTGGCGTGCACTATAGAACTACAGTAATTGGTTTGACAAATTAAATATTGTTGCGTTTATATTCACAATCCAAATTATTAATTGTCCATTAAACAGTTTGTAATTTTATACTTCAATAAAAATACAACAGATAATAAATAATTAGTAGCCAAAAAGAGAACAGAGCAAAGCATTTAATAAAACATCCAATTAAACATTTTAAACAATGCAATGCATTATTGCATTACCATCTAATTGATAGACGACGTTTCATGTAACGTTTAAATTTATAAAGAAACAGCGAGAGAAAATAATTTACATAAAAGTTGTTGTTTTGACCCACCGGGTTGGTCTAGAGGTAAAGTCGTAGCCAAAATCAGCTGTTTAACAGCTGATTTTCGGAGACGAAGGTCCCTGGTTCAAATCCTAGTAAAGTTACGTACTTTTACACGGATTTGAATACTAGACAGTGGTTACCGGTGTACTTTGATGGTTGGGGTTTAATTAACCATACTCTCTCAGGAAAGGTCGGCCTGAGTCTGTACAAGACTACACAGTCTCATTTACACGTCATACACATCATCCTCATCTCATTGGGTCATGGGGTTGCTTATTGTTCTCAATTGAACAGATTGCAACGTACACACATTAGAGATTACAAAAAAAATTGTTTTAATTTAATTCTTATTGCACACAAAACAACAATAAAATACTTGAGACAATATTGTTTAGATTGTCGCCTCAAATGGAAACATCACATAACTAAAAAAAAAAAAAAAACTGGTGTGAAACACTCACACGACTTTCTCTTGCCAATGCAAATAATAAACAATAATATAACGTAACATTATAAACAAAAAAAAATGAATCTAAGAAACATAACTTCTTTTTGATCATGAGTGAACGATGCAAAATGAAAATCAACCACTTTGGCTTAATAATACGGAAATCACTCTTTCACGCTAAACTAGACTCAGTAGAGAAAAATGCTTAAAAGAAAATTTGTACATCTTTTAATTATCTATAAATTTTATTATATACACTTTTGTCGTAAAATGGATCTTAAAAATACATTTTTTACGGATTTTTACAAAAAAATATCAATAATCACTAATTATTGCTATACTGAACGTTATACAAAGGAATATTTGCAATGAAATTGAGATTTTTATATTTGCTACAACTTTGATTATGTATACTTTTGCCCTAAATTTCATATTAAGGCCGCAATCTTTAAAAAAAAATTATTTTCTACGAGAGCACAACCTCCCCAAGAATTTCAGCAGACATGGCGCCTACTCTATCAAGTAGACCATTAAAAATGTAGTACATGAGGTGATTTTTCAAAAAATCGTAGGAGCAATTTTTGAAAAAATCGCATAAAAATGAAAAATGACACGAATAAATTACTAGTTTCATTTGACCGATTTCGATGAAAATGTTTGTGTCGAGTCCTCTAGTGGAACAAATTTGAAGTTTCAACTTTGTAGATACAATGTTCTGTTCTTGAGATATTCTTTTCACACACGACTAATCGCTGTAAAAATGTATTTTTTTTGGGGGGTTCAGGGGGTCTGAAAACGTGTATATCCGGTGAAAACTCAATTTTGAAAAATGAGTACAATACAATAATGTGTAAAACACGACAATGAGTACAAACTGAATACTTTCCTTCCCATATAGGGTATTCACATAGGCAAGAGAAAGTCAAAAACACATTCAACTGACAGAATATAAATTACACTGGTTAGTTAGTAAATGGTTACCTATGTCAAATGATTCAAAAATTATTTTACATAAATCCCTTTTAAAACCCATGGGACATAATTATGGGGTTCAATTGTGGGGTACATCCACCACTTTTAAACATAAATATATTCGAACGTTTCAGTCAAAATTCTTGCGGCGGGCCCTGAAAATTTCGTGGTACATCAAAAACAACTGCATCAATGCCGATCTTAATATGTAATATAGACACTGTGAAACAAACTATAAAAGAAATTCAGCTGTAAATATGAAGATCCCACCGGGTTGGTCTAGAGGTAAAGTCGTCGCCAAAATCAGCTGTTTAACAGCTGATTTTCGGAGACGAAGGTTCCTGGTTCAAATCTTAGTAAAGGTAGTTACTATTATACGGATTTGAATGGTAGACAGTGGTTACCGGTGTGCTTTGATGGTTGCGGTTCAATTAACCATACTCTCTCAGGAATGGTCGGCCTGGGTCTGTACAAGACTACACCTCATTTACACTTCATACACATCATCCTCGTCTGATTGGGTCATGGGGTTGCTTATTGTTCTCAATTAAACAGATTGCAACGTACACACACATTAGGAATAAAAAGTGTAAAAATATGAAGAAAGACTCGACCATCATCAAAAATTCCTAGCACTGAATCTGGTAAACGACATTATTACCGGATTTTCAAGACTGAAAAGACATAGTGTTTAACGATTTAAGTTATAGGTATTAATAAACATTGTTACAGTTATTATCTGCCCATAACAGACAGGTGGAGTGTCAAATAATTTACACTCAATCTGTTAGTTGCAGGGCTAAAATAATTAGTTGTGTTTCTTATCACATGGTCAGCCAATTAAATTGACTGAATCATTTAACAACAGAAGAGTTAGAGGTGTAAAAGACACTAATCAGACTAAAGTAATCCTCTGAAAGTAATGAATTTCATTATACAGTTGGACCCTGTGGTGAATGAAGTGCAGGTGTCATTTGCAGATTGGAAAATATGTGCTTTTCAGAGGGCCCGGCATGCTGATAAGCATACTTTTCCACTGAGTGAGTTGTGGCAATTGTAAACCACGTCACTCCTCGTTTTACTTAGTAAAACCTCTACAGGTTCAAACCAGCCTTACAGGCTGATCACCTAAACAACAACAATCATAATTTTGTAAGAAAGAAAGTATGTTGTTTAGGTCATCAGCCGATAGGCTGGTTTGAACCTGGGGTGAGGAGTGAGGTGGTTTACTATTGCCTTCCTCACAGAATGGAAAAGTATGCTTATCAGCATGCCGGGCCCTCTGAAAAGCACATATTTTCCACTCAGTAAATGACACTTTCACTTCATTCACCACAGGGTCCAACTGTATAATGAAATTCATTACTTTCAGAGGAGATAACTCTGATTAGTGTCTTTTACACCTCAACCTCTCTGTTCTTAAATGATTCAGTCATTTAATTGGCTGACCATGTGTTAAGAAACAGAACTATTTATTTTAGCCCTGCAACGAAAAGATTGAGTGTAAAAAATTTGACACTCTACCTGTCTGTTATGGGCAAAAAAAGTTCATAACAGTAAAAAAAAAATATTGCACTAGGTACCACAAACAACTCTATGAACAGGCACACTCGACGAGTTAGTTGATTTGTTTTGCAAATGAGCTCTACTACAAATCTTCATGACTGATTGGATAAGAATCAACTAAATTTTTAACAAAACAGCCTAACGTTTTAAATTTCAGAACATTAGTGCAGTTTATCGTATAATATTTTTGCGGTTACAATACTTTATCCTACAGATAATAATGTTATAAAGTTTATAAGATTGACATAGATATTACATAATAAAATGAATCAATATTAGAGATCAGTGTTCTTACCTGTTTTTAGTAACTGTAAATAATCCAATAAAATGGTTAAGTAGTTGAAAAAAAAGGTATTTTACACAAATATAATAGGTTAAACCTATAAAAACCGGTGACAAAACCGTTGTAGATATTTTAAAAAACTATAAAAAATCACAAATAACATGTTGGATGAATCCATTCACTTGTTGACCTATTTTGCAATTAGCTTTGAACAACGAACAAATCGAATCACTCAAGTTTTTAGGTTAAGTCAAAAAATATAATATATACACAAATTTATATACAAATTAAAAACAAAATAAACATAAGTTAATTTTTATAGAATTCACGATTTTTTAATATAAAAATAGGCACTTAACACTTCCAGTGAATCAATTTTATGAACTCGGACAACCGTTAAAATTCAAATTATAAAATTTTTTACGTTAAAAATAACTTATCATTTCTCTTTAAAAACAAAAATAAAACCGTTATTTACATGATATTTATTTAATAAATCTATTTTATTTGAAATATTTAAACATCACTGTTGATATTTATTTTAAATAACACTTTATTCAATAATAAAAAAACAATCACAACGTCCTAAAATCAAGGTAATAACGTAAACACATAATGGTGGATCATTTATGTGTTACGTAGATGATTTTACACAATTATTATGATACGATCACAGATTTATTAAATATTTACACAGATTTCAATATAAAAACACGGATTATTATGGTCCAGCTGTTCAAAATTTTGCAGGACGTCGTTTAATTACGAAGCTAGGTAGCCCGCCGTTACCTAACACACAACGGTTTCCCAACATCGACTAACTGCCGAGGTTGGTTTCATTTGTATTGAAGTCTGACAATAATAGTTGATTATACTTCCAGTAGAGCGCGCTAGTAACTGTATTCATTGATGTTCTATTAGTACTTACGAAGGCCGTTCGTCGCAGCACTTGTAAGTAGTTATTTCTTCAACCCATTATAGATTTGTAGGCAAAGTAGGTGTCCTGTATTCCATGTTACATATTGACACAGGTCACTTACGTGATTATGTTTACACATTTAATAAATATATTTCATTAAATATTCGACCAATTACACCCAGTTCTATTCAATTTTCAATCAATTTATTAATTTTGTTGTTCGACAAAATTTAAATTAATTTTTTTTTTTAATCCTTAATATGTGTACGTTGCAATCTGTTCAATTGAGAACAATAAGCAACCCCATGACCCAATGAGATGAGGATGATATGTATAACGTGTAAATGAGACTGTGTAGTCTTGTACAGACTCAGGTCGACCACTCCTGAGAGAGTATGGTAAATTGAACCCCAACCATCAAAGTACACCGGTAACAACTGTCTAGCATTCAAATTCGTATAAAAGTAACTACCTTTACTAGGATTTCAACCAGGAACCTTCGTATCCGAAAATCAGCTGTTAAACAGCTGATTTTGGCGACTACTTTACCTCTAGACCAACCCGGTGGGTCAATTTAAATTAATGGACAGTAAATTGTGTCAACAATTTGACTATCTAATTAAAGGTAGTCTGGAAGGCATTTTGGAAAAAAAATCACTTTTTACGAAAAAATATACCTATAAGTTATATTATAAATTATAACCCAAAATTTTGTCTTTAAAATAATTTATAAAAATCTGATGGATAGAATTTTTTTTTTTTTTTTTAGCTTTTTATTTGTTATCGGGAACTGTACATTTTTGACAACTACCCAATCTGATCGCTGCTTTTGCTGTATTTTTTGACGTGGGTTAGACATGAGTTTGAACAGGGACCCCCATTAGAGTTTGTTCACGGATGGCTGTCAACTGGTCACCATACAAAGTCGCTTGCCCAACCGGTGTTACTTAACAAATAATAGCGACTTTCCACTAGCTGACTGACTGGGCTGGCCCGGAGGCCTGAATAGAAATTGTGTAATTTTTTACTTTCTCTTGCCTCTATGAATATATAGAAAGTATTGTTTTCATGTCGATTTTTTTGAAATTGAGTTTTCACCGGATATACACGTTTTCAGACTCCCTGAACCCAAAAATCATGTTTTTAGCTATGTGTGTGAATAAAATATCTCAAGTATGGAACATCGTACGAAGTTGAAACTTGAAAATTAAATTGGATACTAACTAGAGGACGACACGAACATTTTCATCAAAATCGGTCAAACGGAAGTAGTAGTTTATTCGTGTCATTCTTCAGTTTTTTGCGATTTTCTCAAAAACTGCTCTTACGATTTTTTTTTAAATCGTATCATATATACTACATTTTTTATCTCTACAAGATAAAGTAGGCGCCATGTCTGCTGAAATTCTTTAGGAGGGTGTTCTCTCGTAGAAAAAATGTTTTTTTAAAGATTGCGGCCTTAATATGCATTTTAGGGCAAACGTGTATTATAATCAAAGTTGTAGAAAATTTTAAAATGTACAACTTTTATTGCAAACATTTCTTTGTATAACGCTTACTTTAAAGGTTATTTTTGTATTTCTGTTCTCATAAAAATCTGTAAAAAGATGGATTTCTTAAGATTTCGGCCTTAGTATGCATTTTACGACAAAAATGTACTATATTATAAAATTTATAGGGAATTAAAAGATTTACAACTTTTATTTGAAGCATTTTTCTCTACAGAGCCTATTTTAGCGTAAAAGAGTGATTTTTCGTAACATTGAGCCAAACTTTCATTTGATTTTCATTTTGCATCATTCACTCATGATAAAAATAAGGTTATGGTTTTTAAGGTAAGTTTTTTTTTGTTTATTTCTAATGTTTTTTTGTTTTTTTTTTTTAATTTATTTATTTAACGTCGCATCAAGTGCTGTGGTCATTAGCGACGACGTCGGGGTGTAACACTCTGTACGATGGAGGATGAAATGATTTTTTGTAACGTACGAAAATATGCCATGCCTGAGTGGGATTCGAACCCAGGACCACATGTCTAATGTTTTATTATTAATGTTTTGTTATATTGTTCATAAGTTGCATTGGCAAGAGAAAGTTGTGTGAGTGTTTCACACCATATTTTTCTTCTATCTATACGTGCGTGTAAACATTATTGTAATGAATAAGACAGACTTTTAGCTGTTCAGCATGCTCCAATATTCACGCCCTGTGCTATGGTAGAAAATCATAGAAATAATTTTAATCTGATAAAACTGAGAAACTTTATTTCCTTCATTTTTTAATGTACAAAGTAAAAATAAAATATTACATTTTAAAGAAAATAGAAAAACACCTGAAAAGGAAACCATCCCTGAGCGCAGAAATGAGTCTTTTTGTTTTTCCTCATTGAACTATGTAATTTATTACATTAATTAAATTACATATTATATAGACTACGATATATTTTATTACAATATTAATGTTGTGTTTAGGTCATCAGCCGAAGGGCTGGTTTGAACCTGTAGAGGTTTTACTAAGTAAAACGAGGAGTCAGGTGGTTTACCATTGCCATAACTCACTGAGTGGAAAAGTACGCTTATCAACATATGTCGGGCCCTCTGAAAAGCACATATTTTCCACTCTGCAAATGACACTTTCACTTCATTCACCACAGGGTCCAACTGTACAATGAAATTCATTACTTTCAGACGAGATAACTCTGATTAGTGTCACAGTACACCTCTACCTCTTCTTTTGTTAAATGGTCCCGTCATTTAATTGGGTGACCATGTGATAAGAAACACAACTATTTATTTTAGCCCTGCAACGAACAGATTGAATGTGAATAATTTGACACTCCACCTGTCTCTCATGGGCGTAATATTAATATTATATTAGATGTGGAGTAGTTGAATTATCATCCACACAAGAGATGCCAATTTTGTAACATTATAAATAAAAAACTTTTCTTTAATTATTTTACTTGAAATTTTTTATTATTTAAAATACTTTTTACTTTTACTTTTACTTTCTTTAAACTACACACATAAGAATGAAACAATCTAATTGATTATATCGTTGTAGAAGACTATTTTAATGCATGAATGAGGGACCTGCCTATTCAGTTCGCCATATTGTCCCTCACTAAAATAATTTGTACAAAATCTTTTCTTCTTCTTTAGTCGCCTAGCAACTAGAATAAATAACTTTTTTAAATAATTTTGTCAATGTGAATTAAATAATTCTAAAGTATTAATTTTTCAATCAGCTGGAGATGTTTACTATTTTAATAGACTCAAAAAATAAACAACTCCAGGTGTCCAGTAAATTTGTTATATTATATTAGATAAAACAAAAACATATACAGGGTGATTCTAAATAATGGTAAAATAATTTAGTTGATGATAGTAGAACTAAAAGTAAGAAATAAGTTCTTATAAAACATATATCCGCAAACGCTTCATTAGCGAGTTACAGCTAAAAAAATAAAAAATAAAAAAAATCGCCCTGATTACAGTTTCCCTGGTGAAATACAGTGATAGTTAATTTTTTGGAGGCTACTTTATGCGACATATATGGTGGAATTATTTGAAAAATCACCGAAAAAATCAAATAAAACCAGTCTGGAAACTGTAGTGTTGGAAGTTTTTGAGAAAAATGATGAACTATGCAAAACAATTAGTCGAAAAACAAAGTCTTTTACGTGTTTACTTTGCTAAATTTACTTGTTATTACTTGTATTTACTTGTAATTTACTTGTATTTACTTTGTTAAATGACCAATAAACAAATAATTTTTCCCTATACAAATTTTAGAGAATTTAATTTTGAAAGAAATTATGTAAGCAATGTAAACTAAATATTGATATAACGGAGGTCATTTTGAACATCATCTGGTAATTTACTAAGTTTCAATAAAAAAAAACAATATTAAAAAATATAATTTCTTCAGGACTCTAACCCCTTTAATAGAAAATGGATACGTTTGTATTTTTTAAGATAAGCCACTTTTTTTAAAAAAAGTTAAAAATTTTGACTTACGATGTTTCAGAAGTAAATTGAAGTAAAATGCTAACCTGCATTGTTTTTTTGTAAAATACTCGTACGTTGTTAGACCGGAAGAAAAGAAAATTGTTTTGTACAATAGTATTCATTTACTTATTTCATTATTTTACTTAATTGACTTAAAATAGCTTTTTGCAGTAATAAAAATTGAAATTTGTAACTTTCAGAAAGAAAAATGTTGGTTTTCTGAACTATTCACGGCTTTCGTCGTCGTCGTCACAAACAGTAGTTAACTCCCTTTTAAAAAGATTTTTGCATAGAAACTTTGTATAGCCTTTACCACTGTAAATTAGAGCTTAAGCTTAAAAATTCATTCACTTTCATTTTTTAATTAGAAGGAAGCATTTTATAATCTTAAGGATAACTTAAGCTTTTCCTTACTGTTTTATTATTTAAGGAAAGTCAGACTTATGTGATTTTGGTAGGGATTGTGTGTTTACATTTTGCAAGTCCTAAAATGCACTAAAGAAAAAATGTAAAATTTTGACTCATGGGCTTTCTGAAATTATTATTATTATTTTTTTAATTTTTTTTTTTTTTATTTTACTTTTTTATTTTATTTTATTATTATTTTTTCTTTTTTGGTTTAACGCCCGACTGTTCTGCAATTACTGCTAATGCAGACGGTGAAGGATAAAATGATTTTTTTGTAACATATGAAAATATGCTGTACCTGAAAGGGATTCGAACCCAAGACCGTATGATGAGAGGCGAGCACGTTACTAACTACACCAATGCGGCCGGAAATCTTGCTGAAATGACTGATTTAATTGTGTTTTCATACAATATCACAAAAATGTTTAGCGCAGAAATTTATATAATAAAAGTTGTAGAGAATTTAAAATTCTACAACTTTTATTTAAATCATTTTTTTGTATAACGCTTTGTTTAGCAGTAATTAGCGATTTTCTGTTTTTTTTTCGCATGAAAACGTGTGAAAAATCTATTTTTTTTAAGATTTCGGCCTTAGTATGCATTTTACGACAAAAGTGTATATAATAAAATTTAAAGGAAATTAAAAGATCTACAACTTTTATTTTAAGCATTTTTTTGTACAGTGCCTAGTTTAGCGTGAAAGAGCGATTTTCCTTATTTTTAAGCCAAACTGAGGTTGATTTTCATTTTGCGTCTTTCACTCATGATTAAAATTAGGTTATGTTATTAAAGTTAGTTTTTTGTTGATTTCTAATGTTTTATTACTAATGTTAGGTTTATTGTTAATTATTTGCATTGGCAAGAGAAAGTTGTGTGAGTGTTTCACACCATACTTTTTTTTTTTAATAAAATTGTATGTCTTCTTCTTCTTCTTCTTCTTTCCAATAAGGATTAGGCTCAAAGCCTGTTCCGGTTTCACAAAAATCCTAATTCCATCTTTTCCTCGGCCGACCCACATCCCTTCCACCTTCTGGCACGTATGACATTATCGTCTTGGGAATCCTCCTCTGATCCATCCTGCCAAGATGATTCCTCCATTCCTCCTTGTATTCCTCAGCCCTTTCTAGGATGTTGAAGACATTTAGTTCGTTTCGGATGCCTTCACTTCTGATACAATCTCTTCGAGTGCATCCCTTTATTCTGCGAAGGAATCTCATCTCAGCCGCCTGTATCTTAGACCTATCACGTTCCGCAGTTATCCACGACTCGCTTCCATATAACAATACTGGAACGGCCATAGTTTTATAGAACTTAATCGTCGTTTCCTTCCGGGTCTTGTCTTTTAGAGTCCTACTGATCGTTCCACATATATGTTGAAACTTGTTAATTTTATTTTCGATATCCGCGTCGCGATCATAACTCACATCGCATCCCAGGTAATTAAAGTGGGCCACTTGTTCCAAAATATTGTTATCTATTACAATTTTCGTTCGTACCGGGTATTTTCCATGGAATGCCATTACTTTGGTCTTCTTCCAAGACAACAGTCTAAAATTATACCGTTGGCAAATCAAGAACAATGCGTATAAGGATCTTTGCAGGTCATCTTCCGTTTCATTCACTATCAACATATCGTCAGCAAACAGCAATGAATTAATGTAAGAGTATTCATTCAGTTTTATCCCAGGATTAACATTACTTTTTCCATTCTTTTAGAATATGGTCCATGTATATATTAAAAAGAGTAGGTGATAATCCACACCCTTGTCTAACTCCTTGGTTGATCCTTATTTCTTCTGATCTTCTCTTACCTGAATTTATCGCAATTTTTGTATTTCTATATAATGATTGAATGACCCTTGCCAAGTGCTGCGGGTACCCGCTTTCTTCCATTATTTTCCAGAGCATTTCCCAAATTGTATGTTATCATACAAATTTATAATGGTACACCAGTAGACAAGTGGATCCCTAATATCCCAAAGGATAAAACAATTTAGTTTCATCGATAACTTCATTTAAAGATTTATCAGTAAAAAAATGTAATTCTTCCAATTCTTCAATAGTCATCTCTCTAGGAGGCGGAGAAATTTTAGGTAGAGGAGGAGGTGGTTTTGAACGAAACACCAAAGGACGTGTAGTCTTTTTAACAGGCGCTTCTAAAGCCCTCAACATCCTTTTAATTAAAATATCTAAATAATTAATATTTTTTCTGGCTTCTTTAGCTTGTCCAAATATATAAGCTGTTTCATGTTTAACATATATTTTAGCTTCTTTTACACAATCTAAAGGTAAACGATCTAATTGTAATAATAAATTTTTGTATTCCATTTCTATATCTTTTAGCATATCTAAAAGTGTTAAATTACTGCCATCTGGTGCTATACATGCTTCGTATACGTTTTGAACATGTGCGTGTAATAATATAGTTTTTTCTCCGCATATTATATGCCGATATAATTTTGTGTTTATTAATTTATTTGCTTTATCTTTCAAACCTTTTGCTTTCACTTCTTCCAATGAGATTATTTTCTCTATCGATAATAAATTTTCTTCGATTATATTAGTTTCGCGTTCATAATAATCGTTTGTCGCTTGTAAACAATACGCTGCCATTTCATTCGGTTTTCGTAGATTTTCTAAATTCGATAATGCCGTTTGATTCTTTAATTCCATATCTCGAAATATGTAACGTAATTGCCACGGTTTTGTAAAATATAATTTCGGTTTTAATTTTTCGTTATCTTTTATGAATGGTTCTAATAAATTTTCTAACGATTCTGATAATGAAGTTTTATTCGTATCATCTTTATCTGTTTTAAATTCAATCGATAAGTTTTCGTAGTTCTTTTTCCATGATGTCGGACTTATTTCTACTAAAAAATCTTTACATTTTTTTAATTCGTACCAACGTTGTTCTAAACTATATATTTCACATTTTAATTTTATAAATGTTTCTAATATCGTATTATATTCTTCACGTTTCAAATTAGTTTTACTTGTTTCTTCCCATGATTTTTTTAATAAAGTCATCGACCTTTCGTTATCTTTTGCTAAAAATTCATCGAATGAATTCGTATATTCTTGTAATTTTTGTCGAATTTCATTTATCGTTTTTGTCTCGATATCTTGTTGTCTTTCTAATAAATATATTTCATCGTATAAAAATCCAGTTTTTAATCTGTTTAATAAACCATCTTTTACATTTTTAATGTATTTATTTAAATTTAGTTGTTTTTCCTTTAAAGGTCTTCCTTTAACTATCGTAAAAAATTGTTTATCGATATCAACGATTCCAGTTTCTTCGATTTTTTCATCTTCGATTGGGACATACAATCGTTCCCTTAAATTTATCATTTGTATTGTTTTGTATGTATGTTTATTATATACTTTTTTCGATCTATCGATTTTATTCTGTTCGATTTCTATTTCTTTATCGATAGCTCGTTTTTTTAATAAATTATCTATAGATGGTAATTGAAATGGGTTTAAATCTTCATTTTTCTTTAAATTTTCAAATTTTTTCTTGTTTATTTTTCGTCCCGATGTAAAATAATATTTCGATCGTTTTTGTCTTGTTTGGTGAAATAATTCGTCTAGTATCTTCGGTCTTTGGATTTTTACTTTTGGTGTTTTAATTTCTTTTAATGGTTTAAATTTTGGTTTTTCTTTATGTCTTCTCACTCTTTTACCTTCTTCTGCTGGTTCTTCTTCTTCTTCTTCTTCTTTGCTTTCTTCTTGAACTTTTTCTTCTTCTTCTTTTCCTTGAAGTTCTTCTTCTTCTTCTTCGGTAACCTGTGTTTCATCTGCTATTTTTACTTCTGTTTCAGCCATTGTATTCCCTGAAAATAAAAATAAACAATATCAAACTAGATACCGTAAAATCCTGTATGAGCTACACAGCCTTGTTTTTTAAACACAGGGTTGGAAGGAAAGAAAGAGATACAGTAAGCATCGGGTTAGAGGGAGAAATGAAAAGGAGTGAGAAGAGATTACGAGAGAAAATGATAAGAAATTAAGGATACCCGAAATGCCTAATCTCCGAAATTATATGTAACCAAAATTATCTATAAAATTTGGAAGGGGTGTTTGTATTTAGGTAATCAGCCGAAAGGGTGGTTTGATCATGGAACCTTTGTCTCTGATAATCACTACTAAACAGCTGATTTTACCAAAAAGAACAATCCAATTGGTTATATTTATAACGTAGATTTATTACATATCTAGTACAGTGTACATTTGGTTTAATAACATCCAATTAATAAGAATTAAAACAATAGCAACCGGTAGTCTATATTAATTGATATGTAAAATTGAAATTAATTATTCTAATTGATTTAATTAAAACCAAATAAGACTGTTGTTGTACACAAATGAGTCAATCTTTATCATTTAATTAATATGAACCTTCAAACTGACCTTTCTTAATCTATTTCAAACAGCAGATGTTCTGTTAGCTATGTTTCACTTTCTTGCAGTAGTTTTATCTATCGTATGGAGTGAAACAGTATTTGAACCACTCATCTCCCTTTGAAGCCAAAAAAGTGGTTCTCAGAAGTATTTATTCTCAATTTCTCTTCCCCTATATAAATAGATAGAGAAGTATTTTTTAAGGGGATACGGGAGTCCTATACTTTACCAAACTTACTTAAGGAAAATTTTCTCAGCTTGTACTGCTTACAACATGCATTTTTGTTTTTTTTTTATTGAGAGTGATGATGCCTACATAAGCCTTGGGCTTGTGCGTAGGTAATGATATGTGATGATTTACAGATGAAAAAATGCCAGACCTGACCGGGAATCGAACCCGGGATCTCGGCATAGTAGCCAGTTGCGCTGACCACTACACCACGGGCCGGCCTACATTTGTTCTTACAACATTAATGTTTTTGTATACATTTTGAATGTATCAATTTTGTGGTTAATTTTGATTTTTAACAAAGATAAAAAATTAAATTCGGTTCACCTTTCAGACTTTTTTTTTGTTTAACGTCCGACTGTTGTGCAATTACTACTAATGCAGACGGTGAAGGATGAAATAATTTTTGTATCGTATGAAAATATGCCGTGCCTGAATGGAATTTTAGATTTATGAAATTCTGAAAATTTATAGCTGTAAAATATTTTAGAAAACCTTTTTACATAAGTTTTTCGTAGAACCGATGCATATTTATGAAGGTTAACTACCTTGAAGTTTTCATCAAAATTGGTTGAGTGGTTGCTGAGAAAATGTTCATTTTCTGCTAAAAAATGAATTTTTCAGAAATTACAAAGAAACTGAAAAATTTAACTTAGTCCATCTCAGCTTACAGTCATAAACATTGTGTTTGCAAACTTGCTTCATGCAGTATGAAGCTATTGAGGAGGCCATACTTGAAAATAGCATGGATTGTGACAACAGAAATAGAGATTTATGTGCAGGTTTCAACTGAACCTACTGGTATTAAAAGTTTATTTTATTATTAGCGAGTTTGTTTTACAGCTGTCGCCGTCTCTCGCATCCTAATAACCTCCACATTTGTCTGTCCAAGCAGTCATTGTCTGTCAGTCCTCTCGCCTGCACGCCACCTCCATGCCATACTGCCAGGAGTGCTTCGGCCTTCCTCTTTTCCGGCTTGACTCAGGGACCCAGTCCAATAATATCTTTGGCCATCTCTCAGGAGCCATTCTCTTCACATGCCCATACCACTTCAAACTCTTTGCCTCTATCCAATCGGCAATATTCTCAGTCAGACCCATCTTCCTTCGAATATCATCATTTCTCACTCTGTCCATTCTTGTATATCCACAACATCGCCTCCAATAATCCATTTCCAAAGCCTTGAGCTTAGCTTCATACCTTTGTATGAAGCTAACTTGTATTAAAAGTAAAATGATAAATTTGGATTTAGTTAATTTTTTTATGTAATTATGATATTTTTTTATATGAAACGTTTTGTGCTACGGAAGAGGAGTTTTTTTAGAATTAGAGATAAATTTACTGATTTTGCTTTAATTTCGCTTTAATTTAATTTCAGTGAAATGAAAGCCAGCAATTATATCTGCTCAGTTTGGCAGGGCTAGTGGTGGAACAATTTTGGGAATTAAAACAGAAATTTAGTTAAATTTGTATTGTACCATTTTCCGATAAAACTATTTTTTTTGTCATCAGTCTCTCGACTGGTTTGATGCAGTTCTCCAACCTGTTCTATCTTGCGCAAGTCGTTTCATATCTACATACCTGTAACACCCTACATCTTTTGTAATTTGCTTTATATATTCTAATCTTTGCCTCCCTCTACAATTTACTCCCTCAATATTACCCTCCATTATTGATAGCCCAATACCTGGATGTCTTAGGATATGCCCCACTAGCCTATCCCTTCTTTTGGTAAGATGCTTCCATATACTTCTTTTTTCATCCACTCGCCTAAGAACCTCTAAATTACCTATTTTGTCCACCCACCTAATCTTTAACATTTTCCTATAACACCAAATTTCAAACGCTTCTATCCGCTTCTTTTCTACAGCCCCTATCACCCACGTTTCACTTCCGTATAATGCTACACTCCAAACATAATGTTTTAAGAAATTTTTCCTAATCTGTAAATCAATGTTTGTAGTCAGTAAGCTGTTTTTCATTTCAAAGGCTTTTCTAACTTGAGCAATTCTACTCTTGATATCACTTGTGCTTCTACCATCCTTTGTTATTTTACTCCCTAGATAGCAGAATTCCCCAACTTCCTGTACGTTTACGTTGCCTACTTTTAAATTTCCCATCTCTTCTAAACCACTCTTGCTGCTGCACATCACTTAAAATAAAACTATAACAAATATTATAAAATGAAAAAACCTACTATTTTTATTTCAATCATATTTTTCTACAGAGCGTCAATTAGTCAATTTAGCGGAATTCACTCATGATAGCGTTTGAAAGGAATGATACAAATTTTATTTATTTTTAAATGCAATGTTTTGATTCGCTATAAAAACAAATAGTAAATATTTACTAATTACACATCCTTAATGCGTGGGGTCATCAGCCACTAGTATTGATACAGACAAGATAGGTAGATGTGGCCATACTCACGAAATTCTGTGACCGTCTTGTTAACTACTGGGGCACTATAGGAAAGTTCTAAACAATTAAAAACGAAAATAATCACGTTAGCTTAGTTCTAACCGAAGTTACAGAAACAAAAAAACAATCGAATTAATGTCAACACACACACAGGAGAAAAGGTTATTTACAGCACAAATTTATAAAAAAATATTAGAAATAGAAAGGTACACCGTAGAACAAGAGTAAATATATCAAATTAATCACAAAATTTTCAAATATTATAAAATGTAAAAAAAACAAATAAATCCAACAATAAAATTTTTGGACTCCTGACTTCCCTTAAACAATCGAGTTTTTACCGGATACACGTTTTCGGTGCCAAGAACCCAAAAGACATGGTTTTACCGAATGGTCTGCGGGTGAACAAAATATCACAACAACGGAATACATATTACGAAGTTCAAAATTTGAACTTACGTTGGATATCATAATGGAATCCGAAACGAACATTTTCATCAAAATCGATCAATCGAATGTAGTAGTAGTTTATTCGTCCGATTTTTTTTACTTTTTTTGTGAATTTACTAAAAACGGCTCCTAAGATTTAGTAAAAAATCAATCAACTCATTTACTACAGTTTTATACTATACTAGATTGGGTAAGTAACTTTCTGGAACCCAAAGTTATGTCATTGTGGGGTGTCTGTCAAAATTCTTTGGGAGCCCCAGCTATCGTGGTAAAAAATGGGGTTTTTAAGATTGCGACCTAAATGTGCATTTTAAGGCAAAACTGTGTAGCTAATTCAATTTGTAGGAAATTAAAAGAACTATAAATTTTATTTCAAACATTTTTTTATAGAACGTTCAGTTTAGCGTCAATAATGATTTTCTGAATTTTGCTAATCAAAATCTGTAAAAATGAGATTTTTAAGATTGTGACCTAAGTATAAATTTAACCACAAAATTTATATAATCAAAGTTATAGGAAATAGACAAAAACCAACAACTTTTATTTCAAGCATTTCTTCTCATTTCAAAGCTTAATTTAGCGTCAATTAGTGAGTTTTCTCTATTTTTAATTTGATCAAAGGTTTATCTTCATTTTGCATCATTCACTCATGATTAAGATTATTATGTTATGCCTTTCATTTTACATTGTTTATTAATGTTTTTATTACTTACTTTGGCAAGAGAAAATTGTGTGAGTGTTTCGCACCAAAGTTTTGTAGTTGTACATCAACAAAGAGCATTATGACTGTACTTGGGTATCTTAGTTGTAGCTGATGGGAGTTGTTGTGCATATTGTATATTAGCTGTAATTTAAACTCATTTATCTCCCTTAGTGGTGACGTCATGTGTTTTATCGCTTTGTATAATGGCATTTGTTTTATAGTTAGTTGTTTTCAAATATCTAACTTAACCACTACAACTTTTTAATAATATTATCGGCTGCTTAAACGCAGTAGTAACGTTTTAACGATTAAAAATTCTTTTTTTTATTCCTAATTTGTGTAGCCTACGTTGCAATCTGTTCAATTGAGAACAATAAGCAACCCCATCACCCAATGAGATGAGAATGATGTGTATGACGTGTAAATGAGATGTAGTCTTGTACAGTCCCAGGCCGACCATTCCTGAGAGAGTATGGTTAATTGAACCCCAACCATCAAAGTACACCGGTAACCACTGTCTACCATTCACATCCGTATAAAAGTAACTACCTTTACTAGGATTTGAACCAGGAGTCTCCGAAAATCAGTCTTTCTCTCTCAAAATCTCTCAAAATCAGCTGTTAAACAGCTGATTTTTGCGACGACTTTACCTCTAGACCAACCCGGTGGGTTAGTAACGGTTTTTAACGGTTAAAAATTTATTTTAAGATCAAAAAGTTCCTTTCATGAGACGACGTGTCTCATGGGTGGTGGCAACATTTACTTTCTCTTGCCTATATAGTCTAAATATATAGGAAGGAAAGTATTGTTCCCACGTCGATTTTCCAATTCGAGTTTTCACAGGATATACACGTTTTCAGACCCCTGAACCCAAAAACATGTTTTTCAGCGATTTGTGTGTGTGTGTGTGTGTACAAAATATCTCAAGAAAGAAACATTATACGAAGTTGAAACTTGAAAGTTAAGTCAGATACTACTAAAGGACCCGATACGAACATTTTCATCAAAATCGGTCAACCGGAAGTACCTAGTAGTTTATTCGTGTAATTTTTCACTTTCTGTGATATTTCAAAAACGGCTCATACGATTTTTTTTAAAAAAACGCCCACTTACTACATTTTTTATGCTCTACAAGATTAGATAGGTGCCATGTCCGCTGAAGTTGTTGGGGAGGTTGTTCTCTCGTAGAAAAAAGTGGTTATTTTAAGATTGCGGCCTTAATGTGCATTTTAGGGCAAAAGTGTATTATTAAAGTTGTAGAATTATGAAAAACCTACACCTTTTATTTCAAACATTTCTTTGTATAACGTTTAGTTTAGCGGTAATTAGTGATTTTCTGCTTTTTCATGAAAATTTGTAAAAATTGGATTCTTAAAAATTTCGGCATTTAACGACAAAAGTGTTTATAATCAAATTTGTAAAAAATTTAAAAAATGTACGAATTTTACTGTCAGCAATTTTTCTCTACAGAGACTAGAATAGCGTGAAAGAGTGATTTTTTTGTATTATTAGGTCACACTTAGGTTCGTTTTCATTTTGCGTCTTTCACTCATGATTAAAATTAGGTTACGTTTTTTGAAGTTAGTTTTTTTATTTCTAGTGTTTTTCTTTCACTCATTATTTGGATTGGCAAGAGAAGGTCGTGTGGTGTTTTACACCAGATTTTTCTAAAGAAAAGGAATTATATTTTCTATGGAAATGGAGTCTAAATTAATGTCGTTATTATTATTACAGAAGGTGATCGTAAAGCCGCGACCCAAATTTTACTGCTTTGTGAGACAGTAAAATTTGTAAAAACTATTTTAATTAGGGAATTTTTGTGAGACGGAATATTGTATGTTAACAGTACCAGAACAGTGGGCGTGGCACCAAGCAGTTTGTTTAGTCCGGTAGCAATTTGTTTTTAGCAAAATTAATGCGTCTTTATTGTTGAGAGTTACTGCGATCCTGCGAAGACTCAAAAACATTTTTAAGGGGACACGAGAGTCCTATACTTCACCTTACTTAGTGTCGGCAAAAAGTTTAAGGACGTTCCTAATACCGGTAAATGTTGCCCTGTCCTTAATGTTACTGCAAACTGGTAATTGTTTGAATTGTACATTAACATGCATAAAAAAAAAGATTTTGGTACAAGTATCATGAATTTATCTCTCCTGGTTCAAGAGTAATGGAAATGTTTGTTTTTCAATTTTACAGGCAAAAAACACCTTTTTTTGGGGGGGGGGGAAATTGATTTAAAAAAATTGGGTGGAGTTACAGAAATTATTTTTTGTACAGCTCTAGTTCAGTTGTAAACATAAAAAAACTTTTGACAGATACATTTTAAAAAAATGTTAAGGTTCACTTTGGGGTCTCACAATTTTTAAGAAAAAAAGTCACTTTTCTTGTATTTTTTATTTTGATAGATTTTTATGATTGATAGATACCATGCCAGATCGTATCCAGCAAGGAAGAAAGCAAAAGGAGGTCCAATTGATTATTAGGGTTGCATAAATTAGCTTATATACACTTACATGTAATTTTTTTGTAATAAATAGGTTTATAACATAAAAGTTTTTGTTTTTCTTTGCATGTCCTTAAACTTTTTGCCGACACTACTTAGGGAATATTTTCTCAGCTTGTATTGCTTAGAACATTATCCATTTTTTCTTACAACTTTGTTATGCTTTTATAGACATTTTGAATATAACAGTTTTGTAATATTTTTATTTTAACAAAGATAAAAAATTAAATTCGGCTCACCTTTTAGACCTATGAAATTTTGAAACATTTATATCTATAAAAAAATTTAGAAGACATTTTTTAAATATGTTATTCGTATAAACTATGCATCCTTATGAAGGTTAACTACCCTGAAATTTTCAAAAAAATTGGTTGAGTGGTTCATGAGAAAATGTTCCTTTTGTGTCAAAAAATGAATTTTTCGGAAATTACAAAAATCTGAAAAATTTAACTTACTTTAATGCATTCCAGCTCCATAATCACTAAGATTTTATTAGAAAACTTGCTTCATACAGTTTGAAGCGAGCTGTTGAAGAGGCTGTGGTCGAAAATAGATTGATTGTGACAACGGAAATAGAAATTTATCTGCAGGATTCGACGGAACCTGATAAAAAGGGCCATCAGTCACTAAATGTGTAACTAAATTATTGAAACAGGCAAGGTCCTAGATGTGCCCATAGACTACTAAGAAAATTCTGCGGCTACTATCTTGATAACTACTGGGACACTATAAGGAAGTTCTGAACAATTCAAAATCAAAAACCATCCGCTAGCTTAGTTCTAATCAAAATATTTTTTTTATTCCAAGGCGGTGAGGAAAACTCATGTTCACTCCACTTCCTCGCGATGGAGGAAGTGGTGTTGGACTCAATTAAGGTGTCCTCGTCCAGCCCCGAGAAGGCCGCAGCCACCTTACCAACCAAAAACCCGCCGCCTGGCCACTTGATCCGGCATCAGCAAAGAACCCTGCACCACCCTCGGAACTGTTTATACAATACTAGAAGGGAAATGTGAGTGGGGCGAGGAAGGGAACCTGACCAACACTCATTCTCTCACTTTCATTCATCTCTTTCATCCCCAGCTCAGGAAATTAATATGCTTTTCACGGTTGATGCGCTAGCTCTGCTGTCTGCTGTTGCACACGTTTAGACCAATCAGAACGTTTGCCAGCGTTGTCAGATTGTACCTGACAAACATTACGCGAGCGCATGCGTATAAGAGCCGCAATAGTTCACTCTCGTCTTGCATCTCGTACTGAACGCATCGACTATAGAGCGCGTTAACATCCAATACTTTGTAATATAATCAGCTGATTGTACCTGTATGTTTTTTTTTAATTCCTGCTTAATGTGTGTACGTTGCAATCTGTTCAATTCAGAACAATAAGCAACCCCATCACCCAATGAGATGAGGATGATATGTATGACGTGTAAATTAGGTGTAGTCTTGTGCAGACTCAGGCCGACCATTCCTCAGAGAGTATGGTTAATTGAACCCCAACCATCAAAGTACACCGGTAACCACTGTCTAGTATTCGAATCCGTATAAAAGTAACTACCTTAACTAGGATTTGAACCAGGAACCATAGTCTCCGAAAATCAGCTGTTAAACAGCTGATTTTGGCGATAACTTTACCTCTAGACCAACCCGGCGGGTCAACTGTATGTTTATAGGTTATAATTGTTATTGAAAGACAAAAAAAAATGGCTGGCAAAATATTTACCAGAGATACAAGAGGAGCAAGTATTTGTGTAGTTGGTGGCAAGTGATTGGCTAGCTATAGAGTGGGTGGGTGGGTGGGGGGCAATGCATACATACGTTCAGAGCTCATCACCCTTGACAAATAGTAGGCCTATATATAGTTTGCCTATCTTACCTTCTGAGATCGGTACAGGATTGATTTACTGTGGGAGAGGGCGATCCCGCTGACAACCAAAGTTAACAGTTCTAACAAAGTTACAGCAAAAAAATTCGACTTAATGTCACAAGTACGTACTGAAGAAAAGTCTATTTGCAGCACAAATTAAAAAAAACCATTAAAAATAGAAAGGTACGTCGTATTACTATTTTTGTTTAGGTCATCAGCCGAAAAGAAAGAAAAAAAAGGCTGGTTTGAACCTGTAGAGGTTTTACTAAGTAAAACGGGGAGTCAGGTGGTTTACAATTGCCAACACTCACTGAGTGGAAAAGTACACTTATTAGCATGCCAGGCCCTCTGAAAAGCACATATTTTTCACTCTGCGAATGACACTTTCACTTCATTCACCACATGGTCCAACTGTAAAATAAAAAATTCATTACTTTCAGAGGAGATAACTCTGATTAGTGTCATAATACACCTCTACCTCTTCTGTTGTTAAATGATTCAGTCATTTAATTAAGTGACCATGTGATAAGAAACACAACTATTTACTTTAGCTCTGCAACGAACAGATTGAGTGTGAATAATTTGTCACTCTACCTGTCCGTTATGGGCATAATAGTAAATATATCAAATTAATCATAAGATTTTGAAATATTATAAATTGTAAAAAACCAAAAAAGACTAAAAAATAAAATGTTCAGGCTCCCGACTCCTCTAAAATGCATCTCCAGATGGTAATGTGCTAAACTGAGCCATAACACTTCGTTTATGGGATAGGCTACAGGACCTCACCTACCACTAGGGCTACATCTCGTTCACACGTCAAACGTATCATCACGTCAACCCATCAGGGTTGCTTATTGTTATTAAATTAAACATTAGAAATAAACAAAAAACTAACCTCAAAAAATACAACCTTATTTTAATCATGAGTGAAAGACGCAAAATGAAAATCGACCTCAGTATGGCTAAAAAATACGGAAAATCACTCACGCTAAACTAGGCTCTGTAGAGAAAAATGTTCTAAATAAAAGTTGTAGATATTTTAATATTCTATAAATTTGATTGATAAAATTTTTGTCGTAAAGTGCATACTAAGGCTGAAATCTTAAAAAAATCAATTTTTAGACGTTTTCGTGAGAAAAAAAACAGAAAATTGCTAATTACCGCTAAACTAAGCTTTAAACAACAATATGTTTGAAATAAAAGTTGTAGAATTTTAAATTCTCTACAACTTTTGTTGTATAAATTTTTGCGCTAAAATGCATATTAAAGCCGTAATCTTAAAAAAAGTATTTTTTTTACGTGAAAACAGCCTCACCAAGAATTTCAGCAAACATGGCGCGTACCCTATCTTGTAGATCATGCAAAATTTAGTAAACTAGGCGATTTGTTAAAAAAATCGTAGGACCAGTTTTTGAGAAAATCGCAAAAAAGTGAAAAATTACACGAATAAACTACTACTTCCGGTTGACCGATTTTGATGAAAATGTTCGTGTCGGGTCCGGTAGTGGTATGTAACTTAAGTTTCAAGTTTCAAGTTTGTACGATGTTCCGTTCTTGAGATATTCTGTTCACACACACATACACGCACAAACACACACACACACACACTCACGCACGTACGCACACGCGCGCGCACACACACACACACCCACGCACACACACGCACACGCGTACACACACACACACACACACACACACACACACACACACGCACACGCACACACGCGTACGCACACACACACACACACACACACACACACGCACACACACACACACACACACACACACACACACACACACACACAGACCAATCGCTAAAAACATGTTTTTGGGTTCAGGGGGTCTGAAAACGTATAGATCCGGTGAAAACTCGATTTCGAAAAATCGACATGAAAACAATACTTTCCTTCCTATATATTCATATAGGCAAGAGAAAGTAAAAATACCAATAGATAAGTTAGTTATGTGTCAGTTTACTTTTTAATAAAAGCCGTTAACGTTTTAGGACTATTCTTATGAGTCACAAACGTAAGCCTTTCAGTTCCAATTGCTTACAATAACTGAATGCATCATAATGTAAACATGACACCGGATGTCCTGGATTACCAGAGAAACGAACACTTCACACTTTATCGTATATGTATATATACACACACAACTGTTAATAATATACTACGTTATATAATAGTTTAGTGTGCTTGTGTGAGTTTTATTCTTCATAGTCCTGAATAACACCAGAGAGAAGAAAAGAGAGTGCTTTTCCAATTTAACATGCATCATCGAGGACGCAACCCTATGTTAAAAGCCACAATCTACGGCGTATTTTTATTTTCCGTACTTTACAAATTATTAATTAATCTAAATTATTATTTTACAAATGAATAGCAAATTGCAATGAAAACATTGTATTACTTCTATCTTCTTATAATCAGGGTTGGGTCCTTAATAAAACACCCGGTTCTTCCTTGGAAAAAAACCATTGCTGACACAACATAACGAAACGACTGCTGTCACCACACTAATATTGACTGGAACATTTTAACTGTCTTAGGTGGTTGGCCTTGAGTACACTGTTGCCAACATACCGATTGGGGGACAGGAAATTTACCGATGTATTACTTCTATATATCTTCTTATAATCAGGGTTGCGTCCTTAATAAAACACCCGTAATATGAGGCAGGAGCATTTTTGAGATAATTGCAAAAAGTTAAAAATTACACGAATAAACTAAATTACTTCCGGTAATCAATTTTGATAAAAATGTTTGCGTCGGATCCTCTAGCAGCACCTAACTGAAGTTCCAAGTTTCAACTTTGTTCGTTATTCTGTTTTTGAGTGAGTGAGTGAGTGAAACACACACACACACACACACACACGCGCGCGCGCGCACACACACACAAAGAGAGAGAGAGACAGAGAGAGAGAGAGAGAGAGAGAGAGAGAGAGCAATTCCAGAAACATGCTTTTTTGGGTTCAGAGGGTGTGGTGAAGACGTGTATATTCGGTGAAAATTCGATTTGAAAAATCGACCTGTAAACAATACTTTCCTTCCTTATAAAGTAATCATTCTGCCCATAATAGACAGGTAGAGTGTCAAATTATTTACACTCAATCTGTTCATTGCAGGGCTAAAATAAATAGTTCTGTTTCTTATCACACGGTTAGCCAATTAAATGACTGAATCATTTAAGTACAGAAAAGGTAGAGGTATAAAAGACACTAATCAGAGTTATCTCCTCTGAAAGTAATGAATTTCATAATACAGTTGGACCCTGTGGTGAATGAAGTGAAGGTGTCATTTGCAGAGTGGAAAATATGTGGTTTTCAGAGGGCCCGGCATGCTGATAAGCGTACTTTTCCACTCGGTGAGGAAGGCAATTGTAAACCACTTCACTCCTCGTTTTACTTAGCGAAACCTCTACAGGTTCAAACCAGCCTTAGGCTGATGACCTAAACAACAACAAAGTAATCATATAGGGCGAGAGAGAATTCTCTCGGTATTTCTCTCTAGTAATACATAGAGAGTGATACATAAAAGGGTATTCGTTTTAGTTTTCTCCGTATCGGGTGGTACGCAGGAGTAGTTTTTGTAAAACGTGTAAACATCTGTTAGTGTAGTGTATACGTCATCAAAGCGCCCACATGGTTTTAAATAACACCCTGCTCTATTCATTAACTATCTTTTGCACTTTTGTGTAGCTAACAGGAAGTGCTGTAGACACCTAGTCTACAAATTTGGTCACGACTCACTGTCAAACGTAATTAAAATGCAGACAAAACATCCCAACAGTAATCAATTTTTATATTTCCCTACTCTATACTGTTGTTGTTTAGGTGGTCATCAGCCTGGTTGGCTGGTTTGAACCTGTAGAGGTTTTACTAAGTAAAATGAGGAGTGAAGTGGTTTACCATTGCCACAACTCACTGAGTGGAAAAGTACGCTTGCCAGCATGCCGGGCCCTCTGAAAAGCACATATTTTCCACTCTCCAAATGACACCTTCACTTCATTCACCATAGGGTCCAACTGTATAATGAAATTCGTTACTTTCAGAGGAGATAACTCTGATTAGTGTCACAGTACACCTGTACCTCTTCTGTTCTTAAATGATTCAGTCATTTAATTGCCTGACATGTGTTAAGAAACAGAACAATTTATTTTAGCCCTGAAACTGACAGATTGAGTGTAAATAATTTTTATACTATAGTGTGTATTAGGGGCAATAGTGTACAGTATAACCAGATCTTAAACTGATTCATTGACCCTTTAAACCAAAAAAGTAATGGTACTTATGTATTAAACAGACAAATAATTACGGACTTAAAGGGCTTCTATGATGAGCAAAAACAGAACACTGGGTGACACAAGAAAGGAAAAAGCCTACTGAACGAATGCTGAGAATGTGGGCTGTAATAAATGTTTAAAATAATAAATAAATGTAAAAGAAATTGTGTAGCTGCTAGTCGACTGTAGGCCTATAATCCAAATCGCTCTCTCTCTCTCTCACTCTCTCTCTCTCTCTCGCCGTCATCAAACCACTTTATCAGTTATTTTCAAAATATTTTCACTTCACATACATGCATTCATATACATACATGTGTCACATGTACACACACATAAATATTTATAAAAATCTTCATTAGCGCCCTTAAGGTTATCATTTTTGAAAATTAAAAAAAAAAAATGTTGCTGTGAATAGGCCTATACGAGTAAATACAAATATGGTGTCAAAATTTCATGAAAATCCGTCCAGTAGTTTTGGAAATTAGGCTGCACAAAAAATTAACTTTGTCTTTATATTAGTATATAGATTACCGGATTTTAAACTGATTCATTGACCCTCTGAAGCCAAAAAGTTATGGTACTTATATGTTAAACAGATAACTAATTACGGACTTAAAGGGCTTCCATGAAGAGCAAAAACAGAACACTGGATGACACAGGAAAAGAGAAAAGCCTACTGAACGAATGCTGAAAATGTGGGTTGCACAAAGAATTTCCAGTAACGTCTAATCACGTCAACTGGTCTAAAATTGGCCCTATGCGAGAAAAATATTTAATAAAATAATAAATCTGGTATAAAACATTTATACGACTTTCTATTACCAATGTAAATAATAATTTAAAATATAACCTATGTTTAATCATGAGTAAACAATGTATAATTAAAAAAATCTAGTGTAAAACGCTCACACGAATTTTTCTTGCCAATGAAAATAATGAACAATATAACAACATTAGAAATAGACAAAAAACGTACCTCAAAAACCATAACCTAATAATGCATAATGAAAACAAACCTCAGATTGGCTTAATAATACGGAAAATCACTTTCACGCCAAACTAGAGTTTGTAGAGAAAACTGCTTAGAATAAAAGTTGTAGATTTTTTAATTTCCAATAAATTTAATTATATAGGATACACTTTTGTCGTTAAATGCATACTAAGGCCGAAGTCTTAAAAAAATAATTTTTTTTTATAGAATTTCATGAAAAAAATAAAAATAAAATCACTAATTACCACTAAACTAATCAAAGAAATGCTAAACTATACAAACAAATGGTTGAAATAAAAGTTGTAGGATTTTAAATTTTCTGTAACTTTTGTAATATACACTTTTGCGCTAAAATTAAGGCCGCAATTTTTTTTAAAAATCCAAAATTTTTAGAAAATCATAAAAAAGAGAAAAATTACACGAATAAACTAAACTACTACTTCTGGTAGACCGATTTTGATGAACTTAAGTTTCAAGTTCGTACGATGTTCCGTTTTTGAGATATTTTGTTCACACACACGAATCGCTAAAACTATGTTTTCTGGGTTCAAGGGATCTTGAAACGTGTATATCCGGTAAAACTTGATTTCGAAAAATGGACATGAAAACAATACTTTCCTTCCAATATATTTATATAGGCAAGAGAAAGTAAAAACATTACTTACTTGTAATCAAGAGTGAATAGCGCTAAATGAAAACAACCCTTTTTCCGACATAAAAATACGGAAAATCATTAATTGTCGCAACATGATAACGCATGAGAAAGGAAAAGTGAGTATTGGCTATCATTTATTATAACCGGGTCCGTAAAGAACCTGGATTACACATTATAATAGTACAGTGCTGATAGTTTAGAGAGTCGGCAAAGATCAAATAACGTAAAAAATATAATAATAAAAGTTTAAGGGTTACATAGAAGAGGATGACGTCCCTCTAACCCCCTTCTCCGTTCTTTATTTAGTAATATAGATTTAAGGGTCATTTTGTTTGACCCTTTTTTATTAGTTAAGTAACCCATAATGGGTCTATTTTGTAATAAACTTCAACCAGCTGTCCAATTCTAATCTGCAGAAATCCTATTTCTTTTACTACTACATTACATTAAGTATTATAGTATGCTGTACCTCTCTCTCTCTCTCTTTAAATTACGACTGCCATTTACGGTTTTTATTTACAGGGCAAATGTCCTTTTGGGTAATTACATATAAATGGTCAGCAAACTACATTTTTTTAAACAAATTATTACTCTCTTATGCGATAGAACCCATAAACATGGTTTTTAGCGATTGGTGTAAGTGTGTGTGTGAGAACGAAAAATATTTGTCTATCTTGTCATATGTTGTTGTTTAGGTGATCAGCCTGTAGGCTGGTTTGAACGTGTAGAGGTTTTACTAAGTAAAACGAGGAGTGAGGTGGTTTACCATTGCCACAACTCACTGAGCGGAAAAATACGTTTATCAGCATGCCGGGCCCTCTGAAAAGCACATATTTTCCACTCTGCAAATGACACCTTTACTTCATTCACCACAGGGTCCAACTGTATAATGAAATTCATTACTCTCAGAGGAGATAACTCTGATTCGTGTCACAGTACACCTCTACCTCTTCTGTTCTTAAATGATTCAGTCATTTAATTGGCTGACCATGTGACAAGAAACAGAACTATTTATTTTAGCCCTGCAACGAACTGATGTGTAAATAATTTGACACTCCACCTGTCTGTTATGGGAAGATCTTGTCCTATAGTCAGCCAATTAGAGTAATCCGTTGGTATTTCATATATTTATTTTTATTGGACAGCTAGGGAGTGAGTCATATATTTGCAATTACTCTGCGTACCGCACCCACCTATTACTGTCTCTTATCTCAGCCATATATATACGTATCAACTGTCTCTTTCTTTTCCATCGGTATTCTTCTATCCATTCTATTCAATTCCGTTAAATCGCAGGGACAAACATTTAAAACGATGGGCATCGATTTGAGACAAGAGTGGTTCCTTCACTCATGGACAACTTTATGTCGGACTTTCTAGCGCTGGAAATGCAGAAAAAGAGTTTATTTCCCTGCCACAGGGAAACAAAACCACAAATATTGTATATAGAGAGAGAGGTTTTAAAATAATTTAATGAGGCCTACATTAGCTGCTGTGAAGCGAAGCGAGCGGGGGTTGTTTAGTAATAAGTAACCCAATGAGTGTTAATGTTTAGGTGATCAGCCTGTAGGCTGGTTTGAACCTCGAGAGGCTTTACTGAGTAAAACGAGGTGTAAGGTGGTTTACTATTGCCACAACTCACTGAGTAGATAAGTTTGCTTATCAGCATGCCAGGACCTCCGAAAAGAATCTACTTCTACCCTGCAAATGACACCTTCACTTCATTCACCACAGATTCTGGCTGTATAGTGAAATTCATTACTCTCACAGGAGATACAGTATTCAGATGAAGTGAAGTCCCCTAGCCGTGGGAGTGAGAGAATGCATAACGCTCTCACTCGCACAACCCATACGCGCCATTCCAATAACATTGTATAATTTTACTCATTGTTGTAAGCAAGCGTTTATGCATCCAGTAAACTAACAATCAAGATAACGACTGTACTGTATGAATTTGAGCTTTGTGCATTTGTGGGCTGAAGGGAACAGACGAAGTTCAGACTGCTGCTACGTCATAACACTGTACTAATCATCTCATTGGTATTGGGTAGGCAGTAGGCTGCCTCCTAGTGGGGTGACATAATTATGTGGGTGTTGTTTTCACTATTCCCTGTAGACGGCCACACACAATATAATATGACATACAATATATAGTTTGGATAGTACCCATGACTACTACTAACGCATTGTCTCACAGTAGTAGTGACGTAATGCATACCTCTCAGCTGCACAAAGCTTAGGAACGGGCAGTAGTATGTTTTCAGATTTGGATTATAACGGTAAAGACCTTTCGGCGCATGCGTAGTTATGCCACATATCTCGTTCTCACTCGTTTGGCTATAGGACATCAATTCAGCTGATATCTGTACTCTGATTAGTGTGTTTTGCACTTGCACCTCCTCAATTCTTAAATGTTACAGTCATATAATTGAGTGACCATATGATAAGAAACATAACTATTTTTTGTAGCCCTGAAACTAGCAGATCGAGTGCAAACAATTTAACACTCCTGCCAGCTTGTTATGGGGTTGCTTTTTGTTCTTAAATTGAACAGATTGCAACGTACAGACGTTAGGAATTAAGAAAACGAATTCTGAATACCGGATAAATGTATTTACAACAATGAATACAGCATAGAAATAAAAGACGTTATGAATAAAGTGTTGTACTGTTTTAAATTTCTTTAAGGAAATTAGTACGGTTTACCGTTCCATTTTTTTATGAATAAACGTAGGTAGTAAATAGAAGAAAAGAAGTTCATTGATAAGTAGGTACTGTATATAAAAATGAATGGTAAGCCTATTAGAGTTAGTCGTCTGACCAGTCGAGTGTAGTTAAGCCTCAACTTCCTGTACTAGGCCTAAATAAGCCCATCCCATCAGACGACTTACTCGTGACTTTATTTAAGCCTACTTTTACGTTGTAAGAATATCAATTCTGATTGATTTTCTATTGGAAATTTTTTCACAGGGTATTCGGAAATCATACTTCTTTTTTTATAATTTATCGACTGTTCAAGATACATGTCAATCTTGCCAAATACACACTCGTTTTTTACCAGTACAATTTTTGATTCGTTTTATAATAGAATTTGATGTTTTATTTAAATATTTTGATGGTTTAATCTAAAATAGTTTAACCGATAGTAAGACACTTTCAAAAACAAATATAATATAATGAATATTTATATAAGTTGATGTCTTTATTCATAATAAAATTTTACTGTAAATAAGCACGTAAACTGTTGGTTCTAGGGATACAAAAGATACAATAGTTCTGTTCTGTTTCTTACCATATGGTCATCCAATTATATGACTGAACCATTTAAGAAGAGAAGAGGTAGAGGTGTACTGTGACACTAATCACAGTTATCTCCTCTGAAAGTAATGAATTTTATTACACAGTCAGACCATGTGGTGAACGATGTGAAGGTGTCATTTGTAGGATTGAAAGTATTATAATAAATAATGTAATATAATTATATTCTTAATAATATTTAATATTTTTTTAATAATATTTTATTATTATAATAATTATATAATTATATTATTGACTTGTCTTCACGCCTCCATTGAGGGGCGCACCCCCCACTTTGGGAAACATTTTTTTAAAGGTTCAAATCAGCCTTTCAGCTGGTGACATATGTTGTTTAGGTCATCAGCCGAAAAGCTGGTTTGAACCTGTAGAAGTTTTACTAAGTAAAACGAGGAGTGAGGTGGTTTATCATTGCTGCAACTCACTGAGTGGAAAAGTACGCTTATCAGTACGCCGGGCCCTCTGAAAAGCACATATTTTCCACTCTCCAAATGACACCTTCACTTCATTCACCACAGGGTCTGGCCAAATAATGAAATTCATTACTTTCAGAGGAGGAGATAACTGTGATTAGTGTCACAGTACACCTCTACCTCTTCTGTTCTTAAATGATTCAGTCATTTAATTGGCTGACCATGTGATAAGAAACAGAACTATTTATTTTATATAAATAGTTTTTTATTATAATTTGACACTGCACATGTCTGTTATGGGCACTGGTGACATAAACAACAACAACATAGCCAAACTACATAATCGAATCGTTCTTTAAATTCATAAAACAATTCTTTGTAATTACTTTGAAGACGTGCGTTTCTCGATTCGGTGTTCACCGTGACTTCTCGTTTCATGTGACTAGGGTATGGAGGGTTAATCTGTGAACCATTCGGTTTACTGTTCAGACCATTCTACTGCTGTAAACGGCTATCATATACAGAATACTGGTAAAAGGTTTTTTTGTTTGTAAAATCTGTTTAGGTTTAGTGGAAAATCCTCCTTGATATGTTAACGAAACCGCTTTTCACCTCATGCATTATTCGTCGTTTAATTAGAGACACTGGTACCGTACGTAATATTGCAAACCAACAACCCCTAAAACAACACCCTTCTCTACCTTAATGTGGTATGCAATTTCAAGGGGTATACATTGCATCTATATACTCAATGTTGTAAACAAACAGTGTAGTCCAGTAAAATTAGATCACTTCTTTTTAACGATATGTTTTGCCCTACAATGGATATTTAGCCCGGAATCTTAAAAAAAAATTAATACTTTTTACCACGAGAGCACAGCGTCCCTAAGAATTTCGGCAAAAATTTTTTTTTACTTTATCCTGTAAAGCTTAAATATTTACACTTCAGCCGTTCTTAGTTTACCCCTACTGTCAACAAACAAAAGCCATCTACTACAGGGTGCACGCTAGAGTCTGCGACTTTACGGATCTCGTATTCCTATTAAGTTACCTATTTTTTAAATTATAACTACTTAAAAGATCAGTCATGATATGATGTAGGCCTAACAATTTCATTCAGAAAAATACTTTTAAAAGTATTTTGTTGTTACTTTTTAATCAGCGTGTACACATTTTGATACAATGCGCATGCTCAGTGACGTCATTATTTGTTTACATTAGGAACAAACTAAGAGAGGCTGGACTATAGTAAATTAGGCAATTTTGAACTGTTTCACTAGTATAGTCACTTGAGTCACGAGTTTGCCCTTGTTTGCAACGAGGGGTAAAGGGGGAACAGCATCAGTGCGCGTGCGCGACTGCTTTAATTTCAGTACCACAAATATAACAACTTATACTATACCCAGAGCATATTGTACAGTACTTATATCGCGGAACCTTTTGTAAGTTAACTGTACGAATATAACTGTTTGTTACCGTAAACAGAAATGTAGGCTCGAAAACGTGGTCGAACTATTCATAGTGCTGAACGAAATATAATGTGCAAAGAAATAAAATGTTGCGAAGTTGAAGCTAAACAAAAATGGCTATCCGTGCCTCTTAAAAGCTGTGAGTGAGTGGCTAACTACAGTGATGTTTCTCTTTCCACAATTAAAAATATAAATAAGGAAGTTAAAGACAGTGAAGAAGATAATTCTTCGTCAACAGTTTTGTTGACACCACCTGGTAAAAAAAGAAAACGGTTCGGTAGATTAGTGTAACTAGTGAGACAGATAGTGAAGACGCCGGTCGGTGACAGCGATAGTAAAGAAGGCGATTCGTTCTTTGAAATTTTTTTATGATATCCCTACTCCAGAGTGGTTTCAGTGTTGGTATAGAGGCAGTTGGTAAATCTGGTGTGTCTAGGTCAACAATGAGCTGGTTTGGATTATTCGGTAATTTCTTTTTAAATCGTGTGTATGTGCTAAGGAACACATCGTTCATGTATGGGTAAGTCCATGTGTGGATGAAAAACATGAAGAGATTTTCAAAATTGTATCTCTGATTACTGGACTAATGAAATTAGACGGTAGTATCTGCATATAGTGTTTGGTTAATAACCGGGTAGGGGGGGGAGTTGAAGGGGAGTATCGTTGGGTGTGTCAGGGGGTGTTTAACGACACCATTGAGAAACACAATTCTGCCACAAGTATTAAGATATATGGCATAGGGTGTCCAACCCTTTTACACGTGGTCATATTCCATAAAGGGCTTGGTCTACCTCGCAGTTACTTAACTTTTTGGATATTTAATTATAAAAAGAAATTAATTTTTACAGAGGTTTACTTGCTACAGAATTACCATAATTTATAAAATAATTATAACTGTAATTATACTTATTTTGGGAGGGAAATAAATCTTGATACTTTTCAAAAAATAGGGGAAGAAGCTTTTCTCCTACTTCATGAATAGTTGTCGCTGGAAAACAATACTTTTTCCCCCTATTTATTCATATAATCACAAACTCACCCTTATATATTCACATATTAGGAAAAATTTCTTTAAATAATATGTTTGGCAAGTAGCATTATAGGGGGGTGAAACGTGGTTGATAGGGGCTGTAGAAAGGAAGAAGATAGAAGCTTGTGAAATGTGGTGTTACAGGAAAATGTTAAACATTAGGTGGGTGAACAAAATAAGTAATTTGGAGGTTCTTAGACGAGTTGATGAAAAAAGAAGTATCTTACCAGAAGAAGGGATAGGCTAGTGGGGCATATCTTAAGACATCCTGGTATTGGTCTATCAATAATGGAGGGTAATATTGAGGGAGTGAATTGTAGGGGGAGACAAAGATTAGAATATGTAAAGTAAATTACAGAAGATGTAAAGTGTTATTCCTTCTTTATGGAAGTGAGTCATGGGTTACCACAAAACACCAAAAAAGTAGGATCCAAGCAGCTGAAATGAGGTTTTGTAAGAAGGGTGAAGGGCTGCTCGAGGCTGGATCTAACACATAACGAGGAAATTAGATCCGAGTTGGGTGTATTTAGCTTGAATGGAAAAGTGGAGGAGTGTTGGAATCAATGGAAGCAACATTTGGAACGGATGCCAGAGGAGCGAATACATTACCTCTAAAAGTGACGGAATATGTTCCAGTTGGAAGAAGGGAGGTGGGAAGACCTCGAAGAAGATGGCAGTAGTCGTGATGTACGGTGTTTGTGTAGACGTACAGGATGGTTTGTGAGTTCGGAACAGGCTTATGCATAATCCTTGATAGTAAGAAGAAGAAGAAGTATGGTGTTACCGGTATGTAGATATGAAACGACTTGCGCAAGATAGAACAGCTTGGAGAATTGCATCAAACCAGTTGAGAGACAGATGACAAAAAAATGTATATACTCGTATAATATATATTCATATTAGGAAAGTGGAAGTAAAAAAATATACATTAATGTTGTCCATCCTTTTTTACTTTTTTACTTTCTCTTGCCTATATGAATATATAGGAAGGAAAGTATTGTTTTCATCGATTTTAACAAATCGAGTTTTCACCGGATTACACGTTTTCAGACACCCTGAACCCAAAAAACATGTTTTTAGCGATTGTGTGTGTGTGTGTGTGTGTGTGTGTGTGTGTGTGTGTGTGTGTGTGTGTGTGTGTGTGTGTGTATGTGAACAGAATATCTCTAGAACGGAACATTGTACGAACTTCAAACTTGAAACTTAAGTTACATACTACTACCGGACCCGACACGAACATTTTCATTAAAATCGGTCAACCGGAAGTAGCAGTTTATTCGTGTAGTTTTTCACTTTTTTGCGATTTTCTCAAAACTGGTCCTTCGATTTTTTTTAAAATCGCCTCATTTACTTAATTTTTTTATGCTCTACAAGATAAAGTAGGCGCCATGTTTGCTGAAATTCTTGGTGAGGCTGTTTTCACGTAAAAAAATTGTTTTTTAAGATTACAGCTTTAATATGCATTTTACCACAAAAATTCTTTTATTAAAAAATGTACAGAATTTAAAATCCTACAACTTTTATTTCAAACATTTTTTTTGTATAACGCTTAGCTTAGTTTTAATTAGCGATTTTCCGTTTTTTCTCGCGAAAACGTGTGAAAAATTAATTTTTTATAAGATTTCGGCCTTAGTATGCATTTTACGACAAAAGTGTGTATAATCAAATTTATAGGAAATTAAAAGATCTACAACTTTTATTTAAAGCATTTTTCTCTACAGAGCCTAGTTTAGCGTGAAAGAGTGATTTTCCGTATTCTTAAGCCAAACTGAGGTTAGTTTTCATTTTCCGTCTTTCACTCACGATTAAAATTAGGTTATAATTATTGAGGTTAGTTTATTCTAACGTTTATTTCTAACGTTTTATTACTAATGTTAGGTTTATTTTAAATTATTTGCATTGGGAAGAGAAAGCTGTGTGAGTATTTCACACCAGATTTTTATTTCTCGTCTTTCTTTTTTTCTGCTCCTCTATCTTATTCATGGGTTGATCGGTCCACCGAGGATGTGTGTAGGACTTTGGGGAGATTTTCGAATTTTTTTTTTTGTTTTAACGTCCGACTGTTCTGCAATTACTGCTAATGCAGACGGTGAAGGATGAAATTATATTTTGTAACGTATGAAAAAATGCCATGCCTGAATGGGATTCGAACCCAAGACCGCATTTATCACTTGTGAGATGCGCCTCCAGTTGGTTCCTTCCGTGCAACAACTATCCTTTTTTATCTTCATCACTGACAGCTGAAGACTTGATAACGGACAATGCGTTCCATACGAAAACACAGCATTCGAGGAGGGTCTTACAATGAAAATATGGTGAATGTCTACCACCAAAATAATTCTGTCACCAAATACAGGGATCCACCTCAACTAAATTATTTGAACAATAGATAAGACTTGACGCCCTTACATTATAAAATAAATTTATCTATCCAAATATTTCCGACATGTTTCTTAGGTTTTAACAAATACAATTTATTTTTGAATTCGTGACAAAATAAACAGGATGTACAAATGTTGAAAGACAAAATTATTACCACAACAGATAATGTCAAATATAACTTTCTATCGTTTAAGTTGGTATACCTGTTATAGATAACAATTTTGACAGTTACCTTTACAAATTACTAGAGGGAACTTTAATATGATAAGATACAACAATACGTATTGTCTGTCATTTGTAGAATACAAATTTAAAATAATAGAATACAATGTATTTGTCATTAAAATGAGGAGTGGTTGTTTGATTAAAACAGCCTCTCTCATTAAATATTTCTAATAATAGAAAGCCTTCTTGGAGGGTAGTATTAAATACACGGTGTTTCCTTCACTAGATTCTTTTCGATACTTATCGAGGTATCGAGGACTTACCGAGGACACTTATCGACCTTATCGAGGTAACCAGCTAACCTCATCCACACGACTATATAAGGAGTTTAAATTGCTTACAGTTCCCTCTCTCTACATTTTTCACGTGATTATGTATGTTAGGCAAAATAATTTTATGCAGAATTTCAATGTTCACAATCATAACATGAGAAACAGAAATGATTATTATGTGGTTAATCACTCCACAAAATTGTTTCAACAAAAACCTACTTATGCAGGGAGAAAATTCATGAATAAATTACCCCAATTTTTAAAATGTTGTGAGGATTTGAATTCCTTTAAAAGGAATCTGAAAAATTACTTGATCGGTGAAACTTTCTATAGCGTACAAGAATTTCTTTTTCTTGATAGTAGTGATACATTGTGTGTTTCTTATATGTATTTCAGATGTTATAACTGACATGTCCTATACTCCTCCTGGAGTCTCAAGGGCGGAAAAAACATCACATTAACAATACCTACGACAACCGATTTAAAATAATCGTCGTAAGTAATAATCATGATATCATCGGTGTAAAGAATGAAAAACTGGAAAAAATCAGAGCTGTATGCGGTTCTATTTGCAGGAGAATAGGAAAGAAAACGAGACAGGACACCCAAATGAAATTGGGTCTTTTCTGTTATTCCCCCCCCCCCCGAGCATAATTTTTCACATTTTGTGGATATTTCGTATGTAGGTATTCTTACAGTAGCTATTTTTAACAGTAAAAACGAAAAAAATAAAAAAATAATATAAGTATCAATATTTTTCAAGTTAACGTTAAAGTATTTTCCTTTTTCAAGTTAATCTTAAACTATTTATTGACCGTTATTAAATATTTAATAATAGTTTATTTTTTTAATTTTTTTTTAGCTTTTATTTGTTATCGGGAACTGTACATAAGTTAATTGACAACTACCCAGTTTCATGATTGCTTTGCTGTATTTTCTTTGACGTGGATTAGACATGAGTTTGATGGCTGTCAGCTGGTCAGCTATCACACAATCCCATGGATATAAAAAGAAAAACAATTATCATTGCTTTAAATTTTGACTTGCTCATTCGAACTTTTTTGGCTCTCGGTGAAGTTCGGCTCTTCCAGTGCATGGATTGGCGCTTCGTTTCCGGATCATAAGTAAAAAACCACGTTTCATCACATGTTATTATCTTCTACCTGTTCCCTAAGGTGAAATCTGCATTAAAAAGGACAAGATATGGAGCGTTGTAGGGATAGAGAAGGAGTGTGTGCATTGAAGGTGACAATAAGTGATTTTGTATAAAATAAAAATAAATTTTTTACAACCTCAGTCTCGTTATTTAATAGCCACACTTTGTATCATTCTGGTTGAGATTATTAAAGAAACAACTGAATATGGATTATTTTACGAAGCAAAAATAATACTATGTTATAATTATATAAAAATAGATGGAGGATCGTGAATGTAACGTGAACGTAAAATTGTAAATGAGTTAAGAAAAAAAGCTACAACAGTTTCCCTTACATACTATTTAAAAAAGTATACCATTATGATAATGATAAAAAAAGTAATGGCCCATTTTCAAAAAAGTTAAACTATACAAAAGTTTAACAATTAAGTATTCACTAAACTGAAAAAAGTTCAGAATGGGCGTACAAAATTGACTTTTGAAATCTTTTCTTGACTTTATTCTCATTTTTTTTTAAATGAAAGTGGTTTTACGTCATTGAATGGTTACTATCAGAATCCAGGGGGTAAATGTAACGTAGAAGAACCGATATTAGGTGGGCCGAGTGAGTTGGTTGGGTCGTTCTACCCACTTCATAACCTAACTTAAAAATAGGGGCGGTTTTTAGAAAGGTGCGTCTCTACTGTGCCACAACTTATTTATTCACCATACCGCGTTAGATTCATTGCGTTTTCATCGTGGTTTTATATCGGTATTTATTGTTATTGTTTTTGGAATGATGATGCCTATAGTCCAGCCTCTCTTAGTTTGCTCCTAATGTAAACAAATAATGACGTCACTGAGCATGCGCATTATATCAAAATTGTACACGCTGATTAAAAAGTAACAACAAATAGCCTACTTTCAAAAGTATTTAAATACAAAATACTTTAAAAAGTATTTTTATAAATGAAATAGCCTACATCATATCATGACTGATGTTTTAAGTACTTATAATTTAAAAAATAGTTAACTTAATAGGAATACGACATCCGTAAAGTCGCAGACTCTAGCGTGCACCCTGTAATAGCTGGCTTTTGTTTGTTGACAGTAGGAGCAAACTAAGAACGGCTCAACTGTACTTAAGAAAAGACTGTACTTTTCATCCCGCCAATGTTAAATTTGCTATTTTCAGGTAAATTTTTCATAGGACTGGTAAAAAATAGGGAATTAAACTTTACACACCATAGGTGTCGGGTTTCTCCCCGAGCCACTGACTTTTTCCAATTTAATATTTGGACCATACCATTTTTTTAAACATTTCGAATAACATAAAATTTTTACAAATTGTTTTCTACGTTTTTTCGTTTCACTAATTTTTGGAGCACTTTTTACAGCCCTGGAACCAATATTATTCAATTTTTCAGATTAAAAAACAGAAGAAACAATCGTATTTGTATCTTTGTAACTACCTTTAACATTTTTATACGGCCTTACTTCACCGAGGGTACAGAGTTGTAGGTGAAATTTTTCGCTAGCCGTAACTCGCTAACTAAGCGTTTTCAGGCATATGTTTATATGAACGTTTTTTCTTATTTTTAGCTATAGAATGAGATCCAAGAGATTGCCGTATAGTTTTGAATCATCCTGTATAATACTTTGTAGCCATATACCATTTAAAGTACGCGCGAACAAAGTAATAGTACCTTGAAGTTAGGTGTACTAGAAAAGTTATTAAAAACAGGGTACTTTTTATGTATAATTCGTTATATTTAATACACTATTAATTTCCAAAAATGTTAATGTATACCTTCTAACTAAAAATAAAACAGGCTTTAATTTGATGTATCGTAATTGCTTATACATCCAACGGTTCAAAAGATATTGCTCTTTAAAGAGAGGTGTTTTCTTTCGTGAATCGGTCTATAGTCTAAAGGTTCAAACCGGCCTTTCAGCTGATAAACCTAAAAAAACAAAAATGGACAATGTAAACGCACCTCACATGAGTAGCAGATGAGATGAAAATTTGAGTTTGAATAAAATGGATGTTTATTCTGAACAATACGTCTGTTGTCTGTAGGTCGTCGTTACCTCTCACAGATGCTACCGGAAAATAACATTCTAAACAGTATGCAAAAGTTTCACCTCTTTTTAATTTATTTTGTTTCACGTTTTATCTATATTAGACTACTTGACAACGATAAAAGTATTTTTATCACAATTCGTGAATTTTTTTTTAATCCCTATTGTGTGTACGTTGCAATCTGTTCAATTGAGAACAATAAGCAACCCTATGACCCAATGAGATGAGGATGATGTGTATGGCGTGTAAATGAGATGTAATCTTGTACAGACTCAGGCCGACAATTCCAGAGAGAGTATGGTTAATTGAACCCCAACCATCAAAGTATATCGGTAACCACTGTCTAGTATTCAAATCCATATAAAAATAACTACCTTTACTAGGATTTGAACCAGGAACCTTCGTCTCCGAAAATCAGCTGTTGAACAGCTGACTCGCGGCGACGACTTTACCTCGAGACCAACCCGGTGGGTTCGTGAATTGTGATAAAAAGTATTCGCCACGTTGAATACACCGGTTCTCGTTTGATAACCGTCTCACCCGGGCCGGCCCGTTGGCGTAGTGGTTAGCGCAACTGGCTTCTACGCCGGGGTTCCGGGTTCGATTCTCGGTCAGGTCTGACATTTTTCATCACTGATTTTCATATATTACCATTACCCAACGTCTGCATTAGCAGATATTGCAAAACAGTCAGACGTAAAAAAAATAAAGAAAAGATTTAACTCGGGTTTTCAATTTAAACTCTTGTAAACAATTGCCCTACGATTCCGTTTACTAAGTTCCAGAGACAACCCACCGGATTGGTCTAGAGGTAAAGTCGTCGCCAAAATCAGCTGTTTAATAGCTGATTTTTGGAGTCGAAGGTTCCTGGTTCAAATCCTAGTAAAGGTAGTTACTTTTATACGGATTTGAATACTAGACAGTGGTTACTGGTATACTTTGATGGTTGGGGTTCAATTAACCATACTCTCTCAGGAATGGTCGGCCTGAGCCTGTACAAGACTACACCTCATTTACAGGTCATACACATCATCTTCATCTCATTGGGTCATGGGGTTGCTTATTGTTCTCAATTGAACAGATTGCAACGTACACACATTAGAAATTAAAAAAAAAAAGTTCCAGAGAACCTAGATCTCTGAAACTCGGTGGAAACGTTTCTTGTAGTTCAGCTACAAAAATTACTACTTAACCATTTACAAAATGTACCCATAAGGGGATGAAAATAGTGTTCAACCTTAAAACGAGTATTTATTGTTTACTAATTTTTTTTTTTGGTTTTACGTCTGACTGTTTAGCAATTTCTGCTAATGCAGACGGCGGAGAATGATGATCTATGAAAATGAGTGATAAAAAAAATGCCAGACCTGACTAGGAATCGAACCCGGGACCCCAGCGCAAAAGCCAGTCGCGCTAAACACTACTCCAACGGGCCGGCTATTGTTTACTAATAAGTTTACTATAAGTTCCAGACGAGTTTTAGATCGGAATTCCGGTGATGTTATTTATAGACCACATATATAAATTTACCCCTTAAAAATTTTCATAATGTACCCCTAAAATGTCGGAAATGTTGAAAAATAAAAATTTACTAAGTTCCGGACGGGTTAGATGGCTGAAACACATTGGAGCTGGCACGTTTAGAGCAGCTGAAAAAAAAACCCCAACGATTTCAAAAATTTACCCTTAAAAGGTTGAAAACGGTGTTCAACCCTGAAATATTTTTTTAGTTTATTTTTTAGTTACGAACGAGGTAGATGGCTGAAACTCGGTGGAAATGTTACCAATGCAATTAAAAAACGTATCCCTTTAGCGGACGGAAAACGGTGTTTCACCCTCAAACCATTATTTTTTGTTGGTTAAGTTTTGGACCATATAGATGGGTGACCTCAGTGGTGTGTAAATATGAGGTGTGGCTATTAAATAACGAGACTGACGTTGTAAAAAATTTTATTTTTATATTATACATAATCACTTATTATCACTTTCAATATACACTCCTTCTCTATCCCTACAACGCTCCATGCGAATTTTCCATCGTTGGAAACAGTGCTGGAAGTCATCTTCTGTCAACTCCTTCAGGACACGTGCCGCTTTCTCTTTAAAGCTTCCACGGACTCAAATCTTGTCCCTTTTAATGCAGATTTAACCTTAGTGAACAGGTAGAAGATAATAACATGTGATGAAACGTGGTTTTTTATTTATGATCCGGAAACGAAACGCCAATCCATGCACTGGAAGAGCCGAACTTCACCGAGAGCCAAAAAAAGTTCGAATGAGCAAGTCAAAATTTAAAGCAATGATCATTGTTTTTTTACATACATGGGATTGTGTACCTTCACTGGATTCCTGAAGGTCAAACAATTAATCAATATTACTACCTTGAGGTACTTTCTAAACTACGTCAAAGAGTAAGGAAAAAACGCCCCGTAATGTGGAAGGACAAATCATGGGTTCCCCACCAAGACAATGCGCCAGCTCATTCCGCGTTATCTGTCAAGAGGTTCCCAGCCAAGTACAGCATCTCGTGTTAGAACATCCACCTTATTCACCAGATCTTGTACCATGTGACTTCTACCTGTTCCCTAAGGTGAAATCTGCATTAAAACGGACAAGATTTGAGTCTGTGGAAGCTGTAAAAGAGAAAGCGGCACGTGTCCCGAAGTAGCTGACAGAAGATGACTTCCAGCACTGTTTCCAATGATGGAAAATTCGCATGGAGCGTTGTAGGGATAGAGAAGGAGTGTATATTGAAGGTGACAATAAGTGATTATGTATAAAATTAAAATAAAATTTTTTACGTCAGTTGTGTTATTTAATAGCCACATCTCGTATATCAGATTTTTGAAAATAAAAAATTCTTATTTTGGATTTATTTTTAACCTTAATAGTATATAAAACTGCCCATAACAGACAGGTGGAGAGTCAAATTATTTACTCTCAATCTGTTGGGCTAAAATGAATAGTTCTGTTTCTTATCACATGGTCAGCCAATTAAATGACTGAATCATTTAAGAACAGAAGAGGTAGAGGTGTAAAAGACACTAATAACAGTTATTTCATCTGAAAGTAATGAATTTCATTATACAGTTGGATTGTGTGGTGAATGAAGTGAAGGTGTCATTTGCAGAGTGGAAAATATGTGCTTTTCAGAGGGCCCGGCATGCTGATAAGCATACTTTTCTATTCAGTGAGTTGTGGCAATGGTAAACTACCTCACTCCTCATTTTACTTAGTAAAACCTCTACAGGTTCAAACCAGCCAACCAGGCTGATGACCTAAACAACAACAGTATATATAAAAATTATTGAAATAAAACAAAATTCTACCCCCCGGGTGAAATCGTGACGGGGGCAGATATTCTTATATAAAATGAAGTGCAATAAGCCATGGAACAATATTTCTTAGCTTTGCTTATGTCAGGTTGAGGCTAGAACAATCGCAGATAGGTTTTGTTGTTTTAAGGAAGTAAAGACAATTGCAACCGGTTCAGTAAACGGTTTGAAATGGACGACTCTTAACCATTTATAGTTTTACAAATCTGGTTTACTACAGGGTGGAACATAAGTAAAGCCTCTTCGCAATAAAGAAATTAAATAATCTGCGTGTAGTGAAATAGTTTTCTCCCACCATACACTTTTCTTTCTTACTTTCTCATGCCCTAAATGAATATACAGGGAAGGAACGTATTGTTTTCGTGTTAACTTTTCAAAATGAAGTTTTTCGTTTTCAAGCCTTTTGAGTGAAAAAAATCTGGTGTGAAACACACACAACTTTCTCTTGCCAATGCAAATAAATAACAATATAACCTGATATTAATAATGAAACGTTAGAAATAAACAAAAAAACTAACCTCAAAAACATAACCTTATTTTAATCATGAGTGACAGACGCAAATTAAAATCTACCTCAGTTTGGCTTTAAAATACGGAAAATCACTCTTCCACGCTAAACTAGGCTCTGTACAGAAAAATGCTAAAAATAAAAGTTGTAGATATTTTAATTTTTTATAAATGTAATATTATAAACTTTTGTTGTAAAATGTATACTAAGGTTGAAATCTTAAAAAAATCGATTTTTCTCACGTTTTCGTGAGAAAAAAACAGAAAATCGTTAATTACCGCTAAACTAAGCGTTATAAAAAAAATTGTTACAAATAAAAGTTGTAAGTTTTTAAGTTGTCCACAATTTTTATTAGCCTACATAGCTACATTTTTACGTTAAAATGCATACTAAAGTCGCAATCTTAAAAAAACTAATATTATTAAACTAACATTTTTTTCGAGAAAACAGCCTCACCAAGAATTTTAGCAGATTGACGCCTACCCTATTTTGTAGAACATAAAAAAAATAAGTAAATGAGGCGATTTTAAAAAAAATCGTAGGACCAGTTTTTGAGAAAATCGCAAAAAAGTGAAAAATGACACGAATAAACTACTACTTCCGGTTGACCGATTTTAATGAAAATGTTCTTGTCGGGCCCTCTAGTGGTATGTAACTTAAGTTTCAAGTTTCAAGTTCGTACGATATTTCGTTCTTGAGATATTTTGTTCACACACACACACACACGCGCGAGCGCGCGCGCACACACACACAAACCAATCGCTATAAACATGTTTTTTGGGTTCAGGGGATCTGAAAACTTGTAGATCCGGTGAAAACTCGATTTCTTAAAATGGACATGAAAACAATACTTTCCTTCCTATATATTCATATAGGCAAGAGAAAGTAAAAAGCATGATTTATCCGATTGTTCTGTACGAGTGTGTAAACAAAATATCTCAAGAATGGAATAGCGTGATAAGTTGAAATTTGAAACTTAAGTTAGGTTTACCATGAGCGGTATAGTGGTTTGGTGTGTGTCCGTGAAAAATTCAGCGTGACTGGCCACCCAAGTGTTTGCGAAAAATTGCGTGTGGTTTGCCGTTGTTGTATTTGGTTACAGGAAATAGAGCTGATTGTCTTAAAGGAAGACTGCGCTTTGTATCCCGCCAATGTTATATTTGCTATTTTTAGGTATACATTTTTCACAAGATTGGAAAACGATAGTGATGTGAAACTTTACTTACTTGTAGTTGTCGGGTTGCTCGAGCTACTCACATTTTCCCAACTTAATCCGGTGAACCATAAAGTTAAAAACAAAATAAGGAATAATAAAATTTTTACAAATTTTTTTTTACTTATTAATAATTTTTGTAGCTTTTGAGGAAGTCATAAAAATGCCGGAATGTCTGAATGTACAAGATAAATAACTGGTAAAAATTTCAGCCTGGTATTTTTTAATGGTTTCCGAGAAAAATGTACCTAAATGTTAAAAATCTAAATTTACAGGGAACGGGCAAAAACCGCAAAAAGGAACAAATAAAAAACAAAATGTACACAAACAAGTAAATTTCCTATCAACATTTGGTTAAAAAGCTGAACCAACAGCTGCGTTTATTAAAAACAGTAATGCAGATATTTAAAATAAACTAAAATTCCGTTTGCTCTAAAACGATCGGTATAAAATTATGAAAAATATTCGTTCTTGATGACAAGATAATTTTTCTTTGTAAACCTCCTAAAAACTTAATTTATTCAATAAAATAATTTTTTTTAAGTAATTTAATGTTTTTGTGGTTGATCTCGGTCTGAACTATTCAAAAATATATATATTTTTTTATTCCTAATTAGTGTACCTTACAATCTGTTCAATTGAGAACAATAAGCAACCCCATGACCCAATAAGATGAGGATGATGTGTATGGCGTGTAAATGAGGTGTAGTCTTGTACAGACCAAGGCCGACCATTCCTGAGAGAGTGTGGTTATTTGAACCCCAACCATCAAAGTACACCGGTAACCACTGTCTAGTATTCAAATCCGTATAAAAGTAACTACCTTTACTTGGATTTGAACCCGGAACCTTCGTCTCCGAAAATCAGTTGTTAAACAGCTGATTTTGGCGACGACTTTACCTCTAGACCAACCCGGTGGGTTTCAAAAACATTAATAACCAAAATTCGTAATTTTCAGTTAAAACCATCATACAGTCTCGCCTTAACTTTGCATTCGTGAGAGATTCAGTAAGATTTGCCACCTTGTGTTTGTATTTATATTTTATATAACTTACTATTGTTTATACTTTTGTATACTATTGTATATACTTTATACTTGTATATACTATTATCTCTTCTTCAGGTGCCTTCTCCATTAAGAAGGTTGGCTATAATCATGGTCAGTCGCACCTTGTCCACTGCTGCTCTGAAAAGGTCATGCGACGACCACCAGTTAAACGCTTCTCTCACGTTCCTTAACCAGGATATTCGTCTGCGTCCCACCGAGCGTTTACCAATGAGTTTCCCTTGAATTATGAGATGCAGAATCTCATATTTAGGCCCCCTCATGATGTGTCCAAGGTATGTCAGTTTTCTTATCTTCACGCTCTGCAGGATTTCCAGCTCTTTCCCCATTCTTCTGAGGACCTCCATATTTGTGACCCTGTCCGTCCACGGTATTCGAAGCATATACTGTACTATTATAACGTAGTTAAACTTAAAAATCCCAAACGAACCTACGTTTAGGTGTTAGAATAAGTTTAAGCGACTGGGGTATGTGTGTGTGTGTGTATACGTGTGCGCGCGCGCGCGTGTATCCTTGTTAAAAATGACGTTTATGTCTTTTGACATAAGATTATTATAACAATGAATTTACGATAGTAATTAAAAGTATCTAATGGATTAGGTACCTAACCTATTATTAGCTTTATAATTTAATTGTTTCTGATATAACATTTCTTAACAATAAAAAAGTGATTAAGTTAATAAAATTTTATTACTTAAAAAATAATATTTCAACGCATAAAAATACGCATAACGTCACGTGGCCTGTTCAAACTTCAAACTTAGTAATCTCATATATTCGGACGCGATGGAAACACCATCATACCTGTTTTCTTGTAAGTTGTAACGTTTCATTTTTAAGTATTTTTAATTTCTCTTGACCTGTATGGATATGTTGTTTAGGTGATCAGCCAAAAGGCTGGTTTGAACCTCTAGAGGCTTTACTAAGTAAAACTAGGAGTGAGTTAGTTTACAATTGCCTTCCTCACTGAGAGGAAAAGTATGCTTATCAGCATGCCAAGCCCTCTGAAAAGCATATAATTTCCACCCTGCAAATGACACTTTTACTGGCTGTATAAAGAAATTCATTACTCTCAGAGGAATCTCTTGACGAGTATCTTTTACCCATGTACCTCTTCTGTTGTTAAATGTTTCAGTCATACAATTGGCTGACCATGTGATAAGAAACCGAACAATTTTTTTGTCGCCTTGGAACTAGGCCTAGTAGATCGATTGCAAATAATTTAACACTCCAGCTGCTTATTATTATGGACAATATAGTCTATATGATATATTGTCGCCGCCTGCACACGACCCCACTACCTGCCTGACGTCTTCCCTCCACCTTGAAGTGGACTCACCGAGGAGGGATATCAGCGAGGGCCCTCGCCCGCGAGAGTCACTCTTCACTCAACTCGCAAGCGGAGAAGAACCAAGAAGGAAGAGCTCCAGACAGAAGAAGACGAGCTCAGCCGATACTGGACGCACCATCCCTGGTCTACGCTACCGGTGGCGGACGCTACTTCCCCGCACCGGTCAGCCTTCACCGGCCCGGAGAGAGCCGCCTCGGCCGCGCTATCGGCAGACGGCCTACGCCGACCCGACACTGCGGGGCTCTGGGGGCCACCACTGTCACGCTGCAGTGGGGACCCAACTGCCGCTGAGGGAAGGTTAGGCCTGAACCCGGTAGCCGAGCTGTTACTCTTCGGGCTCCGCTTCTACCACGCCGGCTCGCCGCTTCCGACAGTCAACAACGGCCCTTTTCAGGGCCACCAACACAATTAATTGGCCCTTTTCAGGGCCACCAATTTCACAAACAAGGTTTCGCCACGTGTCGTCGGCCCCGGTCGCCGACAATATATATATATATATATATATATATATATATATATATATATACATATATATATGTAAATATTGGGAATTGGGATATTATAGGGAAGGAATGTGTTATATCATTTCGATTTTTCCAAATCAAGTTTTCACCGGAAATACATGATGCAGAACACAAAAAACATGTTTTAGAGATTGCTCTTTGTGTGTGTGCGTGCGCACGCAAGTACGCGCGCACACACACAAACACACACACACACACACACACACATAAATACACACATTTAAATTTGTATTTACACACACTGTATATTAGTACAATATACACACACACTGTATATTAGTACAGTTAACCTACAGAAGGTTCTACGATATACTGTATATGCTCTGGGTAAAGAATAAGTTGTTTTTTACTGAAATTAAAGCAGTCGCGCATGCGCACTGATGCTTTCCCCCCTTAACCCCTTGTTGCAAACAAGGGCAAACTCGTGACTCAAGTAATAATACCCGACAGCCAAACATACAACACATTGGAAAGGTGAAGTGCACTGTTAACACAAATGTTGTTGTTTTTGAAACGTCAGTGGAGGTACATTTGAATAGATATGATATAAGTTGTTAAGCTGTCACATACGAGGTGCATATTGTTTTGTTATTTCAGGGACAAAATACAAGTACGTGACTTTACATGAACATGCACTTAATATTTAGCCTACAATTGAATTTTCTCGTGTCATCCATCAATTAATTGTCAACAAAATTAGTATTAATTTAAATGGAAGTTGAAGTTTACTTTCATGTCACTGTTATCAATATTTCAATGGGAAAGCATTAAAAGTTTGCCTTATTTCAGACAAAAAATTATTTTTGACATTTTTGATATTTGTGCTATCTTTGTAGAGCGGAATTACTTGAAAAAAATCTGGTGTGAAACACTCACACAACTTTCTCTTGCCAATTCAAATAATTAACAATATAGCCTAACATTAGTAATAAAACATTAGAAATAAACAAAAAACTAACCTCAAAAAACATAATCTTATTTTAATCATGAGTAAAAGACGTAAAGTGAAAATCAACCTCAGTTTGGGTTAAAAGTACGGAAAATCACTCTTTCACGCTAAACTAGGCTCTAGAGAAAAATGCTCTAAATAAAACTTGTAGATCTTTTAATTTCTTATAAATCTCATTATACTTTTTTGTCGTAAAATCCATAAGGCTGAAATCCTCAAAAAAATTATTTTTTTACACGATTTCATGAGAAAAAAAACAGAAAATTGCTAATTACAGCTAAACCAAGCATTATACAAAAAATTGTTGAAATAAAAGTTGTAGAATTTTAAATTTTCTGCAACTTTTACTAGATACATTTTTGCGCTAAAATGCATATTAAAAGTCGCAATCTTTAAAAAAAAAACAATTGTTTACGAGAACAGCTATCTCACGAAATTCAGCAGACATGGCGCTTACCCAATCTTGTAGAGCATAAAAAAATGTAGTAAATGAGGCAATTTAAAAAAAAACGTAAGACCCATTTTTGAGAAACTCGCAAAAAAGTGAAAAATGACACGAATAAATGCTACTTCCGGTCGACCGATTTTGATGAAAATTTTCATGTCGAGTCCTCTAGTAATATTTAACTTAAGTTTCAAGTTCGTCCGATGTTCTGTTCTTGAGATATTCTGTTCACACACACAGACCAATCGCTAAAAACGTGTTTTTTGGGTTCAGGGGGTCTGAAAACGTGTAGATCCGGTGAAAACTGGATTTCTAAAAATCGACATGAAAACAATACTTTCCTACCTATATATTCATATAGGCAAGAAAAAGTAAAAATGTAATATTCATTTTATATGTAGAATTATTCTTAGTATGTATCGGAAAAATCTGTTGTGAAACTTTCACACAACTTTCTCTTACCAATGAAAATAATGAACTGTAGGCCTATACTCGATGTTTTATCACGAGTAAACAATGTTGTTTTGGGTATCAGCCGAAAGACTGGTTTCAACCTCTCGCAGCATTACTAAGTAAAACGAGGAGTGAGGTGGTTTACCATTACCTACCTCAATGACTGGAATATTATGCTTATCAGCATGCCAGACCCTTTGAAAAGCATCTACTTTTCACCTTCACCTTGACACCTTCACTTCATTCACCACAGGGTCCAACTGTATAATGCTGAAATTCATTACTCTCAGAAGAGATAACTGTGACTATTGTCTTTTACACCTCTACCTCTTCTCTTCTTAAATACTTGAGTCATACGATTGGGTGAGTATGTAATAAGAAACACAACTATTTTCTGTTGCTCTGAAACTAGCAGATAAGAGTGGAAAAAATTTAACACTCCACTTGCCTGTTATGGGAAAGAGAAAGAAATAAAGAGAAAGAAATTTTTTTGGGCTAGGGGAGCTGAAAATGTGTACTTCCGGTGAAAAATCTTCATGAAAATAGTACTTTCCTTCCCTATATTTCATATTAGACAAAAACAGTCTGGTGTTAAACACTCACACAACTTTCTCTTGCCAATGCAAATAATTAACAATATAACCTAACATTAGTAATAAAACATTAGAAATAAACAATAAACTAACCCCAATAAACATAACCTTATTTTAATCATGAAAGAAAGACGCAAAATGAAAATCAATTTCAGTTTACCTTAAAAATACGAAAAATCTCTATTTCACGCTAAACGAGGATTTGTAGAGAAAAATGCTTTAAATAAAAGTTGTAAATTTTTTAATTTCCTATAAATTTAATTACATACACTTTTGTCGTAAAATGCATACCAAGGCCGAAATCTTGAAAAAAAATCGATTTTTCACACGTTTTTGTGAGAAAAAACATAAAATTGCTAATTACCGCTAAACTAAGCGTTATACAAAAAAATGTTTGAAATAAACGTTGTAGGATTTTAAAATCTCTATAACTTTTATTATATACATTTTTGCGCTAAAATGTATATTAAAGCCGCAATCTTAAAAACAAATTTCTTACTAGAAAACACCCTTCCAAAGAATTTCAGCAGACATGACGCCTACCCTATCTTGTAGAGCATCAAAAATTTAGTAAACCAGGGGTTTTTAAAAAAAATTGTAGGACCAGTTTTTGAGAAAATCGCAAAAAAGTGAAAAATTACACGAATAAACTACTACTTCCGGTTGACAGATTTTGATGAAAATTTTCGTGTCGGGTTCTCCAGTGGTATCTAACTTAAGTTTCAAGTTTGAAGTTCGTACGATGTTCCGTTCTTGAGATATTCTGTTCACACACACACACACACACGCACGCACGCACGCACGCACGCGCACACACACACACACACACACACACACACAGACAAATCGCTAAAAACATGATTTTTGGTTTCAAGGGGGTCTGAAAACGTGTAGATCCGGTGAAAACTCAATTTCGAAAAATCGACATGAAAACATACTTTCCTTCTTATATATTCATTCATATAGGCAAGAGAAAGTAAAAATTTAACACTCCATCTGTCTGTTATGGGTAAGAATAAACTATAGTCCAGTCTCTCTTAGTTAGCTCCTAATGTAAACAAATAATGACGTCACTGAGCATGCGCACTGTATCAAAATGTGTACACGCTGATTAAAAAGTAAACAAAATACTTTTAAAAGTATTTTTTTAAATGAAATTGTTAGGCCTACATCATTTTATGACTGATGTTTTTAGTACTTAAAGTACTTATAATTTAAAACATAGTCAACTTAATAGGAATACGACATCCGTAAAGTGGTGGAGTGTAGCGTGCACCCTGTAGTAGGTGGCTTTTGTTTGTTGACAATAAATAGGAGCAAACTAACAACGGCTCAACTGTACGTAAATTTTTTTTTGGGCTAGGAAAGCTGAAAATGTGTACTTCCGGTGAAAAATCATCATGAAAATAGTACATTTCTTCCCTATATTTCATATTAGACAAGAAAAAGTGAAAAATAAAATAATCAGACTATAGAGTTAAAAGAAAATCTTTAAAAGAAAATTTCAATTGAGTTTTATGAGTTTGGCTGCATTTTGAATAGTTAATAGCGCCCATCTATGTTGCGTTGGTGAATATTTCATTAAGACGGTGCTACAAAAATTGTGGGTTTCAAGAAAAACTTTAGGCCTACTTAATGAATGTATACCTACAGCACGGTTCACAAGTATCCTTACCTACTCTATTAGATAGTCACGACGAGTGTCCACTCATGCAGAATGAAATTCGAGTTGAGATTGGAGTTGCCTTGGCACTATTTTTACTTCTCTTGCCTGTATGAATATATAGGAAGGAAACTATTGTTTTCATGTCAATTTTTTTAAATTGAGTTTTCACCGGATCTACACGTTTTCAGACCCCCTGAACCCAAAAAAACATGTTTTTACCGATAGGTCTGTGTGTGTGTGAACGAAATATCTCAAGAACGGAATATCGTACGAACTTGAAACTTAAAACTTAAGTTACATACCACTACCGGACCCGACATGAAAATTTTCATCAAAATCGGTCAACCGGAAGTAGTAGTTTATTCGTGTAATTTTTCACTTTTTTGCGATGTTCTCCAAAAACGGATCCTACGATTTTTTAAAAAATCGTCTAGTTTACTAACCCTGTAACTGTATCTGAATGCTCTACAAGATAGGGTAGCGAAATTTTTGGGGTAGCGAATGAAGTAATTGTGAGGTGCTGAGATAGGGTAGTGTAATTAGGGTAGCATGTTTGCTGAAATTCTTAGTGAGACTGTTTTTACGTACAAAAATTGGTTTTAAAGATTGTAACTTTAATATGCATTTTAGCACAAAAACGTATATAATCAAAGTTGTAGACAATGTAAAATCCTACAACTTTTATTTCAAACATTCTTTTGTATAACGCTTAGTTTAGCGGTAATGGCAATTTTCAATTTTTTTCTCACGAAAAACGTGTAAAATGTCGATTTTTTAAGATTTCGGCCTGGGTATGCATTTTACGACAAAAGTGTATATAATTAAATTTATAGGAAATTAAACGATGTACAACTTTTATTTAGAGCATTTTTCTCTAAAATGCCTAGTTTAGGGTAAAAGAGTGATTTTCCGTATTTTCAAGCCAAACTGAAGTTGATTTTCATTTTGCGTCTTTCACTCATGATTAAAATTAGGTTATGTTTATTGAGGTTAGTTTTTTGTTTATTTCTAATGTTTTATTACTAATGCTAGGTTATATTTTTCATCATTTGCATTGGCAAGAGAACGTTGTGTGAGTGTTTTACGCCAGATTTTTACTTTACCTTTCCGTATATAAATATATGGTTGTTGTTTAGGTGATTAGCCGAAAGGCTGGTTTGACCTCTAGAGGCGTTACTGAGTAAAACTAGAAGTGAGATGGTTTACATTTGCCTTCCTTACTGAGTACAAAAGTAGCTTGAGCTTATCAGCATGCCAGGCCCTCCGAAAAGTATCTACTCTGCACTCTGCAAATGACATTTTCACTTTATTCACCACAGTGTGTGGCTGTATAATGAATATCATTACTTTCAGAGGAGATATCTCTGATTAGTGTCACAGTACACTTCTACCTCTTCTGTTCTTAAATGCTTCAGTCATATAATTAGTTGACTGTGTGTTAAGAAACAGAACAGTTTTTTTAGCCCTGGAACAAACAGATCGAGTGTAAATAATTTAACACTCCATCTGCCTGTTATAGGCGTTAGCTGTGAATATAAATACGAATATGGTGCCAAAATTTCATGAAAATTCGTTGAGCAGTTTTAGAAATTAGCTGCTGTAAAAATTTCATGAAAATTCGTTGAGTAGTTTTAGAAATTAGCTGCTGTAAAAATTTCATGAAAATTCGTTGAGTAGTTTTAGAAATTAGCTGCTGTAAAAATTTCATGAAAATTCGTTGAGTAGTTTTAGAAATTAGCTGCTGTAAAAATTTCATGAAAATTCGTTGAGTAGTTTGTAGAAATTAGCTGCTGTAAAAATTTCATGAAAATTCGTTGAGTAGTTTTAGAAATTAGCTGCTGTAAAAATTTCATGAAAATTCGTTGAGTAGTTTTAGAAATTAGCTGCTATAAAAATTTCATGAAAATTCGTTGAGTAGTTTTAGAAATTAGCCTGCACAGAAAAACACGCTTTGTCTTTATAATATTAGTAGCTATAGATTACACCGTAAAATATTGTATAAAACACCTTTTATGAAAAATTTTAGTCAAATATCTTTTATAGTGTAATACATCCCATAAAAACGGGTTATTTAAAATCGCCAGGTTAATAGTGAGCGTGATCGCTTAGTAATTTCGAGTGAAAGTAAGTATTGGACTGCATCATGAAACTCTTGCTAATGGAAGAGGGTGGTAAAGAGAGAGAGAGAGAGAGAGAGAGGAGGCTGTGACGTGTTGGAAAGGATTCTGGACTAAGTTTCAGGGAGGTTGTTTGGTGTGCACGTGTTCTTTAGATATTGCACTCCCTCCAATTACCGGGAAAAGGGTCCCAAGGGAACTATTCTTCCCTTCTATTCCCCTTTCTTCATAATACTACCACCTTTATATTTTTCCTTGTCTTAGATAACACTTTCTCTTTTTAACATTTAAACTAGTGCGGAAGAATCCCATGGCAGATTACATACGGTTCGTTCAAAATCAACCTTCTTGGATAACTGACGTTTGTATACGCACTCCAAATACTGCAGTAGATTCTTAAAAATATACGTGTAGCCTACTGTATATAGATTCTTTTCACTTTCCTTCGACCGCAGCCCGTTGGCGTAGTGGTTAGCGCAACTCGCTTCTAGGTCGGGATCCCGGGTTCAATTTCCGGTCAGGTCTGGCATTTTTTAATCATTAATGTTTATTATCATCATTCTCCACCTTCTGCATTAGCAGAAATTGCAAAACAGTTAGACGTAAAACAAAACCAAAAATCTGCTGTGAAACACTCACAAAACTTTCTTTTGCCAATGCAAAAAATTAATAATATAACCTAACATTAGTAATAAAACGTTAGAAATAAATAAATAAACTAACCTCAATAAATGTAACCTTATTTTAATCATGAGTGAATGATGCAGAATTAATATCAACCTCAGTTTGGCTTAAAAATACGGAAAATTAATCTTTCACGCCAAACTAGACTCTGTACAGAAAAATTCTTTAAAAAAGTTGTAAATTTTTAAATTTCTTATAAATTTGATTATACACTTTTGTCGTAAAATGCATACTAAGGTTGAAATCTTAAAAAATCGATTTTTTTAATGATTTTCATGAAAGCAAAACAGAAAATCACTTAATACCGCAAAAATAAGCGTTATAAAACAATGTTTGAAATTAAGGTTGTAGAATTTTAAATTCTCTACGACTTTTATTATACCTTTACATTTTTGCGCTAAAATACATATTAAGGCCGCAGTCTTAAAAAAACCACTTTTTTCGAGAGAACAACCTTCCCAAGAACTTCAGCGGACATGGCGCCTATCTAGTCTTGTAGAGCATAAAAGAAAACAGACATTGCAGACTATTGAGTGCTGCACCAGTTTACACGGGGCTTTCAATTCGAGAATAGTTGGCAAAGAAAATCATTCCCGTACTTCCCACCCCACCCCACCCTACATCCCAGATCTAACTCCGAGTGATTTCTATCTCTTCCCTAAGTTAAAATTGAAGTTAAAGGGTCATTATTTCGGGAAGGTGGAAAACGTACAAAAAACCGTATCCGAAGAGCTACACACACTTAAGAAAAATGACTTCCGGTACTTCTATGAACAGTAGATGAAATGTTGGAACCTCTGTGTAACTTTCCAAGGGCCATACTTCGAAGGAGATAGCTTGTAATATCAATTAGGCTAAGAACAATATGTACAGTAAAGTACCGATTATCCCAAATAATTAGGGCATGACAATTTCGAATGACCGATTCGTTCGGATAATCGATCACACTCGGGACAAGGCAATAATAACAAGATATAATTTATACTTAGTAGTGAAAAATATCAATTTTAATTGTGGAAAAACAATGAAAATTGTGAATTTATACAAAATCGTAATAAATAAAAATAAAAATATGTTAAAATAAAATATTTTTAAGTTGTTATAAGAAATAAAAATCATTTACCTATTGCAGTTCATTGTTTTTAAAAAAATTGCTTATTTTGCGTTGTTTTACATTGTTCTTTCGCTTTAATTCTGCTAGATCCCTGACTCGTTTAACAGTCAGGAAATTAAAAAAATCTGCTTCAGGCTGCATTTCATACCATATTAAAGCTGTTTCTAACGCTTCAAATGCTTGATTATTTGTATTTTATGTGAACCAGTCAAATTCTCACCATAGGACAACAACCGTTATGCGATCTTTACTGATCTTTCGACCAGAAGCAACTAATTCGCGTTTACTTGCTAATGTCTTTAACCCTTTGAGTACTGGTCTTGTATATCTTTGTATATCTTTGTATATCTTGTATATGTCTTTGGTCTTTAACCCTTTGAGTACGGTTGTCTTGTATATGCGATGGCACTTACATGCAAAGGCTAGAACCAACTGTGATGTAAACTCATGTTCAAATTTTTCAGAAGTACTATGATCCGTATTCTATTGGCCTTAAAATGAGTTAGTACTCTATAATTATACAAAATCTGGATCAATTGAATTTCGAAATAACGAATTAGAGAACTTTTCTTTACCAAACTACGTAACTAAACAAAATGATGGTGTTTTTTATTTTTGTTGTGAATTTTTTCTAAAATGCACCCAGACGAAAGAAATAAGTGAATATCCAATAACTGTAGATGCTGACGAAGAAGAATGATAATGAGGATAACAACAAAACATTTTGCAGCAATTGACTTTGACTATAGAACACAATTCTGTCACTGTCAACAGCCTTTGGCCGAAAGATGTACTCAATTAATATTACAACTTATTTTGTAACAAACACATAAAACTAAAAATGACAAAAAACATGAAAAATTAACAAAATAAAAATACTGAAAACTAAATCTAAAAACTAAAAATTCAAGACAAACCATGAAATGTAGCTTCATCATGGTATGAAGTGTAATGAAAACACCTAATCTGTCCAAGCTTTATTTCCTTTAAAAAACTAACTCAGTAGTTTGAAGGTTCAATTCAATAAAAGTTGACGACTTGTAGTAGCCGACAAGTAGCGTTGCCTACCAGATTAAGGAGGTAGTCAACCCAGAAAATGAAAATCAAAACTCCTGGCTATAATTTATCATTATTTATTTTAAATGAAAGAGTAATTTACTAGTAATGATCTACCATTTGAACCAAGCCCAAAAATTAATTACAGCCCCTAATATAAGGGTGAGGTTGGAAAAGCGGAATCAAATATCTCAAGAACCAAGAAAGATATCAATTTGATTTTTATGCTACAAAATACGGAAAATTGCTGTCTATTATCTGTTGTATGCGCTTGTATGTGTTTTTTCTTACAAGAAATTTATTGAAGAAAAACCATATTTTCAAAAACATTTATTTTATGTATTCACAAATTATTTTTTAACTAAATTCCTATTACGGTTTTTGTAATAATCATTCTAAAGATAATAGAGCAAGAAATTATGAACATTTGAAAAAAACATCATCCAAATATCTCCAATACAAACCAAAATATTTAATTCCCAAGAATGTACAATCATGCAAAAATTACATTTCCGGAAAATTTAAAGTTGAAGGAATGATTTCACTCGCCTTGCTAGTAAGCTTTATTTTAAACACATGTTTTTATAAGTTTTTATCAACGTATAAACAAAGTTAACAAATGTTGTGCTTCAGAAAATTTTTAACTTCAAAAAAATGTAAAAACAATCGAAATTAAAAAAAAAATCATCTTCTTGAGTTGACTACCCACTACCCACTTAAGTACTGTAGAAGTTCATCTTCTACACACACACACACATACGCACACACACACACACACACACACACACACACACACACACACACACACACATACACACACGCGCGCGCACACACGCGCGCGCACACACACGCACACACTAACACACACACACACACACACAAACACACACACACACACACACACACACACACACACACACACACAATTTGCAGAAAAATAAACAAAAAAAAATCGATTTCGGATAATAGATATTTCGGATAACCAGTTTCGGATAATCGGGGTATTACTGTAGTTAAATAAAATAAGATCAGTACACTTACTTTTAAGATGGGTCATAGCGTTGCTTATTGTTCTACATTGAACAGACTCCATTGTTCACAAATTATGGATATTGGGTAAAAGTATGTAAAAATAGAAAATGTTAATTTACCACTGTTATTTTATAGACCCACCGGGTTGGTCTAGAGGTAAAGTCGTCGCCTCGAGTCAGCTGTGAAATAGCTGATTTTCGGAGACGAAGGTTCCTGGTTCAAATCCTAGAAAAAGTAGTTACTTTTATACGGATTTGAATGCTAGACAGTGGTTACCGGTGTACTTTGATGGTTGGGGTTTAATTAACCATACTCTCTCAGGAATGGTCGGCCTGGGTCTGTACAAGACTACACAGTCTCATTTACACGTCATACACATCATCCTCATCTCATTGGGTGATGGGGTTGCTTATTGTTCTGAATTGAACAGATTGCAACGTACACAAATTAGGAATAAAATATAAAATTTTTTTATAGAAACGACTAAGTAGAACTAAGATTTTAAAGATGATGAGCCTGTTTATGTGGAGGTTGATGTCTTACAAAAGTTAAACTCAATTTATCTTGTAGTAGTATTAAGAACGAATGTATTGTACAGATGCAAAAAGTGGGTTGAGTAGTAAGTAAATGGATAGCTCATATTTAGGGCAAAATTGGAAGGGGAAAACATGACCCATATATCCCAGACGGCGGCGTTCCCTTCTTCTTACATGTAATATATCTCTTGTTACAATAAGAAAATATGATTTTATAATAAAAACTTTTATTAAAATGCTATTCTTCAGGAAGAAGAATGGATTAAATCCCCAACCATGACTTCAAAAATGAAGAGTGAAAATCAATACTGCAAAATTGCAGCATGTTACATTTCACAATACGGAGAAATACTTAATCACAAGTAAAACTTGGAGGTGTTGATTTACCACAAACTGTAGTTGTGAAATGCCTACTATCGGTTTCATAATGATAAGACACCCGAGTTTCAACCCAAAGCATCTCCAAAACTATGAGTCACATTTTAACATAATGTGACGATTTCGAAAAGAGATGCTTCGCGAAGGTTCGGGAATTTCATTCATGAAATGGTACAGAGTAGATAAAAATAGTAAGAAAGGAATAATAAGACAAAAATAACAATACACAATAGCAACAATAATTGACAATCGGACAATAATGACAATAAAGGGGTATGTCTATGTCTATTCATAAAAATTGTAATAACTATTGTGTAGGATAAAAGGCCGGGTATTGTTGTACAACTATTTACGAAAGGGACCCAAAACAACTTTTATTCTATTACGACTATTGTTGACTTGTTTACAACGGATTTTTCTAGCACTCATTAATAAAGGGTTATTTTCTGTACTTTATTGTTTTCATGATTTCTCTACTTTTCTCTGGTATGATCTTTCTGAATGAGTGTATAAAGAGACCCCCGAGCGCGGTCCAGTCAGTATTCGTGTGATCTTTGTCGAGCGATTATCGGGACGTTATTTCAGGTTAACAATTCCGAGGTATTGTTACACCGCCTTTGTGAGTGTATGTATTGTGTAAAGTTAATGTGCAGTTTTTGTGAATTCAGTTTCTGTGTTTTGTATATTTTGTGTAATCTATAAAAGTGATTGTAAGTAATGCTAAGTAAATTATTCAGTTATTTATTGTTCATTATTTATTTTAAGTGAATTATTAAATCATTTATTGTATTACTTAATTATAATTAGTTTAATCATTTATTTTGTAATCTTTTAGTGTAATAAATATTTGTAATTGTAAACTTTAGTGTATTAAATTATTTAATTACCTAGATCCCGAAACGGACCTTAGCGATAAGTGTCACAATACTTTACATCAACATTTAGTTCATTTTATTCTGCGTTGATCTTTTATAATCCTATATTTTTAATTCTGTTTAAAAATTGCCATATCGAGGTTGGAAGAGAAAAAGACCCGGTTTTTTTGCTACCGCAACAAATTCCATGCGTTTAGAGGCGTGTAACTTGATAATTATTTGACCGAAAAGTTTGAAATTTTAACCAAACATAAACAATAACATTCTTACACCTTGTACGAAATTTTGAATTCATACGTTATTTAAATGTTGATTTATTAACAATATTGTGAACCCTTGCTATCTCGGTAACCGCTCAATCATTCAGCACGGGCAAACTATCATTTTATTCAGTGTAAAAGGCTTAGTTCAAATATTTTAATAACATGAAATATTGATTGGCTAATGTTGTGGTAGAATTTTTAAAATTTTGAAAATAGACTGGGTAATGCGGGGGTGTGCGCTACTATCCATTACTACTTATTTGAGCAGAAAAAGCAGAATTTAAGGTAAAAAACGATACTTTAGTTACTTGAGTAACGAGTTTACCCTTGTTTTCAACGAGTGGTAAAGGGGGGAAAGCATCAGTGCGCGTGCGCGACTACTTTAATTTCAGAACAACAAACACAACTTTTACTATATCCAGAGCACATCCAGTATATCGTGGAACCTTTTCTAGGTTAACCGTACAAATATAACTGTTTGTTACCGTAAACACAAATGTCGGTTTCTGGAAAACGTGGTCAAACTATTCACAGTGCTGATTGAAATCTAATATGCCGTGTAATAAAATGCTGTGAAGTTAAAGCTAAACAAAAAATCTTTCCCCTGTCTCTTAAGAAAAGCCATGAGCGAGTGGTTAACTACTGTGATGTTTATATTTCCACCATTCGAAAAACAATGAAGGAAATTAAAGAGGTGAAGAAGCTATTCTTCAACAGTTTTGTTGACACCTGGTAAAAAAAGGAAACGTTTAGGTAGATACTAGTGAGACTGATAGTAAACAAGGCGATTCATTCGTAATTACAATAAACCAAACATTTCTAATCACGTAATTAAGCTATAGGCTAATATTACAGGTCATATTTATTTCTTATAAAATTTATGAAGAAAACATTTTCTCGGAATAAACCACAGCTTAAAAAATGTATCTAGAAACTGCACGGTAATACGAGTAGTGTCTCACTGTTGAGGTTGGCAGCACTGTCAAATTTTCACTTCCCTTCCTCACAGCCAATCCATACGCAATGACTTCAGTATCTATATGTGACAGTCGCCAGTAACGGTACGGAACGGCTTTTCGGGTGACTAATCGGAGGGGAGGGGAGGTGGTGGGGGAAATGCCGTCGACAGCAGAGCTCATCAACCGAGAAAAGCATTACTTACTACGTTTCGGATGTTGTTGTTGTTGTTGTTGTTTAGGTGGTCATCAGCCTGTAGGCTGGTTTGAACTGTAGAGGTTTCACTAACTAACAACGAGGAGTGAGGTAGTTTACCCTTTGCCTTCCCCCCTGAATGGAAAAGTACGCTTATCAGCATGCCAGGCCCACTCTGCAAATGACACCTTCACTTCATTCACCACACTATCCAACTGCATAATGACCTATGTCGTTAGCCTAGATGACCTATCTACAAAAGCTTTCTCCTGTGTCAGTTTTGAAATTTTTAATAATTCAAAATTACTTGGTAAAATAACGGAAATTTAGCTTGGCAATCTTTGGACTAGTAGGTAGCGTACAAGCAGTCTGCCAGCGTAAGGGTTAATTATTAATTTCATTAAAAGCTATAAAGCAGTGCAGTAATTTTTTTGGGGGGGAAGGGGGTTAGTGCAACAATAAAATGAATATACTTACAATGAAATTCAAAGAGCACGCGTTGGTTGAAAATGATTTCCTCTTCTCTGTTGAGAGAAACTGTAATAAGGGTGGTGATGTATATAATAATATCGAATGGTTGTTTAGTTGCACGTGGGGATGATGGCTGACGGAAATGATGGAAGTACAGAGAAACAGTTGTTGTTTCCAGTAAACAATGAAGTTGTAAACAAGTTCAAAAGTTCATGCGTCAGTACCATGCAGTACCATTGTAAAAGTTTATTGGGTAAACGACTAAGGGCACATTATTACACAACCCGTATTGATCCATTTGTTGTAACTAACACAGTAACTCGTAAACAAAGTTTGTTTACTCTTTATTATTCGGATACTTTGAATCCGATCTTTTTTTATTTAGGTTCTTTCCGGATCTGCTTGTTAATTGATAAAGTTCCTTTAAACTTGTAACAATTATATAGGTGATCAGCCGAAAGGGTTGGCTTGAACCTCTATACTTTGTCCAATAGTAGGAAGATACCATTGCTTATATGGCTGTAGCGCTGTTACTAACTGTCTTAAAAACATTCACTCACGCTTTGAAAATAAAAGTTGATCTCATTGTAGGCTATATTATACTTATGATTGCTACCCCAACAAAAATTTTAAAATTCTTGGAATACAGATGATATTTAAACGGCATGTTATTTAGCAAAGAAATAACATAAACATTTGGTAACCCGAAAATTTTCAGGTCGCAACCCCAGGTCGCATGAGAAAACCAAAAACTCAAAGTAAGTTATCATACATTCAAAGTTGAAATTTTGAAACTTTAAACTTTAAATTTTATATCTTCAAATACCGAAATATTGTGATCCACGCATCCCCTTTGGCGACCGAACTTCACCTTGTGGCAAATGGTTCTGATCCACGTACCCCTCTGAGCCCGACACACGGAAGCAGTTGCCGGAGTGGCGAGTTATAGCTGTTATAATATTGAAACAAATTACGTTTGCGATTAACAGGTTGACTGCTATTCGACTGATGACCGCCCGCCACAAGTAAACATTAAACAGCCATTCCACGATTCCCTATAGCCCTTTGTTACCCAGTGCGGGGGCATACAAGTCACATTAGAGGGAAATAACAGAGATAAAAACTTTAATTGTTAGCGACTACTTTTGATTAAAGAGCGCTCGATGTCAAGTGTAATAATTTTCCGTACCCTAACCAGGAATCTAACCTGAGACCTCCGCTTTGCAGTGTAAGATGCTGACCACTACGCCACGGACGCGACCGTTAGTTTCTTTTTTTTAAAGTTAATTTTAGTCTTAAATATTCGTGTTCATTTACTAAAATAAGTAGCATTTCTTCGAGTATGTTGAATCTACATAAAAGTATATTTTTTAGGCTGTAAATACTGATTGTGTTCATTTTACCAATATTTTTGAATTGTAACATTTTTTAAGTCTTAAATAATGCTTTGATATTAAAATCATATTTAGTTTTTTTGCTACAAATCTAAGCAAGAGAATATTGTTTAGGAAGCCTGCACATGATTTTACTTATTTATATTGTTGGGAACTTTGATACCATCAAGCCCAATGTGACGTATCTGTCACATTTTTTTGTCACGCCATCAAAAAGGCTGAAGGTCTAAAAGTGATTTTATTTCACTTAAATGTCAGTAAAAAGTATGAAACAATGTACACATATTTGTTTGTGCATAGTTAAAAAATTTGGGATTGAAAGGGTTAAAAAGAATTTTGGATAGAATCTTTTGTGTGGCCTGTTCCACTAGAAAGTAAAGCTTAAGCTTCAAAAGAACATCCACTTACATTTTTTAATTAGAAAGAAACACTTTATATCGTTAAGGATAAGCCTTTTCTTAATGTTATATTTTACTTAAAGGAAAACCAGACTTATATGCCTTTTGTAGGGATGGTGTGTTTACATTCAGTTAGTTCTAAAATGCACTAAAGAAAAGAAAAATGTAAAATTTTGACTTATGGGCTTTCTGAAATGACTGATTCAATTATTCTTGGTGACTTGAATGAATGTGCGGGCAACCATGTCTCAACTACCATCACACCATTTTCGTGCCGGTTATTTTAAGTTTCAGGGCTACAACAATAGTTATGCTTCTTATCACATGGTCAGCCAATTTTATGACTGAAACATTTAACAACAGAAGAGGTACAGTTGTAAAAAAAACTTGTCAAACACTTTCAGGACGGAACCCGTATGCGATACGGTCGCCTATTTCACTTGGTTTTTTTTTTATAATTTCTAATTTGTGTACGTTACAATCTGTTTAATTTAGAACAATAAGCAATCCCATGACCCAATCAGATGAGGATGATGTGTATACCGTGTAAATGAGGTGTAGTCTTGTACAGACCAAGGCCGACCATTCCTGAGAGAGTATGGTTAATTGAACCCCAACCATCAAAATACACCGGTAACCACTGTCTAGTATTCAGATCCGTATAAAAGTAATTACCTTTACTAGGATTTGAACCAGGAACCTTCGTCTCTGAAAATCAGCTATTAAAAAGCTGATTTTGGCGACGAATTTACCTCTAGACCAACCCGGTGGGTTAACTTGGTTTTATATCCATCAGCTCGTATCGTATACGATTGCCGCCTATGCTGTCATTTAATAATTTAGTTCATTCTAAATCTAATAGAGTACACTCACAGTCCTAATGTTGTCAAAATATCGAATATATCGACTTTTACAGCATCGATTATATCGATGTTATCGAGCGTGAGCAAGCGATCAGCCGGTACTTCTGCGCGTTGTTGTTAGTTATTAGTTCGTTATTAGAATACTTAGTTTTTTTTTAAATTTTACTTAAGAAATAAAAACAAAATCAATTGTTTATTAGAAATAGGTAATTAGTTTGTAAGAGTTTGTTATTGTTTAGGTCATCAGCTGAAAGGCTGGTTTGAACCTGTAGAGGTTTTACTAAGTAAATCGAGGAGTGAGGTGGTTTACCTATGCCTTCCTCACTGAGTGGAAAAGTATCAGCATGCCAGGCCCTCTGAAAAGCTTATATTTTCCACTCTGCAAATGACACTTTCACTTCATTCACCACAGGGTCTGGCTGTATAATGAAATCCATTACTTTCAGACGAGATAACTCTGATTAGTGTCTTTTACACCTCTACGTCTTCTGTTCTTAAATTATTCAGTCATTTAATTGGCTGACCATTTGATAAGAAACAGAACTATTTATTTTAGCCCTGCAACTAACAGATTGAGTGTAAATAATTTGACACTCCACCTGTCAAGTTTAACCACCTGTTTTCCAAGTTTTCAACAAATTTTCCACCTGTAAGAGTTTAACTCATGTAATTAATTTTATTATTCTTATATGTTATTATCATTATACGGTGAAAACTTTTTTAAATTCAAGAAAACATACGGTCTCTCTCTCTCTTCAGTCAAACATGTTTATCATTAAAATGCAAGTAATCATAATCTTAATAAATGAAAAGTAATCTACTAATTACGATCTTTAATTTCATCTTTACTTTTTCAATTTATGACCAATGGTTGATTTGTTACAATTTTTTTAAAAAACCCCGAAAATGGCAGTCCACGGGCAAAACTACAAAAAAAAAATCAGTCTTCAGTGTTAATGTAATTATAAAATGTGCAAAAACTCTTTTTAAAACGATATTTACGTAATATATATGATTCGTATTGATTTATTTTCCAGTTGCAATTCGTTTTTAAATTGTAATGCAGTAAAAAGACTTTTTTTGCAATATATACAACGTTTCAACAAAAAATAAAATCTGTAATGGTTTGAATCAATCAACGCCTTCACATAAATCGATACGCAATTTTACATACAGTAATGTAAAACGTATTGCATATACAGAATATTATACGGCGCATTCGTGGAATAGTAAATTACTGGTATCTCGTGCTAAAATGGAAGTCATATTTCACTGGAGGTTATATACAATAGGCCGGTATCCATGGTGTTTCAACCACCCTCCACTGATCAACAACCCCCTTAATAATTCCCAGGGGGTCGTCGTCATTAGTAGCACCTGGACCTGCTTTCCAAGGGGATCTTACACATAATGCTCCACTATCGAATTTATTTTTAAAAGTGGAAAAATTGTTTTCCATTAATTAACAACCTAAAAGTTTATTTTTATTTATTTTTTGTCATCGGTCTCTCGACTAGTTTGATGCAGTTCTCCAAGCTGTTCTATCTTGCGCAAGTCATTTCATATCTACATACCTGTAACACCCTACATCTTTTGTAATTTGCTTTGTATATTCTAACCTTTGCCACTCCCTACAATTCACTCCCTCAATATTACTCTCCATTATTGGTAGACTAATACCTGAATGTCTTAAGATATGCACCACTAGCCTATCCCTTTTTCTACTAAGATTCTTCTACTACTAAGCCTTCTTCTACCTTCTTCTACTAAGATGTTCCCACACACTCCTTCTCTCATCCACTCGTCTAACAACCTCTAAATTACTTAAAATACATTAATTAATTAATTAATACGTAAATTAATTACTTAAAAAATGTTAGTTTTCGTCATTCTCTAATGATTAAAATTAGGTTATGTTTTTCATTTTGCATTATTTACTCATGATTAAACATAGGTTACATGCGTAAATTACCACGTTTATCGTTGACCGGTACTGCAGTACCTCTTGGAATGTCTTGTAAACTGAACTGGTGAATTTCTTTGTACTATAATATAAACAATCTAACTGTCACCGGATGGCGACATTAAATGGCAAACCTTATTTGTCTGGTGGCCCTGAAAAGGGCCGTTTAAGCGGTAGTCGTCTGTCGTAGTCGTCGTGGCGGTCGAGGAGCTGGGCGACACGACGTGTCGTCGTCCAGCGGAGACGTCATCTTCTTCCCTCGCAGTAGTGCGTCGATGGCTGCTTCGTCGGGTCCGGTGGGCGTAAGGCTCGGTCGATGGACCGCTGTGGGCGATGACGGTCCGGTCGACGGCTTACGGTGAGGGGTCGGCGAGCGGAAGCATAATCTTGTCTCTTACAGGGTCGTCGATTAGTCTTCGCTGGAGTCCGGCAGCCGAGTGCCGTGGTGGACGTCTTGTCTGCTGTCTGGTTCGAAGTGAATCCCTCGGAGTCGTGATCGGAATTCAATCGCCCGGCTCAGTGGAGCGCTCTTTACATAGTCGCCAAGAGCGCTGTGGTAGAGAGCGGGTACTGGCTTGGCCTTGATGACAAAGGCCTCTGTCGGTGCGCCGACAAAGGCCGGAAGAAGTATTGAAGGCCGGCAACACAGTAAATCATTAATTAGAAGGGGTGGCGGTGACATAACATTTTGTGTTGACAATTATAAAAGCAAACACTGCAGAGTAGCCTATAATACAACACTTACTTAATCAACTAAAAGCAGTTGGACTATTCTGATATGAAGTAGTATTTATTTTGGCATTAAAATAATATAGCTACGAATGAAAGTGAAAATAGATGCTGATTTATATGATGATGGGTATTACTAATTTAATTAAATTGAAGAGAGAGAGAGTATGGGTGGGTGTATTAGTACACTATACAAACTGATACAACCACTTTGCCATTTTATTTTTTATTTTTTTTGTTTGTCACCGCCACCCCTTCTAATTAATCATTTACTGTGTTGCCGGCTTCAATAGTTCTCCCGGCCTTTGACGGCATACCGACAAACCTTTCGGCTGCGCACCGCAGAGGCCTTTGTCATCAAGGTCAGGCCAGTCGCCGCTCTCTACCACGGCGCTCTCGGCAGCTATATAAAGAGCGCTGCACTGAGCAGAGATTCAATTCCGATCAAGATACCGAGGGATCCACTTCCACCAAACAGCATCGACAAGACGTCCACCACGGCACACAGCTACCGGACTCCACCGAGGACTAATCGACGACCCCGCAAGAGAGAAGATGATGCTTCCGCTCGCCGACCCGTCACCGTAAGCCGTCGACCGGACCGTCATTGCCCGCTGACGCGAGCGATGCCCACAGCAGTCTCTCAACTGAGCCTTACGCTCACCGGACCCGACGAAGCAGCCATCGACGCACTACTGCGAGGGAAGAAGATGACGTCTCCGCTGGACGACGACACGCTGTGTCGCCCAGCTCCTTGACCGCCACGTCGACTACGACCGACGTCTCTCCAAGACGACCACCGCTTAAACGGCCCTTTTCAGGGCTACCAAACTAATAAGGTTTGCCACTTAATATCGCCATCCGGTGACATGTTTAACGTCCGACTGTTCTGCAATTACTGCTAATGAAAATAGTAAAGGATGAAATGATTTTTTTGTAACGTATGAAAATATGCCGTGCCTGAATGGGATGCGAACCCAACACCGCATGATGAGAGGCGAGCACTTTACCAACTGTGCCAATGCAGCCGGTGCACCAAACCAATTACCAATTATACGGTAAATGAAGAAAAAAAGAAGAGCAACATTTAAATTTAAATTTATAGAAAGTGTTGTTATTTTATCATTAAATAATAAAAAAAGGCGTATAACTAATTGTATGGTGATTCGCGGGCAAAAATTATTTCATATTTTGGATTGAGCACACAAAAAAATATCGATTTCAAAAAGAATGGGAAGTTAATCAGCTGGTAAAAATTGTTTCCGACTTTTTAAAATGTAAACGAACGCCAATTGTTGGAACAGAAACAGTTCTCAATTTTAAAAAAACACAAAACTAAAATCATATGCTATAATTTTGTTAGATAAGAAGATGTGCCGGTGTAAAAATGGGTAAATATTTTATTGACAAAATATCAAACTTAATTTTATTTCCTGGCGTGCGGGACCTTTTGTACGTATAACAAAACATAACTAAATTTCTGAAAATAAAGCAAAATATTTAATGAACAAGATGCCAAAAAAATTTTTTTATTCTGTTGTACGTGCCAGCACGACTACTACTGCCTTTATACTTGATATGTAAGTAAATGTAACGATATGTAAGTAAAGTAACGGACAGGTGGAGTGTTAAATTAATTGCACTCGATATGTTGGTTTCAGGGCTACAAAATATAGTCAGTTGTGTTTCTTATCACGTGGTCAGTTGCCAATTATATGAGTGAACTATTTAATAAGAGAAGAGGTAGGCGGCGGCCTACTTACAGGTTTGTTAGTTAGGTCACACTATAAAGACTACAGTTTGAAAGCAAAGTTGTCTGAAAACGGTTAATCGGATATTAATGTACTTTACATCAAAATTTAGCGTGTTTAAATCTAATTTGATTAGACGAAAGGCTATTTTTTTTAAAAAACTGGTTTAAGTTATGTTATTACGGTTTGAAGAAAAAGTGCCCGTTATTTCACCCTAATTTCCCGAAGCCCTTATTTGAAGTGGTGTAAAATCCACCCGTTCAGGTCAGATTCTCGCCAAATTTCAGAGGATTGTATAACAACCGTTCCTTCTAAAGGGCTCTGTAAAATCCTAAATTCAAAACTCAATTTTTTAAGAAGCTGTCGTTAACTTTCCAAAGTAACTTTTTCTTTGAAACCCGAAATCCGAACACCTTGCAAATTATATCATTATATTCGTCATTTGATTTGTGCTCAAATTGTGAAAATTATTAAAATAAAAATTTGTTGGTAGACTTTACAGGAATTTTTTAAAATGTGGATTTGTTTATTTAAAAACTTAAAGCGGAGCGGGCGAAAATATCGTTCTACCGATCAGGGAAAGTTCAAATGTCACGCAGCGTTGCCAAACTCATGCATAGTTCCATCAAGTCTATTTCATTAAATACGATTATTTATGCCCATAACGGGCAGGTGAAGTATTAAATTTTGCACTCGATCTGTTGGTTTCAGGGATACAAAAAATAGTTTTGTTTCTAATCACATAGTCAGCCAATTAAATGACTGAATCATTTAAGAACAGAAGAGGAAAAGGTGTAAAAGACACTAGTCAGAGTTATCTCCTCTGAAAGTAATGAATTTCACTATACAGCCGGCCGCATTGGCGCAGTTGGTAACGTGCTCGCCTCTCATCATGCGGTCCTGGGTTCGAATCCCACTCAGGCACGGCATATTTTCATACGTTACAAAAAATCATTTCATCCTCCATTGAACCATAGTTACACCCCATCGTCGTCGCTAATGATCATTGTAGGCTAGTTGATGCGACGTTAAATAAAATTTAAAAAAAACTATACAACTAGGCCCTGTGGTGAATGAAGTGAAGGTGTCATTTGCAGGGTGGAAAGTGAGTGCTTTTCGGAGGGCCTGTCATGCTGATAAGCATACTCTTTCAACTCAGTGAGGAAGGCATTGGTAAACCAGATCACTGTTCGTTTTTACTTAGTAAAACCTCTAGAGGTTCAAACCAGCCTTTCGGCTGTTGACCTAAACAACACGGTTATTTAAGTTATTATTAATTTAAGATTATTATTTACGTTGAAAATATTTTTGAGTATAATAATTGTAAATAGTTCTGGGAATGCACCTATTGTGATTTTTCTACATCTATCCTAGGACGTCTAACTGCAGGACGATGTCTTTTAGCTGCAATAGGCGAATCTTTGTCTACATTTCCCTTTGCAATTTTTTTTCACGGAACTTAATGATCATCGATAAACAATCTGATACGTATTTATGCACAGGATAGCTGACATCAACGGACTTGTCACGTTTATTTTTAAGAAAGCAGATCGCGCTCAAAACCACATATAAACTTTTGTTTTGAGCAATCTTGAAAGAGATGTTAATGTAACAGTTCCTTAACCCTTTATAGGGCAGTAGGCTACTAAGGGGGGAAATATAGGGCTACATGTTGTAAAATGTTAAATTTTGTTTTATAGGGGCTTGAACAATGTATTTCTAGTGCCAGAACAGCAAGATATTTCTTTTTTGTAGGTGTTAAGCCCTACTTAAGTATACACTTACCAAGGAACGTTTATTGAAATGGGAATCACATAATGTTTAGTGGTAAGAATGCTTATTGAAACACCTTGTAGCCCTATATAACAGAAAAATGTGTAGAAAAACTTATCTCGACTTTATATTAGCATAAATACTTGCTTTCCTGTAAAAAAGTCGAATTTTCTAGGCACTGTACAAAAGTAACAACAAGACAACACGGTTGTGTACGCTGGTATGAACCCTCACCACATTCGTGTAACTCATGAAGCAAATGGTCGCTGGGAACTAATTTCAAAATATGGATAGCCTACTTACCAGAGAACATCTATAAAACTATAAAATCCAACAGGTTTCAACTGCATAGCTGCATAGCTTATTCCCCCTCCTCGACAACAGCGAAGATACTCACAGACTGAAACGTTTTAAACTATTAGACCTACCTTTACGATTTTGTTAATCATTTAAACTTGTTTTTATCTTTTCTACTTCGATTCTTAATCAACGTCATCTCATAATCAGCGTCGTTTTCATCTCTATCATCGCCATCGTCATCTCCAACTGCAACAACTTTCTGTTTCGAGATAGCTTATTATTTATAAAAATATCAACCTTATTACCAGTGGTAAGTATACTTACCAAAGACCTGTAAAGGGTTAAGGGTTAAGGGGAGACTGTGCTTTGTACCCCACCAATGTTAAATTTGCTACTTTTAGGTATATTTTTCATAGGATTGGTAAAATGATAGAAAAATGAAACTTTACACACTTATAACTTTAATGTAATGTGCATATTACATATTGTTTATAACTTTACGCTTAAGTTGTCTTGTAGGGTGGTTTTAGCTACTGACATTTTTTCAAATTAATCAGTTGGACCATAAAGTTTTTAAAAAAATAACGAATATCATCAAATTTTTACAATTTTTTTCTACGTTTTTTAAATATAAATTATTAGTTTTTTGAGCACCTAACAATATCGGTAAATGTACATGTACATGATAATTAACTGGTAAAAATTTCAGCCTGGTAGGTTAAATGGTTTCTGAGAAAAACGTACCAAAGTGTTAAAAATCTAAATTTACAGGAAAAGGGACAAATGAGTAACAATATGTACACAAACAAGTTTAATTTCCCATCAACAGTTGGTTAGAAAGCTGCACTAACAGCAAAGAGTAATAAAAATAGCGAAACAAATATTTAAAAAAAAAAACTAAAATTCTGTTTGCACTAAAACAAGCAATTAAAAATATAAAAAATATTTGTTTTGTGTCGACATGTTAATTTTTTAGGATAAACCTGATAAAAACATAAATTTTTTTTTCATTAAAATAATTTTTTGTCGAAATTTAATGTTTTTGTGGTAGATTTAGGTCTAAAATATTGAAAAACATAAACTGGAAAATCAAAATTTTCAGTGAAAACAATCATACAGTCGTCTCCCCTTAAGGGGGGGGGAGTTGATACCGCGTATCATCCCACCATTGTTAAATTAGCAAAATGTGAAACCCATTATCTCAGTAACAATTAATATTTGAAAGGGGTGTGACTTTGAGGGATTATTTATGGATAAAAGAGGAGGTTACTGATCCTCACACATTAAAATATACCAACTTTTAAAAAAGTTATGAATTCTTTTGACGGGGCCAAATTATTTTTAATATTGTTTTATAAAATGCCCATAACAGACAGGTGGAGTGTCAAATTATTTACACTCAATCTGTTCGTTGCAGGGCTAAAATAGATAGTTCTGTTTCTTATCGCATGGTCAGCCAATTAAATGACTGAATCATTTAAGAACAGAAGAGGTAGAGGTGTAAAAGACACTAATCAGAGTTATCTTCTCTGAAAGTAATGAATTTCATTGTACAGCCAGACCCTGTGGTGAATGAAGTGAAGTAGTCATTTACAGAGTGGAAAATATGTGCTTTTCAGAGGGCTCGGTATGCTGATAAGTGTACTTTTCCACTCAGTGAGTTGTGGCAATTGTAAACCACCTCACTCCTCGTTTTACTTAGTAAAACCTCTACAGGTTCAAACCAGCCTTTCGGCTGTTGACCTAAACAACAAAATTTCACATGTACAATGCTGAAAGAGGATCCAGAGTACCACTTTAACCTACTAAAGACACCACAGTAACAAATTCATTACTTTATGTTCAATGGTTTCTGAGAAAATGGGTCTTTTGTGAGAAAAACGATGTTTACAAGTTAAAATAAATAATATTCAGATATAATAAACACAGAAATAACACCAGAAAAAACTGACGTTTCTCTTTTCAACCACTATACAAAAATGCGTGTACATGTTATACCAAATTAAACAGAAAATTATAAATTTTAATATTCAATAAAATTCAAAAAATTGATTATGGAATCGAATTTTCGGAATGAACTCCCCTTAAATCAAAATGCAGTTGCCATTTCTAATGCAGTATTTCTAAAAGCATAAATTCTAAATGCAGTAATAATAAATGCAGTATCATTTCTAATTTATAGGGCCTAAAAACTTACCTTATTCGAAATAACATGATGGATCAATTATTATTCAAAGTTCATGCTGTTTATGATGTATAATTGATCTATAACATGAAACTGTTCAATAGAAGGAAAGAAATCTACGTATTCATTAATTGTTTGCACATTTATACATTTACAACTATATTATAAATATTATAATATTATTACTATATTATACATTTTGCCCATAACAGACGACAGGTGGAGTGTCAAATTATTTACACTCAATCTGTTCGTTGCAGGGCTAAAATAAATAGTTCTGTTTCTTATCACATGGTCAGCCAATTAAATGACTGAATCATTTAAGAACAGAAGAGGTAGAGGTGTAAAAGACACTAATCGGAGTTGTCTCCTCTGAAAGTAATGAATTTCATTATACAGTTTGACCCTGTGGTGAATGAAGTGAAGGTGTCATTTGCAGAGTGGAAAATATGTGCTTTTCAGAGGGCCCGGCATGCTGATAAGCGTACTTTTCCACTCAGAGAGGAAGGCACTGGTAAACCCCCTCACTCCTCGCTTTACTTAGTAAAACTTCTACAGATTCAAACCAGCCTTTCGGCTGATCACCTAAACAAACAACAACTATTTATAATATATAGATAAACAATAATGTTTAAATTATTTAGATTTAATGGTAACAGATTTATTTTGGGTAGGCCTAATGAACAACTGAATAATTTTCCAACATAATAATGCGTTACTTAAATTCAAAAATGTCTAAATAATTGTTTAATTTCCTGTATTTAAGAATCAAGGAACCGGTTTTTATTGCTTCTTATTACAGTAAAATGTTAAATGGTATTAATTTTATAAATATAAAATAAAAATTTTGAAACTTTACTACTTTGATAAAAAGTAAAGTAGTAAGCGTAAGTAAGTAAGTAAGTGTAAAGTAGAAAAGCATTTATAAGTAAGAAGTAAGTATACTTTGTCTATAAGTTGATGGCGTGGCGTGGCGCAGAGAGGAGCAGAATCGGTCAGCTACTAGCCTTCTTCTCAATAACACTTTATTATGTACCAATAATTATTGCAGTGTACTAGTGAGCAATCGCCGCCTGCCCTTCCAATATTAGCGACTACACACAGTCCCACTACCTGTCTACAGCCTCTCCCCACCACCTTGTTGACTCGACGGAGAGGTATTTAAGAGAGGGCCCTCGTCCGCGAGAGTCACTCTTCGCTCAACTCGTAAGCGGAGAAGAACCAAGAAAGAAGAGCTCCAGCCGAGACCGGACGCACCATCCCTGGTCTACGCTACCGGTGGCGGACGCTACATTCCCGCACCGGTCAGCCTTCGCCGGCCCGGAGAGAGCCGCCTCGGCCGCGCTATCGGCAGACGGCCAACGCCGACCCGACACTGCGGGGCTCTGGGGGCCACCACTGCCACACTGCAGTGGGGACCCAACTGCCGCTGAGGGAAGGCTAGGCCTGAACCCGGTAGCCGAGCCGTCACTCTTCGGGCTCCACTTCTATCACGCCGGCTCGCCGTTTCCGGCCGCAAACAACGGCCTTTTTCAGGGCCACCAATTTTACAAAGAAGGTTTCGCCACGTGTCGTCGGTCCCGGTCGGCAACAGTACATAATGAAATGTTACTGAGAATGCTAGTAGCGGGAGGGGCCGATTCTGCTCCTCTCTGCGCCACGCCATCAACTTATAGACACACAGTATAAGGTTTTTGTTATTTATTCGGTTTTTAAATTGATATAATATTCAAAGTTTGTCACAATTAGTGATATTAAAAATTTATTTACGTTTATTAAAAATTAAATTTATTTATAGAACGTTTACATTAAAGAAAGCAACATGTCCAGTGGTCAGATTGAACGGTACATTAATCCCGCAGAAGGAGGAAGTATCAATATTTATCTGGGTTTACATTTTAGATCGAAGACTCACGTGGAGAAGTCATTTATGGACGAAAAGAAAGCAACTTGGGCTGAAATTACGTCAACTGTTCTGGCTCTTAGACAGTAAGTCTCAACTTTCCCTTGAAAATAAAGTACTAATATACAAAGTAATACTCAAACCAGTTTGGAAGTATGGGTTAGAGCTATGGGGTACAGCTAGTTTATCAAATATAGAAATACTGCAGTGCTTTCAATGAAAATGCCTGAGACTAATCACTGCAGCCCCATGGTACGTACCAATGAATATTAGACAATGACTTAAACCTGCCCTTCATAAAAAAAGAAATTAAACAACTTGGCGAAAAACATTTACAAAAACTAGAAGACCATCAGAATCCATTAGCGATTGACCTCCTCGACAACAGCAAAGATACTCACAGACTGACCCGTTTTAAACTGTTAGACTTACCTCTACGATTTTGTTAATCATTTAATTTTTTTTTTATCTTTTCTACTTCAACTCCTAATCATCGTTATCTCATAATCGGCGTCTTTTTCATCTCTACCATAGTCATCGACATCTCCTACTTCAACAACGTTGTGTTTCAAGATGTTGATTCACAGTTAGTCAAGTTTGATTTTGTATATATATATTTTTTTTCTTCACAGTTTAGTCTCTTTGAACCACACTACTGAATGTAGTTTGTATTTTAATACTAAGGACATTACTCAGATTTTCTCATATTTGCTTAAAGTGTATTAACTGATTGCAAAAGAAATACACTGAAACAAAAAAAAAAATTGTTCTTTACTTTTGTAAAACTCCATAAATGGAAGTAATTTGAAATAGGCAGCACAAGAAAACCGTAGTTTATTCTCACTTTGAATTGACTTTAATTTTTCATATATTAAGAAAATAAGAAGCAAGTTTTGACTGTTGCAATAAGAATTACAAAAATTTAATTTATTAGCATCATAATAGAAATACTGTCTGAAAGAATAGGCTACAATGTTTTTTTGTAATCAGTCTCTCGACTGGTTTGATGCAGTTCTCCAAGCTGTTCTGTCTTGCACAAGTAATTTCATATCTACATACCTGTAACACCCTACATATTTTGCAATTTGATTTTGAAGTTGTCGAAGCTCTTGAAGACCTGCATATACTAAGTAAGCCTAACCAGAATCATACATGAAGGAGTTTCCTCACGATAATTCTAGTCAGACAGAAAAAGCAGCTGTAGTTTACTGTTGCTTTCAGCTTTTTAGTTGGCAGACTGAGTGCCCTGTGCCACCGTCTGCCAGGGTGGAATGGGCAGCCCTTCCAGTTCCGTTCACCATGAGACGGTCATCGTGTTGATGAAAGGTCACATGGTTACTAACAGGGCACACAACGTGAATGTATGGATAGGACACTAGCCTTCTATCCCGGCCGGATTTCTTAACCCTTTTGTAAAAGGAATTAAAGGGGTCTCCTTCCAGTTGACGACAGAGGCCCTTTAATAAGGGCAGGCTACAAATAATGAAATAAAAATAAATAGGGAAGTTAAGTTAAAAGCCGTTTAACCCTTTCAATCCCAAATTTTTTAACTATACACAAAGAAATATATGTAGCTACATTGTTTCATACATTTTACTGTTATTTAAGTGGAATAAAATCGCTTTTAGACCCTCAGCCTTTTTGATGGCCTGACAAAAAAGTGTGACACATAAGCCTACGTCACATTGGCACTTGATATCTAAGTTCCCAACAATATGAATAACTAAAATCATGTGCAGGCTTCCTAAACAATATTCTCTTAACTTTTAATTTGTAGCAAAAAAAAACTAAATATGATTTTAATAACAAAGCATTATTTAAGACTTAAAAAATGTTACAATTCAAAAACACTGGCAAAATGGATAAAATAACTATTTACAGTATAAAAAATATACTTGTATGTACATTCAACATACTCGAAGAAATGCTACTCTATTTTAGTAAATTATTTTAGTAAACACGAATATTTAAAACTAAAATTAACTTTAAAAAGAAACTAATGATCGCCTCTGTGGTGTACTGGTCAGCATCTTACACTGCAAAGCGGAGGTCTCAGGTTCGATTCCTGGTTAGGGTACAGAAAATTAATACACTTCACATCCAGCGCTCGTTAATCCAAAGTAGTTGCTAACAATTAAAATTTTTTTGTCTGTTATTTCACTCCAATGTGACTTGTATGCCACCACACTGGGTAAGAAAGGGTTAAGCTGTAAATCCTCTTGTATTATAATTCGCAGAACTATTCACAGTTATTATATTATTCAAAAGTAATTCCCAACTTACATTAAAAATCTTAACTTAATAATAACTTACATAATCGTATCTAGTGAAATAGATTTCATGGAACTAAGCATGAAGTTTGGCAACGCTGCGTAACGTTCGAACCTTCCCTCATCGGTAGAACGAGTATTTTCGCCCGCTTTGCGTTAAGTTTTTCAATAAACAAATCTACATTTTAAAAAATTCCTGTAACTTCTACCATCAAATTTTTATTTTAATAATTTTCACAGTTTGAGTACAGATCAAATGACTAAAATAGTGATATAATTTGCAAGGTGTTCGGATTTCAGGTTTAAAAAAAAAGTTACTTTGGAAAGTTAACGACAGCTACTTAAAAAAATTAACTTTTGAATTTGGGATTTTGCCAAGCTCTTTAGAAAGAAAACTGTTAAATACCATCTCCTGAAATTTGGAGAGAATCGGACCACCCGTTCTGATTTTACATGACTTCAAATAAGGGCTTCGGGAAATTAGGGTAAAAAAACGGGCACTTTTTTTATTCAAACCACAATAACACAACTTAAACCCGTTTCAAAAAATTTGGCCTTTCGTCTAATCAACGTGTATTTAAACTTGCTAAATTTTTATGTAAAGTACATTAATATCCGATTAACCGTTTTCCGACGACTTGCTTTCAAACTCGAGTCTTAATAGTTTTGAAACTGATAATTGTCAGAGTTATCTCCTCTGAGGGTAATGAATTTCTCTATACAGGCAGACCCTGTGATGAATGAAGTGAAGGTGTCATTTGCATGGTGGAAAGTGGGTGTTTTTCGGAGGGCCTGGCATACTGATAAGCATAATCTTTCAACTCATTGAGTAAGGCAATGGTAAACCACCTCACTCCTCGTTTCTACTTAATAAAACCTCTAGAGGTTCAAACCAGCCTTTCGGCTGTTGACCTAAACAACAACAACAACATGTAAGTAAGTTCTATCATCAAATAAATTTCCTGGCTCTAAATCCCCGCTCAACATTCCCGCCAGCGGCCTTAGAACACAAAAGACAGTGTGTTGGATTTATAATACTAAGTCCAACGTGAATCCGGTGCGTGCGGTGCGGCCCCTGCACTATTCAAACTAATGTAGAGACAAAAGAACTGTCACTGTGAATGAGTCACGGTTACTTACAATTCACGGTGATCGTAGTTCTTCAGATTAACGAGTTACCGTTCCTCAGTCACTTACAAAAATCACTTAGCCTACTCATTCTCTGTTCACTGTTAAGACAGAACGACACAATCCGCAATCACTGTTTCAAAAATTGGTTACTCATTCTCGTTCACTGTTCACTGTCACTGTTAAAATAGAACGATTGGTTTACTTTAGAAACTAGTGAAACAATTCACTCTTTCATTCACTGTTTACAGTTCTTCAGATTAATGAGTTACCGTTCCCCAGTCACTTACAAAAATCACTTAGCCTACTCATTCTCTGTTCACTGTTAAGACAGAACGACACAATCCGCAATCACTGTTTCAAAAATCAATTACTCATTTTCGTTCACTGTTCACTGTCACTGTTAAAATAGAACGATTGCTTTACTTTAAAAACTAGAGAAACAATTCACTCTTTCATTCACTGTTTACAGTTAAACCCTTTCAGTGCCAAAACAATATTTAAAAGTTTAATGTGAAGTGACATTTAATTTGAATAACTGTATATGAAATGTGTCAGCCCTTATTTCGAAAACTTGCAGGCGTAAGCCTGCCGTTACCGACAAAAATTTCAACGTTACAGAAAAATAAAATTTCCTGTTAAAAATTAATTTTTATTGTGTTCATAAATGGTTTGGTGGCATTTCTCCCACCACCTCCCCTCCAATTGGTCGCCGGAAGGCATAGACATGGAGGCCGTTCCTAACAACTCTTATAAAACTTTGTGACGGCGACAGTCACCTTGCTTGAGAAATTAAAAACTAGTTAGAATATTAAAATTTCGAGGGAGAATTGGAGCCAGGTCGACCGACCTGGAGAGTGTGCATTTCTCGCCCTCTTGTCAGGGTGCCTCTTCGGGCTCAAGGCCCGCGTCAGAAAACATTTGGGTCCTAATAGTCGAAAAGAACTTGTCGAGGATTAAAATAGTAGATAACTAATAATATAGAATATTAGTTAGGACCTAGTCACCTTTAAGTTAGCCAGAAAGTGTTTGTACACCATAAATGTAATTTAGTCTTCAGTGCCTTCGACGATAGCCCAAGGACACAACCCTTAGTTATGCTATATATACATGACGACGGTAGAACGTAGCTACCTCGTCAAGGAACCCCCACACAATTGTGTTCATAAAAAAAATAAATCGTTTAAACATTAAAAATTAGTTATTCAAAATTAATTATTCAAAATAGTTGTTTTATTAATTTATTTAAAGTTGTATCGACAGCTTGGTCATTAATAAATCCTGTGGGGTGGGTTTTAGTACCTTAACGGTGGTTTTAACGATTTAAAATTTCCAAATCCTAGCCGGGAATTGAACCCGGGACCTTTCGCTTTGTAGGCTAGCGCACTAGTCACTACGCCATGGAGGCGGTTTCAAAACCATTAAAATTAATACGCATGCTCACTTGTATTGCTGGTTGCCTACTATCGGAGTACTCTTAGCGTAGACAGACTTTAGTTACTATAAAATCACTTGTAACTATTAAAAGTAACGGTGACCGCAAAATCACTTAGCGTAATCACGGTGACTGGTTGAAAAAGTGAACGCTCTTCTCTAGTTTTAAATCTGCTTGATATTGCCTACAGTGGTCTTAGAATACTGAAAAAGCGACAATGTGTTGGATCTATAATGCTATGTCCAACGTGAACCCGGTAAGGTTGAGGAGAATGACCCTGTCCAAAGGGATTAGAAAAATTGATAAAATGACAGGCATTTCAGTGTACATAGGTCATGTCGGTAGGTTGGGGCAACGAGATGGCCTCGCGATGTTCGGTATCTCAGAGCTAACTTCTCTTGATTAAACTTCAAAACCCACCGGGTTGGTCTAGAGGTAAAGTCGTCGCTAGAATCAGCTGTTTAACAGCTGATTTTTGGAGACGAAGGTTCCCGGTTCAAATCCTAGTAAAGGTAGTTACTTTTATACGGATTTGAATACTAGACAGTGGTTACCGGTGTACTTTGGTGGTTGGGGTTGAATTAACCATATTCTCTAAGGAATGGTCGGCCTGGGTCTGTAGAAGACTACACAGTCTCATTTACACGTCATACACATCATCGTCATCTCATTGGGTCGTGGGGTTGCTTATTGTTCTAAATTGAGCAGATTGCAACGTACAAAAATTAGGAATAAAAAAAAACTTTTAATTTTTTATGTTATTAGTAAAAAAAAAACTTTAAAATATGTATTTAAATAACAAATTCTATGTATATTTAAAAATTATATCTTCTATAAGAAAAAATATCTGGTAGGATGGTACCACCCATTCGTCTTTATCACGCATAGTTAGGGCGTAACAACAAGATGGCCTTCCGGTCGTCTGTCCGTGAACTAACAAAAAACTTTTTTCTATTAGTTTTCGAAAATATTATTTAAAGTGAATACAACAAATAAAACATTGCTTAGATTACCCTAAATTTTTAATAAAATTTAAATTTTAATACCTGGGATTAGAAAAATTGATAAAATGACAGGTATTTCAGTGTACATATGACATTTGTCTGTAGGTCGGGGCAATAAGATGGCCTCTGACGCTTGTTCGGTATCTCAGAGCTAACTCCGCTTGATTAAACTTCAAATTATTTATGTTATAAATAAAAAATTAACAGGTTGACTCCCAAGGCAATTTTTGCAATTTTATTTTAACAAGCCAATACCTATTTTATGGTTTACTTGCTTTTTTAATTCATTTTCTTTCAAGTCTAGACAATATTGTAAGGCTTGAATTTTTGTCGCTGTTTCTTAGGTGAGAGACTGTGATTAGGTGTTGTTTATGTCATCACCCTGTAGTAGACTGGTTTGAACCTGTAAAGGTTTTACTAAGTAAATCGAGGAGTGAGGTGGTTTACCATTGCCACAACTCACTCAGTGGAAAAGTACGCTTATCAGCATGCCGGGCCCTCTGAAAAGCACATATCTTCCACTCTGCAAATGACACCTTCACTTCATTCACCACAGGGTCTACCTGTATAATGAAATTTATTACTTTTTAGAGAAAATAACTCTGATTATAGTGTCTTTTACACCTCTACCTCTTCTGTTCTTAAATGATTCAGTCATTTAATTGGGTGACCATGTAATAAGAAACACAACTATTTATTTTAGCCCTGCAACGAACAGATTGAGTGTAAATAATTTGACACTCCACCTGTCTGTTATGGGCAGTGTGATAGGTACTCAGGAGTAAAAAAAGAAATTACAGTGAAAGACTGATGTAGGCCTATGTCTCATTGAAATTTTACTTGTATTTCTATAAAATATTATATATATTTTATAAATAATTTACTTTGGGCTATTTTTCAATAAAACTACATAAATATTGATGGTGCGTCTCTCTACCAAGGAGTTGTTCGGCGAAGTAAACTTGAGTACCAAGGCACTGACCAGAGTCAACTTTTACAATGCAAAATATATTGTAATATGAAAACCATAAAAAATTAAAATATAAAATTATTTTTCATTACATAATAATATTAAAAAATGATGAATAAACTATGCAATAATAGTCAATATTATGTAATATCTTCCCATAACAGACAAGGTGGAGGTCCAAATTATTTACACTCAATCTGTTCGTTGCAGGGCTAAAATAAATAGTTCTGTTTCCTTTCACATGGTCACCCAATTATATGACTGAACCATTTAAGAATAGAAGAGGTAGAGGTGTAAAATACAGTAATCAGAGTTATCTCCTCTGAAAGTAATGAATTTCATTATACAGCCAGACCCTATGGTGAATGAAGTGAAGGTGTCATTTGCAGAGTGGAAAATATGTGCTTTCTAGAGGGCCCTGCATGCTGATAAATGTACTTTTCCACTCGGTGAGGAAGGCCTGGTAAACCACCTGACTCCTCGTTTTACTTAGTAAAACCTCTACACGTTCAAACCACCCTTTCAGCTGATTACCTAAACAACACAAATAAAAAAACCTTAAAAAATGTATTGAAAAAACAAATTCTATGTACATTTAAAAAAATGTATTTATTTAAGCAAAAATATCTAGTCCAAAGTAAGTAAGTAACGCGTACACACCGTCCGCACGCACCAGATTGTTTGAAAACCAAACAGGTTTGATTTTCACCACAGTTATCGTACGACAAACAATAGCGATGTACGTATTAATTTCAGAAATACAAACAAGAAGTGTTTTATGGAATGAGAAAAATTCACGTTAAATTGTAGCACAAATTGTAACAGACATTGCATGATTTGTAATTATGGGAAATAAGCTATTTTTTTGATAATGTGTTACTGAAAATAACAGCCTGCTCGTTAACTGGATTCTATAACCTGTTATTAAAATAATTTTTTTTTTAATCCCTCATGTGTGTACGTTGCAATCTGTTCAATTGAGAACAATAAGCAACCCCATGACCCAATCAGATGAGGATGATATGTATGACGTGTAAATGAGACTGTGTAGTCTTGTACAGACCCAGACCGACCATTCCTGAGAGAGTATGGTTAATTGAACCCCAATGATCAAAGTACGCTGGTAACCACTGTCTAGTATTCAAATCCGTATAAAAGTAACTACCTTTACTAGGATTTGAACCAGAAACCTTCGTCTCCGAAAATCAGCTATTTAACAGCTGATTTTGGCGACGATTTTACCTCTAAACCAACCCGGTCTAAAATAAATAAATAATGGTATTAAAATAAATAACATGTTATTTTTTTTATTTATTTCCCATTGCTTACAAAAAATAAATATAAATACAAAAAAAATTTTAATTTTCTAATTATACTTTGATAATCTAAAAATTATTTATTTTAATTGGCGGTGGGGAAATTAATCCACCCAATTATGGTTTTCCATGTTCAAGGGTAGATCATTCAGTGCTTTTACTGCAACTATTGTGGCCTACTAGGGTAATCTATTAGTGTGTTAGTAATTACAACTACATGTAGCTACTTAAATACTAATTAAACTACTAACACATTTTTATTAAAAAAATAATATACTGTTATATAATTACATGTACAAATGAAAAACAACACAAACAATATAATATGCAAGACAAAAGAATTTATTTTAAAATAGAATGTTATATGAAATGTTAGTGTCACTTTAAAACACCGTGATTTTTTAAAGCCGTTTAATAAACTGATGTACAAATGACGCTTGTCTGACTTTTAAAACAATTATTGTTGTTTAGGTCATCAGCCGAAAGGCTGGTTTGAACCTGTAGAGGTTTTACTAAGTAAAAACGAGGAGTGAGGTGATTTACTATTGCCACAACTCACTGAGTTGAAAGAGTATGCTTATCAGCATGCCAGGCCCTCCGTAAAGCACCCACTTTCCAGCCTGGAAATGACACCTTCACTTCATTCACCACAGGGTGTGGCTGTATAATGAAATTCATTACTCTCAGAGAAAATAACTCTGAGTAGTGCTTCTACACCTCTACCTCTTCTGTTGTTAAATTATTCAGTCATTTAATTGGCTGACTATGTGATTAGAAACACAACTATTTTTTGTAGTCCTGGAACCAATAGATCGAGTGCAAATAGTTTAACAACCCACCTGCCCGTTATGGGCAAGTTATAACAGTAAGGATTGTTATAACAGCATAATGACCTTTTCGTCTGATATCAACACTTTTAAGTTTAACTACGTTATAATACTGTTATTAATACAAACACAAGGTGGCAAATCTCATTGAATCTCTCACGGACGCAAAGTTAACACAAACGTCACTATTTCCTAAAACGAATACAAGAACGGCAAACCACATGCAAATTTTTGCGAACACATGGGTGGCCAGTCACGCTGAATGTTTCACAGACATACAGCAAGGCACTAAAGTTACTATACATTGTATACCAAGCCGAGAAGTCAGCAGTGATGGATCGATAAAGGCGTTGGCAGGATTAAACCAAGTCAATACTCAAAACAAATCTGCCCAGCGAGTCATAATACGCCGCCGGTTGGTTTGTTTTGACAACCATATTCTGTATCAATAAACCTTTGTAAAAAAAAACCAACTTGGAAGTGAATAATTTAGTTCACTTGTTTTCCGCATGTTGTTGTTTAGGTGATCAGCCTAGTTGGCTGGTTTGAACGTGTAGAGGTTTACTAAGTAAATGAGGAGTGAGGTGGTTTACAAATTGCTTTCCTCACTGAGAGGAAAAGTATGCTTATCACCATGCCAAGCTATCCGTAAAGCAATTACTTTGCACCCTGCAAATGACACCTTTAATTCATTGCCGCCTGGCCGTCTTTAATTTATCATGCAATCTTGGGTTCGAATCCCATTCAGGCATGGCATATTTTCATACTTTACAAGAAATCGTTTCATCTTTCACCGTCTGCATTAGCAGTAATTTGAGAACAGTTGGACGTTAAACCAAAAAAAAAAAAAAAAAAAAAAAAAATATAATTCATTCACCACAGAGTTCGGCTGTATAATGAAATTCATTACTCTCAAATACCGTGCGTTCGGAAAGTCGCTGTGCACTGGAATTGTGACTATGGATTTATGAAAATATGTATAAAGAAATGACTAAGCATTTTGGAAAAAAATTTATTCAATACCTTAATTACATTGTTAAACCGTGATTACATTGTTTATAGAAGGTGTTCGAAATGACCTCCATTGGCGTCATCACACTCCGATTGACGAACTTAAAGCCGCAATAACGGCATACATTCAAGGAATCACTGTTCTTCAGTTGCGAAAGGTGTTTGCAAACAAAATGAAACGAGTGCAATGCTGTATTGATGCCAATGGAGGTCATTTCGAACACCTTCTATAAACAATGTAATCACGGTTTAACAATGTAATTAAGGTATTGAATAAATTTTTTTCCAAAATGCTTAGTCATTTCTTTATACATATTTTCATAAATCCATAGTCACAATTCCAGTGCACAGCGACTTTCCGAACGCACGGTAGATAACTCTTGACTAGTGTCTTTTACACCTCTACCTCTTCTATTTTTAAATAGTTCAGTCATACAATTGGCTGACCACGTAATAAGAAACAGAACTATTTTATGTAGCCCTGGAACTAGTATATCGAGTGCAAATAATTTAACACTTCACCTGACTGGTATGTGTACGAGGTGTGGCTATTAAATAACAAGACTGACGTGGAAAAATTTATTTTAATTTTATACATAATCACTTTTTGTCACCTTCAATATACACTCCTTCTCTATCCCTACAACGCTCCATGTGAATTTTCCATTGTTGGAAACATTGCTAGAAGTCATATTCTGTCAGCTCCTTAAGGACACGTGCCGCTTTCTCTTTTACAGCTTCCACAGACTCAAATCTTGTCCCTTTTAATGCAGATTTCACCTTAGGGAATAGGTAGAAGTCAAATGGTGCAAGATCTGGTGAATAAGGTGGATGTTCCAACACTGAAATGCTGTACTTGGCTAGGAACCTCTTGACAGATAACGTGGAATGAGCTGGCGCATTATCTTGGTGGAGAACCAATGATTTGTCCTTCCACATTTCGGGGCTTTTTTTCCTTACTCTTGGACCTAGTTTAGAAAGTACCTTCACTGGGTTCCTGAAAGTAAACAATTAATCAATGTTACTACTTTAAGGTACTTTCCAAACCACATCAAAGAGTAAGAAAAAACGCCCCGAAATGTGGAAGGACAAATCATGGGTTCTCCACCAAGACAATGAGTGTATATTGAAGGTGACAATAAGAAATTATGTATAGAATAAAAATAAAATTTTTTAAAACCTTAGTCTCGTTATTTAATAGCCACACCTCGTATACATGACATGTGGTCTTATGAGTAATAAAATCGGTTCCGCAAATATTCGGTCGGAGAGAGAGGTGGTCGTTAAGAGAAGTTGTATAATATATATTTATTTATGTTATTTACTAAAAAGAAACCTCTTTCAAAAAATACGTCCTCGAGATTGGAGTCCAGAAATTATTGCGTGCATACATACAGTGCAACGAAAAGTAATCGTAGTAAAGTTATTGTTTTAACTGAACAGAAAAGATATTTTGCTGTAAAAAATTAGTACACGCGTTGCTAGTAATATGAGTGACAAGAATACACAACAGATAACGTCCATTGGTTTCGATAAGGACGTGTTCAATTACACTGTTGATTAAAAAATATGTAAGTTGTACCAACATTAGGCGCTACGCTTTATTTTTCAACTCGCTCTCATTTTTCTCGTCAAGTTTTTTTTTAAACAGGCTTCTCTATAAAAATTATGTATTATTATTATCATCTCTTTAGCATTTTTTAATTTAGTTCATTTGAAGGAGTCTTTCCGTCCGCTTCGTTTATCGTTAAGTGTGTGCGGTTTTTTTAAGATAATATTGCGTGTAACTTAACCTTGAATTTATAAATTTACAAATATGTGATTCATACTAATCTACCTAAAAATGTAAGTGAATTTAAAATTTACCTAATTTTTATTATTACGCAGTAATCATTTAAGAGTAGAAAAGTACGTATGGCGAAACGGTAGCTATGGCTGTACGCGCACAGTTTGGAAACTGACTGTACTTAGACTGTACTTAGAGCTTAGACTGTCCTACTTACATTTGACAAAAGCCTCTCCAGCCTCTCTTAGTTTGCTCCTAATGAAAACAAATAATGACGTCACTGAGCATCCGCATTATATCTAAATGTGTACACGCTCATTAAAAAGTAACAACTAAATACTTTCAAATTTTTTTTTTTTTTAATTCCCAATATGTGTACGTTGCAATCTGTTCAATTCTGAACAATAAGGAACCCCATGACCCAATGAGATGAGGATGATGTGTATGACGTGTAAATGAGACTGTGTAGTCTTCTACAGACTCAGGCCGACCATTCCCGAGAGAGTATGGTTAATTGAACCCCAACCATCAAAGTACACCCACAACCACTGTCTAGTATTCAAATCCGTATAAAAGTAACTACCTTTACTATGATTTGAACCAGGAACCTTCGTCTCCGAACATCACTGTTAAACAGCTGATTTTGGCGACGACTTTACCTCTAGACAAACCCGGTGGGTTTAAAAAGTATTTAAATACAAAATACTTTTAAAAGTATTTTTATAAATTACATTGTTAGGCCTACATCATATCATGACTGATATTTTAAGTACTTTAAGTACTTATAATTTAAAAAAATAGTTAACTTAATAGGAAAAAGACATCCGTGAAGTTGCAGACTAGCTTGCACCCTGTAAGTAGCTGGCTTTTGTTTGTTGACAGTCGGAGCAAACTAACTGTACATTTATTATTGCCCATATCATATTGTGACACTTATCGCTAAGGTCCATTTCGGGATCTAAATAATTAAATAATTAAATACACTAAAGTTTACAATTAAAAGTATTTATTACAACTAAAAGATTTATAAAATAAATAATAAACTAATTATAATGAAGTAATACAATAAATAACTCAAAAATTTACTTAATACTTCTTACAAATAATTATATAAAATGCACATTCACAATAAAACTGAATACACAATGCGCAAATACAATAAGACTGAATAACAATGCTTTGGGAACCCCCCGTTGACCTGTTCTAACGGAGTTACCTTCGATAGCACACACAAAGTAAACACTCGTCAAAGGTCAAACGAATACTGCCTAACTGACCGCGTTCGGAGTTCTATTTATAAGGGCGGTTCAAAGAGCCTTCTCGAAAGACGCCGAGGTTCGATCAATAATCTTTTTTATTTGTTCTCGAAAAATTATAACTAAGAAGTGTAAAAAAATAACAATAGAATGAAAGGTGTTGCAGGCAATCAATCGACTCTTTAACAAATAGTTCAACAACAAACACCCTATCCTATTATATACTACAGAGTGATTTTTTAGTCCTGTTACCCAATTGTTAACGTCTGGTAATATTTTTCTAAAAAAAATAAATTTTGTTTTGTGACACTAAGTTGGTAGCCCTACTCAACCAGTATGGATATGGCAGTGTGAGTTGATTCTCCTTGAGCTGTGTAAAATGTTGTGCCATTTCCGGTCGTGCTACGAACAGAATGTCTTTTATCCTAAAACAATCTCTTGTTTAAATCTGGAGGCTGAAGCTCTAGAACTAATCGTATGTGATACGGATACAATTTCAATTTTTTAGCAGCTTTCTGAGCACTCGAACATGACAAATCAACATGCGAGGAAAGTTTTTGTAAACTTTTCCATGGAGAATTGAGCAATCTTGTTTTCACATTCTCTTAACGTCATCTGTCAAGAGAGTTGGTCGACCACTACGTTTTCTGCTGCAAACAATACCTGCCTCTAAAAATCAGTTAGTTAGCCTAGAAATTGACTAGAATAGAGTGGAGGAACACCAAAAAATTTAATTTGAAATGATTCTTTTACACTCGCATACGATTTTGTAGCAAAATATTGTTCAAAAATGAAAACCCGTTGTTCTAGGGTAAAAGACATTCCGTTCGTAACACAACTGGAAACAGCACAAAATTTTACGCAACTCAAGGAGAATCAACTCAAACTGTCGTATCTATACCGGTTGAGTAGGGCTACCAACTTTATGTCACAAAACAAAATATCCCTTTCTTAGAAAAAAATTATTAGACATTAACAATTGGGTAACAGGACTAAAAAAATCACCCGGTACTTTATAAATAGGTATCCTTTTATAACTGACCCTATTGTTACGTTTTCACTCTATTATCTACTCTTTTAACATTTTATGAATTAAGTACTAGAAATTTCTTGAACCATATTCGTCTTCGATATTGTCATAATATTATTATAGTATCTACATATCGCACTGTGGTAAGAAGACTGTTACAATTCAAACTCTACCCTTTCTGTCTCCCCTAAAATCATAAACTAACCCCTACCTAAAATTTCCATTTGTCCACGTTAAGTACGGTGCGTGCTTTCCCCTCCCCAAGACAATAAAACTCCTACATAACTGAAAAAGGCCACTGAAAAACAAAATAAAAGAAAAGAGCCGCTCTTAAACCCACTTGTCCCTTAATATAAATTTTCTTCCACGAATAACTTCTTAAAATAAATTACCTCCTTCGTGGTCCCAGTCCCAATCCCGCAAGAGCCAGAATCCAATTTCCTAATTTTAAACTATAAAATTCCCCCTAAATTTTATGAGGTTGCAATTATTCGGTGAAATTATTCCCCGAGCGACCAGGTGTTCCTTAACACGATGTCGCCATCATAGGGCTTCTCAGCCCTCTCAACCAGGATTCAGGATTCAGGATTCACTGTTACAAATCAAAATTTTGAATTTTTACACATTACGTGGTAGCTGATATTCATATCTTTACGCTAGAATAAAGTACTACTTCAAAACCTCATTATTAAATAATACCAAGTTAATAATAATAATAATAATAAGGTTAAAATTTGAATATTTCCTTTGATTGTACCATGTTAATTAAAACATGATCCATCAGATTAAACAATCCAATTTAATTTAAATGAATCAGTACATTTGGTATGTTGTTGTTTAGGTCAACAGCCGAAAGGCTGGTTTGACCTGTAGAGGTTTTACTAAGTAAAACGAGGAGTAATGTGGTTTACCATTGGCAACAGTCACTGAGTGGAAAAGTATGCTTATCAGTATGCCAGGCCATCTGAAAAGGACATATTTTCCACTCTGCAAATGACACCTTCACTTCATTCACCACAGGGTCTGGCTGTATAATGAAATTCATTACTTTCAGAGGAGATAACTCTAATTAGTGTCTTTTACACCTCTACCTCTTCTGTTCTTAAATGATTCAGTCATTCAATTGGCTGACCATATGATAAGAAACAGAGGCAGGTATTTATTTTAGCCATGCAACTAACAGATCAAGTGTAAATAATTTAACACTCCACCTGCCTGTTGTGGGCAAACTTTTCGTCTATTGTTAATTATCTTAAAAATGTTCTTCGGACTGTCAATCGGTTGTCATCCATTCTATAGGCCTACCCCCGTGGTGTAGTGGTCAGCGCAACTGGCTACTATGCCGGGGTCCCGGGTTCAATTCCCGGTCAGGTTTGGTATTTTTTTCATCTGTAAATCACCACATATCATTACCTACGCACAAGCCCAAGTCTTATGTAGGCATCATCACTCAATAGAAAAAAGGTGTCCGTAAAATTTTAGCCTTCCTTTTATCAACAAAAACTGTTTAAATTGTTTTTATTTAATCTAGAGTAATCGTTTCCATTACTCGTTCAATTTCCTTGTACACTTACATTTTTTCGGGGTCGGGTGAATCGCCCTTTTACCCTCTCCATGAAAACGTGCCTCGTATAACTACTACACACACTTGTATTTAACATTTATCTCCTTTTTAGATACACCCTCAATTTCATTAATAATAAAAAGATTATCAGTAAATTCTGTATAAAAATACAGTAGTATTTATGTAGATTAATGTATTAACCTTTTTTATACATAAGCAGATATACGCGTATATGAAATAAAGAAAATGATTAGGTTATTTATATGAAAACAAGAGAAGGTTGCATTGTTTAATTTAAGTACTTTTTAAGTGCTGTTCACAGCCAGACAATGCAAAAATTAGCACAAACACAGGGTGTTCAAAGAATTTGAACGAATGTTAAAACTCTGAAATTAATTTCTGTTAATATTTTTAACCTCTTTATCAAAGTTTAATTTTTTCTTAGATAGATAAAAGTACTAAAAATAATTATTTTAGGTAATCACCCCAGTAATTTTCATAATTTATGAGATAAAAAATTGCGAAATTTTAGTTCACACATCTAAAAAACTACAAAAAAATTTATTACACAGAAAATATTTACAGTCTGATCAATTTTGTTGCAATGAGTAAATCTTTTATGAACATTTAACAACACAAAATAAAAAAATTTAAAAGAAAATCAATTTTTTTTAAATATGTTATTGTAAAATATGTTATTGTTTGAATTAATTTTTTTTAAATTGTCTGGATTAATAGCAAAATATTATTTACGGAACAAAGGAAGCAGACTCAATTTATAAAAAAAGTATATATAATAATTTTTACGGTAATATAAAATTAAAACAAAATTAACAATAAATTTGTTGCCTCAGTGGTCCAGTGGTTAGAATATTAAGCTGCGAAGCCGAAGTCCCGGGTTCAGTTACCGGCCAGAGTCTGGAAAATTATTACAAGTTCAAAACCATAGCTCAACACAATGTAGTCACTAATAACTAAGATGTTAATACGACTTAACAAAAACTGGAAAAATATGGTGAGAAACATTCTCACGACCGTATCTTACCAATGTAGAAAATTAATAAAATAATAATAATAACAATTTTTATTTATTGCACTTTATCCAAATACAAAATTATATCTTATCTACTAGGAACAATTAACCACCAACTCAAGTAAACTGAGGTTATATAAAAAAAACAAAATACATAAAAACAAGTTTGCAAATGAATTACAAATCAAATGTCGTCATCCACTACAAATGACAATTTAAATTGTCATTTGCAACTACAGCGCATGTTAACTATATATCTTCAAAGCAGATATTCATCTGTACATGACTAACACTAAAATCAGTTATTATTGTTAAAATTATTTACAAAGATCGGTAAATTCCTACAAGCACTGAATAGCAAGCAGTGCAAGTCATCAACGGTAAAACACCAACACTAACCAACAATTCTTAAAAGTGAATCAACATCAGTTATGTCATTGAGCCAATCTTTAACCTTTCTTGAAAATATTAATATGTTTAAGCTATTTTTAATTTCAATAGGCAACAGATTGAAACACTTTGGACCTAAATAAACAAAAGTTTTAGCAAAAAAGGATTTTTATTAACTTTCGGTCTTACTAAAATTCGTTGGCTTGAACCTCTAATTCTGTGATGTAAGTTTTCAGTACCTCTGTTGCCACTTTTTTTTATAAAATAGTTTTAAAACTTTAAAAATAAATAAATTTTTAATGGGTAGGATACGTAAATTTTTTAAATCATTTACAGTAACCAATGTTTGATCATGAGTAAACAATGTAAAATAAAATAACCTGATTTTAATCATAAGTGAATTATGAAAAATGAAAACCAACCTTAGTTTGGCTTAATATAGAAATCACTAATTCACCCTAAATCAGGATCTGTAGAGAAAAATTTAATTTCCTATAAATTTAATTACACACTTTTGCCCTAAAATGCATTTCCAGGCACCATCCTTAAAAAAAATACATTTTTTTTCTGCGAGAGTACAGCCTCTCCTAGAATTTTAGCAGACATGGCGCCTGTCTTATCTTGTAGAGCACACAAAATGTAGTAAATGAGGCGATTTTTCAAACAATATTGTAAGAGCCGTTTCGAGAAAATCGAAAAAAGTGAAAAATTACACTAATAAACTACTACTTCCGGTTAACCGACTTTGATGAAAATATTCAAGTCGGGTCCTTTAGTGGTACCTTACTTAAGTTTCAAGTTTCAACTCAGTACGACGTTTCGTTCTTCAGATATTTTTCGTCCAGCCTCTGTTAGTTTGCTCCTAATGTAAACAAATAATGACGTCACTGAGCATGCGCATTATATCAAAATGTGTACACGCTGATTAAAAAGTAACAACTAAATACTTTCAAAAGTATTCAAATACAAAATACTTTTAAAAGTAATTTTATAAATGAATTTAAGTTCTTAAAATTTAAAAAATAGTTAACTTAATAGGAATACGACATCCGTAAAGTGGTGGAGTGTAGCATGCACCCTGTAGTAGGTGGCTTTTGTTTGTTGACTGTAGCAGCAAACTAACAACGGCTGAACTGTACATAGTTTTTTGGTTCAGGGGGTCTGATAACGTGTATATCTGGTGAAAACTCGATTTCGAAAAGTCGACATGAAAACAATAGGCCTACTTTCCTTCCTATATATTTATAAGGGCAAGCGAAAGTAAACATACTAATAGTTTATAAACAAAGGCCCGAAAACGCTTCGTTAGCGAGTTACACACACAAAGGTTCAAAGATTTTGTCGAGAACTGTAGTCTACTCTCTGTGAAATGAGACCATATAAACATTTGTACTGTCTCATGCCAACTATATGAATATGTAGGAAGGAAAGTATTGTTTTCATGTCGATCACAACAAATACTTTCAACACCCACCATATACACCTAAACAGACTCCCTGAACCCAAAAAACATGTTTTTACCGATTAGTCTGTGTGTCTGTGAGTGTGTGTGTGTGTGTGAACAGTATATCTCAAGAACGGAACATAGTACGAACTTGAAACTTGAAACTTAAGTTACATACCACTACCGGACCCGACTCGAACATTTTCATTAAAATCGGTCAACCAGAAGTAGTAGTTTATTCGTGTAATTTTTAACTTTTTTGCGATTTTCTCAAAAACTGGTCTTAAGATTTTTTTAAAAATCACCTCATTTACTTAATTTTTTATGCTCTACAAGATAGGATAAGCGCCATGTTTGCTGAAATTCTTGGTGAGGCTGTTTTCACGTAAAGAAATTGCTTTTTTAAGATTACGGCTTTAATATGCATTTTAGTGCAAACTTTTATATAATAAAAGTTGTAGAGAATTAAAAATCACTTTTATTTCAAACATTTTTTTGTATAACGCTTAGTTTAGCGGCAATTAGTAATTTTCTGTTTTTTCTCACGAAAACGTGTGAAAAGTCGATTTTTTTAAGATTTCGGCCTTAGTATGCATTTTACGACAAAAATGTATATAATAAAATTTGTAGGAAATTAAAAGATCTACGACTTTTATTTATAGCATTTTTCTCTACAGAGCCTAGTTTAGCGTGAAAGAGTGATTTTCCGTATTTTAAAGCCAAACTGAGGTTGATTTTCATTTTGCGTGTTTTACTCATGATTAAAATAAGGTTACGTTTGTTGAGGTTAGTTTTTTGTTTATTTCTAATGTTGTATTACTAATGTTAGGTTATATTGGTCATTATTTGCATTGGCAAGAGAAAGTTGTGTGTGTTTTACACCAGATTTTTAAGTCGGTAATAAAGAGACAAATCTGATGATTTCATATGTATTTTTACCTGATAAATTCCATAAAATTGGTCCCAGTAATGTAACTTCTTCAGTTTTAAAGATATCTTACGATAATAATAAAATTAGGGTTAAAAATAACACATTTTGTCTTTAACGTGAAATTACTTTGGTAAATGGTAAATTAAGGTGTATTTTTTTAAAATTAGAATAGTAGAAAAATTTAATTCTGAAAAGTTTCAAATAAATAATTACTTACCGCCACATTATATGTGGCGTATTGAACATTCCCAGGGTGCAGGCCGCCACAAAAATATGGTCAGTCTCTACGGTTTTATAATCTCTTCCTTCTGCGTTCAGCTAGGGTAAATTGTATTTATTTTATTGTTCAGCCGTAGAAAAAGGTTCATTTTAAGCCAGTATACCTTCAGCTTTTTAAGAAACGTGACCGATTTTTTTTGGCGGAGTTTTACAAACTGATATATTTTCTTCTAAGTTTGGAGTTTTACGGGCTGTTTTATTTGTTATTAGTGACATATTAGTTTTAAATAAAGTATTTTTATTTATTATTGTTCTGTATTTGTTTATTATATTATGTTTATTATTCAGTTTTAGTGATTATTTCATCTATACCCTTATAATCAGGCAAGAAAACTTAATTATTTGCACGAATTTTCTTTTTCTAGTCGTAGTAATAATGCTATGAAATGTTATTTCATCACATTACTTTTGTTACAATTACGCAACTTTTGCTATACCTATAATTAGATATAAAATAGTAAAAAACTATAAAATAGTAAATATTACGTGTGGCAAAAATACAACTAAATAAATAAATAAATATGTGTATACGAATGTAATACCTAAATGCTTTAAATTTAAGTAGGCCTAATTTTTCGTACATACGGACCTAAATTAACTTTTTTTAAAGAAACTAGTAGGTATTAATTTTTTTAAATGTTTGATTCATTTTAAAATTGGTTATAGAAATATTTTATTAGTACTTGGTTATAGTTTTAGGAGACTACGAGGCGTGCACATTCACACAAAGCGGCAGCGTCATTCACTTATAATAGTACACTAGTAGGCTTATTCAATTCTTTTCTTAGGTGACCCCATTTTTGGAATTGCATTTTTACCTGTCCACGGAAAGACTTACTCCCGTGGGAACAGAAAGGGTAATAAAATATTGTTGAAAACAAGAGAAAATAGTAAACCCGTCACAGGTACCGATATCTGTCTGCCGTCTATACCGTAATATTATTTACTTTCAACTTTTCAAAAATTTTTGGCCACACCGAAGTTATTCAGCTAAGAGTGCCATCATGAACTATTATTATCCTTTTTTTCCTATAAGTTTTTAATTTTTTCTCGTAGATTTACGTGATAAAAGCAAAGTACATTCAGACTTTTACATTTGTTTTGTATTTATACTTTTGTGTGTGTATTTTTAAAACGACAAACGAACACATTTATCTATCTGTATTAAAATACATACACATACACGTTGTTGTTGTTGTTGTTTAGGTGGTCATCAGCCTCCTGGTTGGCGGCTGGTTTCAACCACCTCTAGAGGTATTTGACTAAGTAAAAACCAGCCAGGAGTGAGGTGGTTTACCATTGCCACAACTCACTCAGTGGAAAAGTACGCTTATCAACATATGTCGGGCCGTCTGAAAAGCACATATTTTCCACTCTGCAAATGACACCTTCACTTCATTCACCACAGGGTCCATCTGTATAATGAAATTCATTACTTTCAGAGGAGATAACTCTGATTAGTGTCACCTAACACACCTCTACCTCTTCTGTTATTAAATGATTCACTCATTTAATTGGGTGACCATGTGATAAGAAACACAACTATTTATTTTAGTCCTGCAACGAACAGATTGAGAGTAAATAATTTAATACTCCACCTAAACATACACGTATAAATATAAAATAAAAGTATTGAATGAAAATACACACAAAAAAATTGTAATTGTAGAGAAAATATGAGGATATGAAGCGCGTCGGACTTGTGCGCTTTCTGTGTGCGGGGAACATTTTATAAATGTGGCAGGCGACGGTTCAGCCACAGCGAATAACCTCACTTCACCCGGGCCGCAGTGAACGAGTCAAGCAAAAAGTTAAATTAAGAAAAAAACACTAAATATTAAAATTTAACCTTATTTAAAAACAAAACAAACGTAATTATTGTGAAAAAATTAAATATATGTTTATAATAATACTAATACTAGTAATTTACGCGGGGGTTACGTCACGTCACTGATATTTTCCAAATTATAAAATAGCTGAAGTTCGTAGCCTATATAGTGTATTACAGTAACATCTCTTTAGTCCGGTATTCTATAATCCGGCACGCCTTCGTTCAGATCTATCAAAAAAATATTACATACTACATGTTTTGCTGTACTAATAAATAAACTTTGTTAATATAAACTAATAAATATTACTACAAAGTTTATATATATATATTTTTTTTGTTTAGCGTCCGGACTGTTCTGCAATTACTGCTAATGCAGACGGTGAATGATGAAATGATTTTTGTAACGTATGAAAAAATGCCGTGCCTGAATGGGATTCGAACCCAAGACCGCATGATGAGAGGCGAGCACGTTACCAACTTCGCCAATGCGGCCGGCAAAGTTTATATTAGTACAGCAAAATATGTAGTAGGCCTATGTAATATTTTTTGATAGATCTGAACCAAGGCGTGCCGGATTATAGAATACCGGACTAACGAGATGTTACTGTAATACACTATGATGTACGAACTTCAGCTATTTTATAATTTGGAAAATATCAGTGACGTAACCCCCGCGTAAATGACAGTAATCACTCTTTAGTCCGACAAGCCTCGGGGGTTCAGATCTAACAAAAAATACTGTTCTTATCATCTGTTAGAAGCCCCTCACTCCTCTTCCATACACAACACTGTTTCCCATTCATTTCTAATAGTCTACTCCAAATAAAATAACAGACGATAACTCCATTAATGATATTTAAAATTTTATGTTAATAAAACAATCAAAAAATTTCAAATGTTAAAAATTACCAAATTTGTATGATAATTATATTTTGTTATCAGTCTCTCGACTGGTTTGATACAGTTCTCCAAGCTGTTCTACACTAACAAAATAAACATACGTAATTTTAATCATGATTGATTGCATCATGAATGATGCAAAATGAAAACCAACCTTACTTCTGCTTAATAATACGGAGAGTCACTCTTTGACGCTTTGACGCTAAACTAGACTCTGTAGAGAAAAATGCTTAAAATAAAAATTAAAGATCTTTTAATTTTCTATAAATTTGATTAAACACTTTTTTCTTAAAATGGATACGACGGCCGAAATCTTAAAAAATAAATTTTTTTTAGAAAATTTAATGAAAAAAAGAACAAAATCACTAATAGGCCCTACCGCTAAATTAAGCGTTATAAAAATAAATGTTTGGAATAAAAGTTGTAGGTTTTTAAACTTTCTACAACCTTGATTATATACGCTTTTAAATGATTATTATTATTTTTAAAAAAATTTGAAATCTTAAATCTTAAAAAGAACATTTTTCTAAGAGAGCAGAGCACAAAGAGTCTCCCAAAGAATTTCAGCTGACTGGAGCTTGTCCTATCTAGTAGGGTATAAAGAGGCGATTTTTAAAAAAATCGTAGGAGCTGTTATTAAGAAAAATTACAAAAAGTGAAAAATTACACGAATATTTAGGTACTACTTTCGGTTGACCGATTTTGATGGAAATGTTTGTGTCGGGTCCTCTAGTTAAGTTTCAAGTTTCAACTTCGTGCGATGTTCCATTCTTGAGATATTTTATTTAAAATCACATGTTTAAATGTGTGTTAACATGTTTTACATGTTTTAAATATGTTTTTTTGGGGTTCAGAGGGTATGAAAACGTGTATATCCGGTGAAAACTCGATTTAGAAAAATCTACATTAAAACCACACTTTATTTTCCTATATATTCATGAAGGAAAGTTGTTTAGATCATCAACTGAAAGACTGGTTTGAACCTCTAGAAGTTTTACTAAGTAAAACGAGGAGTGAAGTGGTTTACCATTGCCACAAATCACTGAGCGGAAAAGTACGGTTAGCATGCCGGGCCCTCTGAAAAACACAAATTTTTCACTTTGCAAATGACACCTTCACTTCATCCACCACAGGGTCTGGCTGTAAAATGAAATTCATTACTTTCAGAGAAGATAACTCTGATTAATATCTTTTACACCTCTACCTCTCCTCCGCATTGGCGTAGTCGACCGCATTGGCGTAGTTAGTAACGTGCTCCCCTCTCATCATGCGGTCTTGGGTTCGAATCCCATTCAGGCACGGCATATTTTCATACGTTGCGAAAAATCATTTCATCCTTCACCGTCTGCATTAGCAGTAATTGCAGAACAGTCGGACGTTAAACCAAAAAAAAAAAAAAAAAAGAATCTACCTCTGCTATTGTTAAATACTTCAGAAATATAATCGGTTAGCCATGTTATAAGAAACAGAACTACTTATTTTAGCCCTGCAACGAACAGATTGAGTGTAAATAGGCAAGATAAAGTAAAAAAATAAACCAGCATCACCCGAGTTTGAAAAGTGCCGGTGACTAAAATGAGATACTGTAATAATCAAAGTAGTATAATAAGAGTTTAACAGATAGCGTTCTAGTACAGCAAACTAAACAATTAGTACATAAAACAACCGATAGATAGCGCTGAGTATTCATTCATGAATACACCCATTGAAAAATCTTCCCGCACAAATTCATACTGTGCACCCACCCTCCTCCTTAGACCAATATTGATTCCTTTTAACATCATTGCGGACAACACAACAAAATATAGACTCGAAATATAAATAAATTAAATCAAAAAGCTTATTTTAAAAAACACTTTATTTAAATAAATCAAAAAATGTTTATAAATAATTTTAAACTACATATACAGTTTGTTTAAAGGTTGTTTAATACGATCGAGTAAAAATATTATAATATATATGAATTTTATAAAATCGTTGTCATTAAAAGAAACTATTTGTTATTTATAGTAAAATAATAACAATTATTTATGTTATTTTGTCATAATAACAAGGGTGAGTTTATTTGGTTGTTAAAAATGATTTGTAATCAGCCAATCAGTTGCTTTGGCAGGCGTGTAAAATATCGTCTGCTAAATTGACGATTTAGTAATTCTATACAGAGAGCAGTTGCCGTTTTGTTTATATTGTGCATTAATATTTTGATAACGTGTTCATTGTGCTAAGGATATAATAAAATTGCTTTGCATATTTCTTTTCAAACGTTATTGTCCGTTTTAATAAATGTTGTGTGAAATGTAGTGGGAACAAATAATAATGTTCAGTTTATTCTAGCCTAACATCTTGGCTTAGTTTAACACGTACTGTATCATACATAAACAGAAATGTAAAAGCATTTCATTCTTTCTACTGGTCAATGAATAAAAACCGCTGGTTGTGCATTCAATGCAAATAAATATAACTACTCAGATATGCACAGACCACACTTAAGCTATTTTTACTTTAGTGTAAACAATTTCCTGTTGTTTTAATAATACTTTTACAATTCTTGCACTGCTATTGTTTACCAGGTAATTTATTCAATCTCATTTTCAATTTACTTTTTTATATTATTGATAACAAATCATTTATAATTATAGCGTCAAAATTCCGAACTAACTGTCATTATAAACAGTTCGGATAATCGATTAATTTAGTTTTCCGTCAATTTAAAAAAAAATTATTGATTAATGATGTGTACATAAGCCTTGGTCTTGTGCGTAGGTAATAATATAACGTGATTTCCAGATGAAATAATCCCTCACATGACCGTGAATCGAACCCGGGACCTCGGCGTAGTATCCAATTGCGCTGACCACTACACCACGGGCCGCCAGAGTGATTATAGTGTTTTTATCTATTTTGCTTACCAAATTTGGTAAAATAATTGGAAGTTTTAAGATTACGCTTTAATATCCATTTTCGATAAAAGTATAATATTATACTATAATTAATTTTATAGTAAATAAAAAATTATAAAATGTTTAGGCTATTTCAAGCATCTTTTAATTGCCATATATAAATAATACATAGGGAAGGAAAGTATTGTTTTCATGTCGATTTTTCGAGTCGATTTTTCACCGGATGTACACGTTTTCAGACCCACTGAATAAAAAAACTTGTTTTTATCAATTGGTGTGTGTGTGTGTGTTTGTATGTGTGAACAAAATATCTCAAGAGCAGAACATCAAATGAAGTTGAAACTTGAAACTTAAGTACCACTTAAGGACCTGACGCGAGCATTTTTATCAAAACCAGTCAAACGGAAGTAGTACGGTAGTTTATTCGTGTCATTTTTCACTTTTCTTGTGGTTTTCTCGGAAAAAATTTTTTTTTTAAATCGCCTCAATTTTCACTACATTTTTTATTCCGTACGAGATAGGTTAAGCGCCATTTCTGCTGAAATTTGTGAGGAGGCTGTGCTTTCGTAGAATTTTTTTTAAAGATTGCGGCGTTAATATGCATTTTAAGGCAAAAGTTTATTTAATTAGAGTTAACTATTATTTATAGCATTATTTTCTACAGAGTCTAGTTTAGCGTCAATTAGTGAGACTCCTGCCCATAAAAGACAGGTGGAGTGTCAAATTATTTACACTCAATCTGTTCGTTGCAGGGCTAAAATAAGTAGTTCTGTTTCTTTTCACATGTTCAGCCAATTAAATTACTAAATCATTTAAGAACAGAAGAGATAAAGGTGTAAAAGACACTAATCAGAGTTATCTCCCCTGAAAGTAATGAATTTCATTATACAGCCAGACCCTGTGGTGAATGAAGTGAAGGTGTCATTTGCAGAGTGGAAAATATGTGCTTTTCAGAGGGCCCGGCATGGTGATAAGCATACTTTTCCATTCAGTGAGTTGTGGCAATGGTAAACCAGCTGACTCCTCGTTTTACTTAGTAAAACCTCTACAGGTTCAAACCAGCCTTTCGGCTGATGGCCTAAACAACAACAGTGAGACACAACAGATCCAACCTTACTTTGTGAAATATTGTTTACATTAGGTCTCAGCTTAGCCCTTTTAGCAGAAGTCAGACGTTAAACAAAAAAAAATTAACCCTTTCAGTACCAACGTCCGAAAAACAGGACGTCGATATATTTTACGTAGTGACAACATCCGGTTTACCGGACGTCCGTAAGTTATGCATAAAGTGCCAACGTACGAATAACCAAACATTTAAAACAAAAAAAAAAACTTTTAAACAAAAATTAATGTATTAATAATGTATTTTGAAACTGCCTCCGTGGCGTAGTGACTAGCGTGCTACCTGCAAAGCGAAAGGTCCCAGGATCGATTCCCAAGCTGTCTGAAAATTTTTACACGTTAAAACCACCGTTAAGGTACCAAAACGCACAGTTGTTTGTAATGACCAAGCTGTCGATACAACTTTAATCTAAAAAAAACTATTTTTAATATTTTTAATGTTAAAACGATTTCTTTTTTTATGAACATAATAAAAATTAAATTTTTAATCGGAAATTTTATTTTTCTGTAACGTTGAGATTTTTGTTGGCAATGGTAGGCTTACACCTGCAAGGGCTGACACTTTTTGTACACTCCCTTTCAAATTAACCCTTTCAATCACATATTTTTTAACTTTACACAAACAAATATGTGTACATTGTTTCATACACTTTACTGACATTTAAGTGAAATAAAATCACTTTTAGACCTTCAGCCTTTTTTTGTTGGCGTGACAAAAAAAGTGTGACACATATGTCACATTGGGCTTGATGGTATCAAAGTTCCCAACAATATGAATAAGTAAAAATCATGTGCAGGCTTCCTAAACAAAATTCTCTTGCTTAGATTTGTAGCAAAGCATTATTTAAGACTTAAAAAAGGTTACAATTCAAAAATATTGGTAAAATGGACAAAATCACTATTTACAGCCAAAAAATAATAAATAGTGATCAGCATCTTACAATGCAAAGCGGAGGTCTCAGTTTCGATTCCTGGCTAGGGTACAGAAAATTATTACACTTCACATCCAGCGCTTTTTAATCCAAAGTAGTTGCTAACAATTAAAGTTTTTATGTCTGTTTTATGTCACTCCAATGTGACTTCTATGCCACCACACTGGGTAAGAAAGGGTTAAATGGCACTTTAGATCGAACTTTTAAATATTTTTTTCGGCACTGAAAATGTTAAACGAAATATAGTATCGACTAACTGGCCGCTGCAATGTTCAGTTGCCGGTCCAAATGATCGATGTCTATAAAGACGGTATTTACATCAATGTTCACAATGTAGTCTCGAATCTATATTTTTTATGACAAGACCACAAATTTAGTACAATAATTGCCTTAACGGGGTAGTCAACCCAGAAAATGAAAATCAAAAATTCTGGCTATAATTTATCATTATTTATTTTAAATGAAAGAGTAATTTGCTAGTAATGACCTACCATTAGAACCAAGCCAAAAAATTAATTACAGCCCCTAATATTAGGGTGAGATTGGAAAAGCGGGCGTTTACGGGGAATCAAATATCTCAGGAACCAAGAAAAATATCAACATGATTCTTGTGCTTCAAAATACGGAAAATTGCTGTCTATTATCTGTTGTATGCGCTTGTATGTGTTTTTTCTTACAAGAAATTTATTGAAGAAAAACCATATTTTCAAAAACATTTATTTTATGTATTTACAAATTATTTTTTAACTAAATCCCTATTAAGGTTTTTGTAATAATCATTCCACAGATATTAGAGCAAGAAATTATGAACATTTGTAAAAAAACATCGTCCAAATATCTCCAATACAAACCAAAATATTTAATTCCCAAGAATGTACAATCATGCAAAAACCACATTTCCGGAAAACTTAAAAGTTGAAGGAATAATTTCACTCGCCTTGTTAGTGAGCTTTATTTTAAAAAGTTTTTTTTTAACTTTTTGTCAACGTACAAACAACGTAAACAAATGATGTGATTCAGAAAATTTTAAACTTAAAATAAATTAAAAAAACAATCGAAATTAAAAAAAAATCATCTTGTTGAGTTGACTACCTCCGTAAAGGATATTGTCTGAAAAGTAGGAACCGCCGCAACACAAGCAATGCCCAACAGCGTCTGACGCTACAGTCTGTCCCGCTCGCTAGTGGAAGGGGACTCTGTGAGTCCACTACTGTATCAATCTAAGCTTTATGCAGCTGCGGGATGAAGGGGACAGACGATGTACAGTTCAGCCGTTCTTAGTTTGCTCCTACTGTCAACAAACAAAAGCCACCTATTACAGGGTGCACGCTAGAGTCTACCACTTTACGGATGTCATATTCCTATTAAGTTAAATATTTTTTAAATTATAAGTACTTAAAGTACTAAAAACATCAGTCATGATATGATGTAGGCCTAACAATTTCATTCAGAAAAAATACTTTTAAAAGTATTTTGTATTTAAATACTTTTGAAAGTATTTTGTTGTTACTTTTTAATCAGCGTGTACACATTTTGTTATAATGCGCATGCTCAGTGACGTCATTATTTTGTTTACATTAGGAGCAAACTAAGAGAGGCTGGACTATACCAGACTACTGCTTCGTCATAACATTCTACTAATCATCTCATTGGTATTCGGTAGGCAGTGGGGTGACGTACGTAGTGTTGTTTTTACTGTTCCCTGTAGACGGCGACACACAATATATGTAGTTTGGATAGTACTGCCCGTCCCTAAGCTTTGTGCAGCTGAGAGGTATGCATTACGTCACTACTACTGTGAGACAATGCGTTAGTAGTAGTCATGGGTACTATCCAAACTAACGGGTGATTCAAAAAGAGCGCCGGTTTTTAAACGGCTGGTAAATTTTTGTTTATCGGTTGGCAACATTGTTAGACCTCATTTCTATTTCGGAGAACAATCCGATTGACGATTCAGTTGTAGTTTCTCTTGTTCGCAGTGTAGTACTCTCGCAGTCTGTGTCTAACCATGGAGAAGTTTACTATTGCACAACGAGTGTTAATCGTCAAAACATTTTACCAGAGTGGAGAGAGTTATGCGGCTACTGTCAGGCGACTTCGCGGTACTCTAGGACGTAATGAAGCACCGAATGAATCAACAGTTCGCAGGCTCATGAAAAAGTTTTTTGAGACGGGTTCAACAGTCGACCTTAAACTTTCTGGACGTCGTCGTTCTGGCCAAACTGAGCAGAACGTTGCGTTGGTTCGTGACAGTGTGGCTGTTAGCCCAGCAAAATCAATACGTCGCCGTTCTCAACAATTGGGTTTACGATGTTCTTCTGTACGGAGAATTCTTCGGTACGATCTCCAATATCACCCGTATAAAATTCAGTTGCTGCACGAGAAACAATGTTGTTACTCCGTGAACGGTTCCAGGATCGCATCATTTCTCGTAATTCCGACCATCAATGGCCACCAAGGTCGTGTGACTTGACGCCTTGTGACTTTCATCTTTGGGGTCATCTGAAGTCATTGGTGTATGCCAATAAACCCCGAAACATCAATGACTTGAAGAAGGAAATTCGACGGGTTATCGGGCAAATGGAAGTCGAAACTTGTCGTGCAGTAATATCCAATTTCGTGGACAGAGTTGATGCGTGCCAGCGCAGTAGAGGAGGACACATGCATGACATCATTTTTCATACATGAAATCGGAAGGTAAGATGAACTTGTTGATGTATTTATTTTCAGTTTTTCAATAAAATAAATCTCGTAATTTGATATGTCAAAACCGGCGCTCTTTTTGAATCATCCTATACATAATATATTGTGTGTCGCCGTCTACAGCGAATATTGAAAACAACACCCACATACCATCTGATCGCACTAGGAGGCAGCCGCCTGCTGCCTACCCAATACCAACGAGATGATGATTATTAGAGTGTTATCACTAGTCCTCGGATCGATATGCCTGCAAATATGCCAAAAAAAGAGAAAATTTGCATCAAAAAAATTGAAATATGCAAAAATTAATATAAAAATAAAAACAAGTTATTTTTAATAATTTTGTTTAATTAATTAAACTTTGAAATACATTATATTTATAAAATGTTTTAAATAATGAATACACTAATCTAATCATAATTTAACCACTTTAACCGTAATCATCGCATTTTAAAAAATTGAAGTTTTAAATAAATAAATTATGTTAATAGCATAAAATAATCAAAGTTTTTTCTAAATTTTCCACTTCGTAGCTCCGTCTTTTGTCAGACAGGACGTTGTTCATTGCTGAAAAGGAGCGTTCAACATCACATGAAACAAATTGGTAGAAATTTCAGAGCTGAAATTTCTAGGGGGGGGGGGTCACTCATTTGCATTTCCATTTCATCCGCAAGCTCTCCCTTCAAAATTCTTGAAACATCCTGAGCTGCCTTCCATCCTGGGTTTCTCTTCAACACTGCGTCCAATTTGTTCCTCAACTTTTCGCCGACAGGTCCTCCCCATTCTTTACTTTTTTCTTTTAACCTATCAATGAGGCCGACTGAATCACATAGGTTCATTCCTTTTGATTATAATGCTGTAATTAAATCGGGAATGAATCCAAAATTGGAATGAACATAAGCAAGTTGTTGAACCACTGAAAACCCGGTTAGTGCAGCATTAGCTTGAGCTATTGCTTGGCCATCAAAACTTCCAATTATTTCCTTCACTTTTTCATGGTGTTCAGCAAAGTAATTGGCTGCAGATATCTAAGTACCCCATCTTGTGATTATAGGTTGAGGTGGGAGAGGAACGTTAGGATAAGCATTCTTGAATACCCTTATTCTACTCGGTGCCTTCACAAATACTCTTGTTTTTTTACAAGTTTTCTGGAAATTTGTCTAAAATATGCAAAAATACCACAAATATGCAAAAGGTCCGAAATATGCACAAATATTCAAAATAAAATTGGGGTTTTTTGGTCGCAAATCATTCAAAAACACTTAAAACGGATTATAAACTTATTTTGGAACTTAAAAGAAAGATATGCAAAATATGCAAAATCCGAGCACTAGTTATGACGTAACAGCAGTTTGGTACTTCGTCTGTCCCCTTCATCCCGCAGCTGCACAAAGCTTAGATTCATACAGTACCTGTGACTACTACAAACATAGTACTAGTAAAACGTTACTACTACTAACGCAATCTCTCACAGTAGTAGTGGCTTAATGCTCTCAGCTGCACAAAGCTTGGCAACGGGCAGTGCACCGTTCAGCGCGCTATTAAGTCTTTATACATATCGATGGTTCAAACATGCCGACACAACCGCGTAAACATTCCTTTGATGCGACAACTGTCGAGACGCAGTGATGTTACGGTACGATGTTACACTGCGATGTAGTATCGACGCCATTTGTTTTTTTTATCAGAGGCGATGAGAAAAACTCATGTTCACTCCCTCATGATGAGGTAGTAGTGTTGGACTCGATTGAGTCGTCCTCGTCCAGCCTCAAGGAGGCCGCAACCGCCTACCAACCAAAAACCCGCCGCCTGGCCACTTGATCCGACATCAGTAAACAACCCTCCACCTCCCTCGGAACTGTTTATACTGTTAATACTACAAGGGAAATGTCAGCGACGGGGCGTGGAAGGGAACCGTAGCTTAATTCCGCTCTCGCTGTCACCGACCAACACTCCTCACTCTTCATCACCAGCTGAGGAAATTAGTGTGCCTACCTTACCTACTGAGATCGGGACAGGATTGTTCACTGTGGGAGAGGGAGAGGGCCATCCCGCTAAATCTCCATATGCCTCCTCCCTCCGCAATCTCCCGACTACCCTCTTCGCAAACTGAGTAACCAACTTATGTTCGCTACAATGTTACGCGACGGTTTTCTGTTCGCATGCCTGGACGACGCAACATAACGTAGATTGATGTTCATTTAGCGTCATCCGAACAGCTCCTGGTCCACAATTAATTCTGGATTAGTAGAGCTGTTCCATTGAAATGCCTTAATGAAATGCAATCATTATGAAAGTTGAAAAGGGTGTAATAATCCTGTAATAATTTAAGGGTGTAAAGGGTTTCTAATCATTCTGTAGATATATATAATATATATACAGGGTAGACCAGGAGGAAAGGAAAACATTTTAACAGTTGATTTTAGACCTAAAAACAAAACAAAAAGTTCATATAAATATATGTCTGGAAATGCTTCGTTAGCGAGATAAGTCTAGCGAAAGATTTCGCCCAGATTTCCACTCCGAGGATTGAATGAAACCGGATTGAACCAATCAGAACGGTAATTAAGACAAACATTTGATCGTTTCATATGAATTTTGACTTGAAAAATTGATTAAACTAGGTCCCAGAACTGTAAGTCCCTTAGTTTGTAAAATAACTTGCTTAAAACACAAAAATTTACTGTCAAAAAAACACGTTTTTTACGTTTGAGGCGCTATAATTTCATTAAATGGCTAACAAATTCATATAATCCATGAACAACAATTTTAGAGAATTTAATTCTGAGAAAATTGATGTAAATAAAGTCAATATAAAATGTATATATCTACAGGATGATTAAAAACGGCTCCACGATATCGTGGAGACGTTTCTTTTTAAAGGAAATGAGTGTAACTGGTATTAAATTACAAAGAAATGTTTATTAAAAGCCTCCTATTTTCCTTAGTAGGCCTATCGTAACTGAAATAGTTCTATCTGATAACATTTCTATAATTATTTACTTCATTGTCATTTTTCTAAGATGTCTAATGTCTTTTCTTTTCTTTTTTATTACTACATGCTGTTAATTTACTTTCTTTGTTATAAAAATACTTATAAAAAATTTAGTGTAAAGCACTAACATGACTTTTACTCACCAATGTAAGATGTTCTAGTTTAAGGGGAGACTGTATGATGGTTTGACTGAAAATTTTGATTTTCGGTTTTTTATGTTTTTTCAATAGTTTAGACCTAGACCACCTACCACAAAAACATTAAATTAAAACAAAAAATTATTTTAATAAAAAAATGTTAAGTTTTTTATCAGGCTATTCTAAAAAATTAACATGTCGCCAAGAACAAATATTTTTTTATTTTTTATTTATTTATTTAACGTCGCATTAACTACAACGGGGTCATTAGCGACGACTTTGGGGTGTAACTATTGTACAATGTGTAACGTATGAAAATATGCCACCGTGTCTGAGTGGGATTCGAACCCAGGACCGCATGATGAGAGGCGAGCACATTACCAACTGCGCCAATGCGGCCGGCTTTTCATATTTTTATATTGCTCATTTTAGTGCAAAAAGAATTTTAGCTTTTTTAAATATCTGCTTCACTATTTTTAATATTTTCCGCTATTGGTGCAGCTTTCTAACCAACTGTTGATGGGAAATTAAACTTGTTTGTGTACATATTGTTACTCATTTGTCCCTTTTCCCGTAAATTTAGATTTTTAACACTTAGTTACGTTTTTTTCAGAAACCATTTAACCTACCGGGCTGAAATTTTTACCAGTTAATTATCATGTACATGCACATTCACCGAGATTGTTTTTACTTCCTCAGGTGCTCAAAAAAAATAGTAATATGCAAAAAACGAAGAAAAAAGTTGTAACAATTTTAAGTTATTCGTTATTCTTTTAGAAACTTTATGGTCCAACAGATTAAATTGAAAAAATGTCAGTCGCTAAAACCACTCTATAAGTGTGTTAAGTTTCATTATCGTACTTTTCACCAATCCTATGAAAAATGTACCTAAAAGTAGTAAATTTAAGATTGGCGGGATACAAACTACAGTCTCCCCTTAAGAGCTCAGCCGAAAGGCTTGTTTAAATCTGAAAAGGCTTTAGTAAGTAAAACAAGGAGTGAGGTAGTTTACCATGCCTTCTTAACTATGTCGAAAAGTATGCTTATCAGCATGCCAGACCCACTGAAAAGCATCTACTTTCCACTCTGTAAATGACACCTTCACTTCATTCACCACTGGGTCTGGCTGTATAATGAAATTCATGATTCTCTTAGAAAATAACTGTGACTACAGTCAAATCAGAGTCTTTGAGACACGCAGTAAACAAATAGATCACGTGATAGCTGTTGATTGAACGCATAACCTATAGTTCAGCCGCTCTAAGAGTCCGTGACTTTACGGATGTCGTATTCCTATTAAGTTATCTAATTTTTAAATTATAAGTACTTAAAGTACTAAAAACATCAGTCATGATATGATTTAGGCCTAACAATTTCATTTATAAAAAAACTTTTGAAAGTATTTAGTTGTTACTTTGTTAATCAGCGTGTACACATTTAGATATAATGCGCATGCTCAGTGACGTCATTATTTGTTTACATTAGGAGCAAACTTAGAACGGCTGAACTGTAGGTCATTATGCATTCTTCTAACACCAGTCTTCGTTGCATTATCCCTAGCTTAATATACAGTGCGAGTTATTTATAATGACATAGATCATGAAAAATCTGTTCGTTGGAGGGCTAAAATAAATAATTCTGTTTCTTATCACAAGGTCAGCCAATCACTGAATCATTTAAGAACAGAAGAGGTAGAGGTGAAAAAGACACTAATCAGAGTTATCTCCTCTGAAACAGTACGGAGAGTATTGTTTTCATGTCGATTTTTAGAAATCGAGCTTTCACCGGATCTACACGTTTTCAGACCCCTTGAACCCAAAAAATATGTTTTTAGCGATTGGTCTGTGTATGTGAAGTATAGTAGTGATAGTAGTGTGTGTGCGTGTGTGTGTGTGTGTGCGCGCGCGTGTGTGTGAGTGTGTGTGAGTAGTCCCCTGAAAGTAATGAAATTCATTTGACAGCCAGACCCTGTGGTGAATGAAGTGAAGGTGTCATTCGCAGAGTGGAAAATTTGTGCTTTTCAGAAGGCCCGGCATGCTGATAAGTGTACTTTTCCACTCAGTGATTTGTGGCAATGGTAAACCACTTCACTCCTTGTTTTACTTAGTGAAACCTCTAGAGGTGGTTCAAACCAGCCTACAGGCTCATCACCTAAACAACAACATATAATAATAATAATAGTAATAATAATAGTAATAGTAATGTTCTGTTTAGGTTACCAGCCGAAAGGCATGTTTGAACCTCTCAGAGTTATCTCCTCTGAAAGTAATGAATTTTATTATAAAGCCTGTTGAATGAATGAATAATGAAATTACTTACTCAAGACAAAAACGGTAATCGGCGCAGGACCACCACAATGCTTGTAAAACTTTGAACAACGACGTTTTCATACAATAGTGAACAAAATAAACAAAATTGGTTGCTATGACAACGAACATAAACGGTCCTGGTCTAACGACGGCGAACACCGAAAGAAATCAAGGAGGCGGGAACGCGGCAAAACTTCTTTTTTGACACTTTATTTTTTTTCTCTTTTAATTCTTTATTTACAACTGAAAAATTTTACAACAAGCTAATGTGATGATTATGATAATAATGTAAATGACATGTTAGACACGAGAGTGGAAGGGCCCCCATTGGTGTCTCCCCAAGAATTAAATTTGTGTATCAAATTAGCAGGTCTCTACTCCAGCGTCTTTTAAGGTGTCTAGGGGGATTATCAGGTAAATGGAAGGTGGAAAGTGAACGCACCAGTTGGTTATCGTGTTCGTGTGACTTTTCGTGAAAGCGTTTGTATAGGTATTCGATGGAATTTTGTACAAGTGGTATTTTCAAATCTGTTTTTTGACACTTAATTGAAATTTTATTTATTTTTTATTCTTTTATCTCTAATGTGTGTACGTTGCAATCTGTTCAATTCAGAACAATAAGCAAGCCCATGGCCCAATGAAATGAGGATGATGTGTATGACGTGTAAATGAGGTGTAGTCATGTACAGACTCAGGACACCCATTCCTGAGAAAATATGGTTAATTAAATCCCAATCATAAAAGTACACCGGTTACCTTTATCTAGTATTCAAATCCGTACAAAAGTAACTACCTTTACTACGATTTGAACCTGGAAACTTCGTCTCCGAAAATCAGATGTTGAACAGTTGACTCGCGGCGACGACTTTACCTCTAGACCAATCCGGTGGATTTAATTGAAATTTAGTATCTGTTATATTAATACAACAATTTTTAAATGTGAACCAAAACTTGATTTACTTGAAGGAGCGTGCAGTCATCACCACAGTCCTACAGTTGGCCAAGAAGATCTCTTGACCAGAGGGCTTCAAACGTCTGCGCTGAGCACCCGGTATTGCCCTAAAGTACATATCTTGTATGAGAGGGTTGTCATGTAATTCAAATTTGTCATGCATCGTCTTGCATAGTTGTTTCGCGACATAAATTACGTATGGGATTTGTAAGTCTTTGTGCAACATTGAGTTTGTGATGTAAAAGGGGCATTGCGTTATCGTTCGTAGAATCTTGTTCTGAATCGCTTGTATACGTTTCGTGTGTGAAGGTATAGCAGATCCCCAAAGTTGAACTCCATATGTCCAGATTGGTCTTAAGACTGTCTTGAAGATTGTTAATTTGTGTGGCATATTTAATTTAGAACGTCTATCGAGTAAGCGTTTCAGTTGATAGAAGCGTGTTTTGAGTTTGTGGCGTGTGTGTGTAACATGTGCGTTCCATGTAAGTTTTCTGTCCAAGTGTAAGCCTAAGTAGCGTGTTTGAGTAGTGTGAGGTAGCGGAATATTATTAATGTAAACGGTTGGGAAGTTTTTTCGTCTAAGAGGAAACGTCATTTGTTGCGATTTGTTTTTATTAATTTATTTTAATGAGGCCAAACTTAACCTCTAGACCAACCCGGTGGGTCTTTTTATTTATTTCTAATGTTTTTTTTTATAATATATATGTATAGTAATAATTATATTATAATATAATAATGTTAGGTGATATTGTTCAATATTTGTATTGGCAAGAGAAAGTCATGTGAGTGCTTGACACCAGATTTTTAATTGACATTATGAAATAAATTATAATAAATGGTTACATCAATAATTGGCGTATAATTTATATGAGAAATGTGACTTGACTTCACATCATCGACATAAGAGAAAAGAGAAAATTAATTAGGCGCACGAAATACGTACAACAAGGTGACTTGACCATATTTAATGTTACGGAATACAGTACATAGTAGAATATGCAACGCCAAACTAATCGACCATGCTTCTTTCTTCCTACATTCGTCCGGCTGATTTATCTACACTAATCGATAGTGACACTCATTTTAACAATTATCACAGTAATCAAATTCAAATCATAAAAATTATACAATGTTATAAAATATTGTTTATGCTCATAACGGGCAGGTGGAGTGTTAAATTAATTGCACTCGATCTGTTGGTTCCAGCCAGGGCTACAAAAAAATAGTTCTGTTTTTTATCATATAGTCACCCAATGATATGACAGATCTATTTAAGAAAATATCTCAAGAACGGAATATTGCACGAAGTTGAAACTTGGAAATTAAGTTAGGTACCACTAGAGGACCCGACACGAACATTTTCATCTAAATCGGTCTTCCAGAAGTAGTATTTTATTCATGTAATTTTTCTCTTTTTTGTGATTTTATAAAAATTTTGGTTGCGGCCTTAATTTTATCAAAATCAGTCAACTGGAAGTGCTGATTTATTCGTGTAATTTTTCACGTTTATTGCAATTTTCTCAAAAACGGCTCCTACGATTACTTTTAAAAATCGCCTCATTTACTTCATTGTTTATGCTCTACAACAAGATAGGGTACGGCACCATGTCTGCTGAAATTCTTGGAAAAGCTGTTCTCTCGTAGAAAAAAATGGTTTTTTTTATGATCACGGCCTTAATATGTATATCGTAGCGGAAAAGTGTATTTAATCAAAGTTGTAGGAAACTGAAAAATCTACAACTTTTACTGCAAACGTTTCTTTGTATAACGCTTAGTTTACCGGTATTTTGTGATTTTCTTTTTTTCTTCACGAAAATCTGAGAAAAAGGGATTTTTTAAAGATATCGGCCTTAGAAATGCATTTAACGACAAAAATGTATAGAATGAATTTTATAGGAAATTAAAAGATCTACAACTTTTTTTTAAGAATTTTTCTTAACAGAGCCTAGTTAAGTATGAAAAGAGTAATTTTTCGTATAATTAAGCCAAACTAAGGTTGGTTTTCATTTTGCATCATTCACTCATGATTAAAATAAGGTTTTTTGAGGTTAGGTTTTTTTGGTTATTTCTAATTTTTGGTTATATTGTTCATTATTTGCTTTGGCAAAAGAAAGTCGTGCAAGTGTTTCACACCAGATGTTATATTTTTAATTTTATATTGTGACTCTGCCCATAATAGACAGGTGGAGTGTCAAATTATTTACTCAATCTGTTCATTGCAGGGCTAAAATAAATAGTTCTGTTTCTTATCACATGGTCAGCCATTTAAATGAACTGAATAATTTAAGAACAGAAGAGGTAGAGGTGTAAAATACACTAATGAGAGTTAATATCCTCTGAAAGTAATGAATTTCATTATACACCCAGACCCTGTGATGAATGAAGTGAAGGTGTCATTTGCACAGTGGAAAATATGTGCTTTTTAAATGACTGAATCATTTAAGAACACAAGAGGTAGAGGTGTACTGTGACACTAATTAGAGTTAATCTCCTCTCAAAGTAATGAATTTCATTACACAGATGGACCCTGTGGTGAATGAAATGAAGGTGTCATTTGCAGAGTGGAAAATATGTGCTTTTCAGATGGCCCGGCATGCTGATAAGCGTACTTTTCTACTTAGTGAGGAAGGCACTGGTAAACCACCTCACCCCTCTTTTTACTCAGTAAAACCTCTACAGGTTCAAACCAACCTTTTGGCTGATGACCTAAACAACAATGTTTGGTTATATTGCTCGTTATTTGTATTGGCAAGAGAAAGTCGTGTAAGTGTTTCACACCAGATTTTTTAATTTTATATTGTGACTATAATATAGTTAATTGGGTGGTTTCAGGAAGATGATATTCTCGTACCACGTGAGAAGAATAATGTATCTATGTATATCGATAATTGTCACAATCGCTATTGTACAATTTGGTCGAACATCACTGCATTCGATTCACTTCCCTTTCGATTCATCATTGATTGATGTGCAAGACAGAAACGAGCAATTGTAAGTATTCCTACATTTAACTTTTTTTATTTTTTTTTTATTTGTTATTTATTGTTTTTGTTTTCATTATATTTGTTTTTTTTAGCTTTTATTTGTTATTGGGAACTGTACATTGTTGACAACTACCCAATTTGATCGCTGCTTTATTTATTTTTTTGACGTAGATTAGACATGAGTTTGAACAGGTACCTTCAGTAGAGTTTGTTCATGGCTGGCTGTCAGCTGGTCACCATACAAAGTCGCCTGTCCAACCGGTGTTACTTAACAAATAATATCGACTTACTACCAGCTGACTGACTGGGCTGGCCCGAAGGCCTACATTTAATTAAATGAAAATATCATTTCGTTATGTTATTATTTTATACACCTGTCTTTAGCATGCAGTATTTGTCTTTATCGAATCATTGTAAAGGGTGATTCAAAAAGAGCGCCGGTTTTGATATATCAAATTAAGAGATTTATTTTATTGAAAAACTGAAAATAAATACATCAACAAGTTCATCTTACCTTCCGATTTCATGTATGAAAAATGATGTCATGCATGTGTCCTCCTCTACTACGCTGGCACGCATCAACTCTGTCCATGAAATTGGATATTACTGCACGACAAGTTTCGACTTCCATTTGCCCGATAACCCGTCGAATTTCCTCCTTCAAGTCATTGATGTTTCGGGGTTTATTGGCATACACCAATGACTTCAGATGGCCCCAAAGATGAAAGTCACAAGGCGTCAATTTTGTTTGCGAAGGTGTCATCATCCTGCCGTTCTCAATACCCAGTCAACAAACTGTCGTCTCTTCTGGTGGTCTGCCACTTTCAAATGTTGCGTCAACTAAATTTTATACGGGTGATATTGGAGATCGTACCGAAGAATTCTCCGTACAGAAGAACATCGTAAACCCAATTGTTGAGAACGGCGACGTATTGATTTTGCTGGGCTAACAGCCACACTGTCACGAACCAACGCAACGTTCTGCTCAGTTCGGCCAGAACGACGACGTCCAGAACTTTTAAGGTCGACTGTTGGACCCGTCTCAAAAAACTTTTTCATGAGCCTGCGAACTGTTGATTCATTCGGTGCTTCATTACGTCCTAGAGTACCGCGAAGTCGCCTGACAGTAGCCGCATAACTCTCTCCACTCTGGTAAAATGTTTTGACGATTAACACTCGTTGTGCGATAGTAAACTTCTCCATGGTTAGACACAGACTGCGAGAGTACTACACTGCGAACAAGAGAAACTACAACTGAATCGTCAATCGGAATGTTCTCCGAAATAGAAATGAGGTCTAACAATGTTGCCAACCGATAAACAAAAATTTACCAGCCGTTTAAAAACCGGCGCTCTTTTTGAATCACCCGTTAGTTGTGAAGTAGACTTATTAGCAGTAAGTATTTTTTCTTTCTCTTTGTCTAAGTTAATGTATATGCCCATAACAGGCAGGTGGAGTGTTAAATTATTTTCACTCGATCTGCTAGTTCCAGGGCTAGAAAAAATAGTTGTGTTTCTTATCACATGGTCACCCAATTATATGACTAAAGGTACAGGTGTGTTAGATGACACTAATCACAGTTATCTCCTCTGAGAGTAATGAATTTCATCATTATACAGCCAGACCATGCGGTGAATGAAGTGAAGGTGTCATTTGCAAATTGGAAAGTAGATGCTTTTCAGAGGGCCTGGTATACTACAGATAAGCATACTTTTCCACTCATTGACGAAGGCATGGTAAATAACCTCTATCCTCGTTTTACTTGTTAAAGCTTCTAGAGGTTCAAACATGCCTTTCGGCTGTTAACCCAAACAACAGTAGGCTACATTATTATTATTTTTATTATATAAGGGAGTAATAATTATTGTTTCATGTCGATTTTTCCAAATAAAGTGTTCACTGTAATTACACGTTTCCAAGCTTCAATATCCCAAAGAAACATGTTTTTAGCTGTTGATCCGTGTGTTTGAGTGTGAACAAATTATCTCAATAACAAAATAGTGTACAAGTTGAAAATAGAAATTTAAGTTAGGTAGTACCACTAGGGGATGCGAATTTTTACTTGTTTTACGATTACAGTTTTTTAAAAAAGAAATGCCTTATTAACTACTTTTTTGGGCTGTAAAAGATATGGAAGGTTCCACGCCTGCTTGAAATTCTTGGAAAAGCTTTGCTATTGTGGTAAAAATAATTTTTTTTTAAGATTGCGCCCTTAATTTTTTAGAGCAAAGGTGTAATAATAAAAGTTGTAGAACTTTCAACCTACAACTTTTTATTTTTATTTTTACATTTATTACTATACTATCATTGCGTCTGTGGGGAGGTCCAATCTAATACACATTTGCTGTATGATTGCCCCGCTCTTGGGGGATCCAGACGACAACTGACCCTGGAGCTTCAAGGCCGAGGGGAAAATTGGCCTCTCACGAAACGTTCGAGTTTGTACCGCGAGGTGCATGCCCGGGCGGTGTGGGGGTTCCTTGAAGAGGTAGCTACGTTCTACCGTCGTCATGTATATATAGTATAACTAAGGGTTGTGTCCTTGGGCTATCGTCGAAGGCACTGAAGACTAAATTACATTTATGGTGTACAAACACTTTCTGGCTAACTTAAAGGCGACTAGGTCCTAACTAATATTCTATATTATTAGTTATAAATGTTTTAAATCTTCGACAAGTTATTCGTGACTGTTAGGACCCAACTGTTTTCTGACGCGGGCCTTGAGCCCGAAGAGGCACCCTGACAAGAGGGCGAGAAATGCACACTCCTCAGGTCGGTCGACCCCCCTCCAACTCGCCCTCGAAATTTTTATGCTTTAATTTTATATTCATGCAAAGTGACTGTTCTTAGGAACGGCCTCCAGGTGTATGCCTTCCGGCGACCAATTGGAGGGGAGCTGGTGGGAGAAATGCCAGGAAACCATTACCATTACTATACTATCATGTACTGTAGTAGAATGAAGATCCAATAAATCAAATGATTCATCTATACTCAATGACATTAAACATGTCATTCTGTGTTTCCATTTTCTATTCTAATACTGTACATTATGTACGGTAATAAAATGGATTTCTTTATTTGAATACGTAGTGTCACCGTCGTCCTCTTTGATTAGGTAATGTGCTGCGGGATATTAAAGCTTCCGACTTAGCGGCAGAGGGAACCGCCAATAGTTCCGAAAAGGCGGTAAGCCTGTGGCGGCGTACCGACAGAGGCTTTTGTCGCCAAGGCCGAGGTAAATAATCGCCCCCTACCACAGCGCTCTCGGCGACTATATAAAGAGCGCTCCACTGATTCCGAGAGAGATTCCACGCATCGATAGCATCAACGAGACTTCCTTCATCGGCACACGGCTACCGGACTCCAACGAAGACTCATCGATGACCCCGCAAGAGAGAAGATGATGCTTCCGCTTCCCGGCCAGACACCGCAAGCCATCGACCGGAAACGTTATCGCCCGCTGCCGCGAGCGATGCCCACAGCGGTCCCTCGACCGAGCCGTACGCCCACCGGATTCGACGAAGCAGCCATCGACACACTATTGCGAGGGAAGAAGATGATGTCTCCATTGGACGACGACACGCCGTGTCGCTCAGCCTCTCGACCGCCACTAGACCACTACCGACGCTTCGCTAAGACGACCATCGTTTAAACGGCCCTTTTCAGGGCCACCAAAAAGTGAAGGCTTCAACTCGACACTTAATTTCACCATCCAGTGACATTCCCTTAGTTTTTAATTGTACGCAAAACGTAGTTTGAGTTTTATAATTGGTGGCAATTTTTAAAATTGCTATTTACCTTTTTCCGTCCATCCGTCACACTCAGATGTCAGAAACTACAAGAGATAGAAAAAAACGGTTTTCGGATTCGTTATCTACACAAAAGTTTAGTGGTTATAAATTCAGTTTGAAATTCCGGTTTTGACCGAAAGTGACCCAAAACTGGAAGTCAAGAAATCAAACTCGGAATTCGGCGACAAAAAAAGTGTCATTTGATTTATTTTAGAGAGTAGATACCGAAATGATTAGTTTTGAAGTTCCGATTTCGACTGGAAGTGGTCCAAAGCCGGAAGTCAAGAATTGGTACCATATATAGCGTCATTCAATTCCTCTTAAGGAGTAGATACAGAAATGATTGGGTTTGAAGTTCCGGTTTTGACTGGAACTGTTCCAAAACCGGAAGTGAAGAATTCGGTAACAAAAATAGTGTCATTCGATTCATCTTAAGGAGTAGATATAGAAATGATTGGGTTTCAAGTTTCGGTTTTGTCTGGAAGGTGGCCCAAAACCGGAAGTCAAGAATTTGGTAACAAAAAAGTGTCATTCCATTCCTCTTAAGGAGTAGATACAGAAAAGATCGGGTTTGAAGTTCCGGTTTAGACTGGAAGTGGTCCAAAATCGGAAGCCAAGAATTCAGTACCAAAAATAGTGTCATTCAATTCCTTTTAAGGAGTAGATACAGAAATGATTGGGTTTGAAGTTCTGGTTTCAACTGGAAGAGGTCCAAAACCGGAATTTTTCAAGAATTTTGAAACAAAAAGTGTCCTTCGATTTGTCTTAAAGACTAGATAGAGAAATCAGTAATGTCTTTTGCAATAATATGTATGAGGTAAAGCTTTTTAAAAATTGCCACCATGAGACGCGTCGTCTTATGAAATGGATTTTTATAATTTAATGATGTTTGCGTGTGCACCAACCACCAATCATATGCTCAAAGTACTTACGTTTTGTAATAAGTACGAAAATTCTTCACTTCGTTTACACCACGGTAGGTCATACATAACGCGGGTCACTGAATGACTCCCTATACCTGAAATGACCGGTTACCACTTTATTTAAATATTTACAGTTGAGCCGTTCTTAGTTTGCTCCTCCTTCTCAACAAAAAAAAGCCACCTACTACAGGGTGCAGGCTAGAATCTGCGACTTTACGGATGTCGTATTCCTATTAAGATAACTATCTTTTAAATTGTAAGTACTTAAAGTTCTGAAAACATCAGTCGTGATATGATGTAGGCCTAACAATTTCATTTAGAAAAATACTTTTAAAAGTATTTTGTATTTAAATACTTTTGAAAGTATTTAGTTGTTACTTTTTAATCAGCGTGTACACATTTTGATATAATGCGCATGCTCAGTGACGTCATTATTTGTTTACATTAGGAGCAAACTAGGAGAGGTTGGACTACAAGTGTAACTGAAATGAAACCTATTCGCACTCTGGTTGTATCCAATTGTTTTTTTTTTTTTTTTTTTTGGTGCTACTATAGTAGTGGCCTACCGTGTTATGTTTAGTAAAATTTGTATTTATTGATGTGGTACCACTGTCCACTAGCACTTTTGGCGCGTAAATATATATTTTTTTAGCTTATATTTTTGGAAAATAAAAATTAATGAAAACAAATCGCAACAAATGACGTTTCCTCTTAGACGACAAAACTGCCCAACCGTTTACATTAATAATATTCCGCTACCTCACACTACTCAAACACGCTGCTTAGGCTTACACTTGGACAGAAAACTTACATGGAACGCACATGTTACACACACACGCCACAAATTCAAAACACGCTTCTATCAACTAAAACGCTTACTCGATAGACGTTCTAAATTAAATATGTCACACAAATTAACAATCTACAAGACATTCTTAAGACCAATCTGGACATATGGAGCTCAACTTTGGGGATCTGCTAAACCCTCACACACGAAACGTATACAAGCGATTCAGAACAAGATTCTACGAACGATAACGCAGTGCCCCTTTTACATCACAAACTCAATGTTGCACAAAGACTTACAAATCCCATACGTAATTGATGTTGCGAAACAGCTATACAAGACGATGCATGACAATTCTGAATTACATGACAACCCTCTCATACAAAACATGTACATTAGGATGATACCGGGTACTCAGCGCAGACGTTTGAAGCGCCTCTGGCCAAGAGATCTTCTTGGCCAACTGTAGGACTGTGGTGATGACTGCACGCTCCTTCAAGTAGCCTAAATCAAGTTTTGAAACATTAGCTTCACATTTAGAAATTGTTATATTAATTTAATAACAGATACTAAATTTCAATTAAAAGTGTCAAAAGCTTTTATTTGTTATTGGGAACTGTACATTGTTCACAAATACCCAATTTGATCGCTACTTTTTGCTGTATTTTTTTAACGTAGATTAGACATGAGTTTAAACAGGGACCCCCCAGTAGAGTTTGTTCATGGATGGCTGTCAGCTGGTCACCATACATAGTCGCTTGCCCAAGCGGTGTTACTTAACAAATAATATCGACTTTCTACCAGCTGACTGACTGGGCTGGCCCAAAGGCCTCGTAAATATTTAAATACGATATTTTACAGGTTATGTGAACTACATTAGGTTTTGTTGAACATTAGGTTACCTGCATTCAACGCCTCTAACCATCACCGAAATTACTGCTCGAGTCGTCCCAGCTCCCACCGACGGGTACCGGTGGGATATATTGAATGAGTGATGCATGCTGGGAGAACGATTCTTATATCACTCTGAAACAAAACAATCGTTTTCAAACTTTCCCTAATTAACATATTTGTTTGTATTTATTACAATTATTTATTTACATGTTTTAATATAAAATGGTAAGTTAAATATTATGAACCGACCAAGTTAATAACCCAATAGAGGTATTAATTAAATTAATGCGCCGGATGATAAGAATATGTTTTTAGTCTAGTTATTTTTTTTGCGCCCTGGAGACTCCAGGAGGAGTATAAGACATGTCACATATAACACCTGAAATATGTATAAGAATCACACAATGTATCGCTACTATCAAGAAAGAAATTCTTGTACGCTATAAAAAGTTTCACCGATCAAGTAATTTTTCAGAATCCTTTTAAAGGAATTCAAATCCTCACAACATTTTAAAAATTGGGTTAATTTATTCATGAATTTTCTCCGTGCATAAGTAGGTTTTTGTTGAAACAATTTTGTGGAGTGATTAGCCACATAATAATCATTCCTGTTTCTCGTGTTATGATTGTGAACATTGAAATTCTGCATGAAATTATTTTGCCTAACATACATAATCACGTGAAAAATGTAGAGAGAGGGAACTGTAAGCAATTTAAGCTGGTTAAATAGTGGTGTGGATGAGGTTAGCTGGTTAGCTCCCACCATACACCTAATAGCTTTCTTTTGAATTTTAAAAACCCTATTCGTATTACCCATGCTAGAATTACCCCATACTAAGATACCATATACATATTTACCATATATATATATATTTGTATGGACAGCAAAAATAACCAATGAGGAGATTCTGGAGAGGATAGGAAGGAAACGGGAACTGATGAGCACCATAAAAGAAGGAAGACCGCTTATCTGGGACATGTGATGCGCAATGAGAGGTACCATCTGCTGCAACTGATAATTGAGGGGAAGATAGAAGGACGGAGAGGAGTGGGCAGAAGGAGGATGTCGTGGCTGCAGAATATCGAGCAATGGACAGGGATGGAGGCCGCAGGAGACATAATACACACGTGTGGTGATAGGGAAAAATGGTCAGCGGTGATCGCAAACATCCATTAATGGATAGCAGACAAAGAAGAAGAAGAAGAAGAAGATACCATAACGGATATGAGACAGAATGAGGCCATGATAAGCTGGCATTAGTAATTTTTTATCATTTAATCTGGCAATTTGTTTTAGTGCAAATACCCCAGATGATATTTTACTACAAACGTATTGGTATAGAAATCCCAAGACAAAGATCTATCTAGAGATAGTACACGTTAGCACTACAAATGGATCAGCTGTGAAATACTATTAACACTCATTCATTCTGCCACTACTATAACAATGCACTCACTGCATTACACAACAACTACACGGAGGGAGCTGCCACTCAACCAGCATGTAATCCACAAACAGAAGCCAATACTGAAACAATAAAATTGAGAGATCGTGGTTGGACGCAATAGTAAACATTCCTAAACAAAAAAATCTGGTGTGAAACACTCACACAACTTTCTCTTGCCAATGCAAATAATTAACAATAAACCTAACATTAGTAATAAAACATAAGAAATAAACAAAAAACTAACCTCAATAAACATAACCTAATTTTAATCATGAGTGAAAGACCCAAAATGAAAATCAACCTCAGTTTGGCTTAGAAATACGAAAAATCTATCTTTCTCTCTAAACTAGGCTCTGTAGAGAAAAATCCTCTAAATAAAAGTTGTAGATCTTTTAATTTTCTATAAATTTAATTATATACACTTTTGTCGTAAAATGCATACTAAGGCCGAAATCTTAAAAAAATCGATTTTTCTCACGTTTTCGTGAGAAAAAACAAAAAAATCGCAAATTACCGCTAAACTAAGCGTTATACAAAAAAATGTTTGAAATAAAAGTTGTAGAATTTTAAATTTTCTAAACTTTTATTATATAAATTTTTGCTCTAAATTGCATATTAAAGCCGTAATCTTAAAAAACTATGTGTTTACGTGAAAACAGCCTCACCCAGAATTTCAGCCAACATGACGCCTACGCTATTCTTGTAGAGAATAAAAAATTGAGTAAACCAGGCGATTTTTAAAAAAATCGTAAGACTAGTTTTTGAGAAAATCACAAAAAAGTGAAAAATGACACGAATAAACTACTACTTCCGTTTGACAGATTTTGATGAAAATGTTCGTGTCGGGTCCGGTAGTGGTATGTAACTTAAGTTTCAAGTTTCAAGTTCGTACGATGTTCCGTTCTTGAGATATTTTGTATACACACAGACACACAGACACACAGACACACTCACAGACAAATCGCTAAAAACATGTTTTTTGGGTTCAGGGGGTCTGAAAACGTGTAGATCCGGAGAAAACTCGATTTCGAAAAATCGACATGAAAACAATACTTTCCTTCCTATATATTCATATAGGCAAGAGAAAGTAAAAATCTCGTGTGAAACACTCACACAACTTTCTCTTGCCAATGCAAATAATTAACAATAAACCTAACATTAGCAATAAAACATTAGAAATGAACAAAAAACTAACCTCAAAAAACATTAGTGAAATACGCAAAATTAAAATCGACCTCAGTTTAGCTTAAAAATACGGAAAATCGCACATTCACGCTAAACTAGGCACTTTACAAAAAATGCTTAAAATAAAAGTTGTAGATCTCTTAATTTTCTATAAAATTTATTTAATACATTTTTGTCGTAAAATGCATTCTAAGGCCGAAATCTTAAAAAAATAGATTTGTCACACGTTTTCGTGAGAAAAAAATAGAAAATTGCTAATTACCGCTAAACTAAGCGTTATACAAAAAAATGTTTGAAATAAAAGTTGTAGAATTTTACATTCTCTATAACTTTTATTATATAACGTTTTGCGCTATAATGCATATTAAAGCCGCAATCTTAAAAAGAAAATGTTTTTACGTAAAAACAGCCTCACGCAGAATTTCAGCAAACATGGCGCCTACCCTATCTTGTAGAGAATAAAAAATTGAGTAAACCAGGCGATTTAAAAAAAAATCGTAGGACCAGTTTTTGAGGAAATCGCAAAAAAGTGAAAAATTATACGAATAAACTACTACCCTCCGGTTGACCGATTTTTATGAAAATGTTCGTGTCGGGTCCGGTAGTGGTATGTAACTTAAGTTTCAAGTTTCAAGTTCGTACGATGTTCCGTTCTTGAGATATTCTGTTCACACACAGACACACACACAGACCAATCGCTAAAAACATGTTTGTGTGGGTTCAGGGGGTCTGAAAACGTATAGATCCGGTGAAAACTCGATTTCTTAAAATCGACATGAAAACAATACTTTCCTTCCTATATATTCATATAGTTGGCAAGAGAAAGTAAAAAGAGGCGTTCCGGAAGAATTATTTCATTCGCACATCGAATATAGGGTTATTATAAATGATGGACCCAATTTAATAAATTCATATTAAGTATAAATGCAAAATGAACAATTCACATATCAATGGAAAGAGGAAGTTTCAAAGTTTTTTTACACATTCTTAACCTGTACATGCGCACAAGTGGGCGGCTGTAGTTGCTGAAACCCTTCCTCAGCGCTGGATCGGACGGATAGGAAATACAAGACCTGGCTCTAAACTTCTGGCCACCAAAATCTCCTGATCTAACCCCATGTGACTATTTCTTATGGGGTTACGTTAAGGAAAGAGTTTTCATCCCGCCTCTACCAACAACTCCTGTCCGACCTGCAGAACCGTATCACTGTTGCGGTGCACTCAGTAACGGAAGATACGCTTGCACGTGTGTGGGACGAGTTTGGATATCGTTTAGATGTTTGCCGTGCTGCACAAGGAGGACACATCGAACATTTGTAAATGTGTAAAAAAACTTTGAAACTTCCTCTTTCCATTGGTATGTGAATAGTTCATTTTGCATTTATACTTAAATAAATATGAATTTATTAAATTGGGTCCGTCATTTATAATAACCCTGTATATTATGGAAAATAATGAGAAAAGTAAAACGTGATTTGTTTGTTGGTTTTCTCGATGACATTCACAGTGTGTGCAGACTGACTAAAAATAACAACTGGGTGAATCCTTATCGTATTATTAATTATAGTATTATTTGCTATTGTAAATTATTGTATGTAATATTATCATAGGTCTAATAATTAATTAAAAAAGTATATTATTATTATAATTATTGTATGTAATTTGTCCATTTTTCTTAATATTACATGACCTGTAAAATATGTGAATATTTACGCGCCAAAAGTGTTAGGGGACAGTGGTACCACATCAAGAAATATAAATTTCATTGAACATAATAACGCGGTAGGCCACGTACAGTATTCAGATGAACTGCAGTCCCCTAGCCGTGGGAGTGAGAGAATGCATAACGCTCTCACTCGCACAAGCTATACGCGCCGTTCCAATAACATTATCGTATAATTTTACTCATTGTTGTGAGCAAGCGTTTATGCATGCATTAAACTAACAAGCAATATAAAGGTGTACAGTCCAGCCTCTCTTAACTTGCTCCAATGTAAACAAATAATGACGTCACTGAGCATGCGCATTATATCCAAATGAGTACATTCTGATTAAAAAGTAACAACAAAATACTTTCAAAAATATTTAAATACAAAATACTTTTAAAAGTATTTTTCTAAATGAAATTGTTAGGCCTACATCATATCATGACTGATGTTTTTAGTACTTTATTAAAGTAGTTATAATTTAAAAAATAGTTAACTTAATAGGAATACGACATCCGTTAAGTAGGAGACTCTAGCGTGCACCCTGTAGTAGGTGGCTTTTGTTTGTTAACTGTAGCAGCAAACTAACAACGGCTGCTCAACTATATACTATAGTAGCACCGTTTTTTTTATGTTAGCAATACAAACTGTGCATGTAGTAGAGTGGTAGCAAAAATCTGTAGTTAATATATTTGATAAATGGGTGGTAATTATTTATTACTCTGTGTGTGTGTTTACAGGAAGGAGGTATTTAAGCTTATACAGTCAGGAAAAGATAATTCTAAGTTATGGTGAGTAAAGATGAAGTAAACAGATTGTTTTGCGACCGGCCTATTGGTTGGTGTAGTGGTCAGCAAAACTGGCTTCTATGCCACGGGTTCTAGGTTCGATTCTAAGTTAGATCTGGAATTTTATCATCACTTTTCTTCATTTTTCACCTTTCATCTTTCACTTTTGCATGAGCCTCAATGTGGATAATTTTTTTTTAATACGAGGGCAGTCCAGAAAGTCTGTCACGTTTTGATATAAAAAAAACTACGGACAAGAAAAAAATGTATTATATAAATTTGAAAGTGCAACTAAAATGCTATTTTTCTACATAATCACCAAACAAATTAAGACACTTATCATAGCGGTGAACTAATTTTGAAATACCGGCGTCATAAAAGTCTACCGTCTGTGATTTTAACCAGTTAGTCACACCCTCCTGCAGCTCCGCGAAAAAACCTAATTTTTATGTAACAATTTCGTGCAATAAACTTTTTGAAATTTGTTGGAAAAAAGCGATAGCTCTCTTATGGTGAATTGACGATCTTCTCTAATCTTCTCATTGACTTTATTCACAATGTCATCAGTCACGAGGCTTTGCCGTCCACTTCGTTCTTCCTCGTGAACATTAGTTCGGCCATTTTTGAACTGAATGCACAAACGCCGTACTCTACTTTCAGTGTAAACATCATTCCCATAAACTTCACAGATTTGGCGATAAATCTCAATTGGTTTATTGTTTTTAGCCAACAAAAACCGTATTACCGACCGTACTTCACAACTGGCGGGATTTTGAATTGCGGCACACATTTTAAATTGTTATTGAAAAACAACGAAGAGCGACACAGACCTCTCGCTAGCACGGCTGGATAGCCACTGAACGGAGAAACGCCGCGGCACCAAAATGGCCGCGATAGCTCCGCCCCTAGCGGCTACAACGCAAAACGTGACAGACTTTCTGGACTGCCCTCGTATCTATGTGTGTACGTTGAAATCTGTTCAATTGAGAACAATAAGCAATCCTATGTGACCCAATGAGATGAGGATGATGTGCATGACGTGTAAATGAGACTGTGTAGTCTTGTACAGACCTATAATGCAGTGTGTCGTAAACCAACGAGCGTAAACTCAGCTAAGTGGGAAACGTTTAAAATTAAATTAAAATCAATCTAATTTTATATTAGTGCTGAAAACTGTCACTATAAATAAAGACAACGAAATGTCAGAGAGAATAAAACTGATTTTATTAAAAATGTTATAAAATTTATTATGAAAAATTAACCCCATAAAGGTTTGTGACGAAAATATTACATCACAAAAAACACGACTAATATTACGTAATATTAGTAATACGTAATATAATCACGTAATATTACGATTCCGTCAAAACACGACTTATTGTTTTGCTTTAGAACGTAATATTTGGTTGCTAACAGCCGGTAATGCGTATTAGTCGTTCGTAGTTCTGTTTTTATCAGTTGAACCATAGCAGCGCTTTTGTTCAATGTTTTTTTTTTTTTTAGCTTTAATTTGTTATCAGGAACTGTACATTGTTGACAACTACCCAATTTGATTGCTGCTTTTTGCTGTATTTTTGACGTGGATTAGACATGAGTTTGAACAGAGACCCCCAGTAGAGTTTGTTCACGGATGGCTGTCAACTGGTCACCATACAAAGTCGCTTGCCCAACCGGTGTTACTTAACAATTAATAGCGACTTACTACCAGCTGACTGACTGGGCTGGCCCACCCACTGGGAGGCTGTTTAATGTTAATCTTTCCAGTTCGTAATTCAGTAATGTTATTGAGTGATAGTTGCTGGGCAACTAGTTGTTGTAATTACAGTCGTATAACCTAACTAATGTTGTCCGTTGCTCGCCGCGTGCTCGAATGAGTTGTATTGTATTGGTTTGATTTTTTTTTATTAGGGTTAAAATATTTACAATAATAGGTTTTAAGCTGTTAATTTTCTTTAATATACATATAAAAATGCCATAAAATAAAAAATAAATAAAAATAATTATTCAGAGGGAAAAAATGAAGCAAAATAATATTACTTTGGGTTTAAAAAAATCAACCTTTAAGTGGTTAATTAAGAAAAAAATTTAATTTAAATTTTGAAAAAGTATTTAGTTATATTTGGTTAAGTTAGAAAAAAAACACCTCACCCACTGATGATGATAACGAAATGATTGATAATGATGATGATTTGTATAATAAAATATTTAACAGATTCTTTACAGTAGGCTACATGTGGTAGGTTTGATATTTAAATACAACATACAAATATATTTCATTTCCAATGTTAAACAATGTTATCCATGGCCTTCTGTATCAAATTCATATTCACCGTAAATAAATAAAAATGCAAAATTATTTTTAAATTAACAAACATTATTATAAATTATAAATATTTAAATATTAACAAAGTTAATATTATCTAACAAACTGAGTGTATTAATATATTTTTACTTTAAATATCAATTACTTGTGTTTTATAAAAATAGAATTTAAAAAAATATATAAAATATTATTCAAACTGTAAATTTTGAAGACCCTTAATTTTTAAATTAACATCTGATTTGATTAATCAAATAATATAATATATAAGGTGTGACTATTAAATAACGAGACTGACGTTGTAAAAAATTTAATTTTAATTTTATACATAATCACTTATTGTCACCTTCAATATACACTCCTTCTCTATCCCTACAACGCTCTATATGAATTTTCCATCATTGGAAACAGTGCTGGAAGTCATCTTCAGTCAGCTCCTTCAGGACAAGTGCCGCTTTCTCTTTTACAGCTTCCACAGACTCAAATATTGTCCCTTTTAATGCAGATTCACCTTAGTGAACAGGTAGAAGATAATATACATGTGATGAAACGTGGTTTTTTACTTATGATCCGGAAACAAAGCGCCAATCCATTCATCGGAAGAGCCGAACTTCACAGAGAGCCAAAAAAGCTCGAATGAGCCAGTCAAAATTTAAAGCAATGATGATTGTTTTTTTTTATATCCATGGGATTGTGTACTTTTACTGGGTTTCTGAAGGTCAAAAAATTAATCAATATTACAACCTTGAGGTACTTTCTAAACTACGTCAAAGAGTAAGGAAAAACCCCCCACAATGTGGAAGGACAAATAACGGGTTCTCCACCAAGACAATGCGCCAGCTCATTCCGCGTTATCTGTCAAGAGGTTCCTAGCCAAGTACAGCATCTTAGTGTTAGAACATCCACCTTATTCACCAGATCTTGCACTATGTGACTTCTACCTGTTCCGTAAGGTAAAATCTGCATTAAAACGGACAAGATTTGAGTCTGTGGAAACTGTAAAAGAAAAAGCGGCACGTCCTAAAGGAGCTGATAGAAGATGACTTCCAGCACTGTTTTCAACAATGGAAAATTCGTATGGAGCGTTGTAGAGAGAGAGAAGGAGTGTATAATGAAGGTGACAATAAGTGATTATGTATAAAAAAAAAAAAATTTTTTACAACGTCAGTCTCCTTATTTACTTGCCACAACCTGTATATATATATATATTTTTTTTTTTTTTTCATCTGTTTATTATTTACATTGGCAAGAGAAAGTTGTGTGAGTATTTACACCAGATTTTTTTTTTCTATCACTTTGAAATCAATAAACTATTATAGTAGAATGTAGATCAATTGGATTGAGAAAAAGATGAATAAATGGAGTAGCTACTACTACGAACTGGATGCAAAAGACAATTTGATAAAGATTTGAACGAAACGAAGAAAACTCTATTGGGAACATTATGAGACACTATGATTTAATTGTGAGAATTTTAGATGGTAAGATACTGGGTAAAAGTGCCCCTTAAGTCTAGTATTTAAAAAAAAACGTATGGGAATTTTTTGAACAGACTTCGTATAACAATAATTTTATTTATTAACTGCAATTTCTCCTCCTCCTTCTCTTTCTCCACCTTGTTCTTCTTAGTCTCCTCCTCCTCGTCCTCCTCTTCCTTATTGTTAGTCTCCTCCTCCTCCTTTTTCTTAGTCTTTTCCTCCTCCTCTTCCTTCTGCTCCACTTTCTTAGTCTCCTTCTCCTCTTCCTTCTTCTTAGTCTCCTCCTCTTCTTCCTTCTCCTCCTCCTTCTCCTTCTTAGTCTCCTCCTCCTCCTCCTTCTCCTGCTCCACCTTCTTAGTCTCCTCCTTCTCCTCTTCCTCCTGCTCCACTTTCTTAGTCTCCTTCTCCTCTTCCTTCTTCTTAGTCTACTCCTCCTCTTCCTTCTTCTCCTCCTCCTCCTTAGTCTCCTCCTCCTCCTGCTCCACCTTCTTCTTCTTCTTCGTTCTTTAGCCATGATCTTGGTCGCCTTCACTCGCCTCTCTTACCCCATACCTTCCTTGCAAACTGCAGCTAGAAGTCTCAAAAAATGTAGCGATGGACATAACAAGATTGACCTAATACTTTTAGATATTTAATAATATTTCATATTGTCATTTACGGTTTGCTTAAGTTTTTTTGTTGACCTATCCAGGAGACTCACAATGAAAGTCCACGAAAATCTAAGAATTTATAAATTAACTTACACATTAAGCTATTATTGCATACTTAGTTAGGTACTTGAATAATTATTGTATCATCTTATTTATTTATTTATTTATTTTACTATTAGTTTATAGAAATCATTACAATACAAATTAATTTCCATACTGGTGACAATGTTTTAAAATTGTCATCTATCATTTTCCTCTGTCCATCTGTCACTCCCAGATGTCACAAACTACAAGAGGTAGCAACAAACGATTTTCGGATTTCTAATCTACACAAAAAGTTAGTGGGCCTAAATTGGGTTTGAAGTCCCGGTTTTAACCGGAATTTGCACAAAACCGGAAGTCAAGAAAACAAAGTCGGAATTTCCAAACAGAAATAGTGTCATTTGATTCCTCGTAAAGAGTATATACAGAAATCATTGGGTCTGAAGGTCCGTTTTTTCGACAGTATGTGGTCCAAAACCGGAAGCTTGTGGTAAATGCTTACATTTGTTTTAATTGATGATGATTAAATGATGTGTTTGTGTTTTTGTGTTATACAGGAGAGGTCAACAAGCGTGCAAACATCCGGTTCTTGACGTGGATAATCCGGAAATGATGTCTTTCGTACATAATCAAGAACCACTTCATTGTTCCCCGGAAAAAGATTGGGTCATTATTAATGGTAGTGTTGCTAGAATTAGTTTAGAAGCTCGCAGGAAATATGGCGACATTGAATGCTCCTTTACGGGTATGTTTAACTCACTTTTAATCATTATGTTACTTTATATTTTCTATCCAAAAAATACACTTTCATTATTTATTACTTTCTCTTGCCCTGTATGAATATTATCGATTTTTCTGAATGCAATTTTCACTAAAATTACTCGTTTTCAGTCTCTGTGAAGACAAAAAAACATGTTTTTAACGATTCGTCTGCGATTTTGCCTTTGTATTTATTTGTGTGCGTGCGTGCGTGTGTGTGTGTGTGTGTGTGTGTGTGTGTGTGTGTGTGTGTGAGAGAGAGAGAGAGAGAGAGAGAGAGAGAACAAAATATCTTAAGAAATGAATATTCGGGTCTTTTCTGTTATTCCCCCCCCCCCCGCATAATTTTTCACATTTTTTAAACAATTCATATGCAACCATACAATATTTTTAATGATAAAACGGGAAAAATATTTAAAAAAATTCTACATCAATATTCTTCAAGTTAAGTTTAAATATAGGTAGGGTAAATATATTGCTTTTTCTCAATGTTGTTACTGTATGTAATAACGAAATATAAACTCATTGAGTATATGACATTAAATAAATTAATTTAACATAATTACATTAAATATTATTAAATAATTTAAAGATTTTTATAAACAGGTTAAGATTAACTTCAAAAAAAAAACTTTAACGTTAACTTGAAAAATATTGATATATCATTTTTTAAATATTTTTCCCGTTTTTATTGTTCAAAATTCTATTAGAATACATAGGAAAAATTTTTTAAAAATGTGAAAAAGTATACTTAAGGGGGGGGGGATAAAAGTAAAGACCCGAATATTCTTTTGGAACTTTTCTATTGGATCAGATCTTTCCCGTTGTGTAAAGGAAGTTCGGGGTATGCCTAACTTATCGATTGAAGGCGTTTTACACAAAACTGTTCTGTTGGAATTGATAACTTACTGTTAAATAAATCGAAAATATTTATTAATAAGTTATAAATATTATAACAAATGGGATTTATTAATACAGTAGGGGTGCGTTGGGTCTTTTCTGTTATAAACCCTCCCCGCAACATATTTTTTCACATTTCTGTTTATTTTGTATGTAGGTATCCTTACATTATTTTTAACGATAAAAACGGGAAAAATATTTTAAAAAAATCTCATCAATATTTTTCAAGTCAACGTTAAGGTTTTTTCTTTTTTGAAGTTAACCTTAAACTATTTATTGAAATCTTTAAAATATTTAATAATATTTAATTTAATTATGCTTATTTAATGTTAAATTAATAGAATGATTAATTAATTAAATTATATAATGTACTCAATGAGTTTATATTTAATTATTAGTCACATTAACAATGTTGACAAAAAATAATCTACCTATATTTAACCTTAACTTGAACAATATTACTGGAGGATTTTTTAAACATAGTTTTTCGTTTTTATCGTTAAAAAATACTTTAAGGTTGTATGCGAAATATTTACAAAATGTAAAAAATTATGCTGTGGGAAGAATAACAAAAAAGACCTGACGCGTTTATCCGGAATTAATGGGATTAAGTTCTTTCCGGATAAACGAAATTTTGGAAAAGCTTTATATATAAATTAGTAACCTGTAGTAACCTTTGTATTGTTTCCTTTACTGTTGGCTCCTTGGTACGTATGCCGTACTGTATGTGATCCTTCACCCGAGTCAATTCACACTAACTCAATATGATTCAGGTTACAAATTAGTTACAAATTGGTTAAAAATTGGTTACAAATGTAGCTAGGAATGAGAGCGGGTGACGGGTTGCACGTAGCGTAGACACAAAAGATCCAACCTTACTTCGTGAAATGTTGTTTACAGTAGGAGGTCTAAGCTTAAAAGAAATATACTACAGTGTCTTTTGCACCTGTAATTGTTCTGTTCTTAAATGCTGTTCTTCAGTCATCATATAGTTAGCTGACTACGAGGTGTGGCTATTAAATAACGAGACTGACGTTGTAAAAAATTTAATTTTATTTTTATACAGTCATAATTACTTACTGTCACCTTCAATATTATACACTCCTTCTCTATCCCTACAACGCTCCATGCGAATTTTCCATCGTTGGAAACAGTGCTGGAAGTCATCTTCTGACAGCTCCTTCAGAACACGTGCCGCTTTCTCTTTTACAGCTTCCACAGACTCAAATCGTGTCCCTTTTAATGCAGATTTTACCTTAGGGAACAGGTAGAAGTCACATGGTGCAAGATCTGGTGAATAAGGTGGATGTTCTAACACTGAGATGCTGTACTTGGCTAGGAACCTCTTGACAGATAACGCGGAATGAGCTGGCGCGTTGTCCTGGTGGAGAACCCATGATTTGTCCTTCCACATTTCGGGGCGTTTTTACCTTACTCTTTGACGTAGTTTAAAAAGTACCTCAAGGTAGTAATATTGATTAACTGTTTGCCCTTCAGGAACCCAGAGAAGGTACACAATCCCATGGATAAAAAAAAAACAATCATCATTGCTTTAAATTTTGACTGGCTCATTCGACCTTTTTTGGCTCTCGGTGAAGTTCGGCTCTTCCAGTGCATGGATTGGCGCTTTGTTTCCGGATCATAAGTAAAAAACCACGTTTCATCACATGTTATTATCTTCTACCTGTTCCCTAAGGTGAAATCTGCATTAAAACGGACAAGATTTGAATCTGTGGAAGCTGTAAAAGAGAAAACGGCACATGTCCTGAAGGAGCTGACTGAAGATGACTTCCAGCACTGTTTCAAACGATGGAAAATTCGCATGGAGCGTTGTAGGGATAGAGAAGGAGTGTATATTGAAGGTGACAATAAGTGATTATGTATAAAATAAAAATAACATTTTTTTTATACAACGTTAGTCTCTTTATTTAATATTTATAGCCACACCTCGTATAGTTGCAAACAAAGTTATTAAAGACAAAAAAAAGTTTATTTTTTTTAAATATTTTGCATTGTTTACTAATATTAATGAGTCTGTTTGTAATTTATTGCAACCAGATCCCGAACTTATGTTAGCTTAGGTGTTACAATGTGTTAAACATATGAACTTATTTAAAATTTGTTCTTGTATCTGAACAGACCCACCGGGTTGGTCTAGAGGTAAAGTCATCGCCCCGAGTCAGCTGTTTAACAGCTGATTTTCGAGACGAAGGTTCCTGGTTCAAATCGTAGTAAAGGTATAGTTCAGCCGTTGTGCTCCTACTGTCAACAAGCAAAAGTCACCTACTACAGGGTGCACGGTAGAGTCTACCACTTTACGGATCTCGTATTCCTATTAAGTTAACTATTTTTTAAATTATAAGCACTTAAAGTACTAAAAACATCAGTCATGATATGATGTAGGCCTAACAATTTCATTTATAAAAATACTTTTAAAAGTATTTTGTATTTAAATACTTTTAAAAGTATTTTGTTGTTACTTTTTAATCAGCGTGTACACATTTTGATATAATGGGCATGCTCAGTGACGTAATTATTTGTTTACATTAGGAGCAAACTAACAGAGGCTGGACTATAGTTACTTTTATACGGATTTGAATGCTAGACAGTGGTTACCGGTGTACGTTGATGGTTGGGGTTTAATTAACCATACTCTCTCACTCAGTCTGTACAAGACTACACCTCATTTACACGTCATACATATCATCCTCATCTCATTGGGTCATGGGGTTGCTTATTGTTCTCAATTGAACAGATTGCAACGCACAGAAATTTATTAGGAATAAAAAAAGAATATCTGAATAATGTTTTTAATATTTTTTTTTGTTTACAGATTTATTAAGAGCGAATGATTACTCGTCTAGAATGGGTCTTACGACCACAACTCATACAGAACTTAATTTGGAATCGTCCGATTTTGTTCGGGTTCATTGTGTTGCAAGTAATGGAAAACGGTGAGTAACGCTAATACTCTTTTGAGAAATTGTTCTCTACAGAGCCTATTTTAGCGTGAAAGAATGATTTTCCGTATTTTAAAGCCGAACTTAGATTTATTTTAATTTGTGTCTTTCACTCATGATTAAAATAAAGTTGTTTTTTAGAGATTAGTTTTTTATTTATTTCTAATGTTTTTTTACTAATGTTTGGTTATATTTGTCATTATTTGTGTTGGCAAGAGAAAGTCACGCCCATAACAGGCAGGTGGAGTGTTAAATTATTTGCACTCGATCTGCTAGTTCCAGAGCTACAAAAAATAGTTCTGTTCTTTATCACATGGTCAGCCAATTAAATGACTGAAGCATTTAAGAACAGAAGAGGTATACGTGTAAAAGACACTAGTCACAGTTATCTCCTCTGAAAGTAATGAATTTCATTATACAGCCAGACCCTGTGGTGGTGAAGTGAAGGTGTCTTTTGCAGAGTGAAAAATAGTATGTACTTTTCAGAGGGCCTGGCATGCTGATAAGCTTAGGCTAATTTTGTACTCAGTGAGGAAGACAATGGTTAACTACCTCACTCCTCATTTTACTTAGTAAAACCTCTAAAGGTTCAAACCTGCCTTTCGGCTGTTGACCTAAACAACAAGAGAAAGCCGTATGAGTGTTTCACACCAAATTTTTATCGTTAAAAATACTGTAATATATTATTACATACGAAATATCTACAGTTGAGCCGTTGTTAGTTTGCTCCTACAGTCAACAAACAAACTCCACCTACTACAGGGTGCACGCTACAGTCCGCCACTTTATGGATGTCGTATTCCTATTAAGTCAACTATGTTTTAAATTTTAAGTACTTAAAGTACTAAAAACATCAGTCATGATATGATGTAGGCCTAACAATTTCATTAAAAAAATACTTTTAAAAGTATTTTGTTTTTACTTCTTTTTTTTTTAAAAACCCACCGGGTTGGTCTAGAGGTAAAGTCGTCGACAAGATCAGCTGTTTAACAGCTAATTTTTGGAGACAAAGGTTCCTGGTTCAAATCCTAGTAAAATTAGTTACTTTTATACGGATTTCAATACTAGACAGTAGTTACCGGTGTACTTTGATGGTTGGGGTTCAATTAACCATACTCTCTCAGGAATGGTCGACCTGGGTCTGTACAAGACTACACAGTCTCATTTACACGTCATACACATCATCCTCATCTCATTGGGTCATAGGGTTGCTTAATGTTATGAATTGAACAGATTGCAACGTACACATAAGTACACATTTTGATATAATGCGCATGCTCAGTGACTTCATTATTTGTTTACATTAGGAGCAAACTAAGAGAGGCTGGACTGTACAAAATGTGACAAATTATGTTTAATAAAAGACCCAAAAGAAATTTATATATTTTCTTTTTATTGCAGTTGGTCAAATATAATGGCTGGTGCTCGCCAAGAACAAGATATTATGGATCGAACCGGATGGGAACAACTGCCGAAAGAAGCGATGCACTTAAATGTATTAATTATGGGTTTCGATTCGTTATCAAGAAATACATTTATTCGTAAATTACCAAAGTCGTACGCTTTATTAAAAGAATTGAATGCGATTGTTTTGGAAGGTTATAATATTGTGGGAGATGGAACACCTCAAGCTATCATACCTATACTCACTGGTAAGTGAGTCACTCATTTGAGAAAGTTTGGCTTTTGTCATTTCAAATTTTGACTTTGACTTTTCTTCAGTACTTTTCCGGATTTATTGAATGATGTACAATGTACATTTTCTGCCGATAACTGGAAACCTCGTTGCGAACACGTCTTATTAGAAACCGAACTATATACTTTATAGTTGATCTACTGTAAGAGTACTCTTGATCCACCGGGTTGGTCTAGAGGTGGAGTCGTCGCCGGGATCAGCTGTTTAACGGCTGATTTAACGGCCTATTAAAGTTAAAGTTAATTAAAGTTATTTAAAGTTGTAAAATAGTCTATATCGATCAGGAAGCTCTATGCAACAATGAAAGATTTTTTTAAATCAATTGAGTAGTTTGTGAGATTACCACCTCATACAAACAAACAAACAAACAAACAAACAAACAAGAAGACCTTTCTTCTTTATTATATTCTTTCTTTATATTTTATGGCCTACAAAGGACCACTTCAGTCATTTTACATTTAAAGTCTTTCCTTCTTTCTTCCTTTTCTTTTCCGCCCAATATTTTTTCATCCTTTCCGAGCGCAATTTTCTTTCCTCCTCTGGAACCACTCTTCCCAATCGTTGCTTGTTCCTTCCCGGCTGTAGTATAACGCGTTCGTCCTTCAATATCTTCAACGCATTTGTCTTGTGCTTCAAATCCTCTACTGTAATTTGTAACCTTCTAATATCTTCTTTTAATTCTGTGATCCATTTAATATCACTTTTACTATACCACAGTTTTTCTATTATTTTCCTGCTAGTTCTATTTTCAGGTGTCCTTTATTATATTAGTAGAGATTAGCACTTTTTTTCTTATTTTCAGCTCTAAAATGAGTTACCGAAATTTGAACCTTTCCTCTTTAAACACCCGGTATATTCATACAGAGCAAGAGAAAGTAAAAAAATTATTGAGTTTAAAATTTTGTTCAATTTTCATTACATGAAACTTTTACTGTAAAATTCAAACTGTATTAGTTATTAATTTTATTTATGTTACAGGCAAGACTGAACTTGAGTTACCTGACACTAGAAAACGGATGGGTGAAAAAGCGACCCATGTGAACATTTACCCATTCGTCTGGAATAATTATCATAAAAATGGTTACGTCACAGGTAATCTATCATAATATTAATCCATAAGTAACCGTCCATAGGAAAAGGTGCTTTAGCTTCACTAAGCTAAATTTCCAGGAGAATAAAAAAAAGAAATTAAAAATATTAGAAAAAATGACATTTTCTGTTTATTTATTTATATTACTATTAAATCAATATAAGTGGAAGTGGGTAAAATAATATTTAGAGTGAAAACCTGACCTAACTTATTTAAACATGTCATCACGTAAAGATGAACCGTTCGTTGGTTGAAATAATCAGAGTAAAGCATGCAGAGACCCATAAATAATAGGCCTATCTGTATTATAATATGTTGTTTAGGTCAACGGCCAAAAGGCTGGTTTGAACCTGTAGAGGTTTTACTAAGTAAAACGAGGAGTGAAGTGGTTTACAATTGCCTTCCTCACAGAGTTAAATGAGTATGCTTATCAGCATGCCAGGCCGTCCGAAAAGTTCCACTTTCCAACCTGCAAATGACACCTTCACTTCATTCCCCAAAGGGTCTGGCTGTATAATGAAATTCATTACTCTCAGATGAGATAACTCTGACTAGTCTTTTACTTCTTTACTTCTTCTGTTGTTAAATGCTTCAGTCATATAATTGGCTGACTATGTGATAAGAAAAAGAACTATTTTTTTGACCAAAGGGTCTGGCTGTATAAAAAATTTCATTACTCAGATGAGAACTCTGATTAGTGTCTTTTATACCTGTACCTGTTCTGTTGTTAAATAGTTCAGTCATATAAATGGCTGACTATGTGATAAGAAAAAGAACTATTTTTTGTAGCCCTGGAACCAACACAACAGATGGAGTGCAATTAATTCACACACTCCACCTACCTGTATGGGCAAATATTATTGTTGCCATTTCACTTAAGAGCCGAAAGTATGCTCTTCGAAAACCGTATTTTTACTTTCTCTTGCCTGTATCAATATACAGGAAGGAAAGTTTTACTCTTTTCAGACCCCTGAACGCAAAAAAAAGTTTTTATCGATTGGTCTGTGTGTGAACAGAATATCTTAAGAACGGAACGTCGTACGAAGTTGAAACTTGAAACTTAAGTTAGATACCACTAGAGGACCCGACACGAACATTTTCATTAAAATCTGTAAACCGGAAGTTGTAGATTTTTGTATAATTTTCCACTTTTTTACAACTTTCTCAAAAATGGCTCCTACAATTTTTTAAAGTCGCCTCATTTAATACATTTTTTTTCTCTACAAGGCGCCATGTCTGCTGAAATTCTTGGGGAGGCTGTACTCTTGTAGAATTTTTTTTTAAATTGCGCGCTTAATATGTTTTTTAGGGTAAAAGTATATAATAAAAGTATATAATCAAAGTTTGTAGAAAAAAGTCTATAACTTTTATATCAAACATTTTTTTGTACAACGCTTTAGTTTAGAGGTAAAATTAGTGATTTTCTGGGGTTTTTTCATGAAAATTTGTAAAAAATGAAATATTTGAGAATTCGGACTTAGTATGAATTTAACGACAAAATTTAGCGTCAAAGAGTGATTTTTGGTAGGCCTATTATTCACAAACTAAGGTTGGTTTTCATTTTGCATCATTCAATCAAGATTAAAATCGTTTAAACCAATGGACGATGGATTGGCCGTACAAGTGAGGACAATATGGTCTATAGTCCAGCCTCTCTTAGTTTGCTCCTAATGTAAACAAATAATGACGTCACTGAGCATGCGCATTATATCAAAATGCGTACACGCTGATTAATAAAAAAACAACAAAATACTTTCAAAAGTATTTTTCTAAATGAAATTGTTGGGCCTACATCATATCATGACTGGTGTTTTTAGTACTTTAAGTACTTATAATTTAAAAAATAGTTAACTTAATAGGAATACGACATCCGTAAAGTCGTAGACTCTAGCGTGCACCCTGTAGTAGGTGGCTTTCGTTTGTTGACAGTTGGAGCAAACTAAGAACGGCTCAACTGTACAAGCGTTGGCCACATCGCAGTCCAGATTTAACGCCCTGCGACTACATTTTATGGGGTCATGTAAAAGACAAAGTTTTAGTACCACCCCTTCCTGTCTATATCGATAATTTAAAACAATGCATCAAAAATGCTCTCGCTATAGTTGACCACCATATGCTTGCATGTGTACTATGGGAAGAATTCGACAACCGTGTTGATATCATCTGTCGTGTTACAAACTGTGCACACATTAAATATTTATGAATAAAAACCTAATGAATTCTTGTACAAAGTCATGTAAGTAACCATCTTGTTGTTGTTTAGGTGATCAGCCTGTAGGCTGGTTTGAACCTGCAGAGGTTTTACTAAGTAACACGAGGAGTCACGTGGTTTACCATTGCCCCTTACTCACTGAGTGGAAAAATACACTTATCAGCATGCCGGGCCCTCTGTAAAGCACATATTTTCCACTCTGCAAATGACACCTTCACTTCATTCACCACAGGGTCCAACTGTATAATGAAATTCATTACTTTCAGAGGAGATAACTGTGATTAGTGTCACAGTACACCTCTACCTCTTCTCTTATTAAATGATTCAGTCATTTAATTGGCTGACCATGTGATAAGAAACACAACTATTTATTTTAGCCCTGCAACGAACAGATTGTGTGTAAATAATCTGACACTCCACCTGTCTGTTATGGGTGGGTAATCATCTTAAATTTTAAAAAATACATTTTCTATAAGCTATCGAAAGTATCTTATTCATTTGTAATCACCCGGTACTGTAAATGCTCTTGGTACAATATAAGTTGTTGTGTTTGTTGTACTGAAATTAAAGCAGTCGCGCATGGGCACTGATGCTTTCCTCCCTTTACACCAGATTGAAACCTAAAGCAATCTCGTGATTTAAGTACAGTATTCAGATGAAACTAATGTCCCCTAGCCGTGGGAGTGAGAGAATGCACAACGCTCTCACTCGCACAAGTCATACGCGCCGTTCCAATAACATTGTCGTATAATTTTACTCATTTTTGTGAGCAAGCGTTTATGCATCCAGTAAACTAAGAAGCAATATAACGACTGTAATATGTTTTCAGATTTGGATTATAGTTGTAAAGACCTTTGAGCGCATGCGTAGTTATGCCACACATCTCCCTCTCGCTCGCTCGGCTATGGGACATTAGTTCATCTGATACGTATAACTATATGACTAAAGTCGAGCCTTTCTTAGTCTGCTCCTAATGTAAACAAATAATGACGTCACTGAGCATGCACATTATATCAAAATGAGTACACGCTGATTAAAATGCAACAACAAAATACTTTCAAGAGTATTTTTATAAATGAAATTGTTAGGCATAAATCATATCATGACTGATGTTTTAAGTAGTTATAATTTAGGAATACATCCATAAAGTGGTGGAGTGTAGCGTGCAGCCTGTAGTAGCTGGCTTTGGTTTGTTGACAGTAGCAGCAAACTAAGAACAGCTCAACTGTAGAGTAAAATATTTTAAATTAATTAATTTGTTGAAATGTTCGATTGCAGGTTTTATGGAAGACACTCCAAGCACAGGTATTTTTACATATCGTTTAAAAGGTTTCGATGCAGTTCCAACAGATCATTATATGCGAACATTCTACATAGATGTGATGTCTGAAGCATCGAGGCATAAACCGTTATGCGTCGGATCTTTACCACGACATGTTGTAAGCATCTACCTTAATCTATTAATTAACATTTTTACTTTCTCTTGTCCTACTATATGAATATGTAGGGAAGGAAAATATTGTTTTCTTCAGCATTAAAGGGTTTGGTACCCTTCTTTTCTCAGACCATCTTTCTTAACGTCCTTACATTGATTTTTTCCTGTCAATCTGGAGTCCGAATAATAATTTAGCGTCCGTATACGGACGCCAAATTACACTCCTTAATAAATTCTTATTAAAAATTTACTGTGACATGGTTTTTGGGCGTAATATTTTTAAGGGGGGAATCTACTTTAATTTTTATATTTTTACTGGTAATCAGAAGCAATAAAATTTTTATCACAATAAAATAATGTATGTAATAACATTTAAAAAAGTATTCTAAGTTTAAAAAATATTTACCCGCACCCCTACAATAAACCAAAATGGCAGAATTTTCGCAATCTTAGAACGAACGTATCTTTTCAATTATTTAATCAAATGTATTTAAAGTTATGTCATATTAAAGAGAAAATTCTGCTCTGTAATATGTAAGAAGCTTTTTTTAAGATATCGTTTGTAAGGAACAAAATAATTTTTTTAATTAGTAAGCAAAAATTTACTTCATTTTTATGTACGTAATTGAGCTAATTTTAAAAATTCGACATAAGGAATTACAATAAAAAGGCTCTATCAGAACACAGAATGTGAACAATTTAAAAAAAAATACAGCTCCAGCTCTTTAGATCAAAAGTTACGTTCATTCTAGCATTTAAAGTACACGCAAAAAACATAATTTACGGAAAACGATAAAAGAAAATTAATAAGTTCCATTTATATTTATTTATTTATATAATGTTATTTAGCAACTACCGATGATAAAACACATTATACCACCTTTTTAAAAAAAAATGGAGATTAATTTGGAACAAAAATAAAAATATTTTGGCGTAAAATGAAGGTTACTCACTGGGTTGGTCTAGAGGTAAAGTCGTCGCCAAAATCAGCTGTTTAACAGCTGATTTTCGGAGACGAAGGTTCCTGGTTCAAATCCTAGTAAAGGTAGTTACTTTTATACGAAATTGAATACTAGACAGTGGTTACCGGTGTACTTTGATGGTTGGGGTTCAATTAACCATACTCTCTCAGGAATGGTCGGCCTGAGTCTGTACAAGACTACACCTCATTTACACGTCATACACATCATCCTTATCTCATTGGGTCATGGGGTTGCTTATTGTTCTGAATCGAACAGATTGCAACGTACACAAATTAGGAATTAAAAAAAAAAAAATGAAGGTAGACTCCCCCCTTAAACTAAAGTACATTGTTACGGGCAACTATATTTATTTTTTGAAAATTTTATTGATAACCAGAGAGAAATAAAAAAAAATGTTTGGTACCGGAAGCGAAATTGCGGTGTTTTGAATAATTTTATACATCGTACCTTGGAGGGTTTCTCACCAGAGTGCTCTAGCATCGCCCCTATGTAATAATATGCGTTTACTATGTATATTGTCTCAGAGATGTCAATTTCTCATCTGCTATCAATTTTGCGTCCACCAGTTAAGAAAGTAGATAAAACATGTTATAAATAAATATTGTATTGTGTTAAGAAAAAAAGCTTAAAACAGTAATAAAAACACATCTTTATTGATAATTGAAATAAAATTATTTCAAAAACTCGTATTCACAATCTAATTTACTTATCATTTGAATTTTTTGATATAACTAATATAATATAATTAAGTTATTGGTTTAATTATTTTTTTATAGAATTATTAAAAAACTCTCTTTTCTGATTGACGATTTTTTGGGATGACAAAATATCCTGGAAGGAAACCGGTGCGAATAGTAATGTCAGGATTAAATTATTGTTATGGTTGGCAGTTTGCTTTCTAAACGCATTGTAAACCGAACGCCATGTAGATGAGTTGTTCTCCGTCATTCTGTTGCTTTCCATATATGAGTCCATCTCACGCCACTTAGGTTTCTTTTTTACTTTCTCTTGCCTATATGAATATAGGAAAAAAAGTATTGTTTTCATGTCGATTTTTCAAAATCGAGTTTTCACCGGATCTACACGTTTTTAGACCCCCTGAACCCACACAAACATGTTTTTAGTGATTGGTCTGTGTGTGTGTGTGTGTGTGTGTGTGTGTGTGTGTGTGTGTGTGTGTGTGTGTGTGTGTGTGTGTGTGTGTATCTGTGTGTGAACAGAATATCTCAAGAACGGAACATCGTACGAACTTGAAACTTGAAACTTTAGTTACATACTCTATACCGGACCCGACCCAAACATTTTCATTAAAATCGGTCTACCGGAAGTAGTAGTTTATTCGTGTAATTTTTCACTCTTTGGCGATTTTCTCAAAAACTGGTCCTACGATTTTTTTAAAAATCGCCTGGTTTACTACATATTTTATGCTCTATGAGATAGGGTAGGCGCATGTTTGCTGAAATTCTTGGTGAGGCTGTTTTCACGTAAAAACGTTGTTTCTTTTAAGATTACGGCTTTAATATGCAATTTAGCCCAAAAATTTATATAATAAAAGTTGTAGAAAACGTAAAATTCTAGAACTTTTATTTAAAACATTTTTTGGTATAACGCTTAGTTTAGCAGTAATTAGCGATTTTCTGGTTTTTCCTCACGAAAACGTGTGAAAAACCAATTTTTTTAAGATTTCGGCCTTAGTATGCATTTTACAACAAAAGTGTATAATCAAATTTATAGGAAATTAAAAGATCTACAACTTTTATTTAGATCATTTTTCTCTAAAGAGCCTAGTTTAGCGTGAAAGAGTAATTTTCCGTATTTTTAAGCCAAACTGAGGTTGATTTTCATTTGCTTCTTTCACTCATGATTAAAATAAGGTTATGTTTATTGAAGTTAGTTTTTTGTTTATTTTTAATGTTATGATTATTGGTTTTATTTGCATTGGCAAGAGAAAGTCGTGTGAGTGTTTCACACCAGATTTTTCAAATAAGGCATATACCAACCATTAAAGATTCCATGAACAATATCTTTAGTAATTTGTTTGCAGTTTTTGTTTAGTACCCACCGGGTTGGTCTAGAGGTAAAGTCGTCGCCGCGAGTCAGTTGTTCAATAGCTGATTTTCGGAGCAGTAGGTTCCTAGTTCGAATCCTAGCAAAGTTAGTTATTTTATACGATACGTATTAATAGAGTGGTTACCAGTGTGTACTTTGATGGTTGGGGTTCAATTATCCATACTCATACTTATCAAAAGTGATGAGCTTGGGTCTGAACAAGACTACACAGTCTCATTTACACGTCATACATATCATTAGGTCATGGTATTGCTTGCTTATTGTTCTCAATTGAACAGATTGCAACGTACGCCTACACACATTAGGGATAAAACAAATAAATATTCGTTTAGTAATTTGTTAACATGTATGTAATTTCATGATTTTTTCAACATTACACCGCCAGACAATCGTCGAATATTTCCTGATTTTGCTTACGATATGAAAGAAGAATGCGAATCTTGCTTTTTGTCCAATGTCTCTGCAAAATGATTTTAAGTGCACTGATATTCTGCTATTTCATGTCATGTAACTAGGTGTCGCCTCATTTAATAGTTTTAGCAGTTTTACTGTAAATAAAGCGATTTCCACCGGTTTCCTCGCTTATTCAAGCTGAACGAACAGAAAATTTTCCGGAATAATCCGGAACAAACGTAGAACAATCGATTCTACAAGTTAATTTTCTTAAATTTTGTATGGGGGCCAACTGCACTGACCTGGTTTGAACTTCTAGAGGTTTAGCTAAGTAAAACGAGGAGTGAGAGGATTTACAATAGCCTTCTTCACAGAGTTGAGAAACATGCTTACCAGCATGCCAGGCCCTCTGAAAAGCACCTACTTTCTACTCTGCTAATGACAAACCTCACTTTATTCACCAAAGGGTCTGGCTGCATAATGAAATTCATTACTTTCAGAGCAGATAACTCTTACAAGTATCTTTTATACCTGTACCTCTTCTGTTCTTTGATACTTCAGTCATATAATTGGCTTACCATGAGATAAAAAACAGAACTAATTTCTTTTTTAGCCCTGGAACTAGCAGATCGAGTGCAAATAATTTAATACTCCACCTGCCTGTTATGGGCAACTCCTTTGAGTAGGCCTACTGTTATTTTATTAAAGACAGTTGCTACTGTCTAAACATGCATTTTATTCGTCACATGGACGAGTAAATTTTAAATGAAAAATTAAAAGATAACCACATCGAGAAAATTTTTACAAAACTGCGTTAAAAAAAGATAAAAATTTATAATTGAGTAGATTTTTTTAAGTAAATTCAGAACACTCGCAAATGTCCAACACGGGTTCCAAAAGTATAGGTCAACAGAGACTGTAATTTCCTAATACTTAAGAAACTTATTGGAATAGATTATAGCAAAAAAATTCCATTTTATTTATTTTGTGATTTATGTAAAGCTTTTGACCTTGTCATTATTATACAACAATATCTCCCGAAGATGAAAACTATGAACAAGGTTTAAAACTAAAGAAGTTTGAAGTAAGCTTGTAGACTGGATGCAAAAAATAATCTAGTTTTAAACTCGGATAAAACTGTGGCCAAGTGTTTCACTGGTCGTAAGGAAATAAGTAACTAGAGTAAGAATATCTCCATTAATGACAATATAATTAGCCTATCAATATCTTGTGTAGTAAAAAGCAAGTTGCAACATTTTTAGGAGTCATGTTAAGTAACCAACTGTCCTTGGACAGGCATATTAAGGAACGTGTCTGTTATAAAATTGAATCCTACTGCTACGCCTTAAAACGCTTAAAGTAAGGTATTGAGCGTACCAATTACTTTGAGTATTTATTATGTTTAAATAGGCTTACATTTAAAATACAACGTTACATCTTGGGGATCTCCGAGTAAAACTGGTTCGCCGCCTTCAGGATGCAGAAACGGGCGGTTAGGGTCATTTTAGGAGCTAAAGTCGTGATACTTATAAACTTTTTTTAAAAAACTAAGTTTACTAAAATGTTCTCATGCATTTACATTCGTTATGACAGTTCATTATTTCTGAAGAATGAGTATTTATTCTTGAAAAATAAAGATATCCATTTGTATCCGTTTAGACACAAAAATAATTTTAGAATTGTCCAACACAGAACTTACAGGATACGAAAAAGCTTTTTTATGCCGCTGTAAAAATTTAAAAAATCTACTGAATCATTTGAAAGATGTTTCGTTACACAGTTTTAAAGTTAAACTCAAACAGTCTTTTCTAGAAAAACAATTTTATAATATTAAAGAATTAATTTTTGAATTAATATCCACTGAAATCATCGTATTTACATGCGCCCGCGTGTAATGTGCGCACTTTGGTTTTGAAAACTATTTATTGAAAAAAAATAAAAGATAAATTACTGAAAAATTAAGGTGAAAAAATAACAACTAAAGACTTAGGAAATTTTTAGCGGAACATTTGAAACACTTTTTATTGTAAATCGAATGCACTTACAGATTACTGATTATTTTACTTACACTTACTGAAATCTAAAAACTTTACTGTACGAGACTGTAATACAGTATTATAAAACTTCATTTAAATACAGTATTATAAAAATTCATTTAATTGTCACTGTCACTATTTACTAATATTTGAATAAATTATGTGAACCACTCAATTTGCCAAACCATACCGTCTTCTGTGCCGTCCATAGCATTAGAGATGCAGCATTTTTAAAACTCATCTCACTAAATGTTCTGGAATTTCGACCCTTGCTTTTAAAATCCATTGACACATCAAGGTGAATGAAGGCCCCTTCATTTTCCCAGAACTTGTTGTTCCATTGTGAACTTCTGCTATCCATTATGTTTGAAACTTTTTCATGTTATTTTTGAACGGTCCATTTACACAAAGGTCTAATGGCTGCAAGACGAATGTCATCCCTACCAAAATCACTACTTGGTCACCATACTTTCCGGTCGATAATCATCTCTAAACATTTTTAGTAACATGTCAAGGCACCTTTCTGTCATCCACGTTCACCACAGTTTATTTTCCTTCACCTTCTCCTTTCTGTCTTACACCTACGCCGCGGTTACTTGCCATCCCCCTACTCCTTTCTGACTTCCTCCTTTGCCTTGGTTTAATTGTCTATCTCCTTCTCATAACTGTCTTCCTCCTACAGCGTGGTTTAATTATCTTCCTTCTTCTCCTCTCTGTCTACCTCCTTCATTGTGGTTTATTCATCTTCGTCCTACTTTCCGTCTTCCTCCTTCATTGTGGTATATTTGTCTTCCTCCTTCTCCTCTCTGTCAACCTCCTTCACCGTGGTTCATTCGTCTTACTCCTCCATTCTGTCTTTCTCCTTCACCGTGGTTCATTCGTCTTACTCCTCCTTTCTGTCTTTCTCCTTCACCGTGGTTTATTTGTCTTCCTCCTTCTCCTCTCTGTCTACCTCTTTCACCGTGGCTTGTTTGTCTTCCTCCTCTTTTCTGTCTTTCTCCTTCACTGTGGTTTATTTGTCTTCCTCCTTCTCCTCTCTGTCTACCTCCTTCACCATGGTTTATTTGTCTTCCTCCTCCTTTCCGTCTTCTTCCTTCACCGTGGTATATTTGTCTTCCTCCTCCTCCTCTCTGTCTACCTCCTTCACCGTGGTTTATTCATCTTCCTCCTTCTCCTTTCCGTCTTCCTCCTTCACCGTGGTTTATTTGTCTCCCTTCTCCTCCTCTCTGTCTTCCACCGTCACCGTGGTTTATTTGTCTTCCTCCTTCTCCTCTCTGTCTCTCCTTCACCGAGGTTAATTTGTCTTCCTCCTTCTCTCTGTCTTCCTCCTTCTTCGTGGTTTATTTGTCTTCCTCTTTTTCCTTTCTCTCTTCCTCCTTTACCAAGGTTTACTTGTCTTCCTCCTTTAGCTATCTGTCTACCTCGTTCTTCTCTCTGTCTTTCTCCTTCCCTATGGTTTATTTTTCTTCCTCCTCCTTTCCGTCTAACTCCTTCACCGTGGTTTATTCATCTTCCTTCTTCTTTCCGTCTTCCTCCTTCACCGTGGTTTATTTGTCTCCCTTCTTCTCCTCTCTGTCTTCCACCGTCACCGTGGTTTATTTATCTTCCTCCTTCTCTCTGTCTCTCCTTCACCAAGATTAATTTTTCTTCCTCCGTCTCCTTTCTGACCTATACCTTCAGCGCGGTTTATTTGTCTTCCCCTTCTCCTTTCTGTCTTCCTCCTTCACCGCGGTGTATTTGTCTTCCCCTTCTCCTTTCTGTCTTCCTCCTTCACCGCGGTTTATTTGTCTTCCCTTCTCCTTTCTGTCTTCCTCTTTCACCGCGGTTTATTTGTCTTCCCCTTCTCCTTTCTGTCTTCCTCCTTCACCGCGGTTTATTTATCTTCCCTTCTCCTTTCTGTCTTCCTCCTTCACCGCGGTTTATTTGTCTTCCCTTCTCCTTTCTGTCTTCCTCCTTCACCGCGGTTTATTCCCCCCCTTCTCCTTTCTGTCTTCCTCCTTCACCGCAGTTTATTCCCCCCCCTTCTCTCTTCCTTAATCACAACAGAAGCATATTTACGCTTAAGTTTATAATAGGCGTGGACGTTTATGCTATCTATCGGATTTTATTTGAACTACCTTTTCAAAAAAAGTGGACGCTTCCGCAATCTACCGGATTATATTGGAACTAACTATTCAAAAACTGTGGACGCTTACGCTAGCTATCGGATTTCATTGGAACTGAAGTAAAAGTTAGTTGCAATGAAATCCGATAGATAGTGCAGGCGTCCAGTCCTATTGTTAAGTTAGTTCCAATGAAATCCAAAAGATAGCGTGAGCTTCCACACCTATTGCAAAGTTAGTTTCAATAAAATCCGATAGATAGCGCGAGCTTCCTCATCGATTGCTAAGTTAGTTCCAATAAAATCCGTTAGATAGCGTAAGCGTCCACAGTTTTTGTATAGTTAGTTCCAATATAATTTGGTAGATTGCGGAAGCGACCACTTTTTTTGAAAAGGTAGTTCAAATAAAATCCGATAGATAGCGTAAACGTCCACGCCTATTATAAACTTAGTTGTAATAAAATCCAATAGATAGCGGAAGCATGCTTCTGTTGTTGTGAAGGAAGACAGGTAGGAGAAGGGAAGACAAAAAAACCGCGGTGAAGGAGGAAGACAGAAAGGCGAAGGAGGAAGAAGGGAAGGAGGAAAAAACCACGAGGAGGAAAGGTGAAGGAGGAAGACAGAAAGGTGAAGGGGTAGACAAATAAACCATGGTGAAGTTGGAGACCAGAAAGGAGAAAGAGAAAGACAAAAAAACCACGGTGAAGGAGGAAGACGGAAAGGAGAAGGGAAGACAAATAAACTAAGATGAAGGAGGAAGACAGAAACGAGAAGGAGGAAGACAAATAACCGCGTTGAAGGAGGAAGACAGAAAGTCAAGGGGAAGACAAATAAACCGCGGTGAAGGTGGAGGTCAGAAAGGCGAAGAGGAAGACAAAAAACCACGCTGAAGGAGAAAAAAAAATCGAGAAGGGAAGACAGATAAACCGCGGTGAAGGTGGAGGTCAGAAAGGAGAAGGAGGAAGACAAATAAACCACGGTGAAGGAGGAAGACGGAAAGGAGAAGAGGAAGACAAATAAACCGTGGTGATGGTGGAGGTCAGAAAGGAGAAGCAGGAAGACAAATAAACCATGGTGAAGGAGGAAGACAAATAAACTACGGTAAAGGAGGACGACAGAAAGGAGAAGGGAGAGACAATTTAACCCGCTAGGAAGGAGAAAACAGAAAGAAGGGGAAGACAAGTAAACCACGGTAAAGGAGGAAGACAGAAAGGAGAAGGGGAAGACATTTTATCCCGCTAGGAAGGAGAAAACAGAAAGAAGGGGGAAGACAAGTTAACCATGGTAAAGGAGGAAGACAGAAAGGAGAAGGGGGAAGACATTTTAACCTGTTAGGATGGAGAAAAACAGAAAGATGGGGAAGACAGGTAAATCATGGTAAAGGAGGATTTCTGAAAGGAGAAGGTTAGGACAAATAAACCGCAGTGGAGGAGGAAGACAGAAAGTGCATTAGTTAAATAAAAGTTTTCAAATTATAGGTAAATTGGATTGTGAATACGAGGTTTTGAAAGTAGGTATTGTAAATCAATTTTTAATAAAAATGTGTTTTTATTATTGTTTTAAGCTTTTTTTCCGAACACAATACAATAATAATTATTTATAACATGTTGTATCTAGTTCCTTAACGGGCGGGACGAGAAATTCATAGCAATTGAGACATTGACATATTTGTGACAATATATATATATATATATAAGTATATTATTACACAGGAGCGATGGTAGAGCACTCTGGTGAGCTGCCGTTAGTAGTAATTTTTTATCATTTGATTTGGCAATTTGTTTTAGTTCAAATACCCCAGATGATATTTAACGACAAACTTGATGGGTATAGAAGTCGCAAGACAAAGATCTAGACATGAATGAAGTGGTGGGCTCTAGCGTGCACCCCGTAGTAGCTGGCTTTGGTTTGTTGACAGACAGAAGGAGGAGGAGGAGGAGGAGCAAACTAAGAACAACGGCTGAACTGTACAGAATTGTGTATTGCCTTTAGATAATACGTGCATAGGATGTTTGATAAAATACTAGGTTTATGTAGATATGTAAACATTTTAGGATTTCTTTTTTAATCCCTAATGTGTGTACGTTGCAATCTGTTCAATTCAAACCAAATGAGATGAGGATGATATGTATGACGTGTAAATGAGACTGTGTAGTCTTGTACAAACTCAGGCCGACTATTCCTGAGAGAGTATGGTTAATTGAACCCAAACCATCAAAGTACACCCACCACAACCACTCACCGTCTAGCACTCAAATCCGTATAAAAGTAACTATTGTCCAGCCTCTGTTAGTTTGCTCCTAATGTAAACAAATAATGACGTCACTGAGCATGCGCATTATATAAAAATGTGTATACGCTGATTAAAAAGTAACATCAAAATACTTTCAAAAGTATTTAAAAACAAAATACTTTTAAAAGTATATTTATAAATGAAATTGTTAGGCCTACATCATATCATGACTGATGTTTTTAGTACTTTAAGTACTTATAATTTAAAAAAATAGTTAACTTAAAAGGAATACGACATCTGTAAAGTCGCAGACTCTAGCGTGCACCCTGTAGGAGGTGGCTTTTGTTTGTTGACAGTAGGAGCAAACTAACAACGGCTCAACTGTACCTTTTCTAGGATTTGAACCTGAACCTTCGTCTCCAAAAATCAGCTGTTAAACAGCTGATTTTGGCGACGACTTTACCTATAGACCAACCCGGTGGGTTATTTTGGGAAATAATTTTATTTTTATTTAAAGGTCATATGCAGAAGAATTTGTTTGTATTTAAGATGTATGATTGTTTTTCAGGTGATGTTGGACTACTTGAGACATATATTTACAGTGTACCATGACAAACCGAAATTTCTGTTCGGGTTTCACGGAGAGTTATCGCATGACAGTTACAATTTGATTGGTGTAGCAGACGATGATTTTGTCAAATGGATTAAATGGTTTCGTGATAATGGACATTTAAACAACACCGTCATGATCATCATGAGTGATCATGGACATAGGTAAATCGTTATTTATTTTACATTTATTTTTTTTATTTTTTTATTGAGTGATGATGCCTACACAAGCCTCCGGACCTGACCGGGACCTGACGGGGACCTGACCGGGAATCGAACCCGGGACCCCGGCATAGTAGCCAGTTGCGCTGACCACTACACCACGGACTGGCCAATTTATTTGCATTAAGTATCCAAAAATCCAGGGTCTGAAAATCCAAAACGTATTTTGGAATTTCAGTTATCAAAATCGATTTAGATTGAGCTTCCTCGATTGTTCTAACTCTTATTTTTACTTTCTCTTGCCTATATGAATAGGCCTATATAGGAAGGAAAGTATTGTTTTCATGTCGATTTTAACAAATCGAGTTTTCACCGGATCTATACGTTTTCAGACCCCCTGAACCCAAAAATTTGCGATTTTCTCAAAAACTGGTCCTACGATTTTTTTAAAAATCGCCTCATTTACTCAATTTTTTATTCTTTAAAAGATAGGGTAGGCGCCATGTTTGCTGAAATTCTTGGTGAGTGTTTTTTACGTAAGAACAGTGTTTTTTTAAGATTACGGCTTTAATATTCATTTTAGAGCAAAAATGTATATAATAAAAGTTGTAGAGAATTTAAAAACCTACAACTTTTATTTCAAGCATTGTTTTGTATAACGCTAAGTTTAGCGGTAATTAGCGATTTTATGTTTTTTCTCACGAAAACGTGTGAAAAATCGATTTTTTTAAGATTTCGGCCTTAGTATGCACTTTACGACAAAAGTGTATATAATAAAATTTATAGAATGTTAAGAGATCTACAACTTTTATTTAGAGAATGTTTCTCTACAGAGCCTAGTTTAGCGTGAAAATGTGATTTTCCGTTTTTTTTTAAGCCAAATTGACTTCGATTTTCATTTTGCGTCATTCACTCATGATTAAAGTAAGGTTATGTTTTTGAGGTTAGTGTTTTGTTTATTTCTAATATTTTATTAATCATGTTAGGTTTATTATTAATTATTTGCATTGGCAAGAGAAAGTTGTGTGAGTGTTTCACAGCAGATTTGTTTTTTTAATACAGCAAAATTCACAATTCATTCTTAATTTGATAATGCTGGCCCGTTGGCGTAGTGGTTAGCCATTAGGCCTACACTCCACTATTTGGATGATAGGCCTATGGTAGGAGATGATGAGTGATAGAAAAATCAGTTCTGGTCGGGAATCGAACCAGGGTCCCCGGCGTAGTGGTTAGCGTTGTGCTAACCAATATTCCGATAGCTGGTTGGTGGTAGTAGTGGCTTCTAAGCCAGGGTCCCGGGTTCGATTCCCGGCCAGGTCTGGTATTTTTTCATCACTACTAAAAAGCGAGTTATAAAATTTGGGGGTTAAGTGAGAGAAGTGTCGCTCAAACAACACATTTCCCGCTTTATCTTGAAAAAGTAGGTGTTTGTTTCTTGTTTTGGAACTTATGGTATCTATTTTGGATGTTGGATTTACTTTTATGCAGCTTTCTCAAGATCTCCTTTACAAAGAATACGCTGACGTTCAAAACTTGAAATTGCATTATTACAATTTCCAAATTACATTATAACTATAGTCCATTTAGTTTCAATAGAAGCTTGCACTGTACGCGTTCCCTCTCCCTCTACTTGCCTCCTCCTCCGTTTATTCCCAGTAGTCAGCATATGTACTGGTTGTTAGAAAAGTATGCCTCTAAACTAGGATAACTATACACAAGTTCTTTACAGTAATTATACACACTGTAAATAAAGTTTTTAGATTGGCTTCGTAAATCACGTTTTTCACTCATCGTTGACCGGTACTGCGTACACTTTAATCTCTTGTGCACTGAACGGAAACTCAAACTGAACTGGTGAATTTATTTGAACTATAATTTAATCATATACAGTTATACAAGACTATGTACATTTTTATATATGTCTTTAAAATAGAAACAGCCTTACATTTTATGTTGACAGTTATAAAAGCAAACACTGCAGAGTATAATACAATCTGTAATTAATTAAATAAAAGAATTTGACATTCTGATTTATAAAGTATTTTTTTGACATTAAAGTAATACATCAATAAAAGTAAAAAATTAAAAATGGATGGTGATTTGTGCCTATTAGCTACTCATTTGTTTATAATCAAGAGTATGGAAGTAGTAGACTAGTACGTTTTGCAGCACACTATACAAACTGGTGCAGCCACTTTACATGTGTGGGAGTGAAAATACGAATACGTCTTATTACAGAAGCTTCTATTGAAATTACATCATGGACTAGGATTGTAGACCCGTGCGATGTCGTTGGGTTTCAAACCCCCCCCCCCCTATCAATGAAAATAAATGATTTAAGTTTACAAGAAACTTAACCGTTCTTAGAAGAACGGTGAGTAACAACTAATGCACAGTAGTACGAGAGTTTCCACCTGAAAAGAACTGTTTTAAACTAAAACTTTTTGTCTACCGATGGAGTGTGTTGTGGGATGAGAAGAGAGATGCATTTATCCTGTTGTGTTGTTTAGGTCAACAGCCGAAAGGGTAGTTTGAACCTCTAGAGGTCTTACTAAGTAAAAACGAGAAGTAAGGTGGTTTACCATTGCCTTCATCACTGAGTCGAAATAGTATGCTTATCAGCATGCCAGGCTTTCCGAAAAGCACTCACTTTCCACTCTGCAAATGACACCTTCACTTCATTCACCACAGGGTATGGCTGCATAGTAAAATTCATTACTCTCGGAGGAGATAACTCTGATTAGTGTCTTTTACACCTCTATCTCTTCTGTTCTTAAATAGTTCAGTCATATAAGTGGCTGACTGTGTGATAAGAAACAGAACTATTTTTTTTAGCCCTGGACCAAACAGATAGAGTGCAATTAAAATAACACTCCACGTGCCCGTTTTGGGCGTACATATCCTGTATGCTTATGGAATATGCCTGTGGAGGGGATAAACGTGGGAGAACCGCATTAAATTACGTTGTAAACTAATTTTTTTTTGCCCATAACAGACAGATGGAGTGTCAAATTACCTACACTCAATATGTTCGTTCCAGAGCTAAAATAAATAGTTCTGTTTCTTATCACATGGTCAGCCAATTAAATGAGTGAATCATTTAAGAACAGAAGAGGTAGAGGTGTAAAAGACACTAATCAGAGTTATCTCCTCTGAAAGTAATGAATTCCATCATTATACAGCCAGACCCTGTGGTGAATGAAGTGAAGGTGTCATTCGCAGATTGAAAAATATGTGCTTTTCAGAGAGCCCGGCGTGCTGATAAGCGTACTTTTCCATTCAGTGAGGAAGGCAATGGCAAACCACCTGACTCCTCGGTTTACTTAGTAAAACCTCTACACGTTCAAACCAGTCTCCATTCGGCTGTTGACCTAAACAATAAAAAACGAAATTTAATCTTTTCATTTCGTAAATGAAGCTGATATTAGCATGAATTTCAAGTTTAGAATTTTTGGGCTAATCAGGAAAGAATACTCTTTAAATCCATGTAAAATTATAAAAATCCGTTGAGTAGAACTCTGTACTTAGTCTATTATATAAAATTCGATGTATGTGCGTGTGGATGTTCCCCTTCATCTCCTAAATTACTGAACTGATTTACATGCAGGATTTTTTATGTTGCAACTATGGTGTCGGTGCAGGTTTTAGGCTATTGAAACTCTTAAAAAGTTAGCCCTAAAGGGTTGAAAATAATGTTTATATATCCTACATTAAGGCTTTTATGAGGTTAGATAAAAATTTCTTGGAGCGAAATCTACCAAATATTTTGTGAACTATGTAGAAAAACATTGAGCCGTTTTCGAGGTTATGTTTTTGTTGATGTACGTGTACTTTGTCGTGATTTAATTGGTGAAAATTAAAAAATTTATATATTTATACTGAAAATAAGAGTACAAAGAATATTGTTTATCCATTAGCATTAATTTAAATAAAACAAATTAATTTCACAGTTGTCATTAATATTGCCGGCGGCGTAGCAACGCACGCCGGGTACCGCTAGTAATTAATATTGGTAGAACTCTCATGTAAATACATTGGAAACTATTTTGCCTTTTCTATATCTATATTAAATCTATATTATCTATAAATCTATATATCTATATTATCTCTATTAAATCTATGTTATCTATATTAAATGGTTTAATAATACTCTGTTTAAATTTCAGATTTGCTTCAATTCGTAACACTCAGCAAGGTAAATTGGAGGAACGTATGCCTTTCTTCTCGTTCACATTTCCACCTTGGTTTGAAAGAGTACGTTTTCATTTTATTTTATAACTTAAAAATTTAAATTCCCGATATGTCAATAATATAAATTATTAGGAACATTTTGGAGCAGGTATCCAATTTTTAAAAATTCAAATGTGACGTGTCTTTTCTATACAAGCAGGTCGTGAGAAGTAGACTAAACAAGTTTAAGAATTGGTGGACACAAAAAATCTATAAAAAAATTCAGGTCGTTAAATAAAGTTTCAGCAAATTGGTTATTGGTGTACAAGAAGAAACAGAATTATTAACGAACAAGTCTGTACCTAAGTCGTATAAGTGTTTTTTCATTGGTTTTCATTTACAATCTGCACCATCTTCATCAATACCGGTGGGAAAATACTTAAATATGAACTAAACAAAATTATAAAAAAAAGTTGGGCACCAGCTTTATCAGAAGAGCATGAGAAAAATAAATAAATAAGACTATGCCGGCCGCATTGGCGCAGTTGGTAACGTGCTCGCCTCTCATCATGTGGTCCTGGGTTCGAATCCCACTCAGGCACGGCATATTTTCATACGTTACAAAAAAATCATTTCATCCTCCATTGTACAATAGTTCCACCCCAATGTCGTCGCTAATGACCTCAGTAGTTGATGCCACGTTAAATAAATGAATTAAAAAAAAAGACTATAATCGCCTTGCTTTAAAGTAAATATTTAATGAATACTAATAACAAAATTATTCTTAATCTATTTAAAATATAGCCAATTTTTATTTCTGCCGCGACTTTAACACAAAACAAACTTAACAAACCCTTAATAAATATACGTATAAAATTTACCTCCAATTAAATATGTTTCCAATTTTTTCTTCTCGTTCACCTGCTCGCTTCTTTAAGTACTGTTCCTTCTTAACTAACTAACCACTCTGTCGCACCTTAAGTCCCAAGGGAAGTGATTTTAATTTCCTGGATCTGAACCAAAAACACTCTGGTTGTCAAGCCTCCCTCTCCAACCAACCGTACAACCAACCTGGAGGGCCAATGGGAAGGAGAACCACCCCAATGATTGGCTGTAAGTTGGTAGGTGGAATAAAAGCCCACAAACACAGAGGGAGAAATAAACGGGCTTTATGATTATCAGATGATTGACAGTAGGCGATATTTACAACTTATTGTCTAAATACTATTCTAATGCCCATAACAGATAAGTGGGTTTCAAATTATTTACACTCAATCTGTTCTTTTCAGGGCTAAAATAAATAGTTGTGTTTCTTATCACATGGTCAGCCAATTAAATGACTGAATCATTTAAGAACAGATGAGGTGGAGGTTTAAAAGACACCAATCAGAGTTATCTCCTCTGAAAGTAATGAATTTCTTTATACAGTTGGACCCTGTGGTGAATGAAGTGAAGGTGTCATTTATAGAGTGGAAAATATGTGCTTTTAAGAGGGCTCGGCATGCTGATAAGCGTACTTTTCCACTCAGTGAGTTGTGGCAATTGTAAACCACCTCACTCCTTGTTTTTACTTAGTAAAACCTCTACAGGTTGAAACCAGCGTACAGGCTGTTGACCTAAACAACAACAACTATTCTAATGTAACTTATTCTAACAATTGGGGTTTCCCCCCCCCTCACATTATTTATTGGGGTTTTTACTTCAGTATCTTCATTTTTTGTGTAATTATACTTTTACAACGGTACAAATCTTGTTATACCACCTTAGTCATTTTAATATTGATATCAATTGCCATTTATCATGTTCCTATGTCCATCACACCTAGATGTCACTAACTAAAAGAGATAGCAAAAAACGGTTTTCGGAGTCGTAATCTACACAAAAAGTTAGTGGACCTGAATTGGATTTAAAGTTTCGGTTCAGACCGGAAGTGGCTCAAAACCGGAAGTCAAGAAATCTAAGCCGGAATTTGAAAACAAAAATAGTGTCATTCGATTCCTCCTAAAGAGTAGATACAGAAATCGTTGGGTTTGAAGCTCCGGTTTTGAGCGAAAGTGGCCAAAAACCGGAAGTAAAGATATCAAAGTTGGAATTTGGAAATAAAAATAGTGTCATTTGAATCTTCTAAAGAGTAGGTACAGAAATCCTTTGGTTTGAAGTTCCGGTTTTGACCGAAAGTGGCCGAAAACCGGAAGTCAAGAAATCAAAGTCGGAATTTGGTAACAAAAATAGTGTCATTCGATTTCTCTTAAAGAATAGACACAGAAATCATTGGGTTTGAAGTTCCGGTTTTTTACCGAAAGTAAAGATATCGAAGTCGGAATTTGGAAATAAAAAATAGTGTCATTAGATTAGATACTTTTAAAGAGTACGTACAGAAATCACTCATGGTATTTGCCACAAATCGAAAGGAGAGCATTTTTAAAAATTGTTACCAGCCAAGATAACGCGTCGTCGTCTCATGAAAGCAATTTTTATGAATGATCTTATTTATTTATTTTTTAACATTAACTAGTGTTAATATTTTCAGGTGTATCCAGAAGCAATGAAAAATTTTAAACTGAACGCTCACAGACTGACCACTCCGTTTGATATCCATCCGACATTGATGGATATCTTAAAATTCGAAGGCGCTGGCTTAGGTGATATCAGCAAGAGATCAATTAGTCTTTTCAAAGAGGTCAGATTTTATTTGTTTTTAACTTTTAACTTAAATTCCATGTTTCAACGTGAAATTAAATTAAATATTTTATTTATTATGTATTTACATTTAACTTAAAAACAATAATAAAAACAAACAAAAAAAAAACAACAAACATTCACATTTTATGGTTTCTAATTATCTGAGAGTAAACAACAAAATTTATCAAGAAACTTAATTATAACGGTGTTTCAAAAAGGACGCACTTCGAAGTTTAAGGGTTAATATTTTCTGCATAGGGAATATTTTTTTCCCCCAACTAACAGTTGGCACTACCGTACTCATTGTTGACCCATTCTGTATTACTGACATGTACTAGTGCTATCCTAGTATTCATTTGTGTCTGTAGTGTCTGTATAAGTTCAAACATGGTTTTTTCAAAGGATGAACGTGTTTTTCTTATTGAAAGTTATTGCGCATATAAATCTTACGAACGAGTGAAAGACGAGCTCCAGTTAAAATTTCCTGATTCTGAAGTACCTAATAACACCACAATATCGCGTCTGATTAATAAATTTCGTGAGACTGGCAGTGTACAGGATCGGAAAAGCACAGGTCGACCATCAGTGTTAACAGAACAAGTTTTGGACGATGTGAAACGTTTGGCTACCTCACCCGGCAAATCACTTAAAAAGTTATCTTCACAGGCTGGATTATCACTATCTTCCGCTTTAAGGGCAACAAAAAAATTAAATCTTCACCCTTACCGCATCGGTGTCGTTCATGAACCGAAAGAAGTTGACCATGGGAAACGTATACAGTATTGTCGTCGGAAACGTTCTCTTGTTGATGACAACGGTGTTGAAATATTGGATCGTGTTTATTTCAGTGACGAAGCATTGTTCCACTTGGATGGTTACATCAACAGCCAAAACTGCCGAATATGGAGCGCTCATAATCCTCACACATTTCATGAACGTCCACTACACGCACGTAAAATTGGTGTTTGGTGTGCGATCTCCCGGCGTCGTATTGTTGGGCCTTTATTTTTTGACACATCTGTAGATGGTGTGGTGTACCGCAACTTAATTGAACAATTTATAGCGTTGTTAGAATTACACTATCGAGATTGTTGGTTTCAGCAGGATAACGCAATGTGCCATACTTCTACTGAAACGCTGAATATGTTTCGAGAATTTTTTGGCCATCGTGTAATATCAAAAGGATTGTGGCCACCAAGATCCCCAGATCTTACTTCTGCGGATTTTTTCTTTGGGGGAATTTAAAGAGTAAGGTTTTTAAAAACAATCCTCATACAATTGAAGAATTGAAGGCTAATTTATTGAAAGTGAGATTACAAACATTAATGAGCAAACACTACGAAAACTGGCTGCAAATTTTATGAAACGTGTCTGAACTTGCATTACAAGCGGAGGAAGTCATTTTGAAAATTTATTGTGAAGTTTTAAAGGTAATCTGAATGTTATAAAGGTAATAATTTCATACCTTATAATTTGTAATGGCTTAATGTAATAAATTAGCGTTCTCAAACTTCGAAGTGCGTCCTTTTTGAAACACCCGTTAGTTATATTATTAACATGAACTATAGTCCCCCAGCCGTGGGAATGAGAGAATGCATAACGCTCTCACTCGCAAAAGTCATACGCGCCATTCCTATAACATTGTGTAATTTTACTCATTGTTGTGAGCTAGCGTTTATGCACGTAGTAAACTAACAACCAAGATAACGACTGTAGTATGTTTTCAGATCTCCATTATAACGGAAAAGTTCAATTTCATTTGTAGAAGACCGTTGGGCGCATGCGTAGTTATGCCGCATATCTCCCTCTCACTCGCTCGGCTATGGGACATTAATTCGTCTGATATCTGTACGTGATGAATATTTATGTGATTCAAAATGAAGCTTTTACAAAAACAATCAAAATGACTATGACACCATCGTTAAAACTAACCGTTTTAAGGATTTATACTTTCGTGTCTACAGACATGAGAAATTTTGTTGATTAGTTTGGTAACTATGCAAGGATCTGTATAAATGCATTTCACAGTCTTCTAGAGAAAAACTGTAATTTCAGGGAGTTTGGAAATTTGGGGCTCCAAAATTTCTGATCTAAAATCTCTGTGATATTTTAAAAAAGGAGCCGTAACCTATATGAGAAAATCGCAAAACGTAAAAAATTACCCGAATAAACTACTACTTCCATTCGATCGATTTTGATGAAAATGTTCGTGTCGGGTCCTCCAGTAGTACCTAACTTAAGTTTCAAGTTTTAACTTTGTGCGATGTTTCACTCTACAGTTGAGCCGTTCTTAGTTTCCTCCTACAGTCAACAAACAAAAGCCACCTACTACAGGGTGCACGCTAGAGTCTACCACTTTATGGATGTCGTATTCCTATTAAGTTAACTATTTTTTAAATTATAACTACTTAAAGTACTAAAAACATCAGTCATGATTTGATGTAGACCTAAAAATTTCATTTATATAAATATTTTTAAAAGTATTTTGTTTTTAAATACTTTTGAAAGTATTTTGTTGTTACTTTTTAAACAGCGTATACACATTTTGATATAATGTGCATGCTCAGTGATGTCATTATTTGTTTACATTAGGAGCAAACTAACAGAGGCTTGCCTTTAGATATTTTATTTACACCCACACCAATCGCTAAAAACGTGTTTTTTTTGGGTTCAGGGGTCTGAAATCGTGTATACCCGGTGAAACTCGATTTCTGAAAATCGACATGAAAGCAATACTTTCTTTCCTATACCTATATTGAAAAGACAAGAGAAAGTAAAAATCTGTAATCCGGCATCACTCGAATCCGGAAAGTACCGGACTAAAGAGAAGTTACTTACTAACTTTAAAATGGATTAAGATAGACTACTGATTCATGGGTTTCTTTTAACCCTTTCAATACAAACGACCGGAAAACAGGACGTCTATATATATATTTACGTAGTAACAACATCCGGTTTACCGGACGACCGTAAGTTATGCATAAAATGCAAACACCCGGATAACCGAACATGTCGAAAAAAACTTTTACACAAAAATTAATGGAATAATAATGCATTTTGAAACAGCTTCTGTGGCGTAGTGACTAGCGGGCTAGCCTACAAAACGGAAGGTCCCCGGGTTCGATTCCCGGCTAGGACTGAAAATTTTAACACGTTAAAACCACCCTTAAAGAACCAAAACCCACAGTAGTTGCTAATGACAAAGTTGTCGATTTGACTTTAAATAAACTAAAAAAAACTATTTTGAATATTTTTAGTGTAAGAACGATTTTTTTTTATGAACGCTATAAAAATTAATTTTTAATAGGAAATTTAATTTTTCTGTTACGTTGAAATTTTGGTTGGCTTATGCCTGCAAGTTTTCGAAATAAGGGCTGCCACTTTTTGTACACCCTTATTGGTGTAGTTGGTAACGTGCTCGCCTCTCATCATGCGGTCTTGGGTTCAAATCCCATTCAGGCACGGCATATTTTTATACGTTACAAAAAAATCATTTCATCCTTTACTGTCTGCATTAGCAGTAATTGCAGAACAGTCGGACGTTAAACCAAAAAAAAAAAAAAAAAAAAACCTAATTCAAATTAAATGGTTCTTTAGATTAAACTTTTAAATATTGTTTAGGCAGTGAAAGGGTTAAAATGATATAATATTGTTTAATATAATATAATATAATATATATATATATATATATATATAATATAATATAATTGTAATATAATATTGTATTGTATAATATAATATTAATATAATATTGTTTATATTGTGATAATATTGTTTATTGTGCAGGTTCCACTGGAAAGAACGTGTGTTGATGCTTACATTGAACCCCATTGGTGCACATGCCTTGACTGGGAGAAATATGATCCACAGGATTCACTTGTACAAATGGCAGCTGCCACTCTCATCGACACCATCAACAGGTCTCCGATTCATTTATTAATGCTATTTTTAATTGTATGTATCATTTTCCTATGCTAGTCTGTCTGTCACACCCAAACGTCAGAAATTAAAAGAGGTAGACACCAACGGTTTTCGGATTCGTAATCTACACAAAAAGTTAGTGGACCTGAATTGGATTTGAATTTACGGTTTCGAATTGCCGACGTATAATAGATACTGAAGTCACGAGATTGCCTTTTGCGTATGTGTGTGTGGGCTGTGAGGAAGGTAACTGATAATTTGACAATGCTACTAACTTCAACAGTGAGACACTCCTAGTACATTTCACTACCGTGCAGTTTCTAGATACATTTTGTAAGCTGTGGTTTATTCCAAGCAAACGTTTTCTTCATTACCCTTGTAAGAAATAAAATATATGACCTGTATTATTGCGTATACCGTAATTACATGACTAGAAATGTTTGATTTATTGTAAATTTAATCTACCTTATTCCATTGGAACAAAATTTTCTAAGAATGAATCGCCTTCTTTACTATCGTTGTCACCGGCGTCTTCACTATCATTCTCAACTAACCGTTTCCTTTTTTTACCAGGTGTCAACTAAACTGTTGAGGAATAGCTTCTCACGTCTTTAATTTCCTTCTTTATTTTTCAAATTGTGAAATTAGAAACTTTACAGTAATTAGCCACTCGCTCATGGCTTTTGTTAAGAGGCAGGGAAAGGCATTTTTGTTTAGCTTTAACTTCACAGCAATTTATTAAACTGCATACTAGATTGTGTTCACACTGTGAATAGTCTGCCCACGTTTTTGAGAAACTAACATTTCTGTTTACGGTACAAACAGGTATACTCGTACAGTTAACCTACAAAAGCTTCCACGATATACTGTATAGGCTATGCTCTGGGTATAGGCTAAGTTGTTATGTTTGTCGTAGTGAAATTAAAGCAGTCGCGCATGCGCACTAATGCTTTTCCCCCTTTACCCCTTGTTGGAAACTAGGGCAAACTCGTAACCCAAGTATCAACAAATATCAACAGTAGCATTTTTGATATTATTTTCTTATTCCGCCATTTTGTTTTGATTAATCATAAGCAAATGAAACTGGAGCATACTTTTTTACATATCTACAGTTGAGCCGTTGTTAGTTTGCTCCTACTGTCAACAAACAAAAGCCACCTACTACAGGGTGCACGCTACAGTCTACCACTTTACGGATGTCGTATTCCTATTAAGTCAACTATTTTTTAAAATTATAAGTACTTAAAGTACTAAAAACATCAGTCATGATTTATGATGTAGGCCTAACAATTTCATTTAGAAAAGTACTTTTAAAAGTATTATGTATTTAAATCCTTTTTAAAGTATTTTGTTGTTACTTTTTAATGAGCGTGTACACATTTTGATATAATGCGCATGCTCAGTGACGTCTTTATTTGTTTACATTAGGAGCAAACTAAGAGAGGCTGGACTGTATTTATTATCTGTCGAGTTTTCAGTCAGTAGAGTGTGCGATACGTCCGGCATAATCATTCAAAAATAGCAACCTCTTCGTGGGAACCCGGTATATACTGGGCAATTCACGAAGATAAGCAGAAACTTTGAGAGCACATTGTACATGTAAAAAAAATAATGAAAAAAGTTTATATAAACATGGGTCCGAAAATGCATCGTTAGCGAGTTACGGCTAGCATAAGATTTCACCCGGATTTCAGCTCACCAGGTGAAATGAGGTCTTCCTGAAATTGTGGTAAGATAGATTAAGGGGCAAATTCAATCGTTTCTTACGGTTTTTGACCTGATAAATTGAATAAAACAGGTCCCAGAACTGTAAGTTAACTATTTTTTTGAGAAAACCAGTCTCAAATCCAAAAACTGGAATGAAAAATCATTTATTAAAATAACATTATTACGTATTAATGTTATTAAAATAACAATACATATTAATATACGTATTAATGAAGCTTTTACACTTTTAAAGGAAAGCCCTTTTGAACTACGGAAAGCAACAAGAGGTGTCCTTAAACGAGCAGAAAAAAATGCATTGAAGTCGGTGGAGACACTTTTGAAAATTTACTGTAATTTGGTTGAATAGGTTTAGATTAATGTTTTTCCGGTTAAATTTACTTCTTGCCGTTATAAATAAAAATTCATTTAATCAAACATCTATTCGCTTTCGGTGTACTTTATTTACACCGTTTTGTTGAGAATAAAATTTTCTACAAGGTTTATTCAAAATTTTTATCTATTGCTTGGTGAAATAACAAAGTTATTGTTGCCCAAAGATGAAAAAAAACGTGTTTTTTTCACTCAATTTTTTGGATTTGACACTGGTTTTCTCAAAAACTAGTTAACTTACAGTTCTGGGACCTATTTTTTCAATTTATCAGGTCAAAAACCATAAGAAACGATTGAATTTGCCCCTTAATCTACCTTACCAGAATTTCAGGAAGAGCTCATTTCACCTGGTGAGCTGAATTCCGGGCGAAATATTTCGCTAGCCGTAACTCTGTAACTAAGCATTTCCGGACCCATGTTTATATTAAACTTTTTTCATTATTTTTACATGTACAATGAGCTCCCAAAGTTTATGGATATCTTGGTTAATCACCCTGTATTCATATAGGGCAAGAGAAAGTAAAATAATTAAAATTACTTACTGTATGATATTTTTCAGGTATAACAGTGAACATTCGACGTTATGTGCCAAACTTAGTTTGGACGCTGTGTTATGGGCGGCTAAATTAATACCAAGTAAAGCTCTTCTTAAATTTAGAGGTGCAGCTGACAAAGATGGTTTCGTACCAGACATGAGCGGTGACTTGGATGTTACTATGGAAGTATACCAGATTAAAGTTTCTGTTAAACCTGGCTCTGGTCTTTTCGAATCTTCAATGACGCTCCATAAAAAGAAGAACAAATTTAGCTTAAGGGTAAGTTGGTGGTTTTTTTGATACAAACTTTTTTATTCTGTAATTCTTTTGCAATCAGCTGTTTTTCAAATCAATTTTTGCAATTTCGTTTAAAAACCCATACTTATCTTTTCCACTTTTCCACTCATTAAGCAAGGAACCCACCGGGTTGGTCTAGACTCTAGAGGTAAAGTCGTCGTCGCCGTGAGTCAGCTGCCAAAACAGCTGATTTTTGGAGACGAAGATTCCTGGTTCAAATCCTAGTAAAGGTACGAGGGTAGGCTGATAAGTAATGCACACATGCTTGTAGAAGACAACTAAATAAACTTCAGTAGCGCGCCTGGTGGCATGTGGAAGTACTATTTCTCCTCTACAAGCCTGCGCAGTTTGAAGGCGTTGCTTTCATTCAGTTTGTTTTGAGTAGTGGAAGTATGGCGTCGTGTTCTGGTGCTATGTCAACGAGAATTAAACAACGCGCTGTTATCGAATTTTTAACTGCTGAGAAAGTGAATCCTAGTGAGATTTATCGTCGTTTAAAGGCTGTTTATTGTGACGATACTGTTGATAGGTCTACTGTGAATCGTTGGGTAATAAAATTTCGTGATTGCCAACCTGGAAAAGCCTTAATTGTTGACAAAACACGCAGTGGACGACCAATCACTGCCTCAGACGATAATCGTCGCAAACTCATCGATGATTTGATTCAAAATGACCGGCGAATCACTCAACAGCGTATCGCAAACCAAATTGGAATATCTAAGGAACGTGTTGGCTTCATTATTGAACAATTGGGATACCGTAAAATCTGTGCACGATGGGTACCACGCCGTCTGACAGACGAGAATAAACAGCGTCGATTGGAATGCTGTGAACAACTTTTGAAGCGCTACCGTGACGAAGGAGACGACTTTCTTTTGAATATTGTGACGGGGGACGAGTCATGGGTTCATCATTACGATCCCGAAGAAAAAAGGCAGAGCGCTGAATATCGTCATCCACATTCTCCTGTTGTGAAAAAGTTCAAAACACAACCGTCCGCAAAAAAAATTCTTTTGACTGTGTTTTGGGATGCTCGCCGAGTTTATGTGACTGGTTATCTGGAACGAGGGGCAACGGTAAATTCTGCTCAGTATATACAGACTCTGAAACACCTCCGACGTCGAGTTTGTCGTGTTAGAGGCAACCTGGCGCCAATAATTTTGCAACACGACAATGCTCGTCCACACACTTCGCGTGCAACTGGAGAGGCTCTGAGAAACCTGAAGTTTCAACCAATTTTACACCCTCCGTATTCTCCCGACCTTGCGCCTTGCGATTTTTATTTTTTTCCTCTACTGAAGAGAGACCTTAAGGGTAATCATTACAGCTCGGACAATGAGGTGAAGGCAGCTATTGCGTCCTGGGTTCGAGGAAAGTCGGAAGAATTTTTCAGTGACGGAATGAAAAAACTTGTTAAACGTTGGGAGAAATGTGTAATGCTTAACGGTGACTATATTGAAAAATAAATAGATAATTTGGTAGGTTAAGATTTGTACTTTAATTTGTTATTTACCCCATCTTGCTATTTCTTTTTGTTCGTCTTCTACAAGCATGTGTGCATTACTTATCAGCCTACCCTCGTAGTTTACTTTTATACGGATTTGAGTGCTAGACAATGGTTACCTGTGTACTTTGATGGTTGGGGTTTAATTAACCATACTCTCTCAGGAATGGTCAGCCTGGGTCTGTACAAGAATACACAGTCTCATTTACACGTCATACACATCATCCTCATATCATTGGGTCATGGGGTTGCTTATTGTTCTGAATTGAACAGAATGCAACGTACATATATTAGCAATTAAAAAAAGAAATTAGCAAGGAACCCCCCAGGTTGGTCTAGAGGTAAAGTCGTCGCCAAAATCAGCTATTTAACAGCTGATGCGTGCCATTCCAATAAAATTGTCTTTAATTTTACTCATTGTTGTGAACAAGTGTTTATGCATGCAGTAAACTAACAAGCAAGATAACGACTGTAGTATGTTTTCAGAACTGGATTATAACAGTAAAGACCTTTGGGCGCATGCGTAGTTATGCCACATATCTCCGTCTCACTTGCTCGGCTATGGGACATTAGTTCGTCTGATACCTATAGATACAAAAGTAACTATACTTTACCGGTGTACTTTGATGGTTGGGGTTCAATTAACCATACTCTCTCAGGAATGGTTGGGCTGGGTCTCTACAAGACTATACCTCATTTACACGTCATACATATCATCCTCATCTGATTGGGTGATGGGGTTGCTTATTATTCTGAATTGAACAGATTGCAACGTACACACATTAGGGATTACAAAAAAAATAAAAAATTAAGCAAGGCAATTATAAACCACCTCACTCCTCGTTTTTCTTAGTAAAACCTCTACAGATTCAAACCAGCCTTTCGGCGGATCACCTAAACAACAGCTGTTATGCGCACGATCTTTCTTTTGTGAACCCGATTTGATATTCATCCATTGTTTTTTTTTAAAATTAATTTATATATTTTTTAAATTGTTTTCAGATAGAAGATGTTAGTCGTATAAATAAATATGGACCAGCAGCTAACTGTATCGAACAAACTCAGGAACAGCTGCGGAAATTCTGTTACTGTCAGTCAACCAAATAGATATTAGTTATCAATAATAAATAAATGTTGTGATTTTTTCTTATTTATAAGTAACAAAAAATTATCTCCAGATAATTGTTTTTTGAGATATTGTAGTATCTCGAGATAATTTATTTTTGAGGTAATAATATCTCAAGATATTTTACCTCAGGTTTGATGACTATTACACGATGAATATTGTACCTCAAAAATTATTTTGAGATAATGTTAATTGTTATATTATTATATTTAATTGTGGGGTCATCATGAAAGATTGTTAGAAAGATGTTGTAAATTATTTATGATTGCAACATAAAATGTTTTTGTAAAAATACCTTAATTTAATATATAATATATTTATATTATATACATGCCATAATTAAAAAAGGTTTGTTTTTCAAGAAATATTTCTTATAATGGTTAATTAGTTGTAAGATTAATGCAGCATTAATTCGTCATTAATCTCTCAAAATCAAATTTAAATGAAGATTGCTGAATAGCCATCTTGTACTTATGCCAAGCAACATCGTAGGTGAAGAGCCTCTTCACCGATCAGTGCGCATGCGCGACTGCTTTGGTATCAGTTTTCCACCACAACAACGTAAACTATACTTAGAGAACGTAGAGTATATCGCGGAACCTTTTGTAAAGTCCAGCCTTTCTAAGTTTGCTCCTACTGTAAACAAATAATGACGTCACTGCGCATGCGCATTTTATAAAAATGTGTACACGCTGATTAAAAAAAGTAACAACAAAATACCTTCAAAAGTATTTTTAAATTCAAAATACATTTAACAGTATTTTTATAAATGAAATTGTTAGGGCTACATCATATCATGACTGATGTTTTAAGTAATTTTAGTAGGCTACTTATGATTAAAAATGTAGTTAACTTAATAGGAATACGACATCCATAAAGTGGTGGACCCCAGTGTACACCCTGTAGTAGTAGCTGGCTTTGGTTTGTTGACAGAAGGAGGAGCAAACTAAGGACGGCTGTTCTGTAGGTTAACTGTATGAATATAACTGTTTTTTTTTACCGTAAACGGAAAAGTCTGTTTCTCGAAAACGCGGTCGAACTTTTCACAGTGATGAACGAAATCTAATATGCAATGTAATAATTAACAAATTACAATGTAATAAAAGCCATGAGCGAGCGGCTAACTACTGTGATGTTTCTCTTTCCACAATTCGAAAAATAAAGAAAGAAATTAAAGACAGTGAAGAATATTATTCTTCGGTCTTTCGATAATTCTACGGTTATATAAATAAGAAAGTTATGCCGACGTGTGAAATTTTATTACCGGTTTTGAAAGAATGGCTAAATTTTAGTTGGAAACTTGGTACGTTAAGAAAAATGTTAAGGAAATTCGGTTTAAGTGGAAAAAGTGTCAGCCACAGTCAACTCCCGATTATCCGCGGAATTGGGTGGCACCACTGCCACCCGCGGATAATCCGCAAAATGACGAAAAAAAGCGTAGGCATATACAGTAGTATACGTATAAAATCTTTATTAATTTTTTTGTTATTTAAAGTACATAAATATGTACAATATTGAAAACATTAACTTAAATTACAAAATATAACATTAAAATTTTAAATGTTGTTAATTATTTTTTGTCCCTAAAAATGTTTGTTTACTGTAATTTTTTTAAATTAGTACATACAATGTATTTAGAAAAAAAACATAAAAATATTGTTTACTTACAAATGATGTGCAGAAGCTATGTTGTAATAGAAGTCACAACGTTTTTAAAAAGTCAGTCATCTGCTTTTTTTTTGAGTTAAACACTTTTTCTTGATTTGGGACAGAAGTTTTCTCAACATAAGTTTGTCACAAAGCAAAGCGTGTGCTTTACAAATTTAAGCGTGTGCTTTACTTTACAAAGCGCGTAGGCCTACTTCGTGTGCTGTACAAATTTTATCTTTAATGTTATCACATTACAAGAAATTTACTTAACGTTAAGAAAAAAGAATGAAAAAAAATTGTACACGACGTGCGCGGATAATCCGCCCGCGGATAATCGGGAGTTGACTGTATACAAATTGAAAAGCAACATGTGGTTAACTAACGGTGCAATTGCACTGTAGTAAAAAATATAGTGTTTCACTGTTGAGGTTGGCTGCACTGTTAGCTCATCCATACGCAAAAGGCATTCTCGTGAAGGCCCTACCATGGTTTTAACTCAAAATTTCGATTTCTGGTTTTTTATGTTTTCAATAGTTCTACCAGAAAAACATTAAATTACGACAAAAAAATATTTTTTTAATGAAAAAATTAAGTTTTATCAGGTTTACACAGAAAAATTATTACGTTACCAAGAACGAATATTTTTTCATAATTTTATACTGCTCGTTTTAGTGCGAAGAGAATTTTAGTTTTTAAAAAAAATATCTGCATCACGGTTTTTAATATTGTCAGCTTTGTCAACAACTGTTGATGGGAAATTTACTTGTACAAATATTGTTTCTGGTTTGTGCCTTCTTGTTTCTTACATTTTAACCCATTGTATTAACATTCTTTTCCGAAATACTGTTCTATTTTACACGAGGCTTGTCCATTTATTGTAAAACAAAAAATAATACGTATATTGTGAAAGGAATAAATCTCTATACTATCCAGTGCATACAGTTGAGCCGTAGTTAGTTTGCTCCTCCTTCTGTCGACAAACAAAAGCCACCTACTTACTACTACAGGGTGCACGCTAGAGTCTCCCACTTTACGGATGTCGTATTCCTATTAAGTTAACTATTTTTTTAATTATATGTACTTAAAGTACTTAAAACATCAGTCATGATATGATGCAGGCCTAACAATTTCATTTATAAAAATACTTTTAAAATTATTTTGTATTTATAAATACCTACTTTTGAAAGTATTTTGTTGTTACTTTTTAATGAGCGTGTACACATTTTGATATAATGCGCATGCTCAGTGACGTCATTATTTGTTTACAGTAGGAGTAAACTAAGAGAGGCTGGACTGTTGGTGAGGAGGCTTTTCACCTATGCCATCTGAATAACCGCCTCTAGGTTAGGGTGGTTGAAAAGAACTTATTTTGGTAAAACATGAAATTTAGTCAGACTTTGTTTTCTTATTAACGTACTCCGCAGTACGTGGTTCAACTTGCAGCTGGCGAAGTTGCCGTTTGATAACATTCAGCGGAATCTTAGGACGATACGTTGAACTATGAAATACTTTTATATTTATATTTTTCTTAAATTATGCCCATAACAGGCAGGTGGAGAGTTAAATTATTTGCACTCAATTTGCTAGTTCCAGCCTCCAGGGCTACAAAACAATAGTTCTGTTTCTTATCACATGTGGTCACCCAATTAAATGACTGATTCATTTAACAACAGAACAGGTATACAGGTGTAAAAGACACTTCTATCGATTTAATAATGATTGACACCCAAAGCATCTTCAAAACTATGAGTCGGATTTTAATATAGCTACTTTACATAAAAATTTAGCTCTCATTTCATTCTGCGTTGACCCATAATAATCTTTTATTTTTAATGTTGTTTCAAAATTGCCATATCGAGGTTGGAAGAAAAAAAAGACCCGGTTTTTTTACTACCGCAACAAATTTCATGCGTTTAGAGGTGTGTAACTCGATAATTATTTGACCGAAAAGTCTGAAATTTTAACACAACATAGACAATAATATTCTTACAGTGTATACGAAATTTTAAATTTATACGTTATTTAAATTTTGATTTATTAACGATATTCTGAACCCTTGCTATCTCGGTAACCACTCGATCGTTCGGCACGGGGAAACTATCGTTTTATTCAGCTTAAAAAAATTTAGTACAGATATGTTAATAACATGAAATATTGATTGGGCAATGTTGTAGAATATTTTAAATTTTGAAAAATATACTTGGTAATGCGGGAGGGTGGGTGCTACTATCCATGTTGCCAGTTTGGTTAAGTGACATCCTGTCGGACTGTCTACCTGAATTGACAGACTGCGTTGTCAATTCAGGTAGACAGTTAGATTCAGGCAACATAGTTTTGGAGATGCTTTGGGTGTCTATGATTATAAAACCGATAGTAGTGTCACCGGATGGCGACATTAAGTGGCTAACCTTATCATTTTGGTGGCCCTGAAAAGGGCCGTTTAGGTGTGTATCCGCCGGGGCGGGCAGAGGTGTTTGATGGCCCTGGAAAGGGCCGGTGTAAATTTTATTTAATTGGTCCTGAAAAAAACCGTTGTGCTGGTCTCGAAGGAGACCGGTGTAGGCAGCGCATGGCTGCGATGAGAGCCGTGGCTCAGGTTGATGGCCCTGAGAAGGGCCGGTTAAAACCTTATTAAATTGGTCCTGAGAAGGACCGTTGTGCTGGTCTCGAAGTAGACCAGCGTAGGCAGCGCGTGGCTGCGGCTGCTGCAAGTTCCAGAGCATCTTCCTTCTTTATCTCGTGTATGTAGTCGGTCGATCTTCGTCGCAGGTGTAGAGCGTAATGTCAAGCGGCTCAGTGCACTGCGCTTTTATAGCTACTGAGAGTGCTGTGGTAGGGGGTGGTGAGTTGCTCGGCCTTGCCAACAAAGCCCCCTATCGGAAGGCAGCCGAAAGGTTTGTCGCTTCGCCGCTAAAGGGCGCATCGCGCCAACAAAGGCCGGCAACACAGTAAATGATTTATTAGAAGGGGTGGCGGTGACAACACAGTTGGACCCTGTGGGTGGTAAATAAAGTGAAGGTGTCATTTGCAGGATGGAAAGTAGATGAAATTCAGATGGCCGGAATGATGATAAGTATACTTTTCTATTCATTAAGGAAGGCAATAGTAAACCACCTCACTCCTAGTTTGGGTTCGAATCCCATTCAGGCACGACATATTTTCATACGTTACAAAAAAATCATTTCATCCCTCACCGTCTGTATTAGCAGTAATTGTAGAACAGTCTAACGTTAAACACAACAAAAAAAATCACTCGTAGTTTTACTTAGTAAAGCCTCTAGAGGTTCAAACCAGCATTTCAGCTGATCATTGAAACGACAACATATTATATTTTTATAACCAACTTGAACAGACCCAAAAATTAAAACAATTTAAACACTAATATTTATAAGGGTATTATGTAAAATTGTAAAAAATTTTGATTCACTTAAATTTCAAAGAACTTATTAAAATTAGATCACTATAACACGTGGGGTTACTGCAAAAAGTTGGTAACTAATGTTTTTCACTTTTGGAGATAAACGAGTTTAAAGTTTTGATAATTTTTACCAGTAAATTATTATGGTTCTTATTTAAAAGAAATTTCCAATTTTAATTTATGTTTATTATTCTACAGATGTTAAAATTGACACAAACTATCAAAATACTTGAAATATTTAATATTTTTTTTAATAAACAACTCAATTTTCAATTTGTAGTTACTAACTTTTTGCAGTAACTCCACGCGATATGAAGATATAACGGGTGACCAACATAACACCGAACTGATAACGTAACCACTGTAGAATGGGTATGTTATGTTATAATGAAATGTATGAATGATGCGGATAATTCAAAAAACAAATAACATTATAAGTAATTAAATCAGTCATTTCAGAAAGCCCATTAGTGAAAATTTAAAATTTTTTCTTTACTGCATTTTATGACTAACTACTGCCCATAAAGACAGATGGGGAGTCAAATTATTTACGCTTAATTTGTTCGTTGCAGGGCTAAAATAAATAGTTGTGTTTCTTATGACATGGTTAGCCAATTAAATGACTGAATCATTTAAGAACAGAAGAGGTAGAGTTGTACTGTGACACTAATCAGAGTTATCTCCTCTGAAAGTAATGAATTTCATTGTACAGCCAGACCCTGTGGTGAATGAAGTGAAGGTGTCATTTGCAGAGTGGAAAATATGTGCTTTTCAGAGGGCCCGGCATGCTGATAAGCGTACTTTTCCACTGAGTGAGTTGTGGCAATGGTAAACCACCTCACTCCTCATTTTACTTAGTAAAACCTCTACAGGTTCAAACCAGCCTTTCGGCTGTTGACCTAAACAACAACATGACTAACTAAATGTAAACACACCATCCCTACAAAAAATCACTTTTTTTGTAATCCCTGACTTGTGTACGTTGCAATCTGTTCAATGGAGAACAATAAGCAACCCCATGACCCAATGACATGAGGATGATGTGTATGACGTGTAAATGAGACTGTGTAGTCTTCTACAGACTCAGGTCGACCATTCCTGAGAGAGTATGGTTAATTGAACCCCAACCATCAAAGTACACCGGTAACCACTGTCTAGCATTCAAATTCGTATAAAAGTACCTATTTTTACTAGGATTTGAACCAGGAACCTTCGTCTCCGGAAATCAGCTGTAAAAATCTGCTCCGAAAATCACTTAGTCTGGCTTTCCCTAAGTAGTAATATAATGTTAAGTAAAGTCGCATCCCAAGTAATATAAAGTGCTTCCTTCTAATTAAAAAATAAAAGTGGACGGTTTTTAAAGCTTAAGCTCTACTTTCTAATGGAAGAGGCTATACAAAGTTTTTATGCAATAATCTTATTAAAGGAAATAAATACTGTTTGTGATGACGATGAAAAACGTGAATAGTCCTGAAAACCGACACTTTTCTTTCTTAAATTTAAGAATTTCAATTATTTTTAGTGCAAAAAGCTATTTTATGTCACCGATTTAAACTAGTGAAATAAGTAAATGAATATAACAAAATTTTCTTCTGGTTTAACACAAAACAACGTAAGTTAGCAGTTTACTCCAATTTATTTCAGAAACACGTTTTTTAAACAAATGGTTTATCTATAAAAAGACAAAAATATACATTTTACATTAAAGAGGACAGCTGTTTGAATAAATTATATTTTTAATTTTGTTTTTTTCATTCTTGTGAAGTAAATTACCAGTTTTTTAATTTTTCCAAAAATTAGTTTTTTGATTTGGGCTTTCTGAAATGACCGATTCGGTTGCATTTATTTATATTTTTGTTAGAAAAGATGTTTAAAATGGCTACCTTGAGCGTGGATTCATTTTTGCGCTCGACTGACCATATGGAGAGACAGTAAAACGTTGTTGTCAATTGCTTTGATTTCTCGTTGAAAGTTCACCTTCAGTTGATCATTATTATGGGGTATAGATGCATATAGTCCAGCCCTTCTTAGTTTGCTCCTAATGTAAACAAATAATGACGTCAGTGAGCATGCGCATTATATCTAAATGTGTACACGCTGATTAAAAAGTAACAACAAAATACTTTCAAAAGTATTTAAATACAAAATATGTACTTTTAAAAGTATTTTTATAAATGAAATTGTTAGGCCTACATCATATCATGACTGATGTTTTTAGTACTTTAAGTAGTTATAATTTAAAAAATATTTAACTTAATAGGAATATGACATCCGTAAAGTGGTAGACTCTAGCGTGCACCCTGTAGTAGGTGGCTTTTGTTTGTTGACAGACACTAGGAGGAGGAGGAGGAGCAAACTAACAACGGCTGAACTACACACTCTCTCCTTTAACCCTTTCGCTGCCACCGTTACATAATTGCCGTTACACAATTTCATGTGTCGATTTATGATTTACTATTTTTTACTATTGTATTTACTCTAAATATACGTACAAAGTGCAAGATTTTTGCGAAAGCAGTGATTTACTAAAAAAAAAAGAAAAGAATGTTTATTGTGTGCCGATGTCAAAATAGTAACGATAGGTTCACTGCCAGCGTTTAAAAAGAGAAAAGAAGAGCGCGCTAGCCAGATCCGAAGCATATACGGAGCCGGCACAGGGAAAATAGACCCGACTCCGAAGGGTGTTCGGAGCCGGCAGTGAAAGGGTTAAGTAGCCCCAAAGAGACTGCCGCCGGTAACAGTAATATAAATATTTTTCAAAGCTTACAGAATAAGGTATTACGAAATTTGGTAAGTTCTCCTTCGTATATAAGAATCACTGAAGCGCATGAATACTTACCTAAAAATTCAATTTGTTAAAGAATAAATAAGGCTCAGCGAAAAATATCACATTAAATTGTCAATACATATAGATCTGAATTTACTAGATAATAGTCAAACCACCAGACTTTTGAAACGGCATCATGTCTTGAATCTCCGTGACAGATTATAAAGAAACAAAAACTAAAAGGAAAAATTAACAAACTAAAAAAATTAAAAAATAATTAACATAAATAACTAACAGGCTAAATATTTTATTAATACAAATGAATTTTAACAACAATTTAGAATAAAAAAAAGTTAAATTGCATAAAATATTAATCTAGGGTGTGAGGGAATAACAGTACAAGTCATAAAATGGCCAGAGGGAGATAATTCTGTAATCTAAAATTTTAAATTTTTCTACTGCACCCTAAATCGTTTGGAGTAATCAAGAGTTGGTAAAATCTTGTGCAGGAGATAGTCGGTCAGATTTTGTGGTGTGGTTTAGGTTAAGCATCTGCTCTAATGAACTAAAAAAAAGAAAGCTCTCAACTGGAGGCTTAAAATTGTAGTTCTAAAATCGGATGGACTAAAATCACCCACCTTTATTACTTTGAAGTAACTTTAGGATCCATGATGCCTGTTAAACAGATGCCTGTTCTCCAGTCGGGAATCCAAAACCTTAGTCACAACATAACATGACATTCTATATTATGATTCAGTCGGGAATCCACCTTTGCTTAACATTACGAATACAGGTCGTTGGATTCTGAGGAAATTTTATAAACATACACAAAGAAATCGGGAGCCTTCTGGAAGTCTTAAAAACGATATGATGAGAATGAACCACTGTTCATTCTCATCATATCGTTTTTAAGGGTGAAAGAATGCTAAGAGTGTCTGCTGCAAAAATATTTTAGAAAAATAATCTTGTTACTTTACAAGGCCAAAAATGGTCGTAAACGAAAAATAAAATAAAGATTTGTATCAAAAAACTGAAGAAAACCGAAAATTTTTGTGATTTAAAAATATTTAGGCCTACATAATCATTTAAAAAAATAAAGTGAATAAACAAAAAGGTTTTTTATTCTTAAAAATTTAATTATTTGACTTGTACTCCTACTTTTTACCTAACATCCTAGATATTTTTAGTTGCTTTTTTATGGAAGGGTTTTAACTTTATAGGGCAATACTACGGGGGGGGGGGATACACAAATGTTGTAAAATGTTAAATTTTATTTTATAGAGACTTCAATAATGTATTTCTAGTGCCAGAACAGTGAGATATTTCTTCTTTTTTTGGATGTTAAGCCCTGGTAAGTATACTTACCAAGGAACGTTTGAAATTCCCATTGAAATGGGAATCATATAATGTTTAGTGGTAAGAATGCTTATTAAAACAACTTGTAGTCCTGTATAACAGAAAAATGTGTATAATAACTTATCTCAACTTTATATTAGCATGATTTAATTTATTAATTAGCGTGATTAATATTAATCATGTTAATCATGATATTAATCATTAATATTAATAATCATTAAATTAGCATGATTATAATTTCTAAGCATTGTAGAAAAGTAACAATAAAACAACACTTGCGTACGCTGGTACGAATCCTTACCACATTTTTGTGTAACTCATGAAGCTAATGGTCGCTGCGTGCTAATTTCAAAATGTGGATAGCCTACTTACCAGAGAACATAATATATAAAACCATAAAAATGCTGATAAAGTTCAACTGCATACCTTATTCTTAAATAAAATCGACCTTATTGATAGTGGTAAGTATGGTAAAAAATATTTAAAAGTACGTATAACTGTAATTGACGATGTATATTCCTTTTTTGGTCGCTGACAAATAAAAATTTATATATTTATATTTTATTTTATTTATTTTTAATACAACCGCTACTCGCGTAAATATTGTAGGATAGCGGTTACGTTGTTGGTACGGTTTTATATGAAGCTCACCTGGTACAAGGATACAAAAATATTTGAAGTTTTAATAATAATTCGGCCATCTTGAATCCGCCATTTTGAAATTTTTTATACTACCTATTATAGTCATGTGACATATCGTTTTCATGGAAAATTTTACAAGAAATTCAATGATATTTTTTATTTTATACGTTTTTTTTAAAGTTTTTTATAAAAATTTGTTGAAAGAAATTTATTTGATTCCAAATATTTTACACAATATGTATTATATATTATTGTACTGTGTCATAGTTAATTATATTAAATAATAAACATAATGTAAATCAAAAACACTGGATCAAAATACTGTATTACTTTTTAGGTATTGTATTTTGTTAATTTTTTATAATTAAATTTATAAATTAATAATATAAATAATAAAAAAAATTGGTCAATATCCTTATATATTTTTATATAATATAGTATTGTACGATTCTAGTTTATGTATTTTTTTAATGTACAAACATTTTTTTGTTATTTTTATCTATTGTTTTATATTTTATTCATACCAGGGTGATTACAAATAAAAGTGGTAGAGATTCGCCTAGCGGGTCGCCTAGCGGGTAGGTGTTACCGCCAGGCTGCCTGCCGTCTCACCTAGCAGCCACTTCTGTTTTTATACCATTTTAAGAGGACCTTGTACCATGAAAATTAAGAAAATATCAATTTTTGAATTTTGCGGTTTTTGGTTAGTTTTAACGTTTTATTATTCATTGGTAATACTATTTTAGCTTAAAAACAATTTTAAATATTAAAAAAAATCCAATGTGCTGCATGGCAAAAAAAGCAGTATCTTTTTAGAGTTTTTCATTTAAAAAAATAAAAGTTGTAAAAGATTTTACTGGGAATTTTTTTTCTTATTAGGGATATTTTATGTTGTTACAGTGAGTTTATTGTTTTTACATCACTGATTTATGACATGTAGTAGGCCTACATGTCATAAATCAGTGATAAACATCAGTAGTGTTGACAAACAAATTGTGCTCGTTTACAAGATAGGTTATACAAGATAAGATTTTTTCTTTAATCTCCGTTTACCGAAAATTAACTTTTTTATGATATTTGCCCCGTTTTCTCACAAACCGTTCATTACAAAAATTTGAAATTTTTACAGTAGTTTTACATGATAGAGGTACAAACACTGAGTTTTTTTCAACCTTGTAGATGATATAGAAAAAAATGTATATATGTTTAACAACATAAAATTAAGACAAATCAGAAGAGTTCGGGAAAAAATTGTTCAGATAAACGTTTAAAAAAACTCAGTAATCATAAAAAGGTATCAACTAAGAGTATGCAAAATTTCAGGGCTGTAACCCTTGTGGCGGGTCATAAATTTGGCTATTTTAACATGAATAAGATAGCCTACATGGTACAAGGTCCCCTTAAATAATTCCTGAGGGACACCGCCTGTCGGATATCAGTTTTCTGCTAATATATAGCTCTCAGAAAGGTTTTTCTGTGTAACCATGCAATTCGTTTTTGAATTTTCGTCATACGTTCTTCTACCCTCGTATAGTTTACTTATTTAGTATTTTTAACGGGTTTCCAGGGTACAGTTGAAGCCGTGCATTCAGTATATTTGCAGGTATATCGATTCAAAATAGCTTACAAGAAAGTCTATTATTTGTAGTTTAAAATTATATAAGAAATTACGTAATAATCGTAACGGTAAATGGAAAAATTCAAACAAGAAATACATTTATTATAACAGGCGAAAATATAAACCTAAAAAAAACATTGAATTGTTTACGTTTATGTTGTAGTAAACATAAATCCATGTAGGCCTATAAGTTGCAAATATATTAAATCTATGAAAACGTTAGTAATATAGGTGGTAGTAGGGGTTAGATAAAGCAAGCGGAGGGAGAACACGCTGCGCTGCACGAGTAATCAGCCCAAAGGGAGAGATACCTCCATAATTGGTCAGCATTGAACGTGTCAACTGGTTTCTCCATTCTCCTAGTCTTCCAATGGATCGCCCAATGGTCTCGTCCACCACTTCCCTCCATGATCTTTGTTGTTTATCTTTCCTCTTTCTTTCTCCTCAGCTCATTCCATTATCCATCTGGCCTTCACCTTCTGACATCACACCGTAGCAACACCATTCTGTACCTAAGAGGTAAAGGAAGTTAACCCCATTTTTGTAATTTTTCAGAAGAATCAAAAACATGAAAATTTTTATTTTTTTAAAAAATTCTAAAGATGTGAGAATTTTTGTAAAACTTGTACCAAATGAAATAGCTTCTGATACAGAGATTTAAATGACTAAACAACTTTTTTAACTTTTACTTAAATTTGGGTCATTTTCAATCGCGTACAAAGTGTCAGTGCAAACATTTTTGAGCGGCACGGGTCCTGAAGGAGCTGACAAAAGATGACTTCCAGCACTGTTTCCAACAATGGAAAATTCGCATGGAGCGTTGTAGGGATAGAGGAGGAGTGTATATTGAAGGTGACAATAAGTGATTACGTATAAAATTAAAATAACATTTTTTACGTCAGTCTCGTTATTTAATAGCCACACCTCGTATTCTGGCACATAGTTTTTTAACCATAGTTGGATATGTGAATTTCCAACGCCTCTGCTATTGGAATGTTTGTACCAATAGGAATGGATTTTGTGCATAAAAATAATTTAAAATTTTGTATTGTTTTTTTTAATAAAGTATAGGTAATGAGAGACTTTATTGGTGACTGTTCATGACCTTTATTAATTAAAGCTGAAATGTTATTTCATTTGGTAGTCTTTAAACTTTAGGCTATAATTTATGATTATTTATTTTAAATGTAAGAGTAATTTACTCGTAATGATCTACCATTTGAACCAAGCCAAAAAATTAATTACAGCCCCTAATATAAGGGTGAGGTTGGAAAAACAGGCTTTTATGGGGAATCAAATATCTCAGGAACCAAGAAGGATATCAATCATTATTATCCTACAAAATATGGAAAGTTGCTCTCTATTATCTGTTGTATGCGCTTGTATGTATTTTTTCTTACAAGAAATTAATTGAAAAAAACCATATTTTCAAAAAACATTTATTTTATGTATTCACAAATTATTTTTTAACTAAATCCCTATTAAGGATTTTGTAATAATCATTCCACAGATAATATAGCAAGAAATTATGAATATTTGAAAAAAAAACATCATCCAAATATCTCCAATACAAACCAAAATATTTAATTCACAACAACGTACAATCATGCAAAAACTACATTTCCGGAAAGCTTAAAGTTGAAGGAATAAAATTCACTCGCCTTGCTAGTGAGCTTTATTTTAAACAGATGTTGTTATAACTTTTTGTCAATGTACAAAGTAAACAAATGTTGTACTTCAGAAAATTTTAAACTTCAAATAAATGCAAAAAACAATCAAAATTAAAAAAAAACTAGTGGACCCGTGCGAATAAATTGGCACAATAAGATGCAGATAAGGGGGGGGAGACGGCAATAGTAAACCACCTCACTCCTCGTTTTTACTTACGGTAGTTAAACCTCTATAGGTTCCAACCAGCCTTTCGGCTGTTCACCTAAACAACAACACAAATTTTCATAAATATTTTATTATCAAAGGCCTTATATGAAACACTTACCATTGAATTTCAATGAAATTAACCATGACTTTCCTTATGATATTGTATTGTGTTCATATATTCATTAGTGTTGATTACGTGGGAGACCCGCTGTACGGTATTAGGCTACAGAGCTATACGTTGTAAACAATATATTTTGTTATTTTTCATTTCGTAAAATGAAGCTCGAATTTAGCATGAATTTCAAGTTTAGAACTTTTTACCGAATCAGGAAAGAATACTCTCTAAAACCATGTAAAAATTATAAAAATCCGTTCGGTAGAAATCTGTATATAAGAGTTTAAAGAATTCCCATTTAAAATACATTGCAAGTGATTTTGCGTTTTAAGTACTCGTATATAGATAGATCATCTTCTTGAGTTGACTTCCCCTTTAAGCGTATTTGATACCCGTAAAGGTGATTTTCCGCATCCCAAACTCCAAACTGCCTTATCCCTCCACATCTGCTCCTCCGTTCCTCTGATTCGCATCATCTCCTCTATCTCCCTATTCCAATGTTCTCCGAAGTCGTTGTCTACGTCTTCGATTCAAAGGCTGTTACTCTTCGGCAACCTCTCCTTTGTCATACGCCCGCACCCTAGTAACTGTCTCGCCGATACCCGGGCTGTTATTGGAATCCTGACTAATTTTTTTATTTGTATTTAATAAGTTAATTTTTAAGTTTTTATTTTAATAAATAATGAATTCAGTATTACTTTAATATTAATAGCACAATAATTTATAAAATTAATTTTGTAAAAAAATAATAATTAATAAAATATAAATACAATAAATATTGTAAATTGTACAATAATATTAAATTCATGTAAAAAGAAACAAAAATAAAATTTATTAACGTACAATTTTTTGTGTTTTATTTTCTTTTATAAAAAATTAAATTTCTGATTATTAATATTTCCACCGGGTTGGCCTAGAGGTAAAGTCGTCGCCAAAATCAGCTGTTTAACAGCTGATTTTCGGAGACGAAGGTTGCTGGTTTAAATCCTAGTAAAGGTAGTTACTTTTATACGGATTTGAATGCTAGACAGTGGTTACCGGTGTATAGTATTCAGATGATTTAATGTCCCCTAGCCGTGGGAGTGAGAGAATGCATAACGCTCTCACTCGCACAACCCATACGCGCCATTCCAATAACATTATCTTTAATTTTACTCATTGTTGTGAGCAAGCGTTTATGCATGCAGTAAACTAACAACCAAGATAACGACATTAGTATGTTTTCAGATTTGGATTATAACGGTAAAGACCTTTGAGCGCATACGTAGTTATGCCACATTTTATCTCCCTCTCACTCGCTCGGCTAAGGGACATTAGTTCGTCTGATACTTTTTTTATACACATTAGTTCATTTGTGTAAAATAAACTGTTGAGGCAGAACAATTGAATACATTTACACAAAACAAATCAGTGTTTAGTTTTACAAATACAAAGAAATTGTGTTACGATGAAATATGAATTTTGTATTTATAAAATATACAATTGCCCATAACAGACAGGAGGAGTGTCAATTTATTTACACTCAATCTGTTAGTTGCAGGGCTAAAATAAATAGTTGTGTTTCTTATCACATGGTCAGCCAATTAAATGACTGAATCATCTGAGAGCAGAAGAGGTAGAGGTGTACTGTGACACTAATCAGAGTTGTTTCCTCTGAAAGTAATGAATATCATTATACAGTTGGACCCAGTGGTGAATAAAGTGAAGGTGTCATTTGCAGAGTGGAAAATATGTGCTTTTCAGAGGGCCTGGCATGGTGATAAGTGTACTTTTCCACTCAGTGAGTTGTGGCAATGGTAAACCACCTCACTCCTCGTTTTACTTAGTAAAACCTCTAGAGGTTCAAATCAGCCTACAGGCTGATGACCTAAACAACAACAACAAAATATACAAAACAGTATTAAAATCATTTTTTTTTTAATTTAGAGGGATCATGACCCCTGTGACCAAACCATAAATCCATTACTGTTACATTATTTTTAATCATGATTAAACGTAGATTTTATGTTTCGTTACTTACATTGGCAAAGACATACGAAGATAGTTGATGGTAGAGTACTACTATCTCCTTACTCTACCGATCACTATGCCACAATATAAACTAGGCCAAACTGTGTGAGGATAAAACTGAAAAGTAATTCTCATGGTTACCATAACACCTTTTTTTCTAACATCTGAGAATATTTACAATGAGTTTAAAAAAAACAAAAACAATAAGTGAATAGCATGAACGGGTTCACATGACGAAGACAATACCCAATCGTATTGCTTCGGAAACGAAAAAACAGTTTAAGTATAAGTTTTTAAAAATAAGATGGACAAGGTAAAAGATGGATAAAATTAATAGAAAAGGTAACCAAATTAATAACGGTGATAGTAGAAGAAGATGAAGATGAAGATGGTGATGATGATGATGATGATGGCGAGAGAAAGAAGAGAAGATCAAAAGAGGTAGGTTAGTTGGTACGCGTAAATCTAAACGGAAGGTGAAGCAATTTTATTCGTTTCAGTCGTGTCACGTCAAAGCTGTTGTCAAGTAAATTAAGCGCCAAAGAATTCGGGTGATCTGCTAATTTTTCTTAATATTTTGAACTTAGTTGCGTGATTTCCTCTTTCACGGTGTTGACGCATAAGTCCTTATGCAATGGGGTTCAGCTGCGAAATTGAATCTTGCTATCATCCGACGGTTCTTCCAGCCAGTCAAAAGTCTTACGGATAATAACCATAACACCTAACAACGTACAATCTGTTGTCCATTAATGCTGGTGGTGGTAGGCCTACATACAACTTTCCCTAGCTTCTTTTTCAATTGAACTGTTTTTCCTGAAACTTTAAAGTACGTTGATTTTTAGTTGTCTTAGTGTAAACAAGCCATCACCGGGCCAGTGGAACCCACAGAACAGAGTGTTCAAAAAATCTGCTTATATAGGGTGATTCAAAAAGAGCGCCGGTTTTGATATATCAAATTAAGAGATTTATTTTATTGAAAAACTGAAAATAAATACATCAACAAGTTCATCTTTCCTTCCGATTTTATGTATGAAAAATGATGTCATGCATGTGTCCTCCTCTACTGCGCTGGCACGCATCAACTCTGTCCATGAAATTGGATATTACTGCACGACAAGTTTCGACTTCCATTTGCCCGATAACCCGTCGAATTTCCTCCTTCAAGTCATTGATGTTCTGTTTATTAACAAAACCGTTTAAGTGGAAGTGCGCCTCATCACTGAAAATGATTTTGTTTGCGAAGGTGCCATCATCCTGCCGTTTTCTCAATACCCAGTCAACAAACTGTCGTCTCTTCTGGTGGTCTGCCACTTTCAAATGTTGCGTCAACTGAATTTTATACGGGTGATATTGGAGATCGTACCGAAGAATTCTCCGTACAGAAGAACATCGTAAACCCAATTGTTGAGAACGGCGACGTATTGATTTTGCTGGGCTAACAGCCACACTATCACGAACCAACGCAACGTTCTGCTCAGTTTGGCCAGAACGACGACGTCCAGAACTTTTAAGGTCGACTGTTGAACCCGTCTCAAAAAACTTTTTCATGAGCCTGCGAACTGTTGATTCATTCGGTGCTTCATTACGCCCTAGAGTACCGCGAAGTCGCCTGACAGTAGCCGCATAACTCTCTCCACTCTGGTAAAATGTTTTGACGATTAACACTCGTTGCGCAATAGTAAACTTCTCCATGGTTAGACACAGACTGCGAGAGTACTACACAGCGAACAAGAGAAACTACAACTGAATCGTCAATCGGAATGTTCTCCAAAATAGAAATGAGGTCAAACAATATTGCCAACCGATAAACAAAAATTTACCAGCCGTTTAAAAACCGGCGCTCTTTTTGAATCACCCTTTACTACGCCCGCTCGTACCTTTCATGCATACTTTTTTTTTTTTGTAATCTCTACTGTGTGTACGTTGTAATCTGTTCAATTGAGAGCAATAAGCAACCCCATGACCCAATGAGATGAGGATTATGTGTATGACGTGTAAATGAGGTGTAGTCTTCTACAGACTGAGAGAGTATGGTTAATTGAACCCCAACCATCAAAGTACACCCACAACCACTGTCTAGTATTCAAATCCTTTACTAGGATTTGAACCAGAAACCTTCGACTCCAAAAATCAGCTGTTAAACAGCTGATTTTGGCGACAACTTTACCTTTAGACCAACCCGGTGGGTTGCATACTTTTACACGAAAAACTATTGAACCTGCTATTGAATTTAAACCCCATAGATAGAAATTAGTTGATGAAGGAAGAGTGGAGTGAGTGGGTTGACTAATGTTGGCTAAATCAGGACCATTAGTGGTGACAACCGACTAAATCTTATTTAAATAGGTAACTCATTTCTAAAGGAATATTGATGAATAAGTCTTAAAGCATTTTTGTTGATATCATGAAATTTTTTTAGAACAGGCGTTTTACGTTTTCTTTTCTTTTTTAACTGAGGTTTTTAAAACATCACTCTGTTTAAATTCTTTTCGTACTCTGTGAACACTTGAACAAGATACACCGGTAAATTCAGCAGTAAGTGATTCTATCTCTTTAATTTATAAGTTAGGACATTTATTACAAAAATACTGAAAATATTAATTTCAATTGTCTTTTCTCCGCTTCGTAAAGGTTTCCGTTTTTATGTTTAATATTACTTCCGGAAGAAGAAGGTTCGTCCGCCATCGTCAACACATCTGTTGTTTCACAATCACGTACACAACAACGCACTAACACCCAAAAACTAAGAAAAAAAAACGAAAATTGCTGCGAATAAATATAATTTTACATCAAATCGCACATAAATCATGATGAAATCACAGCCCACGTATTCCAAAATATTACTGACTCTTATACTACAAGATTTATTTTGTTTTGATCACACCAATCTATAAAAATAACGGATAAAGTCAGGTGAAATGAAAATAATTTGTGTATAAAAATGACAAAACCATTATAATTTTATTATTAGGCCTTATTACATTATATCACTGACGATTCAATATTGACAAAATGTAATGAGTGGGTGTTTTTAATTTTTTTTAGATCACCAGTTAGCTTGCAGAGAGTTTACCCAAGGACCACGCGTGTTTGTGTGTTGTGTATTTACAGGGACTAACACATACGCAGTTTGTTTACACCAGGACTCAACTTACAAAAAACGGACTATATACAAAATTCATTTTAAGAACCAACTGCGAAGTAAACAAACAGTGAATGACGTCACAGCTCCAGAACCGTACGCACCAAAAGTATTGCGTGATTTTCATAGTAGGCGTATGCGAAACGACTCGTGCTTAATACTCTTATGAGTAGTTAATTCTTTACCTTAATAAAATTAAATACTCTAATGTTTTTTATAATTGTAAAGTTTTACTTTATAAATAAGCGTATTATTGTTTACTAATTTTAAAACTCACTTACTTTATTCTCAAAGGTCTACCTTTTTGGTGTTTGTGAATAGAGGACTCGGGTGCATTAGCAATCACTATAAATTAATACCTATAAACTATTTCAGCAAAAATAAAAATAAATTTACTTTTGTTCATACAGTCGAATAAAGTAATAACTACAATAAAATTAAACCGTACATGAAACTAAAAGCACCATTCGAACTAGATGCACAATTAGACCGAACCGAACAGTTTAAAATAACAAACCCAACTAAATTGAAAACTCATTTAGGATCATAAAATTAAAAATGACACATACATGAAGAATTTGTAATATAAACATTGAAAAAGCGTATAAACAATACGGAGTAGTATGCAACTGAATTCTAAACAAAATTAAGTGATTTTGGGAAAGATTTTATTGAGGTTAGGGAACGCAACGCGGCTGTTCGTTGTTATTGTTTAGCAGTTATGAAAGTGTTGGTGTCCACCCGGTGACTAATGCTAGGCTGTTGCATGTATTTGTGTGGTGTAACTACACGTACTACCACAGATGCAGTTTGTTGATTCGACAGTTGGTTCTTACCGTGAACTCACTATACAGAGTGATTCACGAAGTATGCAGAAACTTTAGGAGCCCATTGTACATGTAAAAATAATGAAAAAAGTTTATATAAACATGGGTCCGGAATGCTTCGTTACCGAGTTACGGCTAGCGAAAGATTTCGCCCAGATTCAGCTCACCAGGTGAAATGAGGTCTTCCTGAAATTCTGGTAAGGTAGATTAAGGGGCGAATGCAATCGTTTCTTATGGTTTTTGACCTGATAAATTGAATAAAACAGGTCCCAGAACTGTAAGTTAAATAGTTGTTAAGAAAACCAGTGTCAAATGCAAAAAATGGAGTGGAAAACCCATTTTTTCATGTTTGGGCAAGAATAACTTTGTTATTTCACCAAGAAATAGTTAAAATTTTTCAATAAAACATGTAGAAAATTTTATTCTGAACAAACCGGTGTAAATTAAGTACACAGAGAGCGAATAGTTTTTGAGAAAACCAGTGTCAAATGCAAAAAATGGAGTGAAAAAAAACATATTTTTTTTATCTTAGTTTTTCCTGTTAATTTTACTTTGCACTCTTATGAATAAAAATTCATTTAATCAAACATCTATTCGCTTTCTGTGTACTTAATTTACACCGGTTTGTTCAGAATAAAATTTTCTACATGTTTTATTCAAAAATGTTAACTGTTTCTTGGTGAAATAATAAAGTTATTCTTGCCCAAAGATGAAAAAATGTGTTTTTCACTCAATTTTTTGCATTTGACACTGATTTTCTTAAAAACTATTTAACTTACAGTTCTGGGACCTGTTTTATTCAATTTATCAGGTCAAAAACCATAAGAAATGATTGAATTCGCTCCTTAATCTATCTTACCAGAATTCCAGGAAGACCTCATTTCACCTGGTGAACTGAAATCCAGGCGAAACTTTCGCTAGCCGTAACTCGGAAACGAAGCATTTCCGGACCCATGTTTATATAAACTTTTTTCATTATTTTTACATGTACAATGAGCTCCCAAAGTTTCTGCATATCTTCGTGAATCACCCTGTACAATAAAACATTTCTGAAATAAATTGAAAAAATTAAAAAGTTTATAAATAAATAATTTATTAATAAACAGAAGGTACATGTATATCGGATTTTCATGACACCTCATAAAAATTAAATATGTTCCGAGATTAATTTTCAGCGTGAAATATAAACGGAACTCTAGTCATATTTTTCCTGGCCTGAAGTAAAAATAACAAAGCTTTTTGTCCGACCAATATGGTCCTGTTCTTATCTTGACCGACCGCCCAACTTGTCGTTTCATGAAACGTTTCATAATCATGATCGTTGGGTCGGTACCGAATCTGTTCGCACATGATCGGTATCACTGATAACTTGAATTCGCTTAATATAATCTGATCTAACACCGTTTTAAGCGGAGCTGAAGCCGGCGGACATTTTAAAGGCAGATCACATTCTGTTACATTACATATGAAAGTTTTTTCTGAACATGTGGTCACCACTTTCGGTGGACATGTGGTAGGACGGTTACATCCTGAACTTTTTAAAACCACATTTGATTTGCCTAAATTCAAATTTGGCAATGTAAATCCGCCGTTTGGTACCGAAACATTTGTGTAATTCATACCGGTGTGCGAACCGACCAACCCTTCTCGTTCCAATTTTGAAACTTTCATTTTATTACTCTGTACGAGTATCGGTTTATTATGCTGAGATTCACCTTCGTGTAATTTTTTCAGTTGATATTTCCTAGGTGCCGACATTACTTCGTAATCCGTATTATTCGAACCATCTTCCACAGTCGTCGTATTATCTTTAACAATTTTACTTTGTTTATTTCTCTGGTTGATCGATTGTGATTTCAATGATTTTGTACCGTGTGTTTTTTTCGATTCGGTTTCTTTTAATTCGCCTTTCGTTTCTTTTGCAATAATCGTCGGTGAATTTTCTGCGTCTTTTAAATACTTAATAAATTTTTTGGCGTCCTCTCGACTGATATCGTTTAAACCTTGTTTCCCCAAATCGGCGTCCAACATGTCATCGTAGTTTACATCTTCTACGTAATCACCATCTTCAAGAGCTTGTATTTTATTCCGGGCGTCGTTCACCTCATCTTTTATTGAATCATCATCCGTAAATCGCACGTTCAGCTCTTCTAAACTGCAAAACAGAACAAACATAATTTAATCACTTTATATGAAACGTATCTTTTACCAATCCTATGAAAAATGTACCTTGTGTCAATACTTCTCCCGGCCTTTGACGGCATAGCGACAAACCTTTCGGCTGCGCACCGCAAAGGCCTTTGTCAACAAGGCCAAGCCAGTAGCCGCTCTCTATCACAGCGCTCCCGGAAGCTATTTAAAGAGCGCTGCACTGAGCAGAGAGGGAATTCCGATCCAGACACCGAGCGATTCGCATCACTTCAAGACAGAAGAGGACGAGCCCAGCCGAGACCGGACGCACCATCCCTGGTCTACGCTACCGGTGGCGGACGCTACATTCCCGCACCGGTCAGCCTTCGCCGGCCCGGAGAGAGCCGCCTCGGCTGCACTATCGGCAGACGGCCTACGCCGACCCGACACTGCGGGGCTCTGGGGGCCACCACTGCCACGCTGCAGTGGGGACCCAACTGCCGCTGAGGGAAGGCTAGGTCTGAACCCGGTAGCCGAGCCGTCACTCTTCGGGCTCCGCTTTCACCACGCCGGCTTGCCGCCTCCGATACAGCATCGACAAGACGTCCACCACGGCACACGGCTGCCGGACTCCAGCGAGGACTAATCGACGACCCCGCAAGAGAGAAGATGATGCTTCCGCTCGCCGACCCGTTACCGTAAGCCCGCGAGCGATGCCCACAGCGGTCCCTCGACCGAGCCTTACGCCCACTGGACCCGACGAAGCAGCCATCGACGCACTACTGGGAGGGAAGAAGATGACGTCTCCGCTGGACGACGACACGACGTGTCGCCCAGCTCCTCGACCGCCACGACGACTACGACAGACGACCACCGCTTAAACGGCGGCCCTTTTCACGACCACCAAATTAATAAGGTTCGCCACTTAATGTCGCCATCCGGTGACACTTGAAATAGCAAATTCAACACTGGCGGGACTGTACAAGGTACAGTCTCCTCTTAAGGGTATCCGGAATGCCTATCTCCGTAATGTTAATGTAAGCAACATTTTCTCAAAAACTACTAAAAAGTTATCCTGTTCAATTTTGTTGTTGTTACTTTTCAGGCTATTCTACACTCACAGAATTAGGAGCATCTGCATACGTATTGTTAGGAAGATATTATGAAACTGATTTTTTTAATTACCACTTTTGAAAAGCATAATTTTTTGCCTATTTAAGTGGAAAATAAATATTTTAACACATTTTTTACTGTAATATTAACTCGGTACATTTAAATTATGGTATGAAAGGCTGTGCAAAAATTTCATTAAAAGCCGTTCACATTTGGCTGAGAATATGTTCCCTATATGTCAAAAATGGCTGTTTACGGGAAACAAGAAAAAATTAAAAGAGAACACATTATAAGTACGGCAAACCAGTTACCTCTAATACATTTCCAGGATCATAATCTGGAAATTCCTCAATTGTTACATTCGCAGCTGGTCTAATGCCGACTTAAAATTTTAAAACAAAAACAAAATTATGAGTTTATCGTTTGCTAGTCAAAAAATAGATGTGTTTATGCAAACTGATAACGTTTAGGAAATAACGTAAGGGTTCAACAAATTTTTAATTTTTTTGGGGGGGGTTAAAAATGGCAAAAACCCCAAAAAATTATACATCATTAGATGCAGAAAATTCTGAATTGTAATAGGCCCTAATGTGCAAAAAACTGGATATGTGAAAATTTTTAATTTTCTCGTTCCGGGTACCCTTAAGGGGAGCACTATACCTCGAAAATCGAAAAAAATCTATTTTTCTAATTTTGGCGCCATTGCCTTCTGTATCTTTTTCTGTGTAATTAACATATAAAAATTATAACTGTACGATAGCAATTACGGAAGCTATGCAGATTTTTGTTAAATAATGTTTTAACCAGAATTTCTTTTATGTAAGTTAATCTGTGGAAACATTATTAAGAGTTGCGATATTCAAAGAACACAGAAAACTGAGAAGGCAATGGAAAGTGTAGCAAAAGAAGCAAAACAAGAAAAAAAATGCGGAAATTATTTGAGGAAAAATAACAGTTTGGTGAGGATCAATATTATGGTGCAGGCCGATTTTCGGGCAAGTAGACCTTTAAAGCTCATTTCCCGCAAATTCACTTATTTCCATAAAGGTACAGGTTTTCAAAAACTATTTGATTTTGAAGGTTGAAATTTTTTGAGCATGTTTCCCAGTATAATTGCGACATATATTACTAGAATCATTGCAGTATTATTACTAAGTTCGAAATAAAATAAAAAAATTCTACAAAAAAAAGTTATTGTTTTTGCATTTTTCAAAAAAAATTCTCGATATTGTATCGCTAGCTCTATATTAATAATTCTAGTACCAGAGGTTAAAAAGATGTCATAGAAAAGGCACAAAAAAAATTAAAGCCCTAACTGTGAACGGTTTCTTAGAAACGTGTAGCCTACCTAAAAAGAGGTCAATTTAAAATGGGTTAGACAGGAGGTATGGTGCTCCCCTTAAACAAGAAAGGCCTTCTTATCCACCGTCATTGTTGTCAGCACAGATTGTACAGTTAATTTGTATTACTTACATTTGAAAACAATTTAATCTATACTAATATTATAATAAAAAAGAAACGTCCGTTTGTTTGTTTGTATGAGGTGGTGGTAATCTCAGAAACTACTCAACTGATTTTAAAAACTTTTTCATTGTTGCATAGCTTAGCCCTTAGAGCTTCCTGATCAATAGGGGGGCTATTTTGCAACTTCAAGTAAATTTAATTGAGTGAGTTAAGCAACTTAAACTGTGACGATGTCACATGTTTCAGTTTATCGGGTCCATAGCACTTTTATTTTTTCAAAGTCCTCTGGATGGTGTATTTTTTGGGCTAGAATCACGATTCAACTTATATTTCATAGAAAAACGTGAAGAATATCATTCGATTCCAAAAATATTATAAATTCGGAAAAATTCAAAATTTTTATTTTTGTACAGTGTTTCATACATTTGTTTTCATTAAACAGGTAGCGAATGAGTCATAAATTTCCAATTACTCTGAGTACCGCACCCACCTATTACTCTCTCTTATCTCAACCATATATCAACTGTCTTTTTCTTTTCCATCGGTATTCTTCTATGCATTCTATTCAATTCTGTTAAATCGCAGGGACAAACATTTAAAACGGTGGGCATCGATTTGAGACAAGAGTGCTTCCTTCACTCATGGACAACTTTATGTCTAACTTTCTAGAGCTGGAAGTGCAGAAAAACAATTTATTTTGCTGCCACAGGGCAACAAAACCACAAATATTGTATATAGAGACGTTTTAAAATAATTTAATGAGGCTTGCATTAGCTGCTGTGAAGCGAAGCGAGCGGAGGTTGCTAGTTATTGATAAAACTGTGCACAGTACTTCTTAATTTTTATGACAAAAATGTAAAAAAATATATAACTTACTTAAAAATTGGATCGAAATCGGCGAATTTAGCATGACCTGTATCGAAATCACATTTGAACGTTTTTTCTTGACATTTCATCCACGTTTCGTTGCATCTTCGCACTGATTCTGGTTTTTCCTCGTCGCAACAGAATTTGTCCTTTAAGATCTGAAAAACAAAATTAATTCTACTGAAAAAATTGTGCTGAAATATTGAAATTAACCACAGATAGCATGTGCTGTGAAACTTAGAATAACGAAACGGAAAATGAAAAAATCGTTGCTTGGCTTATCATCGTAGAACGTGAATCGTTGTTGATGTAAAAGTCATCATCTGAAAGGCTGCTTTGAATTAGAAGTTTTACTAAGTAAACACGAGGAGTAATGTGGTTTACATTGCCTTCCTCACATAGTTGATAGAATATCCTTATCAGCATGCCAGGCTCTCTGACAAAGCATTTACTTTCCACCCTACAAATGACACCTTTACTTCATTCACCACAAGGTCTGGCTGTTGTTCCTCTTGTGTCAACTTTAAAATTTTTTTTTGTTAACATTGTCATCGAAACTCTGCTTCATCCTTTGCCATTACATGACATTTTATTTTTAAAATTATTTTTTATACTATTATCCTCTTTTTGTATTATACGTTAGGAAATTTTGTTGTATGTTTTTTTTTGTAAAATTTTGTTTCTTTTCTTTTATGTAAATTTAGTGTAAATATAAAAAGCTATTATTATAATAGAATAAATAAAATAAACCAACAACTGATACCCGTGCACAGGCTAGACCTATCCGGGTATTAAGAAATAACATAGGATAACATTCATTGTACTTGGTTTTACCAATAATAAATAATAATAAATAATTAATAATAATTTACCCGCGCAATATGTTCAAGTATTAATTAATTAAAAAACATATGAACAAGATTCTCATTCGTACGAGATAGTAGCGACCAAAAGTATAACAATAATAATTATAATAATAAACCCATAATAAAAATAACAATAATTTTTATAAACCTACAAGAAAATAATAACTGGAAATTATACCAACCCGAAATGGGAGTTTTGCACTTACACAACCCCTTTTCAGACTGTAAGAGATTAAACTTTTTCTCCGTCAAAGTGCTTTAAATGACGACTTTGCAAGTATAATTTTTCAACAATTTCCGGCGAAGGACCTCCGACACCCCGCTACCCTGGGGGTTATTCCATACCCCCAAACCCCCCGGTAATCAGTGTTCAAGAAGGCCTCGCAAAAATGTTTTGCTCCAGGCCTCACATTTTCTAAGGACGGCACTGACTTTTTTTACACCCTTATTCAAATTATATGGCACTTAAGTGAGCTGAGCTGTTTCGGCACTGAAAGGGTTAATATTATTTTTTATTTATTTATTTATTTTTTTGAAATTTATAGTGACTAGTCCTAAGACTGACTAACAATTTTGTTCTAAATTAATTGATCCAAGTACTTAATCCAAGAATTTACCAACTAATAGTTCTTAGTTTATGTTCCATATTCTGATACACTGAAAATTTTTATTATGATATTTATTCATATATTATATATTTTATATCATATTATTTATTTATTCATTACAATATTTTTATCCTGATATTCTGATAAAATTTACTAATCATTCTTCTACTTGAGGTGCCTTCTCCATTACAGAGATTGGCTATCATCATGGTCAGTCGCACCTTGTCCACTGGTGCTCTGAAAAGGTCATGTGACGACCACCAGTTAAATGCTTCTCTCACGTTTCTTAACCAGGATATTCGTCTGCGTCCCACCGAGCGTTTACCAACGAGTTTCCCTTAAATTATGAGATGCAGAATCTCGTATTTAGGCCCCCTCATGATGAAATTACTAATGGCAGCTTATCATGGCCTCATTCTGTCTCATATCCGTTATGGTATTTTAGTATGGGGTAATTCTAGCATGGGTAATATGAATAGGGTTTTTAAAATTCAAAATAAAGCTATCAGGTGTATGGTGGGAGCTAACCAGCTAACCTCATCCACACCACTATTTAACCAGCTTACAATTGCTTACAGTTCCCTCCCTCTACATTTTTGAGGTGATTAATATGTATGTTAGGCAAAATAATTTTATGCAAAATTTCAATGTTCACAATCATGACACGAGAAACAGGAATGATTATTATGTGGCTAATCACTCCAAAAACTTGTTTGAACAAAAACCTACTTATGCAGGGAGAAAATTCATGAATAAGTTACCCCAATTTTTAAAATGTGAGGATTTCAATTCCTTTAAAGAAAATTTTAAAAATTACTTGATCGGTGAAACTTTTTATAGCGTACAAGAATTTCTTTCTTGATAGCAGCGATACATTGTGTGATTCTTATATATATTTCAGGTGTTATATCTGACGACTTATCCTATACTCCTCCTGGAGTCTCCAGGGCGCAATAAAAAAAAAAAAAAGGAAGTGTCCAAGGTATGTCACTAATGTACTAATCATTGATATTTAACAGAACACTTCAAAATATATACAAGTAATTATTAACTGACAAATTAATAACTTTGTATTGTTCATTACACCAGTTTAAATTGTTTTACACGAGAAAGTCTCCTATTGAGATGTGCGTTGTTGAGTAGGTGTATAGCTTGGGCATTCACATGATGAAGAAGTCTGTCTTCATGACTGGACGTGTGAAAGGGGACAGAACAATAATAATAAAACAAAGTATTCAGCATTACGATGAAGATAAATATGAACCGGAATAAATTCAGGACTCTGCAGTTACAATTAAGACAATTAAGGGTTAATATAAATTGAATAATAATGAATACTCACTTCGTTTCTTAAACTATTGGCGTCGCGTGTCCTCATGCATAGCACAGAACGATATCTCACCTCTTCATTGCCGATCGTCAAACACTCCGACCACGATCCAACCCACCATCTAAATACAAAACCACACTAATATTTACTATTAATTTATTTTTTTAATTCCTAAATATGTGTACGTTGCAATCTGTTCAATTTAGAACAATAAGCAACCCCATCACCCAATCAGATGAGGATGATGTGTGATGACGGGTAAATGAGACTGTGTAGTCTTCTAGAGACACACTCACTGAGTATGGTTAATTGAACCCCAACCATCAAAGTACACCCACAACCACTGTCCACTATTCAAATCAGTATAAAAGTAACTACCTTTACTAGGATTTGAACCAGGAACCTTCGTCTACGAAAATCAGCTGTTAAACAGGTGATTTTGGCGACGACTTTACCTCTAGACCAACCCGGAAGGTACTATTAATTATTATTAAATTAATAAGTAAGGAGTAAAATGTTTAAAACTTTCAAAAGGCTACGAATTAAATTCAAAGAAAGGAAAGTTATCTTAAGTCCAGCCTCCCTTAGTTTGCTCCTAAGGTAAACAAATAATGACGTCACTGAGCATGCGCATTATATCAAAATGTGTACACGCTGATTAAAAAGTAACAACTAAATACTTTCAAAAGTATTTAAATACAAAATACTTTTAAATTTTCTTTTTCTAAATGAAATTGTTAGGCCTACATTATATCATGGCTGATGTTTTTAGTACTTTAAGTACCTATAATTTAAAAAAATAGTTAACTTAATAGGAATACGACATCCATAAAGTCGTAGACTCTAGCGTGCACCCTGTAGTAGGTGGCTTTTGTTTGTTGACTGTAGGAGCAAACTAAGAACGGCTCAACTGTACAGCCTGTTTAAGAATCAAACGGCTGTTTTGAGAATTGAGGGGTACGATAAAGAGGCTGCTGTAAGAAAAGGTGTACGACAAGGTTGTTCTTTGTCACCACTACTTTTTAACTTGTGTATAGAAGAGACTATAAATGAAGTGAAGGAGAAATTTTACACAGGAATAAAAATTCAAGGAGAAAAAATAAAATGCTAAGATTCACCGATGATATAGTAGTATGAGCCGAGACAAACAAAGAACTAGAGGATGCCTTAAATGGAATGGATGAGAGCTTGAGAAAGGATTACTTCATGAAAATTAATAAGAACAAAACGAAAGTGTTGTGCAGCAGCAAGAGTGGTTTAGAAGAGATCGGAAATTTAAAAGTAGGCAACGAAAGCATACAGGAAGTTGGGCAATTCTGCTATCTAGGGAGTAAAATAACAAAGGATGTCTTTGTGTGCGTGCGTGCGTGCGCGCGCGCGTGTGCGTGCGTGCGTGCGTGTGTGTGTGTGTGTGTGTGTGTGTGTGTGTGTGTGTGTGTGTGTGTGTGTTCAGTTTCATTTTGTATGTGCATTCTATACAATTGTACTAAGTTATTTAAGTTATTTTTATTGTATAACTCCATTATAATTTGTTTATTATTTATTTTGTAAATCTTTTAGTGTAATAAATATTTGTAATTGTAAACTTTAATGTATTAATTATTTAATAACCTAGATCCCGAAACGGACCTTAGCGATAAGTGTCACAATATTGTACTGAAGGGCACGTTAGTTTGATTTTATTCATTAAAATTGTGCAATTTTCATAATAAAATCGTGTTTTTAATGATTACTATTTACAATATGCCGTATGCTCAGGATAGTTCAACATTTCGATACTTCGACAACCTCTTAGTTCACAAAGTATTGAAGTATCGATGTTATTATGTAATAATAATAATAATAATAATAATAATATTTAAAATTCTTGAAGAAAAAGGACTGGATTGGAAGACAAGGAAAATCATAGAACAGACATTAACAAATACAAGATCCAAAGTGAAATTCAGGGAAAAACTTTCAAAATCATTTGAGATAAGAACCGGGGTTAGACAAGGTGATGGGTTGTCACCTTTGCTATTTAACATAGTTCTAGATAGGGTGATGGAAGAATGGGAGAAGAAAGTTAAAGAGAAAGATAACTGGAAACCAATCTATCTGGGGACCAAGAAAGATAATTTACAAATCCCCTATTTAGCCTTTGCAGACGATCTCGCAATAATGGCAGATTCTAGTGACATGGCAATAAAACAGATAGAAACTTTAAGGGAATGCGCAGAAAGAGTTGGCTTGCAGATATCATTCGAAAAAAAACAGTGTTTACTACTGAAAATTTAGAAATTTCAAAATTGCTAACCAAACATGGAGAAATTAACAGGGTACCATACTTTAAATATCTAGGAGAAGTTATTTTTGAAAAATATTCACAACAGGAGAGAATACAAAAAGCTCGTAGAGGCCTAGGATTGGTGCAAAACCTTTATAATAAAAAATGTGTATCTTTAAATGCCAAAATTAAACATTACAATACAGTAATCAAACCAACAATTTTATATGCCAGTGAGACCATGACACTTAACTGGAAAACAGACATGGAAGGCTTAAAGAAGGAAGAAAGAAAAATAATTAGGAAAATTCTTGGACCTAGATGGACCGAAAACGGGTACAGATTACAGAAAACGTCGAAAATTAAAGAATTTTCCAACATACAGACAGACATGAGGAAAAGACGCCTTCAACTTTATGGCCACATAATGAGGCTTCCTGACACTAGACTCACAAAGAGAATAGTAAAATATGTATCATCACTTGTTAATGTGAAGGAATGGATACAAAGTGTTAAAAAAGATTTAGAATTGGCCAAAATCACCAAAGAAGAAATTCTCATAAGAGACAATTTTAGAACGAAAGTTAAAAAATAGGAGGTTAAACCAGAGACAAAAGCTCCAAGAACCGGAAAAAAATGGAGTGAACAGAGAAAAGCTGAATTCTCACAAAGAATGAAAAACTGGTGGGCAGATAAAAAGGATAAGAAATCCCAAAAACAAACCAGATTTACTTAGCGTCTTCCACTTCGGCAGCTTTACGACTAATAATAATAATAATAATAATAATAATAAAAATAATAATAAATAAAAGGGGTTGATAAAATATATGTTACCTTGGAAGGCAGGGAAATTCGTTACAAGAACGGACCACATCCTTGGGTTTTGTCATCCCTTGGCAGTACATATCCTCTACGATTCCACCTTTGTCCTCCACACACTTGGCACGAGAAAACTGTAATATTGTTTCAAACTTATTTAAATAGACTTACCTTTATAGCATTTATATTACGAGTTATGCCCAAAACGGACAGGTAGAGTGTTATTTTAATTGCACTCAATCTGTTTGGTCCAGGGCTAAAAAAAATAGTTCTGTTTCTTATCACATAGTCAGCCACTTATATGACTGAACTATTTTAGAACAGAAGAGGTAGAGGTGTATTAAGTGGAAAGTGAGTGCTTTTCGGAGGGCCTGGCATGCTGATAAGCATACTCTTTCAATTCAGTGAGGAAGGCAACGGTAAACCACTTTAATCCTTTTTTTGTACAGTAGAACCTGTCTCATCCGGACTAATATGGCGACCAGCCGATCCGTATATGGAAAAATTCGGATAAACCAAGGTAATTATAAATAGTTAGAGGCCGAGAAATAAATAACAAGAAATAGTTAAATGTTATTCTCAACATTTCTGTTGGTTTAACATTAGTGTTTGTACACTGTATTCTTTAAAATAAAACAACTAAAAATTGGTTAAAAGTTTTTACTTACAGTACGTCTAGATCAGTACATAAGTTACTATACGCCTACTAAAAAAGTTTGTGATTTTCGTCTGCTTTACACACTGCACACATTTTTTTGGAAACCATGTCACTCAATCTTTGTAATGGCATCACTTCAGTTTCGCTTATTTCGTCTTGATGTTGAACATAACTGATCACAGATTCGATGGTCTTGAATGCCTCAGAGTGACTCATTACAGGCTTGTTGCTATCCTCTTTGGGTTCAGAGATTTTCTCATCGCTATTGCACACCATTTCTATGATGTTACTGTATGCAATTTTATTGAATTAATGTCCACTTAAAACCTCTGAGTAACCACCGCTTGACTTCATAGTCATTGATTTCTTAACACCCAAGGAGGGTTTTTACAAGCTCTGCAAACTGTCAAACGACATTCCAGCTGCAACTTTCACTTTTCCATTCCTTACCATTTAACCGAAATTAAAAAGTTAGTTTGGAGGTACGTCCGGATATGGGAGGGTCCTGATATCACAGGTTCGGATGTGACACGTTTTACTGTACTTAGTAAAACCTCTCTTTGGTTCAAACCAGCCGCCTTTCGGCTGTTCACCTAAACAACAACATTACCAGATATGTGTAGTCACTTGAGTCACGAGGGGTAAAGGGGGGGGAAAGCATCAGTGCGCATGCGCGACTGCTTTCATTTCACTACACAAACATAACAATTTATACTATACCAAGAGCGTATACAGTATATCGCGGAAACTTTTGTAGGTTAATTGTGTGTTACAAAAATGTCGGTTTCTCGAAAACGTAGTCGAACTATTCACAGTGTTGAACAAAATCTAATATTCAATGTAATAAAATGTTATGAAATTGAAACTTAACAAAAATGCCTATCCGTGCCTCTTAACAAAAGCTGTGAGCGAGCAGCTAACTACTATGATGTTTCTCTTTCCTTAATTCGAAATATAAAGAAGGAAATTAAGGACGTGAACAGTTCTGAACTTTAACAGTTTTTTTGACACCTGGTTAAAAATAGAAAATGGTTAGGTAGAAACTAGAGAGACTGATAATGAAAACGCCGATGATAGCAAAAGTAAAGAAGGTGATTTATTCGTAATTACAGTAAATCAAACATTTTTTAGTGATGTAATTAAGCTATAGGCAATATTACAGGTCATATTTATTTCTTTAAAAGTTTATGAAGAAAATATTTTCTCGGAATAAACCACAGGTTACAAAATGTATCTAGAAACTGCACGGTTGTGAAATGTACGAGTAGTGTCTCACTGTTGAGGATGACAGCACTGAAAATATTTCACTTCCCCTCCTCACAGTCCATACATACGCAAAAGGCAATCTCGTGACTTCAATATCTGTACTAAAATAATTTTTTACATGGCTCCCTCCCACATTCCTTTACACGCTGCCGTCTCCTCCCACAGAGCGGTGTGCAGCCACAACTGCAAACAACCTTAATATACTACTTGTACTGGATCATTGTATCCTTCATTATTACTTTCTCTTCCCTATCTGAATAGGGAGAAAAGTATTGTTTTCAAGTCAATTTTTCATAATCGATTTTTTTTTTTAGGGCGAAAAACCAAGACGGTTATCATCGCCCGTTATTCTACACACGAGTGTAAAGGGCCCAACTGTAGAACGTAATTTTCCTATTACAATATAAACATCTTGAACTACAATATAAACTAGAAATATCACAGAAAAATAAATTAATAAATAAAATTTACATAAAAAGAAAATTTATATAAAAAAACCTATAAGATAAACATACAAACACAAACTTAAATCTAATATCATAGTTGGAATAAACAACATTTATAACCTATAAATAAAAATCTTACAAACTAATATCACAGCAAACACAATATAATTTACATTAAAAGGTAATATCACAGACCTGAAGAACAAACAAAAGGCTGTAAAGGGGCCACGAAAAAAAATAAAAATAAAAATAAAACACATACACAAATACACATATCAAATTAAACCAATATTACCATTTCCCCTTCAGACACCTTTATATACACTAATGGATCTAATAAATCTCAACGTTGAGTCCAAAACATGGCTATCGTCGCCGAGTACATCTCGTAACTCGCTGGGTATTTTAAATGGCCGACGCAGAGCTGTGTAGCAGCCGCAATCTACCAAAACATGTTTAATTGTCAAAGGACAATCGCATCTGCCACACACTGGAGCATCACCAAACGTCATGAGATACCCATGCGTTAATCTGGTGTGCCCAATTCTAAGTCGAGCGATGACAACTTCTCTCCTTCTGTTCGAAATCGAGAAAAGAACCGGATTACATTACGTTGTAAACGAAATTTAATATTTTCATTTTGTAAAATAAAGCTCATATTAGCATGAATTTCATGTTTAGAACTTTTGGATGAATCAGCAAAGAATGCTATTTAAAAAGCATGAAAAATTATAAAAATCCGTTCGGTAGAACTCTGTGTTAAGGAGTTATTACAATTCGTATTTAAAATACTGTGACAATATCAAAGTAAAGGATGGTTCTAGAATTGCATTCATGAAAATAGTAAGAGAGGATAATAGAGTGAAATAGTAACAATAAGTGACAATAGGACAATGAAAATATGTTTATTCATGAAAGTTGTTTGAAATAACTGCGCTATTGTGTAGGATAAAAGGTCGGGTATTGTTGTACAACTATTTACGAAAGGGACCCGTAACAACTTTTATTCTATTTACAATAAGACCTATTGTTGACTTGTTTACAATGGATTTTTCTAGCACTCATTTATAAAGGGTTATTTTTTGTACTTTATTATTTGCATGGAGTTTCTCTGCTTTGCTAGAATTATTATTTTGAATGAGTCTATAAAGAGACCTCCGAGTGCGGTCAAGTTAGTATTCGTTTGATCTTTGACGAGCGATTATCGAGGTGTTATTTCAGGTTAACGGTTCCGAGGTACTGTTAAACCGTCTTTGTGTGTGTGTGTGTGTGTGTGTGTGTGTACAAAATATCTCAAGAACGGAACATCGTACGAGCTTGAAACTTGAAACTTAAGTTACATACCACTACCGGACCCGACACGAACATTTTCATCAAAATCGGTCAACCGGAAGTAGTACTTTATTCGTGTAATTTTTCACTTTTTTGCGATTTTCTCAAAAACTGGTCCTACGATTTTTTTAAAAATCGCCTGGTTTAGCCTACTTAATTTTTTATTCTCTACAAGATAGGGTAGGTGCCATGTTTGCTGAAATTCTTGGTGATGCTGTTCTTACGTATATAAAGTTTTTTTTTAAAGATTACGGCTTTAATATAAATATTATAGCACAAAAATTTATATAATAAAAAATGTAGAGAATTTAAAATTCTACAACTTTCATTTCAAACATTGTTTTGTATAACGCTTAGTTTAGCGGTAATTAGCGATTTTCTGTTTTTTCTCACGAAAAAATGTGAAAAATTAATTTTTTTTCAGATTTCGGCCTTAGTATGCATTTTACGACCAAATTTATGGAAAATTAAAAGATCTACAACTTTTATTTAAACATTTTTCTCTACAGAGCCTAGTTTAGCGTGAAAGAATGATTTTCCGTATTTTTAAGTTAAGCTGAGGATGACTTTCATATTGCGTCTTTCACTCATGATTAAAATTAGGTGTCTATGTTTATTGAGGTTAGTTTTTTATTTATTTCTAATGTTTTATTACTAATGTTAGGATTATTGTTAATTATTTGCATTGGCAAGACAAAGTTGTGTGAGTGTTTCACACCAGATTTTTTAATATAAAAAAAGTTTGTGTACCTGTTGTCCACCTCCACATGCGTCCGAACATTCTTCCCAATCGATAAATTGCCACGAATAAGTCGGAATATAATTCGGATCAACTTCTGGCATTGCAAATTGATAACGAATTCCTTCATTCAAATCTGAATTAAATTTCACCTAAAAACAAACATTTTACGGTATTGAATTTTTTTCTTGAAAACAATGAATAATATAAGAACTTTTTTTTTTTAATTACTAATTGTGTATACTGCCCTGCTAAGAAAAAAGGTAGTAACTGCAAATTTCTTTATTTTGAATTTTATATGTATTCTTCTGCCCATAACGGACAGGTGGAGTGTCAAATTATTTACACTCACTCTGTTCGTGGCTGGGCTAAAATAAATAGTTCTGTTTCTTATCGCATGGTCAGCCAATTAAATGACTGAATGTATCGCACATAATTAGTCATTAATTATGTTGCTGATAAATAAATGTATTTTATATTAGCAAAGGAAATAGTTTATTTAAACAGCCGTTAAAAGTAATCGTTATAAAAATAAAGAGAACAATCAATTAAAATGTAACCGCAAGCTCATAAATATATATTAATATTTCCGACATAATAGTGATACATTTTTATGTATGTTTGTGTCGGCAAAAATTTGGTAAATGTTTGTGTGGGGAGAAGTTCGTTACTTGTCTAAATAACCCATTAAAAGTAAAATTAATGTGTCGAAAGCAATCACTGCACCATAATATTAATTTGTATTGTATGTAGTAATTGCTTACACGTGTCTTGTAATTTTTAACGGAAAATGAGACCTTCGAAACTTAAAAGAAGCGTTCTCATTGGTCCAACGTCATACTTGGAGGGGGTTGTACCGAGTTTATATATAGAGGGCAATTGTAATTTTGGAGGAGTTCGTTAATTTAATTTCAATAGTGGAGTTCATTGATTTCAATAGAGAGAGTTCATCGTTAATTTTAACAAGTACATTATGGCTTGAGTTAAAGAGTTCACTAATTTCAATAGATCAGAGTTCGTCGTTAATCTTAATAGTTTGATAGTTTGGCGCGAAGTGAAGCAGTTTTTAAATCATTATTGTTTTATTATTTATTTTAAAGTTAATTAAAGGCGGTATTCTAATAATTCATATTGTGAGCTGCGGGGAACATCAATGTTACAGCAGGTTTTTATAGAATAATCATATAAAGTTTTAATTGTTAATATTTTTCTATCTTGTCCTTATCATTGTTTAAGTAATTAAAATATTTATGTATCGTAAAACTAATATATTATTTTTATTTTTATTCTACATTGCATGAATTTTCCATTCCTTTCAATTATTCGACCGAAGTCACGTCTTTGGAACAGTATGGTTTTTTTTAAGTTTTAATTTTGTTTTTAATTGTATGTTACCATACAGATTTTATAATGGTACATGAATCATTTAAGAACAGAAGAGGTAGAGGTGTACTGTGACACTAATCAGAGTGTTATCTCCTCTGAAAGTAATGAATTTCATTATACAGCCAGACCCTGAGATGAATGAAGTGAAGGTGTCATTTGCAGAGTGGGCCCGGAATGCTGATAAGCGTACTTTTCCACTCAGTGAGGAAGGCTACGGTAAACCACCTCACTCCTCGTTTTACTTAGTTAAACCTCTAGAGAGGTTCAAACCAGCCAAGCAGGCTGATGACCACCTAAACACCAACAATGTGTTCTTATGTTTTGGAGCACAAGGAATCTAGTGAAAGCCCTACCTACAACGGTCACTTAGATATCGAGGTATTCAAAAGCATTCACTACATGTTTTTGCCAGGCTTACAAAATAAAAGAAGAGTATATTCAGATACTAAGAGAAAAGGCAGTATCTGCACTACAGTTACTAGCCTTATTTCTTAGTATGCTACAGATACTGATTTTTTTACGTAGTAGAATTTGATACTGAATTCATTTACTGTTTTGTATATCGTTGTCGTTTAGTCATAAAAGTTTAAGGTTGCACCACCTTAAATATTGATCTGTGGACAAATTCTTGAATATGGAATTTAAAAAATTATAAAAAAAATGTTGAGCACCAGCCTTAGCAGCCTGTAGAGCTTGAAAAAATTAAATAAATTAAACTATGTTTCCCTCTCCTACCAACCAACCAGGTATGTTTACCAGACAAAAAAGCAGTATCTGCTTTTTTAATTGTTGTAACTAACTTTTTCAATTTTAACTTAAAAAAAGTTAAAAAATTTCCCTTTTTACTACCTATATAATCACAAAATCATGTTACATTAATAATTGTGTTATTTACCGACAACTTTACCTCTAGAGCAGTGGTTGCCAACTGGCAGTGGTCTGCGGACAAACCACTCACCCTCAAAGTCAACTACCACTCACCACCCATTACATTATTGCATAATTATATCTTATCAGTTGTAACCAAATTAAAAGCTGATTAAATAAAACAAATTTTCAGAAACAAACTATTATTATTAATTAAGAAACTATTATTACAAACATATAATTGTTATTTTCAGAAAGTAGGGTACATTGTACATCAAAAAAAGTAAAAATATTTTAATTGTAAATTGTCTTTTAACAAAATAAGGAATACAGAATTTACCTAGTTGAAAATAACAATGAAAATTAAAAAATTAATTAAAAATAAAATTAAAATTTCAATGCGACTTTTGTGCACGAATCTTTCTGATTAGCTGAGGAATTCTAGGTTTTAGGCTCTTGCTAAGAGCTACTCTCAAATCACTGCTTACACTTAACCGATTTCGTTGTTTGTTTTTAATTAACAATAAACTAGAGAACCCCTGCTCACACAAATAAGTGGTTGAAAAAATATCATAAGACACCGCAAAGGTACTTGCTGAATCTTGGGTAAGCCCAGGCAGGGCTTTCTTACACTACAACTCTTCTACCTTTACTTAATCTGAATCTTGAATGTATTTACTTAATCTTGTTCAATGAAAATCGTAACTTTGATTTAATCACGGGAAAATATTACTTTTTTATAAGTAATCACCGGTGGGACTGTCACGGACCACCCCGAAGGCTCTCACGGACCACCGATTGGGAAACACTGCTCTAGATTAACCCGGTGGGTGATATGGTAATTGTAGTATAGATATCCATCCGGATGGATCAACGAGTGCTGGATAAACGAGATATTAGAGTACTTGTTTCAACGGGTGACAACTTACAAAAAATATGAGATCTTCATCTGTCGGCCCTTGTATGAATACTCTCTCCATGCGGCCCATTGAGTTGTACATGCCCCGACTCGATCCGAAATCTACTTCACCTGTCATCGGCACATTTACTAATATCGACCTGGAAATAATCACAAAAAGGTGAGTTTAAAAAATATCCTTTTCATGAGACAACTCGTCTCATGGCTGGTGCCAAATTATAACAGATCAAGCCCATCAGCTTTCGTTATATATAATAATCTGGTGTGAAACACTCACACAACTTTCTCTTGCCAATACAAATAATTAACAATACACCTAACATTTGTAATAAAACATTAGAAATGAACAAACAAACTAACCTCAAAAAACATAAACTAATTATCATCATGAGTGAAGGACGCAAAATGAAACTCGACCTCAGTTTGGCTTAAAATAACGAAAATCGCTCTTTATCGCTAAACTAGGCTCTGTAGAGAAAACTGCTATAAATAAAAGTTGTAGATCTTTTAATTTCCTATAAGTTTGATTATACTTTTTTTGTCGTAAAATGCATAATAAAGCTGAAATCTTAAAAAATAGATTTTTCACATGTTTTCGTGAGAAAAAAAACCAGAAAATCGCTAATTACTGCTAAACTAAGCGTTATACAAAAAAAATGTTGGATATAAAAGTTGTAGGATTTTAATTATCTACATTTTTTATTATAAATTTTTGCGTTAAAATGCATATTGAAGCCGCAATCTTAAAAAAAACAATTTTTTTACGTGAAAACAGCCTTACCAAGAATTTCAGCAAACATGGCGTCTACCCTATCTTGTAGAGCATAAAAAATTTAGTAAACCAGGCCATTTCAAAAAAATCGTAGGATCAGATTTTAAGAAAATCAAAAAAGTGAAAAATTATACGAATAAATTACTACTTCCGGTTGACCGATTTTGATGAAAATGTTCGTGTCGGGTCCGGTAGTGGTATGTAACTTAAGTTTCAAGTTCGTACAATGTTCCATTCTTGAGATATTTTGTACACACACACACACACACACACACACACACACACACACACACACACACACACACAGAGATACAGACACCCACACAGACCAATCGCTAAAAACATGTTTTATGGGTTCAGGGGTTGGAAAACATGTAGATCCGGTGAAAACTCGATTTCGAAAAATCGACATGAAAACAATACTTTCCTTCCTATATATTCATATAGGCAAGAGAAAGTAAAAAATTGATAGTGCTGCCAACCTCAACAGTGAGACACTACTCGTATATTTCATTAACGTGCAATTTCTGCATACATTTTGTAAGCTGTGGTTTATTCCGAGAAAATGTTTTCTTCATAAACGTTATAAGAAATAAATGTGACCTGTAATATTGCTTATACCTTAATTGCATGACTAGAAATGTTTGATTTACTGTAATTACCAGCTACCTTATTCCATTGGAACAAAATTTTCTACGAATGAATTGCCTTGTTTACTATCGCTGTCACCGACCGGCATCTTCACTAGCAGTCTCACTAGTATCTACCTAACCGTTTCCTTTTATTACCAGGTTTCAAAAATACTGTTGAAGAATATTTTCTTTACGTCTTTAATTTCCTTCTTTATGTTTCGAATTGTGGAAAGAGAAGCATCACAGTATTTAGCCACTCGCTCATGGCTTTTGTTAAAAGGCAGTGAAAGGCATTTTTGTTTAGTTTCAACTTCACAGCATTTTGTTACACTGCGTATTAGACATCGTTCAGCACTGTGAATAGTCTGCCCATGTTTTCAACAAACTAACATTTCTATGTACGATAACAAACAGTTTATATTTGTACAGTTAACCTACAAAAGGTTAACTATATATATAACTATACAAAAGGTTATAGCTATATGCTCTGGGTATAGTATAAATTGTTGTGTTTGTCATACTGAAAATTAATGGGGTAGTCAACCCAGAAAATGAAAATCAAAACTTCTGGCTATGATTTATCATTATTTATTTTAAATGAAAGAGTAATTTGCTAGTAATGATCTACCATTCGAACCAAGCCAAAAAATTAATTACAGCCCCTAATAGAAGGGTGAGGTTGGAAAAACGGGCTTTTACGGGGAATCAAATATCTCAGGAACCAAGAAGATATCAACATGATTCTTATGCTACAAAATACAGAAAATTGCTCTCTATTATCTGTTGTATGCGCTTGAACGTATTTTTTCTTACAAGAATTTTATTGAAGAAGAACCATATTTTAAAAACTATTTATTTTATGTATTCATAAATTATTTTTTAACTTAATCCCTATTAAGATTTTTGTAATAATCATTCCACAGATAATAGAGCAAGAAATTATAAACATTTGAAAAAGAACATCATCTAAAGATCTCCAATACAAACAAAAATATTTAATTCCCAAGAATATACAATCGTGCAAAAACTACATTTCCGGAAAAGTTGAAGGAATAATTTCACTCGCCTTGCTAGTAAGCTTCATTTTAAACAGATGTTTTTATAACTTTTTGTCAACTAACAAACAAAGTAAACAAAATGTGTTGTGATTCAGAAAATTTTAAACTTCAAATAAATGCAAAAAACAATCGAAATTTAAAAAAAATCATCTTCGTGAGTTGACTACCCCCTTAAAGCAGTCGCGCATGCGCACTGATGCTTTTCCCCTTTACTCCTCGCTGCAAACAAAGGCAAACTCGTGACTCGAGTAACTATAAAACTGCAATTTAATTTAATGAAATTAGTCACAAATTTGTTATTTGACGACATCAGGTACGGACAAGGTTACGACAGAAATGATAAATGAACTGAAGCTTCTCTACACATGGCTGTTTAAACTGTGAATGGACAACTGACAAGTGGCTTGATGGTTTTCCCATTGAGCCAGATTTTAGTTTCAGTTTCAGTTCAAACCTTCAGTTTTGATGTTTACACATCAATTTTAACTGATGTTTACTACTGAAACGGAAACTGATGTGAGAACTAAGCTAAGCCCCCTCTTACACTTCCAGTATTGTTTGATATATTAGTTAAAAATTGAGTATAATATTTTTTTTAAATTTATTTATTTAACGTCGCATCAACTACAACGGTCATTAGCGACGACGTTGAGGTGTAACCATTGTACAATGGAGGATGACATTATTTTTTGTAACGTATGAAAATATGCCGTGCCTGAGTGGGATTTGAACCCAGGACCGCATGATGAGAGGCAAGCACGTTACCAACTACACCAATACGGCCGGCAGTATAATATTTTATTATTAAGTATTTTTAACATTAAATATGTGCAATTATTAAATAAAGAATTAACTATAATATTTTTTATGTGTTATGTGAAATTATTTTATACAAACAATAATTAATTATTGTAATACTTTTTAAGTAATATATTATTTTATTATTTTTATTATCGCACTTTTAAAATATAATTGTTTTTATTTTTTTTTAAGGTATGCCGACATATTTTTTACTTCTCAATTCTCTTTTGGTTTTTTTTTACTTAGTTTATTAATTCACACCTGTACAAAATACAACCAGTGAATGTGATGTTATTAACAAAAACAAAAATGGCGTTATGGTATTAAGGAGACCGCCACTCAATAGTGCCACTCCAACGGTGGATTAATCTTGGATAATAAATTGATAGAATTTACATCTGCACTATGATATCTGTACTCCATCGTCGTTTCAGTCTGCGTTGTGGATTTCCGGGTAAGTTTGGGGATGCCAGCGTTCTAATGAGATGATTTTTATGATAATCAAGTTTGCGTTTGAACCGAGAATAGATGTGATAAAATGTGTCGTTAATGTATGGAACACGTAAATCGTTGTGCAATGTGTGATTATTAACGTAAAAGGGTGCGTCAGTTATTTGTCTTAAGTAATTTGGATTGAAATCGTTGAATTCGTTGTAGAGTCAAATGTTTTGCTGCACCGTAAATTTGGCCACCATAAGTCCAAATCGGTTTCAGAAAAGATTTATATACTTGTAGTTTTAAATGAAGTGGAAGTTTTGATCGTCGCGATATCAAGGAAAACAGCTGTTTTTGTCTGTTATCCAGCGTCTGCCGTTCCATAAGGTTAAATTAATTTTTTTATTTTCATTGTTTCTGTTGACAAACTTCGGTCTGACTGAATGTAAATCAATGGACATAATGTAGACTACATCTGAAATAAATGAATGAATGAATGCATGATGAACACTATAAATATATCGATCGACTTACTCAGGACCATTTAGGTAAAAGATGCCTTGGTTGAAACTGGAGACAACTAAATGGACATCTGATGGATTTAATTCCCTTGCATATATCATTCCAGATCCTTTTGGAACCTTCATAAACGGCACGTAACCTGAAAATTACATTCAAAACAAAAATTAAACGAGAAGATTAACAAAATCATTTTTGATTCTTTTGACTCCCTTTTGACGTTTTATTACGCCGGTGAATATTTATTGTACATAATGTTTTGCCGTAAGAGTACGCTTCTTATTTTTCGTGTGCTGAAACTCTCTATTGATCACTATTATTGTAGCCTACTGATTCCTACTTTTAAAAAATCTTTATTGTCGCCATTCTGTCGTTCTGTTTATTTTTTTTATGTGGTTTAATAAAATAACGTCGTGAGAAAAAGTTTTGACAGTATTAGTTTACTAAATTTCTACCTTGCTTTTTGCATAACCGTTTTTCTACCTTGCATAACCGTTTTTAAGTTCTAAACAATTTTCATAACGCTGATCCAGTTTTTTAAACCGTCTGCATAGAAGTTTTCCACCTAGGAATTGAACCGGACCTCATGCAGATCACTATTTAAAGAGCTGCAATTGCTCACAGTTCCTTCTTTGTACAATTTTCAAGTGATAATGTACGTGAAGCAAAATACCTTTTTACAGAATTTAGATGTTCACAACCACTACACAAGAAACAGAATCGATTACTATGTTGCTAATCACAACACTAAATTGTTTGAACAAAAACCCACTTATGGAGATAGGAAATACATCAATAAATTGCCACAAGGTTTAAAAAGTTGTGACAATTTAAGTAATTTTAAAAAAAGCTAAAACAATACTTGTTTGATGAAACATTTTACAGTGTGCACGAATTCCTTTCTAAATAGTTTTTGTATGAAAAGTATTTAACTTGTAATTAAACAAATATTGTGTACTATTTGATACAAAGGGGTTCATGACAAGCTTACTGAGTTAAGCAGTAGCGGAAACAAATTATTCATCCCTTACCACCAAACATTTGTTTCTGCTACAGCTTACTTCAGTAGGCTTGTCATTAACCTCTTTGTATCGAATAGCACAAAATTAAAATTAAAAAGTTAAAGAAAATGAGTAAACTAATACTGTCAAAACTTTTTCTCACAAGTAAATGAGGTGGCGGTTCGCTTATTGAGGCGATTTGGTAAGCACCAGCCGCACAGCAAAAATCCCACCTAGTGTAAATCCCCCATAATGGGACTAAAAACAAAAAATTTACATTTGTTTACATTTCATGCCCCTTTAAGGGGAGCAGACCATTTTCATTATCCCTACACCTGCAATACTAACTTAGGTAGATTGTTTGTAGAAACCGTTCAAGCTACAAAGCTGAGCTTCGGCACACCTATCTACAGTACCTTTTTACAAATTTGAACCAGAGCTTTTTCATTTATCTTTATCTAATCTAAAAATTATTCTTATTCTCAAAAAATGTTCAAATGTAGCCCATATATTTTTAATGAAAAAGACACCCAAAAAATAAAAACTCCGAAGTTTTTGAAATACCTCTGGAGTAAATACACACCTTAGTACTAAAATGTAATGTGCGAAATTTTACACTCCTAGGTGGGATGGTTCCTGAAATAAGTGTACCTAAAGTCAAAAAATACAATATGCGGATATAGTAAAAGCATAATACCGTAAAAAAAACACCTATTGCCAATTGGAATTAACTTCCAAACAAAACAGCTGTTACAGCTGATTCCTATGCGTTCTAGAAAATTATTGTTTTTATGTGAACGCAATCTCCATAATGTTAGAGCAGGTACATATTATCATCATCATCATCATCATCTGGGTTTCCTTCCAGCAGGCCGGGTAGAAACATATTATAATAATCTCAATTTACAAGAATGAAAAACGTAATTAAATGTCGAAATAAACACTACGTACCCCATCGATGTAAAAACATAGTTTTTCTCAACAGAAAAAGCAACGAATGTCGTGTTATATTATATCAATTTAAATAGGGGTAAACGATCTATCAAAATATGGTAAAATTTAAAAATCAATATTTTTTATTAAAATCAGTCTGCTCCCTTTAAGCGGCTAAACCATTATCTATCGTAAGGTGTATAACTGAAAGAGAAATACCAGAGTTGTTTCTTTCTGTGTACAAGCCTTGTATAATTTTACACTCTGTCCCATTGCCATGGCAGATGCCACATGCGTCGGCTACAGCACCTGAGTTGATACCCCAGTCACAGCCCACGTCCTAAAACATACAACATGGTGTTACTCATTGACAGGGGTGGTTTCAGGGAAGGGGCCATGGAGGCCATGGCCCCCCCTTCGAAATACTAGGAAAACTTAGTTTAATATTTTCTATAAGCTATTATTTCTAACAAAACTGAATCCTAATACTCGTAACTATCAATTAACAATAATATTATTTCAGTATAAAAATGAGTCAAACGGAAAGTATCTATTTTTAAATGGTATTAAGATAACAATCAGTGTCAGTAGTCAAAAGCCACTCGCATCCAGTCAGTGCCTTCATTTTTCAAGATTTTCTTGATTTACAAGGACTTTGACGTAGCGAAAATTTCTCAATGAATTAAAATTGTGGTTACAGCAATACAACATAAAAGAGGACTTTTCAATTACTCAATTACAAACAGTAAGAGCTACATAAAAACAAGATAGCCCCCCCACCAAAAATCAGCCCTAGAACCGCCCCTGCTCACTGACGCAATGATATTGTAAAAGAGAACAATATTGTATCTCGAACAATAGCTTTTTTATTGGTTTTGAAGGTGTCATTTATTTCATAACAGTTGGTTATTTTTGTTTAGCTCATTAGCCCAAAGGCTTACGGCCTGCACCGGGACTTGGGAGTGGATTCCATAAACGAAGTAATTTGGAAATTTGCCAGGAGTCATGAAGACAGACTTCTTCGCCACGTGAATGCCGAAGCTATACATCTACTCGACAATACAGATCTGAATAGAAGACTTTCTCGTGTAAAACCATTTCAACTGATGTAATGAACAGTATAAAGTTATTAATTTGTTAGTTAATAATTACTTGTACATACAAGTTTGAAGTGTTTTGTTAAATATTAATGATTAGTAAATATTATTATAAATAGTGTATCAGAATATGGAACATAAACTAAGAACTACTAGTTGGTAAATTCTTAGATTAAGTACTTAGATCAATTAAGTTAGAACAAAATTGTTAGTCAGTCTTAGACTAGTCACAATAAATTTCAAAATCAATAAAAAAAGCCCAAAGGCTGGTTTGAACCTCTAGAGGCTTTACTAAGTAAAATGAGGAGTGAGGTGGTTTACCATTACCTTCCTCACCAAGTGAAAAAGTATGCTTATCATCAAGCCCTCTAAAAAGTATCTAATTTCCACCCAGCAAATGACACCTTCACTTCATTGACCAAAGGGTCTGGCCGTATAATAATGAAATTCATTACTTTCAGAGAAGATAGCACTGAATATAAAACATAAAATGAAAGATAAAGCCTGTGTTTGGAACCGCGTATCTTACCAAGCAAACAACATAAAAATTTCAGGTACGGCTAATTTTAAAGTTTGGTTTTTCTTATTTTATTCGTTTAAATTATGAATCACTGGAGTGTATTATGGATTATCTAGCGATTTTGTTTGCCCTTGTCTGCAACGAGGGGTAAAGGGGGAACAGCATCAGTGCGCATGTCCGACTGCTTTAATTTCAGTACGACAAACATAACTTATACTATACCCAGAGCATATAGGCCTACAAGTATATCGCAGAACCTTTTGTAATTTAACTGTTTGTTACAGAAATGTCGGTTGCTCGAAAACACAGTCGAACCAGAGTTGGAGCTGAGTTGTTTGGTAGCGCGAGGGGGATGAAGTGGAACGGGGCAAGGGGGCAAGGGGGCCTGGTACTAGAGTAGTTATTCGAAATGGTTTGTGACTCTAATATTTGTTAGAAGAGCGCTTACTAATGGTATTATTACTACTACTAGGTTATAGGAGGAGGGGAAACGTACAAACAATCCTCTCCATCCGAATTCCTAACGCTAGCAATCAAGTCAGCTCCCATCTATATTCAGTGTTGAACGAAATCTAATATGCAATGTAATAAAATGTTATGAAGTTGAAAGTAAACAAAATTGCCTATCCGTGCCTGTTAACAAAAGCCGTGAGCGAGCGGCTAACTACCGTCATGTTTCTCTTTCCACAATTCGAAAAATTTGTTGACATCTGGTAAAAAAAAAGGTTAGGTAGATACTAGTGAGATTGATAATGAAAACGCCGTTGACAGCAATAGTAAGAAGCCGATTCCTTCGTAATTACAGTAAATCAAACATTTCTAGTGATATAATTAAAGGCTACAGACAATATTACAGGTGATATTTATTTCTTATAAGTTTTATGAAGAAAACATTTTCTCGGAATAAACCACAGCTTACAAAATGTATCTAGAAACTGCACGGTAGTGAAATGTTCGAGTAGTGTCTCGCTGTTGAGGTTGGCAGCACTACAAATATTTTACTTCCCTTCCTCACAGTCCATTCATACACAAAAGGCAATCTGGTGACTTCAGTATCTGTACGTACGCATTTTTTTTTAGCGTATTTTCACTTAGTACTGCATGTTTTCTTATTAAAGTCACCTAAAATTCAGCCTTTTAGTACAAATAATAAAAGATTTATCATTTTAAGCGTTTTACAAAAATTGTTAATTCGTTCCCGATTGACGTAACGAGTTTCCTTTAATTAATAAGGGAAGACATTTCACTGCAAATAATAATTATTTTAAATTTAAAGGGTTTTCTAAACGAAAGGTAGATTTTAAAATGATTTTTAAAATAATAATAAACCAAGCTTTATTACGAGCTGTACCGGGTTTTTTATGTTATTTACTTGGTGAGATTCACGGTTCCAAAATAAAGGCTGCTCTTTCATTTTACGTACTATAGTGTGTCTTCTGCCCATAACAGACTGCAGGTAGAGTTTCAGATTATTTACACTCAATCAGTTTGTGGCAGGGCTTAAAATAAATAGTTGTGTTTCTTATCACATGGTCAGCCAATTAAATGACTGAATCATCTTAGAACAGAAGAGGTAGAGGTGTACTGTGACACTAATCAGAGTTATCTCCTCTGAAAGTAATGGATTTCATTATACAGTTGGACCCTGTGGTGAATGAAGTGAAGGTGTCATTTGCAGAGTGGAAAATGTGTGCTTTTTAGAGGGCTCGGTATGCTGATAAGCATACTTTTCCATTCAGTCAGCTATGGCAATGGTAAACCACCTCACTCCTCGTTTTACTTGGTAAAACCTCTACAGGTTCAAACCAGCCTCCTGGCTGAAGACCTAAAGAACAGTAGTATGTTTTACACCTGACCCTTTTCTGTTATTAAATGTTTCAGTCATGTAATTGGCTGAAATAATTTAACACTCCTCCTACCTGTTATGGGCTAAATGACCATAACTGGCAATATGCCCATAACAGGCAGGTGGAGTGTTAAATTAGTTATTTACACTCGATCTGCTAGTTCCAAAAAATAGTTTTATTTCTTATGACACATGGTCAGCAAATTTTATGACTCAAGTATTTAACAACAGAAGTGATAGAGGTGTAAATTACATTCTTCAAATGTTGTAACTTTTTATAATTCCGTTTGTACTTGCACCTTTTTTACCGGAGACTTAAATATTATAAGAAATATGTAACTTGTAAACATACCACGCAACTTCCACTGATGCAAACATTTTTAGTTCCAGGTTTACAAGTGGTCCCATCTTTTACTACCATCTCCCGGACTGCGACCACTCCACTTTCTGATTCACATACCAATGAACATTCTACATCTGAAAAATAATACATTTACATTCACTTTTTATGGATATATCAAAATCCACTTAGCCTAAAGGGGAAACTGCTGGTGGTCACATAATCTGTACAACATGTTATGGATAACAAGAATCTAGTACAAGAAGTGATATTCATATTAATTGCTAATTTGTGTTGTGCGTACCGATGTATTTGATCAGGCACGTAGTGAGAACGGGAATGGAAGAAGTGGGGAAGGAGAGAATCCTATTTCGATTGTTGTCAAGCAGTAACAAATATACAAAATAATCAGCATGCAATTATTTATTTGATTTGTAAAAGTTCTTGAGACTGATTATGTTATACTACTATGCAAATATAAATATACATATATATGAATTGATTTACTGGTAGGCGGAGATTTAATCTGTAACTGTTTCTAAATACTAGGCCTACCTGAAATTTATTATTCAAGTAGCTTATGTAGCTTTGACGTCCATTTATTTAGGTAAATAATTTGTCATCACCTAATTACACTGTAACCATTTAATGTCCACAACAAAATATGTATAAAATGACCGACGTTTTGACTGCTCAAGAGTGAATCTCTTCTCTGAGTACCTAAGTTTCCTCTTTAAGTACTCCTCTCTGAGTACTAAGTACTCTCTAAGTACTTACCAACAACTGTCCATCAACTACTCTCATGAATTGGGAATCTGATTGAAATGGGAATCACATAATATTTAGTGGTAAAGAATGCTTATTAAAACAACTTGTAGCCCTATATAAAAGAAAAATTGAAAGTTAACTTATCTTAACTTTGTATTAGCATGAATGCTTGCTTTCCCGTAAAAAAACTTGAATTTTCTAAGCACAGTACAAAAGTAACAACAAAACAACACGGTAGCGTACGCTGGTATGAATCCTTCCTTACCACATTCGTGTAACTCTCAAAGCTAATGCGCGCTAATTTCAATATGTGGATAGCCTACTTACCACCAGAGAACATCTATACAACCTTAAAATGCCAATAGGGTTCAACTGCATAACTTATACTTTAAAAAAATCGACCTTATTTCCAGTGGTAAGTATACTTACCAGAGACCTAAAAAGGGTTAATAAATATAACATGGGCTGCAGTTTTAAATTTTTGAAAAATTATTTTCGATTTGATAGCTGATTTCTTAAGTATTTTTTCTTGCTGAATTCTAATATGAACTCCATTTTCCATTAACACGAACGATTGTTTTTACAAAAAAAAAATCCAAATTATTTTATAATTTCTGATCAATATAATGATAACTCTGATCTGTACGACGAAACAAGACAACTTCAAAAATAAACATTTTAATTTTAATGATTAGTCATCAAATACAGTCGAACTCGCTTATAGCGTCATTGAAGGGACAGTTTAAATTTTACCGTTATATCCGAGTGACGTTATAACAAAGTTAGCTCTTGTGTCAAAGTAAATCTAACTAAACTAAGAATATTTCGTATACATTACTACTCATTTACGTAATGTGCTAAACGTTTTTTATTTGCGATTTTTAAATCGTAATACCCTAATAAAATAGATTAATAACCACTCTGTGTAAGTAGGTAGACTTTACTATGTATTAAAATACGGAAACCAAAATACATATTTGTACGTACATAAACTACATAATGGTACGGTATCTACTTTATTGGAAGAAATCAGTGATTTTCTTTTGAACACCTCGTTCTGCAAAATGAATCCTTTCCGTAATGTCTCTCGGTGTCCGTGAAATCTGAAAAAAAAAGTTTAAACCGCTAGCATTGCCTCCTGCAATTTTGGCGTGACGGTGTCCTCCTCTTCATCTTCCTCTTGCTCAGTCGCTTCCTCAGTATTAGAGAATTTTCTTAAATGTGGATAGTCTGATGTGAAAGTTAGGTACAGTGCTACCTACTAAGTGTCACATGTCACGTAGAGGGTGCAGTCCCAAAACTGACCTTGACGTAGATCAATCAGTAGTTATAGACACACATATGAACAGCTTAACAAAATCATTTTAATCCCTTCGCACAAGCAAACACTATTCACAAGTAGACTATTGTACTATATTAGCCTACTGTATACTGTATTTTTCTTTTTCAAACAATTTACTGATAAATTACGGCAAGTTCACAATCGTTGTTCGTGAAGTAAAAAATTATTTCATCGAAAAAATTTTGACGCAATAACCGAGTTAATGACGTTAAAACAGGGGTTTTCAGATAGAAGTTTGACGCAACGCTTAAAAATATGACGTTAAGTCCGAGTTGACGTAAAGTCCGAGGCCGTTAAAACCGGGTTCAACTGTATTATAGTTCAGTCACTCGTTATTTCACAATTGAATTTGACGATGATTAATCCAAACCCATAAATCTGTCCACATTTTTCACAAAAACCCACCGGGTTGGTCTAGAGGTAAAGTCGTTGCCAAAATCAGCTGTTTAATAACTGATTTTCGTAGACGAAGGTTCCTGGTTCAAATCCTAGTACAGGTAGTTACTTTTATTTAGTTACGGATTTAAATGCTAGACAGTGGTAGCCGGTGTACTTTGATGGTTGGGATTCAATTAACCATACTTTCAGGAATGGTTGGCCTGGGTTTGTACAAGACTACACCTCATTTACACGTCATACACATCATCCTCATCTCATTGGGTGATGGGGTTGCTAATTGTTCTTAATAGAACAGGCGTACACACAGTGTGCACGAATCCTTTCTAAATAGTTTTGATTGAAAAATATTTAACTTCTAATTAAACAAATATTGTGTACTATTTGATACAAAGGGGTTCATGACAAACCTACTGAGTTAAGCAGTAGCGGGAAAAAATTATTGGTAAGTGATGAATTTATCATTGTGTTTGATTTTATTATTTTTTATTTTGTGTGATATTAGATTCAATGGGGTTCATGACAAGCCTACTGAAGTAAGCAGTAGCAAAAACAATTTTTTGGTGGTAAGTGATGAATTTATCATTGGTGATAAACTTTCAGTTTATCAGTTTTATCTTGACATGTCCTATACTCCCTTTGGAGTCTCCTGGTTGCAAGGAGAGAAAAAAAAACATTAAGGATAAACAAAATCTATCACTGTATTAATTTCTATGGTGATAGCCTAAAAAATTTACATCAGATAAATACCAATAAAAAATAAAACTGACATTCGTAATTCGTGAAAAATGCAACCCACGAAAAAACCATGCCTCTGAAAGGAATATCTTCAGTCTCTCTGCACTGCAAATCTCGAAAGCTCATCGCACGAGGCGCGCAATTCTTAAAGAAAAAAAAACAAAATAAAAATATGTGTAATGAAATTAGAAAATTATTTTCTTAAACGCTCTACAAATAAAATAAAAATAAAATATCTATGGTAAATTTTTGGTGGCAATTTTTTAAATTTTCCAATGTCCATCCGTCCGTCACATCCAGATGTCAGAAACTACAAAAAAGCACCAAACGGTTTTCGGATTCGAAATCAGGACAAAAAGTTAGCGAACCTGGATTGGGTTTGAAGTTCCGTTTCTGACCGAAAGTGGCCCAAAACCGGAAGACAAGAGATCAGAATCGGAATTTTGAAAACATAGTGTCATTCAATTTTCTTTAAATGTATACAGATATCACTAATGGTTTCTGCCATAAGTGCCATGTTGTTCAGATCATTAGCTGAAAGGCTGGTTTGAACCTGTAGAGGTTTTACTAAGTAAAATGAGAAGTAAGGTGGTTTACCATTGCCTTCCTCACTGAGTGGGAAAGTATGCTTATCAACATGCCCAGCCCTCTGAAAAGCACATATTTTCCACTCTGCAAATGACACCTTCACTTCATTCACCACAGGGTCCAACAGTATAATGATGAAATTCATTGCTTTCAGAGGAGATAACTCTCTGCTTAGTGTGTTTAACACCTCTACCTCTTCTGTTCTTAAATGTTTCAGTCATTTAATTGGGTGACCATGTGATAATAAACAGAACTATTTATTTTAGCCCTGCAACAAACAGATTAAGTGTAAATAATTTGACACTCCATCTGTCTGTTATGGGCAGTATAAGTGCCATAAGTAAGCGTTTTAAAAAATTGCCACCAACAATGAGACGCTTTGTCTCTTGAAAGGAATTTTTGTAAATTAAAATTTATAAACAAAAAATTTACTATTCTAGCTATGGACTTAAGCGCTGCAGTAGCATCGGATAATTACAAAGACATCTTTATGACGTTAAAAATTGAAGTGAGTCTATTATTTCCTTCTTCTTCACTGAGTAGAAAATAATGCTTATTAGCATGCCAGGCCCTATTAAATGCATCTATAGTCCAACCTTTCTTAGTTTGCTCCTAATGTAAACAAATAATGACGTCACTGAGCGTGCGCATTATAGAAAAATGAGTACACGCTAATTAAAAAGTGTCCTCCCCCTCTATCCACATCGATAGGTTGGCCCAGGGGTGGACAAAAAACACAAGGAAGCCAAATAAAAAGAGTTGTTGCATATGATTATAATTGCACAAAGAAAACACATAAATAAAAATATAATATTATTAATTAAACAGTAATAAATCCAAGTTGTTTCTTTTTATTCTAATAAAAAAATAGAAAAATAGCTATACGAACATAATTTAAGTTATTACAAAATTAAATGCCTGAATAAATAATTTCTGGAAAATTTCAAGAAAATCTCAAAAATGAATTTAAACTACAATATTTAATGAATAATAAGATTCAAATAGTTATTATTTTAAGTATTCATTATAACAGATACAAATTGATCAAAATTAAAAACTGATTTAGTTATTTAAAAGAATTTACTATAGTAAGAAATTTTTTAAATGGAAGAATTAATTTTACATAAGATCAGATCATTGTCTGTAAATAGTATGATATCATAATAGTTTTTTATAAATGTATTGCATACCATGGCAGCTTTTACAAAATTATCAAAGAAAATATTAAACAAAATATATTTTACAAAATTTATAAAAATAAACTCCAAGAATATAGATAAATAAAACATGATAAAAGTTTTCAAGATTTTAAATATTTTTAAGTTAGATTCTAGCCAAGTTCGTTCATCAACATTTTCAGTTCAGGACATGCACAGTACAGAACTTTCATGACAGGTGCAGAAACGGTCAAGTAGAAATAATAGATTTTCCCAAAAACGAATAAATAATTAACCAAACATACCGTTATGCAGAACCAAACCTTCCTGGATAAAATCGATGGTTAACGGCCAAACTAAACAGATGAATAAATTGAACAGCCACTGCAGGAAATGACACAAGTTTAGCTGCCAATTTTCTAGATTCGGGAATCGAACCCGGAAGAGTCATTCTCAGGAACCAACGTTGTACAAAGGTGGCAAATGGCACTGCTATCCAAAACTTCAACTCTCCAAACCATCAGTACAGAAAATATTCCTGAGTTGAAATGTCCCCAGAGTAGAAATCTCTCATAGTACAAAATCCAAAATAAATTTGATCGACGAAACCAAAACTTCATGTACAAATTAGTGAAACACCAACACGGAAAAGACTGATAAAATTTACGCAGCATCATAAAATATAAGAAAGCACAGCAGATAAAAATAAAAGAATCATAATTAAACATTAGCAATAATCATTACGCAACATTAAAACCAAAAACGACATTCTTTAAATAAAAGAAAGAAAATACAAAATCGGTAAAACATTCTAATGTAATAGAAGACTACCGTTCCATTTCACTACACAATCAAGAGTGCACGTCGAACAAGGAAAAAACGTACATAATTAAATTAGCAGAAATTAAAATTCAACTCAGGCTAGAATAGTGCAATAGAAAAACGCTAGATAGCAACAGCTTGCGGTGAACAGAAATAAATTATTAATACAAACAGAAACACGGCGCCAAGATATGAAACAATAAAACGCTAACGGTAACGTATTACAACAAGACGTTACAAAAGTAACAACAAAATACTTTCAAAAGTATTTAAATACAAAATACTCTTAAAAGTATTTTTATAAATGAAATTGTTAGGCCTACATCGTATCATGACTGATATTTTAAGTACTAATAATTAAAAAGATAGTTAACTTAATAGGAATACGACATCCATAAAGTGGTGGACCCTAGCGTGCACCCTGTAGTAGCTAGTTTTGGTTTGTTGACACTAGGAGGAGCAAACTAAGAACGGCTGAACTGTGCCTTTCACCCTGCAAATGACACTTTCACTTCATTTACCACAGGGTCCAACTGTATAATGATGAAATTGATTACTCTCTGATGAGATAACTGTGACTAGTGTCTTTTACACCTCTACCTCTTCTCTTCTTAAATGGTTCAGTTAATTAATTGGCTGACCACATTATAAGAAACAGAACTATTTTTTGTAGCTCTAGAACAAACAGATTGACTGATGTGCTTATCAGTCTTTACCGATAAAACGAATTATTTGACAGATTTGTGTTTGTCTTGGGGAAGAAAGCTATCTGTCCAAGATTATCTTGTCGCCACCGGCTATTACTAGCGCAGTCTGTAGAGCTTATAGGACCGGCCGGGCATCGGCGGCGTAGTTCAAAAATGAAACATCGAAGGGGAGGTCGTCTTTACCGCTGCCTAAATGATTAGGAGCAGTCGCCGACGCAGCGAACACCTTTCACCGCTGCCTCCAAAGAGGAGCAGTCGCCGGTGAAGCGAAGCGGGGTCGTCTGTACCGCTGCCTAATCAAATAGGAGCAATCGCCGACGCAGCGAGCATCTTTTACCGCTGCCTCCGAAGAGGAGCAGTCGCCGGTGAAGCTAGGGGCAGGGGAGGGAGGTGTAAGTGATCAAGCCGAGAAAGAAATACTCAGTGTAGAGTGCTAAATCTTCTCCATATCGACCCTCTCGTATGATCGGATCGATACTGACTGTTCCCTTCTCAACTATCGCATTCGCCAGTGCGTAGATACATATGTTGCCACTTGGTACATGCACTGCGAGAGGTGTGACCGCTGCACTATCTATTGGCAGCAGCAACCCCATCACAGCGCCCCCCAACAATGTGCAAAATATGAACTACGGACCGGCGTAAAATTAGTACAGTATCAATCTATTTATGCCGGTTACACGTTACACGCAAAGCATGAGTGCATCATATTCGCGCACTTGCGTGTTCATCTATTGCTTCTTTCCAATTTTTCCATGTTGCCAATTTGTGTATGTGACATCCTGTCGGACTGTCTCTACCTGAATTGACAGATTGCATTGTCAGTTCAGGTAGACAGTCAGATTCAGGCAACATGGATAGTACTTTACAACAACCAGGGCGTTCAGGCTTCTGCAGCCCCTCCTCACCGCGACCTAAAAGATCTTTTGTGATTCACACATGGATAGTACACAATTTCATTAAAAATAATTCACAATTTCATGGATTGTAACATGGATAGTAGCGCCCACCCCGCATTACACAGTCTAATTTTCAAAATTTTAAAAATTCTACTACAACATTGGCCAATTAATATTTCATGCTATTAACATATTTGTACTAAGTTTTTCACGCTGAACAAAACGATAGTTTGCTCGTGCCGAACGATCGAGCGGTTACCGAGATAGCAAGGGTTCAAAATATTGTTAATATATCAAAATTAAATTTAAATAACGTACGAATTTGAAATTTCATACTAGCTGTAAGAATATATTTATCTATGTTGTGTTAAAATTTAAAACTTTTCGGTGAAATTGTTACAGAGTTACACACGCCTCTAAACGCATGAAATTTGTTGCGGTAGCAAAATAAACCGGGTCTTTTTGTCTTCCAACCTCGATATAGAAATTTTTTAACAAAATTAAAAATATAGGATTATCATAGGTCAAAGCAGAATGAAATGAGCTAAATTTTGATATAAAGTATGTTAAAATACGACTCTTAGTTTAGGAGATGCAAGGTTTCAAACTCGGATGTCTATGATTATGAAACCGATTGTAGTCTATTGCATCTACTTTTCTATCAACGTTTACGTTAGTTGTATTCTATTTGCGGTGTCACACATATACACACAATTATTGTACACATTGTATATTGTGTATATTACATTTTTTACTTTCTCTTGCCTATATGAATATACAGGGTGATTCATGAAGTTCTCCCCCCACTTCTACAGCACATTGTACTAGTAAAAATAATGAAAAAATGTTATATAAACATAGGTCCGAAAACGCTTCGTTAGCGAGTTACAGCTAGCGAAAGTTTCGCCTGGATTTCAGTTCACCAGGTGAAATGAGGTCTTCCTGGAATTGTGGTAAGGTAGATTAAGGGGCAAATTCAATCATTTCTTATGGTTTTTGATCTGATAAATTGAATAAAACAGGTCCCAGATCTGTAAGTTAAATAGTTTTTAAGAAAACCAGTGTCAAATGCAAAAAATGGAGTGAAAAACTTATTTTTTCATCTTTGGGCAAGGATAACTGTGTTATTTCACCAAGAAACAGTTAAAATTTTTCAATAAAACATGTAGAAAATTTTATTCTGAACAAACCGGTGTAAATTAAGTACACAGAAAGCGAATAGATGTTTGATTAAATGAGTTTTTATTCATAAGAGTACAAAGTAAAATTAACCGGAAAAACTAAAATGAAAAAATGTGTTTTTTTCACTCCATTTTTTTGCATTTGACACTGGTTTTCTCAAAAACTATTCGCTTTCTGTGTACTTTATTTACACCGGTTTGTTCAGAATAAAATTTTCTACATTTTTTATTGAAAATTTTTAACTGTTTCTTGGTGAAATAACAAAGTTATTCTTGCCCAAAGATGAAAAAATGTGATTTTCACTCCATTTTTTGCATTTGACACTGGTTTTCTCAAAAACTATTTAACTTACAGTTCTGGGACCTGTTTTATTCAATTTATCAGATCAAAAACCATAAGAAATGATTGAATTCGCCCCTTAATCTACCTTACCACAATTCCAGGAAGACCTCATTTCACCTGGTGAACTGAAATCCAGGCGAAACTTTCGCTAGCTGTAACTCGCTAACGAAGCGTTTTCGGACCTATGTTTATATAACATTTTTTCATTATTTTTACTAGTACAATGTGCTGTAGAAGTGGGGGGAGAACTTCATGAATCACCCTGTATAGGAAGGAAAGTATTGTTTTCAGGTCGATTTTTCGAAATCGAGTTTTCACCGGATCTATACGTTTTCAGAACCCCTGAACCCAAAAAACATGTTTTTAGCGATTGGTCTGTGTGTGTGTGTGTGTGTGTGTATGTGTGTGAACAGAATACCTCAAGAACAGAACATCGTACGAACTTGAAACTTGAAACTTAAGTTACATACCACTACCGGACCCGACACGAACATTTTCATCAAAATCGGTCAACCGGAAGTAGTAGTTTATTCGTATAATTTTTCACTTTTTTGCAATTTTCTCAAAAAATGGTCCTACGATTTTTTTTAAAATCGCCTGGTTTACTCAATTTTTTATTCTCTACAAGATAGGGTAGGCGCCATGTTTGCTAAAATTCGTGGTGAGGGTGTTTTCTCGTAAAAACGTTGTTTTTTAAGATTACGGCTTTAATATGCATTTTAGCGCAAAAATTTATATAATAAAAATTGTAGAGAATTTAAAATTCTACAACTTTTATTTCAAACAATTTTTTGTATAACGCTTAGTTTAGCGGTAATTTGCGATTTTCTGTTTTTTTCTCACAAAAATGTGTGAAAAATTGATTTTTTAAAGATTTCGGCCTTAGTATGCATTTTACGACAAAAGTGTATATAATAAAATTTATAGAAAATTAAAAGATCTACAACTTTTATTTAGAGCATTTTTCTTCACGGAGCCTAGTTTAGTGAGAAAGAGTGATTTTCCGTATTTTTAAGTCAAACTGAGGTCGATTTTCATTTTGGGTCTTTCACTTATGATTAAAATTAGGTTGTTTATTGAGGTTAGTTTTTTGTTTATTTCTAATGTTTTATTACTAATGTTAGGATTATTGTTTATTATTTGCATAGACAAGAGAAAGTTGTGTGAGTGTTTCACACCAGATTTTTTACTGTAGGGTGTCTCGCGGATACTTTTATTACGAACCTTTTCCCATACCCTAAAAAACGTGCGGGTTGCAACTGAACGCCTTAATGAAACATTACACGTTAAAAACAGTACACTTGTCATAAACCCTTGTTGAGGCAACCAACCACCATTGTTAAAGTAAACCTTCTCCGAACTTCAGAAAACCGGCAAGCTTATTTTGACGTACTCTACTGTTTCATTAAGGCGTTTACCTGCAACCCGCACAATTCTTTTTAAGATATTGGAAAATATCCCTTATCAGTACAGATGGGAGCTCACTTTTGATTGCTAGCGTAAGGAATTGGGTTGCAGAGGATTCCCCTCCCACTTCCTATAACCTAGTAGTAGTGATAATACGATTAGTACGCGCTATTCTAACAAGTATTACCCTTGTTAAAGATACATTTTTGCTATCTTGGTATCTCTCTCTCTGTGTGTGTGTGTGTGTGTGTGTGTGTGTGTGTGTGTGTATGTGTGTGAACAGAATACCTCAAGAACAGAACATCGTACGAACTTGAAACTTAGCCATTTAACCATTTCAAATAACTAATGTAGTACCAAAATATTTTATTACATTTTAAACTAATAATATTCTAAAATATTTTATTAATTATACTAAAAGTTTATTATAATAGCCTAATAAAGTAAAAAATGTATTAGTTTTTAATATTTTTTTTTATGACCACAAAGGATCACTTTAGTCTCTTTGGTTAGTTCTTTTTCTTCGGCAGTTTATTTCCTTTTTATTTTTTTCTTGCCAATACTTTTTCATTCTGTCGGATCTTGCTTTTCTCAATTCGTCTGAACAAACCTGTTTTTTTCGTTTAATTGTTCTTACTGATAAAATTTTGTTTTTATTATTAATTGTTTCTTTGTAAACCAGTGTGCGATCTTTGACATCAGCAATTGTTAGATTTAATTCTGTTCTGTTTTTTTTATTTCTTCAAGCCAAGGAATTGTAGCTCCTTCTGTTTTTGCACACATGAATTTTTCTACAATTTTTCTTAATAATCGGTTTTCTGGAGTATATTTTATTTCGGTTTTAATATTTTACTACAGAGTGTTATATTTTATATCAGTTTGTTTACAAATAATCCGCGTCTGTTGTTGTTTAGGTGATCAGCCTGTAGGCTGGTTTGAACCTGTAGAGGTTTTATATTTACTAAGTAAAACGAGGAGAGAGGTGGTTTACCATTCCCACAACTCACTCAGTGGAAAAGTACGCTTATCAGCATGCCGGGCCCTCTGAAAAGCACATATTTTTCACTCTGGAAATGACACCTTCACTTCATTCACCAGAGGGGGTGACAGGCCGCGTCTAGATACTGTCACCGCCACCCCTTCTAATTAATCATTTACTGTGTTGCCGGCCTTTGACGGCATACCGACAAACCTTTCGGCTCCGTACCGATAGAGGCCTTTGTCATCAAGGCCAAGCCAGTCGCCGCTCTCTACCACAGCGCTCTAGGCAACTGTATAAAGAGCGCTGCACTGAGTAGAGATTCAATTCCGATCAAGACACCGAGGGATTCACTTGCACCAGTCTACAGCATCGACAAGACGTCCACCACGGGACAGGGCTGCCGGACTCCAGCGAGAACTAATCGACGACCCCGCAAGACAGAAGGTGATGCTTCCACTTGCCGACCCGTCACCGTAAGCCGTCGAACGGACCGTCATCGCCCGCTGACGCGAGCGATGCCCACAGCGGTCCCTCGACCGAGCCTTACGCCAACCGGATCCGACGAAGAAGCCATCGACGCACTACTGCGAGGGAAGAAGAAGATGTTTCCGCTGGACGACGACACGCCATGTCGCCCAGCTCTTCGACCGCCCCGACGACTAAGACCGATCGACCCCTCTCCAAGACGACGGCCCTTTTCACGGCCACTAAACAAATGTTTTCCACTTAATTTAAGTTTTGCCACTTAATTTTGCCATCCGGTGACACATAAATATTTTCTATTTAAACAAAAAAATATATATATGAATTTTTCTTCAGTAGTTTTTTAACTGTAATTTTATAAAATTGATAAAATCTTTTTCGATGACCCGGTATTGGATGTAATAAAAATGTTTTGTTTGACAATACCTCGGTCATGCATATCCTATGCCGACGGGATTTTCCCGGACAATACCTTCCACCCTTGGGCGGTGGATTATTACAGAGACGGTCTGAAAACTGAACACCTCCACCACAGCTTCTGGTACATGGACTCCATTGACCCCAGCTGTTCCATTCGCCATTCACTCTGTTCGGGAAACGACCTTCAGTCACGCAGTAACCTCCAATACACCACTGCAACAACACATACAAACTGGTAGATACAGATATCTGATGAATTAATGTCCCATAGCCGAGTGAGTGAGAGGGAGATATGTGGCATAACTACGCATGCGCCTCTTTACCCCGTTATAATACAAATCTGAAAACATACTACAGTCGTTATCTTGCTTGTTAGTTTACTGCATGCATAAACTGTAAATATTATACATGCTTGCTCACAACAATGATTAAAATTAAAGACAATGTTATTGGAATGGCGCGCATGGCTTGTGCGATTGAGAGCGTTATCCATTCTCTCACTACCACGGCTAGGGGACATTAGTTCAACTGAATAATATACTCACTTTCTCTCTGACACAATTTATATAGTCTGCTACAATTTTTTTTTTTTAGCTTTTATTTGTTATCGGGAGCTGTACATTGTTGACAACTACCCAATTTGATCGCTGCTTATTGTTGTATTTATTTTTGACGTGGTTTAGACACGAGTTTGAACAGAAACCCCCAGTAGAGTTTGTTCATGGATGGCTGTCAACTGGTCACCATACAAAGTCGCCTGTCCAACCGGTGTTACTTAACAAATAATAGCGACTTACTACCAGCTGACTGACTGGGCTGGCCCACCCGGAGGCCATGCTACAATTTAAAATTAAATCTGAACAAGGATCTTTCTACAGAGCGTATTGTATGCATATTTTTGAAAACAAAGTAAAATTCGGTAATAACGAAGTCAGTTGTAACGAAAATCCGGTAATAATGTACGAAAATATACAAATTAATTCTCAGAGAAATGAGCAACAAACAGTTTTGTGATGAAGTAAAACTGTCTTAGTAGTTTACTAACATGTAGTTGTAATTACTAACACACTAATAGATTACCCTAGTAGTCTACAGTAGATGCAGTAAAAGCACTGAATTCATCTACCTCTGAACATGGCAAACCATAGTTTGGTGGATTATTTTTCCCAACACGGAAAAACCTTTACATATAGAAATTAAAAAATACATTGACCTATTAAACATGCAACCAGAATACGAAAGTATTAATCTAATTAGATTAGCACAACTGACTTGGTAAATTTAAATTATAAAATTGATAGATAACTTTCATTTTTTCCCATAACAGACGGATGGAGTGTTTAATTATTTGCACTCGATCTGCTAGTACTACCTACCAGGGCTACAAAAATAGTTGTGTTTCTTATGGTCACCCAATTATATGACTGAAACATTTAACGATAGAAGATGTAGCTTACAATAGTGTAAAAGGCAATAGTCAGAATTATCTCCTCTAAGAGTAATGAATTTCATTACACAGATGGACCCTGTGGTGAATGAAGTGAAGGTGTCATTTACAATGTTGCAAAGTAGTTGTTTTTAGAGGGCCTGGCATGCTGATAAGCATACTTCTCCACTCAGTAAACCACCTCACTGCTCGTTTTACTTAAAAAATCCTCTAGAGGTTCAAACCACCCTTTTGTCTGATCGCTTCAACAACAACAGTCTATAGATTGTCAACATCTAAATTGTCTATAGGTTGCGTATACCAAGTGTGGCTATTAAATAACGAGACTGACATTGTAATAAAATTTAATTTTTATTTTATACATAATCACTTATTGTCACCTTCAATATACACTCCTTCTCTATCCCTACAACGCTCCATGCGAATTCTCCATAGTTGGAAACAGTGCTGGAAGTCATCTTCTGTCAGCTCCTTCAGGACACGTGCCGCTTTCTCTTTTACAGCTTCCACAGACTCAAATCTTGTCCCTTTTAATGCAGTTTTCACTTTAGGTAGAAGATAATAACATATGATGAAACGTGGTTTTTTACTTATGCTCCGGAAACGAAGCACCAATCCATGCACTGGAAGAGCTGAACTTCACCGAGAGCCAAAAAAAGCTCAAATGAGCAAGTCAAAATTTAAAGCATAATCATTGTTTTTTTTTGGTATTTATGGGATTGTGTACCTTCACTGGGTTCCTGAAGGTCAAAAAATTAATCAATATTACTATCTTAAAGTACTTTCTGAACTACGCCAAAGAGTAAGGAAAAACGCCCGAAATGTGGAAGGACAAATCTTGGGTTTTCCACCAAGACTTAATGCGCCAGCTCATTCCGCGTTCCGCGTTAAAAAGATTCCTAGCCAAGTACAGCATCTCAGTGTTAGAACATCCACCTTATTCACCAGATCTTGCACCATGTGACTACTACCTGTTCCCTAAGGTTAAATCTCCATTAAAAGGGACAAGATTTGAGTCTGTGGAAGCTGTAAAAGAGAAAGCGGCACGTGTCCTGAAGGAGCTGACAAAAGATGACTTCCAGCACTGTTTCCAACAATGAAAAATTCGCATGGAGCGTTGTAGGGATAAAGAAGGAGTGTATATTAAAGGTGACAATAAGTGATTATGTATAAAATTTTTAAAAAACTTTTTACAAAGTCAGTCTCGTTATTTAATAGTAACACCTATTATGTAATATAAATATAAAGTCCAGCCTCTCTTAGTTTGCTTCTAATGTAAACAAATAATGACGTCACTGAGCATGCGCATTATATAAAAATGAGTACACGCTGATTAAAAAGTAACAACAAAATACTTTCAAAGTATTTAAATACAAAATACTTTTAAAAGTATTTTTTTTAATGTAATTGTTAGGCCTACATCATATCATGACTGATGTTTTTAGTACTTTAAGTACTTATAATTTAAAAAATAGTTAACTTAATAGGAATACGAGATCCGTAAAGTCGCAGACTCTAGCGTGCACCCTGTAGTAGGTGGCTTTTGTGTGTTGACAGTAGGAGCAAACTAAGAACGGCTGAATTGTAGAAGTTTTAGCAGATATCGAATGCAATTTATCTATAGATTTAAAATGCCTGAAAGAACATTCCCTAAAATATGATATTTATGTAATATACGAGATTATTAATGAAACTGACCATATCTGCGGCACAGATAGTTCCTTCAGCTGGTGGCACCAGTCTGCTGACACATTGATTTTCGTTCACTTGACAGTACAGGAACCTACAAAACTAAAACACAAAAAACGTTATCAGTACCTGCCTGTATTAACAATGTCATCTCATCTCATCTGGCTAATATGGATGCCATGCCAGGTAACAACACTCGCATTTCTACTTTCTCTTGCCCTGTATCAATATATAGCGAAGGAAAGTATTGTTTTCATATCCATATATTACCAGAAATACTCGTTTTCAGGCCTTCGGAACCCAAAAATATGTTTTTAGCGATTGATCTGAGGTGTGTGTGTGTGTGTGCACGCGCGCGTGCGCGGGAAGCGAGAGGGGTGAGTGAGAGGAAGAAGGGAGGCAGAGAGAGAGAGAGAGACAGAGAAAAATATCTTAAAAATGGAATATCACACCAATTTGAAACTTGAAGTAATAGTTAAATTTAAAATTAAATTTATAAAAAAGTAGTTAAGGTTAAATTTTGTTTTCATTTTCAATTTTATTTTGCTTTTCTAAAATAATATAAAATTAATAATTGGTACAAGTTTCTTTTTGTTATATTTTATTAATGCTATTATCATAATTTTTGTAATGTTTGGTTTCTGCCTGATGTTATTTTTTTACTGATTTGGTTTTATGCTTATTTTATAATTTTCTCTTTTTTATGTTTTTTTTATGTAATTAGTGATAAGTGATATTAATGTTAATTGTTTTTTTTAGCAGTGCTATTATTGTAGTATTTTAATTATTAATGAGGTTATGCTGTTGTTTTTTTTGTAAATTGAGTAATCCTTCTACAAGCACAGACTTTGCTCCTTTGGAGGAATAAACGAAATAAATAAAATAAAATATTACATTACGGGACTGATTTTAATATGAAATTATACCCCATTAATATTAATATACCCAGTGAGTGCCTCCTCTGGTTTCACAGTTGTAATTTTCTGTACCAGTAGTAGGCCTATATATAGATAGTGAAGTCACGAGATTGCCTTTTTCGTACGGATGGGCTGTGAAATATTTGCAGTGCTGCCAACCTCAACAGTGAGACACTACTCGTACATTTCACTACCATCCAGTTTCTAGATACATTTTGTAATCTGTGGTTTATTCTGAGAAAATGTTTTCTTCATAAACCTTATAAGAAATAAATATGACCTGTAATATTGCCTATAACTTAATAACATGACTAAAAATGTTTGATTTACTGTAATTACGAATGAATCGCCTTCTTTACTTTTGCTGTCATCGGCGTTGTCATTATACGTCTCTCTCTAGTATCTACCTAACCGTTTTCTCTTTTTTACGAGGTGACAACAAAACTGTTAAAGAATAGCTTATTTACGTCCTTAACTTCCTTCTTTATTTTTTGAATTGTGGAAAGAGAAACATCACAGTTAGTTAGCCGCTCGCTCACGGCTTTTGTTAAGAGGCACGGATTGGCATTTTTGTTTAGCTTCAACTTTACAACATTTTATTACATTGCGTTCAGAACTGTGAATAGTTGGACCAAGTTTCCCAGAAACCGAAATTAGTGTTTACGGTAACAAACAGTTATATTCGTACAATTAAACTACAAAATGTTCCGCGATATACTGTATATGCTTTGGGTATATATTGCTCGAGTCCCAGCTACCTCCCTCCCTCCCTCCCTCCCACCGTGTAGTTGTTGTGGAATGCAGCGCATTGTTATAGTAGTGGGACAATGAATGAGTGCATGAATGAATTAGTAAAGTGTTTCACGGCTGATCAATTTGTAGTGGTAGCGTGTACTAACTAGACTAAAAACATATTATTATCATCCGGCGCATTAATTTAACAAATACCTACTGGGTTAATCGGATCTGGGTCGGATTCATAATATTTAATTTACAATTTTATATCAAAACATGTAACTAAATAATTGTAATAAATACAATCAAATATGTTAAATAGGGAAAGTTTGAAAATGAATGTTTTGTATCAGAGAGTGATAGAAAAATCGTTCTCCCAGCATGCGTCACTCATTCAATATATTCTTCAGCCCGCAACTACACGGTGGGAGGGAGCTGGGACTCAAGCAGTATAAGTTATGTTTGTTGTAGTGAAATTAAAGCAGTCGCGCATGCGCACTGATGCTTTTCCTCCTTTACCCCTCACTTGTGACTCAGGTGACTACGCATAGCAATGTCCTCTTCATGACAAGTACGCTACTCGGTCGGTACTACTTAGGTAGTTGGCCTTGAGTACACTGTTGCCAACATACCGATGTATTACTTCTATCTTCTTATAATCAGGGTTGCGTCCTTAATAAAACACCCGGTTCTTCCTTGAAAAATAACCATTGCTGACACAATATAAAGAAACGACTGCTGTCACCACACTAATGCTTGACTGGAACATTTTAACTGTGTTAGGTAGTTGGCCTTGAGTACATTGTTGCCAACATACCAATTGGGAACAGAAAATTTACCGATGTATTACTTCTATCTTCTTATAATCAGGGTTGCGTCCTTAATAAAACACCCGTTATTACGACTGAAGCATTGTACACGAAAAGTGCCAGTGACGTAATATTACGTATCCATCGAAACACGAATTTATTTTTGCTTTAGAACGTAATATTTCGTTGCTAATAGCCGGTAATGGTTATTAATCGTTCGTAGTTCTGTTTTCAACCGTTAAACCATAGTAGCGCTTTTGTTTAATGTTAATCGTTCCAGTTTGTAATTCAGTAATGTTATTTAATGATAGTTGCTAGGCATCTAGTTGTAATTACAGTCGTATAACCTAACTAATGTTGTCCGTTGCTTGCCACGTGCTCGTATGAGTTGTATTGTATTATAGTTTCTTTTTTTATTATGGTTAAAATAATTACAATAATAGGTTTCGAGCTGTTAATTTTCTTTCATATACATATAAAAATGCCATAAAATAATAAAAATAATTATTCAGAGGGAAAAAATGAAGCAAAATAATATTACTTTGGGTTTAAAAATTCTACCTTTAAGGCGTTAATGAATGAATGAATCTGCCCATTACAAACAGGTGAAGTGTCAAATTTTTTACACTCAATCTGTTCGTTGCTGGGCTGAAATAAATATTTCTGTTTCTTATCACATGGTCAGCCAATTAAATGAGTGAATCATTTAAGAACAGAAGAGGTAGAGGTGTAAAAGACACTAATCAGAGTTATCTCCTCTGATAGTAATGAATTTCATTATACAGTTGGACCCTGTGGTGAATGAAGTGAAGGTGTCATTTGCAGAGTGGGCCTGGCATGCTTATAAGCGTACTTTTCCACTCAGTGAGTTGTGGCAATGGTAAACCACCTCACTCCTCCTCTTACTTAGTAAAACCTCTACAGTTCAACCGTTTTTAGTTTGCTCCTACTGTCAACAAACAAAAGCCACCTACTATAGGGTGCACGCTAGAGTCTGCGACTTTACGGATGTCGTATTCCTATTAAGTTAACTATTTTTTAAATTATAAGTACTTAAAATACTAAAAACATCAGTCATGATATGATGTAGGCCCAACAATTTCATTTAGAAAAATACTTTTAAAAGTATTTTGTGTTTAAATACTTTTGAAAGTATATTGTTGTTACTTTTTAATCAGCATGTACACATTTTGATATAATGCGCATGCTCAGTGACGTCATTATTTGTTTACATTAGGAGCAAACTAAGAGAGGCTCTTTTATGGGGTAATTCTAGCATGGGTAATATGAATAGGGTTTTTAAAATTCAAAAGAAAGCTATTAGGTGTATGGTGGGAGCTAACCAGCTAACCTCATGCAGGTCATTATTAAAGGAGCTTAAATTGCTTACAGTTCCCTCCCTCTACATTTTTGAGGTGATTATGTACGTTAGGCAAAATAATTTTATGCAGAATTTCAATGTTCACAATCATAACACGAGAAACAGGAATGATTATTATGCGGCTAATCACTTCACAAAATTGTTTGAACAAAAACCTACTTACGCAGGGACAAAATTTATGAATAAATTACCCCAATTTTTAAAATGTTGTGAGGATTTAAATTCCTTAAAAAAAAAACTGAAAAATTACTTGATCGGTGAAACTTTTTATAGCGTACAAGAATTTCTTTCTTGATAGTAGTGATACATTGTGTAATTCTTATATGTATTTCAGGTGTTATAGCTGACATGCCCGTTACTCCTCCTGGAGTCTCCAGGGCGCAAAAAAAAGGCTGGACTTTACAGGTTCAAACCAGCCTACAAGGTGATCACCTAAACAATAACGAATGAATGAACGTGTACTAACATCGCCAGTGTAGCATGGTAACATTGGCATGTGGAAATTAAGGCTGCATTGCTGAACCGGATTGTAGATCTGACCTGCCAACACATGGACCGGCCAATCGAACTCCAAATCTACCGTCAAGTGTCTCAAACATCTTGAACCAGGACCCCTATAATAAACATACAATACAAATATTAAAACTAAACCCATAAAAATCAATATTTAAGTACATTTCACTTTCTCTTGCCCATGCAGAAGGGAAGTATCGTTTTAAAGGGACCGCAACTACCTATATAACAACATGTTAAGTTTTTGCAACTTTTCACAAAAACTATAAAAATTAGAACCTTAATTGGTTTTTTAAAATTAACTTCAGACTTTTATTTAGTTCCGCACGGGAGCTTATTTTTGAATAAAGTATTAAAAATTGTTTATTAATTTTTATAAAAACTACAAATAATTTGTAGAAAAAATAAATCGTAAAATATTTTCTATAGACAATACTTTAATAATCTTGCGTGCGGAACTACCCCATTATGAGTAGAATGAGTCCTAAAAATTTCATTTTGATTTTTTTAACCGTTTCTGAGAAAACTTGCATAAACTTTCAAAAATCATAATTTTCCGCCAACTGACTGTAAATTGTAACTTATACTTTTTTAATAACGTCCAGGTGCTGTAAGATGGTTGGTTTGAATCCTCTACTTGAAGATATAAATCTTTAAGCTTTTTTCTTTTTAAACACTTCTCCCGTATTTGTTTTTCAAATTCAGACATTTTTCTTTTAGCACCTTCTATTTGTCCTGAATCCAGTCGTTATATAGCACGAAGCATGTTTTTTCGAGGTTTCAGACCCAGTTCTTCGTACAATGATATAATATTTTTATTCGTAAAAATTGCACCACCACCATAAATAATATCAAAACACTCAGAATACTTATCATCCAGTTTCATAAACTGAAATAAACAAAAAATGTGAAAAAATTATTTTTTCCCAGTTACGGTCCCCTTAACAGGTTTACTCCGAAGGGGCAATGTTTGCAATTTTGTTTAAAAACCCCATACCTATTTCATGGTTCCTTTGCTTTTTTTAATTAATTTTCTTTCAAGTCTACATTATTGTAAGGCCTAAATTTTTTTGGCGCTGTTTTTTACGTGAAAGACTGATCGATCAGGTACTCATGAGTAAAAAAAATCAAATTTACTGTGAAAGACTGATGATGTGTTTCACTGAAATTTTACTTGTATTTCTATGAAATATATGCATTTTAAGTAATTTATCTGGTTATTTTTCAAAAAAAAAAAACTACATAACCCTATCGATGATACGTCTCTCTGTTGTCAGGCAGTTGTTGGGCGAGTGGTAAACTTGAGTACCTACCAGTTGTCTACACAGAGGCACCAAACCGACCACAATGAAAAAAATACTCTAATATGAAAACCTTAAAAAAATTAAAACATAAAATGATGTTTTATTATATAAAATTATTAAAACACGATTAATAATGCAATAATAAACAGCTATAATAATAGTGAATATTATGTAATAGTAATAATAAGCAGTCAAGTTTCACCGACTCATTTTTGACTCGATCGGATCAATTCAATCACGAACAATGATTGGGTAAATGTTTTGTGAACTCATTTCAAACAGCTCAGTATATGATTCAATACAAACGAGCATCCAATCTGTCTCACGATTTTATTAAAAACCCTTTTAAATGAGAGACGAATCAGTCTCTCAAAAGTAAATTTTACACATCTGGAGAGAGACGTTTAAGTGTCTCATGGGAATCAATCTGTTAAGGGGAGATGGTACGATGGTTTAAACTCAAAATTTCGATTTTTGGTTTTTTTATGTTTTTCAATAGTTTAGGCCTAGATCTACCAGAAAAAACATTAAATTACGTCAAAAAAATATTTTTTTACGAAAAAATTAAGTTTTTATCAAGTTTACACAGAAAAATTATTATGATACCAAGAACGAATATTTTTCATAATTTTGTACTGCTCAATCTGATCTAATTTTTTACGAGCTTAATCTGCGCAGCGCTCGTAACGTGGCCAGAGGATTTTCTTAAATACTGGCAAACCTCATCATGCCTCGGGATAAACGGATACATGGGTTATGTTCGTAATCATTTATGCATTGGCAAGAGAAAGTCGTGTGATAGTTTTACACTATATTTTTGATACCTCGGATGATGGACCGGGAATTACGGATACCTAAGTTATGTTCGTAATCATTTATACATTGGCAGGAGAAAGTCGTGTGAGAGTTTTACACTATATTTTTAAAAAAATTTGTGGTTTTTTGTAAGATTTACCTGACGAAACGTCTGATGGCCTGAGCGCTGCATTTGGACCATTGTGAGGCGTTCAAAGAGATCATAGCAGACATGTGGTTGTACATGAGTCTTCCGGTTGAGTCACAATACTGTTCCACCCCTTTCAAATCATGCTCTGCACCTAAACTGTTACAAACAATCGTAAATTTAACTAATATAGTCACTTGAGTCACGAGTTTGCCCTTGTTTGCAACGATGGGTAAAGGGGGGGAAAGCATCAGTGCGCATGCGCGACTGCTTTAATTTCAGTACGACAAACATAACAACTTATACTATACCCAGAGCATAATATACAATATATCGCGGAACCTTTTGTAGGTTAACTGTACGAATATAACTGTTTGTTACCGTAAACAGAAATGTTAAAAAACGTGATCGAACTACTCACAGTGCTGAACGTAACGTAATAAAATGTAGTGAAGTTGAAGCTAAACAAAAATGCGTATCCGTGGCTCTTAACAAAAGCCGTGAGCGAGCGGCTAACTACTGTCATGTTTCTCTTTGCACAATTCGAAAAAAAATTAAGGACGTGAAGAAAAGCTACTCTTTAACAGTTTTGTTGGCACCTGGTAAAAAAAGAAAACGGTTAGGTAGATACTAGAGAGACTGATAATGAAAACGCCGATGACAGCAATAGTAAAGAAGGCGATTCATTCGTAATTGAAGTAAATCAAACATTTCTAGTCATGTGATTAAGTTATAGGCAATATTACAGGTCATATTTATTTCTTATAAGGTTTATGAAGAAAACATTTTTTTGGAATAAACCACAGCTTACTAAATGTGTGTAGAAACTGCACGGTAGTGAAATGTACGAGTAGTGTCTCACTGTTGAATTTGGCAAAACTACAAAAGTTTCACTTCCCTTTCTCACTGCCCATATATACGCAAAAGGCAATCTCGTGACTTCAGTATCTATATAGGCCTACGCACACACAAACACACACATACATACATACATACACACACACACACACACACACACACACACACACACACACACACACACACACACACAGAGAGAGAGAGAGAGAGACAGAGAGAGAGAGGGAGAGAGAGAGGGGGGAGAGAGAGAAAGCCTATTCACAATTTTAAATTCTTCTTCTTTCTATCAAGAATTAGATTCCTGCCTGTTCTAAATTCACTTTTATGCCTTATACTATGTTCACCGATTAGCTATATAGTTTGGTTTATTCAATCCTTAGAGATGTAGCACGACTTACGTCATGCACGACTACTGTTGATTTCTTTATTATACGAGGTGTGGCTAGTAAATAACGAGACTGACGTTGTAAAAAATTTTATTTTAATTTTATACATAATCACTTATTGTCACCTTCAATATACACTCCTTCTCTATCCCTACAACGCTCCATGCGAATTTTCCATTGTTGGAAACAGTGCTGGAAGTCATCTTCTGTCAGCTCCTTCAGGACACGTGCCGCTTTCTCTTTTACAGCTTCCACAGACTCAAATCTTGTCCCTTTTAATACAGATTTCACCTTACTGAACAGGTAGAAGATAATAACATGTGATGAAACGTGGTTTTTTACTTATGATCCGGAAACGAAGCTCCAATCCATTTATCGGAAGAGGCGAACTTCACCGAGAGCCAAAAAAGCTCGAATGAGCAAGTCAAAATTTTAAGCAATGATGATTGTTTTTTTTTATATCCATGGGATTGTGTACCTTCACTGGGTTCCTGAAGGTCAAACAATTAATCAATATTAATATCTTGAGGTACTTTCTAAACTACGTCAAACAGTAAGGACGAAACGCGCCGAAATGTGGAAGGACAAACCATGGGTTCTCCACCAACACATATGCGCCAGCTCATTCCGCGTTATCTGTCAAGAGGTTCCTAGCCAAGTACAGCATTTCAGTGTTAGAACACCCACCTTAATCACCAGATCTTGCACCATATGACTTCTTCCTGTTTTCTAAGGTGAAATCTGCATTAAAATGGACAAGATTTGAGTCTGTGGAACGTGTAAAAGAGAAAGCGGCACGTGTCCTGAAGGAGATGACAAAAGATGACTTCCAGCACTGTTTCCAGCAATGGAAAATTCGCATGGAGCGTTGTAGAGATAGAGAAGGAGTGTATATTGAAGGTAACAATAAGTGATTATGTTGTTGTTGTTTAGGTGATCAGCCTGTAGGCTGGTTTGAACGTGTAGAGGTTTTACTAAGTAACACGAGGAGTGAGGTGGTTTACCATTGCCACAACTCACTGAATGGAAAAGTATGCTTATCACCATGCCGGGTCCTCTGAAAAGCACATATTTTCCACTCTGCAAATGACACCTTCACTTCATTCACCACAGGGTCCAACTGTATAATGAAATTCATTACTTTCAGAGGAGACAACTCTGATTAGTGTCTTTTACACCTGTACCTCTTCTGTTCCTAAATGGTCCAGTCATTTAATTGGCTGACCATGTTATAAGAAACAGAACTATTTATTTTAGCCCTGCAATTAACAGATTGAGTGTAAATAATTTGACACTCCACCTGTCTGTTATGGGCAGAAGTGATTATGTATAAAATTAAAATTAAATTTTTTACAACGTCAGTCTCGTTATTTAATAGCCACACCTCGTAGATACCCGAGTTTGGAGATTTGTTTCTTCAAAACCGCTCGTTCAATTTTAACATACTATACACCAGATGATGAACACCATCAAGAGCAGGAAGCTTGCATATTTCGGCCATATCATGAGGAATGAGGAAAAATACGGCCTGCTGACATCCGTTCTCCAAGGAAAGATCTATGGCAGAAGAGGACCAGGAAGAAGAAGAATGTCATGGCTGAAGAACCTGCGTACCTGGTTCTCCAAGACTACAACAGAACTTTTCAGAATGGCTGTAAATAGGATAACCATAGTCAGACTGATCGCCAATATTCGGAACGAATAGGCACTAACAGAAGAAGAAGATACACCAAAATTTAGCTGTTTTAATCTGAGATCTTCCTTCTACCAACTCAGGTTCTCACTTTATACCCAGGTCCTTTATATTATAATGCTGACTAAGAACAGTTTTGCAAGAACAGTTCACTATGTCTAGATAGTTGTGAACTTTTAAATTATTAGGGTGTCCTTTAGCCCTTTTAATTATCGGGTAGTCCTTGGACTGACGAAATTAAACGTTAATTTTTTTATAAATACAGTAGAATCTCAGTAGTGCGGCCTGTTCGGGACCGAGAGGGTGCCGGATTACTGAAAATGCCGGATTACTGGATGTGTTGGAATTCAAGAACTATAAATTATAAATTTAAACAAAAAATGAATATGCATTGATTTCTATGTGATTTTAAATTAAATAAACTAATTAAAAAAGGTTTGCTGAGTAGCTACTAAACATAATTATCGGCTATTGACATCGCCTAGTGCGGTGTAGGGGTGCTCCTGTTCTGAGAGTAATTACGTTTCGTTGTCAATTCAGCATGAAGTACATAGAGTATGACCCAGTTCTGGGTTTTGGATGAGAGGCCAAAAATTATTTTATTTAACAATAATATTAAGTAAGGTCTGCTTATTCATTCATTTCTTTAATCAAATCCTAAACATACATGTTTTATTAAATCCGCCGTAATTAGGTCGAGTTAATTTCCCTGTTGTTGTTGTTCAGGTCAACAGCCAGAAGGCTGATTTGAACCTCTAGAGGTTTTACTGAGTAAAAACGAAGAGTGAAGTGGTGTACCATTGCCTTCCTCACTGAGTTGAAAGAGTATGCTTATCAGCATGCCAGGCCCGAAAAGCACCCACTTCCACCCTGCAAATGACACCTTCACTTCATTCACCACAGGGTCTGGCTGCATAGTGAAATTCATTACTTTGAGAGGAGATAACTCTGACTAGTGTCACAGTACACTTCTACCTCTTCCGTTCTTAAATAGTTCAGTCATATAATTGGCTAACTATGTGATGAGAAGAAGAACTACTTTTTGTAGCCCTGGAACCAACAGATCGAGTGCAATTAATTTAACACTCCACCTGCCCGTTATGGGCATTTGATTTCCCTAATTCAATTTAAATATTTTACTAAAATCTCTTTTGGGTGAGGTTTCATACTTTTAGGCCTAATAAATATTTTAAGGGCCGGATTACTGGAGGTGCACGGCCGTACTACCGAGATTCTACTGTATTTAGAAATACAAGTTATTATTATTGATGTTGTGAAGTTAGAGATTACCTGTGACCAAGTTGATGAGTGAGAATATTTCCAAGGAGGAGTCCTTCGTCGTAAGCAACGATACACGTCTTCTGACAATTACACACACTCGATTGGCTAGCCACTCCGTATACTGCGTTCAATGAACATATCGTTGAACTAAAACACATACCAAATTAATTACCTATATTTATTCATTACAAATTACAGATTTTTTCTAATTTCAGTCAGTTTAAACTGTTTCTTAAACTTAAGATAATTAAAATATACACAAGTTGATTTTTCTATTAGATTTTCTTTACAAAAAATATCCAGGAAAATTCTGGACATAAAATAGATTATAGATCAGATTTTTTTTTTGACTATACAATATATTGTGACAATATCGAAGACGAATATGGTTCAAGAAATTTCTAGTAGGCCTACTTAATTCATAAAATGTTAAAAGAGTAGATAATAGAGTGACAAAGTAACAATAGGGCTAGTTATAAAAGGTTATTTAAAAAAGGGCCACGCTATTGTGTATGATAAGGTAGGGTGTCTTTTGTTGTAGCCTACAACTATTTATGAAAGGGTCGGTTGGTTACTTGTAACACCTTTTATTCTATTTACTTGTTTACAATAGTTAAGACTTCTCCAGAAAGTACTTTGTATCGAATTTCGGTGTCTTTCGAGAAGATTCTTTAATTCGCCCGCATAAATAGAGCCTCGAGTGCGGTCAGTTAGGCAGTATCCGTTTGATCTTTGACAAAGGAGTGTTTACTACGTGTGTGTGCTATCGAAGGTAACTCCGTTAGAACAGGTCAACGGGGGGGGGGGGGGTTTCCGAGGCATTGTTATTCAGTTTTATTGTGAATGTGCATTCTATATAGGCCTAATTATTTGTAAGTGGCATTAAGTAAATTATTGAGTTATTTATTGTATTACTTCATTATAATTAGTTTATTATTTGTTTTTTAAATCTTTTAGTGTAATAAATACTTGTAATTGTAAACTCTAGTGTATTAATTTTTTAATTACCTAGATCCCGAAACGGACCTTAGCGATAAGTGTCACAATATTTTTATTTACAACTGTATAAAATTAACAACAAGCAAATTTTATTAAAAAATCTGGAGTGAAACACTCACACAACTTTCTCTTGCCAATGCAAATAATTAACAATATAATGTAACATTAGTTATAAACAAGAAAAACTATCCTCGATAAACATAACCTTCTTTTACTCATGAGTGATAGACGCAAAATGAAAATCAACCTCAGTTTAGCTTAAAAATACGGAAAATCATCAGCTGTTACGACACAAACGAACGCGGCGCCCTCAACCCATCAACTATAAATTCAAATTGTGGCGCAACCAAATGATGATTCACTCATTCAATTGGCTCACCATAAGAACCATAACAAACACAACTATTTATTTTACCCCTGAAACGAACAGATTGAGTGTTACGAAGTTAACATGGGTTCAGAATTTCACTAATAACTCAAAATATAAATGCGCTACAAATCTCAAATTTCGTACGTAAAATACCAACATACAAGTTTATTTTTCGGCAAAATCTCAAGTAAATCGGTCGAGCGGTTTTTGAGTTATAAGCCTCTAAATTTATCCAATGTGTTGCAGCAACAAAAAAACCGGCTCTTTTTTTCTTCTCATCATGATATCGGAATATTAATAAACGCCAAAAATATGAAACTGACATGTAACAACGCAGATTGAAATCAGCTAAATTTTGGTGTATAGAATATTAAAATTGAAGAAGCGGTTTTGAAGAAACAACGCTCCAAACTCGGGTATCTACAATAAAGAAATCGACAAGTATCTTTTACACCTGTACCTCTTCTATTCTTAAATGATTCAGTCATACAATTGGCTGATTATAACGTCCATCCAATGGTAAACTCGCGAATGTGCAAATTCTCAGTTTTACAGGAGAACAAAAAACAAATGCAATGCTTTCTTCTTTAACACACTGTGTGCATTTTTGTAACTGTATAAAGGCTGTATCTGCCTAACCGAACAAGATACATATTTATGAGTTTACTACATCATGCGTTGGGTTGTATCCTATACATCAGCATCCACTAACTAACTCATATTCGCAAAATTCGCACATTCACAAGTGTACCATTGGACGGACGATATGATAAGAAACACAACTATTTTTTGTAGCCCTGGATCTGGCAGATTGAGTGTAAATAAATTGACACTCCACCTGTCTGTTATGGGCATGGGCATAATATATTTATAAAAGTGATTGTAGATCGCATCGCTTACCGCATACCTGATTAGATAGATGCCCATGTCATGGTGATTCGGATGCTTGTTATGAAACGGATTAATTCTGTATTGAAACAGACAAAAGTTTTCAAATAATTCCTCCAATTTATTCTTATCTTCGTCTAACTGTAACAAATCACACACGTACATAATTTACTTTATTTATTAAAGTATTCAGACCCAAAAAGACAAACACCTTCCTACTGCAGAGTGTTCGGAAAGTTGGCATGCATTTTAATTATAGAGTGAAATAACTAAATTTTCCTAAAAAAATCTGGTGTGAAACACTCACACAACTTTCTCTTGCCAATTCAAATTCAAACTGCCAATTCAAACTGTCACCGGATAGCGACATTAAGTGGCTAACCTTATTAATTTGGTGGCTGTGAAAAGGGCCGTTTAAGCGGTGGTCGTCTTGGAGAGGCGTCGGTCGTAGTCGTCGTGGCAGTCGAGGAGCTGGGCGACACGGTGTGTCGTCGTCCAGCGGAGACGTCATCTTCTTCCCTCGCAGTAGTGCGTCGATGGCTGCTTCTTTGGGTCCGGTGGGCGTAAGGCTCGATTGAGGGACCGCTGTGGGCATCGCTCGCGTCAGCGGGCGATGACGGTCCAGTTGACGGCTTACGGTGACGGGTCGGCGAGCGGAAGCATCATCTTCTCTCTTGCGGGGTCGTCGATTAGTTCTCGCTGGAGTCCGGCAACCGTGTGCCGTGGTGGATGTCTTGTCTGCTGTCTGGTTCGAAGTGATTGGAATTGAATTCCTCGGCTCAGTGCAACGCTCTTTATATAGCTGCCGAGAGCGCTGTGGTAGAGAGCGGCTACTGGCTTGGCCTTGATGACAAAGGCCTTTGCGGTGCGCAGCCGAAAGGTTTGTCGCTATGCCGTCAAAGGCCGGGAGAACTATTGAAGCCGGCAACACAGTAAATGATTAATTAGAAGGGGTGGCGGTGACAGAACAATATAATCTAACATTATCAATAAAATATTATCAATAAACAAAAAACTAATCTCAAAAACATAACCTTCTTTAAATCGTGAGTGAAAGACGCAAAAGGAAAATCAACCTCAGTTTGGCTTAAAAATACGGAAAATCACTCTTTCACGCTAAACAAGACTCTGAAGAGAAAAATATTTAAAATAATATTTGTAGATCTTTTAATTTCCCATAAATTTGTCGTAAAATGCATACTTACATTTCTTACATTCCAAGCTCCGTGTAGTTGCGGGGGGGGGGTTGGAGGGTACGGGTGAGGTATAATGAATGGGAGAACGATTGTTCTATCACTCTTAATACAAAACATTCGTTTTCAAACTTCCCGTATTTAACATTATTTGTTTGTATTTATTACAATTATTTATTTACATGTTTTGATATGAATTGGTAAGTTAAATATTATGAATCCGACCAAGTTAATAACCCGGTAGTAGGTATTTGTTAAATTAATGCGCCGGACGATAAGAATATGTTTTTAGTCTAGTTAGTAGACGCTACCACTACAAATGCCATGAGCTGTGAAACACTACTAACACTCATTCATTCTTCCACTACTATAGGGTGATTCCAAAAGAGCGCCGGTTTTGATTTATCAAATTAAGAGATTTATTTTATTGAAAAATTGAAAATAAATACATCAACAAGTTCATCTTACCTTCCGATTTCATGTATGAAAAATGATGTCATGCATGTGTCCTCCTCTACTGCGCTGGCACGCATCAACTCTGTCCATGAAATTGGATATTACTGCACGACAAGTTTCGACTTTCATTTGCCCGATAACCCGTCGAATTTCCTCCTTCAAGTCATTGATGTTTCGGGGTTTATTGGCATACACCAATGACTTCAGATGACCCGCCTCATCACTGAAAATGATTTTGTTTGCGAAGGTGTCATCATCCTGCCGTTTTCTCAATACCCAGTCAACAAACTGCCGTCTCTTCTGGTGGTCTGCCACTTTCAAATGTTGCGTCAACTGAATTTTATACGGTTGATATTGGAGATCGTACCGAAGAATTCTCCGTACAGAAGAACATCGTAAACCCAATTGTTGAGAACGGCGACGTATTGATTTTGCTGGGCTAACAGCCACACTGCCACGAACCAACGCAACGTTCTGCTCAGTTCGGCCAGAACGACGACGTCCAGAACTTTTAACGTCGACTGTTGAACCCGTCTTAAAAAACTTTTTCATGAGCCTTTGAACTGTTGATTCATTCGGTGCTTCATTACGTCCTAGAGTACCGCGAAGTCGCCTGACAGTAGCCGCATAACTCTCTCCACTCTGGTAAAATGTTTTGACGATTAACACTCGTTGTGCAATAGTAAACTTCTCCATGGTTAGACACAGACTGCGAGAGTACTACACTGCGAACAAGAGAAACTACAACTGAATCGTCAATCGGAATGTTCTCCGAAATAGAAATGAGGTCTAACAATGTTGCCAACCGATAAACAAAAATTTACCAGCCGTTTAAAAACCGGCGCTCTTTTTGAATCACCCGTTATAACAACGCACTGCATTACACAACAACTACACGGAGCTGCGACTCAACCAGTACTTGTATACGGTTTTTAATCATAAGTTGAAAGAATGATACAGAGTGTTCCGTACGTGCCAACTAATTACGTTAACACGTTGACTGCTACGTGCCCAAATATGTGTCACACTTGTCTTTAAAAATGGGCCACGCGCATCAAAAATGAGTTACAGTAGATGAGTGATTTTTAAGCCGTGTTTTGTGGGTTCAAAAGCCACAGCTTCAGAGAGTGACATTATACGCGTCTTAAGACTGTTTAAATAGTTGGTATTTTTCAAATAATAGGATATTTCGTATACATACAGGTAGTTTTCCTTGTTGTCCTCTACTAGAATGTTGCTATTATTTGTAATTTTATTATTTCTTTTGCTTATTTCGGTTGAAAGAAATAGTCTAGAACACTTTGCAACTAAACCCAATTATTTTTATTACTTTTTTATTGTGACGCAAAAATGGGTCAATGGCTCTGAAATGTAAAATCATTCCAGCAGGCCATGTGACCCAAAAGTGTGTCACAACTTAATTTTACAAAAATAAAGAGCTGTTATTATTTTATTAAATAAATGAAGTAAAATAAGAAGAAAAAGGAATAAAATTTGAAAAATAAAACAAAAGTACGATGGCCCCGCTGTAAGTGTCACAAAATTTAGTGCGGCAGTCAACGTGTTAATGTCCGTCATTCATTCAACTGATATTATTTAATCGCTGACTAAACAGGCTGGCCCGGAGGATATAATTATAAAACAAATGATTGATAAATAGCCAAATAAGCTAATGTCTGACCTCGTCCATTCGATACTCGATGAAAACCATTCTGACAATTTTCACATTCAACAGTAAGCCGAGAGAATCATCTTGGAAATTTCTACTTATCTAAAACAAAACAAAACAATACATAAATATTCAAAATCTATATATTAATAGCGAGCAGCTTTTTTTTCAACACGATTTTAACCACCTGAACCTTCACCGATTTTCCCCGAAATGGACTCAAATGAATCGTCTGTCCAAGTAGATTTGCAGAAAACTATCCAAAATCAAATATTTCAATTTATGACCGTAAAATAGGAGGTCTAAAATAGATTGGAGAGGGGGCAAGTTCAACGAACTGATGTATAGGCCTCTCTCTTTCTCTATCTATCCCTCCCACATCTCGCACAGCTATTTCAGTTAGGAGAGGGGGCAAGTTCAACGAACTTGCAACCAACCAACGCAACCAACGCATTGGCAGTGTCACGGTCAGATCGCTTTGGAATTTCCAACGTAGTTGTTGTAAATTTGTATACAGTTCGATCTGTTATATTTTGGTTTTGTTTTTATGTGGAATTAAATAATGAGATTTTAGAAAAAATTGGAGCAGTTATGACTGCTGTCAATCCGTATGTTCAAAGCTATAAGAAACTGGGTGACATGGTAAAATATAGAGGCAATTCAACAAAACGAAAATCGCCTGCCAGTATACAATTTTTTTATGAAGTTCCATCATGAGCCGAATGAGGACAGAAGTAGATTCAATGAACCAGTAGTACAATAAAACAAAAAAAGTTGTTTACAGAGAAGTTCTATAAAAACAAATTTACTCTTTTGTGCGGGTTTTTCCCGCACAGGTTCACCTAGTAAAAACATTTAAAGGGAGACTGCACTTTGTATCCCACTAATGTTAAATTTGATATGTTTAGGTACATTTTTTAAAGGATTGATAAAAGATAGGCGAATAAAGCTTTACACACTTATAGTTGTCGGGTGTCTCTAGCTACTAACATTTTTTTCAATTTAATCTGTCGGACCATAAAATTAAAAACAAAATAACGAATCACATAGATTTTTACAAATTTGTTTTCTACGTTTTTTGCATATTAATAATTAATTGTTGAAGCATTTAAGGAAGTTATAAAAATTCCGGTATATTGGCGTGTACAAGATGGATAACTGGTAAACATTTCAGCCCGGTAGGTTTGATGGTTTCCGAGAAAAATAAACCCAAAATTTTAAAAATCTAAATTTACGAGAACAGGCAAAAAACATAAAACCGAAAACAAAACTTATACACATAAGTAAATTTCCCATCAACAGTTGGGTAGAAAGATCAACAAACAACTGAAAATGTTAAAAATAGTGTTGAAGATATTTTTAAAAACTAAAATTCGTTTTTGTTTTAAAACGATTAGTATAAAATTATGTAAAATATTCGTTCTTGGTTAAATAATAATTTTTCTGGACAGATCTGGTAAGAACTTAATTTGTTCATTAAAATAATGTTTTTGACGTAATTTAATGTTTTTCTTGTAGGTCTAGGGCTGAACTATTGAAAAACATAAAAAACCGAAAATCGAAATTTTCAGTCAAAACCATCACAGTCGTCAATTAATTTCTTCAATAACCCACCAAACATTTATAATTTCTTATTTATTTATTTTCTTAATTTCTTTGTAATAACCCACCGGGTTGGTCTAGAGGTAAAGTCGTCGCCTCAAGTCACCTGTTTAACAGCTGATTTTCGGAGACGAAGTTTCCTGGTTCAAATCCTCGTAGCCGGGCCCTATTGGCGTAGTTGGTATCGTGCTTGCCTCTCATCATGCGGTCGTGGAGTTCGAATCCCACTCAGGCACGGTGGCATATTTTCATACGTTACAAAAAAAATCATTTCATCCTCCATTGTATATAGGTAGTTACGCCCGAACGTCGTCGCTAATGACCTTTGTAGTTGATGTGACGTTAAACAAATGAATATTAAGAAAATTCTTAGTAAATGTAGTTACTTTTATGCGGATTTATTTACTAGACAGTGGTTGTTGGTGGAGTTTGATGGTTGGGGTTCAATTAACCATAGGCCTACTCTCTCAGTCTGTACAAGACTACACATCGTATACATCATCCTCATCTCATGGGGTGGGTGATGGGGGTTGCTTATTGTTCTCAATTCAACACAATTGCAACGTACACACATTAGGGATGAAATTTCTTTGTAATAACACTACTTAACCTTCGAGGACTGACTCTAAAAAAATTAATGGCGTCGTTGCATTTTTTCAACATCTTGTAATATTGAAAATATTCTTATAGATAATCAAGTCACGAGATTGCCTTTTGCGTATGTATGGGCTGTAAGGAAGAGAAGTGAAAATTTTACAGTGCTGCCAACCTCAACAGTGAGACACTACTCGTACATTTCACTGCAATGCAGTTTCTACATACAATTTGTAAGCTGTGGTTTATTTTGAGAAAATGTTTTCTTCATAAACCTTAAAAGAAATAAATGTGACCTGTAATATTGCCTATGAGTAGCTTAATTACAGTGGGGTAGACCAGAATGTGCGAGCCAGCGCGGGGGTTGCCAGCGCGGGGGGTGATAGGAAATGGAAGTCAAAAATAAAGAGTTATAATTACATAAGCGACAGAATTGTTATAGCAAAGTTCAAGGTGGAGCGTCGGGATCTGGTGGTAATTGGTGTTTATGCTCCACAAGAGGGAAAGCCAACAGAAGAAACAAGTGCACTGTACAAAACCCTGCAGAACTTGCTGAATGCAAATAAGAACAGTTTTGTCCTCGTGGCAGGAGATATGAACGCAAGAGTAGGCAACATAGGAATTTCGGGCATTGTAGGAACTTTTGGAGAGCAGCATTCGAACAGGAATGGACAAGCCTTAAGAGATTTTGCAGCTTTCAACAACTTGAAAATAACAAATACTTTCTTCCGCAAAACAGATATTCATAAGTTCACTTGGGCTGCTCGAGGAACAAGGTCATTGATTGATTATATCATGGTAAATGAGAAGTTGGTCAATAGTGTCATAGATGTAAGAGTCCATAGAGGGAGTGACATTGGTTCAGACCATTTCCTGGTAGTAGCAAAACTGAATATATTTGCAAAATGGAGGAATGGTTTCAAGCGGCAGGTTACTAAACCAAAGGAGGAAGTTTACAAAGTCCATCTTTTACAACAGGCGAGTGTATCAGGGCTGTATCAGCAGAGACTACAACTGCACCTTGCAAACTTGCCAACATCTAACAACGTAGATGAGGAATGGAATATAATTAGAAGCTGCATAAGAAAAGCGGCGAATGAAGCTCTGGGAAGGAAGAGGAAGACACTAAATCACAGAGGATTGAAGGTCTGGAATGAAGAGATTGCTGAAGCAATAGAAGAGAAGAAAAGAGCCCACAAGATCCACTTGCAGAAGAACACAGCTGAGTCTAGACAAAACTACAAGAACAAGAGAAATATTGCTAGGGCCATTGTAAGGAGAGCACACAGGGAGTCTTGGGAAGCTTTCATAAGAACAGTTGAAGATCATCTCCATGGGAGACAACAAGTAGCTTATAAAATAATGAAGCACTTGAATAAAACAGAGAAAGATACTGCTCATCTTAATGTTGTTTCCAAAGATCAATGGATTCAACATTATACAGATCTCTGGTTTGATAGCAGTACTCAGAGTGTACCTACGGAGGAAACAAATGTGCCCCAAGATGAGTCTGTGGACCTAATAACTGTGCAGAAATTGGAGAAGGCGCTCTGTAAGGCAAAAAATCGAAAGGCAACTGGGCCGGATGGCTTAAACATGGAGCTGTTCAAGCATGGGGGGACTCTTCTTCAGACTTCGCTTTCTCCATTTGATAAATATGTGCTGGAGACAATTGAAGATCCCAATAGTTTGGAAAGTGGCTACAGTCAAATCTCTTTTCAAAAAGAGAGATAGAAGCTCTTGTGACAACTATAGAGGAATCAGCTTGCTAAACACTGCTTACAAAATATATAGTATGATAATCAAGGGGAGGATGCAACCCATTATGGAAGTTCTCCTCCTGGAAGAGCAATGTAGTTTTAGAAAAGGTAGATCATGCACCGACAACGTGTTCAGCATAAAGCAGATTATTGAAAAGAGAAGGGAATTCAATCTTGAAACCCATTTAGCCTTTGTTGATTTCCAGAAGGCATTCGATTCTGTCAATAGAGGAACACTATGGGAGATTTTGCAGATGTCAGGATATCCCACACAGATTGCCAAGGCAGTCAAAAGCCTGTATCATGATACCAAGATAATGATTGATGTTGGTACTTCAAAAACTGATGAAATTATTATTAATAGAGGAGTAAGACAAGAATGTGTGTAAAGAGTACAATTTGACAATCTCCTCTTCAAAAACAAGAGTGATGGCTTTCTGTGGAAAGGATCCGGTGAGAAGTAAAGTTGTTTTACGGAAGAAAATTCTGGAACAAGTATCTCATTTCAAATTTCTTGGCTGTGATATCTCTTATCAACATGATAGAAATGCTTGCACCAAGATACATCGCTTCCAACATATCTGTGGAACCATACATAGAGCTCTTAAGAATAGTGCCACCAAAGAAACAAGAATAAAGTTCTATAAAACAATTGCGGCTCCGATATTACTATATGGAAGTGAAACTTGGGTGCTATCCAAGCGTGATGAAAGCAGATTGCAAGCTTCTGAAATGAGGTTTCTGCGGAGAACATATGGGTGCAGTAGAGAGGATCGTTTCAGAAACACGGATATCAGAGCTCAGCTGAATATATTTTCAATGAGAGATAAAATAAATGGGTTTCAACATGTGGACAGAATGAGTGAATACCGGATCCCTAAACACGCCCTCATACACCAACCAATTGGGAAAAGAGATAGAGGGCGTCCAATGCACACTTTATAAAACACTTTATAAAAGATGGACCGATTGTAGAGGCGAAGAGGTTCAAAACAGGCAATAATGCCTTACCCGTGAAAGGAAGAAGAAGAAGCTTAATTACATTATTAGAAAATGTTTGAATTACTGTAATTACCAGCTACCTTTCTGGATTGGATCAAAATTTTCTACGAATGAATCCCCTTTTTTACTATTACTATCACAGGCGTCTTCACTATCAGTCTCAGTAGTATCTAGTTAACTGTTTTCATTTGTTACCAGGTGGTGTCAACAAAACTGTTGAAGAATAGCTTCTTCACGTCTTTACTTTTCGAACTGTGGAAAGAGAAACATCACAGTAGTTAGCCACTCCTGTCATGGCTTTGGCATTTTTGTTTAGCTTTAACAACTTCACAGCATTTCATTTCACTGCATATTAGATATCGTTCAGCAATGTAAATAGGCTGCCCACGTTTTAAAGAAACTAACATTTCTTTTTACGGTAACAAACAGTTATATTCGTACAATTAACCTACAAAAGTTCCGCTATATACTGTATATGCTCTGGGTATAGTATTAATTGTTATGTCTGTTGTAGTGAAATTAAAGCACTCGCGCATGCGCACTGATGCTGTTTCTCCTTTACCCCTCGTTGCAAACAAGGCAAACTCGTGATTTAAGTAACTAAGTTATATAAACTCTTTATTTTTTTTTTTTTTTGGTTCAACGTCCGACTGTTCTGCAATTACTGCTAATGGAGACGGTGAAGGATGAAATGATTTCTTTTGTAACGTATGAAAATATAACGTATCAAATACGCTAAACTAGGCTCTGTACAGAAAAATGTTTTAAATAAAAGTTGTAGATCTCTTAATTTCCTATAAATTTCATTATACACTTTTGTCGTAAAACGCATACTAAGGCCGAAATCTTTAAAAAATCAATTTTTCACACGTTTTCGTGAGAAAAAACAGAAAATCGCTAATTACCGCTAAACTAAGCGTTACACAAAAAAATGTTTGAAAAAAAGTTGTAGGATTTTAAATTGTCTATAATTTTTATTATTTAAATTTTTTTCGCTAAAATTCATATTAAAGTCTTAAAAAACCATTGTTTTACGTGAAAACAGCCTCACCAAGAATTTCAGCAAACATAGCGCCTACCCTATCTTGTAGAGCATAAAACATTTAGTAAACAAGGCGATTTTAAAAAGAATTGTAGGACCAGTTTTTGAGAAAATCGCAAAAAAGTAAAAGATGACACGAATAAACTACTACTTCCGGTTGACCAATTTTAATGAAAATGTTCGTGTCGGGTCCGGTAGTGGTATTTACGTAACTTAAGTTTCAAGTTCGTACGATGTTCCGTTTTTGAGATATTCTGTTCACACACACTCTCACACAGACACAGATACACACACACACACAGACCAATAGGTAAAAAGCAGTTGTGTGTGTGCGTTGAGGGGGTCTGTTTAGGTGTATATTCGGGTGAAGAGTGTATTTGTTGTGATGGACATGAAAACAATACTTTCCTTCCTATATATTTATATTGGCAAGAGAAAGTAAAAAATACATGAAATTAATACTTTTCTTTCCTATATTTCATACAGAGCCCAATCGCCATATTGAGCTACGTGTTTCTTTTTATTTTTAAGCATATTTGTTGACTTACCATGTTGACTACAGTTAAAACGTATGTTTCAATATCGATATCTTTGTGCCTTTGACTGAACAGATACGAGATAACAATAGTCAGTCTTAAATCCCAAATACACTCGGTGTGGTTTTTACACACTTCTGGAAGCTTACAACTTTGGTACTCGATTTCACGTTTCCTCTTCCTTTCTTCTTCGTTCATACTTTCATTTTTAAACTGTACAAAAATCAAATATTATTTTTTCATAACATCGTTTTTTTACCCAAGATCTTAAGAGTTAAAGAGCTTACAAAACCCATTTACAGGTAAACACGGAGGAGTCTATAAACAGTGGTATAGGGACAAAAGAAATATCGCTAGAGGAATCACTAGAAGGGCACAAAGAGAATTTTGGGAGACTTTTATAAGGAAGCTGGAAGAAGATCTACAGTTCAGCCGATGTTAGTTTGCTCCTAGTGTCAACAAACAAAAGCCACCTACTACAGGGTGCACACTAGAGTCTGCCACTTTACGGATGTCCTATTCCTATTAAGTTAACTATTTTTTAAATTATACTTAAAGTACTAAAAACATCAGTCATGATATGATGTAGGCCTAACAATTTCATTTATCAAAATACTTTTAAAAGTATTTTGTATTTTTTTTTTTAAATTCCTAATATGTGTACGTTGCAATCTGTTCAATTGAGAACAATAAGCAACCCCATGACCCAATGAGATAAAGATGATGTGCATGGCGTGTAAATGAGGTGTAGTCTTGTACAGACTGAGAGAGTATGGTTAATTGAACCCCAACCATCAAAGTACACCGGTAACCACTGTCTAGTATTCAAATCCGTATAAAAGTAACTAACTTTGCTAGGATTCGAACCAGGAACCTTCACCTCCGAAAATCAGCTGTTAAACACCTGATTGTGGTGACGACTTTACCTCTAGACCAACCCGGTGGGTTTTATTTGTATTTAAATACTTTTGAAATTATTTTGTTGTTACTTTTTAATCAGCGTGTACACATTTTGATATAATGCGCATGCTCAGTGACGTCATTATTTGTTTACATTAGGAGCAAACTAAGAGAGGCTGGACTGTATATGGAAGACAGCATGTGGCGTTTAAGGTCATGAAACATTTGAATAAGACGGAAAGAGATACAGCACGGCTAATTGTAGTGTCGAAACACCAGTGGATGGAACATTATAAAAATCTCTGGTTTGATGATAGTTGTCAGTTGGCTCCTACAGAGGGAGGAAATGATACGAATCAAGAGGATGGCAACCTCCTCAGTCGTCAGTTGATTCAATAACTTTGGAGGAGCTGGAGGAAGTGCTTAACAAGGCAAAGAGTCGCAAACCAACTGGACCGTGTAGAATAGCAGTCTATTCTACATAACATAGTAGTTAAGTTAATATTTAATTTTTTTTTTTTTGTTTAACGTCCGATTGTTTTGCAAATTGCTGCTAATGCAGACGGTGAAGGATGAGATGAATTTTTTGTAACGTGTGAAAAAATGCCATGCCCGAGTGGGATTCGAACCCAAGACCGCGTAATGAGAGGCGAGCACATTGTTGGATTTTTAAAAAAGAAATAATTTCAAATAATAATCAAATATAAATAATTTCTAATAAAATTTAAATTATTCTGAATCAAAACTAAAAATATCAAGATAAATTATAAGAAGAAAATATTTAATTTAAAATAATAATCCAGAAGCCAAATATCTAAATTTGAAACAAGAAAACAAAAGATAGTATAATTTTAAATTAAAAATTTGAACCAGTTAGAAAAGATTTAAAAGAAATTACAAGAATATCAAGATTTAATTTAATTATGGAACCAACTGAAACAATTTTGATTATTTTAGAATATGCAGATAAAATTTAGAAAAATTTGTCAAAAACTTTAAAACCAAGTGCAACAACGCATCAACGCCCCATTTGATTGCCGATCGATGGATGGACAAGAAGGAACCAGAGGACTGCAAGCAATCCAGAACAATTCGTAATTATATTTATTCTTTAATAACTGAGCTCATTAAATATCATTCAATAAACTTAAAAATTTTCAGAATAACATATTGCAATATATTTATCAAAGTAAATTCATTAGCATAATTAGATTGTAACAATAGTGTCATCAATAAAATCAATAAATTAATAAAACAATTTCAATTTATATGTAAAGGTCAATTTATTTGTTAATATTGGTTAATATTTGTTGATAATAAAATTTATCATTTCTCATTAATTCATTTATCTTGTATTTTTCATTTATTCATTAATCTCCACCTTTACAACCGGATCGCTTGAATATGGAACTATAGTGCAGCCTCTCTTAGTTTGCTCCTAATGTAAACAAATAATCAAGTCACTGAGCATGCGCATTATATCTAAATGTGTACACGCTGATTAAAAAGTAACAAAAAAATACTTTCAAAAGTATTTAAATACAAAATACTTTTAAAAGTATTTTTTTTAAATGAAATTGTTAGGCGTACATCATATCACGACTGATGTTTTTAGTACTTTAAGTACTTATAATTTAAAAAATAGTTTACTTAATACGAATAGGACATTCATAAAGTCGCAGACTCTAGCGCAGTGTTTCCCAACCGGTGGTCCGTGAGAGTCCCACCGGTGACTACTTATAAAAAAGTAATATTTTCCCGTGATTAAATCAAAGTTACAAGATTAAGTAAATACATTCAAGATTCAGATTAAGTAAAGGTAGAAAAGTTGTGGTGTAAGAAAGCCCTGGGCTTCCCCAACATTCGGCAAGTAGCTTTGCGGTATCTTATGATTTTTTTCAACCACTTATTTGTGTGAGCAGGGGTTCTCTAGTTTATTGTTAATTAAAAACAAACAACGAAATCGGCTAAGTGTAAGCAGTGATTTGAGAGTAGCTCTTAGAAAGAGCCTAAAACCTAGAATTCCTCTGCTAATCAGAAAGATTCGTGCACAAAAGTCGCATTGAAATTTTCATTTCATTTTTTAATTTTCATTGTTATTTTCGACTAAGTAAATTCTGTATTCCTTATTTTATTAAAAGACAATTTACAATTAAAATATTTTTACTTTTTGTGATGTTCAATGTATACCCTACTTTCTGAAAATAACAATTATATGTTTGTAATAATAGTTTCTTAATAAATAAAGTTTGTTTTTGAAAATTTGTTTTATTTAGGTTACAACTGATAAGATATACTGTTTGTCTGTGACTTGATGGCCCCTCGCAGAGGGGAGCAATATGCGGATTGTAAAACCATTTCAGAAAACATCTAATTTTTTTTAGGTCACTGAAACTTTTCGGAAATGACGTATTTTTATAAAACAAAGTATTTCGCATGTTTTTTGTTCTATAAAATTATTTCGAAAAACACACGCCTAATGAGATAATGTATAATTTAGTAAAAGTTTTGTTTTTGAAGAGAAACCCGTATTTTTTCAAATACATCGTCATTGTTCAACAACTATTCCACGGATTAACGTAAAATTTGGCAGGCTTGTTCTGTAATAATTATGAAAAACGATGATGCAATAAAATTTAACAGAAAATCAATACTTTTTAAGTTACAAGGTATTTTCATAAATACATTTTGTAAAATCGCGGAACACGACATAAAAAAGTCAGCATGCGAGAAACTTTTTTGTCTTTAAAGATAACTGTACACTGTAAGCAAACAAAATAAAGAGAAAATTTTGAATTAATTTTTAGTGAAAGAATTATTTAAATTTGACGTGTATAGTTCAGCCGCTCTAAGTTTGCTCCTCCTTCTGTCAACAAACCAAAACCAGCTACTACAGGGTGCACCCTAGAGTCCGTGACTTTATGGATGTCGTATTCTTATTAAGTTAACTATTTTTTTAAATTATAAGTACTTAAAGTACTAAAAACATCAGTCGTGATATGATGTAGGGGCTTAACAATTTAATGTAGAAAAATACTTTTAAAAGTATTTTGTATTTAAATACTTTTGAAAGTATTTTGTTGTTACTTTTTAATCAGCGTGTACACATTTTTATATAATGCGCATGCTCAGTGACGTCATTATTTATTTACATTAGGAGCAAACTTAGAGAGGCTTGGAGAGGCTGTAGGTGTGTTGAGCCTCCTGCAGTGCGTCCGTCACTTATCAGCTATTTTTGTTTTTATAAATAAAATCGTATTCAACTGACCTGTGATGAATCATTGAAAGGACTGCCATTATATTCATCAGTATCGTTACTTGAACTATTTGTTATCCGAAACGCATCGTTATCGTTGTCACCAATCAAAGAACTGAAATGAACGGCTGGATTAAAATCAATAACAAGCCCATCGTTATCATTTCCATCAAAACGAGATCCACCAGATCTTTGCGGATAATCATCATGTTTCAATTTCGAACGAGATCTTTTTATCTGAGAATATTTCTGATGAATTCTATTATTATTATTATTATTATTTGTATAAAAACTTTTTAAGTTAGAAATTTTATGTTTACGTTTAACATCTTTACTTGTTAATTTTAAATTCATTGGTTTATCATAAATTCCGTTAGCTATATCATTTGTATTCACTTCGTAAACTTCATTATCATTGTTATTATTAATAATATTATTATAATTTTCTTTCGGTTTTCCATGATAATAATAATTTTTCATTTTTTTATTGTTATGTAATTTGAAATTTTGATTGTAATTATTATTATTATTATTATTTCTTTGATGGTTATTGATGGCTTTGAATTTTTTAAATCGTTTATTTGTGTTTGCAAATTTTATGTTGTTATTGTTATTATATTCATCGTAATCTGAATTCATATTGTTATTATCGTTCGTACTTATCGTGTTATTATTCACCAGATCTAAACAACATTCGTTGTTGTTATTTTTACAATTATTATTTAATTTACATTTTGTTACCAGATTTTTATTGTTATTATTTGTGTTATTATTGGGCGCCGCATCAAATGTTGATGATATTTTAAATTTTTTATGTTTCGGAAATAATTGTTGAATAGTTGATGTGGTATCGGTTTCTTCTTTACTAACCGGATTTGTATGTTTATCTTTATTTTTCTTTCGTTTTTTCGAATTTTTTGTTGTAGTTGATAATTGTGTTGTACGAGGTACTTCTTCTTCATCTTCGTCTTCTTTATCTTCATCTTCTGTTTGATCTTCTTTATTTTTCTGTGTCGGTGTTTGTGCGCATTTTTTATCTTCATCGTAAAATCTGTTGTTGTTGTTACTGTTGTTATTATTGTTATTGTTGTTATTTGGACATTTATTTTTACCACTTTTAGTGTAGCTATTATTCTTGTATACTTCTCTACATTTTTCAATTTCTTCTCTGCTGTAAATTTGGTTTTCGTTATCTTCCATCCCTTCGCCTTCTTCGTCGTCTATTTCTGCTTCTCCTTCGTCCTCGTAATCATCTTCCTCGTCGTCTCCTTCTATCGACTCGACCGGTTCTAGTTTCGGTGAATGGTAACGGCGTTGTTGTTGCCTATATTCATCATTTCCCTCGGTATCCTCTAAATTATCATCTGCTTCTTCTTCTACATCATCTTCTTTATTTAATTTTGTTGGATTTCCTAAAAATAATAAATATAATATTAAAATAAATATTTGTCATTCCATTCACACAAAACTTTTAAACACTACAAAGCAGTTCTAAGATCACAAGCAATGTACGGCAGTGAAACCCTCTTCAGTATTGATGGAAACGGAATAAAAGAAACAATCAGAAATATAGAAAGAAGGATTCTTAGAACCTGCATAAACAAAAAACACATAGACTAGTTGACAACCAGCACAGACTTTTACCAAGAGAACAAATTCATAAAGAAATAGAACCAATCACTGATGCAACGCGCAAAAAGAGACTTTCTTTCTTTTCGCATATCCTCAGAACTCCAGAAAACCGATTATTAAGAAAAATTGTAGAAAAATTCAGGTGTGCAGAAACAGAAGGAGCTACAATTTCTAGGCTTGAAGAAATCAAAAAAGACAGAACAGAATTAAATCTAACAATTGCTGATGTCAAAGATCGCACACCGGTTTACAAAGAAACAATTAATGACAAAAACAAAATTTTATCAGTAAGAACAATTAAACGAAAAGAACAGGTTTGTTCAGACGAATTGAGAAAAGCAAGATCCGACAGAATGAAAAAGTATTGGCAAGAAAGAAATGAAAAGGAAATAAACTGCCGAAGAAAAAGAACTAACCGAAGAGACTAAAGTGATCCTTTGTGGTCATAAAATGAAAAAAAAGTAAATATTATCTGGGAACCCGAGTCAATTGCAGTGCAAGCCACCTGCCAGAAATAAAGATCAGAATTAAAAAGGCCAGGGCAGCATTCCTAAAAATGAGACCTATTCTATCGGCTGGCGACCTGAGCCTCGAAACCAGGACCCGCCTCTTCACGTCTTCTACGTCTCCCATCCTCCGTCTACGTCTTTCCCATCCTCTTGTATGGGGTAGAGGCGTGGACACTCACCAAAGAATGTGAGACCCGTGTACAAGCCTTTGAAATGTGGACCTACCAAACAATGCTTCGAATACCGTGGACAGACAGGGTCACAAATATGGAGGTCCTCAGAAGAATGGGGAAAGAGCTGGAAATCCTGCAGAGCGTAAAGATAAGAAAACTGACATACCTTGGACACATCATGAGGGGCCTAAATATGAAATTCTGCATCTCATAATTGAAGGGAAACTCGTTGGTAAACGCTCGGTGGGACGCAGACGAATATCCTGGTTAAGAAACGTGAGAGAAGCGTTTAACTGGTGGTCGTCGCATGACCTTTTTAGAGCAGCAGTGGACAAGGTACGACTGACTATGATGAAAGCCAATCTCCGTAATGGAGAGGGCACCTGAACAAAAACAAAAGAAGAAAAATGTGCTAATATTTACCTTTAGTGGCACAATTGGATGATCTTGAACCGGAATGAATGTTGCCGTTGCCGTAATTGTCGCTGCCTTTTCTGAACACAATGTGTGGATGTGATTCGTCATTCGGGTCATAATTTAATGAAGGCTCTATGAAGTAATCACCTTCGTTCGACCTAATAAAACCTGCCTGCAATCATTCCAAATACATCACTATACAAGATATCGATAACCATAACAGACGACAGGTGGAGTGTCAAATTATTTACTCAATCTGTTAGTTGCAGGGCTAAAATAAATAGTTCTGTTTCTTATCATCACATGGTCACCCAATTATAGATAACTGAATTATTTAAGGGTGTAGTCAACCCAGAAATGAAAATTAAAACTTCTGGTTATAATTTATCATTATTTATTTTAAATGAAAGAGTAATTTACTATAGTCCAGCCTCTCTTAGTTTGCTCCTAATGTAAACAAATAATGACGTCACTGAGCATGCGCATTATATCAAAATGTGTAAACGCTCATTAAAAAGTAACAACAGAATACTTTCAAAAGCATTTAATACAAAATACTTTTAACAGTATTTTTATAGATGAAATTGTTAAGCCTACATCATATCATGACTGATGTTTGAAGTACTTTAAGTACTGTACTTATAATTTAAAAAATAGTTAACATAATAGGAATACGACATCCGGAAAGTCGCAGACTCTAGCGTGCACCCTGTAGTAGGTGGCTTTGGTTTGTTGACACTAGGAGCAAACTAACAACGGCTGAACTGTAGTAATTATCTACCACTTAAACCAAGCCAAAAAATTAATTACAGTCCTTAATATAAGGGTGAGGTTGGAAAAGCGGGCTTTTAAATTAAGCAGGGAATAAAATATCTCAGGAACCAAGAAAGATATCAACATGATTCTTATGCTACAAAATACATAAAATTGCTCTCTATTGTATGTTGTATGCGCTTGTATGTATTTTTTCTTACAAAAAATTTATTGAAAAAAAAAACCATTTTCAAAAACATTTATTTTATGTATTCACAAATTATTTTTTAACTAAATCCCTATTAAGGGTTTTGAAATAATCATTCCACAGATAATAGAGCAAGAAATTATGAACATTTGAAAAAAACATCGTCCAAATATCTCCAATACTAACCGAAATATTTAATTCCCAAGAACCACAGTATAATCATGTAAAAACCACATTGCCGGAAAACTTAAAGTTGAAGGAACGATTTCACTCGCCTTGCTAGTAAGATTTATTTTTAATCAGATGTTTTTATAACTTTTTGTCAATGTACAAAAAAAAGTAAACAAATGTAGTGATTCAGAAAATTTTAAACTTCAAATAACTGCAAAAAAAACATCGAAATTTAAAAAAAATCATCTTCTTGAGTTGACTATCTCCTTAAAAGCAGAAGAGGTGGAGGTGGAGGTGTGTTGGGTGACACTAATCAGAGTTATCTCCTCTCAAAGTAATGAATTTCATTATACAGTTGGATTGTGTGGTAAATAAAGTGAAGGTGCCATTTGCAGAGTGGAAAATATGTGCTTTTCAGAGGGCCCAGCATGCTGATAAGCTTACTTTTCTACTCAGTGAGTTGTGGTAATGGTAAACCACCCAGGGCCGGTTCCAGGGCTGATTTTCGGGAGGGGCTATCTTTTTTTTATATAGCTCTTACTACAAAATTTGTAATACATAGTTTGTAATTGAGTCATTGAAAAGTCCTCTTTTATGGTGTATTGCTGTAACCACAATTTTAATTGATAGAGAAATTTTCAAGGTGGTGACTGGATGCGAGTGGCTTTTCACTACTGACACTCATTGTTATCTTAATACTATTTAAAAATAGATACTTTCTGTTTCATTTTCATATCTACTAAAATAATTATTGTTAATTGATAGGTACGACGAGTATTGGGATTCAGTTTTGTTAAAAATAATAGCTTATAGAAAATATTAAACTAAGTTTTCCTAGTATTTCGGGGGGGGGGGCCATGGCCCCTTCCCTGAAACCGCTCCTGAAACCACCTCACCCTTTGTTTTACTTAGTGAAACCTCTAGAGTGGTTCAAACCAGCCTACAGGCTGATCACCTAAACAACAACACATTACAACTACAGTCCGATTCACGGAAGAAAACAGCTGTCTTGTCTTTTAAGAGCAATATCTTTTGAACCGTTGTATGTAAAATCAATGACGACACATGAAATTAATGCTTCTTTTATTGCTGGTTATAGAATTGCATTAACATACAGATGTTTTAAAGTAGGATGAGAGTAAACTTAAGCTGGCCCTAGACGATCAGTCTGATTGATCAAAAGATTGAACAAAAAGACTGAAGTGAGGTTCAATCATTTCTTCAGTCGTTTGATCAATACCTTTTACGAGTGTTGTAGCTGTCTCGTTTCTTTTCCCAGTTTCGTCTGCTACGTTGTTGTACTCGTTTATACGGTTTTCTACATTTTTCGTTTGTACTTTTCGTTCGCGGTGTTGTGCTGAAACAATGAGTTCCAACCCGGATTTGTCCTTCCTTTTACTGAGTGTAACTGCCCTCCAACAGAAGAGAAAGGATAATAATAAAAATAAGAAGAGGAAAAGGCGGTGGTCAAAAGAATGGTATAAAATGAGAAACCGTTTCAGTCATGAACATCTTCTCAGCGTTCTGCGCGATACGGAGCCAGAGGATTACAAGAACTTTCTGAGAATGAACGATGAAAGTTATGACATGCTGTTGGAGTTAGCAAGACTAAAAATTGAGAAAAAGGACACCGTTATGCGCGAAGCGATTCCTGCAAACCAGAGGTTATCAATCACATTGAGGTACCTATCTACAGGCATGGATTTGGAGGGACTAAAATTCATATTTTTCTTCAATTTCATCAAGTGTGTAGCCCGGTTTAAACATTCTCAATGCTGTCAACATTTTGTCCCAAGCTGTGCTTTTTTTTACTGCGATTGAAATAATCTTTGTCCTTCACTTTGCACAACACTGGTTGATCACGGTATAATTCAATCAGCATACTCGTGAATTCGCGTTCTGATTGAGTTTCACCCTTTGCCAAAGAAGAAGAGTTGAGGGGCGTGGGCGACGAAGGGACGACTTGGTTGGTGCCGAGCGCGTGACTGAGGGAAAGATAGATCAAAACGCTACTAGACACTCAATCGCCCTCTTCAGTCGTTTGTCTAAATCAAAATTTCTATCAATCTCCTTCAGTCATTGACTTAATCGTCAAACACACTTCTAGACGCTCAATCATGACTGTCTCGGTCGATTGATCAAACACTTTTGACCAAAAGACTGATCGTCTAGGGCCACCTTTACACAATGATTTAGCACAGGGAATTTTTTAATGTAATATTTCCCTGCAGGGAAATTTTTTCTTATAATGAAACAGCTGATTTATTTTAAACATTTACTTTTATTGTTAAACATTTTGTTCTTATTTTATTAATTACTTTTCGTATTTGGAGTGGAAAATGGTGTTACAGGGAATGATTTTTTTTATAAATTCTCCACACACTACCGGTACTACGAGTAATAGACTAACACCAGTCGTTTTCTCCTTTTTTCAACTAGTTCTTGAACGGTAAGAGAATTTCCTTCGCTTTCCATAAAATAATTTTTTTTTTATTCCTAATTTTTTGTACGTTGCAATCTGTTCAATTCAGAACAATAAGCAACCCTATGACCCAATGAGATGAGGATGATGTGTATGACGTGTAAATGAGGTGTAGTCTTGTACAGACCCAGGCCGACCATTCCTGAGAGAGTATGGTTAATTAAACCCCAACCATCAAAGTACACCGGTAACCACTGTCTAGTATTCAGATCCGTATAAAAGTAACTACCTTTACTAGGATCTGAACCAGGAACTTTCGTCTCCGAAAATCAGCTGTTAAACAGCTGATTATCGCGAAAATAATTTAAAACGTTAAAAATTACCTCACGTGTTTGCCCATGCCAACCTTTGACACGCTAACCTTTGACCCGCCAAGTTAACTTTGTCCAGTAAGAGGCATTGTATGTAACATACAACCAATATTCCGCTGCAGGATATAACACGACTGTTTGAATTATGATTGGCCTCCGGGCCAGCCCAGTCAGTCAGCTGGTGGAAAGTCGCTATTATTCGTTAAGTAACACCGGTTGGGCAAGTGACTTTGTATGGTGACCAGCTGACAGCCACCCATGAAGAAACTCTACTGGGGGTCCCTGTTCAAACTCATGTTAAATCCACTTCAAAAATACAGCAATCAAATTGGGTAGTTGTCAGTAGTGTACAATTCCCGAAACAAATAAAAGCAAAAAAATTTAAAAAAATTATGATTACTTTACAAAATGTAGAAAAGGTAAATTTTTTATCAAAAAAGGAAAATTTTAAAATTGAAACAGAAAAAAATGTCCCTCGTGAATTGTTTTTTCACTATCATCCTATTTTAATCTTACTGTATAATACTGTTATAATGAAACGGCGGAGCTGACCGATTAAATATAAAAACGAAGGTTTGCATTGTTGGGACGCGGCCGCCGTTTGAATGGGTGACGTGTTTGTGGTCTAATTTGTACTAATTAATTGGATTCTTCGTTGTGGTGAAATTTGTTATTTTGTCAACAGACATTGTAATTGTATTCAATGGACATTAATTTGTTAACGGATATTGTTGATTTTATTTTATTGTAAATAAATTGCGTGTGAACTGCTGCATTGTTTGTTGACTCCGAAGGGGCAATTTTTTCAATTTTGCTTAAAAACCCATCTATATGATTAATAGCGGGCAGCTTTTTTTTTCAACACGATTTTAACCACCTGAACCTTCACCGATTTTCCCCGAAATGGACTCAAATGAATCGTCTGTTCGAGTAGATTTGCAGAAAACTATCCAAAAGCAAATATTTCAATTTATGACCGTAAAATAGGAGGTCTAAAATAGATTGGAGAGGGGGCAAGTTCAACGAAATGAAGTATAGGCCTCTCTCTTTCTATCTATCCCTCCCACATCTCGCACAGCTATTTCAGTTTGGAGAGGGGGCTACTAACACTATTTTCTTCACGCAACCACACTGATATCATTTTATTCATTTTAATTGGCCTGCCTCCTCACCTTTTCAAATTAAAGTTTAGTGCCATAGTAATTCTGTTACGTAACATCAACGTAATCAATGGGTTAATGAATGGCACAAGACTGGTGGTGAAAAGAATGTGCGAAAACTTTCTTGATTTAGAAGTCATAACAGGGGCAGCCAAAGGCAGAATGGTTTTACTACCGCGGTTAAATCTAACCCCTTCGGATGGAACTTTGCCATTTAGGCTATATTTAAGAGAAGACAGTTCCCGATCCGTTTAGCATTTGTGATTACAATAAATAAATCCCAAGGCCAAACATTCAACAAAGTTGTCCTTTATCTGCCACAGCCGGTATTTTCACATGGACAATTGTACGTTGCTATGTCACGTGTCAGATCATTTGATAGCCTAAAAGTTCAAATAATGCCACACACAAAATAAAACAAAATACGTTGTTTGCAGAGAAGTTCTATAAAAACAAATTTACACTTTTGTGCGGGTTTTCCCGCACAGGTTCACCTAGTACTTATTTAATGGTTTCTTTGCTTTTTTTATTAATTTTCTTTCAAATTTTGAGCATTGTAAGGCTTAAATTTTTTGTTTTGTTTTTTAGGTGAGAGAGAGACTGATCAGGTACTCAAGAGTAAAAAAATCAAATTTACTGTGAAAGACTTATGACGTGTATCTCACTGACATTTACTTCTATTTCTATAAAATATTTTATGTATTTTATAAATAATTTACTTTGGGCTATTTTTCAATAGAACTACATAAATATCGAATATGCATCTCTCTATCAAGCAGTTGCCAATTCGCCGAATGGTAAACTTGAGTACCAGTTGTCTACTTAGAGGCACCGACCGCGAGTCAACTTTTACAATCAAAAAAAAATATTGTAATAGGAAACCATTAAAAATTAAATGATTTTTCATTTTATAGGGTGATTCAAAACTAAACGGCAATCTCTTGGAATATCATTCTATAGCTAAAAATAAGAAAAAAATTTCATACAAACATATGCCTGAAAACGCTTAGTTAGCGAGTTACGGCTAGCGAAAAATTTCACCTACAACTCTGTACCCTCGGTGAAGTAAGGCCGCATAAAAATGTTAATGGTACTTACAAAGATACAAATACGATTGTTTCTTATGTTTTTTAATCTGAAAAATTGAATAAAATTGGTTCCAGAGCTGTAAATGCAATACTTTCAGAGATATCTTACATAAAACACAAGAATTGGTGCAAAGAAATAACACATTTTTGTGTTTCATGTAAGATTACTTCCATAAATGGTAAATAAAGGTGTATTTTTTCTTAAATAAATTTGTAGAAAATTTAATTCTAAAAGATTCATGTGAATTACTCAGGAAAAAAATGAATAATAGATATTGAAATTTCGCTTCATTTAAAAACAAAACAGACGCACATAAAACGCACATTTTTAACTGCATAAAATATTAATATTTTTAACATATATATGAATATTTTTTAAATATATGACTATTTTTCACATTTTTAACTGCATAACATATTAATATTTTATGCAGTTAAAAATGTGCGTTTTATGTGCGTCTGTTTTGATTTTAAATAAAGCGAAATTTCAATATCTATTATTAATTTTTTTCCTGAGTAATTCACATGAATCTTTTTAGAATTAAATTTTCTACAAATTTATTTAAGAAAAAATACACCTTTAATTACCATTTATGGAAGTAATCTTACGTTAAACACAAAAGTGTGTTATTTCTTTGCACCAATCCTTGTGTTTTATGTAAGATATCTCTGAAAGTATTGCATTTACAGCTCTGGAACCAATTTTATTCAATTTTTCAGATTAAAAAACATAAGTAACAGTAGTATTTGTATCTTTGTAACTACGTTAAACATTTTTATACGGCCTTACTTCACCGAGGGTACGCAGTTGTAGGTGAAATTTTTCGCTAGCCGTAACTCGCTAACTAAGCGTTTTCAGGCATATGTTTATATGAAGTATTTTTCTTATTTTTAGCTATAGAATGAGATCCTAAGAGATTGCCGTATAGTTTTGAATCACCCTGTATAATACTATTGAAACATGATTAATAATGCAATAATAAACAATAATAATAGTGAATATTATGTAATAGTAATAATAAGCTGTCAAGTTTCACAGACTCATTTTTGACTCGATCGGATCACGTAAATCACGAACCATGACTAGGGAAATGTTTTTTCAACTCATTTCAAACAGCTCAGTATTTTCACCTGCCCAAAACGGGCAGGTGGAGTGTTATTTTAATTGCACTCTATCTGTTTGGTCCAGAGCTAAAAAAAAAATAGTTCTGTTTCTTATCACATAGTCAGCCAATTATATGACTGAACTATTTAAGAACAGAAGAGCTAGAGGTGTACTGTGACACTAGTCAGAGTTATCTCATCTGAGAGTAATGAATTTCATTATGCAGCCAGACCCTGTGGTGAATGAAGTGAAGTTGTCATTTGCAGAGTGGAAAGCGAGTGCTTTTCGGAGGGCCTGGCATGCTGATAAGCATACTCTTTCAACTCAGTGAGGAAGGCAATTGTAAACCACCTTACTCCTCGTTTTTACTTAGTAAAACCTCTAGAGCAGAGGTTCCCAAACTGTGTGCCGCGGCACACTGGTGTGCCGCGAGGCCGGCCAAGTGAGCCGCGGAACTCAAGGAAAATAAATTAAATTAAATTTAAACGGTCCAACAAAATGATGCCTAGCCGATGACTATAAGTAAGTATGTATAAGTATGATATAAGTACGTTTATATCAAGTAGCCTACTTAAGTTTAATCAATGGCATAAAGTAATAGGTGTGCCGCGGCTATTGGCCGTTTTTTTGTAGGCTAGTGTGCTGCGAGAAAAAAAAGTTTGTGAAACACTGGTGTAGAGGTTCAAACCAGCCTTTCGGCTGTTCACCTAAACAACAGTATTTTCAGTGAAAACTCAATTTCGAAAAAAATAGTTGAAAAAATTAAAACGTAAGCTACTTTAAATACTCACCAATCCTCGACACGTTGAAATGGCAACTTCTGATTTTGGATCGTTTAAAATTTTCCCTTTATAATAACACCTTCTGGTCGAAGCTCTTCTGATTCTAGTTTTGCCAACATTAAATTGCGATTCGCTATTCTTGTGCTCCACAATAAGACCAGGCGTTAATAAATCATGATTCGGTGACAAAACTAATCGCAACGTTTTGCCGGAGTTCAACGGTACATCGTAATGTAATTCATGATGTTGGATAATTTCTCGTTTTTTTCTTCTCCCTTCTGACGTCAAATCGTCTTCATAAAAATGAGAAACAAGTTTCGTAACTCTTTTACCATTCTCTAAAATTTTCACAGGATGGACTAAATGATAATTTGTTATACCACGCGTGAAATAACCTATTTGTTAAACAAAAACCAATAACAAAATTATTAGTAGTCTACAGCAATTTTAATGAGTTAAACAAAAAATTTCCCCATAACAGATTGGCAGCCATTTCACTCCAATTTATTTTATAAACACCTTAAGGGGAGCACTATCTAACCCATGTTAAATTGGCCTCTTTTTAGGTATGCTACACGTCTCTAACAAACCGTTAAGAGTTAGGGCTTTAATTTTTTTGCACATTTTCTATGACATCTTTTTAACCTCTGGTACTAGAATTATTAATATAGAGCTAGCGATACAATTTCGAGAATTTTTTTGAAAAATGCAAAAACAATTTAACTTTTTTTTTGTAGAATTTTTTATTTTATTTCGAACTTAGTAATAATACTGCAATGATTCTAGTACCATATGTCGCAATTATACTGGGGAAACATGCTCAAACAATTTCAACCTTCAAAGTATAACAGTTTTTGAGAAAACTGTACCTTTATGGAAATAAGTGAATTTGCGGGAAATGAGCTGTAAAGGTTTACTTATTCTAAAATCGGTCTCCACTGTAATATTGATCCTCACCAGACTGTTCTTTTTCTTCAAATAATTTCCGCATTTTTTCTCGTCTTAATTCTTTTGACTCACTTTCCATTGTTTTCTCAGCTTTCTGTGTTCTTTAAATATCGCAACTCTTAATTGTTTCCACAGATTAGCTCAATTAAAAAAAATTCTAGTCAAAACATTATTTAACAAAAATCTGCATAGCTTCCGTAATTGCTATCGTACAGTTATAATTTTTATATGTTAATTACACAGAAAAAGGTTAAAAAAGGCAATGGCGCCATAATTAGAAAAATAGATTTTTTTTCGATTTTCGAGGTATAGTGCTCCCCTTAAGTTAAAATTTTCAATTTGTTTTTTTTTTTAACAAGTGGCTTTCCTTTAAAAAGACAAAAGTATACTTTTAGTATTAAAGGGGACAACCATGTGAACAAATCATATTTTTTAATGTTGTTTCTTATTGAAACGTAGTAAATGATATCAGTTTTTCAATTTTTCCAAAAGTTATTTTTTTTAACTGATGGGTTTTCTGTAAAGACCGATTCAACTAGCTATATGTACTATATGTATAGGTATCAGACGAACTAACGTCCCATAGCCGAGTGAGTGAGAGGGAGATATGTGGCATAACTACGCATGCGCTCAAAGGTCTTTACCGTTGTAATCCAAATCTGAAAACATACTACAGTCGTTATATTGCTTGTTAGTTTACTACTGCATGCAAAAACCAATAACAAAATTATTAGTACAGTAATTTTCATGAGTTAAACAAAAATGTTCTCCATGACAGATGGTGGAGTGTTAAATTATTTCCACTCGATTTGTTAGTTGTAGGGTAGAGGTGTACTGTGACACTAATCACAGTTATCTCCTCCTCTCAAAGTAATGAATTTCATTGTACAGTTGGACCCTGTGGTGAATGAAGTGATTTTCAGACGGCCTGGTATGCTGATATGTAGAGGAGATCCGGATAAAGTGGCCCCTCTGTCTTCTTCATGTGTTACAGATTTTTTTTTGGTTTAACGTCCGACTGTTCTGCAATTACTGCTAATGCAGACGGTGAAGGATGAAATGTTTTTTTGTAACGTATGAAAATATGCCGTGCCTGAATGGGATTCGAACCCAAGACCGCATGATGAGAGGGGAGCACGTTACCAACTACGCCAATGCGGCCGGCATGTGTTACAGAGCTGCTACTAGCGGGTGTTGACAAAACTATCTTCTTTTTTCCTGTATGTAGTAAAAAGTGTTTTTTTAGAGGTATAGAATTTTAAGTTGGCAGTACTGATTTCCATGGCGGCCATTTTGAAAACAGTTTTGTAATTTATGTTCAGTTTGGTTTGCCATTTTATAATGAATAGACTGACGCCTGAACAACGCTTGCAAATTGTGCAGATTTATTTTGAAAATCATGGTTCGGTTCGTGAAACTTATCGCTGTTGATCCCGATTTTCACATGAAAATTTTGTTCAGTGATGAAGCCCATTTTTGCTTGAATGGCTACGTGAATGAACAAAACTGCCACATTTGGAGTGAAGGTAATCCTCGATATATTGCCGAGAACCTTTACATCAAGAAAAAGTGACTGTTTGGTGTGCTTTATGGGTTGGTGGAGTCATATGTCCTTACTTTTTCAAAAATGATGCCGGGCAGAATGTTACAGTCAATGGTGACCGCTACAGAGCCATGATCAATGACTTTTTTGTTCCTGAATTGAATCGCCTTAATGTTGGAGAGCTGTGGTTTCAACAAGATGGTGCAACATGTCACACAGCGCGTGCCACAATCGATTTACTGAAGGAACGTTTGGTGAACGCATAATTTCACGTTCTGGACCTGTAAATTGGCCTCCAAGGTCGTGCGATCTAACACCGCTGAACTATTTTCTGTGGGGGTATGTGAAGTCGCTAGTCTATGCCAATAAGCCACAGACAATTGACGACTTGGAAGGCAACATTCGCCGCGTTATAACCAATATACGGCCCCAAATGCTGCAAAAAGTGGTCACAAATTGGACGTCTCGATTGGACCACGTCCGAGCCAGCCGCGGCGGCCACATGCCGGAAATTATTTTAAACTAATAATGGCAAATAATTATCTTTAAAATAAAACCAATTCCACATCAATTGTTAAATTATTCTGTGTTTTATTTCATTTTAAAGTTCTGTACCTCTAAAAAAAAACACCCGTTAGTTAGTCTGTTATAGAAGCTATTTCTGATATAATCAATTCATGAAGGTACAATTTCATTTTCGATGTTCTTGAAAATTTTGTAAAGTTAACTGGTTTTTCTTATTTTTCAGTAGATTAAAACATTTTACCGGTTCATTTATGTCCCCTTTGTCATCTGGTAACTTTAATTAACTTAAATATTATGTCAGTTATTCATTCAATGATATATACTGGTCGTAATGTAACCACAAACTTTAAGATGGCGACATCAGTGGTAAAGTGGCCCTGGCGGCTGACCAACGTCCATCAGTATAATATATGTAGTAATCTCAATCATGCATTTCTCAAATTCCAACTTAAATAGTAACACTCTTTAAATTATTTCTGTTATAAATCTCCATTATTTATTTTATTTTTTTAATATATTTATTTATGTATTTATTTGTTTCTTTATTTATTTATTTCCCTTTGCTTACAAGAAAAATATCAATACAAAATATAAATGTTAGTTTCCTTAATTATACTTTTAATATTCTCAAAACTATTTATTTTAATTCGTGTTGGGAAAATTATTCCACCCAACTATGGTTTGCCATATTCAAGGGTAGATAAATTCAGTGCTCCTTTGTTTATTAACTACTGCAACTATTACAGTAATCTAGTGTGTTAGTAATTACAACTACAGTTGAGCCGTTGTTAGTTAGCTCCTCCTTCTGTCAACAAACAAAAGCCACCTACTACAGGGTGCACGCTAGAGTCTGCGACTTTACGGATGTCGTATTCCTATTAAGTTAACTATTATTTAAATTATAAGTACTTAAAGTACTAAAAACATCAGTCATAAAATGATGTAGGCCTAACAATTTCATTTATAAAATACTTTTAAAAGTATTTTGTATTTAAATACTTTTGAAAGTATTTAGTTGTTACTTTTTAATCAGCGTGTACACATTTTGATACAATGCGCATGCTCAGTGACGTCATTATTTGTTTACATTAGGAGCAAACTAAGAGAGCCTGGACTATACATTATCGAAGAAGGGCATGGTTCGCGAAATTTCTAGTAGTACTTCATTCATAAAAATAGTAAAGAGAGAATAATAGAATGAAAAAGTAACAAAAGGGTGGCTATAAAGGGATGCCTATTCATGAAAGTTGTCTGAAAGGACTGCGCTATTGTGTATGATAAGATCTTTGTTGTACAACTATTTATGAAGGGTCGGCTGATTACCTGTTCACATTAAATAAGACTTCTCCAGAAAGGACTTTTATATCGAATTTCGGTGTCTTTCGGGAAGATTCTTTTTGATTCACTATATAAATATTCTGCCCATAACAGACAGGTGGAGTGTCAAATTATTTACACCCCATCTGTTAGTTGCAGGGCTAAAATAAATAGTTCTGTTTCTTGTCACATGGTCAGCCAATTAAATGACTGAATCATTTAAGAAGAGAAGAGGTAGAGGTGTACTGTGACACTAATCAGAGTTATCTCCTCTGAAAGTAATGAATTTCATTATACAGCCAGACCCTGTGGTGAATGAAGTGAAGTTGTCATTTGCAGAGTGGAAAATATGTGCTTTTCAGAGGGCCTGGCATGCTGATAAGTGTACTTTTCCAATCAGTGAGGAAGGCAATGGTAAACCACCTCACTCCTCGTTTTACTTAGTAAAACCTCTACAGGTTCAAACCAGCTTTTCGGCTGATGACCTAAACAACAACATATAAATAGTATAATTATAACATTATATATTTTTTGATCCACTATATAAAGAGGCAGTCACTGAGTTAGTATCCGTTTGATCTTTGACGAGTGACTATCGGGGCGGGCGGGCGGGCGTTATATCAGGTTAACGGTTCCAACGTATTGTTATAGACTAGACTACTATCTTATTGTGTACCGTATGTGCTTTGTGCATAAGTGATTGTAAGTAGTAGGCCTACTATGTGTTACTCCATTATTATTAGTTAATTATTTATTTTAAGTAAATTATTTAAGTTATTTATTGTATTACCTCATTACAATTAGTTTATTATTTATTTTGTAAATCTTTTAGTTGTAATAAATATTTGTAATTTTAAACTTAAGTGTATTAATTATTTAATTACCTAGATCCCGAAACGGACCTTAGCGATAAGTGTCACAATATTATTTATGACTTACATTAAGTATTTGAGGAAACCACTTTCCAGGAACGTGTAACATGTAAAGTCCAGTTCACTTGTTCACTTACTTAAACGATAAGTTAAATTGGTAATTGTTTACTTATAGGACACCGAACCAATTTGAACCATTTTGATTAAAATCGATACTTTTTTGTATGCTGAATCCGAATATGAACTTATTTTTGCGCGCAAACCGTTGTGGAATTAATTATAAGCCCTTTTATATCATCTATCAACATAACCTCACTTTCCCGCAACGTCAATTTATTCTGTGATATTTCAATGTATGTATACATTTTTAAATACAGAATATATGTTTATATTGATAGTAATGTTAATATATATTGATCAATGAACATGAATAAAAATAACGTAATTATATAAACAACGTAAATACTATGAATAACGTAAAATGACATACTAGTGTAATGACGTCATGGCGTATAATAGTTTGATATTTATGACGTCATTACAAGCGGCCTCAAAAATGAACATTAACAGAGTAGATTATCAGTTTGTTGTTATGGACGTTCAGTTGCACATAACCGATAATCTATTCAGCATTAGCTCATTTAAAGTAGAGAGGTACGAAACAGCAACTGTGTACACGTTGTTATAAGTAAACAATTACCGTTAAATTAGTTGAAAAAAATAAATAAACGGACCCGGACCACTTACCTTGAGGAGTATTTTCGGTATCATCATCTCTGTACGTGTTATCAGGTGTTGAGAGTGTGGTACAACCTAAAATGAAGCAAGCTAAGACAACAAAATTTAAAACGTTCAATAGAAATGTAAAGTGATTGATTAATGAGAAAATATCGCGCATAGTGCATACTGACACATACTGTTCACGGATCGTTCTTAAGATACATTTATTTAAAATGGGAATATTAATTAAAATTAATTATATAAATAAAAGTACAACAGTTAAAAATTGTTTACAAAATTATACTTCTTTATTATTTATAATATATCATATGTTTTCACTTTTTTTCTTCTTCTTCTCCTTTATTTAAAAACCTTTTAATAAAAGACTTTAAGAATTTAAAAAATCAAAATTGTTTTACAAGTTCAGCCTTTCTTAGTTTGCTCCTACTATCAACAAACCAAAGCCAGCTACTACAGGGTGCACGCTAGAGTCTGCGACTTTACGGATGTCGTATTCCTATTAAGTTTAATATTTTTAAAGTTATAAGTACTTAAAGTACTAAAAACATCAGTCATGATATGATGTAGGCCTAGCAATATCATTTATAACAATACTTTTAAAAGTATTTTGTTGTAACTTTTTAATCAGCTTGTACATATTTTGATATAATGCGCATGCTCAGTGACGTCAATATTTGTTTACATTAGTAGCAAACTAAGAGAGGCTGGACTATAGCTGTTCTGTTTTCAGTTAACAACTACACACACGAGGGTCTGTCAATCGAGCTAAGTGGATGAAGCGTAATCTAACAGAAATATAATTTTGAGACAATGCTACCGAATTTCTATACTTTTTTGTGAATTATCTAATTAAAACCTACTGTTTTTTTTTTTTTTTTTTTTTTTTTGGTTTAACGTCCGACTGTTATGCAATTACTGCTAATGCAGACGGTGAAGGATGAAATGAATTTTTGTAACGTATGAAAATATGCCGTGCCTGAATGGGATTCGAACCCAAGACCGCATGATGAAAGGCGAGCACGTTACCAACTACGCCACTGCGGCCGGCGTGGCAAACCTACTATAAGCGCGTCAGCTCGTGATCCGTGTGAGGAATTTCTGTTACGGCATGCAGTGAAAGATTATACTATTCATAAAATAAACATTTATCATAATGTTCTTGTCATTATAAAGTAACCTTTTGTTTTATTATTTCAATTTATTCTATAATATAGTAACTCTTTTACTTTTCTTTCATGGTATTTATTAATATTTAGTAATTATTTACAGTTTGAGTCAGGCAGTCCTCAGGAATTAAAATATGCACGTAGCACAGAAAATAAGGAAATTAAAAAATATATATTTCATAACATTAATTTATAGGCCTAAATAATTAGTAGTAAATTATGATTATGATTTTTTTTACCTCAGTCAAGTGGTTAAGCCAATTCCGAGTCCTTTACGCGATTCTTCATCACAGTTTTTTATAACTGATGCAATAATTTGTCGCACTTCCGAATGAATTACCGCTTTATTTTTCCGGGAAGACATATTAAAATAAAACAAAAGATATGAAAAATACACGTTGAAATTTACCTAACACAAAACACACAAAACAAATAACTTTTGGCACGTTAACACCCTTTAATTTCAAAATAAAAATCACTTTACTGATAAAAAATCATGAATAATGATTAACACATCCGAGACGCATTAGCACAAATGTACAACTGTATATTGTGACACGTGTATCCGTTGGGAAAAACAATAATACGTAGGCCTATAATAAATAAATACATAGACATAATAATAATATTTACATGATGACTAAATGTTTTTGTACTGCACGATAAGACAAATATATTACTCACATTCTAATATGCCACCCGCCCCGCCCCACTTCCCCAGGCGACAGAGATCATGAGCTGGCGCGCGTATAGTACTGTGTTCAATATACGAGGCATTTTTATACAGAAAGTAAGTGTACAGTATTCAGATGAAATGAAGTCCCCTAGCCGTGGGAGTGAGAGAATGCATAACGCTCTCACTCGCACAAGCCATACGCGCCGTTCCAATAACATTATCGTATAATTTTACTCATTGTTGTGAGCAAGCGTTTATGCACGCAGTAAACTAAAAAGCAAGATAACGACTGTAGTATGTTTTCAGATTTGGATTATAACGGTAAAACCATCGGTCATTTCACGAATACAACGTTTCCAAAGTAAATTCTTGCGACTCATTACTAACTGCCCGAGTTACGTATCCAACAGAACACTGCACGATGACCTACGCGTCCCTTACGTTAACGTCACATTTCTAAAATTATACCGTAGGTTCAGAGAAAAACTTCAAAATCATAATAACCCCTTAATATGCAACATGAATTCTCCAGACCTACCAGAAGTACCACAAAGACGACTGAAACGCCGATGGAGTAGAGACATGACACACTAACACGACTCTAATAGTGATCACGTGTACAAAAATATGAAATTAAAATTTAACACATTTTTCATTATCTGGAGAGCTACCACTGGGTGGTGTCCTCCTCAAAGCCATTAACGCGATTTTTTTTGTAATTGACACAAGATGTAAACCTTTTTGCTGGTTGTATGTTTACAGTTGCAAAATAAAACAAAATGAAAAAAATTTTTTTGGCTACACTTCTGTGTAGCCTGACTTCTCCCCTTCGCAACGACACCGGTTTGAGGTCAGTACGTTGAGAACTGTCGACGCGACAACACGTTTTGTGATTACCCGATAGTCACTGATGACCAGAGAGAACCCGACTCGAACATTTTGATTAAATTCGGTTAACCGGTAGTAGTAGTTTATTATATTTTATTCTTAATTTGTGTGTCAGTTGCAATCTGTTCAATTTAGAACAATAAGCAATCCCATGACACAATGAGATGAGGATGATATGTGTGACGTGTAAATGAGACTGTGTAGTCTTCTACAGACCCCGGCCGACCATTCCTGAGAGAGGTTAATTAAACCCCAACCATCAAAGTACACCGGTAACCACTGTCTAGTATTCAAACAGCTGTTTGAATACTTTCAACTGTTTGTTAAACAGCTGATTTTGGTGACTACCTCTAGACCAACCCGTAATTTGTGTGATTTTTCACTTTTTCGTGATTTTTTCAGAAACGACTGATTATTTTTAAATCGGCTTATTTACAACATTTTTTATGCTCTTCAAGATAGGATAAGCGCTATATCTGCTGAAATTCTTGGGGAGGCTGTACTCTCATAGAATTTTAAAAAAAATTGCGACCTTAATATGCACTCTAGGGAAAAAGTGAATATAATCAAAGTTGTAGACATTAAAACCCTACAACTTTTGTTTTAAACACTTTTTGTACAATGCTTAGTTTAGCAGCAATTAGTGATTTCCTTTTTTCTCATCAAAATTAATAAAAAATGGGATTTTTAAAGATTGCGCCTTAGTATGCAATTTATGACAAACGTGTTTGTTATAATCAGTTACAGAAACTTAAAAAACTGATAACTTTTAAGCATTTTTCTCTACAGAGCAAACTTTAGAGCCAATTACTGATTTTCCATAATTTTAAGTTATACGGAGATTGATTTTCATTTACCATGTCATTTATTCCATGATTAAAATTAGGATGTTTTTCATTTTGCATTGTTTACTCATGATTAAACATAAGTTATTATTGTTCATTATCTACAATGGCAAGAGAAAGTCGTTTGAGTGTTTCACACCAATTTTCTTTTATAATTGCATCCAGGAGACTCCAAAAGGGAGTATATGACATGTCAAGTTAAAACTGATAAGTCTAAATTTTAACACTACCTATATTAAATTAAAACGCTGTTAATTTTTTTTTTTTATTCCTAATTTGTGTACGTTGCAATCTGTTCAATTGAGAACAGTAAGCAACCCCATGACCCAATAAGATGAGGATGATGTGTACGACGTGTAAATGAGGTGTAGTCTTGTACAGACCCAGGCCAACCATTCCTGAGAGAATACGGTTAATTGAACCCCAACCATCAAAGCACACCGGTAACCTCTGTCTAGTATTCAGATCCGTATAAAAGTAACTACCTTTACTAGGATTTGAACCAGGAACCTTCGTCTCCGAAAATCAGCTGTTAAACAGCAGCTGATTTTGGCGACGACTTTACCTCTAGACCAACCCGGTGGGTTATGTTAAATGTTAATACAAAAAGATGTACTGGTTGATTGGTGGGAATTGATCACTCTCTCTTGAGAATAAGTTGCTGTTTTACAAAATGTTACTAAAACCAGTTTGGTTGTACGGCGTTCAACTTTGGGCAACTACCAGCAGAAGTAACATAGAGATAATTAAAAGGTTCCAGAATAAGGTTCTTTGGGCTATAACAAGGGCACCATGCAAGGGCAAGGAATGCAGAAATACACCATTATTGCAACCATCCTGATGTAACGAACGAGGTCAGGCGTTTCAATAGAAAATATCAGGCAAGACTTAAAAGTTACGAAAACAAATTAGCCATACATCTTCTAAACAATGCAGAAAAAGTTAGGCGCCTGAAACGTTACCATGTTTTGGACTTGTCTGAAAGAGTTTAAATGTACATAAAATTATAGTGAAAAGTATTCCATATTGTAAAATGTACGATAAATATCTTTGTAGTACCTACATAGTAATTTTATCTTTTAACACATGAATAATTGATACAATGAGAGGTACTCAGGGTAATGAGGCCTCAACTTGTGATGTGTAAATTCAAAAAATTTGTTTATAGTTTATTTTTAAAAAACTGATTGCAAATAATGGTATTTATAAAAAAAATGTTAAATTAATTACTTACCAAAAATTTATTATAGTAATTTATAATTACTATACAAGGCATGTTCAGAAAGTAAGTACCGTTTTTAAAAAAAACAAGTAAAACAATTTTTTTTCAACACAATTTTATTTCTACATGAAAGCCCAAACCTTAAACTATTTTTCGACATAGTTTCCACCGATGTCAAACACTTGTCGTAGCGGGTGGTCAATTTCTCTATACCCTCTTTGTAGAAGGTTCCCGCCAACGAATGTAGCCACGACTCCACAGCAGTTTTCACTTCATCGTCAGTTTCAAAGCGTTGGCCGCCTAGCTTGCGCTTCATGTGCAGGAACAAGTGGTAGTCAGACGGTGCCAAGTTCGGGCTGTAGGGCGGGTGATCGAACTGCTCCCAACAAAATTGTTGAACCAATGTTTGAGTGTCACCAGCGGTATGGGGCCGAGCATTGTCATGGAGCAACACAATTACGTTACTGAGCATTCCTCTCCGTTTGTTTTGAATTGCCCGCCTTAGTTTTCTTAAGGTTTCGCAATACCTTGCCGCATTAATGGTTTCACCTCTTGGGAGAAAATAAATCAGCAAAACACTTTCCGATCCCAAAAGACAGTGCACATGAATTTTTGTGCAGACATTGTCGTCTTGAATTTTTGTTTCTTCGGGGATTGCGTGTGTCACCACTCCATTGACTGCTGTTAAGATTCCGGTGTGACATGACGGACCCAATTTTCATCACCTGTCACAATTTTGTTAAAAAAATCCTCACCATCATCACTGTTTTTTTTTTTTTTTTTTTTTTTTTTTTTTTGGTTTAACGTCCGACTGTTCTGCAATTACTGCTAATGCAGACGGTGAAGGATGAAATGATTTTTTGTAACGTATGAAAAGATGCCGTGCCTGAATGGGATTCGAACCCAAGACCGCATGATGAGAGGCGAGCACGTTACCAACTGCGCCAATGCGGCCGGCATCATCACTGTACCATGTGAGAAAAGTCAAAGCACTTCCGAGTCTCTTGGTTTTGTGCACGTCAGTAGCGGGAACCTTCTACGAAGAGGGTATAGACAAATTGATCACCCGCTACGACAAGTGTTTGAACATTGGTGGAAACTATGTCGAAAAATAGTTTAAGGTTTGGGCTTTCATGTAGAAATAAAATCGTGTTGAAAAAAAATTGTTTTACTTGTTTTTTTTTTAAAATGGTACTTTCTTTCTGAACACGTCTCGTATTATTTATTATACAGTCAATTCCGGATAATTGGTCCACTGGTATTGGAGCAGCTGGTTTTTGAGACAGTTCTTTAAAGAACAAAAACAAAACGGGATTTTACATTGATAAGTACGCCCTACTTTGTTTATTCGGTCCATATTGCTGCTTATTGGGGCCAATCTGATTGATGTAGATACATATATTGCTTTTTTTTCTTTTTTTTTGTAATCCCTAATGCGTGTACGTTGCAATCTGTTCAATTCAGAACAATAAACAACCCCATGACCCAATGAAATGAGGATGATGTGTATGACGTATAAATGAGGTGTAGTCTCGTGCAGACTCAGGTTGACCATTCCTGAGAGAGTATGGTTAATTGACCCCCAACCATCAAAGTACACTGGTAACCACTGTCTAGTATTCAAATCCGTATAAAAGTAACTACCTTTACTGGGATTTGAACCAGGAACCTTCGTCTCCGAAAATCAGCTGTGAAACAGCTGATTTTGGCGACGACTTTACCTCTAGACCAACCCGGTGGGTTAATGCTTTATTAAAACTATGACAGGCCAGCAAAGAACAAAAAGTGGTTCTAAGCGTCAGTATTTATTTTTTTTTTTACATTTCAGGAAAGAAAATGTGAAGGAAAGGACCCACTTGTTGAGAAAGCGCTGAATGAATGGTTTGCCATTGTAACTTTGTAAGGTGTCAATGGTCCAATGCTTAAAACCACGGCAAAAGGTTTTGCTTAAAAGTTAACTTATTGTTTGGATACCCTTCAATCTTTTCCGTGTGTATATGGATAGAACTAGCAAGTAAAATATATGTTTATGAAAATACAGTATAAGATGAGTAAAAGTTTGTGAATTTGCTATTAGGGCCAAAATGCTCCAGTCCTGAGGTATCCCAATTATCCAGAATTGTCTGTATATAATAGTAGTGCTATTATAAACTTCTGCCCATAACAGACAGGTGGAGTGTCAAATAATTTACACTCAATCTGTCAGTTGCAGGGCTAAAATAAATAGTTCTGTTTGTTATCACATGGTCAGCCAATTAAATGACTGAATCATTTAAGAACAGAAGAGGTACAGGTGTAAAAGATATTAATCAGAGTTATCTCCTCTGAAAGTAATGAATTTCATTATACAGCCAGACCCTGTGATGAATGAAGTAAAGGTGCCATTTGCAGAGTGGAAAATATTTGCTTTTCAGAGGGCCTGGCATGCTGATAAGTGTACTTTTCCATTTAGTAAGGAAGGCAATGGTAAACCACCTCACTTTTCGTTTTACTTAGTAAAGCCTCTACAGGTTCAAACCAGCCAGCCAATCAGGAGGCTGATGACCTAAACAACAACACATTCAATAAACTTGTTTACTTCAATAAGTGTGTCATTCAACCATTTGTGTCAAGTAATACACAATTTGCCTCAATGTGTAATTAAAAAATATATATTTTTTAACCAAAAACTATTTAAAAAGGGATCCGTGTATACTGTAAAATGTTTCATCACTTAAAAAAAACCATAACTTTTTAAAGCTTGTTGTTATTTTATTAGTGTACTATTTTAGCAGACTTAGAGAATGTCTAGATGTAACCACCTTACATACAGTTTACTTTGCCCTGTTTCAGTCAATACTAATGGGTGTTTCAAAAAGAATGCACTTCGAAGTTTGAGAACGCTAATTTATTACATTAAGTAATTGCAAATTATACGGTATGAAATTATTACCTTTATAACATTCAGATTACCTTTAAAACTTCACAATAAATGTTCAAAATGACTTCCTCCGCTTGTAATGCAAGTTCGGACACGTTTCATAACATTTGCAGCCACTTTTCATAGTGTTTGCTCATTAATGTTTGTAATCTCACTTTCAATATTAGCCTTCAATTCTTCAATTGTATGAGGATTTTTTTTAAAAACCTTGCTCTTTAAATTCCCCCAAAGAAATAAATCTGCAGGAGTAAGATTTGGGGATCTTGGTGGTATTATAGAGTAAGGGTTTCTGCAAATTTCTGTTAAAGAATTAAGCTTATAATGTTATTAGTTCTGATGAAATTAATTTTTAAAGGGAATAGTGTAATTAGCCTGTATTTGACCTGGCATTTTTCACCAGTTCTCCACTACAAGCCGTGGCACTCAAAGGGTTATAGGCATACTGGAAAGGATAGAGTTGACTGGAAGTGCACGTACAATTGCTATCACATTTTAAAATAACAGACAAACTATAAACAAAAAATAAACATAAATTTATTGTTTTTTTTCTATATCGTAACTTATTGAAATGTATTTCTAACCACCAAAATACGGTAACATAAAACACTTACCAATTTTTATAGCGCTTTCGTGTATCTTGTACACATCTTCAGTAAATCAAAATTCTTTAAAATTTTTCTATGTCAAAATTTAAACCTTCCTACTTCTACCATGGTAGATAAGGAATCTTATACCACGGTAGATAAGGACCCTTATCTACCCTTATCTTCCTTATCTACCATGGTAGGAGTAGGAATTTTTATAGCGCTTTCGTGTATCTTGTACACATCTTCAGTAAATTAAAATTCATTTAAATTTTTCTACGTCAAAATTTAAACCTTCCTACTCCTACCATGGTAGATAAGGAATCTTATACCATTGTAGATAAGGACCCTTATCTTCCTTATCTACCAAGGTAGGAGTAGGAAGTTTTAAATTTTAACGTAGAAAAATTTTAATGAATTTTAATTTACTGAAGATGTGTACAAGATACATGAAAGCGCTACAAACATTGGTAAGGGTTTTATCTTACCATATTCTGGTAGTTAGAAATATGCAGGTATATATTTCAATTTTAAATAATATGGCTGTTTAAAATCCTACATAAGATGTTGGATAAAATAATAATCGTAACTTATATGTAAAATACTAATAGAAAGACAATTCAATAATTAACAAAACATTTATTAAATAAAAAATAACATAATTTATTACAATATACAGGGTCTGTCCTATAAGTTCCCTGCCCATAACAAGCAGGTGGAGTGTTAATTTCCACTCCATCTGCTAGTTCCAGGGCTACAGCAAATAGTTGTCTCTCTCTTATCACACGGCCAACCAATTATTTAACTGAACTATTTTGTGTCGTAACTGAAAACTGAAGACGGATAATGGAGAGGGTAAAAAAAGCTTCAACAGGGCATCTACGAGGGGTCCCCATTGAGGTGTCTGGGAGGCTATCAGGAATAAGTGAAGTGTTGGAAAATGTGCGTCGAGTTGGAAGGAGAGTACTTTTGAAAAATTATAAAACCATTGTCAATTTATGTTCAATAAGTGACTTTTAAAAAAAATTACCAGAACTTTTGGGACAGACTCTGTACAACAATGAATACATTTTACAGAATATTCATATAGGTATACAATATCTCTACATTCTTCTTCACAAAATGTCCTCATGTTTTTCAATAGATATTCTTTTAATTACCTATTCATCCCAGCTGGAGTAATTTAAGTTTATTTAAAATCTAACAGGAAACAAAGTACTGAGCAAACAATGTTACGAGTGGTTTATGCATTTGAAACCGAGGAGTTCATTCGAAGAAAGCATGCATGAGTCTCTCAATCATGAAGTCAAAATTAAATGTTTTCTTGTGGAGTGGTTATCAAGAATTCGTGCTAAAAGGTCAAACAGTCAAAAAGTAGTTTTATGTGGAAGTTTTAAGGCGTTCACGGGAATAGGTGCAACAGAACAGGCCTGAACTGTGGAAAAACAATAATTGATTTTGCACAATAAAAACATACCAAAAGTAACTCACCCTTTGTACTCAAGCACACTTTTTCCAAGTACCAAAACTAAAATCTATCATGAAAAGACATTGTTTGTAAAGTTTATAAAAATTCATGTGAAATTGCCGGCACAGCTAAAAGAGATCACACCAAATGAGTTCCAAAGAGCAACGAGAGCAAAGAGCATATGAGACAGAGCCTGAGAGATAGAGCCTGTAGAGCAAAGAGCAAAGAACAATGAGACCGGTGCACAACAAACAAGAGTGAATACTTTGAACGAAACAAACGTGTAAAGTTTTAAGAATTGTAATGAAGATTTTATGATGAAAGTTCAGTCTTGTTTTGAACAAAATTTTTATAATAATTATGGGAAATGCCTAACAAATACAGGCATTTACGGACAGTTTCTGTTTGATCACTAATTTTAGCCGAAGGTGTTTAGGATAATTACATGAAAAATCTTTAATTCAATACGATGTATGGCTTCCCGTTGCGACAGACAAGCCTTTGTATGGTACAGGTGACACAACTAGAGGTGCGATACAACTAGACCAAACATAACGTTAAAGAAAGTAGAGAAGTGGATCTATTTATTCATAATAATAGTTTAGAGCATGTAGAAACAGTGAAGTTTTTAAGAGCGTTGTTGTTGTTTAGGTGATCACCCTGTAGGCTGGTTTGAACCTGTAGAGGTTTTACTAAGTAAAACGAGGAGTGAGGTGGTTTACCATTGCCACTACTCACTGAATGGAAAAGTACACTTATCAGCATGCCGGGCCCTCTGAAAAGCACATTTTCCACTCTGCAAATGACACCTTCAATTCATTCACTACAAAGTCTGGCTGTATAATGAAATTCATTACTTTCAGAAGAGATATCTCTGATTAGTATCTTTGACACCTCTACCTCTTCTGTTCTTAAATGATTCAGTCATTTAATTGGCTACCCATGTGATAAGAAACAGAACTATTTATTTTAGCCCTGCAACGAACAGATTGAGTGTAAATAATTTGACACTCCACCTGTCTGCTATGGGCGTTCCTAGGAGTATCTCTAGATAATTTTTTGTCTTGGGACTTCTATACCAATCAAGTTTGTACTAAAATATCATCTGGGGTATTTGCACTAAAAAAAATTGCCAGATTAAATGATAAAAAATTACTAATGGCAGCTTATCATGGCCTCATTCTGTCTCATATCCATTATGGTATCTTAGTATGGGGTAATTTTTGCATGGGTAATATGAATAGGGTTTTTAAAATTCAAAAGAAAGCTATTAGGTGTATGGTGGAAGCTAATCAGCTAACCTCATCCACACCACTATTTAAGGAGCTTAAATTGCTTACAGTTCCCTCTCTCTACATTTTTGAGGTGATTATCTACATTAGGCAAAATAATTTTATGCAGAATTTCAATGTTCACAATCATAACACGAGAAACAGGAATAATTATTATATGGCTAATCACTCCACAAAATTGTTTGAACAAAAACCTATTTATGCAGGGAGAAACAACATGAATAAATTACCCCAATTTTTAAAATGTTGTGATAATTTGTAAACTTTTAAAAAAATTTGAAAAATTACTTGATCGGTGAAACTTTTTATAGCGTACAAGAATTTCTTTCTTGATAGTAGTGATACATTGCGTGATTCTTATATGTATTTCAGGTGTTATAATAACTGACATGTCCTATACTCCTCCTGGAGTCTCAGGACGCATCAATAAAAAATAAAAAAAAGACCGCCTGGGTCAAGTATCACTTCTCGTTACGACAGACCACATCCTATGTAATATTTTCACGAATTACCATAACACATAATATTTACTGACTGGCTTTAAATAGAAAACCGGTGACTGCCTAACCAATATCAATCCCATTTGCAATGGCACTACAGTAGATCTAGAAAACAGAGTCCATGTCTCACACAAATCATTTACAAACGCTTACCACATTTTGGAGATTACGTAGAAAAGTAAAATCATTTTTTATTCATTTTTACACTTCACATCGAATAAATAATATTTAACAAAAGGCTATTACTATCTGAACACTCTCCTTATAAAATAAATAAATAATGATAATGATAATACTGTATTATTTATTTCATTACTTATTAGAAAACAATAATAATTAAAAACCCATAATTATTATCCGGAGTTTACGGTGTCTCAACTCATTTGAACTGCATCACTGACGACCAATTAAGGAAGACGTGATGGTAATTGGAAAAATTCTAGTTAAAGCTGACTAGAAAAATATTCATTTGGCTAAAAGTTCATTCTTCATCGATTGGTACTATTATTCTGAATATCTGTAATAATTATAAACAAACAAATAAATACACGTCTTTACAAATTGAATTAACAGTTCAAAGAAGAGTAAAATATGAAAACTGTTTTTAAAATTCAGAAAATAAGTGATCAGGTGTACAGGTTGATCACAGGGTGATCAGGTTGTTCCAAAAGTTCCTGTAATCTCTTTCTTCTCCTCACAATCAAGGATTAGGCTTCCACCTGTTCCAACTCACAACAGCAACAAACTATTGAATAATTGCCACCTTTTGCGTGGTTTCTCAACATCAACAAATCTTCCTGGTGCCCAAATGTTCATGCCACTAATGCTTAACAATGCCGTAATCTCATGATATGTTACATGACGATCTTCCATAATCAGTTCACGCACAGCATCAACATTTTCTTGAACAACAACCGATTTTGGACGACCTTCGCGAAATTCATCACTGAGCGAACCACGGCAAAGATTCAATTACTTAAACCACAAATATACAGTGGTTTTCGATGGTGCTTCATCGCCAAATATCAAATTAAATTCATTCATTGGTGCACTGTTGCCGAGATAATCCAGTCTAAAGTTGTAAAAAATAATAACACGAAAATGTTCACGACTTAACTCCATTTTTTGACCAAGATAACAATTTCAAGTCACTACTAAACAACACAACAATGGACTGTACGAGCGAAACAGAGTGCAATCTAACGAAAAAAGTCAAACTTTAAGATAACTATATTGGCTAACAGATTGCAGCACCAGTATTGTCCATTCCCGAAATACAAAAAGCAACCCTCCAATGAAATAAACAAGAGGGAATGTTTTAGCTTTATATAGTATGCACCGTAATACCAGTCGGACGGTAAGCCCGGATGGGTGGGGGTAAGCAATCTCGGTTGAGTTCTAGCCAATCAGGGAGAATTGTATAATTGACATTTACAACACAGTTAAAAGACTTTTATTAAAAGGTATTATTTGGTAAAAATGATTGTTATAAATATAACCAACTACGGTGGCATGCGGGCCGCACATGCGCAGTAAGTAGCTCCCCCACCACAGCGTCAACTAAAGATACAGGCTGCCTCTAAACTAGTACTCACTACTCATTGTGTTCTGTTCATGCGGTAATCGTTTTGACATTTGTGTCGCTGTCGAAAGCCACACCAGGTTAAAATTAGTTGCGATTCACTTTAGGGTAATAGGCAAGAAGTTTTTTTTCTAAATGATGTACCTACCATAAGTTTTGACAGGCCCAAAAGAAAGGTACGTCATAACCTCATTCTGTTATATTTACTACACGGTTCTTTTTGTTAAAATGTCAAACAACTGATATTGTGCGTGTGTAGTTGATTTCTAAAATTTGACGTATGTTTCGTATAAAATTCACAACTATTAAAATTGATTCAGCTTCTTGGAATATTAAGAGGAAGTAGACACCAGACACGATGATCTATCTTTGACTTCCCTTCAAAAAGTGATTTTTTCAAGCTCGTTTATTATTTCTCTTTCTGCCCTACATACATCAAATTACAGATAAAATTTTATATTTTATAACAAAATAATAAAACGCATATTATGTAATCCTGGAAAAGAAGTTATGTATTAGCCTACGTGATACACAAAAAATGCGATGAGATTTAAACATCTAACTTTGTACGAGTGTATCTTATATAAAAATAACATTTTTAGTGTAATAAAATAAGATCCGTTAGGAAGCGAAAGTAATATTTTCAGAATTTTTTGATGAAAAATGAGCTTGTTAGAGTGTAGTGAACGAAACTGGCCGGCAGAGTGCCCTACCGTACCACATATTGTCACTATTGCGCTTGAACACCCTCCACTGATCGAAATGAGTTGAGGGGAAAGGCGGACGCAACACGTTCTCTCTCTGTCCCGCTACCCACCCTACATGCCGCCGTAGTTGGTGAACAGTATAACACAAAGTATCTAGTTGTTAATAATACGAAGTTTCCATTTCCTGTAAGAGAATTAAAAAGATCTCTTATTCAAATGAATAAGCCAAAAACAACAAGATTACATACTTGCCTGCATTCAAAATAATAGGAAAAAACAATCGCAGACAGATTTAATTAGATAGACAAAATATTCAAAGATATTTGTTTAGCAGTCTGACACTCTCTTCGTAAAACGTAAAATGTAAAGCGGTCGTTACTGTAGCTTTGGCTAAACTGGGCGCAAGTCCTTTATACACGCCGAGAAACTTTTCATTTTGTAACGTCGTCAAAAAACAAGACATTAGACCATTACACCAAAAATTCTGAAATAAAAAAAACCACCAGAATTATTACTACAGAGTACTCATACAATTTGTGCAAATCTTTAAAATAATTTACTTGCGGATATATTTATTGGGATCTATGAGGTCTGTTCTCATCATGAGGGGGCCTAAATACGAGATTGTGCATCTCATAATTCAAGGGAAACTCGTTGGTAAACGCTCGGTGGACCGCAGAAGAATATCCTGGTTAAGAAACCTGAGAGAAGTGTTTAACTGGTGGTCGTCGCATGACCTTTTCGGAGCAGCAGTGGACAAGGTACGACTGACCATGATGATAGCCAACCTTCGTAATAGAGAAGGCACCTGAAGAAGAAGATGAGGTCTGTTAGAAAAATATCCGACCTTTGGCTGGGGGAAAACAAACTGGCATACCCGGAGCATTGGAAACCTTATCACCCTCAAAATAGTCTCCTTGGAACTCCATACACTTCTTCGAGCAGTGCCACTATTGTTGAAAGCATTCCAAGAAGGCATCTTTCGGAATGGCGTTTAGCTCAGCTGTTACTGCTGTCATGATGTCCTCTCTCTTGTTTGAAATTGTATTACTTTCAATGGCCACTTGAGTTTGGTGAACAGCAGCCAGAAGTCACAGGGGAACCTTATCACAAGAGTAAGGAGCCTGTTGAGTCACAGGAGTCTGGTTTTTTGCCAAAAAAAAAAGTCTGAATCAAGGGCGAGGAATGTGCTGGAGCATTGTTGTGAGTACGCGCCAATTTCCTGTTGACAACAATTCCGGTCTCTTACGCTACACAGCATCACGTAAGCGACTGAGGACATCCCTTTAGTACTCTTTGGTAATCGGTTGACCCTGTCATTTGTACTCGTGGTGTACCACACCAGGGAAGTCAAATAAAGCAGTCAGCATCACTTTCACGTTACTGCGCACTTGGCGGGCCTTCTTTGGTCTTGTGAAATGCCTTCACTGTGACGACTGGGATTTGGTTTCCCGGTTGTACCCGAACACCCAAGACTCATCACCAGGGATTATGGTGTTCATGAAGTCGGGGTCACTATTTGTGGATGCAGTAACACTGCTCAAGTTGTTCCGTCATTTTCCTCGCAAAAAATAGCGATGAGAACACTACACATTATTAAATTAAATTCCTAATGTGTGTAATGAGGTGTAGTCTTGTACAGACTCAGGTCGACCATTCCTGAGAGAGTGTGGTTAATTGAACCCAAACCATCAAAGTACACCCACAACCACTGTCCACTATTCAAATCCGTACAAAAGTAACTACCTTTACTAGGATTTAGACCAGGAACCTTCATCTCCGAAAATCAGCTGTTAAACAGCTGATTTTGGCGACAACTTTACCTCTAGAACAACCCAGTGAATTACACTACACACTACCTCACTCAACCGCTGCTTGCCAGTGACTGAAGCTATTGACAGGCAAGAAAAAATTTACGCATGCGCACAAAGGTTCAAGGTTGACTCATGCAAGGGCGCTTGATTTCACATCAATTAGGTTTTCGCAAAAAACATAAGAACAGATATTTTTCTAACCGACCTCACACATACAGGAAGCTCTCTTCAGTCCAGCATTCTATAGTCTGGATTAAGCAGCAAGCACACTGGATACGTTCCGTTAAATCATACATAAATGATAAAAAAATTACTAATGGCAGCTTATCGTGGCCTCATTCCGTCTCATATCCATTATGGTATCTTGGTAATTCTAGCATAAGTAATATGAATAGGATTTTTAAAATTCAAAAGAAAGCTATGTCGCCACCGGCGGCTTCTAGTAGCGCAGTCTGCAGAGCTCATACTACCGGCCGGGCATCGGCGGCGTAGTTCAAAAGTAAATGAAAACATCGAAGGGGGAGGTCGTCTTTACCGCTGCCTAAAAGATTAGGAGCAGCCGCCGACGCAGCGACCACCTTTCACCGCTGCCTCCGAAGAGGAGCAGTCACTGGTGAAGTGAATCAAAGTCATCTGTACCACTGCCTAATCTAATAGGAGCGAGTCGCCGACGCAGCGAGCACCTTTTACCACTGCCCCCGAAGGGGAGCAGTCACCGGTGAAGCGAGGGGTAGGGAATGGAGGTGCAGATGACGGAAAGAATAACTCAATGTTGAGATGTCAAATCTCCGTATCGATTCTCGATTACAGAGAACTCGATACTGTCACCTTCTCGACTATTGCACCGCCAGTGCTTAGACACTATACGTTGCCACTTGGTACATGCGCTGTGAGAGGTGTGACGACTGGCGCTATCTATCGGCAGCAGCAACCCTATCACAGCGCCAACAGTGGGAAAAATATGAACTACGGACCGGCGATAAAGTAGTACAGTATCAGCTATTAAGTGTATGGTGGGAGCTAACCAACTAACCTCATCCACGCCACTATTTAAGGAGCTTAAATTGCTTACAGTTCCCTCTCTCTACATTTTTCACGTGATTATGTATGTTAGGCAAAATAATTTCATGCAGAATTTCAATGTTCACAATCATGATACGAGAAACAGAAATGATTATTATGTGGCTAATCACTCCACAAAATTGTTTCAACAAAAACCTACTTATGCAGGGAGAAAATTCATGAATAAATTACCCCAATTTTTAAAGTGTTGTGAGGATTTGAATTCCTTTAAAAGGAATCTGAAAAATTACTTGATCGGTGAAACTTTTTATAGCGTACAAGAATTTCTTTGTTGATAGTAGTGATACATTGTGTGTTTCTTTTATGTATTTCAGATGTTATAGCTGAAATGTCCTATACTCCTCCTGGAGTCTATACGGCGCAAAAAAAAAACTTTATTCACCCCAGGGTCTTGCTGTGTAATGAAATTCTTACTCTCAGAGGAGATAACTCTGAGTTAAGTGTCTTTACATTTCTACCTCTTCTGTTGTTAAATGATTCAGTCATATAATCGGTTCACCATGTGATAAGAAACACAAATATTTTTTGTAGCCCTGGAACATTGTGTGATTCTTATATGTATTTCAGATGTTATAGCTGACATGTCCTATACTCCTCCTGGAGTCTCCAGAGCGCAAAAAAAAAATCACGTCTCTATACAGCGCGAAGACTGTTGGAAAAGTGATGTGACAGAACGGTGTATAGGCACACACCAAATGCGTCTCAAGTGGAATGATGGTCTACAGCTGCAAACCATCTACAAAAAAAATCTGGTGTGAAACACTCACACAACTTTCTCTTGCCAATGCAAATAATTAACAATAAACCTAACATTAGTAATAAAACATTAGAAATAAATAAAAAACTAACCTCAATAAACATAACCTAATTTTAATCATATATGAAAGACGCAAAATGAAAATCAACCTCAGTTTGGCTTAAAAATATGGAAAATCGCTCTTTCACGCTAAAATAGGCACTGTACAAAAAAATACTTTAAATAAAAGTTGTACATCTCTTAATTTTCTATAAATTTTATTATATACACTTTTGTCGTAAAATGCATACTAAGGCCGAAATCGTAAAAAAATCGATTTTGTATACAGTTTCATAAGAAAAAAAACAGGTTACTTTTTATGCGTAATTTGTTATTTTTAATAGACTATTAATTTCAGAAAATGTTAATGTATACCCTGTAACCTAGAGTGATGTATTGTAAATGTTTTTACATTGAACAGTTCAAAAGTTATTGCTTTTTAAAGACAGGTGTTTTCTTTCGTGAATCAAACTATAGTTTAGTGAAAGCGCTAGTGACTTTGAACATGTTTGATTTTACTAGCGCTAGTAGGGGAGAAAAGGTCAAGTGAATGACTAGCACTAGTAAGCTATGCTTACAAGTAACACTACTTAGGCCTACTAATAACACTATGAAAAGTGCTTAAATGTTATTCATACCTACGATGAAAATAGTAACAAGCTGAATTTTTAAAATGTATATCATAAAATATTTCTTCTACTAGGTGAAACTGTGCGGGAAAACCCGCACAAAAGTGTAAATTTGTTTTTATAGAACTTCTCTGTAAACAACGTTTTTTGTTTTATTGTTGTGTGGCATTATTTGAACTTTTAGGCTATCAAATGATCTGACACGTGACATAGCAACGTACAATTGTCCATGTGAAAATACTGGCTGTGGCAGATACAGGCCAACTTTGTTGAATGTTTGGCCTTGGGATTTATTTATTGTAAACAGAAATAGAAATTTACAACAACTACGTTGGAAATTCCGAAGCGATCTGACCGTGACACTGCCAATGCGTTGGTAGACCTGTACTTTAGTTTGTTGAACTTGCCCCCTCTCCAATCTATTTTAGACCTCCTATTTTATGCTCATAAATTGAAATATTTGATTTTGGATAGTTTTCTGCAAATCTACTCGAACAGACGATTCATTTCAGCTCACTTCGGGGAAAATCGGTGAAGGTTCAGGTGGTTAAAATTGTGTTGAAAAAAAAACCTGCTCGCTATTAATATATAGATGCAAGTTTATTTTCTACAGCCAAACGGAGGTTATTTTCTGAACCGCCTTCATAATTAGAAAATGGATTTTATTGGTTATAACAGAAATTAACAGAGAGATTACCTGTCCGAATCCAACTCTTGCATATTGGAAGTTTTGTACCTGCATTCTTTTTCTAGCAAGATCGAAAGGGTATGTGACTAATTTAGAACATAAACCGGCCATGGACCCGGCTAACAAATTACCAACTATATTCGTAGACGATTTATCTTTTCTCACTCCATAGTTATCTGCAACACAACACACAAACGATTTCACTTCATTAATAATAATAAAAATTAATTAATAAATTTTAAAAAATCTGGTGTGAAACACTCACACAACTTTCTCTTGCCAATGCAAAAAATTAACAATAAACCTAACATTAGTAATAAAAAATTATAAATAAACAAAAAACTAACCTCAATAAACATAACCTAATTTTAATCATATATGAAAGACGCAAAATGAAAATCAACCTCAGTTTGGCTTAAAAATATGGAAAATCACTCTTTCACACTATACTACTCTCTGTAGAGAAAATTGCTCTAAATAAAAATTGTAGAACTCTTAATTTTCTATAAATTTGATTATATACACTTTTGTCATAAAATGCATACAAAGGCTGAAATCTTTAAAAAATCAATTTTTCACACGTTTTCGTGAGAGAAAAAACAGAAAATCGCTAATTACCGCTAAACTAAGCGTTATACAAAAAAATGTTTGAAATAACAGTTGTAGAATTTTAAATTCTCTACATTTTTTATTACATAAAGTTTTGCGCTATAATATACATATTAAAGCGTAATCTTAAAAAAAACACTTTTTTTGTGTGAAAACAGCCTCACCAAGAATTTCAGCAAACGTGGCGCCTACCCTATCTTGTACAGCATAAAAAATTTAGTAAACCAGGCGGTTTTAAAAATAATTGTAGGACCAGTTCTTGAGAAAATCAGAAAAAAGTGAAAAATTATACGAATAAACTACTACTTCCGGTTGACCGATTTCGATGAAAATGTTCATGTCGGGTCCGGTAGTGGTGTTTAACTTAAGTTTCAAGTTTCAAGTTCGTACAATGTTCCGTTCTTGAGATATTTTGTATACACACACACACACATACACAGACACATATACAGACCAATCGCTAAAAACATGTTTGTGTGGGTTCAGGGGGTCTGAAAACGTATAGATCCGGTGAAAACTCGATTTCTTAAAATCGACATGAAAACAATACTTTCCTTCCTGTATATTCAGATAGGCAAGAGAAAGTGATAATAAAAAGTGAGATTTCAGAAGACAGAAAGATAAATGGACAGATAACAAAGTGGTTGTAAAAAAGAGGAAATATTATACCAAGCGCTTAAACACTTGTTATGCAACAGAAAAATACCAGAGAAGGCCAAATTATAGTTGGGAGCTGAGTTGTTTGGTAGTGCGAGGGGGATGAAGTGGAAGGGGGCAAGGGGGCCTGCCTGGTACTAGAGTAGTTATTAGAAATGGTTTGTGAGTAATATTTGTTAGAAGAGCGCGTACTAATTGTATTATTACTACAGTGGACACTCGATTACTCAAAGTCTGGTAACTCAAAATATAACTTGGGTCCCTAGACTTTCGTATCTAAGTCCATATAAAATAATCCCGTTAGCTTGAAATGAAGTTTCGATAACTCGAATTTTCAAACATTTTCAACATCAAAAAATCTGAAAATAAACTTTTATTCCTATTGAAATTATGACTTTATTCATGAACTTTTTCGATGTATATAATCTAGAGACAATGGGTTTTACCTAACTGTGGTGCAGAAGGTACTGTATTATTGTTTGTTTATATGACAGACCATTTATCCAGATAGGCTGTCGATGCAAACAATAGGGTACGGTATTGTACAGTATCATAGATACCTATCTTATGACAATGTTATGTTTGCAATGACAGAGGAAGTGTCCGAGTGGTCTGGGTTTTACCTAATTAAGGCACAGGTAATGTATTGACGGGTGGGTTGCGTTTTACAAATTCTTCTTCAATCTGTGGTTTTACCTAATTACGGCAGCGTACAGTACATACTGTACTTAGGTATACAGTACTGTTAGTGACCTGCTGAGTTATGTCACAACAAAGGCAAATCAGAATAAAAAGGTTAACATTGGAAGATCTAAACCACTTATGGACCTAGATGGACCGAAAACGGGTACAGATTACAGAGAACGTCGAAAATTGAAGAATATTCCAACATAGAGACAGACATGAGGAAAAGATGCCTTCAATTTTATGGCCACATTATGAGGCTTCCTGACAATAGACTCACAAAGAGAATAGTAAAATATGTATCATCACTTGTAAATGGGGGGGGGGAATGGATACAAAGTGTTAAAAAAGATTTAGAATTGACCAAAATCACCAAAGAAGAAATTTTCATATGAGACAATTTTAGAACAATTTTAGAAGTTAAAAAATGGGAGGTTAAACCAGAGACAAACGCTCCAAGAACCGGAACAAAGTGGAGTGAATGGAGAAAAGCTGAATTCTCACAAAGAATGAAAAAATGGTGAGCGGATAAAAAGGACAAGAAATCCCAAAAACAAAACAGATTTACTTATTTACTTAGCGTCTTCCACTTCGGGAGCTTTACGACTAATAATAATAATAATAATAATAATAATAATAATAATAATAATAATAATAATAATAATAATAATAATAATAATACTCACTATAATATTCAATGACACTTTTAAAAAATTCATAAAAAGTAAATTGAAAACCAATTAAAGGTCCAGCAACAATGAGAGCAGGCGTAAGACCTCGGAAGTACGCGAAAGCACCTTCTTGCTTGTATATGGTCGTTATACCATGAATGACTCCTCTGTAATGCTGAAACAATTTAAACGTGAAATCAATGCTTCAATAGTACAAATACTTTTTTTTTAAAATCACTAACTCACATTTCTGCATGTACGTTACACACTACTGTGTGAGCCGTACTGGGCAGGAGATAGGGAAGTCATGCATTTCCGAAAACATGAGTCGTAATATGTAATGACAAGATGAACTTGGGACTCAGTGTGGGCAATGCGCTGCTGCTAGCCTTGTACGTACATTTTTCTAAAAACATCCAACTGTGTAGTATACAGAGTTTTTTTTTGCTTCTTCTTTACAACACTAAATAACATTCCTTTCTGCACTTGGAATTGTTTTACCCTGCTTTTGAACGGTCCACATGATAAACTTACAATACACAGATATTTAACTAATTTATAACAACACTACACAATAATGAATAAAATGTGAAGATTAAAATGAAAAGAAACTGAATGAGTTTTAATGAATTAAAATACGTTTATTTGTATAAATGTAGCGTAAAACGTGAAAACAGAATAGCCAAATCAAAACGATATTTCCTGTACCACTCGTCGCATAATAAAATAAGGACTGTGTATTCCAATGAACTACGAATGTCAATATGTTTTTAAGATTGTAATAGAGAAACTGGGCATGTGCAGTAGATTGTTCCCCTCTTACACTTCATCTAAAACAAAGTTCATTTCATGACTAACCATCACTAACTGTTATTTTAAAAACTGCCAACATACGCTGTTCACGTTCAAGTAAATTACAAACTGACTATGTCATATGTCACACATATAAATCTAAACAAAACAAGAATTGATAACATTACAACGTTCATGTTCTCTAATTTTATTACTGTGAGTAATATTTAATTATACTTTAACATCGGTTGTAGTGTCAATATCGTAGGCCTATAATATCTTTCAAAAATAAATCTTTATAATGCATCCTGCAGTTTGAAATTAATTCTATTTTATATAATGAATTTATATAACAAATTTCACTAACCTTTTTTTTTAACTGCATCAACTTTTATTTTCACTTACACGTGTTTCAGTGGATCCACCATCATCAGAGTAAATAACATATAATTGAAACTAAAAAATTTTTTGATTAAAAATCTACAGAAGATGATACATCTTCAGTCATTTGTATAAAACTGACTTAAAATTAATTTCCTCTAATTTTTCCCTTCTCATGTTCACTATAGATAGCAGACCTAGCCCCAAGTGATTATCACTAATTCCCAAAATTAAAGGAACACTTGGGTGGCCTACGCTTCAGTACCGATGATGAAGTCAAGGAAGAGGTTACTTGATTCCTCAAAGGATTGGCGGCAGAATTCTACAACATGGGGATAGAAAAGTTGGAGCATCATCTACAAAAGTGTTTTGACAGAAACGACGATTATGTAGAGAAATAGCGTAAGTTTTAAGCTTTAAATTGATGTATAACACTAAGATAAAAAATATAGCTGTCTATTTTTAAAAATCATGGAAACCTTATTTTACGAATGACCCTCGTATATATTCATAAATAGGAAAGAGAAAGTAAAAAGATGTACAGATGACAGAAGAAACGGTTAGTGTGAAAGGGCATGAACATTCAGGTTATTTAAGCACACACAAACACAACATGGTGTGTGCTTGAAGGGTGAGAGTCACACAGCACTCATTGTGTGTTTATTTACTACAGTTAAGTGTGTTGGGCTTGAATTAGCTAGCACACTACGATATTTCTTTTAAATTGTTCAATTGAACAGTATACTCCGTCATTCACTGAAATATGATTGGAGCAATGTATGCCAGCTCGCCTTTTTTTTCTCCGAGTCATCCAATGACTACAGTTGAGCCGTTTTTAGTTTGCTCCTAGTGTCAACAAACAAAAGCCACCTACTACAGGGTGCACGCTAGAGTCTGCAACTTTACGGATGTCGTATTCCTATTAAGTTAACTATCTCTAAAATTATAACTACTTAAAGTACTAAAAACATCAGTCATGATATGATGTAGGCGTAACAATTTCATTTAAAAAAATACTTTTAAAAGTATTTTGTATTTAAATACTTTTGAAAGTATTTTGTTGTTACTTTTTAATCAGCGTGGTACACATTTTGATATAATAATGCGGATGCTCAGTGACTTGGTCATTATTTGTTTACTACATTAGGAGGAGCAAACTAAGAGAGAGGCTGGACTATACATACATTTTGACAGACAGACAGACAATGAATCAAATGGGCCATTTGCGAGTGTGGTGACCATTCGCGGTATTAAATTAATGAATAATAATTGATTTACCCTATTGTTACCCTGAGCAATAAGACGAGTCCGTATTATGTCGCACGGGAACGATGCGAACGTAGCCACGCTGCCCGCGATTCCTCCGCACACAAAATGAATGGTCGTGTTATGATGTTCCACATCGTAACCTTTCGACAATTTAAATTCCAGTAGATTCATTTTCAACACCTCGTATACCTGGAACTGAATCGACCAAAATACATTAATTAATTGTTAAATTTTTGAAGTTTTTAAAGTACAGGGTGGAGCGCGGTAAATTGCTTTTTTGAGTTGCAAGTTGCGGCAGCACTGTTGGTCGAAGAAAGGGGAGAGTGAGCGTTGCTTATAATGGCTGACGGGAAGTTTGTCTTCAGCTGCTTTTCAGTTGCCATCATGCAGTGGACACGTGAGGAGCGCTCATTTTGTGTTGAAGCGTATTTTTCAAATAACTGCTCGATCATTGCAGTGCAACGTGCTTTTCGTTTGCGATTCGCTGTTCCCCCACGCGGACATGTTCCTGGACAGCAATCGGTTGTAAATTGGGTAATTGCATTCAGAACAGCAGGGAATGTGTCATCTGTACGAAGAGGACCTGAGAGAAGTGTTACAACACCACAAAACATCGAACGAGTTAGAGCAGCAGTATTGCAATCTCTGAAACGCTCTACTCGGAAGCAAGCACTTGCTCTTGGGATTTCAAGACGTCCTCTCCACCGGATTCTTCATAGTGAACTGAATTTTCACCCGTATAAAATGTGCGTGGTCCAACAATTGTCAGCACGGGATTATTTAACACGACGAACAGCTTGTGAAGACATGCTTGCAACCATACCCCGTGACGCAATTGTGTTCTTTTCTGATGAGGCACATTTTCATCTCAGTGGGTGTGTAAACAAACAAAACATGCGGTACTGAAGTGAAACAAACCCCAGAGACCTCTGCATTCGGACCGCATCACTTCGTGGTGCACCTTATCACCAGGCATCATTAGCCCTTACGTTTTTCAGGCAACTGTGAATTCCGAATATTACTTAACTATGCTGCAGGATTTTTTCCAGCCGGCTCTCGAGGCAATGCAATTAGAGGATACATGGCATGGTTTAAACAAGATGGAGCCACTGCACACAAAGTAAGAGTTACCATGAATTTCTTGAGGCCTATATTGATCAGGAAGCTCTAAGCTATACAACAACAAAAGATTTTTTTTAAATCAGTTCAGTAGTTTCTGAGATTACCACCTCATACAAACAGATGTTTCTTCTTTATTATATTTATTAGTATAGATAAGAAATCTGACTTAACATTCCAAACAATTGTCATCATATAAAAGGTGATGAGAAAAGTGAAAATACCTGAACAAGTCCATAGATGACAGACAATGCTTGCGCTGCAACATGTCCTCGCCATAATCCTTTCACTCCTTCCTCGTGAAATATTAACCTTAACGCCTGCACCGTATGTCTATATTTAGAATCTTCATTCTTCCTCGATATTGGCTCCGTTTGCAACTGTAACAACAAACCAGACATAATATTGTGACAATATCGAGAAGACATGGTTCGCGAAGGTTCTAGAATTTCATTCATGAAAATAGTAAGAGAGGATAATAGAGTGAAATAGTAACAATAAGTGACAATAGGACAATAATGACAATAAAGGTATAAAGGCCTATTCATAAAAATTATTTAATAGGACTGCGCTATTGTATTTATATGATAGAAGGTTGGGTATTTGTGAAAGAGACCTGTAACACTTTCCAATTACAAAAGACCTATTGTTGACTTGTTTACAATGGATTTTTCTAGCACTCACTAATAAAGCGTTATTTTTTTGTACTTTATTATTTGCATGAAGTTTCCCTGCTTTACTAGAATGATCTTTTTGAATGAGTATTAAAGAGACCCCCGAGCGCGGTCAGAGTCAGTATTTCGTTTGATCTTTGACGAGTGGTTACGGTGCGTATTAGAGGTTACGTATCCGAGCATTGTAGTGATTCACAATTGTTATACTGCCTTTGTTTGTGCGTGTATTGTGTAAAGTGTTTGTGTAAGTGTATTAAATATTTAATAACCTAGATCCCGAAACGGACCTTAGCGAAAAGTGTCACAATATTCATACAGCATCATTATTATAATCATCATCATCATTTACACACCCACACTCTTTGATCGAATTGTTCAACCTTATTATCGTGAGTAATACTAGTGTTAAGCGGTGAACGAATTGTAACTAAGAATTTCAGTACATTCATTAATTACTTGGCTGGACACTCAAGTTCAAAGTTATTTGCGACGTAATGACCCTAACGTCTAGCAGTGAGGTATTGAAAGGAACATATTTGAGGCGGGAAACAACAATAAATGACATAATTAACAAGCATATAACATGGTAGAGTACTTACTTTATTTGTTAACAGTTCACAACAGCAGTAATTGTACATTACACTAGTAGAGGATACTCTTCACAACGTGGTAAAATCGGCTTGGTGGAAAACGGCTAAATTCATTGAAGAAACACTTGGAAAACATTCGGCAGATATAACAGTCATAACACACACAGTACTAACAATGATATAGACAAAGTTAACCAGTCATTTTGAGGTAAACGGCAAGGATTAAAACGGATGAAATGACAGCGTTGGTTATGACCCAGCGGCCATGAGGATAACAGTGCAACAAGTGGTGAAGAAGGCGGAAGCAGGATGAGTGACATAGGAATCGGTTGCAAAGAGGTTGGGAAGTGGCGCGCTAGCAGAAGGCACAAAATACAGATTTAAACGGACAACTAGTTTTACGGTAATTTCAAAATGTTAAATGTTTATTCTATTTTTACGGTTTTCATATTTCATTATTTTCAGTAAAGTTATGTTAAATTGCGATTGAATTTTAAACAATTCACTTTCTTTAAATAATTTGGGCCGGGCCGTGTTGTAGTGGTCAGCGCAACTGGCTACTATGCCGGGGTCCCGGGTTCGATTCCCGGTCAGGTCTGGTATTTTTTTTCATCTGTAAATCACCACATATCATTACCTACGCTCAAGCCCAAGGGCTTATGTACGCATCATCACTCAATAAAAAAATAAATAAATAAAAAAATACATTACTCGTTACTTATTTAGTGTTAGGGGTGATGAAGTGAATTTTATTAGTTAAGTGTTTGTGGGGTGGTTGCTACATGTCTAATGCTTTCAGGTTGGCTGATGTAAGTAGAGGGATAGATCCCTCCGCATGATACGCGCAATCTTCAACTTATACCGCGTTACCTACAAAGTTGCGAATGCATTTTAAACATTTATTTTTATAAACATAGAATAAGATATACAGTCCAGCCTTTCTTAAATTGCTCCTAATTTAATCAAATAATGACGTCACTGAGCATGCACATTATATAAAAATGAGTACACGCTGATTAAAAAGTAACAACAAAATACTTTCAAAAGTATTTAAATACAAAATACTTTTAAAAGTAGTTTTATAAATAAAATTGTTAGGCCTACATCATATCATGACTGATGTTTTTAGTAATTTAAGTATCTATAATTTAAAAGATAGTTAACTTAATCGGAATACGACATCCGTAAAGTTGCAGACTCTAGCGTGCACCCTGTAGTAGGTGGCTTTTGTTTGTTGACACTAGGAGAAAACTAAAAACGGCTCAACTGTAGATAATAATAATAATAGTAATAATAATATTTATTTATTGCACTTTATACAAATGTAAAATTATATCTTATCTACTAGGAATAAATAACCACCAACTCAAGTAAACGGTGGTTATATATATAAAAACAAAAACAAAATACATAAAAACAAGTTTACAAATGAATTCCAAATCAAATGAATTACAAATCAAATGTCGTCATCCACAACAAATGACAATTCAAATTGTAGCGGCAGCTACAGCGCATGTTAACTATATTTTGTTAATAACAATATTAACCAAGCCGTCGTCAGTGTTCAGAGCAGATATTCACCTGTACATGACTAACACTAAAATCAGTTATTATTGTTATATTGTTTACCAAGATCAGTAAATTCCTACAAAGACTGAATAGCAAGCACTGCAAGTCAGCAACGGTAAAACACCAACAATTCTTACAAGTGAATCAACATCAGTTATGTCATTGAGCCAATCTTTAACCTTTCTTGAAAATATTAACATGTTTAAGTTATTTTTAATTTCAATAGGCAACAGATTAAAACACTTTGGACCTAAAAAACAAAAGTTTTAGCAAAAAAGGATAGTTAAAAAAGATAGTTAGTGGTTACCTGAAATCTGACTTTGACGACATCTAAAGGCTGGCCCAAAGCTCTAGTGAGCACACCACTGATAGCTCCAGCTATCGCAAAATTCCTTATCTTCGGCTTACTGCTACTACTGCTACTATTATCTTCCTTTAAACTGTCATCTAATTTTGACATTACAACAATTACCTGCACACATACAAACAGACAACATTTTATAAAACACTTTCAACACCATACAAAGAGGGCATACAAACTTAAAATACAAGATACAAGGTATATTCAATAAGTCTGCCCCCATAACAGCAGACAGGTGGAGTGTCAAATTATTTACACTCAATCTGTTCATTGCCAGGGTAAAATAAATAGTTCTGTTTCTTATCACATAGTCAGCCAATTAAATGACTGAATCTTTTAACAACAGAAGAGGTAGAGGTGTACTGTGACACTAATCAGAGTTATCTCCTCTGAAAGTAATGAATTTCATTATACCGGTAAACCCTGTGGTGAATGAAGTGAAGGTGTCATTTGCAGAGTAAAAAAAATGTGCTTTTCAGAGGGCCCGGCATGCTGATAAGCGTACTTTTCCATTCAGTGAGTTGTGGCAATGGTAAATCTCCTCACTCCTTGTTTTTACTTAGTAAAACCTCTACAGGTTCAAACCAGCCAACCAGGCTGATGACCTAAACAACAAGTCAGCTAATTATATGATGACTGAATCATTTAAGAACAGAAAAGGTAGAGGTGTAAAATACTCTAATCAGAGTTATCTCCTCTGAAAGTAATGAATTTCATTATACAGCCAATCCCTGAGGTGAATGAAGTGAAGGTGACATTTGCAGAGTGGAAAATATGTGCTTTTCAGAGGGCCCTGCATACTGATAAGTGTACTTTTCCACTGAGTGAGTTGTGGCAATGGTAAACCACCTCACTCCTCGTTTTACTTAGTAAAACCTCTACACGTTCAAACCACCCTACACAATATTGTTATTGTTAGTTAATACTCAATAACATCTACAACAGAAGAGGTAGAGGTGTACTACCTCTTGTGGAGGTGAAGAGAGTACAGGTAGAGGTAGACATGGTCTTCTGTTGTTAGTCAATATTAGGTAATATTGTTAGTTATTGTTATTTAATTTTTTTTTTTTTTTTTTTTAATTTATTTAACGTCGCATCAAGTACAATGGTCATTAGCGACGACGTTGGGGTGTAACCATTGTACAATGGAGGATGAAATGATTTTTTGTAACTATGAAAATATGCCGTGCCTGAGTGGGATTCGAATATTGTTGTTAATATTTGTTATTGTTATTGTTAGGTTGATGACCTAAACAACAATTTAATAAGTAAACAACATTTTGATCTGACGAGTCACACTGTTCGCCCACCAACTCCGCTGTCGAGTCATTGACCTTCCACTCACCTTACGCTAGTCTGGTGCTAACAGCGAGCCGATACAGTCGTGTATTGATTATTTAAAAGTCTTTAATAAAATGTGTGAAAAAATTAACATTCTTTCCAAGTGTGAGGTTCGTAGTGTAATACACTTTCTGAATGGTAAAGGAGTGCAGCCTATCAAAATTTACTAAAAAATAATTGAGGTTTGTTGTTTAGGTCATCAGCCCCTTTAGGCTGGTTTGAACCTGTACAGGTTTTACTAAGTTAATCAAGGAGTGAGGTTGTTTACAGTTGCCTTCCTCACTGAGTGAAAAGTATGCTTGTCAGCATGCCGGGCCCTCTGAAAAGCACATACAAGGTGTGGCTATTAAATAACGAGACTGACATTGTAAAAATTTTTATTTTTATTTAATACATAATCACTTATTGTCACCTTCAATATACACTCCTTCTCTATCCCTACAACGCTCCATGCGAATTTTACATCGTTGGAAACAGTGCTGGAAGTCATCTTCTGCCAGCTCCTTCAGAACACGTGGCGCTTTCTCTTTTACAGCTTCCACAGACTCAAATCTTGTCCGTTTTATTGCAGATTTCACCTTAGGGAACAGGTAGACGTCACATGGTGCAAGATCTGGTGAATAAGGTGGATGTTCTAACACTAAGATGCTGTACTTGGCTAGGAACCTCTTGACAGATAATGTGGAATGAGTTGGCGCATTGTCTTGGTGGAGAACCCTTGATTTGTCCTTCCACATTTTTGGGCAATTTCTCCTTACTCTTTGACGTAGTACCTCAATGTAGTAATATTGATTAATTGTTTGACCTTCAGGAACCCAGTGAAGGTACACAATCCCATGGATATAAAAAAAACAATCATCATTGCTTAAAATTTTGACTTGCTCATTCGAGCTTTTTCAGCTCTCGGTGAAGTTCGGCTCTTCCAGTGCATGGATTGGTGCTTCGTTTCCGGATCATAAGTAAAAAACCACGTTTCATCACATGTTATTATCTTCTACCTGTTCCCTAAGGTGAAATCTGTATTAAAAGGGACAAGATTTGAGTCTGTGGAAGCTGTAAAAGAGAAATCGGTACGTGTCCTGAAGGAGCTGACAGAAGATGAGTTCCAGCACTGTTTCCAATTATGGAAAATCCACATGGAGCGTTGTAGGGATAGAGAAGGAGTGTATATTGAAGGTGACAATAAGTGATTATGTATAAAATAAAAATTAAATTTTTTACAATATCAGTCTCGTTATTTAATTGCCATACCTCGTATTTTCCACTCTGCAAATGACACCTTCACTTCATTCACCACAGGGTCTGGGTGTATAATGAAATCATTGCTATAATCAAAACAAGGGTTAAAAAATACGAAAAATTGCTCTTTTACACTAAACTAGACACTGTACAAAAAATTGCTTTAAATAAAAGTTGTAGATCTTTTGATTTCCTGTAGATTTGATTATATACATTTTTGTCATAAAATGTATACTAAGGTCGAAATCTTAAAAAAATAGATATTTCACACGTTTTCGTGAGAAAAAAAAACAGAAAATTACTAATTACCGCTAAACTAAGTGTTATACAAAAAAATGTTCGAAATAAAAGTTGTAGGATTTTCAATTCTCTACATTTTTTAAGTATAAAAATTTTTGCGCTAAAATACATATTAAAGCCGTAATCTTAAAAAACCAATTTTTTTTACGTGAAAACAGCCTTACCAAGAATTTCAGCAAACATGGCGCCTACTCTATCTTGTAGAGAATAAAAAAATTAGTAAACCAGGCGATTTAAAAAAAAATCGTGGGACGAGTTTTTGACAAAATCGCAAAAAATTGAAAAATTACACGAATAAACTACTACTTCCGGTAGACCGATTTTCATGAAATTGTTCATGTCGGGTCCGGTAGTGGTGTCTAACTTAAGTTTCTAGTTTGTACGATTTTCCGTTCTTAAAATATTCTGTTCACACACGCGCGCGCGCGCGCGCACGCACGCACGCACACACACACACACACACACACACACACACACACACACACACACACACACAGACCAACCGCTAAAAACATGTTTTTTGGTTTCAGGGGGTCTGAAAACGTGTAGATCCGGTGAAAACTCGATTTCTTAAAATCGACATGAAAACAATACTTTCCTTCCTATATATTTATATAGGCAAGAGAAAGTAAAAATTTAGAGTAAACATAGTAAATAAAATGAAACCAAATTAATATATAATTGGGAAATTCAGAGGAAAATTATTGGCTTCTGCTGTACTAAGTACTTTATAAGAAATAAATAGATTTGAGGACAATATTGTACGAACAAGAATCAGAACGGTGGGCGACACATAGTTCTCTCTCTCTCTAGTGGAATTAAAAGAGAGAGAGGGGGGAGAGAGAGGGAGAGAGAGAGAATACGAAGGAGGATAACGATGGGAGATGGGAGTAAACGATAGAAAGAGAGAATAGATTAATAAACTCCGTCAGATAAAGAAAGCATACATAAAAAAAAGAAGAGTAATAATAGTACAAAGCCTTGGAAGATACCTAACAAGGTGGGGCTGAACCAAGGTCATTGACCTAAAACGTTCACCAAGAGGTAGGTAGGTGTGTATACACAGAAAGATATCCTTTTAACATTTAACATCACATTTTAACAAGTGTTGGTTTATTTTTGTAAAAAAAAAAAACAAACGACAACAAATGCCTGCAAAACCAGATTCCGACCACTTGTAACTTATTTTTCATTCCCGAAGCCGGCTTTAAAGTTCGTTCGTTTTTGAACATGTTCAAGTTAGTGTAGTGTATATAGCGAGTTACACCAAGAATCGTTTCACTTATAAAAAAAACACAAAAATACCGGTACATAAAAATAGACGAGGAAAAAGTAATTTAACAATGGAAATCGTGATAAATTAATACGGATTTTTTTTAGAATTTTGTTAATTTAAAATTGTAGAACTATGAAGGAGTTATTATTTATATTGTTGTTAATTATTTTAATGAATGATAATTATGGAAGAAGTGTTACGTCAAGATCATCGGCTGCAATTCGGTTACCACCTATACCAGAAATTTACCAACCTCCATTACCGGATGATAGTAAGTCAACATTTTATTAATTTTATTTATTTTTAAATTTATTTATTTATTTAACGTCGCATCAACTGCTGTGGTCATTAGCGACGACGTTGGGGTGTAACTATTGTACAATGAAGGATGAAATGGTTTTTTTTTTGTAACGTATGAAAATATGCCATGCCTGAGTGGGATTCGAACCCAGGAACCACAATATTATTATTATTATTTATCACCACATTTGAATACAACCGCTTTGTTTTTTTTGTTTTTTTTTTTGAGACATATTAAACCAGTCATTATTTGACTTCTGTGGTAATATTTGTATTTATTTCCCCATAACGGGGGTGTTTTGTTGTTTATTTAATCAGTTGAAAGGCTGGTTTGAACCTGTAGAGGGTTTACTAAGTAAAACAAGGAGCGAGGTGGTTTACCTTCGCCTTCCTCACAGAGTTGAAAAGTATGCTTATCAGCATGCCAGGCCCTATGAAAAGCATCTACTTTCCACCCTGCAAATGACACTTTCACTTCATTCACCACAGTGCCTGGCTGTATAATGAAATCCATTACTCTAAGAGGAGATACCTGTGACTAGCGTCGTTAACACCCCTACCTCCTCTGTTGTTAAATGCTTCAGTCATATGATTGGCTGATCGTGTAATAAGAAACACAACTATTTTTCGTAGCCCTGGAACTAGCATATCGAGTGTAAATAATTTAACACTCTACTTCCATATAATGGTCATGTGGAATATTAAATTATTTGCTAGTTCCAGGGCTACGAAAAATAGTTCTGTTTCTTATCACACGGTCAGTCAATTAATATGACTGAATCATTCAACAACAAAAGAGGTAAAAAAAAATTAGTCACAGTTATCTCCTCTTAGAGTAATGAATTTCATTATACAGCCAGACCCTGTAGTGAATGAAGTGAAAGTGTCATTTGCAGGGTGGAAAGTAGATGCTTTTCATAGGGCCTGGCATGCTGATAAGCATACTTTTCAACTCTGTGAGGAAGGCGAAGGTAAACCACCTCGCTCCTTGTTTTACTTAGTAAACCCTCTACAGGTTCAAACCAGCCTTTCAACTGATTAAATAAACAACTACAATACTTTTTAAGTAATATTTTATAAATTTTTATATTATTATTTTTACATTACACTTCTAAAATGTAATTGTTTACATTTTGTTTTAAGATATGCCGCCATATGTTTACTTTCTCTTGCCTATTATACGGCAAGCTATACAGAAAGAAAAGTATTGTTTTCATGTAGATTTTAAAAAATCGAGTTCTCACCGAATATACACGTTTTCAGGCTCCCTGAACCAAAAATTAACATGTTTTAAGCGATCTGTGTTTGTATGTGTGAACAAAATATCCCAACAACAGTATAGCCGTAGTACGAAGCTGAAACTTGGAGCTTAAGTTAAGAGAACACAACAGGATCCGACTACAACACTTTCATCAAAATCGAACAACCCGAAGGGGTCTGTAGTTTATTCGTGCGATTTTTCACTTTTTGCGATTTTCTCAATTTTTGCCTCATTTAGTACAATTTTTTTACACTCTACAAGATAGGGTAAGCGTCTGCTTAAATTCTTGGGGGGTCAGTGCTCTCGTGTTAAAAAATTAACGTTTTTTAAGACTGCGGCCTCAATATGCATTCTAGAACGAAAGTGTATTTAAATTTACAGAACATTTTAAAAACCTACAACTTTAGTTTTAAACATTTTATTTTGTACATCGCTTAGTTTAGTCACAATTAGTGATTTCCTATATTTTCCATCAAAATAAGTAATAAAAATTTAAATATTGTGGCCTTTGTGTGTACTTAACACGAGTTATTAAGAAATGCCTTATTCATTAATTATTGCGACCATTACCCGTAGTTTACGACATAACACCTAACTCACCGGTTTGTTTAGCGGCAGAGTCAGCTATTTAACAGCTGATTTTCGGAGCAAATGTTGCGCGGTTCAAGATACAGTATTCAGACGAACTGAAGTCCCCTAGCCGAGGGAGGAAGATAATGCATAACGCTCTCACTCGCACATAACATTGTCGTATCATTTTACTTATTGTTGTGAGCAAGCGTTTATGGATGCAGTAAACTAACAACCAAGATAACGACTGTAGTATGTTTTCAGATTTGGATTATTACGGTAAAGACCTTTGGGCGCATGCGTAGTTACGCCACATATCTCCCTCTCCCTCACTCGACTATGGGACATTAATTCATCAGATATCTGTAGTTAATATTATACGGATTTGAATACTATAGGCATACCGTACCCATGCCCAATACGGGCAGGTGGAGGAGTGTTATTTTAATTGCACTCTGTCTGTTTGGTCCAGGGCTAAAAAAAAAATAGTTCTGTTTCTTATCATGTGGTCAACCACTTATATGACTGAATTATTTAAGAAGAGAAGAGGCAGAGGTGTACTGTGACACTAGTCAGAGTTATTTTCTCCGAGAGTAATGAATTTCACTATGCAGCCAGACCCTGTGGTGAATGAAGTGAAGGTGTCATTTGCAGGGTGGAAAGTGAGTGTTTTTCGGAGGGCCTGGCATGCTGATAAGCATACTCTTTCAACTCAGTGAGTTGTGGCAATGGTAAACCACCTTACTCCTCGTTTTTACTTAGTAAAACCTCTCTTTGGTTCAAACCAGCCAACCAGGCTGTTGACCTAAACAATAACAGGCATACCGTACGGAAATTGCAGTGCGAGCGTTCCAAGCGGGGAAGCATTACCCCCACCATTGTAGTATTTCGCAACAGAGGAGACTCACTCAGTAACAGAATGTTTGATATTACCGTAGTGAGGCTATTTTGAAGTGGCAATTTACCACAACTTCCTGACGCATGCGCACTGGGACCTACATCAAACTGGTATAGCTATAGACATTGGTTACCGGTGTACTTTGATGGTTCGGGTTCGATTACCCGTACTCCCTCTACAGCACATTTATTGTGCGGTTCCAAGCTTCGTGTAGTTGCGGGGTGAAGGGTGGAGGGTGGAGGGGGTACAAGTGAGGTACAATGAATGAGTGACGCATGCTGGGAGAACAATATTGTTGTATTACTCTCACACAAAACATTCGTTTTCAAACTTTCGGTATTTAACATATTTGTTTGTATTTATTAAATTTATTTATTTACATATTTTAATATAAATTGAGAAGCTAATTATTATGAATCCGACCAAGTTAATAACCCGGTGGTAGGTATTTGTTAAATTATGCGCCGGATGATAGGAATATTTTTTTAGTCTAGTTAGTAGATGCTACCACTACAAATGCATCTATAGCTGTGAAACAAACACTACTAACAATCATTCATTCTGCCACTAGACTACTATAACAACGCACTCACTCCATTCCACAACAACTACACGGAGGGAGGGAGCTGCGACTCAAGCAATACACGTCATACACTCAACCTCACCTCATAGGGTCATGAGGTTGCTTATTAGTGAAAGGGCAATTTTTTAAATTGTCACCTATCATTGTGTTTTGTCCGTACGTCACACCTAAATGTCAAAAACTACAAAAGATAGCAACGGTTTTCGGATTCCTAATCTACACAATTGTGGTGAATGAAATGAAGGTGTCGTTTGCACGGTGGAAAGTTGGTGCTTTATGGAAGGCCTGGTATGCTGATAAGCATACTATTTCAACTCGGTGAGGAAGGGAATAGTACTGTATGAATCTGAGCTTTGTGCACCTGCGGGATGAAGGGGAAAGACGAAGTTACGTCAGTCTGCTGTTACGTCATAACACTCTACTAATCATCTCATTGCTCTTCGCTGGGCAGTAGGCTGCCTCCTAGTGGGGTGACATACGTGGGTGTTGTTTTCACTATTCTCTGTAGACGGCGACACACAATATATGTATGTAGTTTGGATAGTACCCCTCATAGTATTACAAGTAAAACGTTACTACTACTAACGCAATCTCTCATAGTAGTAGTGACATAATGCATTCCTCTCAGCTGCACAAAGCTTAGGAGCAGGCAGTAAACCACCTCACTCCTCGTTTTTACTTAGTAAAACCTCTAGAGGGTTCAAACCAGCCTTTTCTTGCCGCATTGATGTAGTTGGTAACGTGCTTGCTCTCACCATGCGGTCTTGGGTTCGAATTCCATTCAGGCACGGCATATTTGCATACATTACAAAAATCATTTCATCCTTCACCGTCTGCATTAGCAGTAATTGCAGAACAGTCCGGACGCTAAACAAAAAAAAAATCAGCCTTTCAGCTGTTAACCTGAAAATAAATCTACACAAAGAGTTAGTGTGCCTGGATTAGGAATTGAAGTTCCCGGTTTTGATCGGAAGTGGCCCAAAACTGGAACTCAAGAAATTAAATTCGAAATTTGGAAACAAAAACAGAGTTACACAATTTCTTTTAAAGAGTAGATACATAAATCACTAATGGTTTTTGCCATAAATCAAAGGTAAGCCTTTTTAAAAATTACCACCAGCCATGAGATGCGTTGTCTCATGAAAATGTTTTTCATTCATAAATTGAACAGATTGCAACGCACTCACATTAGGGAATAGAAAAAATAACATTCAATTTAATAACTACGATGATATATTCAACCTACGACAATTTCACCCCTAAATTTATCTCAACCTATCTGATGTTATCGATAAGCAACCCCTACTTTATTTTAATCACTTGTTAATGATATAATGTTATGTTTCGATTGCAGTTGATTTAAACGTAGAAAAATTGAAATTGCTAGAGGAGACAGAACAAGACCCTGAGGTGATACCAGGATTGTTTCAAGGTGATATGGCTCTCAACAATGAGGTGCGTAACTACATAAGGTAGGCCTGCTATTCGTTCACATTTCATTCATTCATTTTAGTTATTCAACCATGTAAAGTCCAGCCTCTGTTAGTTTGCTCCTAATGTAAACAAATAATGACCAAGTCACTGAGCATGCGCATTATATCGAAATGTGTACACGCTGATTAAAAAGTAACAACAAAATACTTTTAAAGGTATTTAAATACAAAATACTTTTAAAAGCATTTTTAATAGTGAAATTGTTAGGCCTACATTGTATCATAACTGATGTTTTAAGTACTTATAATTTAAAAGATAGTTAACTTAAAAGGAATACGACATCCATAAAGTCGTTGACTCTAGCGTGCACCCTGTAAGTAGCTGGCTTCGGTCTGTTGACAGTAGGAGCAAACTTACGACGGCTGAACTGTAAAAGATACAGGGGTCGCTCATTTTTCAACAATCACTGAAAGATGCGCAGTGAACCAGGTCCTCTGTTGGAACCTCTGTGTTGGCCGGCTCGTTGGCGTAGTGGTTGGCGTAACTGGCTTCTACACCAAGGTCCTTGGTTCGATTCCCGGTCAGGTCTGGCAATTCATCGATCACCCTTCTCACTGTCTGCATTAGCAGTAATTGCAAAACAGTCGAACCTTTTTTATAAATTCCTAATATGAGTACGTTGCAATCTGTTCAATTTAGAACAATAAGCAACCCCATGACCCAATGAGATGAGGATGATGTGTATGACGTGTAAATGAGGTGTAGTCTTCTACAGACTCAGGCCGACCATTCCTGAGAGAGTATGGTTAATTGAACCCCAACCATCAAAGTACACCGGTAACCACTGTTTATTATACAAATCCGTATAAAAGTAACTACCTTTACTAGGATTTGAACCAGGAACCTTCGTCTCCGAAAATCACCTGTTAAACAGCTGATTTTGGCGACGACCAAACCTTAAACCCAAAAAAAAGGACCTCTGTTCGAGGTTACGTTCTACATTACAATGAAAGGAAAGAGATTAATTTATTTTAGCGAGTTTTCTTTTTTTACAGCGTATACCATCTCTCGCATTCCAACAGCCACCGATCTCTATATTCCCAGTCTCCATCTTCCTGTGCTGGCCACATTAGCGTAGTTGGTAACGTGCTCACCTCTCAACATGCGGTCTTGGGTTCGAATCCCATTCAGGCACGGCATATTTTCATACATTACAAAAAATCATTTCATCTTTCACCGTCTGGATTAGCAGTAACTGCAGAACAGTCGGACGTTAAACAAAAAAAAAAAAACATCCTCATGTACAGTCCAGCTTTTCTTAGTTTGCTCCTAATGTAAACAAATAATGACGTCACTGAGCATACGCATTATATCAAAATGTGTACACGCTGATTAAAAAGTAACAACAAAATCCTTTCAGAAGTATTTAAATACAAAATACTTTTAAAAGTATTTTTCTAAATGAAATTGTTAGGCCTACATCATCATGACTGATGTTTTCAGTACTTTAAGTACTCATAATTTAAAAAATAGTTAACTTAATAGGAATACAACATCCATAAAGTCCCAGATTCTAGAGTGCACCCTGTAGTAGGTGGCTTTTGTTTGTTGACACTAGGAGCAAACTAACAATGGCTGAACTTTAGAGTGAAAGCCAAATAAGCTTGTTGGTGTAGCTGCGCGAACAGTTCGGATTCAGTCGGTAGATTTTGTGTCTTAGTACCAAACTGCCTATTAAATCACAGGCACTGAACAATGTGAATTATCATCTATTTTTTTTTCTTAGCCCTTTTTACAAAGCTAAAATATTAGCTATGTAGGCCTCTTCATGACTCCTCCACTCTTCTCTGTCCTGCGCCGTCCTCCTCCAGCTCTCTCCAGCGGTTCTCTTTATGTCGTCCTCCCATCTTCTCTCCGGCCTTCCCCTTGTTCTTCTTCCATCATATGGTCGCCAATCAAGGATCCTCCTTGCCCATCTCTCTGGTTCCATTCTCGCCACGCGTCCCGCCCATCTCCATTTGCCTCTAGCCATCGCCCTGCCAACATCCTCCATGCCAGTCTGGGATCTTATCCAGACATTAGCGACATTAAAAACATTCAACTGTATACAACAATTAACATGTACTACATACAACACATTACAGACTGATGTTTTCAGGTTAGCTGATAAATAACATTGCGAAAGCGAAGTGACTCGGAAACAGCTAGTACAGCACTGACCCTCCACCATTCACAGAGGCAACCGAGCGCGCCATTTCATAAACAAAAATACCTTTTTACAGAATTTAGATGTTCACAACCACTACACAAGAAACCGAATCGATTATTATGTTGCTAATCACAACACTAAATTGTTTGAACAGAAACCAGCTTATGCAGGTAGAAAATACATCAATACCACAAGATTTAAAAAGTTGTGACAATTTAAGTCAGTTTAAAAAAAAAGCTAAAACAATATTTGATTGATGAAACATGCACGGTGTCCATGAATTCCTTTCTAAATAGTTTTGGTATTTAACTTGTAATTAAACAAATATTGTGTACTGATAGAGAAGGAGTGTATATTGAAGGTGATTATTTCTAAAATAAAAATAAATATTTTTACAACGTCAGTCTCGTTATTTAATAGCCACACCTTGTATATAGTTGTAGTGATTAAGTTTAAAGTTCGAGGAAGTTGCAAATGTTGTAATATTTGCATTGCATCTTTTTCATCTAGTCCAGACAACCGTGAAGTTGATTTACTTTCTAACAGTCCATTTTGCTCAGTATTTTTCTTTGTCCAAATTTCACCTAATTTATATATGATAGAGAGAACTATCAAAGTAAAATAACAAAGGATGGTAGAAGCACAAGTGATTTCAAGAGTAGAATTGCTCAAGCTAGAAAAGCCTTTGATATGAAAAGCAGCTTACTGACTACAAACATTGATTTACAGATTAGGAAAAATTTCTTAAAACATTATGTTTGGAGTGTAGCATTATACGGAAGTGAAACGTGGGTGATAGGGGCTGTAGAAAGGAAGAGGATAGAAGCTTTTGAAATGTGGTGTTATAGGAAAATGTTAAAGATTAGGTGGGTGGACAAAATAAGTAATTTAGATGTTCTTAGGCGAGTGGATGAAAAAAGAAGTATATAGAAGCATCTTACCAAAAGAAGGGATAGGCTAGTGGGGCATATCGTAAGACATCCAGGTATTGGGCTATCAATAATGGAGGGTAATATTGAGGGAGTAAATTGTAGAGGGAGGCAAAGATTACAATATATAAAGCAAATTACAAAAGATGTACGGTGTTACAGGTATGTAGATATGAAACGACTTGCGCAAGATAGAACAGGTTGGAGAACTGCATCAAACCAGTCGAGAGACTGATGACAAAAAAAAAATCTGGTGTGAAACACTCGCACAACTTTCTCTTGCCAATATAAATAATTAACAATAAACCTAATATTAGTAATAAAACATTAGAAATAAACAAAAAAACTAACCTCAATAAACATAACCTTATTTTAATCATGAGTGAAAGACGCAAAATGAAAATCGAACTCAGTTTGGCTTAAAAATACGGAAAATCACTTTTTCACGCTAATCTAGGCTCTGTAGAGAAAAATGTTCTAAATAAAAGTTGCAGATCTTTTAATTTTCTATACATTTGATTATATACGTTTTTATTATAAAATGCATACTAAGGCCGAAATCTTAAAAAAATCGATTTTTCACACGTTTTCGTGAGAAAAAAACAGAAAATTGCTAATTACTGCTAAACTAAGCATTATACAAAAAAATGTTTGAAATAAAAGTTGTAGGTTTTTAAATTCTCTACAACTTTTATTATATAAATTTTTTCGCTAAATTGCATATTAAAGTCGTAATCTTAAAAAAAACTTTGTTTTTACGTGAAAACAGCCTCACCCAGAATTTCAGCAAACATGACACCTACCCTATCTTGTAGAGAATAAAAAATTGAGTAAACTAGGCGATTTTTAAAAAAATCGTAGGGCCTATTTTTGAGAAAATCCCAAAAAAGTGAAAAATTACATGAATAAACTACCACTTCCGGTTGACCGATTTTGAAGAAAATGTTCGTGTCGGGTCCAATAGTGGTATGTAACTTAAGTTTTAAGTTTCAAGTTTGTACGATGTTCCGTTCTTGAGATATTCTGTTCACACACACACACACACACACAGACCAATCGCTAAAAACATGTTTGTGTGGGTTCAGGGGGTCTGAAAACGTATAGATCCGGTGAAAACTCGATTTCTTAAAATCGACATGAAAACAATACTTTCCTTCCTATATATTCATATAGGCAAGAGAAAGTAAAAAAAGCGAACTATTTTAAATAGCCGTGGCAATATTAGATAAAGTCCAAATAATTTAACACTCCACCTGCCTGTTATGGGCAACAGAGATTATAGGCCTAACTAAAACCATAACTCCAACACATAAATGAGTACGTTGAAAGCGAACGAATGTATAGTTGTCACATGACAAGTCAGATTATTATTCACAACAATATCCTAGATCATGTGCAAACAGTGAAGTTTCTAGGAGTGTCACTAGATAGGACCCTATCATGGGATTATTACACTGATCAAATTTGTAGTAAAATATCATCTGGGGTATTTGTATTAAAACAAATTGCCAGATTAAATGATAAAAAATTGCTTATACCAGCTTATCATGGTTTAATTTTATCTCATATCAGGTATGCCATACTACTAGTATGGGGTAATTCATCACAGGGTAACATGGAAAGAGCTTTTAAAATACAGAAAAAAGCTATTAGGTGCATGATGGGAGTCAACCACCTTACCTCATGCAGATCACTATTTAAAGAGCTGCAATTGCTCACGGTTCCTTCTTTGTACATTTTTCAAGTGATAATGTATGTGAAGAAAAATACCTTTTTACAGAATTTAGATGTTCACAACCACTACACAAGAAACAGAATCGATTATTATGTTGCTAATCACAACACTAAATTGTTTGAACAAAAACCAACTTATGCAGGTAGAAAATACATCAATAAATTGCCACAAGGTTTAAAAAGTTGTGACAATTTAAGTCATTTTAAAAAAAAGCTAAAACAGTATTTGATTGATGAAACATTTTACAGTGTGCATGAATTCCTTTCTAAATAGTTTTTGGTTGAAAAGTATTTAACTTTAATTAAACAAATATTGTGTACTATTTGATACAAAGGGGTTCATGACAAGCCTACTCAGTTAAGCAGTAGCAGGGAAAAATTTATTATTGGTAAGTGATGAATTTAACATTGGTGATAAACTTTCAGTTTATTTGACATGTCCTATACTCCCTTTGGAGTCTCCTGGATGCAAGTAAAAAAAAAAAAAAATTATTTTTTTAATTCCTAATATGTGTACGTTGCAATCTGTTCAATTCAGAACAATAAGCAACCCCATGACCCAATGAGATGAGGATGATATGTATGACGTGTAAATGAGGTGTAGTCTTGTGCAGACTCAGGCCGACCATTCCTGAGAGAGTATGGTTAATTGGACCCCAACCATCAAAGTACACCGGTAACCACTGTCTAGCATTCAAATCCGTATAAAAGTAACCACCTTTACTAGGATTTGAACCAGGAACCTTCGTCTCCAAAAATCAGCTCAGGCAAGGCATATTTTGGCCGGCCGATTGACGTAGTTTGTAAAAAAAAAATAGCACAGAAAAAATAATATATCGAAGAATAAACAAAAAGATTTAGCGCAATATTTTTGAAATGAATTACAGACATTTAATCCTAAAATATTAATATATCTATTATTAAAAGTATTGTTTTTGTTTCTCATTTTCTAGGTATATAATTACTGGAGAGTTGGTTTAAGGTGGGATGTATTCCCGGATAGGTTGTGGAAAAACCGAACTGTTCCATACGTAATAAGCCCATTATATGGTAAGTAAAAATAGTATTTATTTTATCAAACATCCTCCTACGTACGATTATCAACAGCTGTATTATTCTAAACCACCACAATATAACAGTAACAGTAACAACACTTGACAATGTGTCTCTTGTGTCTCTTGTACACGGTCTCTTCAGTATAGCTAGTGAAGTCATGAGATTGCCTTTTGCACATGTATGGATCGGCTGTGAGGAAGGCAAGGCAAGTGTAAATATGACAGTACTGCCAACCTCAACAGTGAGACACTACTCGTACATTTCACTACCACCGTCCAGTTTCTACGTACATTTTGTAAGCTGTGGTTTAATCCGAGAAAATTATCTTCATAAACCTTATAAGAAATAAATCTGATGTGTAATACTGTCTATAGCTGAATAACATGACTAGAAATGATTAATTTACTGTGATTACCAGCTCTACCTTTTCCCATTGGAACAAATTTCTACGAATGAATCGCCTTGTTTACTATCGCTGTCACTGTCACCAACGTGGCATCTTCACTATCAGTCTCACTAGTATCTACCTAACCGTTTCCTTTACTTACTAGGTGTCAACAAAACTGTTGAAGAATAGCATCTTCATGTCTTCAATTTCCTTCTTTATTTTTCAAATTGTGAGAAGAGAAACATCACAGTAGTTAGCCACTTGCTCATGGCTTTTGCTAAGAGGCAGTGAAAGGCATTTTTGTTTAGTTTCAACTTCACAGCATTTTATTACACTGCGTATTAGACATCGTTCAGCACTGTGAATAGTCCGCCCACATTTTCGAGAAACTAACATTTCTGATTACGGTAACAAACAGTTAGGTATATTCGTACAATTAACCTACAAAAGGTTTCGTGATTTACTGTATATGCTCTGGGTATAGTATAAGTTGTTACGTTTGTCGTACTGAAATTAAAGCAGTCGCGCATGCGCACTGATGCTTTTCCCCCTTTACCCCTCGTTGCAAACATGGGCAAACTCCTCACTCAAGTGACTATATATAAAAATAAAAAATATTTTTCACATCAAAATTTAAAACTTCCTACTCCTACCATGTCAGATAAGGAATAGTCAATTCCTATATATACAGTTGAGCCACCGTTGTTAGTTTGCTCCTCCTTCTGTCAACAAACAAAAGCCACCTACTACAGGGTGCACGCTAGAATCTGCGACTTAACGGATGTCGTATTCCTATTAAGTTAACTATTTTTTAAATTATAAGTCTTAAAGTACTAAAAACATCAGTCATGATATGATGTAGGCCTAAAAACTTCATTCAGAAAAATACTTTTAAACATATTTTGTATTTAAATACTTTTGAAAGTATTTTGCTGTTACTTTTTAATTAGCGTGTACACATTTAGACATAATGCGCATGCTCAGTGACGTCATTATTTGTTTACTTTAGGAGCAAACTAAGAGAGGCTGGACTGTAGAAGAATCTCCTTACATCTTATATCAAGAAACGGTTTGCAGAACACTATTCAAACTATAAAAAGTGTAACCAAAAATTCTCCAATGTGACTGAACTCATGAACAAACATAAACATACTATATAAAGTACAAAAAAATAATCTTAAAATATTAGAAATAAATGACAGACAAAATGAAATTGAAATTTTGGAAAAATATTATATTTACAAATACAAAAACAGGGAAAAATTAATGAACAAACAAATTGAAAATGACAACCAACTAATTAAGTTGGCAAGACTGTTTTAGATATAAGAATCTACTATTCCTTATCTAATATGGTAGGGCTAGGAGTTAAAAAGTTTTAAATTTTGATGTGAAAGAAATTTAAAATTTTAATTTACTGAAGATGTTTCTATTTCATATAATGAATTTATATAATAATTTCACCAACCTTCTTTTTGAACTTACTTACACGTGTTATTTTTATTCTTTATTTTTATACACGTGTTTCACTGGATCCACCATCATCAGAGTAAATAAAAAAAATATTTTTTTTAGTTTCAATTTTTTTATTTACTCTGATGATGGTGGATCCACTGAAACACGTGTATAAAAATAAAGAATAAAAATAACACGTGTAAGTAAGTTCAAAAAGAAGGTTGGTGAAATTATTATATAAATTTTATTCATTATATGAAATAGAAATAATTTCAAACTGCAGGATGCATTATAAAAGATTTATTACTTAAGATGTGTTCAAGATACATGAAAGCGTTCTAAACACTGGTAAGTGTTTACAGTTACTGTATTCTGGTGGTTACAAATATATATGCATTTCAAATATTATAAAAAAAAATCTGGTGTGAAACACTCACACAACTTTCTCTTGCCAATGCAAATAATTAACAATAAAACATTACAGATATTTATTTTTTAATTAGTAATAAAACATTATAAATAAACAAAAAACTAACCTCAAAAAACATAACCTTATTTTGATCATGAGTGAAAGACGCAAAATAAAAATCGACCTCAGTTTGGCTTAGAAATACGGAAAATCATCACTCTTTCACGCTAAACTAGGCTCTGTAGAGAAAAATGCTCTAAATAAAAGTTGTACATCTTTTAATTTTCTATAAATTTGGTTTTATAGACTTTTGTTGTAAAATGAGTACTAAGGTCGAAATGTTAAAAAAATCGATTTTTCACACGTTTTCGTGAGAAAAAAACAGAAAATCGCTAATTACCGCTGCGTAACACAAAAAGCGTTACACAAAAAAATGTTAGAAATAAAAGTTGTAGGACTTCAAATTCTCTACATTTTTTATTATATACATTTTTGCGCTGAAATGCATAATAAAGCCGTAATCTTAAAAAACCAATTTCTTTACGCGAAAACAGCCTCACCAAGAATTTCAGCAAATATGATGCCTACCCTATCTTGTAGAGCATAAAAAATTTAGTAAACCAGGCGATTTTAAAAAAAATTGTAGAGCCAGTTTTTGAGAAAATCGCAAAAAAGTGAAAAATTTTGGTTTTCAAAAAACCGATTTTGATGAAAATGTTCGTGTCGGGTGCGGTAGTGGTATGTAACTTGAGTTTCAAGTTCGTACGATGTTCCGTTCTTGAGATATTCTGTTCACACACAGAGACACACACACACCAATCGCTAAAAACATGTGTTGTGTGGGTTGAGGAGGTCTGTTTACGTGTAGATCCGGTGAAGAGTGTATTTGCTGTGATCGACATGAAAACAATACTTTCCTTCCTATATATTCATTTAGGCAAAAGGAAGTAAAAATTATTAAACCCAGCGAGTTGGTCTAGTGGTAAAGTTGATGCCGCAAGTGATGTGTTTGACAGCTGATGTATGGAGACAAAGGTTCCATGCTACAAATGCTAGTGAAGATACAGAGTTGAATACTAGACAGTGGTTACCGGTGTACTTTGATGGTTGAGGTTCAGTTAATGTTACTTCCTCAGGAATGGTCGGCCTGAGTTTGTGCAAGACGACATCTCAGTTAAACATTGTATATTATTATCCTCATCTGATTGGGTGATGGGGTTGCTTATTGTTCTCAATTGAACAGATTGCAACGTACACACATAAAAGTTAATTTTTATTTTATTTTGCCTTATATGAATGTATAGGGTAAGGATCATGTAGATTTTTTGAAATTAAGTTTTCACTGAATATACACGTTTTCAAACACCCTAAACCAAAAATATGTTTTCAGCAATTGGTGTGTGTCTGTAAACAAAATATTTCAAGAAAGAAACAACGAACAAAGTTGAAACTTGGAAATTAAACTTGGTTTGGTACCACTAGGGGATCAAACACAAAAATTTTCATCAAAATCGGTCAACTGGATGTAGTAGTTTAATTGTACAATTTTTCACTTTTTTTAAAGTTTTTTACTTTCTCTTGCCTATATGAATATATAGGAAGGAAAGTATTGTTTTCATGTCGATTTTTAGAAATCGAGTTTTCACCGGATCTATACGTTTTCAGACCCCCTGAATCCAAAAAACATGTTTTTAGCGATTGGTCTGTGTGTGTGTCTGTGTGTGTGTGTGTGAACAGAATATCTCAAGAACGGAACATCGTACGAACTTGAAACTTGAAACTTAAGTTACATACCACTACCGGACGCGACACGAACATTTTCATCAAAATCGGTCAACCGGAAGTAGTAGTTTATTCGTATAATTTTTCAGTTTTTTGCGATTTTCTCAAAAACTGGTCCTACGATTTTTTTTAAAATCGCCTATTTTACTCAATTTTTTATTCTCTACAAGATAGGGTAGGCGCCATGTCTGCTGAAATTCTCGGTGAGGCTCTTTTCACGTAAAAACGTTGTTTTTTTAAGATTACGACTTTAATATAAATTTTAGCGCAAAAACTTATATAATAAAAGTTGTAGAGAATTTAAAAACCTACAACTTATATTTCAAACATTTTTTTGTATGACGCTTAGTTTAGCGGTAATTTGCGATTTTCTGTTTTTTTTCTCACGAAAACGTGAGAAAAATCGATTTTTTTAACATTTCGGTCTTAGTATGCATTTTACGACAAAAGTGTATATAATAAAAGTTATAGAAAATTAAAAGATCTACAACTTTTGTTTAGAGAATTTTTCTCTACAGAGCCTAGTTTAGCGTGAAAGTGTGATTTTCCGTTTTTTTTAAGCCAAATTGAGTTCGATTTTCATTTTGCGTCTTCCACTCATGATTAAAATAAGGTTATGTTTTTGAGGTTAGTTTTTGTTCATTTCTAATGTTTTAATACTAATGTTAGGTTTATTGTTAATTATTTGCATTGGCAAGAGAAAGTTGTGTGAGTGTTTCACACCAGATTTTTTTTCTTTACATCGCCTCATTTACTAAATTTTTTATGGTCTATGAGATATGGTAAACGCCACGTGCCCTGAAATTCTTGGGGGCCCTATGCTCTCGTAGGAAAAATATCTTTTTAAAGACTGCGGCCTTATGCATTTTTAGAGCAAAAGTGTATAAAATAAAAGTTATGAAACTTATAAAAATCTACAACTTTTATTTCAAGCGTTTTTCTGTTTAATGTTAATTGAGCGTCAATCGGTGATTTTCTGTAAGTTTTCACAAAAATCAGTACAAAAATGGGATATTTTGAGATTTTCACCTTAGTACACATTTTACAACAAGTTCAATAATCAAAGTTATAGGACATTAAAAAAAATATCTAAAACTTTTAGTTAAGAATTTTTTTACCGAGCCTAGTTCAGCGTCAACTAGCAATATTTCATATTTTTAAGTTCTACAGAAGCTGATTTTTTTTTTCATTTAGCATCATTCATGATTGAAATTAGGTTACGTTTTACATTTCACATTGTTTACTATAGTCCATAACAGGAAGGTGGAGTGTTAAATTATTTGCACTCGATCTGTTAGTTCTAGGGCTACAAAAAATATTTATGTTTCTTATCACATGGTGAACCGATTATATGAGTGAACTATTCAAAAGGAAAAAAAGGTAGAAATGTAAAAGACACTTAAGGGGAGCACTATACCTCGAAAATCAAAAAAAATCAAATTTTTTAATTTTGGCGCCAATGCCTTCTGTATCTTTTTCTGTGTAATTACATATAAAAATTATAACTGTACGATAGCAATTACGGAAGCTATGCAGATTTTTGTTAAGTAATGTTTTGACCAGAATTTCTTTTATGTAAGTTAATCTGTGGAAACATTATTAAGAGTTGCGATATTCAAAGAACACAATAAGCTGATAAGGCAATGGAAAGTGTGTCAAAAGGAGCAAGACAAGAGAAAAAATCTGGTGTGAAACACTCACACAACTTTCTCTTGCCAATGCAAATAATTAACAATAAACCTAACATTAGTATTAAAACATTAGAAATGAACAAAAACTAACCTCAACAAACATAACCTTATTTTAATCATGAGTGAATGACGCAAAATGACAATCGAACTCAGTTTGGCTTAAAAATACGGAAAATCACGCTTTCACGCTAAACTAGGCTCTGTAGAGAAAAATTCTCTAAACAAAAGTTGTAGATCTTTTAATTTTCTATAAATTTAATTATATACACTTTTGTCGTAAAATGCATACTAAGACCGAAATGTTAAAAAAATCGATTTTTCTCACGTTTTCGTGAGAAAAAAAACAGAAAATCGCAAATTACCGCTAAACTAAGCGTTATACAAAAAAATGTTTGAAACAGAAGTTGTAGGTTTTTAAATTCTCTACAACTTTTATTATATAAGTTTTTGCGCTAAAATTTATATTAAAGCCGTAATCTTAAAAAAACAACGTTTTTACGTGAAAACAGCCTCACCGAGAATTTCAGCAAACATGGCGCCTACCCTATCTTGTAGAGAATAAAAAATTGAGTAAAATAGGCGATTTTAAAAAAAATCGTAGGACCAGTTTTTGAGAAAATCGCAAAAAACTGAAAAATTATACGAATAAACTACTACTTCCGGTTGACCGATTTTGATGAAAATGTTCGTGTCGCGTCCGGTAGTGGTATGTAACTTAAGTTTCAAGTTTCAAGTTCGTACGATGTTCCGTTCTTGAGATATTCTGTTCACACACAGACACACACACACACACACACACACACACACACACACACACACAGACACACACACAGACCAATCGCTAAAAACATGTTTTTTGGGTTCAGGGGGTCTGAAAACGTATAGATCCGGTGAAAACTCGATTTCGAAAAATCGACATGAAAACAATACTTTCCTTCCTATATATTCATATAGGCAAGAGAAAGTAAAAATGCGGAAATTATTTGAGCAAAAATAACAGTTTGGTGAGGATCAATATTATGGTGCAGGCCGATTTTCGGGCAAGTAAATCTTTAAAGCTCATTTCCCGCAAATTCACTTTTTACTTTCTCTTGCCTATATGAATATATAGGAAGGAAAGTATTGTTTTCATGTCGATTTTTCGAAATTGAGTTTTCACCGGATCTATACGTTTTCAGACCCCCTGAGAACCCAAAAAACATGTTTTTAGCGATTGGTCTGTGTGTGTGTGTGTGTGTGTGTGTGTGTCTCTGTGTGAACAGAATATCTCAAGAACGGAACATCGTACGAACTTGAAACTTGAAACTTAAGTTACATACCACTACCGGACGCGACACGAACATTTTCATCAAAATCGGTCAACCGGAAGTAGTAGTTTATTCGTATAATTTTTCAGTTTTTTGCGATTTTCTCAAAAACTGGTCCTACGATTTTTTTAAAAATCGCCTATTTTACTCAATTTTTTATTCTCTACAAGATAGGGTAGGCGTCATGTTTGCTGAAATTCTCGGTGAAGCTGTTTTCACGTAAAAACGTTGTTTTTTTAAGATTACGGCTTTAATATAAATTTTAGCGCAAAAACTTATATAATAAAAGTTGTAGAGAATTTAAAAACCTACAACTTCTGTTTCAAACATTTTTTTGTATAACGCTTAGTTTAGCGGTAATTTGCGATTTTCTGTTTTTTTTCTCACGAAAACGTGAGAAAAATCGATTTTTTTAACATTTCGGTCTTAGTATGCATTTTACGACAAAAGTGTATATAATTAAATTTATAGAAAATTAAAAGATCTACAACTTTTGTTTAGAGAATTTTTCTCTACAGAGTCTAGTTTAGCGTGAAAGCGTGATTTTCCGTATTTTTAAGCCAAACTGAGTTCGATTGTCATTTTGCGTCATTCACTCATGATTAAAATAAGGTTATGTTTTTGAGGTTAGTTTTTGTTCATTTCTAATGTTTTAATACTAATGTTAGGTTTATTGTTAATTATTTGCATTGGCAAGAGAAAGTTGTGTGAGTGTTTCACACCAGATTTTTTCCATAAAGGTGCAGTTTTCTCAAAAACTATTTTGACTTTGAAGGTTGAAATTGTTTGAGCATGTCTCCCATCCCAGTATAATTGGGACATGTGGTACTAGAATCATTGCAGTATTATTAATAAGTTCAAAATAAAATAAATAAATTCTACAAAAAAATTAAATTGTTTTTGCATTTGTTTTTTAAAAAATCTCGAAATGGTATTGCTAGCTCTATATTAATAATTTTAGTACCAGAGCTTAAAAAGATGTCTAAAAAAAGGCACAAAAAAATTAAAGCCCTAACTCCAACAGTTTCTTAGAAACATGTACCTAAAATGACGTGATTTTAACATGGGTTAGATAGGAGGTATGGTGCTCCCCTTGAGTCACAGTTATCTCCTCCTCTCCTCTCAAAGTAATGAATTCCATCATTACACAGCCAGACCCTGAGGGGTTGAATGAAGTGAAGGTGTCATTTGCAGGGATGGAAAAGAAGATGCTTTTCAAAAGGCCTGGCACGCTGATAAGCATACATTTCCACTCAGTGAGTTGTGGCAATTGTAAACCACCTCACTCCTCGTTTTACTTCAATGTTCACAATCATAACACGAGAAACAGAATTGATTATTATGTGGGGCTAATCACTCCACAAAATTGTTTGAACAAAAACCTACTTATGCATGGAGAAAATTCATGAATAAATTACCCCAATTTTTAAAATGTTGCGAGGATTTGAATTCCTTTAAAAAGAATCTGAAAAATTATTTGATCGGTGAAACTTTTTATAATAGCGTACAAGAATTTCTTTGTTGATAGTAGTGATACATTGTGTGATTCTCATATATATTTCAGGTGTTACAGCTGTCATGTCCTATACTCCCCCTGGAGTCTCCAGGGCGCAAAAAAAAAAACTTAGTAAAGCGTCTAGAGGTTCACACCAGACTTTCAGCTAAACAACCTACACAACAGCATTGTTTACTTATGGTTAAACATAGATTATGTTTTATTGTTTAAACTAGTGGACCCGCGCGAATAAATTCGCACAATAAGATGCAGATAAGGGGGAGAGACGGCAATAGTAAACCACCTCACTCCTCGTTTTTACTTACGGTAGTTAAACCTCTATAGGTTCCAACCAGCCTTTCTTTCAACTGTTCACCTAAACAACAACACAAATTTTCATAAATATTTTATTATCAAAGGCGTTATATGAAACAGTTACCATTGAATTTCAATGAAATTAACCATGACTGACTTTCCTTATGATATTGTATTGTGTTGATTACGTGGGAGACCCGCTGTACGGTATTACAGAGCTATAGTCTACGTTGTAAACAATATATTTTGTTCTTTTTCATTTCGTAAAATGAAGCTCGAATTCAGCATGAATTTCAAGTTTAGAACTTTTTACCGAATCAGGAAAGATACTCTTTAAAACCATGTGAAAATTATAAAAATCCGTTCGGTAGAACTCTGTATTTAAGAGTTTAAAGAATTCCCATTTAAAATACATTGCAAGTGATTTTGCGTTTTAAATATATAGATTGGCAAGAGAAAATAATGTATTTCACCCAGATTTTTAATAATATTTCATTTATGCTTGTTACAGAACCCAGTGAGTACATAACTATATACAGGGCGATAACGACAATCAATTACATGACGTGCGTGAAATTCGTGCCGTGGAATGGAAAGACAAAAGACTACGTGCTCATATGGCCGATCAAATTTCCAAAAGGGTAAGTAAGCTGTTGCCTAAATTAAAAAGATATAAGAACGAGTTTTCAGAAGTGATCCAGAACCTTCCACCAAAGCCACAACTTACTTACAAGACTGATTATTTTTACGTACCAAACCGTTTCATCACTACCTGCCAAAAAAAATTTTTTTTGCAAAATATTTTATATGTTTCCGTCATTTTAAAGCAAAAAATACACAATAACCCTATTAATCCGAAATTTTGGATAATCTGAAGTAAAAATTTGATATTGTTAGTAAAAACTGCATAAAGTTTACAAGCATTACGGGTTAAATCCGCATGGTGTAGTTGGTAACGTGCTCGACTCTTATCATGTGGTCTCGGGTTCGGTTCGAATCCCATTCTTTACTACCAGGGCGTTCAGGCTTCTTCAGCCCCTCCTCACCGCGACCTAAAAGATCTTTTGTGATTCCGAATCCCATTCAGGCACGGCATATTTTCATACGATACAAAAAATCATTTCATCCTTCACCGTCTGCATTAGCAGTATTTGCAGAACAGTCAAATGTTAAAAACCAAAAAAAAAAAAAATTACGGGTAAATATCCTACCAGGCCTAAAATTGTGGTAGATGATGTGGTGCTTGAGCAAGTATCACAATTGTGATATTGGGTTTGATCAAGATTTGGACGGAGAGAAGAAAGTTGTTAGATTCTGTCACCGCCTACCCTTCCAATATTAGCATCTACACACAGTCCCACTACCTGCCTGACACAAACAGCCTACAACCTCTCCCCACCACCTTGTTGACTCGATGGAAAGGTATTTAAGAGAGGGCCGTCGTCCGTGAGAGTCACTCTTCACTCAACTCGCAAGCGGAGAAGAACGAAGAAAGAAGAGCTCCAGCCAGAAGACGAGCCCAGCTGAGACCGGACGCACCATCGCTGGTCTATGCTATTGGTGGCAGATGCTACATTCCTGCACCGATCAGCGTTCGCCGGCCCAGAGAGAGCCACCTAGGCCGCGCTATTGGCAGATGGCCTACGCCGACCTGACACTGCGGGGCTCTGGGGGCCACCACTGCCACGCTGCAGTGGGGACCCAACTGCCGCTGAGGGAAGGCTAGGTCTGAACCCGGTAGCCGAGCCAACACTCTTCAGGCTCCGCTTCCATATCACCACTTCCGACCGCCAAAATAACGGCCCTTTTCAGGGCCACCAATTTTATAACCAAGGTTTCGCCACGTGTCGTTGGCGACAATTCCAAGCAATGTGCAGCAATATTAGCAGAACCGTAGGCAGGAAAACTAGAAAAGAAACCCAGATAAAGTTTTCCAAGGTGATGTCTGCCCCAGCCGTACTCTATGGAAGTGAGTCGTGAATTAGTACCAGACCACAGAAGAGTAAAATACAGGTGGCAGAGATGTAAATTTACAGAGTCGCTTTATGAAACTACAATAATTACAAGTATTTGAGCGATATAATTAAAAACATTTAAAGGATAATGTTTATTTTAGCTGGATGTAGATATTTTTATGATGGAATGTAGTGTAAGATAATTTTGTCAGGTTTGGAGGTAGATACGCGCTAACTGGTGTGAAACTTTCGTTTACAACGTATAGGAGGCGCTTGCCTTGCGCAGAGTACTCTTACAGTAGACTGACTATAGATTTTTCCCCTGTTACACTTTGTCTCAAACCATCTTTGTTCATTTCATGACTAACCATCAGTACATTGTACACTGACCCGAGAAGCCAGCAGTCACGCATCCATCAACGTGTCGGCATGATTAAACCGAGTCAATACTCAAAACAAACCACCCAGCGAGTTATGATGTCGCAACCAAACAGTTTATTTTGACTACCATTTTTTGTACCAATAAACCTTTGTACAAAAAAATCAACCTTTTAGTGAATAATTTAGTTGTGGTATTTCCTTTCCACATGTGTCATTTCCTATTCCCTATTACTATACTGTATTGTAGGCCGTACAATAACAGTGTTAGTTTAGTAACAGGTAACAGAATCCTGAGTTATTGAGGAGGCTGTGATTTTCAGTAACACGTTATCAAAAATAGCTCTATTTCCCATCATTATTAAGTACAGTTCCCATTAACAAATAAACAGTTTAAAAAAATGTAATTTACAAAATGGAGGCCTTCGGGCCAGCCCAGTCAGTCAGCTGGTATAAAGTCGCTATTATTTATTAAGTAACACCAATTGGGCAAGCGACTTTGTATGGTGACCAGCTGACAGCCATCCGTGAACAAACTCTACTGGGGGTCCGTGTTCAAACTCACGCTTAATCCACGTCAAAATAATACAGCAAAAAGCATCGATCAAATAGGTTAATTGTCAACAATGTACGGTTCCCAATAACCAATAAAAGCTAAAAAAAAAATTTACAATATTGTAAAGAAAAAGATATATCTGTAAGAAAGTACTAATACTAAATGTAGTAAAATTGATTGAAGGAGGAGCACGTTTACATGAATGAATGAATGGAAAAATGTATATGTATATTTCAGGTGTTGGTCATTCGTGGGGCGTTTTGGCGGTCCACAGATAGTCTCACTAGAACCGCCCGATGCGAAAGGACCAAACTGTCTGGCGAATGAAGGCCGTGCAATCCACGAGTTACTGCACGCGCTCGGCATATTTCACGAACAATCAAGAGCCGACCGAGATAAATTTGTCTCAGTTCATTTGGATAATGTATTACCAGGTTAGTGAAGAGCGTTCACTGTTTCAACCAGTCACTGTGATCACAGTGACAGTAATTTTGCATTCACCGTCACTTTCAATAGTTACTAGTGATTTAGTAATAACTGTGTATATAGGCTTACTTAGGTGACCATGTGATAAGAAACAGTGGTATTTACTGTAGCCTTGGAACTAGTAGGTCAATTGCAAATAATTTAACACTCCACCTGCCTGTTATGGGCAGAGTAGATATACGAGGGTTATCCAGAAAAAACCTCCGCTTATGTGTAGCAGGAAAAGTAGTGCATGTAGCGCAGCCGAGTTGATATCACAGCACGCAGTGATTCAGTACGCTTCTAACTGTGCAAGGCGGAGCATCATATGTTCGTGCATTGTCCTATTATAACCTCAAAACATGAGTGCCATAATAGAAAATCCCGCCAAGTGTGAACTGTGTGGCGTTATAAGATTTTTGTGGGCAAAAAATCTCTCAGCGGCCGAAATTCATCACGAATTGTGTGCGGTTTATGGCCCAAACATTATGAGTGAAGGTGTAGTCCATCAGTGGGTGCGTTTTTTTAAAAATGGAAGAACAAACGTTCACGATGATGAAAGAAGTGGTAGACCTTCTCTTGTCACTGACGACCTAGAGAACAAAGTGAATGAAAAAGTTCGTGAGGTCCGTCGTTTCACAATCTCGGAACTTTCTCATCATTTTCCTGAAATTTCTCGGAGTCTTGTACACGAGATAGTGACAGAAAAACTAGGCTACCATAAGTTTTGTGCTCGTTGGGTACCAAAACTGCTGACCGATTACCACAAAACAAAAAGAATGATTTCTGCCATAGACTTTCTTTCTCGGTATGACTTTGAAGGAGAAGAATTTTTGAACAGGATTGTTACTGGCGATGAGACTTGGGTAGCCTACGTGAATACTGAGACAAAACAGCAGTCAATGCAATGGGGACATACCGCTTCTCCAAACAAGCCAAAGAAAGTCCGTCAAACTTTGTCGACGAGGAAACTTATGGCTACCGTTTTTTGGGATGCTAAGGGCATCTTACTCGTTGATTTTATGGAATGTGGAACAAGCATCACTTTTGCTGTCTACTGTGAAACTTTAAACAGCTAAGAAGAGTGATCCAAAACAAGCGTCATGGCCTTCTGACACGTGGTGTTGTGTTTGTGCATGACAACACTCGCCCTAATACAGCTTGAAGAACAAATGAACTTTTGGTCAAGTTTAAATGGGACGTTTTCGATCATCCCCCATACAGCCCGGACTTGGCTCCTAGTGACTTTCACCTGTTCCCGAACATAAAGCGGTGGCTTGCATCTCAGCAGTTCACCAATGACGAAGAGCTTCAAAACACCGTGAATGGTTGGCTACATTTACAGGCGGCAGACTTTTATGCACAGGGTATTTCAAAGACAGTTCCAAGGTACAACAAGTGCTTGAATCTGTTTAGCGACTATGTCTAAAAATACAGAAAAACTGTAGTTTTAATATGTATATAATAAAGTTTTTGTATCTTCACTTGTTTACTTTTTATTTCAAAACAAAGGTTATTTTCTGGATAACCCTAGTATTAATGTAAATACATACATAACTGAGTAAACTGAAAATATTCATTAAAGAGTTGATCACCACTTTCAATCTGTTTAGGGCCAATTTTTGAAATGGTTGACGTGTGAATTTTTAACATCACTATACAAACATCGCCATGAAATTTCACATATCTATCGACTGGAACTCAGTAAATCAAAACCACATTGGTACACCCTTTTCAACCTTCTACTAGGGGAACATTTTGGAAATTGTTAAGGGGTAATTTTTTTTAGTTGTTCAATAAATAACATCACTGCCCATAACAGACAGGTGGAGTATTAAATTATTTACACTCAATCTGTTTGTTGCAGGGCTAAAATAAATAGTTCTGTTTCTTATCACATGGTCAGCCAATTAAATGGCTGAATCATTTAAGAACAGAAGAGGTAGAGGTGTACTGTGACACTAATCAGAGTTATCTCTTCTGAAAGTAATGAATTTCATTATACAGCCAGACCCTGTGGTGAATGAAGTGAAATTGTCATTTGCAGAGAGGAAAATTTGTGCTTTTCAGAGGGCCCGGCATGCTGATAAGCATACTTTTTCTCTCAGTGAGTTGTGGCAGTGGTAAACCACCTCACTCCTCGTTTTTACTTAGTAAAACCTCTAGAGGTTCAAACCAGCCTTTCAGCTGATGACCTAAACAACAACAAATAACATCACTGAAATTTAGCCGTAGGCTATAATTCGCCTGGAATTTATTAAACAATAATAATGATGGAAATATAATATCCAATAGGATTTATTGCCCTTTTTTAATCATGTGAGAGTCATCTACAGTCGTACCTAATTTTACAAACTTATTCCACTCTGAAGTGGAGTATGTATAGGGTGTGCGACCCCCCCCCCCCCCTATGAAATCATGAATTACATTTCTGTATCTGTCAATCCTGGTTACACGTTTTGCAAACGCAGTTGCCTTAATGCTTTCTTTCTTCTTGATGGTTGTGCCAATACTAGACTTGTCCAATCCATACATTGATGTCAAATCCACCAGTCTCACTCCATGTTCAAATTTAGCAACTATTTCTTTTTCAATTTCTATTGTCAATGTTTTCCTTTTCTTTGCTGACCCGGACGTACTTTTGGAAGATATTCTCAAAATTAAAATTCTAAATTTTAAAGTACAGTCGCAAACAAAGAAACACAAAACAGTAAACTGAAATTAAACATGAAACATAAAAAACCAGGCCTTTGAAACTCTGATAACAACATGTTTCTTCATGGGTGTAAAGCAGGATTGGAACTGAAAGCAACGGTTCAATGTGAATTGATTTCTAATAAAGTGTGTGAACCAAGAGCAAATAAAAGAGAAAAGATTCAGTACATAATAAAAAAAAAAAAAAAAAAAAAAAAAAAAAAAAAAAAAAAAAAAAAAAAAAATAATGTAAGGAGAGTGGGTGGCTGTTAAAATTTAAGTGATGAATCAAGCAGAGTGCTACAGATAAAGAAACATTTTTTGTAAAGTAGCGTACGTAGTCTGTAGTTGAATAGGCTTTACTAATAAAGTATGTACACATGTACACATGTACACACATTATGAATGACATTCTAGTACTGGTAACACAATATAAGTTGAGGATCGTCAGCAAGAGTAAGACTGGGCTATGCCGGGGGGGGGGGTGGAAGTGCTACTATATGTGCTTTTATAAATACATCATAGCGACAGCTCTTACCATCATCACATCATGTTGTAGTTTTACTCTTACATTCATTCATTATGTTTACAACTATGTCGTTTTATTAACATCCCATTCCATTATTTATTGATCCTAAATAATAAACATCCATTCTAAATAAGCCATAATACTAGGCCTAACCTATATTTAGTATCCTTTTTGGTCATCACCAGTAAACTGAATTACTCCACTCTGACATTTTTAGTGATAGGCTAGTTAGTCCGTGAGCTTATTATCGTGAGTAATACTAGTTTTACAGTAATTTATGGTAATTTCAAAGCGTTACACTATTTTTAGGGTTTCCATATTTCGTTATTTTTAGTAAAGTTATGTTAAATTGCGATTAAATTTTTAACAATTAACTTTCTTTAAATATAATTACATTACTCGTTAGTTATTTAGTGTTAGGGGTGATGAAGTGAATTTTATTAGTTAAGTGTTTGTGGTGGTTACATTTTGAGTGAAACGCTTGATACAAATAATATTTCTTCTGCTTTCGGGTTGGCAGATGTAAGTAGGCTGGCTATGGCTATGCTGTGTCCTCCTTCTCCCACCGCATGATAGATGGAATCGTCAACTTATACTGCATTACCAGTAGAGTAAATTAAAAATTGGATCGCTTTTCTAAGAAAACAAAATACATATTTAAATAACAATTTTCGTATTGTGAAGCAAAGTTTGTAATGTGAGGCGAAAAAAATGTTACAACCAAGTTCATATAGCGGGGGGGGGGGGGGTACAACTGTATTGCGTATTTGGTGTTATTTTTATTTTTTATATTATACCTATAATTTCTAAACAATACACAAGAAAATGTTTAACAAAGAGAGTAATCTATATAAGCCCAAATACTTAAAAAAATGTTGTTTACTTTTTGTTTTTAGCGTTCCGTTCAAATTTCGACAAGCAAAGTTTGGATAACACATCGTACGTGTTCGAATATGACTATGACAGTATAATGCATTATGGGAAATACTTTTTCAGGTGAGTAATTCTTATTAACACAAATAGATTACTGTAGGCCTATGAATTACATGTTTATTCTTCTTCTTATGGTGCCTAATCGAACATTGTCAATCATTCTGGCTATGACAACATGATACCATACTATTTCTACGCCGGTCTGTCGTTAGCGTTTTGACCACTGTAGGCAGTATGGGCGCTGTGGTTGTTTCTGCTGCCGTGAGATAGCACAGGCAAAAAACTTCTCACAGCGCTGGTGCGACTACGAGTGGGTGAAACATACATGGCAGACTTGGGTAGGGAGTCAGTCAGTATTAATCTTCTACACGATAAGGTCGACACGGAGATAGCTTGTACACTTGTCATTACTTTTTTCGTATACTTTTTTTTGCTCTCCAGCTGACCGCCTCCCAAATATCTACAAAGAACATATTATAGTCCATCTACTGTAAGAGTACTCCGTGCAAGACTAGCGCCTATTGGTTGTAAACGAAAGTTTTACACTAGTTGGCGCGTATCTACCTCTCCGCCTGACAATTATCTTACACTACGTTCCATCATAAAAATATCTACATCCAGCTAAAATAAACATTATTCTTTAAGCGTTTTCAACTATACCGTTCTGATTACTTGTAATTATTGTACTTTCATAAAAAGACTCCGTAATTTATTATTTTAACCATTAAATTTAACAAAACAATTTTTGTCTACTTTTTAATGTTTACCACTTTTATGTTTCAAAAACTCAACACATTCACTAACACGCATGTTAACAAAACACAGCTTACAAAACTTTTCAACTCCAGTCTATGATGAAAATCGAAACGAACCGGTACACTACCAAAAAGATAACTGATGAAACTAAAAATGAGTTAAACATGGGCAAGTGCAAACAGTTGTATTAAACTAGTCACAGACATTAATTTTAATTATACGAAATAAACAATCTGAAATGGTAAACAACAAATCACTGGAATTTTTTACTCTCCTGTTATAATTCAAGCACATTAGTCTTTATTACTTGTGACCAAAATTATAATTGAGTCTTTATTAAAAACCCACTTATCATAAATATTAATGTAATAAATAATGTAATGAAAAATAACAATGTAAGAGTAACAAAAGTAAAAGTTTCAGTTATTAATGGTAAACTAATGTTCAATTTATAAAACATTTTCTAACGAATGAATTGAACGTCTTTTTGTATTAAGCTTAGAGCAGTGGTTGCCAACGCGCAGTGGTCTGCGGACCACTCAGCCTGAAAGTGAACTACCACTCACCACCCATTACATTATTGCATATATCTTATCAGTTGTAACCTAAACAAAACAAATTTTCAAAAACAAACTTTATTAATTAAGAAACTATTATTACAAACATATAATTGTTATTTTCAGAAAGTAGGGTACATTGTACATCACAAAAAGTAAAAATATTTTAATTGTAAATTGTATTTTAATAAAATAAGGAATACAGAATTTACTTAGTCGAAAATAACAATGAAAATTAAAAATTAAATGAAAATTTCTATGCAACTTTTGTGCACGAATCTTTCTGACTAGCTGAGGAATTCTAGGTTTTAGGCTCTTGCTAAGAGCTACTCTCAAATCACTGCTTACACTTAACCAATTTCGTTGTTTGTTTTTAATTAACAATAAACTAGAGAACCCCTGCTCACACAAATAAGTGGTTGAAAAAATATCATAAGATACCGCAAAGGTACTTGCTGAATCTTGGGGAAGCCGAGGGCTTTCTTACACGACAACTCTTCTACCTTTACTTAATCTGAATCTTGAATGTATTTACTTAATCTTGTTCAATGAAAATCGTAACTTTGATTCAATTACGGGAAAATATTACTTTTTTATAAGTAGTCACCGGTGGGACTGTCACGGACCACCCCGAAGGCTCTCACGGACCACCTTTGGTCCGCGGACCACCGGTTGGGAAACACTGGCTTAGAGCGAATAATTAGTGTTGTATGGAATTTATTTTTTGATCATGCTGGGTGTATTTTTAATTAATGCTCACTTGTATTTTGTAATTAATGCGCATGCTCACTTGTATTGGTGGTTGCCTACGTCGGAGTACTCTCAGTGGCGTAGAACGCAGACTCTACATTCATATAGCGATATTTTACTTGTGAAAACCATTTGTAAAGTATATAATTTTATCTACATGTACGTATATTTCACAATACTGTAGGTTGCACAATAATTACATGAGGGTGACTTGTTTGGGAACACTGCACGTAGTATTTTGTCATGAGCCACTACCTTCCCCCCTTTGCTAAAACATACATTAGACCCAATCATTTGTAACCAAAGCAAATTCCAATAGAAAAACATCACAGCTTTCCCACAAACAAAGGAACATGTTTGTACCAAAGGTTTATCAAATGTTTTATTGCGAATAAGTTATTGCAGTTTGCTGCACCATAATTTCATTTATTTTATAATAAACCCACCGGGTTGGTCTAGAGGTAAAGTCGTCTCCAAAATCAGCTGATTTTCAGAGACGAAGGTTCCTGGTTCAAATCCTAGTAAAGGTAGTTACTTTTATACGGATCTGAATGCTAGACAGTGGTTACCGGTGTACTTTGATGGTTGGGGTTCAATTAACCATACTCTCTCAGGAATGGTCAGCCTGGGTCTGTACAAGACTACACAGTCTCATTTACATGTCATACACATCATCCTCATCTCATTGGGTCATGGGGTTGCTTATTGTTCTAAATTGAACAGATTGCAACGTACACACATTACGGATTTAAAAAAAAAAAATTATAATATTGCTTATAAATAACGCATAATAATAATAATAATAATTTCTGTTACAGCGCGAACAAAAGTAAGCCGACTTTGACAGCGAAATATCCAGGGGCGAAATTAGGACAAAGAAAGATGCTGAGCAAAACGGACTGTTTGAAAGTGAACCAACTTTACGGTTGTTTGGACAAGACGAAAAAGATGCAACGCAAATATTACAACATTTGCAACTTCCTCGGACTTTAAACATAATCATTACAACTAGATATATGTATAAGTAAAAGCCATTTAACTATAGAGTAGATATAAACAAACACGATTGACTGACGGTGGCACGTGTCAGACCTGCCTCCATGATCATCCAACCGACATCATTTCCGCTGTTTTCACTCCATAAATACTGTCAATCCTACACACCAATATGCATATCGTACGTCCCGAAGAAAACTGTTTCAAGTCAAAAAAGTTAAAAATTGTTTTATTGCATAATAATGTAGTGAAATATTGAGTAGTATCTCCCGTGAAAAGAATATGAAAGTGATTTATTAAATTTACCACCAGACACCACTTAAGTACATATTTTTTTCTTCCAAACTAATTGTTTAAAGATTTCGCTTACTGTCAGCAAGAAGTGGTATTAGCCTATTTCAAGTTAACTCGCTTTCGTCTGGAAACTGTTGTAGATGTTTTCGTTTAGTCTTAGTAAAAATGAAAATTATTTAGACTTGGTATCTATTGTTTTGTGCGGAATGTTGTGGTTGTTTGAGGAATGACTGACGGGGAAGAAAGAGGTAATATTTTGAATTGCATCACTATTCTTCGAAAAATATGTTAATATTATTTATTAATATATTTTTTTAAAGAGTGTTGCATTTTGTTCTGACTACCCTCTCCTTCTAAAACAACATCAAGTAATTTTCATTTATTTTATATGGTTATTTAAATATTATTTTTAAAATACACTAGCCTATTCAGTATAGTCCATAGGCTACCATTTTGGAAATGCAGAAATGAAAACGCATTATTAAATTCTACGTTTTTATTAAAATTCACAGATAAGAAAAAGTGAAATCTGTTTTCGCTCTCCTAAAAATTTACATTTTTTGACTTACGACAGTTTTCTTCAGGACGTACGATATAACGGCTGTTTTATAAAGGACGCAACCCTGATTATAAGAAGATAGAAGTAATACATCGGTAAATTTTCTGTCCCCCAATCGGTATGTACTCAAGGCCAACTACCTAAGACAGTTAAAATGTTCCAGTCAAGTATTAGTGTGGTGACACCAGTCGTTTCGTTATATTGTGTCACCAATGGTTTTTTACAAGGAAGAACGCATGTTAATTGTAGAGACTTACATAGCGAGTAAATATTACAAATGTGTGCAAGATAAGTTTCAGTTGAAATTTCCTCGTTCTGCCATTTTGAATAAATCATCAATTTTGCATTTGATAAATAAATTCCGTAGAACTGGGAGTGTACTCGATGAGAAACCACCTCGCCAGCCAACAAAGTAAACTGCGAAAGTTCTCGAAGATTTGAAAAATTGTTTGACTCAATTACATAAAAAATCGCTTAGAAGATTATCGTCGCAATCTGGGCTAACATTAACTACTGTTTTCAGAGCTACAAAAAAGTTACATTTGCATCCTTATCATGTTGGCATTGCATTTGTAACATTTACTCGCTATGTAAGTCTCTACAATAAACACGCGTTCTTCCTTGGAAAAAACCATTGGTGAAAAAATACAACGAAATGACTGCTGTCACCACACTAATACTTGACTGGAACATTTTAACTGTGTTAGGTAGTTGGCGTTGAGTACATACCGATTGGGGGATAGAAAATTTACCGATGTATTACTTCTATCTTCTTATAATCAGGGTAGCGTCTTTAATAAAAAACGCGTTATATTATTTTTTCTTATTTATCATCAGGAACTGTACAGTTACAACAACCACCCAATTTGATCGCTGCTTTTCGCAGTATTTTTGAAGTGGATTAGGCATGAGTTTGAACAAGGACCCCCAGCAGAGTTTGTTCACGAATGACTGTCAGTTGGTCACCATGCAAAGTCCCTTGCCCAACCAGCGTTACTTAATAACAGCGACTTTCTACCAGCAGACTGATTGGGCTGACTCAAAGGCCTCGTATACACTTTTTCTTTTTCCTAATATGAGTACGTTGCAATCTGTTCAATTTAGAACAATTAGCAACCCCACGACCCAATGAGATGACGATGGTGTGTACGATGTGTAAATGAGGTGTAGTCTTGTACAGATCCAGGCCGACCATTCCTGAACGAGTATGGTTAATTGAAACCCAACCATCAAAGTAAACGGGTAACCACTGTCTAGCATTCAAATCCGTATAAAAGTAACTAGGCTACTTTTACTACGATTTGAACCACGGGCGTTCGTCTCCATAAATCAGCACTGTTCAACAGCTAGACCAACCCGGTGGGGGTTTAGTACACACGTAATACAACGTAATACTTTGACAGTTCAATTTGATTTCTGAATTTGTCCTATATACCAAGCCTCTCCATCCACCATTTCTCCTCCTTCATCGTCCTCTTGATCTTGTTCCTTCCACCCTTCCTCCTCCATTCTCTCCACATGGCCATACCATCTCATCCTCATTTTCTCCACCCTCTCCCTCACACATTCCACATTTAAAGTCCAGCCTCTGTTAGTTTGCTCCTAATGTAAACAAATAATGATGTCACTGAGCATGTGCATTATATCAAAATGTGTACACGCTGATTAAAAAGTAACAACAAAATACTTTCAAAAGTATTTAAATACAAAATACTTTTAAAAGTATTTTTATAAATGAAATTTTTAGGCCTACATCATACCATGACTGATGTTTGAAGTACTTTAAGTACTTAACATTTAAAAAATAGTTAACTTAATAGGAATACGACATCCGTAAAGTCGCAGTCTCTAGTGTATACCCTGTAGTAGGTGGTTTCTGTTTGCTGACCGTAGGAGCAAACTAAGAACGGCTCAACTGTAGCTCCGTATTCTTTATTCTTTCTCTCCATGTCCTAACCAAGTGTTTTATACATCTTGTACTCTATAGATAAATTGCTTTTACTATTATTATTTTTAGTAATATTAAATACTCCCAAACAATTCTACAGCATATTCGTTTTTAATACGCCATATCATTTTTATTTAAAAGTAAGTAAATAAATTATGTTTTTTTTATGAATGTTTATTCATTCCTGTCTTACACTGATTTTTAGTCGATTTTCTACTTACTTGTAACAAACTTAGTATTTAAATTATCCTTAAAAAAACAAAACAACACGTTTTTTAAAAGAAAAATCAACCCCTGTTCAACTTAAAAATATTAAAAATCACTGACACTAAACTATGCTTGGTAGAAAGAAATCCTTGAAATAAAAGTTGTGAGTTTTTTTAATTTTTCTACATTTTAATTGTTTGCACTTTTGCCCTAAAATGGATAATATTAACGCTGCAATCTTTAAAAAAAAAATTACATTTTTTACCACGAGTATAGCCTCCCCAAGAATTTCAGTGGACGTAGTGTTCACCCTATCTTGTAGAGAATACAAAATTTAGTAAATGAGACAAATTTTTTAAAAAAATTGTAGAAGCCATTTTTCCAATTTTACACATAATCACTTATTGTTACCTTCAATATACACTCCTTCTCTATCCCTAAAAGGCTCAATGTGAATTTTCCATCGTTGGAAACAGCACTGGAAGTCATCTCCAGTCAGCTCCTTCAGGACACGTGCCGTTTTCTCTTTTACAGCTTCCACACACTCAAATCTTGTCCCTTTTAATGCAGATTTCACCTTAGCGAACAGGTAGAAGATAATAACATGTGATGAAACGTGATTTTTTACTTATGATCCGGAAACGAAGCGCCAATCCATGCACTGGAAGAGCTGAACTTCACCGAGAGCCAAAAAAGGTCGAATGAGCAAGTCAAAATTTAAAGCAATGATCATTGTTTTTTTTTATATCCATGGGACTGTGTACCTTCACTGGGTTCCTGAAGGGCAAACAGTTAATCAATATTACTACCTTAAGGTACTTTCTAAACTACATCAAAAAGTAAGAAAAAAACGCCCCAAAATATGGAAGGACAAATTATGGGTTCTCCACCAAGACAATGCGCCAGCTCATTCCGCGTTATCAGTCAAGAGGGTCCTAGCCAAGTACAGCATCTCAGTGTTAGATCATCCACCTTATTCACCAGATTTTGCACCATGTGACGTCTACCTGTTCCCTAAGGTGAAATCTGCATTAAAACGGACAAGATTTGAGTCTGTGGAAGGTGTAAAAGAGAAAACGGCACGTGTCCTGAAGGAGCTGACGGAAGATGACTTCCAGCCCTGTTTTCAACAATGGAAAATTTGCATGGAGTGTTGTAGGGATAGAGAAGGAGTGTATATTGAAGGTGACAATAAGTGATTATGTATAAAATTAAAATAACATTTTTTACGACGTCAGTCTCGTTATTTAATAGCCACACCTCGTATGCAGGAACTGTACATTAAATCAAAATAAAAAGCGAATGTTTGGCATACTTGTAGTTACGTTCTTGCTATCAAAGTTTTTTTTTTTTTTTTTTTTTTTTTCCGGGGTTCCTACGGCCGGCGCCGCTTCCCGCACTTCAATCTCCACTCTCCTCTATCCTCCCAATCACCCTCATCCATCCCTCTCTCCCTCATGGCTTCCTGTATTCCCTTTTTCCACGTTTTCCTTGGTCTACCTTTCTTCCTTCTGTTGGTTGGGACATCAAAGTTACAAATTATTATTTACGTAAAAATTAAATTTTAAAAATCTACAAATCTGATCTGGGTTATCCGGAGATCTGGATGATTGAAAGCCAGATAAATGAGGTTATATTGTAAAAATTCTGGTGTGAAACACTCACACAACTTTCTCTTGCCAATGCAAATAATTAACAATAAACGTAACATTAGTAATAAAACATTAAAAATAAACAAAACTAACCTCAATAAACATAACCTTATTTTAATCAATTTATAAAAGACGCAAAATGAAAATCGATCTGTTTGCCTTAAAAATACGGAAAATCACTCTTTCACGCTAAAATAGGCTCTGTAGAGAAAAATGCTATAAATAAAAGTTGTAGATCTCTTAATTTTCTATAAATTTTATTATATACACTTTTGTCATAAAATGCGTACTAAAGCCGAAATATTAAAAAAAAATTGGTTTTCACAAGTTTCCGTGAGAAAAACAGAAAATTGCTAATTACCGCTAAACTAAGCGTTATACAAAAAAATGTTTGAAACAAAAGTTGTGTAATTTTAAATTCTCTACAACTTTTATTATATACATTTTTGTGCTGAAATGCATTATAAAGCCGTAATCTTAAAAAAATAAAGTTTTTACATGAAAACACCCTTACCAAGAATTTCAGCCAAGATGGCGCCTACCCTATCTTGTAGAGCATAAAAAATTCAGTAAACCAGGCGATTTTTAAAAAAATCATAGGACCAGTTTTTGAGAAAATTGCAAAAAAGTGAAAAATTATACGAATAAACTACTACTTCCGGTTGACCGATTTTGATGAAAATGTTCGTGTCGGGTACGGTATTGGTATGTAACTTAAGTTTCAAGTTCGTACGACGTTCCATTCTTGAGATATTTTGTATACACACACACAGACACACATGCAGACCAATCGCTAAAAACATGTTTGTTGGGTTCAGGGGGTCTGAAATCGTGTAGATCCGGTGAAAACTCGATTTCTAAAAATCGACATGAAAACAATAGTTTCCTTCCTATATATTCATACAGGCAAGAGAAAGTAAAAATAACAAAGATTACCTTTTCACCCTTTCCACAGAATATTCTTAAAGAAACAACGACCGAGTGAAAAACCAACTAATGAATGATATATAATAACACATTTATAAAATACATTGACTGAACCAAAAGACAAACAATTTATATACTGAAATTAACTAAACAAAACTAAAAATGAACCGAAATAGAATGCAATAGATTGTAGGCCATAACACTATCAAAACATTATGAAATTTTATCTTGTTTTCTTATCAACAGTTAATGACAACAGTCATTTCCTTCGTTATCTTGTTTTTAAAATTTATATTACAATTTGCATTGAATTACAAGCAAGAATAAAACAATTTACGGGCTGGTAAAATTTAGTATGGTCTACCACTGCGCATGTAGCCTCTCTTGCCTACTCGATACTACCAAGTTAAAAGCAATAGCTGCTGCATTTTAGAGGGAAGGTGTGTGTGTGTGTGTGTGAGAGAGAGAGAGAGAGAGAGAGTAAAGAGTGTGTGCAAACACACAAATAGAGTGGATCAGTACAGTAGACAATAAAACCGGTATTGTCCAACCATGTTCTAATTCTTCCCCTTTTGCTAAATCAATTGCAAACATTTTTTTTTTTTTTTTGTTTAATGGCTGACTCTTCTGCAATTACAGCTAAAGGCTGACGGTGAAGGATGAAATGAGTTTTTATAACGTATGAAAGTATGCCGTGCCTGAATGGGATTCGAACCCAAGACCGCATGATGAGAGGCGAGGAGCACGTTACCAACTACGCCAATGCAGCTGGCAACTTTGATGAGCAAGAACACGCACCAGGTCCACTGCGAAGAGACAAACTGTCACGCTTTCACAATACAAACAACTGATATAACTATAGAATGGACTGGGCCAGAATTTTGATTTAAGTAATTCTATAAGGTCGTAAAAGCAACAAAACAAATCTGGTGTGAAACACTTAAACAACTTTCTCTTGCCGATACAAATAATTAACAATATAATCTAACATTAATAATAAAACATTAGAAATAAACAAAAAAAAACTAACCTAATTTTAATCATACATGAAATACGCAAAATAAAAATCAACCTCAGTTTGGCTTAAAATACGGAAAATCGCTGTTTCACGCTAAACTAGGCTCTGTAGAGAAAACTGCTCTAAATAAAAGTCGAAGGTCTTTTAATTTCCTACAAATTTTACTATATAAATTTTTGTCGTAAAATGCAAACTAAGGCTGAAATCTTAACAAAAATCGATTTTTCACACGTTTTCGTGAGAAAAAAACAGAAAATTGCTAATTAACACTAAACTAAGCATTATACAATTTTTATGTTTGAGTTAAAAGTTGTAGGATTTTAAATTCTCTACAACTTTTACTATATACATTTTTGCACTAAAATGCATATTAAGTTGCAATCTTAAAAAAACAGTCTCACCAAGAATTTCAGCATAGATGGCACCTACCCTATCTAGTAGAGCATAAAAATTTTAGTAAATAAGGCTATTTAAAACAAAATTGTAGAAGCAGTTTTTGAGAAAATCGCAAAAAAGGGAAAAATGACACAAATAAACTACTACTTCCAGTTGACCGGTTTTGATGAAAATGTTCGTGTTGAGTCCAGTAGTGGTATCTAACCTAAGTTTTAAGTTCATAAGATGTTCCATTCTTGAGATATTCTGTTCACACACACACACGCACGCACGCACGCGCACACACACACACACACACACACACACACACACACACAGAGACCAATCGCTAAAAACATGTTTTTTTTTTGGGTTCAGGGGTCTGAAAACGTGTAGATCTGGTGAAAACTTGATTCCAAAAAATCGGCATGAAAACAATACTTTCCTTTCTATATATTCCTATAGGCAAGAGAAAGAAATAATTTTTTTTTCTTTTTTTCAGAATAACATTATTTGCAATCAGTTTTTTAAAAATAAACTATAAGCAAATCTTTTGAATTTACAAATCACAAGTTGAGGCCTCATTACCCTGAGTACCTCTCATTGTATCAATTATTCATGTGTTCAAAGAGAAAATTACTATGTACAAAGATATTTACATTTTACAATATGGAATACTTTTCACTAAAATTTTATATACATTTAAACTCTTTCAGACAAGTCCAAAACATGGTAATGTTTCAGGCGCCTAACTTCTTCTGCATTATTTAGAAGATTTATGGCTAATTCGTTTTTGTGGCTTTCAAGTCTTGCCAGATATTTTCTATTGAAACGCCTGACCTCGTCCATTACATCAGGAAGGTTGCAATAATGTTGTATTTCTGCATTCCTTGCAAACCATGGTGCCCTTGTTATAGCCTGAAGAACCTTATTTTGGAACCTTTGAATTATCTCTATGTTACTTCTGCTGGTAGTTCCCCAAAGTTGAACGCTGTACAACCAGACTGGTTTTAGTAACATTTTGTAAAAATAAATAAATAAAAAAAATTTTAAAAATGACATACCTTAACAAAATATAATCGAGCTAATTTATTATCAATTAGCTAATATTCAACACAGAAAAATAATTTCTAAAAATTACAGGTAGAGAGACCAGCATCAGAGTAATAGCAGAAAACAACTGATTATTTATTAAGTCGGGTGCACACGTACACACAATCCTACAACCCAATACATACATAGATAATAAATTAAATTTTTAAAAATCTTGTACACTCACCATGACATAACAAATACATAAAAAAAACATATTCTATTGAATCTTAAGATGACATTAAAAAACTGATAAAAGTTCATCAGCAGTTCATAAACTGTGATAAAAAAATATTACTACTTTTGTACATTACATCAATTAATTTTTTCATGACTAATGAGTACGGCGATAGAAAAAAAAAAATTTGATGTGAAACACTCACACGATTTTTTCTTGCCAATATAAATAATAACTAACTTACAATAAATAAATAACTTGGAAAACCCATGTCGTGAGAATGAAGAGAAATGAATTAAATCTAAAATACAAAAGAATGTACTGCCCGTCCCCAAATTTTGTGCAGCTGTGGGATGAAGGGGACAGACCAAGTACCAGACTACTGTTACATCATAACACTCTACTAATCATCTGATTGATATTCAGTAGGCAGTGCGGTGACATACACGTGGGTGTTGTTTTCACTATTCCCTGTAGACGGCGACACACAATATTTGTAGTTTGGATAGTACCCCTGAATACTACAAACATAGTATTACAAGTAAAACGTTACTACTACTAACGCAATCTCTCACAGTAGTAGTGGCGTAATGCATACCTCTCAGCTGCACAAAGCTTGGCAACAGGCAGTACTGGCTGATTTGTGGGAACTCTTCACTCTCTATTGAGAATAAGTTGCTGCTTTACAAAATGTTACTAAATCCAGTTTGGTTGTACGGCATTCAACTTTGGGCAACTACCAGCAGAAGTAACATAGAGATAATTCAAAGGTTCCAAAATAAGGTTCTTCAGGCTATAACAAGGGCACCATGGTTTGCAAGGAATGCAGAAATACATCATTGCAACCTTCCTGATGTAATGGACAAGGTCAGGTGTTTTAATAGAAAATATCAGGCAAGACTTGAAAGTCACGAAAACGAATTAGCCATAAATCTTCTAAACAATGCAGAAGAAGTTAGGCGCGTGAAACGTTACCATGTTTTGGACTTGTCTGAAAGAGTTTAAATGTATATAAAATTATAGTGAAAAGTATTCCATATTGTAAAATGTACGATAAATATCTTAGTAGTACATAAGAGTAATTTTCTCTTTTAACACATGAGTAATTGATATAATGAGAGGTACTCAGGGTAATCACTTGGCCTCAACTTGTGATCTGTAAATTGAAAAAATTTGTTTATAGTTTATTTTTAATACTGAAATTTTTAACAATTGACGTGGTCTGCAACCACTATTGTGTTTGTGTTTTATGTTTTATTGTGTTTATGTTTTTTAAATTCCTGATGATGTCTCCGAGGGAGACGAAAGATCTTGATATGATATAATACTCTGAGGTGAGTTTTATATTTTATTTTGTTTTGGCTGTTTATAATCATATATGTAGTGGTGCAAACAAAGGAAATAATGTTTAATAAAATAATATATAAATATATATATATAATAAATATATAGCTAGTGAAGTCATGAGATTGCCTTTTGCGTATGTATGGGCTGTGAGGAAGGAAATGATATAGTATTTGCAGTGCTGCCAACCTTAACAGTGAGACACTACTCGTACATTTCATTACTGTGCAGTTTCTAGATACATTTTGTAAGCTGTGGTTTATTCCAAGCAAACGTTTTTTTCATAAACCTTATAGGAAATAAATATGACCAGTAATATTGCCTATAGCTTAATTACATGACTAGAAATGTTTGATTTACTGTAATTACGAATGAATCGCCTTCTTTACTATTGCTGTCATCGCCGTTTACATTATCAATCTCTCTAGTTAGTATCTACCAAACCGTTTTCTTTTTTTACCAGGTGTCAACAAAACTTGGTAAAGAATAGCTTCTTCACGTCCTTAATTTCCTTCTTTATTTTTCGAATTGTGGAATTGTGGAGTAGTTATCCACTCGCTCACGGCTTTTGTTAAGAGGCACGGATAAGCATTTCTGTTTAGCTCCAACTTCATAACATATTATTACAATCCATATTAAATTTTGTTCAACACTGTGAATAGTTTGACCACGTTTTCGAGAAACCGACATTTCTGTAACAAACAGTTAACCTACAAAAGGTTCCGCGATATACTGTATATGCTCTGGGTATAGTATAAGTTGTTATGTTTGTCAAACTGAAATTAAAGCAGTCGGGCATGCGCACAGATGCTTTTCCCCCTTTACCCCTCGCTGCAAACAAGGGCAAACTCATGACTGTGAAGTGATTATAACACATGTTTACTAATGTAGTAAACAATGTTGTTTAAGGTGATCAGTCAAAAGGATAGTTTCAGCCTCTAGAAGCTAGACTAAGAAAAACAAGGAGTGAGGTGGTTTACCACGCCTACCTAACTGAGTGGAAAAGTATGCTTACCAGCATACCAAACCCTCTAAAAAGCACACTCCACCCCACAAATGCACGGAGCTTGGAACAGAACAATATTAAATACAACATGGAGCAGATGGTTTACAATTGCCTTACTCGTCGAGTGGAAAAGTATGCTTATCAGCATGCCAGGCCCTCTGAAAAGCATCTACTTTCCACCCTGCAAATGTCACCGTCACTTCATTCACCACAGTGCCTGGCTGTATAAAGAAGTTTATTACTTTCAGAAGAGATAATTGTGACTATACTATTTTTCAAAGCTGATGAGCTCTGAACGTACGCAAGAATTTGGATATTTCAAGTTAAAGGCTTGGACAAAAATAACTAAATCCAGAAAAACTGAGTGTAAATTTATATAGTTACTTGATTCACGAAACTGCCTTTGATTTTAACAATCGGTAAAAGGGGAAAAGCATTAGTCGATATGCGCAACTGGTCACAAGATTGCCTGTTGCATATGTATGGGCTGTGAGGAAGGGAAGTGAAATATTTGCAGTGCTGCCAACCTCAACAGCGAGACACTACTCGTACATTTCACTACCGTCCAGTTTCTACACACATTTAGTAAGCTGTGGTTTATTCCGAGAATATGTTTTCTTCATAAACCTTATAAGAAATAAATATGACCTGTAATATTGCCTATAGCTTAATTACATCACACAATCACACAATAAAACACAATGCACAAGTCACAATTCACACAATAAAATGTTGTGAAGTTCAAACTAAACAAAAATCCCTGTCCGTGCCTCTTAACAAAAGCCGTGAGCGAGCGGCGAACTACTATGATGTTTCTCTTTCCACAATTCGAAAAATAAAGAAGGAAATTAAGGACGTGAAGAAGCCATTCTTTAACAGTTTTGTTGACACCTGGTAAAAAAGAAAACGGTTACGTAGATACTAGTGAGATTGATAATGAAAACGCCGATGTCAGCAATAATAAAGAAGGTTATTCATTCGTAATTACAGTAAATCAAACATTTCTAGTCATGTGATTGAGCTATAGGCAACATTACAGATCATATTCATTTCTTATAAGGTTTATGAAGAAAACATTTTCTTGGAATAAACCACAGCTTACAAAATGTGTCTAGAAACTGCACAGTAGTGAAATGTATGTGCAGTGTCTCACTGTTGAGGTGCACTGTAAATATTTCACTTCCCTTCCTCACAGCCGATACATACGCAGAAGGCAATCTCGTGACTTCAGTATCTATACCTCATAATAGGTCAGCACTGAATGTGTTTAAGTGTTACGCTGTTATAACAGTCACACAAGCATGGTTCGTACATGAGTTTATTAAACAGCTTTGAATGAGGGTGTTAAAAAGTGACAGCTAACGGTGTCAGATAACTGGCTCAATCCAGTAACCATGTTTTTTTTTGCGCCCTGGAGACTCCAGGAGGAGTATAGGACATTACGTCAGATATAACACCTGAAATACATATAAGAATCACACAATGTATCACTACTATTAACAAAGAAATTATTGTATGCTATAAAAAGTTTCACCGATCAAGTAATTTTTCAGATTCTTTTTAAAGGAATTCAAATCCTCACAACATTTTAAAAATTGGAGTAATTTATTCATGAATTTTCTCCATGCATAAGTAGGTTTTTGTTCAAACAATTTTGTGGAGTGATTAGCCCCACATAATAATCATTTCTGTTTCTCCTTGTGTTATGACAGTGAACATTAAAATTCTGTATAAAATTATTTTGCCTAACATACATAATCACCTCAAAAATGTAGAGAGAGGGAACTGTAAGCAATTTAAGCTCCTTAAATAGTGGTGTGGATGAGGTTAGCTGGTTAGCTCCCACCATACACCTAATAGCTTTCTTTTGAATTTTAAAAACCCTATTCATATTACCCGTGCTAGAATCACCCGATACTAAGATACCATAACGGATACGAGACAGAATGAAGCCATGATAAGCTGGCATTAGTAATTTTTTATCATTTAATCTGGCAATTTGTTTTAGTGCAAATACCCCAGATGATATTTTACTACAAACTTGATTGGTATAGAAATCCCAAGACAAAGATCTATCTAGAGTTACTGCTAGGAAGTTCACTGTTTCTACATGCTCTAAACTATTATTATGAATAAATACATCCACTTCTCTATTTTCTTTAACGTTATGTTTATTTTTAAACTGCAAGTACTGACACTTATTCCCATTAACTGTTAATAACATTTTGATTCAAGAACTGTACTACGGACTCTATGTTTACACGTGTATTTAATTTTAGTTACTGCAAAACATCATGCGTCATTTTTCACTTTGTGCTTACCCCAACATGTTAATTTGTTTAATAAGAAAAAAACTTCATGAAAATTAATAAGAACAAAACGAAAGTGTTATGCAGCAGCAAGAGTGGTTTAGAAGAGATGGGAAATTTAAAAGTAGGCAACAAAAATATACAGGAAGTTGGGGAATTCTGCTATCTTGGGAGTAAAATAACAAAGGATGGTAGAAGCACAAGTGATATCAAGAGTAGAATTACTCAAGCTAGAAAAGCCTTTGATATGAAAAGCAGCTTACTGACTACAAACATTGATTTACAGATTAGGAAAAATTTCTTAAAACATTATGTTTGGAGTGTAGCATTATACGGAAGTGAAACGTGGGTGATAGGGGCTGTAGAAAAGAAGAGGATAGAAGCTTTTGAAATGTGGTGTTATAGGAAAATGTTAAAGATTAGGTGGGTGGACAAAATAAGTAATTTAGAGGTTGTTAGGCGAGTGGATGAAAAAAAAACATATATAGAAGCATCTAACCAAAAGAAGGGATAGGCTAGTTGGGCATATCCTAAGACATCCAGGTATTGAGCTATCAATAATGGAGGGTAATATTGAGGGAGTAAATTGTGTGGGGAGGCAAAGATTACAATATATAAAGCAAATTACAAAAGATGTACAGGTGTGTAGATATGTTAATCATCCTGTTATGTTAAATAACATCCATCACTAGTATCTGTACCTTGAATATTAAATATTTTGATGTTTCATTAAAGTCATTTATATATTATATTAACAGGTTGGGTTGATTGCTATTCGAGTCTTGCCAGTAATGCAACAATTATTTTTGTAAATAAGACAACCTAACCTATACTTTCATGATTGACTTGATCAATGAAAATCAATCATCTTCGATATGAATGTAAAATAAACCCGGTGCTTTCTATATTTTACATCGGGGTGACATTAAGTTTTGTTTTTTTTATTTTTTTTAGTTGGTGGATAAACAAAGTAAGCCAACTTAAAAATACTTAACAAAATATGTACAGAATTATCGATAGGTTTTAAATTTGTAAGAGAATATTATGATTTAAAAAAGACTAACTTTTTGTATTTACAAAGTGAAACAGTTTTTAAAAAACCGGTTAAAGGTTACCATAATCAGAGGTCGTACTAAATAAAATTATTGTTTTCACAAGTTATGCAATTTGATTATCCATTTACGTAATTATAAATGATATTTATGAAACAAAAACTTACTTGGAATACTTAAAATTTTCATAAATAGTTGTGTGTTGGTTATAAATAAAACAATATTACACAGCACAATCACTTCACTGATCCAGGGCTAAGCGAAAGTAACAACTGGAATACAAATAAAACCGAAAGAATTTTAAAATGACCTTCCGTAGTATTACTTATAGCGGTTCAGATATTCATTATTTAATTTACATCTATTCTTAAAATCAAAATAAAATGTACAAAATTTAGGTAGATAACTCACGTTTTGGTATTCAAAACCGGTAACGATAATAGTGAAACGAATGTAGTGCAGAAGAAAACAATATATCAGCTGTTTCGCGCTTTTGATAATAATAATTTCAAAGCTACTTGGGAAGCATTCTTTATCAACAAACTGGATGACATCACGCAAGGAGTCATTCAACATTCATAATGTTGTTTACTTCACTTGAGTTGTTTATCTGTTTAATTTATCATATTTCGTAGAATTATTATTGGTATACCTTATTATTTTATTTCTAGTCTAATCCTATACATTTTTACGTATTTTATTAATAGTATAGAGATGGAAACAACTTCCAAAATTGTTTTTAGTAATTCCAGAATTAAGGGTAAGTTACTTTACTTTCATGCAAAAGTACAAAAATATTATTTTCTCAAATACTGTTTTATCTTTTTTTATACAAAGTTTGTAAAAGAAGTATATTTCGTTAATTTACAAGAAGTGACCCAAGCAAAAATTTATCAATTTCTGTTTTTATTCAGTTTTAGATCTATACACCATACTCTTTTTAGTAGAAAAGTGACAAAAGTTCTGTCGTTTTTTTGACAGATAGCGCTTGTATCTAGAAAAGAAATGGCTAATGTGTGAATTGCTTTCGGCATGGCGTTCTCTAGTTACAGGCGGGAGTACTGGAGTGGGGGTAATGACGTCAGCAGTCTTAATGACTGACGTGGCGCTGTCTACACACTGTATTATTCGCATATTTTAGTATGCGTTTACAATTTAGTGAGACTATTTTTTTTTTTTTTGGTTTAACGTCCGACTGTTTTGCAATTACTGCTAATGCAGACGGTGAATGATGAAATGATTTTTTGTAACGTATGAAAAAATGCCGTGCCTGAATGGGATTCGAACCCAAGACCGCATGAATAACCCAAACGACTAGTGAGACTAGTCGTTTGGTGTTATTCTATTTGATGATACAGTACAGTATTTTTAATAAATCATTTTTCATCATTTCGTGTTGAAATTCATCAGAATAATTGTAGATTTCAGTGTTTTTGTATTAATAATTGTGTTAAATATTCAGTTGTTAAGAATTTTAAAATGCCGTATCATTGTTGTGTGCCTCAATGCAAAAGTAATTTTGCTTCTTCAAAAGAAAAGTACATCTCAATGTTTAAGTTTCCGAAAGAGAAAGATTCTTTTGAGAAATGGAAACGGGTTATAAGCCTACCTAGGACTGATTGGACTCCTAATGCTAGTACCCATGTTTGCGTTAAACATTTCGATTCCAGATTTATTGTAACCGAGAACGATTACAAAACTAATTCTGGTGAAACCAAAACAATGAAGTTAGACAGACCGCGACTTAAACAAGAAGCTTATCCCTCGACATTTCCTAATTTGCCTAATTATTTGAGTAAAACTCTTCCAGCTAAAAAACATCTCCAGAAAAAAGAAGTGCTGAAACCAAAACAAAAAATTAAAGAGGAAAATGACAGAATTGTATTTCAAAATGAACAAGATCTCATTCAAAATTTGAGTTTTTTAAAAGATACGTAATATTAATATAAGATTGAGTACATTTGGTTTTACAGGCCTGCATGTTCATTCAAAAACATCTGAATTAATAATAGGAAAAATTAATTACTCCACAAGGAAATTTGATTTTTTTCTTACTATAGACTCGAATTTAGTATCGACCATTTTCAATTGACAATTGGAATGATTTTAGATATTCTATGTTATTTATTACTGTCAAATTATAAAAAACTAAGAAACGATGAACTGGAAAGACATAAAATAAAGTACGAGAAGAAACATTTTATTCTATAAACAGTAATTACGTATTTAGATCTAAATAAAAAAATGTATAATAATCTTATTTATAATCCGTATTCAAAACAAACACACAAAAACCGAGATAGTAAGTGAGGATTCATAATAATATATTATGTACGTATAGCCTATAGGCTATACGCCTATATTGTATAGGCTATACAATGTAATGTAATGAATTAGAAACTGGACCTCTGAAGTCACCAGTCAGACTTCTCCCCACCACTGCTATCCCGCCTGTAATTAGAGAACGCCATGCTTTAGGCCGACAAAAACACTGCATCAATTTGGTTAGACAAACCGAAACAAAATGTTTGTTTGCGCTGAACCCCACACTTCAGCCAAACATAGTTAGTCAGTTGTGATAATTAATAGACGCACGTGTACTACTTTATTAAAATGTTTTCAGATGAAGGAGTGGAAGATTGTGTACCTATTTTATGGCAGTGCTTATTGCTACAATCAAAATCATCAAGACGGAAGTATTGGGTGCACCCTTATAATCAATGTTGAAATTACGTTAATAATAATAATAATAATACTAGTTCACTTTTAAGTGAATTGAAACAGTACCCTCCTAACCAGTTTTCTAATTTTACTAGAATGAGTCCTGCAAGTTTTGGTTATTTAGTAAGTGCCATTCAACATAGAATTACAAAAGTACTCTAATTTTCAGAATAGTATTAAACTAGATGAGAAGCTTCTAGTGACGTTAAGGTATGTGAAACCAATAAATAATGTAAATAATGTAAACCAATAATATTACTTAAATTTTCAAAAAAAAACATTTACAATCAGTGAAACGGATATGAACGATATGATTATATGAACGGTGTGTTCATATAATAAGGACACTTTTCAAGTAGAGTGCAGCACCAGTCACACAAACATTTTAATTTTGATAAGTGTGCATAAAATGGAACTACAAGCGCTTACCAATATACCCCGGAGGCATTCCTCGTTGTATAGCCTAACGTTCAAATTTGTTCATTTACAACCCGAAAACTTAAGTGTCCTTATTTTCAACCACCATCCATTTACAAAATTTTTATGAAAATTAATTCGCTCTATAAAGAGTTAAAATAATTTTTTTACGTGAATGTTTTTATGGTTGATCTCGGTTTGAAGTATTGAAAAACATAAAGAACCGAAATTCTAAACGTTCAGTTAAAACTATGATACGAGTACAGTCTCGCCTTAAGTAGAGTGTATCAGGTAGACCTTCATAAATATGTAGGTTTGTCTGGGAATGATTGTTTTGAATGAGTGACCCCCGTGTGAGTGGGTAAGAAAACAACAGTCGAGACAATCGAAATGGACAGTCAGCCGTGTGAATCTTAATAGGAATTTCCGGTTCAACTTTCGTCATCGTCTGCTAATGATTATTACTACTCACTGGGGGCGCTAGTAGAGTCGCCTGGTGTGCCAACCTGAAATTGTAATTTCTCTGTGCGCCGGGTATAAATAATTATATAATTAAATAATTAAAAACGCAATTTTAAAAACCATTAGAAATACGGTAAAATGTAAACATACAACAATGTTAACTCCGTATTACTGATTGTTTTAAAAAAAATATTTATATTATATTATAATACGGCGATTTGGTAATATAAACGTAATATATTTAATAAAATAATATTATACATATAATTTTCATTTTTTTATAGTATTAAAATTTATATATTTTGTATCGAGTAACAATTATTTATAAATAATTATTAGTATTATTGTTTTACCAAATGTACGTTACAAATCCATGAAGTGACGCTAGGTGTTTTTGTTATTGTGTAAGCGTTGCGTAAGCTGTGCTTTTGACACGATGTTACGTTTAACTACGGATTAGGTAATAAAACTTTGTGAACTGTTTTCTTACCGATATGAATTCGAATAGGAAATTTCGTACATTTCCTAAGGAAATTAGGAAGCTATTAGAAGTGTAAGTATCGTGCTATATAATATTTCCATTAGTAATTATTTACTTATACTACACCAAATCGACCGTTATATTTGAATTTTCTTACAGTAAAAATGCCTGTTGATGAAAGTGTGTATTTTAATATTCGTAAGTTCATATTCGGATTCAGCATACTAAAAAGTATCGATTTCAAATAAAATTGTTCAAATCGGTTTGATGTCCTATAAGTAATAAATTACCATATCAGTATTAGGTGCAACTTTCGTTCTTATTTAAGACAGTCATTACTTTTTGGAAATAAATGTACTATCCTTTCATGTCAGGTAATTAGAAGCATGTCAGGCAATGTGTTTTGTAAAAGTGGAGTGTTGTGTAGGCCTATATGCTTTATCGATTAATAACAAGCATTTATTAATCTGTCTTTAAAAATTCTACAATAATATTATGTAATAACTTATTTTTGACGTGTTTTACTAAAAAAGAATTTGTTTGTTTTTTTGTTTTAGATTGTGTTATTCACGATTTGACGAAGACAAAACGTACAACCTAAAGGTTCCAAGAAATTAAAGTGAATCTTGTACAAGTATTCAGCCATTCCTGTAACTGCTAGAATTTATACAGCCAGTTTTTATGGTATGTTGTGCATAATTTTGGTTTATTTTATTTACTATTTACATAATTTAGAAATCGAAAAATTTTTGCAATGTGTTTTTGTTGCAGAGATTCATAGTACAGAATTTCTTGAATGCAAACATTTAATTATGTTTGAATTGTGATAATAATAAAAAAATAATTTTGGTATTTGCAGTAAAAGGGCATGACAGGCAATAAAAAATACAAAGATACAGGCCGTTAAATTTCCCATGATAAATTTAAACCCACAGGATAAATTTACATAAAAAACATGTTAGCTTTTTTTACATACGATAGGCCTAAGGCTTTTTAATGTGTATCATCTGATAAATTTATCTGCCTATCATGATTGTTTTAACACATCATTATATTTATCTTTAAAATTAAAATTACTAAGCAGTTTTTTAAAATTACTAAACTAAGCAGTTATTGTTTAATTATTTAAAAAATCTGGTGTGAAACACCCACAACTTTCTCTTGCCACTGCAAATAATTAACAATAAACCTAACATTAGAAATAAACAAAAAAACTAACCTCAAAAACATAACCTTATTTTAATCATGAGTGAAAGATTGATGAATCGGTTGACCGATTTTGATGAAAATGTTCTTGTCGGGTCAGGTAGTGGTATGTAACTTAAGTTTCAAGTTTGTACGTTGTTCCGTTCTTGAGATATTCTGTTCATAGACACACACACACCGACCAATCGCTAAAAACATGTTTTTTGGGTTCATGGGGTCTGAAAACTTGGAGATCCAGTGAAAAATCGACATGAAAACAATACTTTCCTTCCTATGTATTCATATAGGCAAGAGGAAGTAAAAATTAGGCTCGCTTGATCAGACAGCAGATCCGATCAGATTATGAATTAATTGTATGAAAATAATTGGAATTTTACGACCATTGTTTTCTTATTAGTTCAGTGAAGTACTTGTATTAAGAATGTCTAATTTCAGATTTTTTACTAGCCTACTACTCCCTTATACGAGTTTTAATGTCAGTATGCAATTAATGCGTAGTTTTCTCTGTTTCAGAAGAAGAACGTGCAGGGGCTGTAGCAACTTTCATCGAATTTGTTAATCAAGTCCTTGACTTAGTGATTTAGTGGCAGCTCATATGCCTTGCAAGGTGTGTAATATTCAGGAAAATTTAGTTAAAACTATGCACAAGCTTTATGCTTGTGATATTACTGTATATAAAATCCACCAGCATTATTATGCCTGTGATATTAAATAAATATATTGTGTGTCGTATATGATGTTTATATATATGTTTATATATTTTTGATTGTAGGTTATGTTAACATTTTAAAAGAAAAGAGTTTAATTTTGTAAATTGAGGATTGTGTTACAGACCCATATACCTGGACACCAGGTAGAAGGTGATAACTCCATAATTTTTTTTGCCAAAAAGAAATGTAAGTTATGAATAATATTGTCCTTAAATCATACCCTGTGAAACACCATACCGTTCTTTTAATGTCTATAATACTAAATTTGGTGTCAGCTGAACTATTTATCTACTAATGATTTAACAATCTGTTTTTTAGTTTATAAATTACAGTTAGATTATATGGAAAAACGTGTTATAATCGAAAAAAGTCAGTTAACCAACTGAGTGAAGAAACTAAATCTGAAAAACAATCTTGTTATAATAAGATCTAGATTCCAAATTCCATCTATTAAAATTATTAAGGTACAACTGTATATAGATACAGACGTATATTTATTTTTATTTTATGAAACATCCTATGTAGGATTTTAAACAGCTGTATTATTTAAAATTGAAATATATTTCTAACCACCAGAATACGATAACAAATATATACTATATATACCTATATATTTAAGTTAAATAATGGTAGCTTAGTAAATTTTTGTTTACTTATGAATACCGTCTTTTGAAAGGTATTGTTAAAATATTACAATTTTTGGAGTGTCATGTGCGCCATAAATATTTGATAGTAAAATGATTGAATTGTTTACAGATTTGTTAGGTTTTTTATTTAAATAGATTGTGTTTTGATTTATATTTGTATTTGGTTAAGATAAAGTAGATCATGATAAAATACTGTATATTGTTTTACAAAGAGCGACGTCAGAGGAAGCTTATAAGAAAAATGTGTCAAAAATCTTGACACAGGCCATCAAGCAAAGTATTAGCTTCGATTGGGTTAGAGAAAACTGCTCTGTACATTTTGAGGAAGTTTCAAAAACACTAATAGAGTGTATTATTAACTTGTGTATTCCGTGGTGGTGTAAACGTAAGAATCGACAAAGATCACTAAAGTGATCTTTGTCGATTCTGTTCAAGATTCCTATAGTCCTACATGAAAGATCACTTTACTGATCTTACATGTAGGACCATATCCTCCTATACTCGGTTCATTGTAAGAAAGATAGTTTGAGTAAAAAAAATAATGATTTCACTCAGCATGCGCATTATTTAAAAATGCGTGCACGCTGATTAAAAAGTAACAGCAAAATACCTTCAAAAGTATTTAAATACAAAGTAGTTTGAAAAGTATTTTTGTAAATGAAACTGTTAGGACTACATCATAGGCCTATCATGACTGATGTTTTAAATACTGATCAATAAATTTATAAAAAGTTTTAGGCCTATACTTTATTGCATTTTTTTGATAAATATATGTGGTTGCAAGTTATATGTATTAATACATCTGATGTGTATGACGAAACAAGAGAACTTTAATAAAAGTTAATATTTTTATTTTAATGATTAATCATCTAGTTTGGTCACTTGTTATTTCACAATTAAATTTGTGAAAGAGTAATCCAAACCCATAAATCTCTCTCCACATTTTTGACAAAGAACATGTCATAATTATAAATGCTACCAGTTAGCTTTTGACATCGTATTGTCTCGCATCGTTCTTACGAGCTTTATAATTTATTTTCAATTACGAATTTTAGTGTTATAGTATTTTTTTTAGTGTCTGTTTATAGTTTAATTCTGTATATGGTTAAAAGCACGTATCAGTTATCATTGTGATGTTTTTATAAAAAGTAATCCCTAATGTGTGTACGTTGCAATCTGTTCAATTCAGAACAATAAGCAACCCCATGACCCAATGAGATGAGGATGATGTGTAAATGAGGTGTAGTCTTGTGCAGACTCAGGTCGACCATTCCTGAGAGAGTATGGTTAATTGAACCCCTACCATCAAAGTACACCGGTATCCACTGTCAAGCATTCAAATCCGTATAAAAGTAACTACCTGTACTAGGATTTCAACCAGGAACCTTCGTCTCCGAAAATCAGCTGTTAAACAGCTGATTTTGGCAACGACTTTACCTCTAGACCAACCCGGTGGGTTGAAAAGTGATGCATTTTTTCTGAGTCACTGCTTTCACAGCTGATTTGGTAACCACTGTTTGTTTACTTTACATGAACCGAGTATAGTATGTATGTATGGAATATGTTAACTGTAATAATATGTTATTGTTTTATTGTACATTTATTGTTTTATATTATTTATTGTTTTATTGTTCATTTGTTAGAAAATGTTTTATAAATCGAACATTAGTTTACCATTAATAACTGAAATTTAACTATTCTTATTCTTACATTGTTATTTATTGTTACATTATTTTACTAGTATTACATTATTATTTATGATTAGTAGGTTTTTATTATAGACTCAGTGTTATATTATTTTTTGTCACAAGTAATACATGAGCGCTTGAATTATAACAGGAGAGTAAACAATTCCAAAGATTCGTTGTTTATCATTTCAGATTGTTTATTTCATATCATTAAAATAATTAATGTCTGTGATTAGTTTAATACAACTGTTTCACTTGCCCGTGTTTAACTCATTTTTAGTTTCATCAGTTATCTTTTGGAATTGTATCGGTTCGTTTCGATTTTTTTCGTAGACTGAAGTTGAAAAGTTTTGTAAGCTGTATTTTGTTAACCTGCATGATAGTGAATATGTTGAGTTTTTGAAATTAAAAGCGGTAACCATTAAAAAGTAGAAAGAAATTGTTTTGTTAAATGTAACTGTTACGATAATAAATTAAGGAGTCTTTATGAAACTACAATAATTACAAGTAATCAGAACGGTATAATTGAAAACGCTTAAATGATGATGTTCATTTTAACCAGATGTAGTTATTTTTATGACGGAAAGTAGTGCAAGATAACTGTCCAGCGGAGAGGTAGATACATGCCAACTAGTGTAAAACTTTCGTTTACAACCTATAGGCACTTGCCTCGCGCGGAGTACTCTACAGTAGATGGACTATAGATAGTTCAACTCAGTTTATTAAAACAAATATTGCTGAAAATGAATCATATCAGTTGGTTTTTTTTATTTAGTTATTATGCTTTTTAAATGAACCTCTATTTACAATTATCTGTTTGTAAATTCATTACAATATTATTAATTGGATTATGTTGTATAATTGTATTATGTATTTATTATATTGGGAATTGACTTACCGAAAATGTTTATTTATTACTTCAACAATGAAAGTATGTGGTGAATAACGATATGTAAATCATGTATAGCATACAAATTTTTATATAATATTATATGAAATAAGAAGCAATGAAAAGTTTTACCTTTTTTGAATGATGGGCATTGACAACTGTAATTTTGTGTCAAAAGATTGCACGATGGTACTTGAAGCTTAACAAGCAAAGTTCATTGCAAGAAAAACATAATTGTTATTATAAACCTAAATTATTGTAGATTCTCTACAGTTTAATTTCTTAAGGCCTATTCCCATGATTCAAGTATTAGCAAAGTTTACACCGAGCTAGTTTACTACCTCTAATGTACACTAATAATGAGATTTGTCATTGGTAAGTGTAATTGTAATTAATATTTTGTTTTTTATGTATATATAAAAAACTTTGTATTTACCTTATATTGCTTTTTATATAAAAACCAGTATAATGTAAACACAAAGTTTTTTCTGCTGCAATGATACTAACTAATAACTTAGCAGTATTGTGCAAAATAGTTGGATGATAAACGAAAAAGCAATAAATGTTAAAGCGTGAAAAAACATTCAACTTTTTTTAAAATACAGTCAATGCTCTATTTAACAGACTAGCCTCATGAATATGTAAAACGGTTTGAAAATTATAAAAATCTAAGGAATGTTAATTTTTACGATGCTTTTCAGCTCTTCCCATAAGGTAAGTTCTTCCTGAAAGGTACCGTTTTTTTAAACTTATGATAAAAATAAGACTAAGCAAATCCAATGTTTACTATTAACACATTATAGAAACATATGTGACCAGTATTATGGTGATAAATGAATGACTTAATTTAACTGCGTTTCACGACAGACATTGGTATCCACCTGTAGTGTTATTAAGCTGTAAAGTGTTGTATCCAAGAACTTTTAATTCTATTTTTCATAGTTTATTTTAATAAATGTGTTCGTCCATTAAATTGAGCATTGACTAATGTTGATTTGCACAAAAATATTGAATATGTACAGTTTTTTAATGCATGTTCAAAGTACAGTTTCATACTCTGTCAGCATGATGTTATAATAATTTTTTGTGTATTTTTAAGATGTAGTAGTAGTACTTATTAAAGTATGATTTTTTTTTTTTACCTACAGGTAATTACCTAGAGGTAAAGGGTGTTTACTCTAATTTTGGCAAAATTAAGTTTGAAAATCAACAAGAAATGCTCTATATAATGGTTTACAGTATTAACTGGTATCTGACCCTTCCATTTTTTTAAAATTGCAGTAAGCACATTTAACTCCATTGATGTATATAATGTGGAAAATTATTAAAATCGCTAGTATTTTTGTAATTTAATGTATACTCGTTATTGACAATAAGTAATGTATTTTGAATTAATTTGTTATTGTTATCTTACTGATAGGTTTCAGAATTTGCTTGAATTCTGTAATATTTTCAAACATAGTTGTGAATAAAATGTTGTTTCTTTATCAGAATAGAGTTAGCACAATATGTTTTGTTTTCGTTTGATTAACTTAAGTTCTGTGGGTGGTCAGAGAACTGTAGAAGTTAAGAAAGTTGTTTAGTCATTTAAATCTCTGTATCAGAGGCTATATTGGGTACAAATTAAACAAAATTCTAATACCTTCAGAATTTTACAAGAAAATAACAAACTTCATGTCTTTTGGTTATTCTGAAAAATTAAAAAAATTGAGTTAAGGGGGGAGGAGTCTGCCAAAAAATGAAAAATTGTACCCTTTTATTTTAGAAAGTTTGTATTTTACCTACTTATTAGGGACACAATGGACAGAGTGTTCCTAAATTTTCAGTAATTTACCACCCCTTGAACCCCTTTTTTCGGGGGGGGGGGGCGAGTGAAAAAACGTAGCTTCACAAGGAAAACTAACTCGGTTGATTATCAACCTATCAACTTGCTTAAAAAACACAAAAGAAAAAATGAAATGTTCAATGAAATGTGCTTCATAAAGAGCACAAAAAGTTCTAGTGGCACCTTGCATTAAATATAAAATACATGTTTTGAGAGTATTTCTGTAATTTTTTTTCAAAATTAATTAATTTTATTCTAGTTTTAAATTAAAAATTTAATTACAAATTTTTAGTACAGTATTTTGACATACCAATACAAGGGCCACTAGAACACATTTTTCTGAATCTTTTAAAAAAAAATCATGAATTTTTATCAGTTAGAACTCAAGTTATGAAGTTTTTAGAGTAGACGCACTGAAAATTAAAACTTGCGGAAATTAACAGTTAAAGTTTATGTTTGATTTTTTACTTACATCAAAACAATCCTGCTCCATTTATGTTAACCCTTCCTGTGCTCTCTTGGCTAATCTAAACTATGTAATTATGTAATTTCTAAAACTAAAAATATAATCATTAAACACTTATTTAGGTTGGTTTGTAAACAGTAAACGCGCGTTTTATTTTTCTTGTAACCTACCTACACCTTACTAACCTACCAACTCTCTTTGTCCGCGTAAAACTGAAATTTACTTTTGTAGCACTAAACTAAAATTAGGTAACTAACACAAACTTTTAAATTTACTCTATAACTTTCAATAACTTATTTATTCGCATTACACTAAACAACAAAGTTTCATTACACCGTAAAAACGACAGAACGTAAACAAACAATACCCGCTCACTTGGCCATGCGATGGCCATTTTAATCTTGTCTCCATTCTAACATAATATATTACCAAACTCTGCATGATTTTAGCTGAGCTAAAAAAGCAAATAACGGGGTTTAAAATGGTGAAAGAATTACATTTCTTAGTTTACAAGATACAGTACTTTGAAATTCATGTTTTTTAACTGAGAGAAACAGGAGCTGTTTCTATGGCAACTATATATGTGTTTAATTTTTTATTAATTTTTCTAGTAAACTAACAATAATAATAATTATACCATTAAAAAGTATAGAAGTATAGTAAGCATTTCAGTGATAAAAATTTGAACATAAAAAAGAAAGTAAAAAATTCCCCGTGGATTTTTACGCAGACCCCTCCCCTTAACTTGTTTAATTTCTTAGATACAGATATGCATTTATTCAGGTGATATGTATTAACTAAAAAAGACCATGTTACAGATAATGAATAATTAATGTTTTGCAAAACTACACAATATAATCCGTAATATTTTGTTGGAAATTGTTGTAATAACTGTGCTTATTATAGCAGTACTAAATGTGTTTGAATGAAATTATGTAGCAACATTTATATAATTAGTAAAGTAAATTTAAACAATACTTGTGGTAAGAATTGGTTTTTGTATTTCAGGGAAGAACAATTTTTTTGTAAACCAATTTCATTGTTATTCTTAAAAAATATGACAATATACAAATTTCAAATCAATTTATATAGTGTTTAATTGTTCATTATACCTATTAAACTTTAAATTATAGTGAAAATATTGCTTTCAACATGACAAACAATTTGTGTCATCAGATTTGATAAGTTACTCATTCATTTCAGAAATAGACAAAAATTGCCTTAAGTGAATTTTTTTATCAAATTGTATTTGTTGCAACAGACGAATTTAAGAATTTTAACATGTATCATATGTTTGTTTTATTTCATTATTTTCAAAAACTTGTAAAAATCCACTGTTTTTATATTGTAATGTTTTGAAACAATTTAAAATTATTTCTTGAACATTAAAAGTATAAAGTGTTAAATTATGTTGTATTTGTTATTGTTTCAATAGTTTTTCCATTAAAAATACCGTGTATTTCAATTATTTTAGTTGCCATAATAATTTAGTTGTAAAAATTATACCTTGCTATTTTTTTATTTAACGTGACAAAATTAATATAGTATTGATTTCATGTTAACATTTTTACTAATTTAAATAAGCTGTCTGTTTCAATTACAATTTATTAAATTTGTTCAGTTAAAGCATTATTACTTTTTGTCGCTGAAATAGAATCGTGAATTTGAAGATCAGCTGTGCAAAAATACAGGTCAAGGTAAGTGTAAGAAGCGGTTGGTAACCGCTGGAACGGCACTTTTAACGTACGGGTTGTGTAATGGGGAAGAATGGTAGGACAGGGGCAGGGGAAGGGTGGTAGGACATGGGCAGGGGAAGGGTGGAAGGCCATGGACAAGGGGAAGGGTGGTAGGCAATGGGCAGGGGGAAGGGTGGAAGAAGCGGTTCGATTTGTATGTTTGAAGCCATGGCGGCAACACGTTCATTACAACCGGTAGTTGCGCTAGTGTCGCATCTTGGAAAAGCCTAATACATGGAGATTACAAATCTTCTTATATATTATCTATGTGGACAGTAAACCAAATACAAATACGAAAAAATACTTCTCTCACTCTCACACACACATTCACTCACTTTCTTTGTATTCACTGGTTCTCTCTCACTCTTTGTTATTGTGTATGCTTGCCTGCTAGTAGAATTGAAACAATGATCATGCATTACGATAAGTGGATGTAATTTCATTTGTATAAAACATACGAGTAGATATATAGGTCAACAGTTCCATTGCATTAGGCCTACTTAAATAATTATAATGATCTGACTTAAATCGTATGTATCGATGTGAACACATGCAAAACTCCTCGACACTGTATGATTGTACTGAACGACAATTGATTAAACACTGAATGACAATATTAACTGTGCGTTTCATGTGTTAGTTAGGCGTATGTAGTTGATGAGTCACCTGCTGTCAAAACCAGTTTAATTTGTAAATAAGCTATGCCTACTTATAAGCCTATAACTGTATAATAACAATAATAACTGATGATTAATTATAAATACATTACATCACTCCCCATTCACTTTGTACTGTAGACCAGTGGTTCCCAACCCGCAGTGGTCTGCGGACCACTCAGCCTGAAAGTGAACTAACACGGACCACCCATTACAATATTGCATATATCTTATCAGTTGTAACCAAATTAAAAGGTGATTAAATAAAACAAATTTTCAGAAACAAACTATTATTATTAATTAAGAAACTATTATTACAAACATATAATTGTTATTTTCAGAAAGTAGGGTACATTGTACATCACAAACAGTAAAAATATTTTAATTGTAAATTGTCTTTTAATAAAATAAGGAATACAGAATTTACTTAGTCGAAAATAACAATGAAAATTAAAACATGAATTAAAAATGAAATGAAAATTTCAATCCGACTTGTGCATGAATCTTTCTGACTAGCTGAGGAATTCTAGGTTTCAGGCTCTTGCTAAGAGCTACTCTCAAATCACTGCTTACTCTTAGCCGACTTTGTTGTTTGTTTTTAATTAACAATAAACTAGAGAACCCCTGCTCACACAAATAAGTGGCTGAAAAAAATCATAAGACACCCCAAAGCTACTTGCCGAATCTTGGGAAAGTCCAGGGCTTCCTTATACCACAACTCTTCTACCTTTACTTAATCTGAATCTTGAATGTATTTACTTAATCTTGTTCAATGAAAATCGTAACTTTGATTTAATCACGGGAAAATATTACTTTTTTATAAGTAGTCACCGGACTCTTACGGACCACCCCGAAGGCTCTCATGGACCACCTTTGGTCCGCGGACCACCGATTGGGAAACACTGCTGTAGACTATTACAATAAAAGAATGTCACTATAAAATGTAGAAAAAATGTATTCATTAGTTTTATAAACAGTCTATAAAAATAGGTGATGGATGGGTGGATGTAGTACAGTATATGCAAGCTGATTCATTCGAAGCGGCCACGTGCCACATGAAATGCCTATAGGCCTACTTATACTTTCGTAAGAGTATTATTGCTAGTGTTGCCGTCCAGTTTTGACTCTTTGTCTTTATCCATAATGTGTTGTGTACGTTGCAATCTGTTCAATTGAGAATAAAAAGCAACCCCATCACCCAATAAGATGAGCATGATTTATATGAGGTGTGTAATACCTCTGTGTCTTGTACAGACTGAGATATTATGATTAATCGAACTCCAACCATCAAAGCCCACCCACAACCACTGTCTACTGTTGAGCCGTTCTTAGTTTGCTCCTACTGTCAACAAACAAAAGCCACCTATTACAAGGTGCACGCTAGAGTCTGCCACTTTACGGATGTCGTATTCCTATTAAGTTAACTATCTTTTAAATTATAGATACTTAAATTACTAAAAACATCAGTCATGATATGATGTAGGCCTAACAATTTCATTTAAAAAAATACTTTTAAAAGTATTTTGTATTTAAATACAATTGAAAGTATTTTGTTGTTACTTTTTAATCAGCGTGTAGACATTTTGATATAATGCGCATGCTCAGTAACGTCATTATTTGTTTACATTAGTAGAAAACTAAGAGAGGCTGGACTTTAGTATTCTAATCAGTATCAAAATAACTACCTTCACTCAGGGCCGTTAAATATTATTCAAATACGCCTAAAGCAATAGATATAACTGTTATTTTATTGAATTTATACAGGACACAATATGTCCTGTATAAATTCAGTAAAATATAATAAAATTCAGTAAAATAGCCGATAAATGTCATTTATTTCTATTATAACACTTTATTACCCTTTTTTCTATCTGTTTGAAATTCACATTTCCAACTATTATTAAATTAATTATTAAATAATTATTAGTAAATTAACAACAGTAAATCACACACGTTGAATATATTCAACGGCCCTGCCTTCACTACGATTTGAACATAATGCATAATAAAGCATAATGCTTTATTACTCTATGGATTTGAACAAGGAACCTTCGTCACCGCGAATCACCTGTTAAACAGCTGATTTTACCTCTAGACCAGCTGTTCTCAAAGTGTGTGCCACGGCATACGCAATGATTTCGTTTTGTAATGACGTACAATATTATTTTCATAAATATTGAATCTACTGTAGATTTAATTATTGTTTTAACATTCTAACTGAGACGGGGTCTGCATAATACTCGACCTAAAAAGGGATCGCTTTGCCTAGAAGGTTGAGAACCACTGTTATAGAGTAGTTTTCTACTTAAATATCCTTGAACCATTGCTCACAAAGACAGAGCGGGTGGATTTTTGTTAATTACTTGCGAAATGAGCTTTTGTACTTTATCCTGGGAAATTTATATGGATGGGTATATAAATATATCCTGTCAAATGATTGTTTAATAACAGTTGGAAATGTGAATTTTGAACAGCTAGAAAAAAGGGTAATAAAGTGTTATAAATAGAGATAAATGACATTTATCTGCTATTTTACTGAATTTTATTATATTTTACTGTATAAATTCAATAAAATAGCAGTTTTATTGCTTTAGGCGTATTGGTTACATAATGTGAGACAGTGAGAGAGAGATTTCTTGCTTTTTATGTTTCCGCTTATTTCTGTGACATACGGTTCCTATCCACGCACATCGTTTGCTCATTACTATTTTTACTTTCTCTTGTCTATATAAATATATAGGAAGGAAAGTATTGTTTTCATGTCGATTTTAACAAATCGAGTTTTCACCGGATCTACACGTTTTCAGACCCCCTGAACCCACACAAACATGTTTTTAGCGATTGGTTGTGTGTGTGAAAAAAATATATCAAGAACAGAACGTCGTACGAACTTGAAACTTAAAACTTAAGTTAGTTACCACTAGAGGACCCGACACGAACATTTTAATCAAAATCGGGAAACCGGAAGTAGTAGTTTATTCGTGTAATTTTTCACTTTTTTGCGATTTTCTCAAAAACTGGTCCTACGATTTTTTTTTTAAAAATCGCCTGGTTTACTAAAGTTTCTATGCTCTACAAGATAGGGTAGGCGCTATGTTTGCTGAAATTCTTGGTGAAGCTGTTTTCACGTAAAAAAAAGTTTTTTTAAGATTGCGGCTTTAATGTGCATTTTAGCGCAAAAATTTATATTGAAAGTTGTAGACAATTTAAAATCCTACAACTTTTATTTCAAACATTTTTTGGTGTAACGCTTAGTTTAACGGTAATTAGCGATTTTCTTTTTTTTCTCACGAAAACGTGTAAAAAATCGATTTTTTTTAAGATTTCGGCCTTAGTATGCATTTTACGGCAAAAGTGTATATAATTATTAAATTTATAGAAAATTAAAAGATTTACAACTTTTATTTAAAGCATTTTTCTCTACAGAGCCTAGTTTAGCGTGAAAGAGTGATTTTCCGTATTTTTAAGCCAAACTGAAGTTGATTTTCGTTTTGCGTCTTTCACTTACGATTAAATTTAGGTTATGTTTATTGGGGTTAGTTTTTTGTCTATTTTTAATGTTTTATTACTAATGCTGTAACACCGGTTGGGCAAGCGACTTTTTATGGTGACCAGCTGATAGCTATCCATGAACAAACTCTACTGGGGGTCCCTGTTCAAACTCGTCTAATCCACGTCAAAAAAAATACAGCAAAAAGCAGCAGCGTTCAAATTAGGTAGTTGTCAACAATGTACAGTTCCCGATAACAAATAAAAGCTAAAAAAAAAAAAATGTATCATTATTTACATTGGCAAAAGAAAGTCGTGTTAGTGTTTCACACCAGATTATTTCCCGACATTTGTTGTTATTCTTCTTCTTCGTCGTCTGCTCACTGCAGCATGTAAATAAGAAATACCGTGTCAAAATAAAAGAGTGGAGAAACGACGCGGCGCATGATGAGAGGAAATTCCCTAATGAGATGGAAAATGGAATCGTACGCTTGTTACCAGCTTATTGAAGCGGTCATTCTTGTAAACAACTTGAAAAAAAAACAATCGGCTTTTTTATTTCATTTATTCAGTTCTTTATTCTTTATAAATTAAATTGAATGTCTACCGACATTCTTCATGCTGTTATGAATATTTTTTGAATGCAATAACAATAATAAAAATAATAATAATAGTGTGTTTATTTACAATAATACAAAAAACAAATACAAAATAATACTTACCGGCCGCATTGGCGCAGTTGGTAACGTGCTCGCCTCTCATCATGCGGTTCTGGGTTCGAATCCCACTCAGGCACGGCATATTTTCATACGTTACAAAAAATCATTTCATCCTCATCACACACAGTTACACCCCAACGTCGTCGCTAATGACCTTGATGTTGATGCGACGTTAAATAAAAAAAAATAAAAAAATACTGTACTTAAATCTGTAGGCTACTGATATTACAAAGACATATATTTTATTTTATTCCTAATTTGTGTACGTTGCAATCTGTTCAATTGAGAACAATAAGCAACCCCATCACCCAATGAGATGAGGATGATGTGTATGACATGTAAATGAGGTGTAGTCTTGTACAGACCCAGGCTGACCATTCCTGAGAGAGTATGGTTAGTTGAACCCCAACCATCAAAGTAAACGGGTAACCACTGTCTAGCATTCAAATCCGTATAAAAGTAACTACCTTTACTATGATTTGAACCAGGAACCTTCGTCTCCGAAAATCAGCTGTTAAACAGCTGATTTTGGGGACGACTTTACCTCTAGACCAACCCGGTGGGTAATAATAAATAAATATAATAATATATAATAATAATAATTAAATATATATATATATATAATAATAAAACATATATAATAATTAAATATATATATATAAATTTACAAAGACAAAGCGTGTTTTTTCTTTGTTTATTTAAGGGGGTAGTCAACTCAAGAAGATGATTTTTTTACTTTCTCTTGCCTATATGAATATATAGGAAGGAAAGTATTGTTTTCATGTCGATTTTAAGAAATCGAGTTTTCACCGGATCTATACGTTTTCAGACCCCCTGAACCCAAAAAACATGTTTTTAGCGATTGGTCTGTGTGTGTGTCTGTGTGTGTGTGTGTGTGTGTGTGTGTGTGTCTGTGTGTCTGTGTGTGAACAGAATATCTCAAGAACGGAACATCGTACGAACTTGAAACTTGAAACTTAAGTTACGTACCACTACCGGACGCGACACGAACATTTTCATCAAAATCGGTCAACCGGAAGTAGTAGTTTATTCGTATAATTTTTCAGTTTTTTGCGATTTTCTCAAAAACTGGTCCTACGATTTTTTTTAAAATCGCCTATTTTACTCAATTTTTTATTCTCTACAAGATAGGGTAGGCGCCATGTTTGCTGAAATTCTCGGTGAGGCTGTTTTCACGTAAAAACGTTGTTTTTTTAAGATTACGGCTTTAATATAAATTTTAGCGCAAAAACTTATATAATAAAAGTTGTAGAGAATTTAAAAACCTACAACTTCTGTTTCAAACATTTTTTTGTATAACGCTTAGTTTAGCGGTAATTTGCGATTTTCTGTTTTTTTTCTCACGAAAACGTGAGAAAAATCGATTTTTTTAACATTTCGGTCTTAGTATGCATTTTACGACAAAAGTGTATATAATTAAATTTATAGAAAATTAAAAGATCTACAACTTTTGTTTACAGCATTTTTCTCTACAGAGCCTAGTTTAGCGTGAAAGTATGATTTTCCGTATTTTTAAGCCAAACTGAGTTCGATTGTCATTTTGCGTCATTCACTCATGATTAAAATAAGGTTATGTTTTTGAGGTTAGTTTTTGTTCATTTCTAATGTTTTAATACTAATGTTAGGTTTATTGTTAATTATTTGCATTGGCAAGAGAAAGTTGTGTGAGTGTTTCACACCAGATTTTTTTAATTTTGATTGTTTTTTTGCATTTATTTGAAGTTTAAAATTTTCTGAATCACAACATTTGTTTACTTTTACGTTGACAAAAATTTATAAAAACATCTGTTTAAAATAGAGCTCACTAGCAAGGCGAGTGAAATTATTCCTTCAACTTTTAAATTTTCCGGAAATGTGGTTTTTGCGTGACTGTACATTCTTGGGAATTAAATATTTTGGTTTGTATTGGAAATATTTGTTTTCAAATGTTCATAATTTCTTGTTCTATTATCTGTGGAATGATTATTACAAAAACCTTAATAGGGATTTAGTTAAAAAATAATTTGTAAATACATAAAATAAATGTTTTTGAAAAAAATATGGTTTTCTTCAATAAAATATTTGTAAGAAAAATTCCGTACAAGCGCATACAACAGATAATAGACAACAATGTTTTGTATTTTGTATCATAAGAATCATGATGATATCTTTCTTGGTTCCTGAGATATTTTATTCCCCGTAAAAGCCCGCTTTTCCAACCTCACCCTTCTATTAGGGGCTCTAATTAATTTTTTGGCTTGGTTCGAATGGTAGATCATTACTAGCAAATTACTCTTTCATTTAAAATAAATAACGATAAATTATAGCCAGAAGTTTTGATTTTTATTTTCTGGGTTGACTACCCCCTTAACGTCGCATCAACTACTGTGGTCATTAACGACGACGTTGGGTTGTAACTGTGATGGATGAAATGATTTTTTTGAAACGTACGAAAATATACCGTGCCTAAGTAAGATTCGAACCCGAGACCGTTTTTTTCGAACCCAGGCTAATTCCTAAAACTACTCAACGGATTTTCATGAAATTTTGACACCCTATTCATACGAGGTATGACTATTAAATAACGAGACTGATGTTGTAACAAATTATTTTTATTTTATACACAATCACTTATTGTTACCTTCAATAAACACTCCTTCTCTATCCCTACAACGCTCCATGCGAATTTTCCATCATTGGAAACAGTGCTGGAAATCATCTTCTGTCAGCTCCTTCAGGACACGTGCCGATTTCTCTTTTACAGCTTCAACAGACTCAAATCTTGTCCCTTTTAATACAGATTTCACCTTAGGGAACAGGTAGAAGATAATAACATGTGATGAAACGTAGTTTTTTACTTATTATCCGGAAACGAAGTGCCAATCCATGCACTGAAAGAGCCGAACTTCACCGAGAGCCAAAAAAAGCTCGAATGAGCAAGTCAAAATTTAAACTAATGATGATTGTTTTTTTTTATATCCATGGGTTGTGTACCTTCACTGGGTTCCTTAAGGTCAAACAAATAAAAAATATTACTACCTTTACGTACTTTATAAACTACGTCAAAGAGTACGGAAAAAACGCCCCGAAATGTGGAAGGACAAATCATGGGTTCTCCCCTAAGACAATACGCCAGTTCATCCCGCGTTATCTGTCAAGAGGTTCCTAGCCAAGTACAGCATTTCAGTGGTAGAACATCCACCTTATTCACCAGATTTTGCACCATGTGACTTCTACCTGTTTGTTCCCTAAGGTGAAATCTGCATTAAAAGGGACAAGATTTGAGTCTATGGAACTTGTAAAAAAGAAAGCGGCACGAGTCCTGAAGGAGCTGATAAAAGATGACTTCCAGCACTGTTTCCAACAATGGAAAATTCGCATGGAGCGTTGTAGGAATAGAGAAGTAGTGTATTTTGAAGGTGACAATAAGTGATAATATATAAAATTAAAATAATATTTTTTACAACGTCAGTCTCGTTATTTAATAGCCACACCTCGTATGCTACAGATTAGAGCAGGAGAAAGTAAAACGGGGAAAGAAAAAGTGAGTGACTAAGAGGCAGACGAACAACAAACAAGACAATGATGAGATGAGAACACACGCTCAACAAAGATATCTTATCATTTCAACAACTTACTATTGGCTGAGAAATTACTGTACACAAATAGTGAGAGAGAAAGAGACAGACAGAAAAAGAATCTTCCAGAATCTGTCTTCGTCCCACCAACATACAACCATTTCCCATTCTATGTTATAGTACAATAAATATTTTTAACAATTTCCTGCCACTTTTCTTACTCCTCCCATCGCTCCCTTTCTCGTGCCTCTCTCTCTCTCTCTCTCTTAGTTTCCATCTGAATAATAAACAACGTTCACTTCTGCATCAGTTAATGACAACCTCTTGAACCAAGCGCAAGAAGAAAGTTTTCACAAGTAGTGTCTATCGTCTCTCTGCATGTGTTTCAACATCAGCGCGAAAGAAGCTTTCCTATGAATCAAGGTAAAAATACTGTAAAATTTAATACAGGTTCTTTCGGGATTTGATTATAATAAGTTATACATAAACTTATAACAACAATTTATTAACAAACCAATGAATTAAATACTAAACTGGTTTTAATAAATAATACACTATAATAAGTCCATCGTGAACAAAAATAATTTTTTTTAAACCGCTCTAATTATTTCTACCTTTTGTACTAAAAGGCTGAATTTCAGCTGATATTAATAAGAAAACATACAGGTTCAGTACACTTATGAAGCGCATTATTTTAACTTTCTCTTGCCTATATGAATATATGGGAAGGAAAGTATTGTTTTCATGTCGATTTTAACAAATACACTCTTCACCGGATCTACACGTAAACAGACCCCCTGAACCCAAAAAAAACATGTTTATAGTGTTTGGTCTGTGTGTGTACGAGCGCGAGCGTGTGTGTGTGTGTGTGAACAAAATATCTCAAGAACGGAACCTCGTACGAACCTGAAACTTGAAACTTAAGTTAGACACTACTACTGGACCCGACAAAAAAATTTTCATCAAAATCAGTCAACCGAAAGTAGTATTCGTGTAATTTTTCACTTATTTGCGATTTTCTCAAAAACTGGTCCTACGATTTTTTTAAAAATCACCTGGTTTACTTAATTTTTTATGCTCTACAAAATAGGGCAGGCGCCATATTTGCTGAAATTCTTGGTGAGGCTGTTTTCACGTAAAAAATTGTTTTGTTAAGATTGCGTGTTAATATGCATTTTAGCGTAAAAATGTATTTAATAAAAGTTGTAGAGAATTAAAAATCCTACAACTTTTATTACAAACATTTTTTGCATAATGCTTAGTTTAGCGGTAATTGCGCAATTTTCTGTTTTTTTCTCTCACGATAACGTGTGAAAAATCGATTTTTTTTAAAAGATTTCAGCCTTAGTATGCATTTTACGACAAAAATGATTATAATGAAATTTATAGGAAATTAAAAGATCTACGACTTTTATTCAGAGCATTTTTCTCTACAGAACCTAGTTTAGCGTGAAAGAGTGATTTTCTGTATTTTTAAGCCAAACTGAGGTTGATTTTCATTTTGCGTCTTCACTCATAATTAAAATAAGGTTATGTTTGTTGAGGTTAGTTTTTGTTTATTTCTAACATGTTATTACTAATGTTAGGTTTATTGTTAATTATTTGCATTGGCAAGAGAAAGTTGTGTGAGTGTTTCACACTTGATTTTTCTAATTAAAATTGATCGTGCTACATGTTCTAAAACATGGCCAAAGTGAAAAATGTAAAAAAGCGGGTACATACTTTGTTTCCAAATTGCTAGAAAATGCCTAAAAGGCCTAATACACTATCGTGTTTCGTAATTTATACGAATAAAAAAGAAAAACTAAACTTTAAAACGTTTTTACTTTCTCTTGCCTATATGAATATATAGGAAGGAAAGTATTGTTTTCATGTCGATTTTTCGAAATCAAATGTTCACCGGATCTATATGTTTTCAGACCCCCTGAACCCAAAAAACATGTTTTTAGCGATTGGTCTGTGTGTGTGTGTGTCTGTGTGTGTGTGTGTGTGTGTGTGTGTGTGTGTGTGTGTGTGTGTGTGTGTGTGTGTGTGTGTGTGTGTGTGTGTGCGCGCGCGCGCGCGCGCGTATGTGTGCGTGTGTGTATGTGTGTGTGTGTGTGTGTGTGTGTGTGTGCGCGCGCGCGCGTGTGTGTGTGTGTGTGTGTGAACAGAATATCTCAAGAACGGAACATTGTACGAACTTGAAACTTGAAACTTAAGTTACATACCACTACCGGACCCGACACGAACATTTTCATCAAAATCGGTCAACCAGAAGTAGTAGTTTATTCGTGTAATTTTTCACTTATTTGCGATTTTCTCAAAAACTGGTCTTACAATTTTTTTTTAAATCGACTGGTTTACTCAATTTTTTATTCTCTACAAGATAGGGTAGGCGTCATGTTTGCTGAAATTCTTGGTGAGGCTGTTTTCACATAAAACCATGGTTTTTTTCAAGATCGCGGCTTTAATATGCATTTTAGCGCAAAAATGTATATAATAAAAATTGTAGAGAATTTAAAATTCTACAACTTTTACTTGAAACATTTTTTTGTAGAATGCTTAGTTTAGCGGTAATTAGCGATTTTCTGTTTTTTTCTCACCAAACCGTGTGAAAAGTCGATTTTTTTTAGATTTCGGCCTTAGTATGCATTGTATGACAAAAGTGTATATAATCAAATTTATAGAAAATTAAACGATCTACAACTTTTAATTAGAGCATTTTTCTCTACAGAGCCTAGTTTAGTGTAAAAGAGTTTTTTTGTATTTGTAAGGGAAACCGAGATCTATTTTCATTTTGCGTCTTTCACTCATGATTAAAATTAGGTTATGTTTATTGAGATTAGTTTTTTGTTTGTTTCTAATGTTTTATTACTAATGTTAGGATTATTGTTTATTATTTGCATAGGCAAGAGAAAGTTGTGTGAGTATTTCACACCAGATTTTTACTTGTTATTTACTTGGTATGATAGGCGGTCCTAAACAAAGGCCGATCTTTCATTTTTAATATAAAGGGGAAAGAGAATTTACAAGAAAAATGAATAAAGAATTCTTTTCTTTTGATATCTAATAAATACATAATAAATGAATAGATTACGAGGAGTGGCTATTAAATAACGAGACTGACGTTGTAAAAAAATTTAATTTTATACACAATCACTTATTGTCACCTTCAATGCACACACTCCTTCTCTATCCCTACAACCCTCCATGCGAATATTCCATTGTTGGAAACAGTGCTAGAAGTCATCTTCTGTCAGCTCCTTCAGGACACGTGCTGCTCAAAAATGTTTGAAATGAAGCTCGCAAAAATGTTTGTACTGACACTTTGTACACCATTGAAAATGACCCAAATTTTTTGGAAACGATAATAACATGTGATAAAACGTGGTTTTTTACTTATGACCCGGAAGCAAAGCGCCAGTCCGTGCACTGTAAGAGCCGAACTTCACCGAGAGCTAAAAAAGCTCGAATGAGCAAGTCAAAATATAAAGCAATGATTATTGTTTTTTTTATATATATATCCATGGGATTGTGTACCTTCACTGGGTTCCTGAAGGTCAAACAGTTAATCAGTTATTACTACCTTGAGGTACTTTCTAAACTATGTCAAAACGTAAGGAAAAAACGCCCCGAACTATGGAAGGACAAATTATGGGTTCTCCACCAAGACAATGCGCCAGCTCATTCCGCGTTATTTGTCAATAGGTTCCTAGCCAAGCACACCATCTCAGTGTTAGAACATCCACCTTATTCACCAAATCTTCCACCAAGTTCTACCTTTTCCCTAAGGTGAAATCTGCATTAAAAAGGACAAGATTTGAGTCTGTTGAAGCTGTATAAGAGAAAGCGGCAAGTATCCTGAAGGAGCTGACGGAAGATGACTTCTAGCACTGTTTCCAACAATGGAAAATTCGCAAGGAGCGTTGTAGGGATAGAGAAGGAGTGTGTGTATTGAAGGTGACAATAAGTGATTATGTATAAAATTAAAATTAAACTTTTTACCTCAGTCTCGTTATTTAATAGCCACACCTAGTATTTAGTTTTCTCGAAGAAAGTCTGTAGTCCTGCTTTTTCTGCTTGTTCTTTTCACACGCTGATTTATTCTATTGCTAGAAACGATTTTGCAAAACAAAACAGTTTATCTTCATGTAGTTCATTAATCCTCTAATGTGTACTTGGTTTACCAATTCCTTTATGAGCAAATTACATTACCTATTCCTGAATAACTTACCTCCAGCACACATTCAGTGCTAGAGACAGAGACTCGCCTAGCAAGTCATGTGTAGGTGTTACCACAAACAAGGCTGCCGTCTCACCTAGCAGCCACTTCTGTTTCGTTATCATTTTAAGTAATTCCTGAGGGAGACCGCCGGTGTGTTTCTATCATATAGCCCTCAGAAAGGTTTTTTTCTTTGTAACCGTTCAGTTCGTTTTTGAATTTTCGTCATATAATCTTCTACCCTCGTAGAATAATATTTTTAACGGGTTTTCAGGGTACAGTTGAAGCCGTGAATTTAGTATATTTGCAGGTATCCATTCAAAATAGCTTACACTTTTAGATTTACTTTTTTTTTATTCCTAATTTGTGTACGTTGCAATCTGTTCAATTGAGAACAATAAGCAACCCCATGACTCAATGAGATGAGGATGATGTGTATGACGTGTAAATGAGACTGTGTAGTCTTGTACAGACCCAGGCCGACCATTCCTGAGAGAGTATGGTTAATTGAACCCCAACCATCAAAGTACACCGGTAACCACTGTCTAGCATTCAAATCCGTATAAAAGTAACTACCTTTACTAGGATTTGAACCAGGAACCTTCGTCTCCGAAAATCAGCTGTTGAACAGCTGACTCGAGGCGAGGCGCGACTTTACCTCTAGACCAACCCGGTGGGTCAGATTTACTTTTAAAGTATATTATTAGTAGTTTAAAATTATATAAGAAATTACGCGTAAATCGTAACGGGTAAATGGAAACATTCAAACAAGAAATACATTTATTATAACAGGCGAAAATAAACCTAATAAGAACATTGATGACTTTTATGTTATTAGCAAACATAAATCCATGTGTAGGTCGCAAAGTTACTAAATCTATTGAAACGTTAGTAACATAAGTTGTAGGCCCTATATAAAGCAGGCGGAGAACACGCTGCATGCAGCCCAAAGTGAGAGATTCCGCATAATTGCTCAGCATTGAATGTGTTAAAATCCAAGTATTAAAATAATGAACCCACCGGGTTGGTCTAGAGGTAAAGTCGTCGCCATAATCAGCTGTTTAACAGCTGCTGATTTTCGGAGACGAAGGTTCCTGGTTCAAATCCTAGTAAAGGTAGTTACTTTTATACGGATTTGAATGCTAGACAGTGGTTACCGGTGTACTTTGATGGTTGGGGTTCAATTAACCATACTCTCTCAGGAATGGTCGGCCTGAGTCTGTAGAAGACTACACAGTCTCATTTACACGTCATACACATCATCCTCATCTGATTGGGTCATGGGGTTGCTTATTGTTCTCAATTGAACAGATTGCAACGTACACATATTAGGAATAAAAACAAACAAAAATAATGAAACAGAAGGAGATGTACTAACTAAATGTTGACCTAATTATAAATTGAAGCCTATTGCAAAAACAACAATACAACAATAATATTTTCATGAAAAAAATTAGAATACACCAACGAAATAAAAGGCTTAGAGTAGGCCTATTTACATAACAGACTACACTAGAACAATATGTTATTGCGAAATTTCAATTAGGTACAACTGTAATTACAAATTGCATACCACTTGGGTAACTGTCAAAGTTACACGATAATGATTCCATTAAAAGAATTTTTAATTCTTTTATTGTGTCCATTTTATTGTCTGATTAAGATCATATTTTTTTTTAACTTTCTCTTGGTTATATGAATATCTAATACCTATATAAAATTCTCGTGTCACAGTGTTAGTTGCCATACTCCTCCGAAACGGCTTAACCAATTTTGATGAAATTTTATATGTACACTTAAAAGGTCTGAGAATAGGTTTTTATATACATTTTTATACCCGTAAGTGATAAGCGTGGTCCACCCCAAAAAAGTGTTTTTTATTTTTCGGAAAAATTTTTTATTTTTTTTATAATGTGGCATTAAAAGATACATACACACCTAAATTTTCACCCTTCTACCCTTCTACCACCTACCCTATTTTTTTTATAGCAATATTAGTTGTGCATCGATTAGTAGTGACGTTTACAATTATTATTTTATGCCCCACGCATTAGTTTTTTTTCTTTTACGTCTGACTGTTCTGCAATTTCAATAATGATGGAAATGAAAATGAGTGATGAAAAAATGCCAGGCCTGACCTGGAATCGAACCCGGTACCCCGGCGTAAAAACCACTTGCGCTAACCACTACGCTAACGGGCCTTAAATTAAATAAAATAAATTTCATATTTTCCATAAAAACATGTTTTCTTTTCTTGGGCGTAGCAACGCGCGCCGGGTACCGCTAGTGAATATTTGAGTAGAAAAGTATTGTTTTCATGTCGATTCTAAGAAAACGAGTTTTCACAGGATCTATACGTTTTCAGACCCCCTGAACCCAAAAAACATGTTTTTAGCGATTGGATTATGTGTGTGTACAGAATATCTCAAGAACGGAACATCGTACGAACTTAAAACTTGAAACTTAAGTTACATACCACTACCGAACCCGACACGAACATTTTCATCAAAATAAGTCAACCGGAAGTAGTAGTTTATAAGTGTAATTTTTCACTTTTTTGCGATTTTCTCAAAAACTGGTCCTACGATTTTTTTAAAACTCGCCTGGTTTACTCAATTTTTTATTCTCTACAAGATAGGGTAGGCGCCATGTTTGCTGAAATTCTTCGTGAGGCTGTTTTTACGTAAAAAAATAGTTTTTTTAAGATTACGGCTGTAATATACATTTAAGCGGAAAAATTTATATAATAAAATTTGTAGATAATTTAATATTCTACAACTTTTATTTCAAACAATTTTTTTTATAACGCTTAGTTTAGCAGTCATTACACGAAAACGTGTGAAAAATCGATTTTTTATAATTTCGGCTTTAGTAGACTATGCATTTTACGACAAAAGTGTGTAGTCAGATTTAGAAAATTAAAAGATGTAAAACTTTTATTTATAGCATTTTTCTCTACAGAGCCTAGTTTAGCGTGAAAGAGTGATTTTCCGTATTTTTAAGCCAAACTGAGTTCGATTTTCATTTTCCGTCTTTCACTCATGATTAAAATAAGGTTATGTTTTTTGAGGTTAGTTTTTTGTTTATTTCTAATGTTTTATTACTAATGTTAGGTTTATTGTTAATTATTTGCATTGGCAAGAGAAAGTTGTGTGAGTGTTTTACACCAGATTTTTGATCAACCATTGCCTTTCTACACCGTATGACTATGAACGCCTCCAATTTTGTGGAACGTCTACCAACTCCGAAAAGTTTTGCACCGCCCACAAGGTGGCGTTATCACCCACTTTGGAGAAAGGATTCTGTATAGTATTTTAGAAAATCAAGGAAGTGTTAAAAAGTGTTAGAAAACTTATCCAGTGATATTTATTTAAGGGAAACTTTCTATTCTATTCAGATTATGAACAACTAACTATTATCTGGCCTAGATATTTAAACGGCTAGGAAGGACATCCTGCTTTTAAAAAAGGATTTATTTAAACTGTTCTTCCTCATTGTTTTACGTAAGCAGTATTTATTAATCAGTTATACGTGTGCTATAGTTATCTCTCGCGCTCTCTCTCTCTCTCTCTCTATCCGGTCGATACTTAACTCGGATTGAATTTCCAATGAAAATATCTGACTAATTCAAATTGATCTTTTTCTTGCTCCATTAGAATTAAGTCGATATCTGGAGTGTATTATATCAAGTGTAACACTACACTTGCGTATACTTTTCTTCTTTTTTACTTTCTTTTGCCTGTATGAATAAGTTGTTGTTTAGGTGAACAGCCGAAAGGCTGGTTTGAACCAAAGAGAGGTTACTAAGTAAAAACGAGGAGTAAGGTGGTTTACAATTGCCTTCCTCACTGAGTTGAAAGAGTATGCTTATCAGCATGCCAGGCCCTCCGAAAAGCACTCACTTTCCACTCTGCAAATGACACCTTCACTTCAATTACCACAGGGTCTGGCTGCATAGTGAAATTCGTTACTCTCAGAGGAGATAACTCTGACTAGTGTCACAGTACACCTCTGCCTCTTCTCTTCTTAAATAGTTCAGTCATATAATTGGCTAACTATGTGATAAGAAACAGAACTATTTTTTTTAGCCCTGGACCAAACAGATAGAGTGCAATTAAAATAACACTCCACCTGCCCGTTTTGGGCATTGTATGAATATATAGGAAGGAAAGTATTGTTTTCATGTCAATTTTAAAAAATCTACTCTTCACCGGATCTACACGTTTTCAGTCCCCCTGAACCCAAAAAATATGTTTTTAGCGATTGGTCTGTGTGTGTGTCCGTGTGTGTGTGTGTGTATGTATGTGTACAGAATATACAGAACGGAACATTGTACGAACTTGAAACTTAAAACTTAAGGTAGATACCACTACCGGACCCGACACGAACATTTACATCAAAATCGGTCAACCGGAAGTAGTAGTTTATTCGTGTAATTTTTCACTTTTTTACGATTTTCTCAAAAACTGGTTCTACGATTTTTTTTTAAATCGCCTCATTTACTTAATTTTTTATGCTCTACAAGATAGGGTAGGCGCCATGTTTGCTGAAATTCTTGGTGAGGCTGTTTTCACGTAAAAAAATTGTTTTTTTTTAAGTTTGCGGCTTTAATATGCATTTTAACGCAAATATTTATATAATAAAATTTGTTGACAATTTAAAATCTTACAATTTTTATTTCGAACATTTTTTTGCATAACGTTAGTTTAGCGGTAATTAGCAATTTTCTGTTTTTTTCTTACGAAAACGAGTGAAAAATCGATTTGTTTAAGATTTCAGCCTTAGTAGTACTGTAATATGAGCAAGGTATACACACAAACATTCACGTGACACAACCGTTTATGCAAACTCACATAACACCACCCACACTCGTACACACACGTAAACGCACACCCTTCTCACACTCGATATAAACATGTCAACATTTATATACAAACATCTCAACATAAACACATACGTCAGATGATTTACCACCTCCAGATGTGAGTAATAACAAAAAAAAAGAAAAAAGAAAATTTAATTGAAAAATAAAAACGAATTGTTGAATTTCATTCCATCTTAAAAATTTTAAAGGAGAAGACGTTCTTTACAATTTTTAATAAAAGGAACCAAAAACACAACAACAATTTTAATCAAGAAAGATTTTAATAAAAGGATTTTAATTATTTTAAAGTGTTTTAAAGAATTTTAAAACTTTGTAATTGTTATTTTAAAATATTTGTTATATTTTGTTTTGATTGGAAGAAAATAAATTTATCTATTTTTTAACTAACATTGAGTACAGTACTATGCATTTTACGACAAATGTGTATAAATAATCAAATTCATAGGAAATTAGAAGATCTACAACATTTTTTTAAAGCAATTTTCTCTACAGAGCCTAGTTTAGCGTGAAAGAGTGATTTTCCGTATTTTTAAGGCAAACTGAAATCGATTTTCATTTTGCGTCTTTCATGTATGATTAAAATTAGGTTATGTTTATTGAGGTTAGTTTTTCGTTTATTTCTAATGTTTTATTACTAATGTTAGGTTTATTGTTAATTATTTGCACTGGCAAGAGAAAGTTGTGTGAGTGTTTCACCCCAGATTTTTTTGTAAAAGAATGACATTGGTTGTTCTTGTTTTAAGGTACAGATATAATAGGTTATATTTTGTATTATTTACATTTGGAAAAGAAAGACGTGTGAGTGTTGTAACGGGTGATTTATTTAAAAGTAGCCCGCCTCGCCGCTCTAGTAATTTAATGTATAGCCGTATTGTAGGGCCCATATTTTTTCATGAAACTGTAAAAAGCGATGTGTACGTCAGAATTTTTAATAAATTTCATGAACAGTTAACCGACGATGAACGCGAGTACAATTTTTGCCAGCTAGATGGTGCAACATGTCACACGTCTCGCCAGTCCCTATCTCATATCAATCAGGCTTTTCCCATGCGAGTTGTTAGTAAAGATTTGTGGCCTCCTCGTTCACCCGATTTGAGTATATGCGATTTTTTTCTATAAGGTTATTTAAAAGGAACTGTTTACCAAACATACCCCCGCAGTATACATGAGCTAAAGAATAACATCGTGGCAGCCATTCAAGCTATAGGCGTTTCCGTATTGCGTCATGTGCGCATTAATAACATTGAACGAGCGCAAAAATGTGTAAGCGTTCAAGGACGCCACTTTCAGCATCTACGTTAAGGTGAATTTGAAATTTGTATATAAATTTTAAATAAATATGTAAAATTATGTATTAAGTAATTCTATTTATTCATTTACTATTTGAATCCAATTGAGTGCCGAAGGCCGCTGTTAAATGCAGCGGGCACTTTTTAATGAATCACCCTGTATAACTTATACTGTAGCTACCAGATTTTTATACCTCTGATAAATTATAATATGATAAAAGTTAATTGTTTTCAGATGGCTGGCCGAGTTTGGATCCTGTTCCTTCTGGCGATCTCCTTACCTGACAACATCACCTCCATCACTAACGCCATCACAAACACCTACAATAATAATGGCAGCACTAATAGGAGTATCAATTACAATAAAACCGACAACGATCAACATCAAATTGCTGGTATGTATTCTTTGTGGCGTAGATAACGGGTGGGGGGGGTCCACGGTGTACAGACACCACCCGAAATGTAAACAAAAGAAAATATCTGGTGTGAAACACTGTCACATGGTCACCTAATTATACTGTGGATAATTCGAACTGGCACAATTCTTGTTCTACGTGTATGATACAGTATTCAGATGAACTAATGTCCAATGACAATATAATCGTTGTTGTTGTTGTTTAAGTGATCAACCCAAAGGCGGTTTGCACCTCTAAAGGCTTTACCAAGTAAAACGAGGAGTGAGATTGTTTACCACTCACTGTCCCTTCTTCACTGAGTTGAAAAGTATGCTTATCAACATGCTAGGCTCTCTGAAAAGCATCTCCTTCACTTAACTCACCACAGAGTCTAGCTGTATAATGGATTCAGTACTCTTAGAGGAGATAATTGTGACTATACTTTCAGAGTGAAAAGTAGATGCTTTTTAGAGGGCCTGGCATGTTGTTAAACAAACTTTTCCACTTACTGAGGCGGTGGTAAACCACTTCACACCTTAGTAAAACCTCTAGAGGTTCAAATCAGCTTTTCAGCTTATCTGATCGCGTAAACAATGTCACCGGATGGCGACATTAATTGGCGAACCTTATTAATTTGGTGGCCCTTTTAAAGGGCCGTTTAAGCGGTGGTCGTCTGTCGTAGTCGTCGTGACGGTCGAGGAGCTGGGCGACACGGCGTGTCGTCGTCCAGCGGAGACGTCATCTTCTTCCCTCGCAGTAGTGCGTCGATGGGTGGTTCTTTGGGTCCGGTGGGCGTAAGGCTCGGTCGAGGGACCGCTGTGGGCATCGCTCGCGTCAGCGGGCGGAAGCATCATCTTCTCTCTTGCGGGTTCGTGAGAGCCTTCGTTGGAGTCCGGTAGCCGTGTGCCGATGGTTGACGTCTTGACTGCTGTCTGGATCGGAATTGAATTTTTTGGCTCAGTGCAGCGCTCTTTTTATAGTCGCCGAGAGAGCTGTGGTATAGTGAAAATATTTTGTAAAGGGAAAAAGTGATGTGACAGTGTGTTAGGCCAGTCTAAGCTGGTGCGAGGGAGTAGTCTGTATGGAAAAGTCCATTTAATAAGGAGAGGGGTGTGCGTGAGTAGTGCTACTTCACTATTCTATAGAGTTGAGTTTTAACTTTAGCGTATTGAAGTGAAGTGTTATTCTACACAAATGTTATAATCTATCTCTGTTGTTCTGTCTCATGTGTTTATTTTTATCGTTTACTACATTGCTATTTATCGGATTTTTATAACTAATGTAGTATCTTATATTATTCAAAGCTGTTTACTTTTTCGTCGACTCGGTTCAGTTCTGAGTTCATATAAAATGAGTGAAAATAGGGGGAAAATAAAGTCGGCAAATAAGGTCAAGTTTTGCGTAGTCAAAGTCGTAAATTTATTAATAGTGTGATATGTTTTTTGAGCGGGAAGTGAAAGAGGGGCCTGGTGTATCATTGGTTTTCATTTCTTATTCTAGTTGCTGATAATATCAGGCAGAGTAGTAGCGTTCAAGCTGCCGTTGTTAAGCAGTTCGGCTAGTATTACACGTGATGTGAAGTGGACGGGGAATTCCTTTCTCACGACTATATCGGTGTTGACCTTGGTGACAAATGTCTCTGTCGGTACGCCGCCACAGGCCTACCGCCCCTCTCGGTACTATTGGCGGCTCCCTCTGTCGCTACGTCGGAAGTTTTGATAGCCAGCAGCACAGTACCTAATCAAAGAGGAGGACGGTGCCAACAACAACATAATTATGTAAAGATGTTTGTTTAATTTTGCAGAAACTCGAATAGCAACAAGTCCGACCGTATCATCGATGCTGATATCGGTACCTTACGATAGAAACCAGCATCTGTGCTCCCACAGAATGGAATCAGCTATAAACACGATGACTACCAGAAGATCTTCCTCCGGCCAATACTCCTCCATGGACCTCAGCGGATACGCACTTCACCAACCCTTAAGGACAGCCCCCTACGACATGTACGTTACCGATATGAGGGTGAAAATTCCAGGACGGACAAGTAACAACTGGGCTCGCGTCGACAGGTGTCGATTTGATCCTACTATAGGCACCCTACAAAGTAGGCTCGTTTTCCGCGATTTAGCTGTCACTGGTAAGTCTTTCTTTCCTTCTATCTTATAAACCTCTTTATTCTTGCTGTCTGTCTGTTGTGTTGTTTACAATTGCCTTCCTCACTGAGTATAAAAGTATGCTGATCACCATGCCTTCTGAAAAGCAGCAACTTTCCGTACTGCAAATGACACCTTCACTTCATTCACCACAGAGTCTGGCTGTATAATGATGAAATTGATTAATCTGAGAGGAGATAACTCTGACTAGTGTCACAGTACACCTCTACCTCTTCTGTTCTTAAATAGTTCAGTCATATAAGTGGCTGACTATGTGATAAGAAACATATCTATATCTTGTTGCCCTGGAACCAACAGATCGAGTGCAATTAATTTAACACTCCACCTGCCTTTTTTATTTGTAGTAATTCACTTCGGATCATTCCACCATGATTTATCTACCATGGTGGAAGGTAGGATAATTTACATTTTCAAAAATAAGAAAAATTACTGAAGATGTGCATTTTATGCACAAAAACACTGTAATTTGGTAAGTGTTTACTGTTTACCGCATTAGTAGTGGTTTAAATCTGTACTAATACTATAATAAAGAAGATACTTCTGTCTGTCTGTCTGTCTGTTTGTTTGTTTGTATGAGGTGGTGGTAATCTCAGAAACTACTCAACTGATTTTAAAGAAATCTTTCATAGTTGCATAGCTTAGACCTTTCTGATCAATAGGGGGGCTAATTTGCAACTTTAATTAAGTGAGTTAAGCAACTTAAACTGTGACGATGTCGCATGTTTCAGTTTATCGGGTGCATAGCACTTTCATTTTTTCAAAGTTCTCTGGATGGTGTATTTTTTGGGCTAGAAGCATAGAAAAACGTGAACAATTACATTAGATTCCAAAAACATTAAAAGTTCGAAAATATTCAAAATTTGTATTTTTGTACTGTATTTCATAATATTTGTTTTCATTCGACAGGTAGCGAATGAGTCATATAGTATTTCCAATTACTCTGAGTACCGCACCCACCCACCTATTATTGTCTCTTATCTCAACCATATTATATCAACTGTCTCTTTCTTTTCCATCGGTATTCTTCTATGCATTCTAATTAATTCTTTTAAATCGCAGGGACAAACATTTAAAACGGTGGGCATTGATTTGAGACAAGAGTGCTTCCTTCACTCATGGACAACTTAATGTCGGACTTTCTAGAGCTGGAAAAGTGCAGAAAAACAATTTATTTTGCTGCCAGAAGGCAACAAAACTACAAATATTGTAAATAGAGAGGTTTTAAAATAATTTAATGAGGCGTACATTAGCTGAGCTGTTGTGAAGCGACGCTAGCGGGGGTTGCTAGTAAATAATATTTATATATTGATTATCAGTTTACGGCTGCTTTTTTTTAATACCTGTGTAGAATGTTTGATTGACCCACCTGGTTGGTCTAGAGGTAAATTCGTCGCCAAAATCAGCTGTTTAACAGCTGATTTTCAGAGACGAAGGTTCCTGGCTCAAATCCTAGTGAAGGTATAGTCCAGCCTCTCTTAGTTTGCTCCTAATGTAAACAAATAATGACGTCGCTGAGCATGCGCATTATATCATAATGTGTACACGCTGATTAAAAAGTAACAACAAAATACTTTCAAAAGTATTTAAATACAAAATACTTCTAAAAGTATTTTTCTAAATGAAATAGTTAGGCCTGCATCATATCATGACTGATGTTTTTAGTACTTTAAGTACTTATAATTTAAAAAATAGTTAACTTAATAGGAATAGGATAGTTGTAAAGTGGTGGAGTGTAGCGTGCACCCTGTAGTAGGTGGCTTTTGTTTGTTGACAGTAGGAGCAAACTAAGAGCGGCTGGACTGTAGTTACTTTTATACGGATTTGAATACTACTAGACAGTGGTTACCGGTGTACTTTTATGGTTGGGGTTCAATTGACCATACTCTCTCAGTCTGCACAAAACTACACCTCATTTACACGTCATACACATTATCATCCTCATCTCATTGGGTCATGGGGTTGCTTATTGTTCTCAATTGAACAGATTGCAACGTACACACATTAGGAAATAAAAAAACAGGATGTTTGATAAGATAATAATAATAATAATAATGAAAATATAATCTAATGTGAGTGTTGTTATTTGTTATTTAGGAGCAGTGAAATTGTACGAAGAAGGGGCACCTTTGAAGAATCCATCACGCCCGATCACGGCCTCCCAGATCATAACAGCGAAACCGAACGATAAATGCAGAATGACAATTCGTCTAAGACGAGCCGGAGTTGGTTTTACCACGGTACCAAGACGAGCAAGAACCGGAGTAATGTCCGTTTCAACGACCGCTACATTTTTAGAACCACAATTCATGAGCGTTCACGCTTACGGATGCGATCCACCTGCGGTAATAAATCAAAGAACTGCCGCTGGGAACAATAACAACGACAACGACGGACCTGAAGCAAGAGATCGTGATGATAATGACGTCAATGTGGAAATGGAAGAAGTGTTTTTGAAAGGGATCAGAACTTTGATCACGAATTATATGGAAAAAGAAATGGAACAACCTTTAAGGGATACGTTGATGATTAATTTAGGTTACAGTGTGTCTTATGGGAAACGATAAAACTCATCCAAAAACTTCTTCTTCTTCTTCTTCACTACAGGGTTTAGGCGAATCGTCTGTTCCGGTTTCAAAGTTTTTTTTTTAATTTTCTTAAGGACAGCTACCATCTTTTCCTGGGTCTTCCAATATCTGTTCGGCCAACCGGCCTATACCTCCACACTTCCTTAGGTATACGCCCATCAGGCATTCTTTCCAAATGTGGCAGCCATCTCTGTCTCTGCCTGTTTTCTATGATTCGGTCTTCCACCTGATTATATAATGAAGACGTGCGTAAGGAATTGAACATCCAAAAACTTCATTTATACAATTCGATATTCATTATAAAAACATTTGTACAAAAATAATATACAGTAGAATCTCGGTAGTCCGGCACCTCCATTAATCCGGCCCTTAAAATATTAGGTTTAAAAATATGAAATCTCACCCAGGACAGATTTTGGTAAAATATTTAAATTGAGTTAGGGAAATCAACTCGACCTAATTACGGCGGATTTAATATAACATGTATGTTTAGGATTTGATTAAAGAAATACAACTTGTATTTCTGTATAATAGAAAAATGTGGCGAATACCTTATCTTAACTTTATATCACCATGAATGGTTGCTTTCCCGTAAAAAAACTTGAATTTTCTAAGCACTGTACAAAAGTAACAACAAAACAACATGGTAGCGTACGCTGGTATGAATCCCCTTACCGCATTCATGTAACTCTCTAAGCTAATGCGCGCTAATTTTAATAATATGTGGATAGCCTACTTACCAGAGAACATCTATAACACCATGAAATGCCAATAAGGTTCAACTGCATAGCTTATACTTTAAAAAAATTGACCTTATTGCCTGCCAGTGGTAAGTACACCTACCTCAGACCTATAAAGGGTTAAAAGTTTAAAAGTTACCTCTTTGCACTTTTCACCCTGGAAAATGTATTTCAAATCTTGGTTAACGAAATCTGTAATTTCGTCTCTTTACAATAATAGGCTATCTATCACTTACTGAAGTAAACAAATTCATTAAAAAAGTATTTTTTCTTTGTACATCGTTATAGATTTTTTATTTGATTTTTATACATAAAATAAATACATATTTTTTTAATAAAAAATGAAGGTTTCATTAGTTTATTTATTAGTATATTTCCGTTGCTGATCAATTTTGTTTACTTTCTCTGATTTCTATCTTAAAAAAGTATGGTTCATTTTATCAGCCGAAAAGCTGGTTTCAACCTCTAGAGAATAGAAGAGGTCGATTTTTTTTTTGTTTAACGTTCGACTGTTGTGCAATAATTACTGTTAATGCAGACGGTGATGGATGAAATGATTTTTCGTAACGTAAATATTTTGTAATGAAAATATGCCGTGCCTGAATGGGATTCGAACCCAAGACCGCATGATGAGAGGCGAGCACGTTACCAACTACGCCAATGCGGCCGGCATAAAATCTTAGTGATTTACAGATTTTTCTGGTATAATCTAGAGATTTTACTAAGTAAAACTAGAACGTGGTTTACGATTGCCTTCCTCACTGAATGGAAAAGTATCCTTATGCAATAATGAAAAGCATCTACTTTACACCCAGCAAATGACGATTTCAATTCATTTACCGCATGAATGAAATTCATTACTCTCAGAAGAGACAACTGGGACTAGTGTCTTTTACACCTCTACCTCTTCTCTTGTTAAATTCTTCAGTCATACAATTGGGTGACCATATGGTAGGTAAGAGATAGAACTATTGTTTGTAGCCCTGCAACTAACAGATCGAGTGCAAATAATTTATACACTCCACCCGCTTGTTATGGGCATCTACAGTTGAGCCATTGTTAATTTGCTCCTACTGTCAACAAACAAAAGCCACCTACTACAGGGTGCACACTAGAGTCTGCCACTTTACCGATGTCCTATTCCTATTAAGTTAACTATTTTTTAAATTATAAGTACTTAAAACATCAGTCATGATATGATGTAGGCCTAACAATTTCATTTAGAAAAATACTTTCAAAAGTATTTTGTATTTAAATACTTTTGAAAGTATTTTGTTGTTACTTTTTAATCAGCGTGTACACATTTTTATGTAATGCGCATGCTCAGTGACGTCATTATTTGTTTACATTAGGAGCAAACTAAGAGAGGCTGGACTGTATGTTAATTTATAGGTAGAAGAAGTATTGCGTTAGACGAAAATTGATAGAAAAGTTAACAAAACAGAAAGAGGTGGTTAGCGAGGAAATAGTTGTAAACATCCAATACATGATTCTCGCTGCACCAAGCAACGGACGCCATAATGTTTGTCATACGGAACGACAATCTATATTTTACATGATAAGACGTCTAATGAATAGCCTAACAAAATTATTGCAGGAAGTCTGGAAACAGGAAAAGATTCCAGAAGAATGGGAACAAAATATCATTATCCCACTGTATAAAAAAGGTAACTCAACTGATTGTGAAAACTATCGCGCAGTGTGTTTGTCATCGGTTGTACTGAAAATTTATACCCGAATTCTAGAGAAAAGACTTCGTGCGGTGGTGGAGGACCAGTTTGAGGAGGAACAATGTGCCTTCAGACCAGGCAGACAAACTCAAGACCATATTTTCTCGCTGAGATCAATCTGTTCGAAGTCTATAGAAAAGGGCAACGGGTTTATCTGGCATTCTTGGACCTCAAAGCAGCTTTCGATACGGTCCCAAAATGTGTTGTATGGGAGACGCTGGTTGCCAAAAACGTATCACCAAAATTACAGCGAGCAATAAAAAGTGTTTTTAATAATGTGACTGCAGTGATCAGAACGTGTGGAAGGATTTCAAGACCGTTACAAATGGAAAAAGGAATTAAGCAGGGAGACAGTTTGAGTCCACTACTTTTTGTGATGATAATGGACGAAATTAATAAAATCTGCAAAAGACGAACTGACAGAATGATGGTGGGACGTTGGAACTTGAGGCCCATATTTGCTCAAGCTTTGTTATTTGCAGATGACATAGTTCTTATTGCTGACTCTGAAAGAAAGCTTCAAACTGCAGTAATTGAATGGAATGAAGAGATTAAAAGGAAAGGCATGACACTGAATATCAATAAGAGTAAAGTGATGGTGGTTAATGGCTTGGAAGGTGAAAGAATTAGGATAGATGTGGAAGGACAGGTAATGGAACAGGTGAGGTCATATGAGTATCTGGGTACAGTAGTACGTGACGATGGGAAAATAGATGATGAACTAAGAAATAGAATCTCTAAAGCTAGTCGGGCCTTCTATGCAACCAGAAATTGTATTTTTGGAAAAAAAGAAGTGGGTGCCACAGTAAAAAACAGGGTCTATAAAAGTATTATTGAACCAATAGTCCTGTGTGGTGCAGAAAGCTGGCCCTTGAAGCAACAACAAATGAGCAGAATCAGGGCAGTTGCAATGAAGTGCCATAGAAGGACAGCTGGGAAGACATTGAGAGATAGAGTAAGAAGTGAAAGAATCAGGGAGGAAATAGGAATGAAGGATGTGAAGGAAGTAATAGATAGAAAACAATTGGGATGGTGGGGTCACATACAAAGAATGGATGACGAAAGGAAAGCCAAGCAGTATGCAAACGTAATCGTTGGCGGGAGTAGGAAAAGAGGACGTCCACGATACTCATATGATGAGCACATACGAAGATTGGGAGAGGAAAGAGGCATGGCCCTAGGGCAAATGAGACGATTGGCGGCGGATACAGTACAATGGAGGAAGTTGTCCGAGACTACCCCGACGCTGTAAGGCACATGGGGAGAGAGAAAGAAGAAGAAGATAAGACGTCTAATGCCCGTAATAAACAGGTGAACTGTTAAATTATTGTAAATAATTTAATGCGCATGCTCACTTGTGTTGCTGGTTGCCAGCTTTTCGAACTGCTTGTCACATAATCCACCGTAGTCGCTTATAACCGACCACTTGATGCCACTTTCAATAAATAAACAAGTAAATAAAAATCTGGTGTGAAACACTCACACGACTTTCTCTTGCCAATGCAAATAATTAACAATAAACCTAACATTAACCCACCGGGTTAGTCTAGAGGTAAAATCGTCGCCACAAGTCAGCTGTTTAACAGCTGATTTTCAGAGACGAAGGTTCCTGGTTGAAATCCTAGTAAAGGTAGTTACTTTTATACGGATCTGAATAATAAACAGTGGTTACCGGTGTACTTTGATGGTTGGGGTTCAATTAACCATAATATCTCAGGAATGGTCTGCCTGGATCTGTACAAGACTACACAGTCTCATTTACACTTCATACATATCATCCTCATCTCATTGGGTCATGGGGTTACTTACTGTTCTGAATTGAACAGATTGCAATGTACACACATTAGGAATTGAAAAAAAACCTAACATTAGCAATTAAACATTAGAAATAAAATACGGCTTTAAAATACGGAAAATCATTCTTTCACGCTAAACTACACTCTGTAGAGAAAAATGCTCTGAATAAAAGTTGTAGATCTTTTAATTTACTATAAATTTAATTATATACACTTTTGTCGTAAAATGCATACTAAGGCCGAAATCTTAAAAAATCAATTTTTCACACGTTTTCGTGAGAAAAAAAAACAAAAAATTCTAATTACCGTTAAACTAAGCGTTATACAAAAAATATTTGAAATAAAAGTTGTAGAATTTTAAATTCTCTACATTTTTTATTATATAAATTTTTGTGATAAACTGCATATTAAAGCTGTAATCTTAAAAAATACAATTTTTTTACTTGAAAACAGCCTCACCAAGAATTTCAGCAAACATGGCGCCTACCCTATCTTGTAGAGCATAAAGAATTAAATAAATGAGGCGATTTTTAAAAAAATCGTAGAACCAGTTTTTGAGAAAATCGCAAAAAAGTGAAAAATTACACGAATAAACTACTACTTCCGGTTGACCGATTTTGATGAAAATGTTCGTGTCGGGTCCGGTAGTGGTATGTAACTTAAGTTTCAAGTTTCAAGTTCGTACGATGTTCCGTTCTTGAGATATTCTGTTCACACACAGACACACACACACACACACACACACACACACACACACACACACACACACACACACACACACACAGACCAATCGTTAAAAACATGTTGTGTGGTTAGAGGGGGTCTGTTTACGTGTAGATCCGGTGAAGAGTGTATTTGTTAAAATGGACATGAAAACAATACTTTCCTTCCTATCCTATACAGGATGGACCTGGAGGAAAGAAACATATTAACAGGTGATTGTAGACCTAAAAACAGGACAAAAAGTTCGTATAAACATATGTCTGGAAACGCTTCGTTAGCGAGATAAGTCTAGCGAAAGATTTCGCCCAGATTTTCACTCCGAGGATTAAATGAAACCGGATTAAACCAATTAGAACGGTAATTAAGACAAACATTTGATCGTTTCATATGAATTTTGACTTGAAAAATTGATTAACTTAGGTCCCAGAACTGTAAGTCCCTTAGTTTGTAAAATAACTTGCTTAAAACACAAAAATTTACTGTCAAAAAACACGTTTTTTACGTTTGAGGCGCTATAATTCCATTAAATGGCTAACAAATGCATAAAATCCATGAACAACAATTTTAGAGAATTTAATTCTGAGTATATTTGTAGGCTATATATTCATATACAAATATAGGCCTACATACATACTCATAGTCCAGCCTCTCTTAGTTTGCTCCTAATGTAAACAAATAATGACGTCACTGAGCATGCGCATTATATTAAAATGTGTACACGCTGATTAAAAAGTAACAACAAAATACTTTCAAAAGTATTTAAATACAAAATACTTTTAAAAGTATTTTTCTAACTGAAATTGTTAGGCCTAAATCATATATCATAACTGACGTTTTTAGTACTTTAAGTAGTTATAATTTAAAAAATAGTTAACTTAATAGGAATATGACATCCGTAAAGTGGTGGACTCTAGCGTGCACCCATTATATTTTATATTATATTTTGTACAAAATATCTCAAGAACGGAACATCGTACGAACTTGAAACTTGAAACTTAAGTTACATACCACTACCGGACCCGACACGAACATTTTTATCAAAATCGGTCAACCGGAAGTAGTAGTTTATTCGTATAATTTTTCACTTTTTTGCAATTTTCTCAAAAACTGGTCCTACGATTTTTTTTAAAAATCGCCTCATTTACTCAATTTTTTATTCTCTAAAAGATAGGGTAGGCGCCATGTTTGCTGAAATTCTTGGTGAGGGTGTTTTTTACGTAAAAAAGTGTTTTTTTCTTAAGATTACGGCTTAAATATTAATTTTAGAGCAAAAATGTCTATAATAAAAGTTGAAGAGAATTTAAAAACCTACAACTTTTATTTCAAACATTTTTTTTTATAACGCTATTAGCAATTTTCAATTAGCAATTTTCAGTTTTCTCTCACGAAAACGTTTGAAAAATCGATTGTTTTAAGATTTCGGCCTTAGTATGCACTTTACGACAAAAGTGTATATAATAAAATTTATAGAAAATTAAGAGATCTACAACTTTTATTTAGAGAATTTTCTCTACAGAGCCTAGTTTAGCGTGAAAGTGTGATTTTCCGTTTTTTTTTTTTAAGTCAAACTGAGTTCGATTTTCATTTTGCGTCTTTCACTCATGATTAAAATAAGGTTATGTTTATTGAGGTTAGTTTTTTTTATTTCTAATGTTTTATTACTAATGTTAGGTTTTTTGTTAATTATTTGCATTGGCAAGGGAAAGTTGTGTGAGTGTTTCACACCAGATTTTTACGTGATGATTTTGATGGAAAAAATAGAAAATCACTAATTGCCGCTAAACTAAGCGTTGTACAAAAAAAAATTGGAAATAAAAGTTGTAGGTTTCTTAATGTTCTTCAAATTTAATGAACTACATTTTTACCCTAGAATTCATATTAAGGCCACAATTAAAAAATCTGGTGTGAAACACTCACACGACTTTCTCTTGCCAATGAAAATAATTAACAATAAACCTAACATTAGTAATACAACATTAGAAATAAACAAAAAATTAACCTCAAAAAACATAACCTTATTTTAATCATGAGTGAAAGACGCAAAATGAAAATCAACCTCAGTTTAGCTTAAAAATACGGAAAATTACTCTTTCACTCTAAACTAGGCTCTTTAGAGAAAAATGCTTTAAATAAAAGTTGTAGATCTTTAAATTTTCTATAAATTTGGTTTTATACACTTTTGTCGTAAAATGCATACTAAGGCCGAAATCTTAAAAAAATCAATTTTTCACATGTTTTCGTGAGAAAAACACAGAAAATTGCTGATTACCGATAAACTAAGCGTTATATAAAAAAATGTTTGAAATAAAAATGGAAGGATTTTAAATTTTCTACATGTTTTATTATATAAATATTTGCGCTAAAATGCGTATTAAAGCCGTAATCTTAGAAAAACAATATTTTAACGTGAAAACAGCCTCACCAAGAATTTTAGCAAACATGGCGCTTACCCTATCTTGTAGAGCATAAAAATTTAACAAACCAGGCAATTAAAAAAAAAATCGTATGACCAGTTTTTTGAGAAAATCACAAAAAATTGAAAAATTATACGAATAAACTACTACTTCCGGTTGACCTATTTTGATGAAAATGTTCGTGTCGGGTCCCGGTAGTGGTATGTAACTTAAGTTTTAAGTTCGTACGATGTTCCGTTCTTGAGATATTCTGTTCACACACACACACACAAACCAATCGCTAAAAACATGTTTTGTTGGGTTGAGGGTGTCTGTTTTGGTGTATATTCGGGTGAAGAGTGTATTTGTTAAAATCGACATGAAAACAATACTTTCCTTCCTATATATTCATATAGGCAAGAGAAAGTAAAAATAATTACGAGTGCGTAATTTTTATAAGAATTTCAGCAGACATTGTGCCTACCCTATCTTGTAAAGCATAAAAAATGTAGTGACTAAAATGTGGCGATTTTTACAAATAATCGTAGTACCAATTTTTGTTAAAATCACAAAAAAGTGAAAAGTTGCACAAATAAACTATTACTAGTTAGTATGTATGTATTTAGTATGTAGCCTATAGTTAATTGATTTTAATGAAAGCGTTTGTATCGGGTGCTCTAGTGGTACGTAAATTAAGTTCCAAGTTTCAACTATGTACAATATACCATTCTTGAAATATCTTGTGTACACACACACACACACACACACACACACACACACACACACACACACACACACACACACACACACACACACACACACACACACACACACACATCAATTGCTAGTAAATAGATAAAGTGTATTAATAGATAAAGTGTATATCCGGTGAAAACTGGGTTTCTAAAAACGACATGAAAACAATCCTTTCCTTCCCTTTTCGAGTATATTCATTCAGGGCAAGAGAAAGTAAAAATTGTGAAAAACTTGCATCTTATTCCTAATACTACTGATCAAACTTTGTAATTTATGCAAAGATATGTTAACAAAATGCATTAAGGGAAGATTGGACGATGGTTTTAACTCAAAATTTCGATTTTTGGTTTTTTTGGTTTTCAATAGCTAAGGTTTAGATCTAACAAAAAACATCAAATTACGTCAAAAAAATATTTTTTTATAAAAAAATTAAGTTTTTATCAGGTTTACACAGAAAAATTATCATGTTACGAAGAACGAATATTGTTTCATAATTTTATACTGCTCGTTTTAGTGCAAAGAGAATTTTAGTTTTTAAAAAATCTGCATCACGGTTTTTAATATTCTCAGCTGTTGGTTCAGCTTTCTAAACAACAGTTTTTTATTTCATATAACTTTTTTTAATGTATAATTTGTTGTATAACAATAAATGCAACTTATCAATTAGAAAAGAACTGTTGTTGGGAAATTACTTGTTTTTGATTTGTGCCTTCTTGTTTCTTACTTTTTCCTATAAATTTAGATTTTTAACACTAAGGTACATTTTTCTCAGAAACCAATAAAATAAACCTAACAGGCTGAAATTTTTACCAGTTAATCATCTTGTATATCCACAATATACCAACTATTATATGACTTCCTCAGGTGCTCCAAAAATTAGTAATACGCAAAACACGTGGAAAACAATTTGTAAAAATTTTATGTTATTCGTAATTTAAAAAACAAATGGTATGGTCCAAAGATTAAATTAAAAAATGTGAGTAGCTCGAGAAGAAAGCCGACACCTAGATCTATAGTGTGTAAAGTTTAATTTCCCTATCTTTTACCAATCCTATGAAAAATAAACCTAAAAGTAGCAAATTTAACATTGGCGGGATATAAAGTACAGTCTCCCCTTAAAGTCGGCAGTCACGTGCCGACTTTATTACAGCAGTACTCAAACTTCTCTGTATGACGTAATTACTTTAAACGGACCTAATTAAGCAGTGAGACGAGCACATTTATCTTTCCGCCATAGACCGGACCGGGAATCGAACCTGGCACCCCTAGCTTAGAACCCAATTGTGCTAACCAATTGATTGTTTCATCTAGAACAATTTATGTTAAAAAATAATTAATTTTTAGATGAAAAATTGTACGAAAATTTATATGAGATTTACCGCATAGGTTAATGAAATTTTATGCACAGGTAGTTATGTTAAAAGCATAAAACATAATTAAAAGGTGAAAGCAAGAGTAGAAAGTTATGCAGTAGTTATGCTCTGAATTGTTTTAAACAATAATAATATTTTCATGTTATTTAATAAAGTGGATGGAATTCACGCATTGTGAATACACAAGTCACAAGTTAGTTTCCATTAGGCCTATAATTTAATTTACTATTTAAAAATGCTTTTTGCTCAACTGACTCGGTGCTTCCACAGCCGCCGCCGCCGCCTGTCTCTAACTAGCCTACGTTAACTTATTTCACAGACCAGTTGGCGCACTGCAAACTGCTACGCATGCGTTTCTTTCTTTTCTCTAAATTTCTTTAATTATTTTATTATTTCATTTAATATCAGTTACAGTCTTTGGCGCAGATCAAAATTTTGTTCGGGGTGTCGGTTTTGACTTGTAATATATTTACTAATACCCAGGGTCGCCGAGAGGGGGGGGGCAAATGGGGCAGATTGCCCCGGGCCACAGAAGAAAAGGGGCCACATCCTAAGATATAAGTTTATAAGTTTAGATTAGATAAAAGTTTAGATTGTAAGTTTACGTTCAACAGTGAGTGAAGATAGACTCAATCACTTGATGTTGCTAAGCATTGAGCACGAAACAGCTGAAAAACTGTCTTTTGATAGTATTATTGATGAATTTGCCAAAGTGAAAGCAAGAAAGAAAAGGTTTTAGTTTAGTGATCAGTGTGCTTTTTTAACCTTAAAACAGTTTCTAAATTCTTCCTTGCATTTAAGTTCGCTTGTTAGGAACATGGACTCATAAACTGTTTTATCATTAAGTCCAATCACAGATTCTATAAAGAGTGGTAGATGTCAAGATGTCATTAAAAAGAGGACTGTTCTTGGGATGTGTGTAATGCTCATGATTTTTAAAACTGTAAATGAAAACTTTACTGTAGGCCTACAATGTAAATGTTTATTTTTTAACAAACTAAGGTTCCTGCATTAAACTTATTTAGAATAAAATGTGTCTTTTTTGTTTTGCCCTGTATAAGCATAGTCAATCCAACACGCCTAGCTTAAACCAAACACCTTCTTAATAGATCTCCTTACTTAATCTATCTATAAAGATAAATATAGACGGGCACGTGGACGGATTGTATTCAGCTCTAGGTAAATTTCATACAAAACAAGAAGTTGGATCAGTCAAAGGACAAAGCTATTTTGATAAAGGTTTTTTATACGAGGGGGGCCTCACATCCAAACTCTGCCCCGGGCCACAAAAAGGCTGTCGGCGGCCTGCTAATACCTCTATTTCCTCGTGATTCAAAATGTTAAACCGTACAACGTGTAAAAACGCACATTCTTAAAATTGCATAAATATCAGGTTGGGAGTAACAGCTGATCATTATCAGCTGTTACTCCCAGCTTGACAGCTTGATTTTCAGCTTGACAGCTTTATTGGTATCTGATAAAAATGTATCTAAGTGTTGAAAATGTAAATTAACGGGAAAAGGTAAGAAACAAGATGGCACAAATCAAAAACAATATGTACACAAACACGTAAATTTCCCATCAATAGTTGTTTAGAAAGGTCAACCAACAGCGGAGAATATTAAAAACCGTATTGCAAATATTTTAAAAACTAAAATTCTCTTTACACTAAAACGAGCAGTATAAAAATTATGAAAAATATTCTTTCTTCGTAAAATGATATTTTTCTGTGTAAACCTGGCAAAAACTTCAGTTTTTCATAAAAAAAATGTTTTGACATAATTTAATGTTTTTCTGGTCGATCTAGGCATAAACTATTGAAAAACGTAAAAAACCAGAAATCGAAATTTTGAATTAAAACCATCGTGCAACCTCCCCTTAAGGGGAGCAGACCATTTTCATTATCCCTAGACTATACCTGCAATACTAACTTAGGTAGATTTTTTGTAGAAACCGTTAAAGCTACAAAGCTGAGCTTTGGCGCACCTTTCTACCGTACCGTTTTACAAATTTGTACCAGAGCTTTTTCATTTATCTTCATCCAATCTAAAAATGATTTTTATTCTCAAGAAATGTTCAAATCACACGCCTAGGTGTGATGATTCCTAAAATAAGTGTACCTAAAGGCAAAAAATACAATATACGGAAAATGCGGATATAGTAAAAGCATAATACAGTAACAGAAACACCTATTGACCTATTGCCAATTGGAATTAACTTCCAAACAAAAACACACCAATATTTGCTCTACGGCTGATTCCTACGCGTTCTAGAAATTATCGTTTTTATGTAAACGCGATCTCCGTAATGTTAGAGCAGTAACATGATTATATTAATCTCAATTTACAATAACGAAAAATGTGAAAAAATATCTAAATAAACACTACGTACCCCATCAACGTAAAAACATAATTTTTCTCAACAGAAAAAGTAACAAATGTTATTAAATATCAATTTAAATAGGGGGAAACGATCGATCAATATATGGTAAAATAGAAAATTAATATTTTTTATTAAAATCAGTCTGCTCCCCTTAAACAAATGCGCGGATTATGCAATATTCCTTTCTCGTGAAGGAAACGTATAGTTTTTTCCTTAGTAGAAATAATAGGAGCCAATTCCAAAAGATTCATTATGTATTGAACAGAATACGTGCGAAGCAAATAAGCAACTAATGTGTATTAATAAACATGCAAACAATATCTACAATATTATTTATAGTGAGTGGGAGTCATCAGTCATAACAATAAAGATGCGTTTACACGAGGCCACTTTAAGGTTACACATGGTGTGATGTGAAATAACGGAATAGGTCCGAATATTATATAAATACGCAAATTTGTAAACCATTTCCTATTTGCTGTTGTTTAGGTTATCAGCCGAAAGGCTGGTTTGAACCTGTAGAGGGTTTACTAAGTAAAGCGAGGAGTCAGGTGGTTTACCATTGCCAACACTCACTGAGTGGAAAAGTATGCTTATCAGCAAGCCGTGCCCTCTGAAAAACACATACTATTTTCCACTCTGCAAATGACACCTTCACTTCATTCACCACAGGGTCTGGCTGTATAATGTAATTCATTACTTTCAGAGGAAATAACTCTGATTAGTGTCTTTTACACCTCTACCTCTTCTGTTCTTAAATGATTCAGTCATTTATTTGGCTGATCATGTGATAAGAAACAACTATTTATTTTAGCCCTGCAACTAACAGATTGAGTGTAAATATTTTGACACCCACCTGTCTGTCATGGGCAGCCGTTTTCTATTTAAGTATTGTAAATACTTAATATAAATATTACAGTTAGACCTAATTTCAAATAAGCAATAAGCGAATGTGACAGAAATAATCCTCTTTTGTTCTGACGTCATCATTTCAATTCAATGGCTTCGAATATTTAAAGGTGTTATGTTTGTATTACCATCATTATATTCTAGGTTATGTTTTGTATTTCACATCACATGTTGTAGTTATTGAATAAAACCTCATTGAATATTCAGTCAGTTATTTATTGAATAATTAAAAATATGGGGAAAAGAACAGGTTCTGGTTACAACTATCAAAATTCGTACAAACGTAGAAGAAGGTTTAACATTTTAGAAGCCGGTGTGCGTGGATTTCTTTGTACGTGCAATGCAAAAGAGAAGGAATGCATCAGAGAAGCTTATAATATTCTCAATGATTATGGCGATAAATTATTCGGAGAAGAACAGGTAATTTATCTATTTAGAGGTTATCTGTTGAATTCTACATTGTTTTTTTATGGAAGACTATTAACTTCAATTTTAAACTTTGTAAACAAGCGAAGATGAATTTTTAGTTTATTTGAAGTCGTCTAAACAGCTTGTATCGTTGTAAAGAACAAACCGTGGAAGTTATAGTAATTTGTAATTACTGTAACTTCCAGAACTAAAGTAAAACCCAATAAATAATGTAATTGTATAACCCCCCCATTGTTAGAATAAGTTACATTAGAGTAGTAGTTGGACAATAAGTTGTAAATATCGCCAACTGTCAGTCATCTGGTACAGGGTGTATTTCCCCTCTGAATTTTTGCGCATTTCTTCCACCTGCCAACTTACAGCCAATCATTAAGTGGTTCTCCGTCCCTTTAAGCCTCCAGGTTAGTAGGACAGGGAGGTTTGTCAACCAAAGGTTTCCTGGTTTCGTATCCAGGAAATTAAAAGCAGTTCCATTGGAAATTCAACTTTGAACAGTTGGTTAAGAAGGAGAAATTATTTGAAGAGATGAACACGAGAATGAGAAGAAGAAGAAAAAGGAGAGATATTTAGTTTGAGGTCATTTTTTTTTTTTTTTTATTTATTTAACGTCGCATCAAGTACAACGGTGATTAGCGATGACGCTGGGGTGTAACTTTACGGAATGGAAAATGAAATGAATTTTTGTAACGTATGAAAATGTGCTGTGCCTGAGTGGGATTCGAACCCAGGACCGCATGATGAGAGGCGAGCACGTTACCAACTACGCCAATGCGGCCGGCAAATTAAATTTATTTTGTATAAATTAAGGGGTTTTTAAGTTTTGTTTTTTAATTAAGTCACGGGTGAAAAAAGATTGGTTATTTTTAAAATAGGTTAGGGTAATTTAAGGATAAGTTGTCAGTAATTGATGCATTAAATGTTTCAGTTCAATGGAAAGAAACATAGTTGTATTTATTTAATTTTCTTTTGCTCAACTGCTAGAGCTGGGGCCCAATATCTGTTTTATTATATTTTTTTAAATCCATATTAAAGAATTTAAGATGAAAGGTGAAATTTAAGGTGGTGCAAGCTTGATTGTTTCGTTTTAGTTTATTGATTGATAAATTTAAACCAGTTTTATTTGAAATGAATAAATAAATGGAAGAACCATTTGCATTTTAATTTAAATTTAATATTACTTTTAAGAAGGTGGTACCACCGAAACATATGTAAGTGGAAAAGGTGAGGGATAAATTTCATTTATATTATGATTTTTAAATGAATTGATTGGCAGTATTCATTAGTATTTATTTGTGACTGTAGAATGAACTGTTTTATTTATTCCCATTACAGTCATCTTATTGCTGTAACTATGATTATTTTTATAATGATTTACATCAAACTGAATCTTCTATTTTAGGTGACCGATTTGAATTCTAAAGAGGATTTGAATGAAGAAAAAGAAGTGGTTAAAGATAACGATGAGATTGAAGATGAATTAGAAAAAGAAGTGGAATCGTTGAAGAGCAAGGGTAAAAATGTGCGAGCGCAAAGGTTTCAAGTGGTCGAATCTGGTGCTACCAACTGCATATTCATTAAAACAACGGTAAGCTTATAAATCGGACAGTGTTTTATGCCCCAAAAAGTCATTCTCACATAATTCATCTCAAAGTTTCAAGTTAATTAAAAATAGCGTTTTTGATCAATTTTACCAAGTTTTTGCACTAAAAAAGAATTAACATTTCTTAATTTCTAAGAATTCTTAATTTCTATGTCATATAATGAATTTGTATAATAATTTCACCAACCTTCTTTTTAAACTGCGTCACCTTTATTTTTGTTCTTACTTACATGTGTTTCAGTGGATCCACCATCATCAGAGTAAATAAAAAATTTGAAACCAAAAAATTTCTTATCTCACTTATTTAAAATTTACAGAAGATGATACATCTTCAGTCATTTGTATAAAACTGATTAACCAGTTAATTAATTTTAAATTTTAAAATTAATTTATTTTAATTTATCCTTTCTCATATTTACTGTAGATAGCAGCAGCAGTCAATATCATTCCTAAATGTGACCTGTTCATTGAAAATGTCCTGCTTTTGCTCTTTTAAATATTTATAAATATGGAACATGTCATATTTTTCAATTTCAATTTCATTTTGTATTTTCTATATTACATTGTTCTATTATATTATTAAAATGTTCATCTATTTTACCAAATTTATGTTTTTCTTGTTTTATATGATCGGTATAGTTAGATTTATAATGTAGTCACATTTCGGTGCTTTTTACTTTCTATTGCCTATATGAATACATAGGAAGGAAAGTATTATTTCATGTCGATTTTTTGAAATCGAGTTTTCATCGGATCTATACGTTTTCAGACCCCCTGAACCCATAAAACATGTTTTTAGCAATTGGTCTGTGTGTATGTGCGAACAGAATGTCTCAAGAACGAAACATCGTACATACTTGAAACGTGAAACTTCAGTTTTATACCATTACCGGACCCGACACGAACATTTTCATCAAAATTGGTCAACCAAAAGTAGTAGTTTATTCATATAATTTTTTACTTTTTGCGATTTTCTCAAAAACTGGTCCTACGATTTTTTTTTAAATCGCCTGGTTTACTCATTTTTTTTATGCTCTACAAGATAGGGTAGGCGCCATGTTTGCTGAAATTCTTGGTGAGGCTGTTTTCACGTAAACAAATAGTTTCTTTAAGATTACGGCTTCATTATAAATTTTAGCGCAAAAACTTATACAATAAAAGTTGTAAAGAATTTAAAAACCTACAACTCTTATTCCAAACATTTTTTTGTATAACGCTTAGTTTAGCAGTAATTAGCGATTTTCTGTTTTTTCTCATGAAAACGTGTGAAAAATCTATTTTTTTAAGATTTCAGCCTTAGTATGCATTTTACAACAAAAGTGTATATAATTTATTTTATAGGAAATAAAAAGATCTACAACTTTTATTTAAAGAATTTTTCTCTAAAGAGCCTAGTTTAGTGTGAAAGAGTGATTTTCCGTATTTTTAAGCCAAACTGAGGTTCAAAAATAAATCTTTATAATGCATCCTGCAGTTTGAAATATTTCTATTTCATATAATGAATTAATATAATAATTTCACTAACCTTCTTTTTAAACTGCGTCACCTTTATTTTATTCCTACTTACACGTGTTTCGGTGGATCCACCATCATCAGAGTAAATGAAAAATTGAAACTAAAAATTTTTTCATTTATTTAAAATTTACAGAAGATGATACATCTTCAGTCACTTGTATAAAACTGTTTTACAAGTTTTATACAAGTGACTGAAGATGTATCATCTTCTGTAAATTTTAAATAAATGAAAAAAATTTTTAGTTTCAATTTTTCATTTACTCTGATGATGGTGGATCCACCGAAACACGTGTAAGTAGGAATAAAATAAAGGTGACGCAGTTTAAAAAGAAGGTTAGTGAAATTATTATATTAATTCATTATATGAAATACAAACTGAGGTTGATTTTCATTTTGCGTCTTTCACTCATGATTAAAATAAGGTTATGTTTATTGAGGTTAGTTTTTTGTTTATTTCTAATTTTTTATTACTAATGTTAGGTTATATTGTTTGAATTATTTGCATTGGCCAGAGAAAGTTGTGTGAGTGTTTCACACCAGATTTTTTTATGTTCATTATACCTCACTTGAAAATTATGACTAGTGAAATAATATTTTATGGATTGTTTTGTGTAGGTACCGGACCCAGTTGCGTTAGTGAATAATATTATGAAAGAAGTATATGAAAGCCATAAACAGATCTCAAGGTATCTCATTCGTCTCTTACCTATCGAAGTCACTTGCAAAGCGTATTTGGACGATATCAAAAGGGAATGCGAAAAATTATTCGAAAAACATTTCACCTGCGAACCTACCACCTATGGCATAGTTTACAAGTGAGTTTATTAATTTATTAAAAATTGTTACTTTCTCTTAATCTGTACGAAACGTTTTTTAATGTTGATTTTTTTTTAAATCGAATTTTATCCGGTGTTGCTGATCGGGGCCGACGACACGTGGCAAAACGTCGCTTGTGAAGTTGGTGGCCCTGAAAAGGGCCATTCGGGTTGTGCTGGTGGTGGCCTTGAAAAGGGCAGTGTGTGCTTTGTTGTCGGCCCTGAAAAGGACCATTTGTAAAAAGGCTTAGCTCTTCCTCAGCAGCAGTTAGGTCCCCACTGCAGCGTGACAGTAATGGCCCCCAGAGCCCCGCAGTCGGTACAGTATAGGCCGATAGCGCAGCCAAGGCAGTTCTCTCTGGCCTGCGCTGACCTATATCTTCATTGTGGTGTCAACAGGCATGCACAGGCTTCCTTCGGCTGACCAGTGCGAGAATGTAGTGTTGACCAGGAATGGCTGCATTTGATCTCAGCTGGGCTATTCACCTTTTGTTCTTTGTTCTCTTCTTTGTTCTTCCCAGTTTGGGAGCTGGATGGCAATTGCTCTTCACAGACCAGTGCTGCCGCTTAAATACCTTTCGGCGAGTCAACTGCATAGTGGAGGGAAGGCACTGGTGGCAGTGCGTAGTTAGTACTCCCCGTGGCAGGTTCTGAGACCATCTGCAGTGCTGATAACGGTAGAGCCATCTGAAAAAATATCTCAAAATTTGAATATTCTGCTTCATAAAATTTTTTTAAAATCGCCTGGTTTACTAAATTTTTTATTCTCTACAAGATACGGTAGGCGTCATGTGTGCTGAAATTCTTGGTGAGGGTGTTTTTAAGTAAAAACGTTGTTTTTTTAAGTTTACGGCTTTAATATGCATTTTAGCGCAAAACTTCATATAATAAAAATTGTAGAGAATTTAAAATTCTTCAACTTTTATTTCAAACAATTTTTTGTATAACGCTTAGTTTAGCGGTAATTTGCAATTTTCTGTTTTTTTCTCAAGAAAATGTGTGAAAAATTGATTTTTTTAAGATTTCGGCCTTAGTATGCATTTTCCGACAAAAGTGTATATAATTAAATTTATAGAAAATTAAAAGATCTACAACTTTTATTTAGAGCATTTTTCTGTAAAGAGCCTAGTTTAGAGAGAAAGAGTGATTTTCCGTATTTCTAAGCCAAACTGAGGTTGATTTTCATTTTGCGTCTTTCACTCATGATTAAAATTAGGTTATGTTTATTGAGGTTAGTTTTTTGTTTATTTCTTATGTTTTATTACTAATGTTAGGTTTATTGTTAATTATTTGCATAGGCAAGAGAAAGTTGTGTGAGTGTTTCACTCCAGATTTTTTTTTCCGTGGACTCGCGGATAATCGGGGCTCTACTGTACTGTCTAGATATATGTTGGTGCATGTTTGACATTGTATTTTCATGGATGGTGAACCTCCATCACAGCTTTTACTACTGGCGTTACCACCTAATGTCCGCGTCACAAAGTAATACCAACCTCAGTTTGAAGCTGAATTGTTAAAAGTTAGAGTTATCTCCCTACTCTGAGAGTAATGAATTCCATCATTACACATCCAGACCCTGTGGTGGTGAATGAAGTGAAGGTGTCATTTGCAGGGTGGAAAGTGGGTGCTTTACAGAAGGCCTGACATGCTGATAAGCTTACTCTTTCCACTCAATGAGGAAGGCAATTGTAAACCACCTTACTCCTCGTTTTTACTTAGTAAAACCTCTAGAGGTTCAAACCAGCCAACCAGGCTGTTGACCTAAACAACAACAATTATGTGTAACGTGCACCACCAGATTCGATTAGCAGCTTCTCGACAGTGTTTTTCCTGCCGACAGTGGAATTTTCCTCAGAAGACGTACCATGTTTAACAATCAAAGGTGTCACCTTGATTGATGGGATAAAATCTGAAAATACAGTTTTATTAATTGTAAAATTAAAAAGAAGAAGAGAATTTAGCGAACGATGTTAACTGTACAACAGTGGAGCACTGATTCAAACTTACGTGCTGTCTCTCAATAGATCTGGCATCACTGTTCAGACCAGAGGTTCTTAAACTGAGGAGCGTAGAAGAATTTCAAGAGAGGCGTGAGAGTATTGAAAAGAAATAAATAAAAAAGTAAAACTATAATTTACTCAGTTTTGAAGTCGCATGTAATTTTGAAAAGTATCGTACTTTTTTGTTCATTGTACTCTAGCAGAGTCTGTTGTTTAGGTCATCAGCCAAAAGGGTGGTTTGAACCTGTAGAGGTTTTACTAAGTAAAACGAGGAGTCAGGTGGTTTACCATTGCCTTCCTCACTGGAAAAGTACGCTTATCAGCATGCCGGGCCCTCTGAAAAGCACATATTTTCCACTCTGCAAATGACACCTTCACTTCATTCACCGCAGGGTCCAACTGTATAATGATGAAATTCATTACTTTCAGAGGAGGAGATAACTCTGATTAGTGTCACAGTACACCTCTTACCTCTTCTGTTCTTAAATGATTCAGTCATTTAATTGGCTGACCATGTGATAAGAAACAGAACTATTTATTTTAGCCCTGCAACGAACAGATTGAGTGTAAATAATTTGACACTCTACCTGTCTGTTATGGGCATTAGCAGAGTCTAGCACTCGATTATTGCAATAACACAGAAATTGTCCTACTCTGGCAACACTGTGATCACACTTTTGTTTCATATTCTGATTGTAGAGTTGGAGCTGTTAGTACAGTTGAGCCGTCCTTAGTTTGCTCATACTGTCAACAAACCAAAACCAGCTCCTACAGGGTGCACGCTACACTCCACCACTTTATGGACGTCGTATTCCTATTAAGTTAACTATGTTTTAAATTATAACTACTTAAAACATCAGTCATGATATGATGTAGGCCTAATAATTTAATTTATAAAAATACTTTTAAAAGTATTTTGTATTTAAATACTTTTGAAAGTATTTTGTTGTTACTTTTTAATCAGCGTGTACTCATTTTGATATAATGCGCATGCTCAGTGACGTCATTATTTGTTTACATTAGGAGCAAACTAAGAAAGGCTAAATTTTAGGTTAGTGCTAGATGTGGATGGGAGGGGGGCGTGACCTCACATCAGTGTTTAAAGGAGGGCATAGTCCCTGAAAGGTTAAGAACGACTGGTCTAGACCGTTGTTGCCGAGCAACGAGCCCCATTCCACTGCGTTCTTTCGAATAACTTACGCAGCTTCTTTCAAAAATAAAACTGTAAAAGAGTTGTACAGGATTTGTTCTAGCTAGTAGCTCTCCCACCAATGCTCTGTGCCGCTGAGCTGTTCTGTTTAATGGTGGGGGAACTGATCAGTCTCTCCATAGTGCTAGCAGCGTTAATAGCCTAAGTGTACTATAAATCCTAAAAACATTGACTGTATGTTGTAATTTTATATTTTTGTTGTTCTATTCCCTTCACACGTCTTCAACTCGTGCATTCGGTAGTACGCCTACTGTTTTGGAACCTATTGTTTTTACTCTTTTGCTGTTTGGTTTTGTTTATATTAATTTTTTTTATGTATTCTTTGTTTCGTTTCTACTTTTTATTTATTTAGTTATTACAATGGAACCTAGTTGTAGTAGTGAAAATTGGAGCACGAGTGCTAGTGTAATACGGAAAAGGCAGGTAATACGCGATCAGGCTAGGGAGTATAGTCAGTGGTCAGTGTATACAATTTTATGAAAAAAGAAGCTGAGCAAAACGGACCAAGTCTCTAGCGTAGTAGTTGTAACAGAGTAGTATACAGTTAAAAAGAGAGGGAATGATGATTAAGTGAGAAGGAGACAACACTTGTTGAGTTGAAACTATCCCTACTCTACCTACTCGCCCTCCCCTTACAAGCTTCTTCCAAAAACAAATGTACTTTAGAATGACTTGGCATTATAACAGCAAGCTTGGATATTTGTGGCACGGCCTCTACCCTATTTTTTGTAGCCCTGGGACTAGCAGATCGAACGCAAATAACACTGGTCTACAAAAAAATAATTTTTTCCTGTAATATAGATTCTTTGAAGTGTATCTTAAAGTATTTTTCGTGCTGATTTCAAATCTGCAAACCATTTTTGTCTAGGATGCAGGGTTTTTGTGTAACATTAATTTTAAAAAAGTGTATTTTCTCATAAATTTACACAGTCCATAGCATAATATTATATTACAACTCGCCTAAAACCTGGTTTTCTTTGATTTTCTCCTATAATCATCTTCTGGTTTGTCCCTTTTTAAGGTCCAGTTGTAATCGGTAAGTATACTCGGGCTCCATTTCCCCGGTAAAGTGTTTCCATCATTGAAATATTTTGATGGAAGTGTTCACCATGTTCATCACTTACATTGCCAAGGTTTGGTAAAAAATGTCTAAATTTGAATGCAACATGTGCGTTTTTAGAGACATATTGCATCCCAAGTTTGGATAATTTTTAAGAAGTTCATTCACTATATGTACAAAGTTCTCAGTTTGCGTTTTGCCCAGGAATGATTTCACAATATTTTGAAATGATACCCACGCTGCTTTCTCAAGTTCACTCAAGCTATTTTCAAAAGTAGATCATTTATTAACTGAAGTATCTGTGGTCCAACAAATATGCCTTCTTTGATTTTTGCTTTACTGATCCTTTTCTTCTTCACTTCCTAGGTTACCATAGTCTTTCCCATCGTCAACAATTTCGTCCGAACTCCATGACTGTGGTGGACCAGTCACTGTGTCTTCACATGTCTTATGGCTGAAGGACGACTAGGAAATGTAACTGATTTCTTGAAATTCCTTTGTTTTTTGTAATACAAAAATAGCAATCTGTTGAGTGGTCCTTCGGCTCTCTCCAAACCATAGGATAGCAAACAGCATATGGCGTGCTTTTCCATTCAGCCCGCTGCTTAGTAAAATCACACAAGAATTGCAGCAGATATGAGAAGCCAAAGACATGTCCAGATCTCGTACTTTACACCCGAAATAAAGTTCATATGCTTTGTAAATATGTAAGTTCATTTTTCAAACTAATGTTTGCGAAAACATAAAAAGGCGTGTTATAGAAAAATGAAGCCTCTAGGACAATTTCTGAGGTTATATTTGGATTCAGCGTCGAAAAATACATTAAGGATAAGCCAAAATTATTTATGTTACAAAAATCATGTAGGCCAGTGTAATTTAACGCTCCAACTGCCTGTTACGGATATTAACGCGTACAGTGCAGTGCCAGCGTCCTAATATTAGGACGTCAAGATTTAGACTGAAAAATGCCGGCGTTGTCCTTTTATTAATACGTTGACTAAAAAATTCATAGGATTTTTATTTTTCACTTAATTTATTGTAAACAACGTGTGAAAATAATATGTAAGAAATGTAGATTGAAAAAATTCATGTAGAGTTTTTTATAAATGTAATTGATTAATATTGATTAAAAAACAGTATTTATATTTTTTACGATATCATAAATGATGTTTTTGCATAATTAAATTGTCTTTAAAGTGATATAGGCCTAAGTGAAATTGAATAACATAATTTTTTAGGGTGATTTGTTTTTAAATTAAAAAGGAAAAATTCCATAAAAATGTCCACGTATCATTTTATTTTTAAATTGTAAGAAATATGTTCCAAGTCGAATGTCAGACAAGTTCAAATTTTTTTTATGAACAAAACAAAAAAATCATTAAGATACCTTGAAAAATAGCCATGTTATGGATAGATGTATAAAATTCTATAAATCGCACGAAAATAGGTTGGCATTTTTTAGTCTGAATCTTGACGTCCTATATATTAGGACGCTGGCACTGTAATGGTTAAAATGTGATAAAATTTTCTAATAAAATTTGTTGTGTTTCTAAATGATTTGTAGCAAACGATACAATGATAATCTGTTACGCGATGAAGTGATCGAATCAGTGGCCAGGTTGATACAAGACAGAAATATACTTCATAAAGTCGATCTTAGAAACGCTAAAAAAGGTGTCATCATCGAAGTGATCAAAAATATCTGTTGCATTTCTGTCGTTCCTGAGTACTATAAATTGAAAAAATATAATCTGTTTGAACTGTCTAAACGGGAGGATCACGATGAAAAACGAGATAAAAGTGAGCCTAGTGAAGATGTTATTGCGAAGGTAAGCGATAGCAAAGTAAATATTACGACTAGTGTTACTAATGAACTGTCTAAACGGGAGGAGAACGACGAAAAACAAGATAAAAATGAGCGTAGTAAAGATGTTATTATAAAGGTAAATGATAGCAGTGATGTAGCTGGTGTTACTACTGAAAATATAAAATAAAGTTATTAAGTTGTCATTAAAATATAATTCTTTGTTGTTTGTTACTTTCTCTTGCCCTAGATCAGGGGTCTCCAACCTACGGCCCGCGGGCCACATCCGGCCCGGGAACAGATTTTTTCCGGCCTGCGGAAAGCTAGCATACTGAAAAAAATTTTTATTTGATAATATATTTCCTTTTAAGCATTTTTACCATTAAATATGAGTACAGTACTCGTCTCTCACTTGCTACTTCTTTTCTCAATAAGTGTAAAACTAGCCGTAAACAAGTAGTGATCAACCATTGTTTGACCCTAAATGGGCTGAAATTTTAAGTGGCAAACAAATGCAATCTTCTCACTAAAAAATAATTGTTCTTTTTAAGCTTTACACGTGTTGTAAACTCATGTATTGTCAAGCTTTCTTTAAAATTCCATAAAGTACATTTTGTAGTAAATTGAAAAGATTTGGTTTTGTATCATCCTGTGTTTTCATTAAGCCTACTTGAAAACTCCTTTTACAGAACAAATATTATTTTATAGCAAATATAATTATTTGGTTTGTTCACAGCTTTTTTTACAATCACGTAAAGAATTTTAGTTAGCCAACAACAAAGATACCTATACAAGGAAATATAGCAACTTAAAAAACTAAGCAAGAAAATCTCAAAAACCACCACTGAGCTCTTAATTAGAAAAAACTTCGAGGGTGTATGGGGGGGCTAGACTTTCTGCCCTGAAATATTGCTGGCCCGCCTTTCCTCCAAAAATTTACAATGTGGCCCTTCAGTAAAAAAGGCTGGAGACGAATAAACAAGTGAATAAAATATTGTGACATTTATCGCTAAGGTCCGTTTCGGGATCTAGGTTATTAAATAATAAAATACACTAAAGTTTACAATTAAAAATATTTATTACACTAAAAGATTTACAAAATAAGCTACAAACTAATTATAGTAAAGTAATACAATAAATAACTTAATAATTTAATTAAAATAATTAATAAACAATAAATAACTTAATAATTTACTTAAGCACTACTTACAATCAATTTTATAGATTACTCATACAAAATGAAACAGAATTTAATACAGATACACAATAACTTTTCACAATACACACACAAACAAAGACAGTATAACAATCGTTGACCAACACAATGCTCGGAACGCGCCTGCACTTTGCCCGATAGCCACTCGTCAAAGATCAAACGAATACTAACTCACTGACCGCGCTCAGGGGTCTATTTATATACGGGGGATTCAAAGAGACTTCTCGAATGACACAGAGATTCGATCAATAATCTTTTTTATTAGTTCTCGAAAAGTCATAACTGATGTAAACAAGTAACAATAGATCTATTGTTAATGGCAAGTGTTACGGGTCCCTTTCATAAATAGTTGTACAACAATACCCGACCTTTTATCTTTCACAATAGCGCAGTCCTATTAAATAATTTTTATTAATAGATATCCTTTTATAAATAGGCATACTTTTATTGTCACTATATTGTTACTCTTTCACTCTATTATCTACTCTTTACCATTAATTGAATGAAATGCTAGAACTTTCGCGAACCATGCCCTTCTTATTGTCACAAATAATAATAGTAATAATTTATTTCCATTCAAACATAATGAGTACAATACATTTTCTAACAATTTATAACAAATACGAGGTTTGTTCAAAAAATAATGGGAATTTTCGTTTTTTGAAAAAAGTATGTATTTATTCATCTACATTAATATTGTCGCCTTCAAATTAGTCCCCTTCGCATGCAATACACTTGTGCCAACGCCTTTTCCAATCCTTGAAACACTTCTGAAACTCGATCTTTGTGATAGCTTTTAGCTCTTTCACCGATTCACTTTTAATGTCATCTATGCTTGTAAAATGACGGCCTTTTAATGTTCCCTTTATTTTTGGAAATAGAAAAAAGTCACATGGAGCCATGTCTGGCGAATATGGAGGCTGGGGCATCGTTACAGTTTTGTTTTTGGCCAAAAATTCAGGAACAAGCAATGAAGTGTGAGCAGGTGCATTATCATGGTGCAAAAGCCATGAATTGTTTTGCCACAAATCCGGGCGTTTTTTTCGGATTGCTTCACGCAAACGGCATTGAACTTGTAGGTAGTACTCCTTATTGATTGTTTGGCCTTGTGGCAAGAATTCATGATGCACTATGCCATTAAAATCGAAGAACACAGTGAGCATAACCTTCACATTCGACCGCACTTATCGAACCTTTTTCGGTCTTGGCGATCCAGAATGCCTCCACTGGGACGATTGAGCCTTAGTTTCGACATCGTATCCGTAAACCCATGTTTCGTCACCTGTTATAACACGTTTGAGTAGATCCGCATCGTTGTCGACTTCATTTAGTGACTCCTGAGCAACTTCCATTCGCCGCTGTTTTTGTTCGAAATTCAACAATTTTGGAACAAATTTTGCTGCCACACGTTTCATACCCAAAACATCCGAAAAAATTTCATGGCATGAGCCAATCGATATGCCAACATCATCACTGACTTCTCTGATTGTGATTCGGCGATCGTTCATAACCATTTCTTTCACTTTTTTCACGTTTTCATCGGTTGTTGATGTGCTTGGACGTCCGGGTCGTTCGTCATCTTCAACGTTTTTGCGGCCATCTTGGAAACGCTTATACCACTCGTAAATCCTTGTTTTACTCATAGCAGACTCACCATATGCCTTTGTTAACATTTCACACACTTTATTTCATTTTTCACGCAAAATTTAATACAAATTCTTTGATCCATTTTTTTTAACAAACAAAAATAGCCGTGCTCGAAAAACACGTCTAACCTTAGCGGCTTCCACTTAAGAACTAAGCAATGAATATTGTTGAAAATTTTATCGTACGTCAGGGGCATATGTACCAACATAATAAAAAAAAAATTTTACAATCGGACTATCCAAACCCGCGAAATTTAAAAATTCCCATTACTTTTTGAACACACCTCGTACATAAAATAAAATACACTTTATACTTTGCATGGAATGGAAATTAGGTACCTCCAAAGGTTAATCCTGACTCAGATGTTACTGTCACTTACAAATAAACTTAAAAATGAAACGAGAAAAGACAAAATGACAATTAGTGAAAGAAAAAACAAAAATACAGTAAATAATTTTGTGCCTACTTTAAAAGTTCTAAAGAAAAATACAATAAAAATTACTCTCATTCAGCCAAATACAAATAATAGAATATAAAATTATTATAAATTATGGTACACAACTTCATTTGAACTGAAACTTAAAAATTAAATAATATTATATCTACCGATTCAAAGAAACAAAATTGTTAACGAATACTAAAGATTATTAAATATTATTTTATTTTTTATCAAACATCCTATGTAGGATTTAAAAAAAAAATAAACAGGATAAATAAAAATAGAGTAGGATAAAAAAGGAAACCAAAAATTCTTTGAACTTTTGATCAAAAATAAACATACTATGTCATCTATAAAAAAATAATCTAGAAATATTGGAAATAAATAACAGACAAAATGAAATTGAAATTTTGTAAAAATATTATATTTATAAATACAGTAACAGGGAAAAATTAATGAACACACTGATTGAATATGACAATCAACTGATTAAGTTGGCAAGACTGTTTTAAATATAAGAATCTACTATTCCTTATCTACCATGGTAGGAGTAGGAAGTTTTAAATTTTAATGTGAAAATTTTTTTTAAGAATTTCAATTTACTGAAGATGTGTACAAGATACACGAAAGCGCTATAAACATTGGTAAGTGTTTTATGTTACCGTATTCTGGTGGTTAGGAATATATATATTTCAATTTCAATATTAAATATAATTGGTAATTTTTCTTTTGAGTGTAGGGAGTAGTTGTGAGTGTGCAATGAAAAGGCATTTCATGTAGACTGGGGGAACCAACTTGGTTAATATGCTTTTCACAGTTGATGAGCTCTGCTGTTCCACACGTTTAGACCAACCAGAACGTTTGCCAGCGTTATCAGATTGTACCTGACAAACATTATGCGAGCATGCGCATAAGAGCTGGAATAGTTCACTCTCTCGTCTTCCATCTCGTACTGAACACATCGATTATAGAGTGCATTAACATGCAATACTTTATAATACAATCAGCTGATTGTATGTTCTCATTAATATATAATTGTTATTGAAAGACCAAAAAAAAAAATGGCTGACGAAATATTTAACAGAGCTATAAGAGCAAGTATTGGTGTAGTTGGTGGCAAGTGATTGGCTAGCTATAAGTGGGTGGGGGGAAATGAATACATTCAGAGCTCATCACCATCGACAAATAGTATAGTTGCAACATTCTGTTCTGCCTTTCAGTACAGCCCTGAGTGAGCAGCAAGTGCATCCATCTGCTGCGCAACACATTTTTTAAAAATTTTTAACAAAATGAAGGTGTCGAACCATGGAGATTTTAACATGTTAAAGGGCGCAGTTTGGGAACACCACATTTTCACAAAATTGAGTACATTTATCGACTCAAGAATTAACTATGGTATCTATAAAGAGTATACAGTCCATCCTTTCTTAGTTTGCTCCTAATGTAAACAAATAATGACGTCACTGAGCATGCGCATTATATCAAAATGTGTACACGCTGATTAAAAAGTCACAACAAAATACTTTTGAAAGTATTTAAGTACAAAATACTTTTAGAAGTATCTTTATAAATGAAATTGTTAGGCCTACATCATATCATGACTAATGTTTTAAGTACTTATAATTTAAAACATAGTTAACTTAAATAGGATTTTTTACAAATTTATAGGATTTTTTATACAAATGACTGAAGATGTATCATCTTCTGTCAATTTTAAATAAGTGAGATAAAAATGTTTTTAGTTTCAATTTTTTTATTTATTCTGATGATGGTGGATCCACCGAAACACGTGTAAGTAAGAATAAAAATAAAGGTGACGCAGTTTAAAAAGAAGGTTGGTGAAATTATTATATAAATTCATTATATGAAATAGAAATAATTTCAAACTGCAGGATGCATTATAAAGATTTATTTTTGAACTTAATAGGAATACGACATCCATAAAGTCGTGGACTCTAGCGTGCACCCTGTAGTATCTGGCTTTGGTTTGTTGACACTAGGAGCAAACTAAGGATGTCTGAACTGTAGTTTAGTACAGTAATACTCTTCTTTTTCTTCTTCCACCCAAGGATTAGGCTGCAGCCTGTTTCAAACCCGTATACTATATTATCTAACTCCATCTTTTCCTAGGTCTACCGATATCCCTTTTACGTTCTGCAGCATACCAGTGCACCTGCTTAGGTATCCTGTTATCTGAAATCCTTGCCATGTGCTGTCTCCAACTTTGGCGATAATCGTTTATCTTTTCGTTCAAGTTGTGAATACCCAATCTGATCTTATTTCCTTATTCCTTATTCGGTGCTACTATAGTATGCGGCCTACCACATTATGTTTAATAAAGTTTGTTGTTGTGGCAGCACTGTCCACTAGCACTTTTCGCGTGTAAAGATTCACATAACTAATATTAAGGTTATGTCTGAACCACAGTTAATATATTACAACTTGACCATTTATCATGGAAAATTATGAGAAAATAAGAACCTAATTTGTTTTTTTTTTTGCTTTTCTTTATGTGTATTTCATAGTGTCTATCGTATATAGAAAGACTTGACATAAAAATAACTGAAATGCATTCATAAACGTAAACTATATTATGTACTTACCTGTAATATTTAATATCCTTTTCGTATTATTTTCTATTGTAAATTATCGTTTTATTAACTTTTTCTTGTAAATTATCCTTTTTATTGTCCTTATTTTATCCTTTTTTCGTTAAATTATCCTTTTATTTCAAAAGTATGTGAAAAGTGCTAGAGGACAGTGCTACCACACTAACAAATAGAAACTTCAGTAAACATAACGCGGTAGGTCGCATACCATAGTAGCAGCCCTTAGTTCTTCACAGAAATCTCATCTCTGCCATCTGGATTCTCCGCTTTTGGGTTTTTGTTGTTGTCTACGCCTCACTTCCATATAGAATAACTGGAGCTGCCATAACTTTATAGAACTTAAGTTTTGTGATCTTTCTCGCTCTATTCCTTAAAGTTCTGCTTATAGTCCTGTATATCCTCTGGAATTGGGTCAATTTCTGCTCTATATCCAAATCAGAATCAAATCCCACATTTACACCCTAAATAACGAAAGTGAGATGATACTCTCTCCATACTGTTATTATCCGCACTATTTTTGAAAAAACAAGATATTTGCCCTTAAAAGCCATTATTTTGGTTTTATCAATGGAAATTTTTAAGCTAAAACTTTACACATTTTGTTTAACATGTAGACCACCTGTTGAAGATCATCTTCTGTCTCCTGCACAATCCACACGTCATCCACAAATAAAAGTGCGTTCAAATAACTACTGTCATTTTATGCTCTACTGGATAGAGTAAGCATCATGTGTGCTGAAATTCGTAGGGGGTCCTGCATTCGTAGAAAAAAATTGTTTATTCCGAGAAAATGTTTTCTTCATAAACCTTATAAGAAATAAATATGACCTGTAATATTGCCTATAGCTTAATTACATGACTAGAAATGTTTGATTTACTCTAATTACAAATGAATCGCCTTCTTTACTATTGCTGTCTTCAACGTTTTCATTATCAGTCTCACTAGTATCTACCTAACCGTTTTCTTTTTTTGACCAGGTGTCAACAAAACTGTTAAAGAATAGCTTCTTCACATCCTTAATTTCCTTCTTTATTTTTCAAATCGTGGAAAGAGAAACATCACAGTAGTTAGCCACTCGCTTACAGCTTTTGTTAAGAGGCACGGATTGGCATTTTTGTTTAGTTTCAACTTTTTATATAAAACGACATTTTATTACATTGCATGTTAGATTTCGTTCAGCATTGTGAATAGTTTGACCACGTTTTCGAGAAACCAACATTTCTGTTTATGGTAACAAACAGTTATATTCGTACATTTAACCTACAAAAGGTTCTGCGATATACCGTATATGCTCTGGGTATAATATAAGTTGTTATGTTTGTCGTAGTGAAATTAAAGCAGTCGCGCATGCGCACTGATGCTTTCCGCTCTTTACCTCTCGTTGCAAACAAGGGCAAACTCAATGGGTGACTCAAGTAACTATATCTGGTAAAGATTATTGGATGATGATATGCAAGCAAGCAAGCAAGCAAGTTGTAGAATTATCTATAAACTAGCATAGTGGATTCATGCGAATTAATTCGCAGTGTTCTTTGGTTTCAAACCCATTTGATTAAATATACGATTTAAGTTTACAACAAACTTTGTTGTTAGAAAAATGGTGAGTAAGGGCTAAAGCACAGTAGTATGATAGTTTTGTCCTGAAACGAACAGTTTTAAATTAAAGGTTTAAAATAAAAGAACGTTAACACAATGTCTACCGACTGAGTGTGTTCTGAGATGAGAAGAAAGCTGCAAATAAAAGCTGAAGTATGCTTATGGAAGAACAGGGCTATCAGGAGAACAGTATTGCATTACACTGTGAACGAACGAAATTTAATCTTTTCATTTTGTAAAATGAGAACTTTTGGACAAATCAGGAAAGAATACACTTTAAAACCATATAACAATTAAATAAATCTGGTGTAAAACACTCACACAACTTTCTCTTGCCAATGCAAATAATTAACAATATAACCTAACATTAGTAATAAAACATTACAAATAAACAAAAAACATAACCTTATTTTAATCATGAGTGAAAGACGCAAAATGAAAATCGACCTGTTTGGCCTTAAAATACGGAAAATCATTTTTTCACGCTAAACTAGGCTCTGTGAGAAAAATGCTAAATAAATAAAAGTTGTACATTTTTTAATTTCCTATAAATTTAATTACATATACTTTTGTTGTAAAATGCATACTAAGGCCGAATTCTTAAAAAAATTGATTTTTCACACGTTTTCGTGAGAAAAAACAGAAAATCGGTAATTACCGCTAAACTAAGCGTTATACAAACGAATGTTTTAAATAAAAGTTGTAGGATTTTAAATTCTCTACAACTTTAATTATATATATTTTGGGCTAAAATGTATATTAAAGCCATAATCTTAAGAAAAAATCTGGTGTGAAACACTCACACGACTTTCTCTTGCCAGTGCAAATAATTAATAATAAACCTAATATTAGTAATAAAACATTAGAAATAAACAAAAAACTAACCTCAAAAACATAACCTAATTTTAATCATGAGTGAAAGACGCAAAATGAAAATCGAACCCAGTTTGGCCTAAAAATACGGAAAATCACGCTTTCACGCTAAACTAGGCTCTGTAGAGAAAAATGCTCTAAACAAAAGTTGTAGATCTTTTAATTTTCTATAAATTTAATTATATACACTTTTGTCGTAAAATGCATACTAAGACCGAAATGTTAAAAAAATCGATTTTTCTCACGTTTTCGTGAGAAAAAAAACAGAAAATCGCAAATTACCGCTAAACTAAGCGTTATACAAAAAAATGTTTGAAACAGAAGTTGTAGGTTTTTAAATTCTCTACAACTTTTATTATATAAGTTTTTGCGCTAAAATTTATATTAAAGCCGTAATCTTAAAAAAACAACGTTTTTACGTGAAAACAGCCTCACCGAGAATTTCAGCAAACATGGCGCCTACCCTATCTTGTAGAGAATAAAAAATTGAGTAAAATAGGCGATTTTAAAACAAATCGTAGGACCAGTTTTTGAGAAAATCGCAAAAAAGTGAAAAATGACACGAATAAACTACTACTTCCGTTTGACCGATTTTGATGAAAATGTTCGTGTCGGGTCCGGTAGTGGTATGTAACTTAAGTTTCAAGTTTCACGTTCGTACAATGTTCCGTTCTTGAGATATTTTGTATACACACACACACACACAGACCAATCGCTAAAAACATGTTTTTTGGGTTCAGGGGGTCTGAAAACGTATAGATCCGGTGAAAACTCGATTTCGAAAAATCGACATGAAAACAATACTTTCCTTCCTATATATTCATATAGGCAAGAGAAAGTAAAAATGTTTTTACGTAAAAACAGCCTCACCAAGAATTTCAGCAAACATGGCGCCTACCCTATCTTGTAGAGCATACAAAATTTAGTAAATCTGGCGATTTTAAAAAAAAAATCATAGGACCAGTTTTTGAGAAAATCGCAAAAAAGTGAAAAATGACACGAATAAACTACTACTTCCGGTTGGCCGATTTTAATGAAAATGTTCGTGTCGTGTCCGGTAGTGGTATGCAACTTACGGTAAGTATCAAGTTCGTACGATGTTCCGTTCTTGAGATATTTTGTATACACACACAGACCAATCGCTAAAAACATGTTTTTCGGGTTCAGGGGGTCCGAAAACGTGTAGATCCGGTGAAAACTCGATTTCAAAAAATCGACATGAACACAATACTTTCCTTCCTATATATTCATATAGGCAAGAGAAAGTAAATCCGTTCGGTAGAACTCTGTACTTAGTAGTTAAAAGAATTCCCATTTAAAATACATTGGAAGCGATTTTGCATTATAAATGTTTAGGTACATGTTACAAAGTATAACGGTTTTTTGGTCAAAATTGGTCTCAGCTCCCACCAGGCTGATTCCGGTCAACCTTTTCTTCAAAATGTAGCTTTCCTTTTATACGGGTTTGACTGGTAGACAGTGGTTGCGGGTGTTCTTTGATGGTTGGGGTTCAATTAACCATACTCTCTCAGGAATGGTCAGCCTAAGTGTGTACAAGACTACACGTCATAGTCTACAATCATCCTCATCTTATTGGGTGATGGGGTTGCTTATTGTTCTGAATTGAACAGATTGCAACGTACACACATTAGGAAATAAAAAAAAAAAATGTAGCTTTTCACATGCAGAATTGCTATCACCCTTTGTATATTTTCTCCAAATTCCCGGTTAATTCAGAAAATTAAGGTTATTGTATAACTCGTACTTAGAATATTTATCAAACAGATGCTTAGGTCAATCAACTTTTACTCTCAAAGAAAAATAAAATTGGTGCAGTGTTATAACTGTTTTCTTTTTGGTGAAATTATACCGTTCTCGAATATTTGGAAATAGGTACTCAGCTGTTTGGCCATTCTTTAAGAGTATTGGGTCGTTTTTATAGACCTTCATGCGTAGAAAACGAAAATGCCACCGAGCTCGTATCTTAAGTCCTAACCGTAAAAATGTGTCAGAAAATTTCAAAAGTCTGTATTAATTCGGAGATATAGGGTGATTCAAAAAGAGTGCCGGTTTTGATATATCAAATTAAGAGATTTATTTTATTGAAAAACTGAAAATAAATACATCAACAAGTTCATCTTACCTTCCGATTTCATGTATGAAAAATGATGTCATGCATGTGTCCTCCTCTACTGCGCTGGCACGCATCAACTCTGTCCATGAAATTGGATATTACTGCACAAGTTTCGACTTCCATTTGCCCGATAACCCGTCGAATTTCCTCCTTCAAGTCATTGATGTTTCGGGGTTTATTGGCATACACCAATGACTTCAGATGACCCCAAAGATGAAAGTCACAAGGCGTCAAGTCACACGACCTTGGTGGCCATTGATGGTCGGAATTACGAGAAATGATGCGATCCTGGAACCGTTCACGGAGCAACAACATTGTTTCTCGTGCAGCAACTGAATTTTATACGGGTGATATTGGAGATCGTACCGAAGAATTCTCCGTACAGAAGAACATCGTAAACCCAATTGTTGAGAACGGCGACGTATTGATTTTGCTGGGCTAACAGCCACACTGTCACGAACCAACGCAACGTTCTGCTCAGTTCGGCCAGAACGACGACGTCCAGAACTTTTAAGGTCGACTGTTGAACCCGTCTCAAAAAACTTTTTCATGAGCCTGCAAACTGTTGATTCATTCGGTGCTTCATTACGTCCTAGAGTACCGCGAAGTCGCCTGACAGTAGCCGCATAACTCTCTCCACTCTGGTAAAATGTTTTGACGATTAACACTCGTTGTGCAATAGTAAACTTCTCCATGGTTAGACACAGACTGCGAGAGTACTACACTGCGAACAAGAGAAACTGCAACTGAATCGTCAATCGGAATGTTCTCCGAAATAGAAATGAAGTCTAACAATGTTGCCAACCGATAAACAAAAATTTACCAGCCGTTTAAAAACCGGCGCTCTTTTTGAATCACCCGTTAGTTCGGCGACTTTATTTTCAGAATCTAAGCCAATAATTATTAATCGATCAAAATGAAAATACTGTATTTTTTCGTTTTCCGTGACTTCAATTGATAAAAACGTCGCACTGATGCTTTACAAAATTTTTATATATAGAATATATATTCTTTAATTATATTTAATATTAATTAATATTGCAATAATTGAAAAAGTCAGATGTAAGACTAAAGAATAAAAAAAGAATATAAAATTACACAAAGTATTTTCAAATTATTAGTTGTTTCGTTATCCTGGTTTCGTGCGAGGCGCTGAAGTCAATCAGATGATTTTCATTCTATCATTTTATAAGGTGTCGTCTAAGATGAAATTTTAGCGTTATGTTCTTGCTGTGTGTTTATTTCTTTACTTTTGGTTAGAATAATAACCCCGATCTAGCAATTTTTTACGTAAAAAACTTATTTGAACATCCAGTGAAGGGTGATTCAATAATATCGTGTCGTTTAGAAGATAATGCCCTTGCCTCCTATGCAATCGGCCATGTTTCAGGTAAATAATATCATAACCTTATTTTTACTTTTTGTTGCAAAGAAAAAGTGCTAAATATTTTGGCGATGCCATCTAAATGAACCCTTTAGCTTATTGTATTTACAAATATAATATTTTAGTTGGTATTAGTCTTTTATATGGTGAATATCTTTTCTACCGATGATGAAGTAAGATTTCGTCTACACCGGTAGCTGCTCTAACGGGTTCACCATTTCATCTAGTCGCCGTTAACTTTTAATAATAAAGTATTTTATGTCCAATAAAACGTAATTACATCCGTAAACTAATCATGAATAATTAATTAGGAACCCGCAGCTCTGAAATTTTAAATGAACAGGGTAAGTTTTGTGAATTATGTAGTGTTTTTCATATTCTGATAAATTTATTAGAAGTGATGAAAATTCTAATACTTTGAGATTGAAAGTTTCTAATACATTTAAGGTTGCTGAAAGTATTTTATAACCACTTAAACTGTACATATTTATTCACCTAATCCATTTTTTTTTTATCCAGTTAATACAACAGTTTCTTCTTTGTACCTCTTTGAAGTGATAATGTACGTAAACAGAAATACCATTTAATAGAATTTAAAGTCCACAACTTCTAGGCACACGGAAGAGAATTGATTACTATGTTACTAATCATAACACTAAATTGTTTCAACAAAAACCTACATTTACAGGTAGAATCAATAAATTGCCACAAGCTTTAATAAGTTGTGAATATTTAAGTTTGTTTAAAAAGAGCTAAAAAAATACTTGTTTAATGAAACATTTTACGATGTATTTTAATTCTTTCTATGGTATAGTTTTGGTTGAAAATATTTTAAAATTCTAATCAAACGTTGAGGCAAATTGTGCATTTTGTGCATTGCAGTATCAAGTTAGTAGTAGTAGTAGTAAAGTATTGGGAAGTAAAGGCGCATTTACACGTGCAATGATTTGCTGGCGCCAGTGAGAACTGGCACGCCAGTAAAACGATGCATGCGTGTGTAAACCATTGTTGGCGCGCAAGTTTCAACATGCATGCACAGAAAGAAACTTGCATGGAATTTTCTGCAGCCTTCTAAAATTTTGTTCGCCAGTAAGTAACTGGCGCGCCACTAAATAAACATTTGCATATATAAACCTTCACCTCGCCAGTAGGCAGCCTTCTGAAATTTTGTTCGCCAGTAAGTGACTGGCGCACCACTAAATAAACATTTACATGTATAAACCTTCACCTCGCCAGTAAGCTATTGGTATACAGAAGGTGGTTCAGTTGCGAATTAATTTTTTACTATCATCCATTATCTGTCATTATATATTTTCATACACATAGCTTTTTATTTTGCTGTATCTTTAAACGGTAACTAAAATGAGCTAAATTTTTTTAAATAACAAGTGAAGTAGTGATGAAAACAATACATTTTTGGGAAAATATGAACACCTTCCTTATTTGTGAGACGTACATTGTTCGTCTTATAAAAACAGACCTCCAAACTATCAATACCAATGTAACAAATCACTGTTCTGGAAGTTTTCACGAACTTGACACTACACAACAGCAAAATAAAATGGAACTGGCGTGACAAAAAGCGTTTAATGTGTAAACTCAACTGGCATGCAAATTAAACTTGCATCAATACTGGCGCCAGCAAATCATTGTTAGTGTAAATGCACCTTAAAGGTTTATTTACTTGTGCAATGATTTGCTGGCGCCAGTGAGAACTGGTGCACCAGTAAAACAATGCATGCATGTGTAAACCATTGTTGGCGCATAAGTTTGAACATGCATGCACAGAAAGAAACTTGCATGGAATTTTCTGCAGCCTTCTAAAATTTTGTTCGCCAGTAAGTAACTGGCGCGCCACTAAATAAACATTTGCATATATAAACCTTCACCTCGCCAGTAGGCTAGTTCCAGCTAGTAGCCAGTAGGCTAGGCATACAGAAGGTGGTTTTTGTGGCTTACAGTGGCATACAGAAGGGGCTAAATTTTGAAAAATAAGAAGTGAAGTAGTGATGAAAACATTAAATTTTTGGAAAAATATGAACATCTTCCTTATTTGTGGGATGTACTGCTTGAGTCGCAGCTGCGTGTAGTTGTTGTGGAATGCAGTGCGTGCGTTGTTATAGTAGTGGGAGAATGAATGAGTGTTAGTAGTGTTTCACAGCTGATGATGCATTTGTAGTGGTAGCGTGTACTAACTAGACAAAAAAAAAAAGCGTGTACTAAAAAAAAATTCTTATCATCCGGCGCATTAATTTAACAAATACCTACCGGGTTATTAACTTGGTCGGATTCATAATACAGGGTGTTTGGAAAAGAACTCCCTAGTTTTAAGTAAAAATTTATGGGTGAAATTAATTAAAAACTATATCAACGTGTACATACAATTAAGAGTGTACCTTCAAGTTTTGTTTAATGTTAGTAGACTTCAACATGGGATCCATTTGTAGCTCTGCACACGTGGAGACGATACTCCACCTCTCTCCGCGTATTCAGCAACATAACAGGTGTAACTGTCCCAACCGCCGCGACGATTCTTTCCCGTAAATGATTCATGTTTCGGATCTTTTCACCATACACTAAATTTTTTATGTGGCCCCAAAAGAAAAAATCCAGTGGGGTTAAGTCTGGGCTTCGTGGTGGCCAAGCGATTGGGCCAGACCTGCCTATCCACCTTCCCGGAAAGCAGTAGGTTTTATTTCATGTAACAGTTGCAATTTGTAGGCGCGCAAATGAAGTCTTTACGTATCATATCATACACAGTACCTTTCGGCACTCCTAATTGTAGACTACGTCTGGCCAATGACTTGTTTGGGCTCCGAACACCTGAAACACGGATCTGTTCAACAACATCTTCAGAAGTTCTCGTTCTACCTGGCGATTTCGCTTTTAAAACACTACTTGTTTCCTTAAAAGACTTTAACCAATGACGGAAATTTTTTGCTGTTGGTGGTTCACCGCCATACTCACGTCTAAAATTACATTGCACTGTTGTAACAGACTCTGTTTGAACAAGCCAAATAACACACTGCGCTTTCTGTTTTGGAGTAGCCATTGCACTGAACTGAACTAAGCATTGCTGCGTCTCAAGTTCAAGCAGGCCTGCCAACTGCATGGGAGCAAAACTTGGACAGTTGACGAATCGAACACCACAAACTACAATAGTGTATGTCGCTTTGTGATACATTGAAACTAGGAGGGAGTTCTTTTCCAAACACCCTGTATTTAACTTACCAATTTATATCAAAATATGTAAGTAAATAATTGTAATAAATACAAACAAATATGTTAATTAGGGAAAGTTTGAAAAGGAATGTTTTGTATGAGAGAGTGATAGAGAAATTGTTCTCCCATTCATAATACCTGACCCGTACCCTTCACCTTTCACCGGGACTCAGGCAGTACATTGTTCGTCTTATGAAAACAGACCTCCAAACTATCAATGCCAATTTAACCTTTTCAGGACTATGCACGTATGTTTCATGGTTTTAGTCCAAAAAAACTACAAACACACTGGTACATTTGCTTCATTTTTCATACTAATACATGTAAATACAAGTTCTAAATAAATGTATTATTATAATAGGCTTTGTTTTACTCGATGGAAAAAGCATGTGTATTAACCTTGCTAATGTGTTCAGAAAATCAGTATTATTGTGTTAGCTTCTTGCTACCATTTGTTTACTAATATAGAATATTTTTTTCCCTGGGAAAATCAGTGTTTTACTATAATATAAATCTTGTATTATGTTATATTATTATGTTTTATTTTAAACATTTCGTTTAATTGTTTATTTTGTGAAAATACGAGTGGAAATGGTTAGATTTAATGGTAATCGTCTCTGGGATGAAGAAATATTACAGTCGCTCTACAAAACATATTTAGTTCCAGGGATGGAGAGTTGAGAAAAAATAGGTGAAAAATAATTACGGGAAGCAGAAGTATATGAAAAATCTAAAAAGAACTCAAATTGTGAGCTGAGTTCTAGGTTGAAAAACATAGTCCTCAAAAGGTTAACAAATCACTGTTCTGGAAGCTTTTACTATCTTGACACTACATAACAGCAAAATAAAATTGAACTGGTGCGACAAAAAGCATTTATTGTGTAAACCTCTACTGGCATGCAAATTAAACTGGCATCAATAATGACGCCAGCAAATCATTGCACGTGTAAATGCGCCTTAATGAATTTAATACATTGTTAAAATTTAGACTTACCGATTTTATCTTGACATGTCCTACACTCCCTTTATTATTTTTACTTTCTCTTGCCTATATGAATATATAGGAAGGAAAGTATTGTTTTCATGTCGATTTTAACAAATACACTCTTCACCGGATCTACAAGTTTTCAGACCCCCTGAACCCAAAAAACATGTTTTTAGCGATTGGTCTGTGTGTGTATGTGAACAGAATATCTCAAGAATGGAACATCGTACGAACTTGAAACTTAAGTTACGTACCACTACCAAACCTGACACGAACATTTTCATCAAAATCGGTCAACCAGAAGTAGTAGTTTGTTCGTGTAATTTTTCATTTTTTTTGCGATTTTCTCAAAAATGGTCCTACAATTTTTTTTAAAATCTCCTGGTTTACTAATTTTTTTTATGCTCTCATGATAAGGTAGGCGCCATGTTTGCTGAAATTCTTGGTGAGGCTGTTTTCACGTAAAAAAACTTTTATTTTAAGATTGCTCCTTTAATATTCATTTTAGCACAAAAATGTATGTAATAAAAGTTGTAGAGAATTTAAAATCCTACATTTTTTTGTATAACACATAGTTTAGCGGTAATTAGCGATTTTCTGTTTTTTTCTCAAGAAAACGTGTGAAAAATCAATATTTTTAAGATTTTGGCCTTAGTATGCATTTTACAACAAAAGTTTATATAATAAAATTTATAGGAAATTAAAAGATCTACAATTTTTATTTAGAGCATTCTTCTCTACGGAGCCTAGTTCAGCGTGAAAGAGTGATTTTCCGTATTTTTAAGCTAAACTGAGGTTGATTTTCATTTTGCGTGTTTCACTCATGATTAAACTAAGGTTATGTTTTTTGTGGTTCGTTTTTTGTTTACTTCTAATATCTTATTACAATTAAGTTTATTGTTAAGTATTTGCATTGGCAAGAGAAAGTTGTGTGAGTGTTTCACATCAGATTTTTTTTTTTTATAAATTAATAAATAAATAAAACTTTTTATGCTTTTGTGCAAAGTAAACAACCAACTGATGTGTATTAATAAATGTGTAAACAATATTAATTATAGTGAGTGGGAGTCATCAGTCATAACAATAAAGATGCGTTTACACGAGGCCACTTTAAGGTTACACATGGTGTGATGTGAAATAACGGAATAGGTCCAAATGTTTTTGGAAAAGGATAAATTTAAATTTGTGAGAAATATCTTTTTTATTTTGTGTTGTTGTTGTTGTTGACAGAACGCTGCTGAGCCGATGCAAGTGGACATTGCTCCCGAGGACAATGACAACACGGAAGAGGATCCGTACCTGGTGGAAAATCCGACTTTGGTATGTTTCTGACTATGTTTGGTATGACTGACTTTGGTATGTTATATCGTGACTAGCGGGTCCCGCGTGGCTTCGCACATGCAAACGTAAACAAAGAATCAGCTGTTTAAGTATACTCTCTGTATTTCTTATGGGAGGGTACTTTTTGCGAATTCTACCATTTAAAAAAAAAATTTTGCAAAATCCTTTCTTAGCAATAGCTTAGAAAATTTAAGTTGATCTATAAATCAGGACATCTCTTTTTATATAATAGATAGTGCCCCGTCGTGGCTTTGCCCATGCAATTTGAAGGCTATGATTCTGTATTTTAATTCGCTAATGACTTAAATCACCAATATATTTTTTTTTTTGGAATTAAGTATAAAGAACAACAATTCAACAATTACAACAATTCTGGAATTAATACTGGTTAAAATGTAAATCCAGTGTTAGGTCAAAAGATTAAACACTACGTACAGTACAACATACGGAGTGACAAAAGTAAAACGTAGATTAAAATCGTTGTTAAAGTCAATTTAAATTCTGGGAAAATAGCTATAGGTTTTGTAATTGATCTACTATTTACGTACGATAAGAATGTACGTATATACTGGATGCTACGGAAAATGCTATGGAGGGGGTAAATGTGTATCGGAGAACAACCAGAACATAAGCGTAGCGCTTCGCCCTGATCCCGCATCCTCGCATCAGTGGGGGGAATTTTTGCGATTTCTTCCCTTTAAAATAAAAATTTTGCAAAATCCTTTCTTAGTGCGTGCTTACACAACATAACAAAGCTAACTTCCAAATTTCAAGTCTCTAGTGTCAGTAGTTTCGGCTGTGCGTTGATCTATAAATGAATCACCCATGACATGTTGTCCTTTTATATAATAGACTTGCGGGTCCCGCGTGGCTTCGCCCACGCAAACGTAAACGAAGAATCAGCTGTTTAAGTATACTCTCTGTATTTCTTATGGGAGGGTATTTTTGCGAATTCTACCATTTAAAATAAAAATTTTGCGAAATCCTTTCTTAGCGACAGCTTAGAAAACTTAAGTTGATCTATAAATCAGGACATCTGTTTTATATAATAGATGGCTCCCCGTCGTGGCTTCGCCCATGCAATTTTAAGGCTACGATTCTGTATTTTAATTTGTTAATAACTTAAGTCACAAATATTATTTTTTTTTATTTACGTATAAAGAACGATTCACCCGTCACCGTCAACTCACCGTTCCGAAACGGAACCGGTACGGCCACTCGAAGTAAAAAATGATGACAGTATTCACACATGTACGTCAGTTTTCCTTTCGTCAAACTCCATTCAGTCATTTTACATAGAGACAAATACGCCCGTAAAAAACAAAATATCGTCGAGAAAACATATCGTTTTGACGGTTCGGTGACTGCGACAGTACTGACGCGCCGGTTTTGGGACGGTGCTGGTGCTCAGTGTAGACAATGTCATTAATTTTTCAAGAAAGAATATTTTTCTGTGACTAATTAGTCTTCTCGGAATTACGAAACCGAGACGTGACGTGGACGGATGTGTGTAAATCGACCCTTATGGTAAAAAAATAAAAAAGAGAAGGATTATAATAGCATAATGCCTGAATTTACATAAATAACTGTTGTTTTATTTTAATTTAAGTTAGATTTAAGAAAATAACTTTACCGTATGCATTTTACTGAATTGGTTGAGACACATTTTTTTTAAAATTAAATTTTAATTGTTCGGTTGCAAAAATCATTTTTACAATGTCAGTCAAATACATTATGTGACCTAAGCAATGAAATCCGTATCTTGAATAATAAGTAATAATACTATAAAGCATTAAAAACATATCACTTATTATACTAATTACAACAATTGTGGAATTAATTCTGGTTAAAAATGTAAATCCAGTGTTAGGTTAAACACTACGTACAGTACAACATCCGGAGTGACAAAAGTAAACCATAGATTAAAATCGTTGTTAAAGTCAATTTAACTTCTGGGAAAATGGCTATAGTTTTGTAGTTGATCTGTTATTTACGTACGATAAAAATGTATATACTGGATGCAACGGAATATGCCTATGGAGGGGGTAAATGTGTGTCGGAGAAAAACCAGTACATAAGCGTAGCGCTTCGCGCTGACCCGCATCCTCGCATCAGTAAGGGGAGGGAATTTTTGCGATTTCTTCCCTTTAAAATCAAAATTTTGCAAAATCCTTTCTTAGTGCGCGCTTACACAACATAACAAAGCTAACTGCCAAATTTCAAGTCTCTAGCGTCAGTAGTTTCGGCTGTGCGTTGATCTATAAATGAATCACCCAGGATATGGTTGTCCTTTTATATAATATAATAGATTATTGTTATTGTTCGTAAAGTATATTTTGAAGTTTATTTCTCTCAAATTGACCGCTTTGGATCTACGTTACATTTTCATTTCTCATGACTTTTTTTACTGTCTCTTGCCTATTTGAATATATAGGAAGTAAAGTATTGTTTTCATGTCTATTTTTCGAAATCGAGTTTTCACCGAATCTACACGTTTTCAGACCCCCTGAACCCAAACAACATGTTTTTAGCGATTGGTCTGTGTGTGTATACAAAATATCTCAAGAACGGAACATCGTACAAACTTGAAACTTAAGTTAGATACCAATAGAGCAACGGTTCCCAAAGTGGGGGGCGCGCCCCCCAAGGGAGGCGTGAAGACACGCCTAGGGGGGCGCGGGACTTTGAGATAGCTTTACCCTCCATAACGGATCCTTTCAGTGTCAACATAGACTTCCTGGCCGAATTACTTAAAAAACAAGTTTTAGAAATAAAAAATGTTTCTGCTGCGAAAAACGATTTCGATAAAATTGACAAAACATCGTTTTGGGTTAAGTATTACCAAGTTTACCCCAGTATATAACAGCAAGCGGCAGTAACTGTAATTATCTTTATCAAGCACCTATCTGTGTGAAAAAGTGTTTTCAGCACTTGTTACAATAAAAACAAACCATCGGTGCAATGTTGGTTTTATCTATGATTAACGTTGTGCACTTTTTAACAATCAACCTTTTTTTTTTAAAGAAAAATGCGAGGTCATCCATCCACTGATTTATTTTGTCTCTTGTTAAAATTAAATTGCAACTTCTAATGCTACAAAAAATCAAAAAATAAATGTATGGTTATTCAATGTAATACGTGATTTTTTCATTTCCCAATAAAATTGTGTATGGGGGCGTGAGAAGTTTTCTTTTTGGCAAAAGGGGGCGTAACAGATAGAAGTTTGGGAACCGCTGCAATAGAGGAACCATTAATTAATTTTATGTGAAAAAATCATTTATTATAAACTTACTTATAGAAAAATGTACATGCAATAAGTACGCTTACTTGTAAATGAAAGAAATTAATCATTAATTAATTATTAATATGATGGTTATATTTGTTTTTCATTTAAAATTTTCTTCATACGTGGATCTTTGTTAGAAACACGAAAGTAAATTGTTCTCAAGTGATAACATACGATTTCTATATTTAGTTTTTAGAGCAACCCTAGAGGAAACCCCCTTTTCTTAGAGATAAGACGAGGAAAAAGGTATTAATATGTTAAATGTTTCTGTGACTAAATTTCCATATTCATGTGGTCGAGCGAGCCAAAAGTATTTAAATCTTCAGATTCAAATAATTGCAGTTGTAGTGTTTTGTCGGCAGACATTTCGATGAGCCGGTCGTGAATCTCAACTGGTAACTTAGCTGCGGCAACAACGTTTTCACTTAACGGATTCAGTACCAATCTCTTTGAGAAATAATTTTTATCTTCCGGGAAATACCCTGTTAAAATTCAATTATTAATAGTTTTTTTTTTTTTTTAACATAAATGAAAAATTACAATCTGTTCATGTATGAACAATTACAATCTGTTCATGTATGAACAATAAGTAATACAGCTAAATATTGAAAATTTATCAGTGGATAAGTTACTAACCCACTGATTAGCAACTTAAATGCTAACAAATAACGAACAACACATTCACACACGCACGCGCAAAACACACACACACACACACGCACATCCTTACTCAATCACAAAACAATAATTATTAGGTAAATTAATAGTAAGGCTTACTATTATTATCAGACGGGGGGGGGGGGGTCGCAAAATATTAATTTTATTTATTTTTACTACTTGGGGGTCACGGAGCAAAAACCGTTGAGAATCGTTAGACAGATGCCACTGAAACAAAATTGCTGCCAACATCGACGCGCCCAAAATGAAAAACCTGTTACTTTGTAAAAATAACGAGAAAAAGTTAGTGCAAGAAATACTAATAGTGCAGACCACGTTGCATGGTGCAACTACAAGCGGTGGTTACAACATTATTCTACTAACCTGTGTTGGACGTTTTTTTTTCCAGGCACAGGTTTCTATATTCTTGGATATTTAAAGGTTCCCAGCATCTCTGGATGTTATCCTTTTCTTATCATATTGTTGACGTTCACTCTATTGTTAATTTTCTTTTACTATGGTACTTATTAGCTACGAGGCGTGTTCAGAAAGTAAGTACCGTTTTTAAAAAAAACAGATAAAACAATTTTTTTTCAACACAATTTTATTTCTACATGTAAGCCGAAACCTTAAACTATTTTTCGACATAGTTTCCACCGATGTTCAAACACTTGTCATAGCGGGTGGTCAATTTCTCTATACCCTCTTTGTAGAAGGTTCCCGCCAACGAATGTAGCCACGACTCCACGGCTGTTTTCACTTCATCGTCGGTTTCAAAGCGTTGGCCGCCTAGCTCGCGCTTCATGTGCAGGAACAAGTGGTAGTCAGACGGTGCCAAGTCCGGGCTGTAGGGCGGGTGATCGAACTGCTCCCAACGAAATTGTCGAACCAATGTTTAAATGTCACCAGCAGTATGGGGCTGAGCATTGTCATGGAGCAACACCATTCCGTTACTGAGCATTCCCCTCAGTTTGTTTTGAATTGCCCGCCTTAGTTTTCTTAAGGTTTCGTACCTTGCCACATTAATGGTTTCACCTCTTGGGAGAAAATCAATCAGCAAAACAACTTTCCGATCCCAAAAGACAGTGCACATGAATTTTTGTTCAGACATTGTCGTCTTGAATTTTTGTTTCTTCGGGGATTGCGTGTGTCACCACTCCATTGACTGCTGTTTAGATTACGGTGTGATATGACAAACCCAAGTTTCATCACCTGTCACAATTTTATTTAAAAAATCCTCACCATCATCACTGTACCGTGTGAGAAAAGTCAAAGCACTTCAGAGTCTCTTGGTTTTGTGTACGTCAGTGGCGGGAACCTTCTACGAAGAGGGTATAGACAAATTGATTACCTGCTACGACAAGTGTTTGAACATCGGTGGAAACTATGTCAAAAAATAGTTTAAGGTTTGGGCTTTCATGTAGAAAAAAAATTGTGGTGAAAAAAAATGTTTTACTTTTTTTTTTTTTTAAAATGGTAATAACTTTCTGAACATGCCTCGTATGTTGTAAAATTGTGAGAATGTATAAAGGTTTCCGAAATGTCTTGAATTAGTTAACCCTTTCACTGTGGGTTAAACCAGTGAGCCGGGTTTTTTAAATATATTTTTGGATGCATCTTAAATTTTTAAACATTTTAATTTTTACTAGTTTTATCGATTAAAATTATTTCTTTGTAGCAGATTTATTAAAATTTATATTAGATTTATTCCACTATTTGTATCACTGAAATCTTAATCAACATGAATAAATTTATTGGAAGCCTACCGAAGTAGCTTACCGAAGTAGGTCTAACCTTTTTACGTCATTTAGGTGGCGGTTTAATTACACTAGATTGTTCTTCCGTGTCACAATCACTATTAATATCAGCTAAATCACAATCACAGAGGAAAAAAACAATATCATTATCGACGCCATTTCGTGTTTTCAAACAAAACAGACCGCACAGAAATGAAAATATCTCTTTACTACGTACTTGATTTCTCGACGAAGAAGAAAAAAGTCAATAGTAAATGCGTAAATACAGTTGTTGGTAACACTTACTGGAGGCAATTCAAACACTTTCAATGCCAATCGAGTTAAATCGTGTTTGGCAATACGATTTAAAACTTCAAAACGAGTTAACTCGTGTTTGGTGTGTAAGCATGGTAAGCCCACTCACTATGTGTATACTCATGTTTGGCAGTGAAAGGGTTAAGCAGTTAATTGAGCAGGTGTTTTGTGTTACATGTTTATAGTGTTTTGTGTTTTGTTGTGTGTTAAAGGATTTGGAGGCATACGCGAACAGTTACACGGGACTTGCCCGTCTATATAGGTTAATGTACATAGCCGACCATTGCCCATCTTTCAGAGTAGAAGCGCTGAAAATGGCTATAAATTACGTAATGTTCACATACAATGTCAACCTCTATCAACAGCTGCACAAAAAATTACAGGATGCTATGAGGTAAGATGTCACTGCTGCGACTGTTAGCCATTATCATCTTTTTTAACGCCTTCAAGATATCACACTTCCATACTTGGTTAAATGTGGTTAACTGACTTATTTCACACTTGCAAAACTGGACACTAATATGCTATATATTATTTTATGTTGAAAAGACCCAGGAGTTTCTTTTTATTTTCTCTTGCCTGTATGAATATGTTGTTGTTTAGGTCAACAGCCTCCTGATTGGCTGGTTGGAACCACTCTAGAGGTTTTACTAAGTAAAACGAGGAGAGAGGTGGTTTACCATTGCCACAACTCACTCAGTGGAAAAGTACGCTTATCAGCATGCCGGGCCCTCTGAAAAGCACATATTTTCCACTCTGCAAATAATACCTTCACTTCATTCACCACAGGGTCCAACTGTATAATGAAATTCATTACTTTCAGAGGAGATAACTCTGATTAGTGTATTTTACACCTCTACCTCTTCTGTTCTTAAATGATTCAGTCATTAAATTGGCTGACCATGTGATAAGAAACAGAACTATTTATTTTAGCCCTGCAACGAACAAATTGAGTGTAAATAATTTGATACTCCACCTGTCTGTTATGGGCAGAATGTATAATTCCTATATATGAATATATAGGAAGGAAAGTATTGTTTTCATGTTGATTTTAACAAATACATTCTTCGCCCGAATATACACGTAAACAGACCCCCTCAACCCGCACAACAACATGTTTTTAGCAAATGGTCTGTGTGTGTGTGTGTGTGTGTGTGTGTGTATACAAAATATCTCAAGAACGGAACATTGTACGAACTTGAAACTTAAGTTTCATACCACTACCGGACGCGACACGAACATTTTCATCAAAATTGGTCAATCGGAAGCAGTATTTAATTCGTGAATTTTTCATTTTTTTGCAATTTTCTCAAAAACTGGTCCTACGATTTTTTTTATATTGCCTGGTTTACAAAAAATATTTTATGCTCTACAAGAAAGGGTTCGCGCCATGTTTGCTAAAATTCTTGGTGAGGCTGTTTTCACGTAAAAAAGTTGTTTTTTTAGGATTACAGCTTTAATATGCATTTAAGCGTAAAAATGTATATAATAAAAGTTGTAGACAGTTTAAAATCCTACAACTTTTATTTCAAACATTTTTTTGTATAACACTTAGTTAGGCGGTAATTAGCGATTTTCTGTTTTTTTCTCACGAAAAAGTGTGAAAAGTCGATTTTTTTAAGATTTCGGCTTTAGTATGCATTTTACAACAAAAGTGTATATAATCAAATTTATAGAAAATTAAAAGATCTACAACTTTTATCCAGAGCATTTTTCTCTACATAGCCTAGTTTAGCATGAAAGAGTGATTTTCCGTATTTTTAAGCCAAACTGAGATTGATTTTCATTTTGTGTCTTTCACTCATGATTAAAGTAAGGTTAGGTTTTTTGAGGTTAGTTTATTTCTTATATTTTATTAATAATTTTAGGTTATATTGGTCATTATTTGCTTTGGCAAGAGAAAGTTGTGCGAGTGTTTCACACCAGATTTTTACGTAGCGTAAACAACTCATTATAACCGAATTGAATGGTTACTAAACAGGCCAATTATCTACAGTTCAGCCGTTCTAAGTTTGCTCCTAATGTAAACAAATAATGACGTCACTGAGCATGCGCATTATATCTAAATGTGTACTCGCTGATTAAAAAGTAACAACAAAATACTTTCAAAAGTATTTAAATAGAAAATACTTTTAAAAGTATTTTTATAAATGAAATAGTTAGGCCTACATCATATCACGACTGATGTTTTTAGTACTTTAAGTACTTATAATTTAAAAAATAGTTGACTTAATAGGAATACGACATCCATAAAGTCAGGGACTCTAGCGTGCACCCTGTAGTAGCTGGTTTTGGTTTGTTGACAGTAGGAGCAAACTTAGAGCGGCCGAACTATAAATAGACACGTGGCTCCTTTAGGTAGCTGTTCAACCATAAATGTCATGTCTAATATGCTTTTCACGGTTGATGAGCTCAGCTGTCTGTTGCACATGTTTAGACCAATCAGAACGTTTGCCAGCGTTGTCAGATTGTACCTGACAAACATTACGCGCGCATGCGTATAACAGCTGCAATAGTTCACTCTCATCTTGCATCTCGTACTGAACACATTGATTATAGAGCGCGTTATCATGCAATACTTTATAATACAATCAGCTGATTGTATGTTTATACGTTATAATTGATATTAAAAGACCAAAAAAAAAATGGCTGACTAAATATTTAATAGAGCTACAAGAGCAAGTATTGGCAGTGTAGTTGGTGGCAAGTGATTGGCTAGCTATAAAGTGGGTGGGTAGGGGACAAAGCTCATCAGCTTTGAAAAATAGTATGTACATAACGATATTTGTGCGTTATATTTCTATTACTTAGAAACCCTATTTATAATTTACTATTACTATTATTTTATATTAAAACCTTTTAAATCTTGGTCCTTCTCGAGAATTCTCGAACACTCTTTCTTTTTAGATATTATCACATTACTTTATTCGTATTGATGTTTTTTTTCAGCGGTCTGTCGTTGCCAGATGTTGCCGGTGGTGGAACGCAAGATGTACCGACTCTAGATCTGGTCTGGGTAGAAACTAGGAACAAAAAAGCGGCGCTTAAATTAGAGAAACTCGATACGGATTTAAAAAATTATAAAAGCAATTCGATTAAAGAGAGCATCAGACGCGGTAACGACGATCTGGGCGATCATCACCTTGACTGCGGTGATCTGTCGAACGCTTTGAAATGTTATTCGAGAGCTAGAGATTACTGCACGAGCGGCAGACATGTTGTCAATATGTGTCTTAATGTTATTAAGGTAACCACGTCCAAATATCTCAACACTCACTCTCCCTTCAAAAATAAATCTTTATAATGCATCCTGCAGTTTGAAATTATTTCTATTTCATATAATTAATTAATATAATAATTTCACTAACCTTCTTTTTAAACTGCGTCACCTTTATTTTAATTCTTACTTACACGTGTTTCGGTAGATCCACCATCATCAGAGTAAATAAAAAATTGAAACTAAAAATTTTTATCTCACTTATGGGTCAATTCAACCAAACCATGACACCCAAGTTCTCAGATTTTGATGAAACTTTGTATAATTGTTCATTTTTTGCTTCTAAGTAGCCATGCAAAATTTTTTTTCTGTATTTCAAACGGTTTATTTTTTACAGCTTATTGAAGTTTTTGTTATTTGATCGTTTTTGACCATCGGGCGGAAGAACCCAATTGTGACGTCAAGAGACAAAAAAATGCATACCTTCCTTATTTACCAATCAATGGTGATGAAATTTTTTATAAGTATACTTCAATGTATAAGGATTTGAGAAATAATACTCCTTTTAATAAGTAATCATTTTTAGTGTAAAAAAAATTTCTCAAGATCATTTTTTAGATGTTTTTCATCGATACGCAGGGTTTTACGGAAACTGCAATATCTTCGAAAGGGTAAAGAGTAATCAAATAATTCTTTTTACATTTCAGTTCTACAAAGTCTGCTCTATTTTTTGAAGTAATAAAATTAATGGTATTTTCACTCCTTCAATTTAAATTTTTACTTTAAAGACAGAAGTCAGTCATTTTTATTTTTATGCTATTTTTGATGACACGGCAAATTAGAACATAGTTAAATTGTTTCTCGTTGTTATTCAAAATATCATATTTCTACTAACTATACATTAGGTAACAATTAATAAAATAATTAACACTGATTAATACTTATTACCTTAAACATTTAAAAAGCTCTCAACACATTTGCAAGAAGAAATTCAGCAATAGCTTTTAATAATTCAAAAACAAAGAAGGCAAGTATAAGTTTATAACATTAAATTCTTTCATGTCTCAATAATAAATCTGAGACAAGTTTATATAATATTAAATTCTTCCATGCCTAAACAATAGATCTGACAGAAGACGGAGCCCGGCATTTGTTTGCCAGTCAGTCAGATGCTTTTGTTGGAGTGACATCATGTTCCAGCAGTGTATTAAAAGTCTTTTATTGTTAGGTTGATCAAGTGTTAACAGGGTGAGTTATTGTAATTTTACTGTTATACTTGGTTAAATTGTGTGGGCTTGTTATTCTTAATATGTATGGTAATCAATAATTTGACATTTATTATTTGCCAATGTTATTTTTTATAAAAAGTGAAGAAGTGTGTTTTGTGTTATGTGTTCAGTATTAATCTTTTTAATTTCTAAATCTGGAAAAATGGAAAATTGCAGTGTGGGGGAAATTTCTGGAAGTGAGTGTCACATGTTACACTTTGTTAAACATAAACCCCTTACTAACAATTGATAAACTGTCTGAATCACACTTAAATCTTTTAAAACTCAGAACATGTCTAAGCTGCAAATATACAGTTCACCCGTTCTTAGTTTGCTCCTACTGTCAACAAACAAAAGCCACATACTACAGGGTGCATGCTAGAGTCTGCGACTTTACGGATGTCGTATTCCTATTAAGTTAACTATTTTTTAAATTATTAGTACTTTAAGTACTAAAAACATCAGTCATGATATGATGTAGGCCTAACAATTTCATTTAGAGAAATACTTTTTAAAGTATTTTCTATTTGAATACTTTTGAAAGTATTTAGTTGTTACTTTTTAATCAGCGTGTACACATTTTGATATAATGCACATGCTCAGTGACGTCATTATTTGTTTACATTATGAGCAAACTAAGAGAGGCTGGACTTTAGTCTCTGTTTGCACCATCAAAGTGTTTTTCTGAACAAGTATGAGTTATTACAAAGAGTATGCTGTGATCCCTTAAAAAGACATAAAACTTCAATTAAAAAATCACTGCGTGTTGTAACTGTAGAACACTATAGGGCTATTGCATTTAAAGGATATAAAGTTAAACCAGGTCAAAAATTTTGTGGATCTTGCAGAAAATTTTTACTCTCTCATACTGATGAAAGTAACGTTGAAACTGATGACATAAACATGAATTCCCAAGATGGTGATGATGTTGACATTGGATTAGATCCTGAAGAACTGAATAAGTTACAAAAAGAGTGTCATTGAAGAATTAAATACTTCATTCAATGAAATTGGTTGTTCCCCACTGAAATTACATGCTCCTCTTGGTGAGGATAGTAAATCATCATATGGAGCACAGAAACTGCAACGAGTACACAAAAATTTAAAAAGAAAATTTGAAACAGTCGTAGAAGTTGAGTTAACATCTGAAAAGAAATCCTTAATTGTTAGCTAATGTATAGTTAGTAGAAATATGATATTTTGAATAACAACGAGAAATAATTTAACTATGTTCTAATTTGCCGTGTCGTCAAAAATAGCATAAAAATGAAAATGACTGACTTCTGTCTTTAAAGTAAAAATTTAAAATGAAGGAGTGAAAATACCATTAATTTTATTACTTCAAAAAATAGAGCAGACTTTGTAGAACTGAAATGCAAAAAGAATTATTTGATTACTCTTTACCCTTTCGAAGATATTGCAGTTTCCGTAAAACCCTGCGTATCGATGAAAAACATCTAAAAAATGATCTTGAGAAATTTTTTTTACACTAAAAATGATTACTTATTAAAAGGAGTATTATTTCTCAAATCCTTATACATTGAAGTATACTTATAAAAAATTTCATCACCATTGATTGGTAAATAAGGAAGGTATGCATTTTTTTGTCTCTTAACGTCACAATTGGGTTCTTCCGCCCGTTGGTCAAAACCGATCAAATAACAAAAACTTCAATAAGCTGTAAAAAATAAACCGTTTGAAATACAGAAAAAAAATTTTGCATGGCTACTTAGAAGCAAGAAATGAACAATTATACAAAGTTTCATCAAAATCTGAGAACTTGGGTGTCAAATCATTAATTTTTTGGTTGATTTGATGTGGACTGACCCTTATTTAAAATTTACAGAAGATGATAAATCTTCAGTCACTTTTATACAAGTGACTGAAAATGTATCATCTTCTGTAAATTGTAAATAAGTGAGATAAAATTTTTAGTTTCAATTATATGTTATTTACTCTGATGATGGTGGATCCACCGAAACACGTGTAAGTAAGAATTAAAATAAAGGTGACTAAGGCAGTTTAAAAAGAAGGTTAGTGAAATTATTATATTAATTCATTGTGTATGAAATAGAAATGTACAAGATGATGTCAAAAAGTTCCCGGAAACGTTGCGTAGAGTCAAGCGTTTGTTTGGTGGAATTTTTTGTTAAGGAGGTTGGCATCACTGCTAGGAAAGGTGCTGTGCTGTTTAGCAAGCAGGTGGAGTTGGTTTTGTATGCGGTGTATGATATTTGAGATGGAGTTGTTTTCTTTTGTCGGATTGTGAAATGTTGTCATCAGAGCAGCGTGCCAATATCAAATTCTGTGTGTTGCTGGAGAAGTTTCTCTCTGAGACTTTTGAGATGCTGAAAAAAACATGTTGTTGTTTAGGTCATCAGCCTGTAGGCTGATTTGAACCTGTAGAGGTTTTACTAAGTAAAACAAGGAGTGAGGTCGTTTACCAATGCCTTCTTCACTGAGTGGAAAAGTACGCTTATCAGCATACCGGGCCCTCTGAAAAGCACATATTTTCCACTCTGCAAATGACACCTTCATTTCATTCACGACAGTGTACGGCTGTAAAACGAAATTCATTACCTTTCAGAGGAGATAACTCTGATTAGTGTCTTTTACACCTCTGCCTCTTCTGTTCTTGAATGATTCAGTCATTTAATTGGCTGACAATGTGTTAAAAAACAGAACTATTTATTTTAGCCCTGCAACTAACAGATTGAGTGTAAATAATTTGACACTCCACCTGTCTGTTAGGGACAAAAAAGCATAAATGTGACCCAGTGCAGGAAAATGTAGCTATCTAAAGTAGGAAAGTTTACATTTTTAGTTTAATACACAGTGATATAAAGCACAAAATTTTGAACGTTTTCATATAAAAATTATTTATTTATATCTTGAGTTATGCGCTGTGGTAGTTTAATCTTTAAAATGTATGTTTTGAGAAAAATGCATTAAAAGTTTTCTTGAGTATATTTTGATTCAGAATAGGCCTACACTATCTGTAACTCTTGGGATAGTTCGCCTCAAAATGGATAATCACTTAATATTTTAAAAATAATTTCTTTCCCTGACATTTTCCAAAATAATAATAATAATAATCTACAATATAAACACACAACACTGATGACTGTGATGAATGGACTATGTAAACAAAATTGCATACAATCTATACAATAATATGTAATAATAATTTTTTTTTTTTTTTTTTTTTTTTTGAGGTGGTACAGTAGAACAGCAAGATAATTTCGCCTTAGTATACCGCACCATTACAACTTAACGTAGTCATTCTTTCTTCTCTAAAAAACAGTCAGCCGCTGAGCTTAACATACACCACATAGACACAAATAACACATAAAAATACATAAAATAACATAAAGATCATGCAGTATTTACAGCCTTCTTTCACAGTATCCTGTACAGTTTTTCTTTAATTTTGCTATCTCTGTGAAACAGATCTACCTCTCCATTTATTTCATTGGCTGTAGCTATGCATCTATTGATTGGACCTATTTTACTTTTTGTAGCTCCAGCAAACAGCCTAAAACTTCTTAAAGCTGTGCCAGGTACTCTCAGAAAAATCTTCTTCGAGATATCCGGAACTTCAACTCGTGAGTGCAGAATGTTGTAAATGTAAAGTACTTCCATCACTCTACGTCGCGTGCTCAGACTCTGAAGCCCGTAGAATGAGAGGGCATCCGCATAGCCATCAAATTTTCTCCCAGATCTACATTCCAACTTATAAATTAGTCTTTTCTGCACCCTCTCTAGTTCCTTTTCTGTGACGTCCCTTCTATAATTCCACACCGTCGAACAATACTCGAGGACGGGACGCACAAGGCTCTTATAAAGTCTAAGTACTGTCTTCTCAAATTTGAAATCACGACTAATCCAAGCTATGAGTCCTAAATTCCTTCGAGCTTTTGCAGCTATTGAAGCTACTATAATAATAATAATAATAATAATAATAATAAACGAAACTTCCAATAAGCGTAGTGGTGTATTTTATAACTAAAAATTTAAAATAATTTTTGTAACACAAGAAATGTCGTCCATAGTCGTTCAGTGTCACTTAATACTACGCAGGGAATTCAAAAACATGTAGTGACAGGATCTGCAAAACAGAAAGGTTTCGCGCAGCTTCTGTGATTTCAAAGTTTCTGTGATTTCACAGAGCTCAGCTGTGAAATCATTTATTGCCCCATGTCAGGATTTATTTTTTGTTAATCCACTTTGTTTCCTTTTTCAATTTCTAGGTAAGCGTGTATCTACAAAATTGGTCGCATGTGATCAGTTTCGTCAATAAGGCTGAATCGACTCCGGATTTTGGCGAGGTAAATTAAAAATTCAAATTTAATTTTTTTACTTTGATTACAGAAATTTCAAAATTATTAGACAGCAGTTGATACTTAATAAGAATAGAGAATTTTTTGAAATTTGCAATTATAGATTTTTCTGTAATATAAATTATCTCATTTTTATTTATCTATGATTTCACATTGAGTTGATGTATTAAAATTTTTTTCGAATAATAATTATTTGCTTTTACTTTTTTAGATGTTTTCTTGAATGTCATTTTGAAGGTTTTTCTAGGTTTGATGTACTCTGTGGTTTAGTTATTTGAGTCACGAGTTTGCATTTGATTTTAGCAAAGGGTAAAGGGGGAACGCATCAGTGCGCATGCGCAACTGCTTTGATATCACCTCAGCGAGCACATACAGTATATCGCAAAACGTTTTTTAGGTTAACTGTATGAATATAACTATTTTTTGCCATAAACGTGAACGTCGGTTTATCAAAAACATGGTCAGACCGTTCATAGTACTGAATGAAATCTAATATACATTACTACTTACTTACTTACGAAGCGCTACAGCCCTACGTGGACCTTGGCCTCCTCAACAATGCGCCTCCATTCATCCCTCTGACTTGCCCATCCCCTCTAGTTCCTCACCCCCAAGCTCGTCAGATCCTTTTCCACATCCTGCAGCCAGCGTGTTCTAGGGCGACCCCTCCTCCTCGTTCCTTCCATTCTCCCAACAAGCATCTGCCTCTGCATCCTGTCCTGTTCCATCCTGTGCACATGTCCCAGCCAGCTGATTCGTCTAGACTTTATATACCGTACTATATCTTTTCCTTGTTGAGTTCTGCATTGGTTCTTATTCTCCATTCGCCCTCGTCATATATTGGACCATGAATTCTTCTCAAAATCTTTCTTTCAAAAATCCATAATGCGTTAACGTTCCGAGAGCCAAGAACCCATGCTTCACAACCATATGTCACTACCGGTCTTATTAGTGTTTGATAAACAAAAATGCCTATCCGTGCCTCTTCACAAAAGCCGTGAGTGAGCGGCGAACTACTGTCATGTTTTCTTTCCACAATTCGAAATACGAGGTGTGGCTATTAAATAACGAGACTAACGTAAAAAATTTTATTTCTATTTTATACATAATCACTTATTGTCACCTTCAATACACACACTCCTTCTCTATCCCTACAACGCTCCATGCGAATTTTCCATTGTTGGAAACTGCTGGAAGTCATCTCCTGTCACCTCCTTCAGGACATGTGCCGCTTTCTCTTTTACAGCTTCCACAGACTCAAATCTTGTCCATTTTAATGCAGATTTCACCTTAGGGAACAGGTAGAAGTCACATGGTGCAAGATCTGGTGAATAAGGTGGATGTTCTAACACTGAGATGCTGTACTTGGCTAGGAACCTCTTGACAGATAACGCGGAATGAGCTGGCGCATTGCCTTGGTGGGGAACCCATGATTTGTCCTTCCACATTTTGAGGGGTTTTTTTCCTTATTCTTTGACGTAGTTTAGAAAGTACCTCAAGGTAGTAATATTGATTAATTGTTTGACCTTCAGGAACCCAGTGAAGGTACGCAATTCCATGGATATCAAAAAAGACAATCCTCATTGCTTTAAATTTTTACTCGCTCATTTGAGCCTTTTTGGCTCTTGGTGAAGTTTGGCTCTTCCAGTGCATGGATTGGCACTTCATTTCCGGATCATAAGTAAAAAACCGCGTTTCATCACATGTTATAGTTTCCAAAAAGTTTGGGTCATTTTCAATTGCATACAAAGTGTCAGTACAAACATTTTTGCAAGCTTCATTTCAAACATTTTTGAGCGGCACGTGTCGTGAAGGAGCTGACAGAAGATGAGTTCCAGCACTGTTTCCAATTATGGAAAATCCACATGGAGCATTGTAGGGATAGAGGAGGAGTGTATATTGAAGGTGACAATAAGTGATTATACATAAAATTAAAATTTAATTTTTTACAATGTCAGTCTCGTTATTTAATAGCCACACCTTGTAAAAAGAAGGAAATTAAAGATGTGAAAAAGCTATTTTTCTTCAACGGTTTTGTTGATCTGGTAAAAAAAGGAAACAGTTTGGTAGATATTAGTGAGACGGATAGTAAAGACGACGGTGATAGCGATAGTAAAGAAGGCGATTCATTCGTGGAAGATTTTGTTCCAATAGAATAAGGTAGTTGGTAATTACAGTAAATCAAACATTTCTAGTCATGTAATTAAGCTACAGGCAATATTACAGGTCAGATTTTTTTTTTTTTGTTGTTTAGGTCATCAGCCAAAAAGCTGGTTTGAACCTGTAGAGGTTTTACTAAGTAAAACGAGGAGTGAGGTGGTTTACCATTGCCATAACTCACTGAGTGGAAAAGTACGCTTATCAGCATGCCGGGCCCTCTGAAAAGCACATATTTTCCACTCTGTAAATGACACCTTCACTTCATTCACCACAGGGTCTGGCTGTACAATGAAATTCATTACTTTCAAAGGAGATAACTCTGATTAGTGTCTTTTACACCTCTACCTCTTCTGTTCTTAAATGATTCAGTCATTTACCTGGCTGACCATGTGATAAGAAACAGAACTATTTATTTTAGCCCTGCAATGAACAAATTGAGTGTAAATAATTTGACACTCCGCCTGTCTGTTATGGGCAGATTTTTTTTTTATAAGTTTTATAAAGAAAACATTTTCTCTACAATTAACCATAGCTTACAAAATGTACTGCCCGTTCCTAAGCTTTGTGCAGCTGAGAGGAATGCATTATGTCAGTACTATTGTGAGAGATTGCGTTAGTAGTAGTAACGTTTTACTTGTATTATGTTTGTAGTAGTGAGGGGGTACTATCCAAACTATTGTATGGTTCCAAGTTCCGTGTAGTTGCGGGGTGAAGTGTACGGGTGAGGTATAATGAATGGGAGAACGATTGTTCTATTACTCTCATACAAAACATTCGTTTTCAAACTTCCCGTATTTAACATATTTTTTTGTATTTGTTACATTTATTTATTTACATGTTTCTATATGAATTGGTAAGTTAAATAATATTATGAATCCGACCAAGTTAATAACCCGGTAGTAGGTATTTGTTAAATTATTGCGCCGGATGATTTGAATATGTTTTTAGTCTAGTTAGTAGATGCTACCACTACAAATGCCATGAGCTGTGAAACACTACTAACTCATTCATTCTCCCACTACTACTATAACAATGCACTGCATTCCACAACAACTACATGGAGCTGCAACTCAAGCAATACATGTGTCGCCATCTACATCGAATAGTGAAAACAACACCCACATATCGTCCCTCCAATGGTAAACTCGCGAATGTGCAAATTTTGCGAATAGGAGTTTGTTAGTGCATGGTGATGTATACAATTCAATGCAAGTTGCAGTAAACTCGCGAATATGTATCTTGTTTGGTTATGGAGACAAAGCATTTGTAACTTACGAAAATACATGAAGTGTGTTAAAGAAGAAAGCATTGAATTTGTTTTTTGCTCTCCTGTAAAACTGAGAATTTGCACTTTCGCGAGTTTACCATTGGATGGACAATATGTCACCGCACTATAGTCTATCTACTATAAGAGTACTCCGCGTGAGGCAAGCGCTTGTAGGTTGTAAACGAAAATTTTACACTAGTTGGTGCATATCTACCTCTCCCTCCGCCTGACAATATTATCTTGCACTATGTTACATCATAAAAATATCTACATCCAGCTAAAATAAACATTATCCTCTTTTAACCGTTTTCAATTATACCGTTCTGATTGCTTGTAATTATTGTAGTTTCTTAAAGAGACTCCATAAATAATTATTTTAACAATTACATTTAACAAAACAATTTTTGTCTACTTTTTAATGCTTACCGCTTTTATGTTTCAAAAACTCAACACATTCACTATCACGAATGTTAACAAAACACAGCTTACAAAACTTTTCAACTTCAGTCTACGAAGAAAATTGGAACGAATCAACACAATACCAAAAGATAACTGATGAAACTAAAAATGAGTTAAACACGGGCAAGTGCAAACAGTTGTATTGAACTAGTCACAGACATTAATTTTCATGATATGAAGTAAACAATCTGAAATGATAAACAACGAATCGCTGGAATTGTTTACTCTCCTGTTATAGTTTAAACGCGTTAGTCTTATATTATTACTTGTGACCAAAAATAAAACAGACTTTATTAAAAACCTACTTATCATAAATGATGTAATAATAGTAAATAATGTAACCGGCCGCATTGGCGCAGTTGGTAACGTGCTCGCCTCTCATCATGTGGTCCTGGGTTCGAATCTCACTTAGGCACGACATATTTTCATACGTTACAAAAAATCATTTCATCCTCCATTGTACAATAGTTACACCCCAACGTCATCACTAATGACCGTTGTAGTTGATGCGACGTTAAATAAATGAATTAAAAAGAAAAAAATGTAACGAAAAATAAGAATGTAAGAGTAACAATAGTAAAAGTTAGTTTTTAATGGTAAACCAATGTTCGATTTATAAAATATTTTCTAACAGATGAATTGAACGTGTTTAAGCTCAGAAGGAATTAATGTTGTATGGAATTTTGTTTTTGATCATGCTGTGCTTAATTTTAATTATAGTGAGTTCACGGTAAGAACCAACTGTCGAATCAACAAACTGCATCTGTGGTAGTACGTGTAAATACACCACACAAATACATGCAACAGCCTAGCATTAGTCACCGGGTGGACACCAACACTTTCATAACTGCTAAACAATAACAACGAACAGCCGCGTTGCGTTCCCTAACTTCAATAAAATCTTTCCCAAAATCACTTAATTTTGTTTAGAATTCAGTTGCATACTACTCCGTATTGTTTATACGCTTATTCAATGTTTATATTACAAATTCTTCATGTATGTGTCATTTTTAATTTTATGATCCTAAATGAGTTTTCAATTTAGTTGGCTTTATTATTTTAAAATGTTCGGTTCGGTTTAATCGTGCGTCTAGTTCGAATGGTGCTTTTAGTTTCATGTACGGTTTAATTTTATTGTAGTTATTACTTTATTCGACTGTATGAACTACAAAAGTAAGTTTATTTTTATTTTCGGTGAAAAAGTTGATATTAATTTATAGTGATGGCTAATGCACCCGAGTCCTCTATTTACAAACACCAAAAAAGTAAACCTTTGAGAATAAAGTAAGTGAGTTTTAAAATTAGTAAACAATAATAATTTTATTAAGGTAAAGAATTAACTACTCATAAGAGTATTAAGCACGAGTCGTTTCGCATATGCCTACTATAAAAATCACATAATACTTTTGCTGCGTAACGGTTGTGGAGCTGTGACATCATTCACTGTTTGTTTACTTTGCAGTTGGTTCTTAAAATGAATTTGGTATAATGTGCATGCTCACTTGTGTTGGTGGTTGCCTACGTCGGAGTACTCTTAGTGGCGTAGACGGACTCTAGGCAGGCTACTGCCTACCGAATATCAATCAGATGATTAGTAGAGTGTTATGACGTAGCAGCAGTCTGGTACGTTGTCTGTTCCCTTCATCCCACAGCTGCACAAAGCTCAAAATTCATACGGTAGTATGTAGTAACTGCACGGTATTGAAATGTAGTGTCTCACTGTTGAGGTTTTGGTAGCGCTGTCAAATTTTCACTTCCCTTCCTCGCAGCCCATCCGTACTATGCAAAAGGCATTCTGGTGACTGCAGTATCTACAGTCACTACAGTATTCAGATGAATTGAAGTCCCCTAGCCCCCTACGGAGTGAGAGAATGCATAACGCTCTCACTCAACGCACAACCTGCACGCGCCATTCCAATAACGTTATCGTATAATTTTACTCATTGTGAGCAAGCGTTTATGCACGCAGTAAATTAACAAGCAAGATAACGACTGTAGTATGTTTCCAGATTTGGATTACAATGGTAAAGACCTTTGAGCGCATGCATAGTTATCCCACATATCTCCCTCTCACTCGCTCGGCTATGGGACATCAGTTCGTCTGATATCTGTACTAACGTTACGTATTATCATGATAACAAAGTCTTCATCCTCACTGTCAGAGTTAGATAAGGGTAAGAACACACCAGGCAGCAGATGCCGAGTCGGCAAAATTTGTATTCGTTCACACCGGCGTCATGTCAAGTCATCTGCCGACTCGACGTACTTGCGCCGCACATGATTACTTGTGTGCGACTCCTTCAGTGCTTGCTATTGTGTACGGTTCATGTTACAAAAGTGTTTAATATGCATCCTGATGATGAAGAATTGATGTTAATTGTGGTTACTTTACCGACGTTACAAGAAACATGAAAATAGACTTGTGTGGGTACAAGAAATCGTAAGTGACTGCAAAATTAAAAGTATTTATCTCTTGTGGCCTCGAGTAAAAGAAGATTGCGAAACTTTTATAATTTCACCAGGATGTCGCAAACATCATTTAATGAACTGTTGGGTAAAATAAAAGGTGATTTACAAAAAAGGAAGACAGTGATGAGAGAGAGTATTAATCCAGAAGAATGACTAGTTCACATAAAAAACAAAATTAGTTATAGATGTAATAGTAGATGTAAACTCAAATGTATTTCATTTTAACGAAAGTTTTGAAAACGTACCTCGATTTCAACAGCAAACAGGTTTGTCGCTTGTAAATACTTGTTCAACTCAACTCACACGTTTGTACTGCTTCACTTTTAAACATTGGACAATGGGACACCGCCGAGTGTTTTACTGACTCTTAGTTGAGAGGCAATGAGTGGTCGATTCGGCGGAAAAGGTGCCGCAGCGTCATGTCTGTAGCTCAATTGTAAATTATTGTACCATTTGTTGAGTCGGCAACCGACTTGTGTGTTTTAACGCTAAGTGTGACAGATATGTGTAAAAATCTCTAAAATTGTTCTAAACAGAAACACTGTTGTAAATTTTATTACTTTCTCTTGCCTATATGAATATATAGGAAGGAAAGTATTGGTTTGCATGTCGATTTTAACAAATACCGTATATCCCGGCGTATAAGTCGAGGTTTCAGAAGCAAAATATATGTTTAAAAAACAGAGGTCGACTTATACACCGGGTCTACGAAATTTAATTTTTTTAAATTCAGGGTAGTTGACTGAGAAACAAAATACACTGAGGTACTTAACTGAAATAAGTAACTACATAACACTATATTCGTTAGAAATACGTAACTATATTCTTTTTAAAAGAAAAAGTAATAGAATAAAAAATTACCTAGGTAGGTATCATAAAATACATACAGTTATAGATCCGTGTCAGAAATTTCTGACTCTCCATTGTCTATTCCTGCAGCGTCATATGGATCCCACAAGTCTTCCCTTGCTTCATCACTATCCTTGTCAGTATCGTCATCGTCGTCACCTACGTCCCACAGTACGTCGTCTTCTGATGAATCTAAAGCGTTAGATATCCCGCATTTTTTAAATGATTTTACCACAGTTTGTATTTTCACTTCATCCCAAGCTGTAATTACCCACTGGCAAATAATGTCTAAAGACGCAGGACGCATATTTCCGCCCGGAGTAAAACTTTTCTCTCCAATAGCCATCCATTTATTCCACTCCCGATAAACTGCACTTTTAAATGGCTTGTTTAAACTAACATCCAATGGTTGTAGCACTGACGTAAGTCCACCCGGGATTACACATGTATCCGTATTTTCGTCCTTTAAATTTTTTTTTGTTTTTTCCGTTAGATGCGCACGAAACATGTCCCACACCAATAAGCTTTTTTTCTTTCTTAAACCACCAGGTCGCCTATTCCAAATATTTTTTACCCAAATGTCAATACCGGCCTCATCCATCCACCCCTTTTCTTGGAAATGTACTATTATGCCTGATGGAAATTTAATTTTTGGCCTAATTTTTCGCTTAAAAATAACCAAAGGCTTAAGTTTTGTTCCGTCTGCCATACATGAAAGAACCACAGTAAAACGAGTTTTTTCGTGTCCAGTTGTTTTAACAATTACCGAATGTTCACCTTTTACGTTCACTGTGCGATTACCAGGCATGTCAAAATTCAGCGGCGTTTCGTCCATATTTCCAATGTTAGCCAGCTCATAGTCATGTTTTTTTCGAAGGTTTATAACAAATCTATGAAAATTAATAATCTTGTTATCTAAATCTTTTGGTAGTTTTTGTGCGATTTTAGTTTTTTGTCGCAGAACTAGGTTATGTCTATCCATAAAACGGCTACACCAACTTCTAGTTGCCAGGAAACTTACCGAGTGTTCAGGATTATCTTTTGCCCAGTTTATTGAATGCAATCGAATTGCGCAACGTGTGATAATATTGCCGCTCAATCGGTTTTGAAGCACCCATTCCACTACTTGTTTCTCTAATTCCGGCCAAAGTACAGTTCCTGTTCGCATAGCGCGAGGCATTCCTCTAATCTTTTCTTCACTTTTCCGCCAATCACGCACAAGTTTTTCGTTAACACCGAACTTGCGACCCGCTTCACTGTTGTTTGTAGTTTTTGCCAAACCGATAACTTTTAATTTGAATGAAGAGTCGTATTTCATTCGTTTAACCGCACTCATTGCTACAGGTAGTATTGCACGCACGAATAGGCCTATACAAAATGCACTAAATAAATAACCGAAAGCAGGTGGATAACCTTACTCGATGATTGTAGTCACGGCAATGAAGACATAATAATAACCTATAGACTGTACTGTACTAGTAGCCTGTGAAAGTCATTCACACGACATATTGGGTATTCCCAAAATGTAACATTAGGTAGGTAGCCATAAAACCTTTTGATTGACAGGTGGAATTCGTCAACAATATAATACTTCCCCATTTCTGTCCCAAAATAAATATAGTAATGTAAACTGAAATGTATAATCTTATACCTATCTATCAAAACCTAGTAGCTAGGTATTTTCATTCATTGTGTAGAACAGACGGCTAATTAAAGAGTCGTTTTTAAATAATCTGACGTACCAGTGGGTTATCAAAATAAACTTCGTATGAATTACCGGTACCTTACTTTTCGGATTCGACTTATACAACGGGTCTTGCTTAAATCAACAAAAACACTCTTCAAAATTAGGTTCGACTTATACGCCGGGTCGACTTGTACGCCGGGATATACGGTACACTCTTCACCGGATCTATACGTTTTCAGACCCCCTGAACCCAAAAAACATGTTTTTAGCGATTGGTCTGTGTGTGTGTGTATACAAAATATCTCAAGAACGGAACATCGTACGAACTTGAAACTTGAAACTTAAGTTACATACCACTACCGGACCCGACACGAACATTTTCATCAAAATCGGTCAACCGAAAGTAGTAGTTTATTCGTGTAATTTTTTACTTTTTTGCGATTTTTTCCAAAACTGGCCCTACGATTTTTTTTAAAATCGCCTCATTTACTTAATTTTTTATTCTCTACAAGATAGGGTAGGCGTAATGTTTGCTGAAATTCTTGGTGAGGCTGTTTTCACGTAAAAACATAGTTTTTTTAAGATTCCGGCTTTAATATGCAATTTAGCGCAAAAATTTATATAAAATTTGTAGAAAATTTAAAATTCTACAACCTTTATTTCAAACATATTTTTGTATAACGCTTAGTTTAGCAGTAATTAGCGATTTTCTGATTTTTTTCCCACGAAAACGTGTGAAAAATCAATTTTTTTAAGATTTCGGCCTTAGAATGCATTTTACGACAAAAGTGTATATAATAAATTTTATAGTAAAAAAAAAAAGATCTACAACTTTTATTTAAAGCATTTTTCTCTACAGAGCCTAGTTTAGCGTGAATGAGTGATTTTCCGTATTTTTAAGCCGAACTGAGGTTGATTTTCATACTGCGTCTTTCACTCATGATTAAAATTAGGTTATGTTTTTTGAGGTTAGTTTTTTGTTTATTTCTAATGTTTTATGACGAATGTTACATTATATTGTTAATTTTTTGCATTGGCAAGAGAAAGTTGTGCGAGTGTTTCACACCAGATTTTAATTTTAATAATATTTTTCTGAAGAAGGTAGTATTTTTCTTTTCATCCAGGAGACTCCAAAGAGAGTATAGGACATGTCAAGATAAAACTGATAAACTGAATATTTATCACCAATGATAAATTCATCACTTATCACCAAAAAATTGTTTTTGCTACTGTTTACTTCAGTAGGCTTGTCATGAACCCCATTGAATCAAATATCACACACAATAAAAAATTAAAAAATCTAACACAATGATAAATTCATCACTTACCAATAATTTTTCCCTGCTACTGCTTAACTCAGTAGACTTGTCATGAACCCCTTTGTATCAAATTGTACACAATATTTGTTTAATTAGAAGTTAAATACCAAAACTATTTAGAAAGGAATTCATGCACACTGTAAAATGTTTCATCAATCAAATACTGTTTTAGCTTTTTTTTAAAATGACTTAAATTGTCACAACTTTTTAAACCTTGTGGCAATTTATTGATGTATTTTCTACCTGCATAAGTTGGTTTTTGTTCCTGACAATTTAGTGTTGTGATTAGCGACATAATAATCGATTCTGTTTCTTGTGTAGTGGTTGTGAACATCTAAATTCTGTAAAAAAGGTATTTTTCTTTACGTAGTACATTATCACTTGAAGTAACTGAGTAACATCGAAACGCGTGTAAGTTTTTTTAAACTTTAAAGCGACGAAAGTAAGTAAGTAAGTTGTGATGAATTTCATTTATGTTAATGGTTGGCGGCGGCAGGGGATGCATTTCGAAAGTACCCTTCTATCTCCTCCTCTAAAAAAAATACACATAAAATATAGGGTGATTCAAAAATAAATCTCTCTTTAATGCATCAGCTGCAGTTTGAAATTATTTCTATTTCATATAATGAATTTATATAATAATTTCACCAACCTTCTTTTTAAACTGCCTTAGTCACCTTTATTTTAATTTCTACTTACACGTGTTTCGGTGGATCCACCATCATCAGAGTAAACAACACAATTGAAACTAAAAAATTTTTTCTCATTTATTTAAAATTTACAGAAGATGGTATATCTTCAGTCACTTGTATAAAACTGATTTAAAATTAATTTTTTTTTAATTTATCCCTTCTCATATTTACTGTAGATAGCAGCAGCAGTCAATATCACTTCATCATTCCTAAATTTCACCTGTTCATTCAAAATGTCCTGCTTTTGCTCTTTCAAATATTTATAAATATGGAACATCTCATATTTTTCAATTTTATTTTTATTCTCTATATTACATTGTTCTATTATATTGAAATGTGCATCTATTTTACCAAAATTATGTTTTTCTTCTTTTATATGATTGGTATAGTTAGATATAATGTAGTCACATTTCAGTGCTTTTTTATGTTCATTATACATCACTTGAAAATTACGACTAGTCATACCAATGTAAAATTTTTTACAATCCTCATTACCATAATCTATTTTATACACACCCTTTTTATTGCTTAGTGTTTCATTTATATTATGTTTAATTATATTTGTGGACAGTAGTTTTTTATTATTACATGTGTATGCGATTTTATAAAATTTATTTAATGTTCTGTATAATTCATTAAAATACAATAAAACTATTAATAATAAATTATACAGAACATTAAATAAATTTTATAAAATCGCATACACATGTAATAATAAAAAACTACTGTATATATAATATTTTAAAACATAAACAATAGATGGTTTATGTTTTATTTTATTATCTAATATAAGGGTGGTTCTTAAGTTATTAATTTAAGTTATTTATTAGTTTGTTTTTAATTTTATTTATTACTTTATTTATTTCTTTTTCATGATACCCATTCTTTTGTGCTATGAATTTTATTGTTCTTAATTCATTTTCTAGTAGTTTTTTTATATTTTATATAATTATATGCTCTGTGAATCATACTATGGTAAGCTGCCATTTTATAAAATATATTTTCCGTATTGAAGGTGGAAGCAGCACTTTGGACTGAAGAAGCGAATGACCAATGAAATTATTGTTTTTATTGTTGCAGGGTAAGGATACATATCAACATCTACAAGTGGTGACTCGTTTAAAGTGCGCTGCCGGCCTTGCCGAACTCGCTACGAAAAAGTATAAAACGGCCGCTAAACATTTTCTACAAGCTAGCTTCGATCACTGCGATTTCCCCGAATTGTTATCGCCGAACAATGTCGCCATGTACGGTGGACTGTGCGCTCTCGCCACTTTCGATAGAGCTGAATTACAAAAGAACGTCATTCTTAGCAGGTAAATCATTGGCAGGTAAATTCTTAGCAGGTAAATCAGTGCCGGCCGCATTGGCGAAGTTGGTAACGTGCTCGCCTCTCATCATGCGGTCTTGGTTCGAATCCCATTCAGGCATGGCATTTATTCATACGTTACAAAAAATCATTTCATCATTCACCGTCTGCATTAGCAGTAATTGCAGAACAGTCGGACGTTAAACAAAGAAAAAAAAAAGGTAAATCATTGGCCGGCTTGTGGTGTAGTGGTCAGCGCAACTGGCTACAATGCCGGGGTCCCGGGTTTGATTCCCGGTCAGGTCTGGCATTTTTTTCACTGTAAATCACCACATATCATTCATTACTTACGCACAAGCCCCGAGGCTTATGTAGGCATCATCACTCAATTAAAAAAAAAAGAAATATTTTCATTGATTCCATTACACGCTCTCTGTGCTTCTTTGCTAATTAAATGTTTGAATCTTTCATCTCAGAATCTTGTCAACTCTAAAAATATGTTTTGCGTTTGTTTCAGTTCGTTCAAATTGTTACTAGAATTGGAGCCGCAGCTGCGAGATATTATTTTCAAATTTTACGAATCAAAGTACGCTTCCTGCCTGAAATTACTCGACGAAATTAAGGTAAAGTCACCGAACGTATTTTTGTTAATACTTTATCTCGTAATCAGATATTCACAATGTTAATTGTAACGATTAACTGGTCATGGAAAAATTTGTTACTTGATGTTATCAGTAATCTCCTTAAACCATTGCAAAGCACGTGTTGCTTAACCCGACGAGAACGGATATTTTAACCATCTCTTGAACAACACTATGATTCAAACTTATTTAGTAAACTGATGTACAAATGACACTTGTCTGACTGTTATAACACCAACTAAGTGAAGTAATCAATAACGTTTCCATCTAGTACGAGGGTTATCCAGAAAATAAGCTTCGTTTTGAAATAAAAAGTAAACGAGTGAAGATACAAAAACTTTTATTTACTTTGATTTAAACTTGGCCAAAAGTTCATTTGTTTTCTCGCCCTCATACAGCTCGAAGAACAAATGAACTTTTGGCCAAGTTTAAATGGGACGTTTTCGATCATCCCCCATACAGCCCGGACTTGGCTCCTAGTGACTTTCACCTGTTCCTGAACATGAAGCGGTGGCTTGCATCTCAGCGGTTCGCCAATGACGAAGAGCTTCAAAACGCCGTGAATGGTTGGCTACATTCACAGGCGGCAGATTTTTATGCAGAGGGTATTTCAAAGACTGTTCAACAGTACGACAAGTGCTTGAATCTGTTTGGCGACTTATGTCGAAAATAGAGCAAAACTGTAGTTTTAATATGTATATAATAAAGTTTTTGAATTGAATTTTAAAATAAATACAAAATAGCATATAAACCCCAGTTTCCTATAAAATTTATTTTACAAAAACATAATATTAAGGCAAAAAATGTAGATGATAAAGAAAAAGAAAATAATCAATTTAATTCATGTGGAATTTATAAAATTAAATGTAATGAATGTAATGAAATATATATAGGTAAAACCACCAGATCTTTTAAAAAACGGTTTACAGAACACTATTCTAACTATAAAAAAGGAAATCGAAAATTCTCCAATGGAACTGAACACATGATTAAAAATAAACATAATATGTCGAATATAAAAAATAATCTAGAAATATTAGAAATAAATAACAAACAAAATGAAATTGAAATTTTGGAAAAATATTATATTTATAAATACAATAACAGGGAAAAATTAATGAACACACAGATTGAATACGACAATCAACTGATTAAGTTGGCAAGACTGTTTTAAATATAAGAATCGACTATTCCTTATCTACCATGGTAGGAGCAGGAAGTTTTAAATTGTGACTTGTAATAAATTTTAATTTACTGAAGATGTGTACAAGATACACGAAAGCGCTATAAACATTGGTAAGTGTTTTATGTTACCGTATTCTGGTGGTTAGAAAAATACATATTTCAATTTTAAATAATACGGCTGTTTAAAAATCCTACATAGGATGTTTAATAAAATAATAAAGTTTTTGTATCTTCACTCGTTTACTTTTTATTTCAAAACGAAGCTTATTTTCTGGATAACCCTCGTAACACCACTTTTAATGTTAACCATGTTATAATACTGTGACACTTATCGCTAAGGTCCGTTTCGGGATCTAAATAATTAAATAATTAATACGCTACTAAAGTTTACAATTAAAAGTATTTATTACAACTAAAAGATTTATAAAATAAATAATTATCATGAAGCAATACAATAAATGACTTAATAATTTACTTAAAATGAGTAATAAACAATCAATAACTTAATAATTTACTTAGCACTACTACTATTACAATCAATTTTATAGAATACACATACAAAATGAAAACTGAATTTAATACAGATACACAGTAACTTTACACAATACACACACACACACGCACAAAGACAGTATAACAATACCTCGGAACCGTTAACCTGATATAACGCTCGGCAGTCACTCGTCAAAGATCAAACGAATACTAACCCACTGACCACGCTCGGGGGGTCTATTTATATAGAGGCGGTTCAAAGAGACTTCTCCAACGACACTGAAACTCGATACAAATAATAAAGTGCAAAAGAAACCCTTTATAAACGATTGCTAGAAAAATCTATTGTAAACAAGTCAACAATAGATCTCATTGTAAATAGAATAAAAGTAGTTACGGGTCCCTTTCGTAAATAGTTGTACAACAATACCCGACCTTTTATCATACACAATAGCGCAGTCCTATTAAATAATTTTTTTTATGAATAGGCATCCCTATATAGCCACCCCGTTGTTACTTTTTCATTCTATTATCCTCTCTTTACTATTTTTATGAATGAATTACCATTTCACTAGAAGTTTCGCGAACCATGCCCTTCTTCGATATTGTCACAATACTGTTATTTATACTACAAACACAAGGGTGGCAGATCTCACTGAATCTCTCATGGACACAAAGCTTAGACAAACAGCATGATTTCTTGCAACCAAATGCAACTGTGGTAAACCAAACGTATTTTTTGCGAACACAAGGGTGGCCAGTCGCGATGAATCTTACATTGTACACCGAGCCGAGAAGTCAGCAGCCATTCATCCATTAAAGCAAGTCAATACTCAAAACAAACCATCCAACGAGTCATGATACCGCCACCGAACGGTTTGTTTGGACTACCATTTCCTGTACCAATAAACCTTCATACAGAAAATCTTCATACACTCAATCTGTTAGTTGCAGGGCTAAAATAAATAGTTCTGTTTCTTATTACATGGTCACCCAATTAGTAAATGACTGAATCATTTAAGAAGAGAAGAGGTAGAGGTGTACTGTGACACTAATCAGAGTTATCTCGTCTGAAAGTAATGGATTTCATTATACAGCCAGACCCTGTGGTGAATGAAGTGAAAGTGTCATTTGCAGAGTGGAAAATATATGCTTTTCAGAGGGCCTGGCATGCTGATAAGTGTACTTTTCCACTCAGTGAGGAAGGCAATGGTAAACCACCTCACTCCTCGATTTACTTAGTAAAACCTCTACAGGTTCAAACCAGCCTATTGGCTGATGACCTAAACAACAACAACAGAAAATCTACCTTTTAGTGAATAATTTAGTAAATTATTTATTACTAGCGAACCCAGCTCACTTCGCTTCACAGCAGCTAATGTAGGCTTCATTAAATTATTTTTAAACCTCTCTATATACAATATTTGTGGTTTTGTTGCCCTGTGGCAGCAAAATAAATTGTTTTTCTGCACTTCCAGCTGTAGAAAGCCCGACATAAAGTTGTCCATGAGTGAAAAAGCATTCTTGTCTCAAATCGATGCCAACCGTTTTAAATGTTTATCCCTGCGATTTAACAGAATTGAATAGAATGCATGGAGAATACCGATGGAAAAGAAAGAGACAGTTGATAATATATGACTGAGATAAGAGACAGTAATACATTGGTGCAGTTGGCAGAGTAATTGGAAATATATTTATGACTCATTCGCTCATTCTGTCGTCGAATAAAAACAAATACAGTAGGCCTATATGAAATATAGTACAAAAATTTTGAATATATCCGATTTTTTAATGTTTTTGCAATAGAATGTAATTCTTCACGTTTTTTTATGAAATGTAAAAGTTGAATCGTGCTTCTAGCCCAAAAAATACACCGTCCAGAGGATTTAGAAAAAATAAAAGTGCTATGGACCCGACTGACTAAAACATGCGACATCGTCACAGTTTAAGTTGCTTAACTCACTTAATTAAAGTAGCAAAATAGCCTACATTGATCAGGAAGCTCTAAGCTATGCAACAATGGAAGATTTTGTTAAAATCAGTTGAGTAGTTTCTGAGGTTACCACCTAATACAAACAAACAAACAGACAGAAGTATCTTCTTTATTATATTAGTATAGATTTAGTTAATAAATTTAATTTATCACTTCTTTTATGCATTGATTGTGTGCTATTACCTATTATTCAACTACATTGTATTGTAGGCTGTATGATGATAATTTGTGTTACTTTAATAACACGTTATAGAATCCTGTTATCGAGCAGCCTGTCTTTTTCAGTAACACGTTATCAAAAAAAAGCTTCATTTCCCATCACTACTCCCAACCTCTTTCTCAAGAATTTCCGTTAAAAACATTCCGTTCACAGTCAGTTGCTCATTATCCTTGTTGAACACGCCCCACCACCCCATGCAGTACACTTTTCTTAAAATATTTGAGTGTTATTAATTTCCGTGTGATTTTTTTTTTTTTTTTTCAGGACAATTTGTATCTGGATATGTACATAGCCCCGCATGTAAACACGCTTTACACGCAGATTAGGAATCGAGCTTTAATTCAGTACTTCAGGTAACTTATTTTTGTACTTTGTCTATACTAATTATTTAATACTTTTGTTGGTAAAAGTTTACAATAGGTGACTCAGGCATTCAGCTTTGGAATAATTTATTCCTAAATTCATAGCTGTACTCAAATGACACTGTTATTGTTTAGGATAACACCTTGTAAATGCCTTTGTGGATTTTTAACATAAAAATTTGCCTCGAAACTATACGTTTGGAGGACCAGCACACATTTATAGTGGTCAGTGTACAAGACCAAGACAACTTGTAATAGAACACGCAAAAATAAGGAAAAGGAGACACAGAAATATTGACCAATTGAACAGTAAAGTATTGTCATGAGCTGAACGCACTTATAGTACATTTGTTTTAGGAAGAAGCTTGTAAGGGGAGGGCGAGTAGGTAGAGTAGTGATAGTTTCAACGGGACAAGTGTTCTCTCCTTCTCACTTAATGATCATTCCCTCTCTTTCTAACTGTATACTACTCTGTTACAACTAGAAGGTGCTTTCCCCACCACTAAACAGAACAGCTCAGCGGCAAAGAGCGTTGGAGGGAAAGCTTCTAGCTAGAAGAAATGACCTATACTTGGTTGAAATATGATGCAGAAATACATTGATTGGAATACACAGCAATGCCGAATTGAAGAACGTCAAAATACACTTTTAAGTACATAAACAAATACAATGATAAACACAACAAAGCACAATTTAATAAAGCCATGAGCGAAATAGTATAACACAAGCCTTAAAAGTACAAAAGCCGTTGCCTGCACCAAAACAAGGTGCAAACCGACAGTTACGCCTCAAACCACGTCTGCACACGACAAATTTCACATGGACAAGTGGTCACAAAAGGAGGGAAAAGGAAACGGCAAAGGTGGAAGGGGAAGAAGCGAGAGGAATACGTAGCATAATCGGAAATGATGCTAAACAATAACTGCAATAAAGCGGGAGCATTTAAAACACCGCAAGCGGCGACGGAACCTTGTAAAACCCCAGTGTAGATGCCTTAACAGTTATTATTTTTGACACAGAAGACGGGCTCTAGTATGCTATTTATAAGTTGCTTGACATGAAAATATTGGTCTAATAATCAAAGATTTGCTGCCCATAACAGACGACAGGTGGAGTTGCAAATAATTTACACTCAATCTGTTAGTTGCAGGGCTAAAATAAATAGTTCTGTTTCTTGTCACATGGTCAGCCAATTAAATGACTGAATCATTTAAGAACAGAAGAGGTACAGGTGTATTGTGACACTAATCAGAGTTATTTTCTCTGAAAGTAATGAATTTCATTATACAGCCAGACCCTGTGGTGAATGAAGTGAAGGTGTCATTTGCAGAGTGGAAAATATATGCTTTTCAGAGGGCCCGGCATGCTGATAAGTGTACTTTTCCATTCAGTGAGTGTTGGCAATGGTAAATTACCTCACTCCTCGTTTTACTTAGTAAAACCTCTACACGTTCAAACCAGCCAACTACGCTGATGACCTAAACAACAACAATCAAAGATTATGGCATTCAAGGGAAGATGGCTGGTTCGCTCATATATTATACTTGGCAACCGAACTATAGAACAAATTTGAGATTTTAAATATTTAGGATGCAGATTTCCTATGACAAAGATGATGACGTGAATGGGGAAACTGGTGAAATTCATCACTGTATGTGGTTCTATTCGCAGGACCAATAAGAAAGAAAACAATACAGAACACCCGAATGAAATTTTATAGAGCAATGATGGCTGTACCACAGATAACATATGGGAGTGAAACATGGGTGTCATTACAGAGGAATGAATCTCGTATACAGGCTGCTGAAAGGCGATTTTTGCGGGGAGTCAATAGTTTATTTCACATGCCAGCAAACAGACTTCGTCTACAAGCATGGAAATATAAACCTAGAGGGAAGCAAGGCTTTTTTGAAGACCTAAAAATCTGGTGTGAAAGACACACACAACTTTCTCGTGCCAATGCAAATTATTAACTATAATGCTAACATTAGTAATAAAACATTAGAAATAAACAAAAAATTAACCTCAATAAACATAATCTAATTTTAATCATGTGTGAAAGGTGCAAAAAATCAACCCCAGTTTGACTTAAAAATACGGAAAATCACTCTTTCACGCTAAACTAGGCTCTGTAGAGAAAAATGCTCTAAATAAAAGTTGTAGAGCTTTTAATTTCCTATACCTAACTTTGATTACATACACTTTTGTTGTAAAATGCATACTAAGGCTGAAATCTTTAAAAAAATTGATTTTTTACATGTTTTCGTGAGAGAAAAAACAGAAAATTGCTAATTACCGCTAAACTAAGCATTATACAAAAAAATGTTTGAAACAAAAGTTGTAGGATTTTAAATTCTGTACATTTTTTATTATATAAATTTTTGCGCTAAAATGCATATTAAAGCCGTAATCTTAGAAAAACAATTTTTTACGTAAAAACAGCCTCACTTAGAATTTCAGCAAACATGGCGTCTACCCTATCTTTTAGAGCATAAAAAACTTAACTACCAGGCGATTTTTAAAAAAAAATGTAGGACCGGTTTTTGAGAAAATCACAAAAAAGTGAAAAATTACACGAATAAACTACTTCCGGTTGACTGATTTTGATGAAAATGCTCGTGTCGGGTCTGGTAGTGGTGTGTAACGTAAGTTTCAAGTTTGTACGATGTTCTGTTCTTGAGATATTCTGTTCACACACAGACCAATCACTAAAAACATGTTTTTTGGGTTCAGGGGGTCTGAAAACGTGTAGATCCGGTGAAAACTCAATTTCTTGAAATCGTCATGAAAACAATACTTTCCTTCCTATTTATTCATATATGCAAGAGAAAGTAAAAAGAGATGGATGCCAGAACAGGCCATTGAGCCTAATCCTTGACAGATGATGATCATGTTGATGAAAAGTTTACAATTTTGTCTTAATGAATATAGGGTATTTTATAATTTAAACTCGCCACTCTAGCAGCGCTTCGCGCTGCTTCCGTGTCTCTGCCTCAGAGGGGTAGGTGGATCAGAATTCATACGAGGGTGGTCTGAAAAGTTTCCGACCTAACAAAGATACAAGACATTTTTTCTGAAATTTTTTTTTTAATTTTTAACATAGTATCTTTGTAACTCTACACACTTCTCCCAGCGATGCTCCCATCTCTGTAACCCGTCCAAATAGTACTCGCCGTTTTTCTCAGCAAAATGGTTGTTCATGAAGGTGATTGCCTCTTCATTTGACGAAAATCTCTGTCCTCCGAGCGCAATTTTTAGATGAGAGAACAAAAAGAAGTCGCTTGGGGCTAGATCTGGTGAGTAAGGCGGATGATAAAGCAGTTCAACTGTAATTTGTGGATTTTCGCCATGGCAACCGCTGAGGTGTGAGACGGTGCGTTGTCTTGGTGAAACAGGATTTTTTTTCTGCAAATGTGGTCGTTTTTCCGCAACTTCTGCCTTTAGCTTGTCAAGTAATGATGCGTAGTATGATCCTGTAATGGTATTTCCTTTTGGAAGATAATCAATTAAAATAACTCCATGACTATCCCAAAAAACAGTCGCCATCACTTTCCCAGCCAAAAAAACAGGTTTTGCTTTTTTTGGAGCCGGTTCCCCCTTTGCAGTTCACTGTGTAGACTGTATTTTTGTTTCGGGCGTATAATGGTGTATCCAAGTTTCATCTACAGTTATTAATCGGCCCCAAAACTCGAATTTATTGCGCCTAAACTGCGCCAACAGAGCATTGGAAATGTTCATTCTAACACATTTTTGGTCTAACATGAGCAAACGCGGCACCCAACACGCGGCCAGCTTTCTCATGCCTAAATTTTGATTTAATATGTGACAAACACGTTCTTTTGACATGTTCATAACCTCTGCTTTCTCTCTCACTTTAATTCGGGGGTTGTCTAGCACCATTTGGTAAACTTTGGCGATGTTTTCGACGGTAGTTGCAGTTTTTGGACGTCCCAAACGTTCATCATCTCCCATGCTCTTACGGCCACGTTTAAATTCAGCTACCCAAAATTTCATTGTGGTAAATGATGGTGCAGAGTCCCCATACACAGAATCCAACTCATCTTTGATTTGCATCTGTGTATTACCTTTCAAAAACAAATATTTAATGACAGCTCGATACTCAATTTTGTCCATTTTCACAAAAACACTCACATCAACTCACTCAAACGACTGTTACATAACAACTGCACGCCCTAAATGGCTGAAACTTTGGTGAGTAACTGTCAGCAGATGAACAACAAAATTCACTAGCTTTATTTTTCGAGTTCTGCAATCTTCACGTTGAGGTCGGAAACTTTTCAGACCACTCTCGTATGTGGATCAGAACCATTTGCCACAAGGGGAATGAATGAATGAACGTTACGTACCTGTAACGTTTTGTTAACAAAAATTTGCCTAAAAAACCATTGTGAAGGTGTAAAGATAGGAATACCTGAAAACGGCAAACCCCAAAAAACCGAAATTTGGTTTTTGTAGTTTACTCAGCGGACCGGTGGGTTAAGGGAAACTTTGGTTATATAATGTTGAAGTACTTTACGTACCTGTAACGTTTTGTTAACAAAAATTTGCCTAAAAAACCGTTGTGAAGGTGTAAAGATAGGAATACCTGAAAACGGCAAACCCCAAAAAACCGAAATAATGTTTGATCTGTTTGATCTTAGCAGCCAATAAAGATATACAAATTTACATTAACATATTAACTAATTCCCGCATAGGACGAGCCTGTGCGCGGGAAACATATCGCTTCACATCTTTACAACATTAAACAAAAGGATTTTGTAAAATAATTACAGTATAACCTCGTTTATGTGGATTAACTGGGAGCGAACGCAATCCGGAAAATCAAAAATCCACATTGTATGAGTAACAAAGTAACAAAGCAAAACAAATCCTTAAATAACCAGCGTTGTTGTTTATTACATTAAAAAAATTATGTCTTGTATCAAAATTACATAAAATCATTTAAGGTTACCCGGAACGAAAGAAATTGAAAATTTTCACATATCCGGTTTTTTGCAAATTATTGAAATTCAGAATTTTCTGCGTCCTACGATGTAAGTATAATTTTTTGGGGGTTTTGCAGTTTTTTTTTTTTTTTTAATTAAAAATGTGTTGAATCCTTACGTTATTTTTTAAATGTTACCATTTGCGTTACATCTCTATTTTTTTTAGAATGGCAACAGATAAATACGTAATTTTTTATATTTTGTGTGATATTTTTTTGTTTTAAAACGTTAAGTTAGCACCATACCACCTATAATATATTAACATCTGAACTGTAAAAAATAACATATTGAATTATTTAATATATAATGTATTCTCTTTTAGTTTTTTCTTGTTTCCCGTAAATAGCAATTTTTGACTCGTAAGGAAACATACATTTTCTCAGCCAACTGTGAGTGGATTTTAATGAAATTTTTGCACAGCCTTTAAATACCTTAATTTCAATGTACTGAGTTAATATAACAATAAAATAAAGTGTGTAAATATTTATTTTCCACTTCAATAGGCAAAACGTTATGATTTTCAAAAGTGGTAATTTCAAAAAAAAAATCTTATCTTCCTAAAAATATATCAGGATGCTATTAACTCAGTAGGTGTAAAATAGCCGAAAAAGTAACCACAAGAAAATTGGATTGGATAACTCTTAACAGTTTTTGAGAAAATGTTACTTACATTAACATTACGAAGATAGGCGTTTTTGAGAAAATGTTACTTATAGTAACATTACGAAGATAGGCGTTTTTGAGAAAATGTTACTTACAGTAACATTACGAAGATAGGCGTTTTTGAGAAAATGTTACTTACATTAACATTACGAAGATAGCCGTTTTTGAGAAAATGTTACTTACAGTAACATTACGAAGATAGGCGTTTTTGAGAAAATGTTACTTACATTAACATTACGAAGATAGGCATTCCGGGTCCCCTTAAAAGAGCTTAAAATTATTTTTCACTTAATTTGCATCTAGACGCAAGGATAGGTGGAACAGGCACCTGGATATGCATGTATGTAGGCCTAAACAACATTATTGAATGTGTTATATAGACGGTGTTTTTTTTTTTCAGCCCATACTTGTCAGCTGACATGAGGAAAATGGCGGAAGCTTTAAATACATCAGTTTCCGCTCTTGAAGATGAATTGATGCAATTAATACTGGATGGACAGATTCAAGCCAGAATCGATTCACACAATAAGGTTTGTTATATAAATATAAATATAAATATAAATAGTTGAGTCATGAGGAATGCGTTTTGCGTATGGATGATGTGGTGTGAGGAAAGAAGAGAAAATCTGACAATGGTGCCAAGCTCAACAGTGAGACACTAGATTTCACTAGGCCGTGCAATTGCACCGTTTGTTTACCGCATGTTGCCTTTCAGTTAAAATACCGTGGCACTTATCTCTAAGGTCCATTTCGGGATCGGGGTAAAATAGTATATAGGGTATGTTACAAACTAAAAAATTACAATTATTAACACGTTCACTGTGGCCCGGGTGAAGCGATGTTATTCGCTGTGGCTGAACCGTCCGTCGCCTGCCGCATTTATATGTTCCCCCCGCACACAGAAGCACACAAGTTTGCGCCACTTCATATCCTCATATTCTCTCTCTACAATTACAATTTCTCGTGTGTATTTTCATTTAATACTTTTATTTTATGTTTTTACGTGTATGTTTATGTATTTTACTATTGATAAATGTATTTGTTTTTCGTTTTAAAAATACACACATGAAAGTATAAATACAAAACAAATGTAAAAGTCTGAATGTACTTTGCTTTTATCACGTAAACCTATGAGAAAAAATTAAAAACTTATAGGAATAAAAGAATAATAATAGTTCATTATGGCACTCTTAGCTGAATAACTGCGGTGTGGCCAAAGGTTTTTGAAAAGTTGAAAGTAAGTAATATTACGGTATAGACGGCAGACAGATATCGGTACCTGTGACGGCTTTACGATTTTATCTTGATTTTAACAATATTTTATTACGCTTTCTGTTCCCACGGCAGTAAGTCTTTCCGTGGACAGGTAAAAATGCAATTCCAAAAATGGGGTCACCTAAGAAATGAATTGAATAGGCCTACTAGTATACTACTATAAGTAAATGACCCTGCTGCTTTTTGTGACTGTGCACGCCTCGTAGTCTCCTAAAACTATAACCAAGTACTAATAAAATATTTCTATAACCAATTTTTAAATGAGGCAAACATTTAAAAAAAATTAATACCTACTAGTTTCTTTAAAAACAGTTAACTTTAGGTCTGTATGTACGAAAAAATTGGCCTACTTAAATTTAAAGCATTTCATTCATATACTCATATTTATTTATTTAGTTGCATTTTTGCCACACTTAATATTTACTGAGTATAGTAAATGTTGCATAATTGTAAGAAAAGTAATATAATGAAATAACATTTTATTAATAACACATAAAACAGCCCATTAAAACTCGAAACATAGAAGAAAAAATATCAGTTTTTAAAACTCCGCCAAAAAAAAACCGGTGATGTTTCTTCAAAAGCTGAATGTATACTGGCATAGAATGAACTTTTTTCTACAGCTGAACAATAAAAGAAATACAATTTACCCTAGCTGAACGCAGAAAGAAGAGATTATAAAACTGTATAAACGGACCACATATTTGTGGCGGCCGCACTGAACGTGTTAAAGTAATAATTACAATAAACACTGAAAATAAAATAAACTTAACTCACACTTAATTAAACTAAACTACTACGTAAAAATGATACTAAGTGTTAGACAATAATAATTATTGTGAATTATTCACAGTAACATTGATCTTCTCTAACACACTGTTCACAATTCGTGGTGCAAAGCAAGTCCTGCACAAGTCTTAAAGAAGCCCTGAACTCTTCTCTTCTAATGACTCACTCCACTGCGTTTTATCTCTTTCAGCTCTCTCTGGCTGGCATGCTTTGAGTACTCCCGTCCTCTAGATTTCTCTTAAAGTTTAACAGTTTACACCTATTAAAGACATGATTTATTAACCTTTTGAGGACTACGAACGTACGGGTACGTTTACCGCTCTGCGATCGTAATGGACTATGCACATACGGGTACGTTTCATGTTTTTCGGTCCAAAATACTACAAACGTACCGGTACGTTTGCTTCTGTTTTATACTTGTGCTGACATCTATCATTTTTTCCATGTACTACGTGTTATAAACGAATAATTAATTTAGTAGGCTTTGTTTTATGCGATTGAAACAGCACATGTGTTTTGTCTAACCTCACTTATGAGTTCCGAAAAGTTTTTATAGTTGTGTTAGCTTCTTGCTACCGTTTGTTTACTAATACAGAATACTTATTTATAGTTTACTAATAAAGAATTTTTATTTCTTGTGAATATAAGTGTGTTTTATTATAATGTAAATCGTGTTTCGTGTATATATATGTTTTATTTTGAACGTTTCATTTCATTGTTTATTTTGTATATACGAGTGGAAATGGCTAGTTTTAGTAGTAGGCGTCTACGGGTTGACGATATATTACAATATATAACTAATCCCGATTCAGATCTTGAAAATTACAATGAGAGTGATAGTGAAAATTCATTTTATGTACGGCACGATATTTCAAGTCCGAAACAGATACCGACATTGAGGTACCGGCAATCCCGCAACCCAGTTGTAGCGTACGAAGGCCTACGAAACGACCAAAAGTTGATTAATTTTCATAGTAAATAAATATATTACAAGTGTTCTTTCTTTCTGTTTAGTGTATTTTCGGTATTTTATTTACTGTAAAACCGTATATTATACGCGTACATAGAGGGATGCACGCGTGTATGTGCGCGCGCGCATGCACGTATGGGCGCTTGACTGTGTGGGTGAGGGTTATTTACATGTACAAGTATTTAAGGGGTGGAAGTTTGTAAAAAAAAAATAGCAGAAAGGTAATAAATAAGGGAAGCAGAAATAGATGAAAAACCTAAAAAGAACTCAGGCTGTGATCTGAGTTCTAGGTTGAAAAACATAGTCCTCAAAAGGTTAAATGACATTTACTTACAACACAACTCACACATGTCTTCAGATCACTGATATTAGTTAACTAGCTTCATACAAACCATCACCTATAGGTTGTAAACGTAAACAAAAGTTTTACACTAGTTGGCGCGTATCTACCTCTCCGCCTGACAATCAATTATCTTGCACTACGTTCTATCATTAAAATAGTATCTACATCCCCAGCTAAACTAAACATTATCCTCTTTTAAGCGTTTTCAATTATACCATTCAAGTTGCTTGTAATTATTGTAGTTTCATAAAGAGACTCCATAAATAATTACTTTAACCATTACATTTAACAAAACAATTATTGTCTACTTTTTTATGTTTACCACTTTTATGTTTCAAAAACTCAACACATTCACTATCACGAATGTTAACGAAACACAGCTTTACAAAACTTTTCAACTTCAGTCTACGAAGAAAATCGAAACGAACCGATACAATACCAAAAGATAACTGATGAAACTAAAAATGAGTTTAACACTGTTAAATGAAAACAGTTGTATTAAACTAGTCACAGACATTAATTTTAATGATACGAAACAAACAATCTGAAATGATAAACAATGAATCACTGGAATTGTTTACTCTCCTGTTATAATTCAAGCGCATTAGTCTTGTATTACTTGTGTCCAGAAATAAAACTGAGTCTATAATAAAAACCTACCAATCATAAATAATAAAGTAATAATAGTAAATAATGTAACGAAAAATAACAATGTAAGAGGAACAATAGGTAGTAAAAGTTATTAGTTATTAATGGTAAACTAATGTTTGATTTATAAATCATTTTCTAACAAATGAATTGAATGTGTTTTTATTTTATTAAGCTTAGAGCGAATAATTAGTGTTGTATGGAATTTTGTTTTTGATCATACTGTGGGTATTTTTAATTAATACGCATGCGCACTTGTGTTGCTGGTTGCCTATGTCGGAGTACTCTTAGCGTAGACCAGCGGTTCCCAAACTTCTATCTTTTACGCCCCCTTTTGCCAAAAAGAAAACTTCTCACGCCCCCCTTACACAATTTTATTGGGCAATGAAAAATTACGTATTACATTGAATAACCATACATTTATTTTTTTATTTTTTGTAGCATTAGAAGTTGCAATTTAATTTTAACAAGAGACAAAATAAATCAGTGGATGGATGACCTTGCATTTTTATTTAAAAAAAGGTTGATTATTAGAAAGTGCACAACGTAAATCATTGATAAAACCAAAATTGCACCGATGCTTTGTTTTTATTGTAACAAGTGCTGAAAACACTTTTTCGCACAGATAAATGCTTGATAAAGATAATTACAATTACTGCCGCTTGCTGTTATATACTGGGGTAAACTTGGTAATACTTAACCCAAAGTGATGTTTTGTCAATTTTATCGAAATCGTTTTTCGCAACAGAAACATTTTTTATTTCTAAAACTTGTTTTTCAAGTAATTCGGGCAGGAAGTCTTTGTTGACACTGAAAGGATCCGTTATGGAGGGTAAAGCTATCTCGAAGTCCCGCGTCCCCCTTGACGTGTCTTCATGCCTCCCTTGGGGGGCGCGCCCCCCACTTTGGGAACCATTGGCGTAGACAGACTCTAAAATCACTATAAAGAATGAAATATTTAGGTGGGTTGAGTTCTCACTGGTGTATCCCTTCCACAGCCTGGTTTCAGTGTTTCAATAAGTAGGTTACTCTGTTTTTACATGTCAGATTAAATAAAAGGAATTTATTGCTTGTACTTTTCATTTACTGTATTTATTACATTAATATTGTGACACACTTATCGCTGAGGTACGTTTCGGGATCTAGGTAATTAAATAATTAATACACTAAAGTTTACAATTACAAGTATTTATTACAATTAAAAGATTTACAAAATAAATAATAAACTAATTATAATAAAGTAATACAATAAATAACTTAATAATTTACTTAAAATAAATAATAAACTAATTATAACACATCGAGGAGACTCGACCTCGACGCAACTGTTCAACCCTGTTCTTCGAATCCACCAGCAATTTGCAAAATGTCAAGTGATGAAGAAGATGTAGTCGTTGCTTATTACTATTTTAGTAGAAAACAGAGAAAAAAACCGCAGCTGTTGGATATCAGCGTAAATAAGTAATAAGCGTAATAGAGGAGCGTATGTGTGTGCCCGTGAACTCTCCTCTGATGAAAACAACTTTAAGTACTTTTTATCAGATACCAAAAGAAAGGTAATATCTTGCCTAGAATATTCTGTCAAATTGAAATTGTACAGACACGGATATTTTTCAACTTGAAGCACAAAGGCTACATTGGCTGCTTCATCTGCCATGATTATACGCGATTGGTCAAGCAGATGTTGGACAACCTTAATCGCATGCAATCGGTTCGATCGAGGTAATACTGGTGGACGGGCGAACATATAAATGTAAGGGTATGACTCGTATCTGACGTCGAGTCAAGGTCGAGTTTAAGTGGTGTGAAAGCGGCGTAAGAGAGGCGTAGTTGGTAACGTGCTCGCCTCTCATCATGCGGTCTTGGGTTCGAATCCCATTCAGGCATGGCATATTTTCATACGTTACAAAAAAATCATTTCATCCTTCACCATCTGCATTAGCAGTAATTGCAGAACAGTCGGACGTTAAACCAAAAAGAAAAAAAATAGTGGGAGAGGCAAGGTGAGGAAGTAGCCAAGTACACAGCAAACTCCCACCCGCCTAAATTTATCATGCTTATTATACCGGGTGATTTTTTTAGTCCTGTTACCCAATTGTTAATGTCTGGTAATTTTTTTCTAAGAAAGGGAATTTTGTTTTGTGACACAAAGTTGGTAGCCCTACTCAACCGGTACAGATATGACAGTTTGCGTTGATTCTCCTTGAGTTGCGTAAAATTTTGTGCTGTTTCCAGTTTTGTGTTACGAACAGAATGTCTTTTACCCTAGAACAACGGGTTTTCATTCTTGAACAATATTTTGCTACAGAATCGTATGCGAGTGTAAAAGAATCATTTCAAATTAAATTTTTTGGTGTTCCTCCACTCTATTCTAGTCAATTTCTAGACTAACTAACTGATTTTTAGAGGCAGATATTGTTTGCAGCAGAAAACGTAGTGGTCGACCAACTCTCTTGACAGATGACGTTAAGAGAATGTGAAAACAAGATTGCTCAATTCTCCATGGAAAAGTTTACAAAAACTTTCCTCGCATGTTGATTTGTCATGTTCGAGTGCTCAGAAAGCTGCTAAAAAATTGAAATTATATCCGTATCACATACGATTAGTTCTAGAGCTTCAGCCTCCAGATTTAAACAAGAGATTGTTTTAGGATAAAAGACATTCTGTTGGTAGCACGACCGGAAATGGCACAAAATTTTACACAGCTCAAGGAGAATCAACTCACACTGCCATATCCATACTGGTTGAGTAGGGCTACCAACTTAGTGTCACAAAACAAAATTTATTTTTTTTAGAAAAATATTACCAGACGTTAACAATTGGGTAACAGGACTAAAAAATCACTCTGTAGCAGTAGCAACTAGTAAACTAGCATCGTGAGAATGGGCCATTAGACTGGGAAGATCAGTTTCTAGTATTGATAGACCCACAAAACAAGCCCAGGATGTACAACATCATAGCGTTAGTATACTACCATGAACAAAAACATTTATCGCAACTCGATGTACCCTTCCTTATACCGCTCTTTGTCCTCCTCCACGTTCTCTCGCTCTATCTATTTCCAAGAATTGAAAAGAAGCAATACGCACACCACAGACCACACACACGCACATGCGTCAATATGTTAAACTCATGCTTTTCTTTTGTTATTGTTATACATTTTTGTTTTCTTTGATACAATTATATTTTTACTGTTTTTATTTTCTTCTAATTCATATACATTTTTTGCCTAATACATAAATATACAGGTACAATTATATTTTTACTGTTATTATTAATTTTATTTGCTAAAGAAATGGGAAGAACGGGAGTTGCAGGATTATTAATCTAATTAATATCCGAAAACTAATTATAAACAATTAATGCTAATAACTACTGCCCGTAACAGACAGGTGGAGGAGTGTCAAATTATTTACACTCGATCTGTTATGTTCGTTGCAGGGCTAAAATAAATAGTTGTGTTTCTTATCACATGGTCAGCCACTTATATGACTGAATCATTTAAGAACAGAAGAGGTAGAGGTGTACTATGGACACTAATCAGAGTTATCTCCTCTGAAAGTAATGAATTTCATTATACAGTTGGACCCTGTGGTGAATTAAGTGAAGGTGTCATTTACAGAGTGGAAAATATGTGATTTTCAGAGGGCCCGGCATGCTGATAAGCGTACTTTTCCACTCAGTGAGTGTTGGCAATAGTAAACCACCTCACTTTTCGTTTTACTTAGTAAAACCTCTAGAGGTTCAAACCAGCCTTTCGGCTGTTGACCTAAACAACACAACGCTAATAGCTAATATATTAGTAATACTAATTAATACTAATAACTAATAATACTAATTAAAACTAATTAATGAGAAAGTTATCTAAATGAACCCTTTCCACTCGTATTATGTTTGCCTCCACTTGTATTTATATTATGATTTGTTGATACCCTATTACATTAATCATACGCGTAATGTGTTGTTATTAGTTTTAAGAGCATCCAATACTTTTTACGTTTGTTATTATTTTAATGTTAATATACATAAAAACTGGTTTTTCTCACCTAAAAACTTCTAAAATATAACCTGCAAAACATACACTGCTGTTGTAAAAACTAAGATGAAATAAACTGTGCAACTAGAAATTGATACCTAAAACCTAATGAAAACATTAACATTAAACATTAAACTGATCTTAAAGTGACACAAAATTACGCAAACTAAACAACGCACGTTCACAATTAGGTTAGTTTGTTATGGTGACATCGATTCAATTAATTCAGTTTATATCGATAATCAGTAGTAGTCAACTATCGAAAACTACAAGAATTAATTTTTAAAACATCCCGTAGAGGCCAGCACACTACAGCAACTTTGTTAAGCGGGTACTTTCATACAAAATCAGCTGTGAAAACAGAGTCGGATGGGGTCCGACATACGAGTGGAACGGCAATACTATCGTGTCGGATCAGATCCGACAGTCGAGTGGAAACGGTTAATAAATTAATTAATTAACTAAATTTGTAAGAAAACGTAAGCTAAAATTTAACTGAAATTATTAAAAAAATAACTATTATTGGTACAAGAATGTAAACGGCAGAAGAGAAAGAGAGAGATGCAACTACAACGATCAACGGCTAGGATAGCTCTGACAAGACAGTGACAACAACAATGGAAGAAGGCGGAATGTGTTAATAGCAGGGGGGGCAGAGACAATGTGCAGTCATAAAATACCCCTCTACTCCTTTCTTTTCCGTTGTTTGTAACGGTCATTCAGCCCGGTTGTTACACGGGTGTAGCTACAGGGTGATTTTTTAGTCCTGTTACCCAATTGTTAATGTCTGGTAATATTTTTCTAAAAAAAATAAATTTTGTTTTGTGACACAAAGTTGGTAGCCCTACTCAACCAGTATGGATATGGCAGTGTGAGTTGATTCTCCTTGAGCTGTGTAAAATTTTGTGCCATTTCCGGTCGTGCTACCAACAGAATGTCTTTTATCCTAAAACAATCTCTTGTTTAAATCTGGAGGCTGAAGCTCTAGAACTAATCGTATGTGATACGGATATAATTTCAATTTTTTAGCAGCTTTCTGAGCACTCGAACATGACAAATCAACATGCGAGGAAAGTTTTTGTAAACTTTTCCATGGAGAATTGAGCAATCTTGTTTTCACATTCTCTTAACGTCATCTGTCAAGAGAGTTGGTCGACCACTACGTTTTCTGCTGCAAACAATATCTGCCTCTAAAAATCAGTTAGTTAGTCTAGAAATTGACTAGAATAGAGTGGAGGAACACCAAAAAATTTAATTTGAAATGATTCTTTTACACTCGCATACGATTCTGTAGCAAAATATTGTTCAAGAATGAAAACCCGTTGTTCTAGGGTAAAAGACATTCTGTTCGTAACACAAAACTGGAAACAGCACAAAATTTTACGCAACTCAAGGAGAATCAACGCAAACTGTCATATCTGTACCGGTTGAGTAGGGCTACCAACTTTGTGTCACAAAACAAAATTCCCTTTCTTAGAAAAAAATTACCAGACATTAACAATTGGGTAACAGGACTAAAAAATCACCCGGTATAAATAAGAATGAAACGTTTAATCATGTGTAGTGATGTGTAATGTGTGTGTTTTTATTGTGATTCAGATCCTGTACGCTAAAGATATGGATCAGCGCAGTACAACGTTTGAGAAATCGATAACGATCGGTAAAGAATATCAGAGGCGCACTCGTATGCTGATACTTAGAGCCGCCATGTTGAAAAATCAGATTCACGTAAAGGTAAGGCGATTTCATCCGGTTATAAATTTTGCTGTTTAGTTGTACGTCCAACTGTTATGTTTCGCGTGCTGATGATGGTCAGTGATTGATGAACAAATGCCAGACCGGGAATTGAACTTGGCACCTCTGAAGTAGATGTACAGAAAAAAATGTTTGAAATAAAATTTCAACTTTTATTTGATGTTCTATATTTTTGGTTGTATGTATTTTTATAAAATGCATACTACAGCTGCAAGCTTTAAAAAAAACAAGCAATTTCTGAACGAATTTCAACGACTAAATTACGGAAAATCATTAATTGTTGCTGAACTAAGTGCTGCAGAAAATAAATACTTGAAATAAGAAAAAGGTTTTTGGGGTAGACCACCTTTATCGCTGAAAGGTATAAAAAATAGTAGTTTTATAGATACCGGTAGACGCCTGGCGGGAATAACTGATCGAGTGATAACTGATCATTTATCGACCGCTATTGCTATAATAAAATAGGGGTTGGTGGTAGAAGGGTGAAAATTTTGGAGTGTGTAATTTTTTAATCCCACGTTATAAAAAAATAAAAATTTTGTCCAAAAAAAAATTTTTTTTTGGGTGGACCACCCCTTATCACTTAGGGGTATATAAAATAGATAAAAACCTATTCTCAGACCTACCAAGTGTACATATTAAATTTCATCAAAATCGGTTAAGCCGTTTCGGAGGAGTATGGCAACTAACACTGTGACACAAGAATTTTGTATATACTAAAGTCCAGCCTCTCTTAGTTTGCTCCTAGTGTAAACAAATAATGACGTCACTGAGCATGCGCATTATATAAAAATGTGTACACGCTGATTAAAAAGTAACAACAAAATAATTTCAAAAGTATTTAAATACAAAATACTTTTAAAAATTTTTTTCTAAATGAAATTGTTAGGCGTACATCATATCATAACTGATGTTTTTAGTACTTATAATTTAAAAAATAGTTAACTTAATAGGAATACGACATCCGTAAAGTCGTAGACTCTAGCGTGCACCCTGTAGTAGCTGGTTTTGGTTTGTTGACAGTTGGAGCAAACTTAGAGCGGCTCAACTGTAGATTTATTTTGTTAATGTTTTGTTTGTTTCAGAGTCCTAAAAGAGAGACAGGCCAAGGGGGAGAGTTATCGGTGGCACCTGGCAACAGCACGCTATCACCACGTGCGTAGATATTACAGACCACGCTTCATCCTGTTTTCCAGTTGCTGATCACTAATACACTTCTTTCTATCCGTGAGTTTATCTGTGTACATACAGGGTGTCTAATCAGTCCTGAAAAAAATAATAACGTCCTATAAAAAATGTGTTTACATATTTCATAGCTCTTTATAGAGAATGCAGAAGGTGTTGTTTCTTTTTTTTGTAATATTAACGTTTTACTAATATTTTAAAGAGATTTTGTCGATATTTTAATTCTTAAAGAAATGTTTTCGATAAAAAGTAGTTCTGCGTATTTTTTTTAATGTTTAAACTTCACAATTTGTTTCTATTCAAATTTTTTCACCTATGAGCTGTGTCCAGAAAGTAATGATATTTTTTTACAAATAGATAATAAGTGTAGTCCAATAAAAGAAGAGACGAAAAATATCAAATAAATATGTTAATAAAAAACACAAAGAAGTTAAAAAAACAAAATTTTAACATAAGGTTTATTGTAGTTATTATTCTTCTTCTTGAAGTGCCTATCCTCTATGGATGTTGGCCATCACATTGGTCCACATTACTCTATTCACTGCCGTTCTGAACAGAGCTGTTGACGTCATCCCAGTCCACGCCCGCAAATTCCGCAGCCACGATATCCGTCTTCGCCCTACCGATCGTTGCCCCTCTATCTTCCCCTGTAGGATGAGTTGAAGAAGGTGATTTTTTTCGTTTCGCATGATGTGCCCGAAGTACTCCAATTTTCTACGCTTGACAAAATGTAAGAATTCTAGTTGTCCATCAATGCGTTGTAGTACCGCATCGTTTGACACGTGGTGTGTCCATGAGATTCTGAGCATGCGGCGATAGCACCACATCTCAAATGCATCTATGCGATTACATGAGGCATCAGTAAGGGTCCACGCTTCCGCCCCATACAGAAGGGTTGAGAGTACATAACATTTTAAAATTCTCATTCTAGTATAGATGTTGAGGGACAGGTTGCATAGTATGCTACACATCCTGTTAAATACACCTCTTGCTTTCTCGATTCGGCACTTCACCTCTCGAGAGTGATCCCAGTTCCTGTTCAAGGTACAGCCCAGGTATGTGACTGTCTCGGCTATTGTGAGAGCTACATTGTTAGTGGTGAATTGTAGGTTGTCGATGACGGTTTTACTAATAACCAGTACGTGTGTCTTTTTACAGTTAATTTTCATACCATATTCGCTGCATACAGTCTCTACTCGATCTATTAGTCTTTGAAGTCCTTCAGCAGTACCTGCTATAAGGACGGTGTCATCAGCGTATCTTAGGTTATTTATTATCTCTCCGTTTATCACAATTCCGTCTTCCATGTTGTCTAATGCCTCCCTGAACAAGTGCTCCGAGTACACGTTAAACAGAAGAGGCGACAGTATACAACCTTGGCGCACTCCTCTTCTTATGTTAAATTCCTCAGATGTTTCGTTTTCGACTCGAACGATGGCTTTCTGTTGTAAGTATAGTTTTGATATTATATCTGTGTCTCTGTCGTCAATTCCGGACTCATGCAAGATTGAGATCAGTTTGTCATGTCGAACCCTATCGAAGGCTTTTTCGAAGTCTATGAAGCATGCAAAAACGTCTGCGTTAACGTCTCGTGCTCGCTGAAACAGGACCTGTATTGAGAATAGGGCCTCCCGGGTGCCAAGTCCTTTCCTGAAAACGAATTGTGTGTCACTTATTCCTTCGTCAAGTTTTCTATATATGCGTGCTTGGATGATATTAAGGAAAGCTTTTAGGACGTGGCTCATCAAGCTGATTACTCGGTGTTCGGAGCATTTAATTGTATTTGATTTCTTGGGTAGTGGGATGAATGTAGACAGCAGCCAGTCAGTTATTATTACAAACATTTAATAGTCTTCAAAGTAGTTCCCTTGGGCATCTACACACTTTTTCCAGTGGCTCTGCTACACATGGTACATATCTTGGAAGGCTCAACAAGGGCCTCGGCAAACACCCTTGTCACGGTGCCTTGGACGGCTTCAATTGACCCAAAAATAGATTCATTTCAAGGCGGTCTTGATCCTTGGGAAGAGAAAGAAGTTATGTTCGATCTGTAGTGGGGTTGAGGTTACATTGCCAAGTTGTACTTCACCCGGTATTCACGAACGCGCAGAACGGTGATGTCATAGTGCAACTCTCAGGTGGTGATCTCCTTTCTCACTCGAACAACCCTTTTTCACAGTCTTTCCTACAATCAACGTAGCAAGCAGTGTTTACTGTTTAGTCTTGAGGAACGAACTCTCTGTGGACTACACCTTTGGTGTCAAAAAAAAGACTATTAACATTGTTTTCACTTTTGACTTGCTCTTTTTTTTTTTGCTTGTTTGGGTTTTCGGGATCCAGAGGTGTCCGCCACTCAAAGCTTTGATGTTGTGTTTCTGGGTCGTATTCGAAACACCATGTTTCATCCCCGGTATTGACATTGTCCAAAAAAGAAGGTTCAATTTCCACGCGTTCAAGAAGTTCAGTCGTGATACTCACCCAGTAAATCTTCTGATCATCCGTCAATAGCTTGGGAACCAGCTTGGCACACCTTCGCCATGTGCAATTTATCGGTCACCAGTTTATGTACAGTTGGTTTGGGAATGTTGAGTTTCTGCAATCATCTGGATACTCATCTGGCTGTCAGAATTTAACAGATCATGCACACGAGCGTAATTGTCATCAGTTGTGCTATTTAACGGTCGTCCGACGTGGGGCTTGTCAACCACCTCTTCCCAGTCTTCCTTAAGCATTAAACACTTTCAACCACCGCAAAACTTGTGAATACAGTAGAGCACTGTTCCTGTAAACTTGCACAATCAATTGGTCTCCGCAAGAGTTTGTTCAGTTTCGAACAAAAACTTTTATCATGTAACATTGCTCAAGTGACAATTCCATCGCATTTGAGTGATAGGCACTAAACAGGTGTGCGCGGAGACAGTGATACTGATGAACCAACTGTTCGGAGCAGACTGGCGAAGACATCGCTTTGAAGCTGGGAGTGCCCGCCCCATCTGACCCAACCGGTCAGAACGCTCTGCAGCGACTTTTAAGTATCAGCACAAAAAAAATTGCATTACTTTCCGGTCACACGTTATATTAATCACAAAATCTTGACATGTTTATACGTAAAAATTGAAACTAACTTATTAAAATCTTTACAGACTTATTGAAATCTTAAACTTGTTGGAGGAGCGTACTGTTTTTCATGAAGTAGGTCTAATGATGCCAGATCCTCACCATTTTTAAAGCTCTAAATTTTCTTTTTCATTAAATTTAAACATTAACGAAAAATGTTTTGTATAATAATAATAATAATGATAAAAATAACCGTAACTAATCACAAAAATAATTACACTGAATAAACAATCCTATACACTGTGAAACCGAAATGGAATAGTACAACTAAATTTAAAAAACAATATATCGTCCGTCCAATGGTTAACTCACGAATATGAGTTTGTTAGTGCATGTTGATGTATACAACCCAACGCATGTCGTAGTAAATTCGCGAATATGTATCTTGTTCAGTTAGAGAAATACAGCCTTTGTAAAGTGTTAACGAAAATACACGAAGTAAGTTAAAGAAGAAAGCATTGAATTTGCTTTTTGCTCTCCCGTAAAACTGAGAATTTGCACATTCCCGAGTTTACCATTGGATGGACGATATCTAACACTCGTGCAAACTTATAATGGTTTTCACGGTTGATGAGCTCTGCTTTTCCACACGTTTAGACCAATCAAATTGTACAAATGTATATCAGCGTAACAAACATTACGTGTGCATGCATATAAAAGCGACAGTAGTTGACAGTAGTGTCTTGAATCTCGTACTCAACACATCTATTAGAGAGTGCGTTAACATGCAATACTTTATAATCTAATCAGCTGATTGTATGTTCTCATTAATATATAATTGTTATTGAAAGACCAAAAGAATGGCTGACGAAATGTGTAACGGAGATCAAGTGATTGGCTAGCTGTGAAATGGTTTGGGGGCAATACAAACGTTCAGAGCTCATCAACTTTGAAAAATAGTATAGTAAACAATAGAGTAGGCTCTCGACTTGCGTGAGGGATGCGTTCCGCATAATCATCGCGTAACTTGAGTTGTTCGGTTTAACCTTAAAACATCTGCCAACTAAATAAAAACTAAAAGTTGTAGTGTGCTTTTGTTTTTACAGACTGTACAAGTACGGTAACATGAAAGGAAGAGCTGTATTATACTAATCAGTGAACCAATCGGTCTAAAAAATACACAACAGTAATTATTTAGACATAATAACGACATACTGTAGTGAAAAATATACAGCTTAAGTTTCAATATGATCTAACTTTTCCTCTAAAGTAATCGCTTTCCGTTTTTTTTAAACCTTTATTTGAACTCATTTTGTAGGTAAGCAAAGAAACATCCGTAAGATAAGCGATAGAAGCGATGATTCTTAGAATCAATTCGTAACGATGTTGAAGTTAATACATATCCCTCGCTTCCTGTCATTTTATGTAACGTAGCATTATCGTAACAAGTGAAAAGAAACTTTTTCAAACATTTTCTATAATGTACGCATACCCACCCTTAACTGTCTCTTTGTATCCCATCTCGGCATTCTTACGTTATCCCTACTGTACAGTACTACATACATAATACAGTAGGCCTACATATGCTATTATTATGTAGTAAAACAAAATCGCGCTAACGTGAATTCACGTAAGTCGAGGGCTTACTGTAATGCCATGACATAACTTGTTGATTTTATTGTCGTAGAAACTATTTCATTAAATAGTTAACCCACCGGGTTGGTCTAGAGGTAAACTTATCGCCAAAATCAGCTGTTTAACAGCTAATTTTCAGAGACGAAGGTTCCTGGTTCAAATCCTTGTAAAGGTCCTTTAAATCCTTGTAAATCCTTTTATACGAATTTGAATGCTAGACAGTGGTTACCGGTGTACTTTGATGGTTGGGGTTCAATTAACTATACTCTGTGAGTGTGTCTGTAGAAGACTACACAGTCTCATTTACACGTCATACACATCATCCTCATCTCATTGCTTATTGTTCTCAATTGAACAGATTGCAACGTACACATATTTAGGAATTAAAAAAAAAACTATTTTATTAAATAGTTAGCGCTTCTAGTGGCGAATTTGAGAACCTAAAAATTATAAAAAGTTTATAATAACATGTTAACGAAACCAAGCTTTTCTATTCCATTTAAAACAACGCAATATATGAGGACAAGCCCTGCTTGTCATTTGGATATTAGAGCCGTTCGCGGCAGACAAGCTGGACTGGTCCATAGGCTCCAATTGGTTAAACTTTTGTTGATTACCAAAGTGTCATCAACAAACAATAAAGCTTTGTTGTTAGTGACCGTGTGGACAAAAATTTATTTTTACTGAAGACTTATACGCTTCACTCTTCCTTGAATGTCGTGTTTGACTTCCCATTAGATAAAAAACTTACCCGGAATTAATTTGTCTTTTAAAACAATTTTCCGTTTAATAAATAAAAATATATTAACCCTTTCGCTGTCAAACACGAGTATACACATAGTGAGTGGGCTTACCATGCTTACACACCAAACACGAGTTAACTCGTTTTGAAGTTTCAAATCGTATTGCCAAACACGATTTAACTCGATTGGCATTGAAAGTGTTTGAATTGCCTCCAGTAAGTGTTACCAAACTGTATTTACGCATTTACAATTGACTTTTTTCCTTCTTTGTCGACGAAATGAAGTACGTAGTAAAGTGATGTGGCCTGTTTTGTTTGTAAACACGAAATGGCGTCGATAATGATCTTGATTTTTTTTATTCCTCTCCGATTGTGATTTAGCCGATAGTGATAGTGATTGTGACATGGAACAACAATCTAGTGTAATTAAACCTCCACCTATAAATGGCGTAAAAAGGTTAGACCTACTTGGGAAAGCTACCAGTAGGCTTCCAATAAATTTATTCATGTTGTTCATGATTTTAGTGATACAAATAGTGGAATAAATCTGTTACAAAGTAATAATTTTAATTGATAAAACTAATAAAAATTAAAATGTTCAAAAACTTTAAACGCATCTAAAAAAATATTTTAAAAAAACCCGGCTCACTGGTTCAACCCATGGTTTATATAACTTGGCAGTGAACTGGTTAAATGAAGTTTGTATATTAGGTTTGTATATTTTAGAACAGCTTTCACCATAATAACAAATTTATGATTGTACGAACGGAAGAAAATCTCATATGTAACAATTTTATTAGTAGATTACTTTCTTTTGCATTTGCATTTGCGCGTTAAGCAGTTAATACAGAATTTTTAAATTACTCCATAAAATTGAAGAATTGAATTTATTATTGGATCATAAGATCCAATCTGATAAGACATCCTGCCAGTTAAATTATGAAATTAATTTCAACCGATTTGGTTTCATTATATTTTTTATTCGATAAATTATCAGACATTAAATTAAATTAATTGAATTAAATATAGTTAGTAATTTATATACAATAACAAATGAACTGTTAATTATTTTAATTATTGTAATTATTATTACCTTATATATTATTGTAATTATGATAATGAAACAATTATTAATTAATTAATTAATGCGATTACCTTACTTATTTTTCTCCTTATGTGCCAAGTCCCTTTTTAATTTCCTTTCAATTGCTTTACCTTAATGAGCGTTGTTATTTTTCTCCTTATATATAGATAGATAGTGAAGTCACAAGATTGCCTTTTGCATATGTGTATGGGCTGTCAGGAAGGGAAATGAAATATTTATTGGTTTGAACCTGTAGAGGTTTTACTAAATAAAAAGAGGAGTTAGGTGGTTTACAATTGCCTTCTTCACTGAATAGAAAAGTTTACTTATCAGCATGCCAGGCCCTCTAAAGAAAATATCTTCTTTTCACCCTGCAAATGACACCTTCATTTCATTCACCACAGGGTCTGGCTGTATAATGGAATTCATTACTTTCAGAGGAGATAACTCTGATTAGTGTTACTGTACACCTGTACCTCTTCTGTTGTTAAATGATTCAGTCATTTAATTGGGTGACCATATGGTAAGAAACGAAACTGTTTTTTCTGTCCATGACAGGTTAATTGTCAAATTATTTACACTCAAATTTGTTAGTTGCAGGGCTAAAATAAATAGTTTTGTTTCTTGTAACATGGTCAGCCAATTAAATGACTGGAGTATTTAAAAACAGGAGAGGTAGAGTTGTAAAGTACACTAATCAGAGTTATCTCCTCTGAAAGTAATGAATTCCATTATACAGTTGGACCCTGTGGTGAATGAAGTGAAGGTGTCATTTGCAGGGTGAAAAGTAGATGCTTTTCAGAGAGCGTGGCGTGCTGATAAGTAGACTTTTCCACTCAGTAAGGAGGGCAATGGTAAACCACCTCACTGTTTGTTTTACTTAGTAAAACCTCTACAGGTTCAAACCAGCCTTTCAGCTGATTACCTAAACAACAAAAAAGTGTGAATTTTTTTATGAAAACATTTTTTGTGGCAACATCCAGGTATCGTTTTATTATTAGAAACACGTCCTGGAGATGATGAGCAAGTAAACTAATTCCCAGAAAAGTAAAATTTTAAGGTTAGTATTTCAGTGGACACTTGAGTAGCAGCCTACTTATGTTGCAATTACAATGTGTACTTACTGTAAGTATACACAATATTAAAAATTAGTTATCACCAAATTAAAAAAAAAAACACGTTTTTTGGATCTGTTTAGGACAATTGGGGTTTTAATTCAATTATAAAATAATACGACGGTACTTGAGAAAATCTGTGTGGAGATTCGAAGGTAAAAATTAGATTCATAGATACCGATTTTCTAGTTTTCAGATTGGTAAAAAAAAATGCCGTAATTCTCTAAGAAAAAAGATTTTCAATATTCATACAGTTAAGTAATTTTGGCTTGGAGAGTAAAAAATTGTCATATGAAATAACAGATTCCACTTATCTTTATACCGGAGTCCGCCGGCTCGGTTTTAAGGAATAACGCTTTCCGAAAAAGAAACGAAGCAAAGTGATTTATAAGAATGTCAAAATATACACTACAGTTTAACAAAGTTGTAATTAAATCAAAGATTTTTAAAATTAAAATTTTGAGGACTGCAGTACTTCTAAATACTGACATGATTGTATTTCATTGAATGAAAATTACGTATTAAGCAAATACCATACATACGCTATCTACCGGATAGTTATAGAAAAAGTAAAAATTCAAAACTGAATTTGTGTAAAGGACTGTCGATAATAAGAGATAAAATAAGGGAAATTTATTTAATGGTAGGTAAATTTTGTAAAACAGGTAAGACTGGCGTAAAAAAAAAGGTATTTAAGAAAGATACCGAGTGGGGCTTGCGCGGGTGGGGTACAGGGAACGAGCCGATCAACATCTGCTCCTACAATCTTAATATAGTTACAATTTCATTTAACATCGTAAAAGAATTTGCGTTTGTGTATAGAATAGAATTCTAAAATACTAAATCGTTTACAAAGAACGATTCTCCCGCCACCCGCTAGATGGCGTGAGAATGCACTTTTACGAACAGTAGTTCAAACTACATTCAATAGATAGCGTGAGTATGCAGTTTTGCATACACAAAGTTTTTAAAATTATCAAAATGCGTAGTTTTTTAATTTCTGTTCTATTACTTAAATAGCTTTATAGATTGATTCGTACGTCATCATGTACTAAAATTACTATTTACAAAAGCCTTCTTATGCACATATGAGTGGATGTATAGATTACTAATTTTCGTCGGTGCAAAACCAAGCAACTTAAGAACAATTCAAACCTTCCAATCTGAATGGGTTTGCTTAATCACAAATGGACCGTTTCTTCTATTACATCTCATATTTGATTTTCCACATATTTAATTCGTAATAGACGCTGTTAAACATCTATACGCTACATAAGATTACATCATCAAAATATTTGTACACCAATGAGGATTAGAGACCTCTTGATGTAAACAAGAAGAAAAAGCTATACTTCAAAATAAATTGTTAATTTTTCAATGTAATGTTCATACCATACCTGTCCTGTAGTCTGACAACTCCTAGAAGTAGTTTATTCGTATCAGTTTTCACTTGGTTACGATTTTCTAAAAAAACAGCTGTTACGATTTTTTTTAATAATCGCCTCATTTATTGCATTTTTTATGCTCTACATAATCGGATTGGCGCAAAGTCTGCTGAAATTCTTGGGGAGGTTGTGCTCTTGTAGAAAATAAATGTTTTTTTTAAGATCGCCGCCGTAATATGCATTTTGGGCAAAGGTGTACATATAATCAAAATTGTAGAAAATTTAAAAACCTACAACTTTTATTCCAAACATTTCTTTGTACTGTATAACGGTTAGTTTTATGGTAATTAGTGAAAATCTGTCAAAAATGGCTTTTTTAATGATTTTGATCTAGTATGCATTAATCAAATTTACAGATCTACAAGTTTTATTTTAAGAATTTTTTCTACAGATCCTAGTTTAGCGTCGATGAGTGATTATTCCGTATTATTAAGCCAAAGTAAGATAGGTTTTCATTTTGCATCATTCACCCATAATTAAAATTAGGTTATGTTTTTTGAGGTTAGTTTATTTGTTTATTTCTAACGTTTTATTACTAATGTTAGGTTATATTGTTCATTATTTGCATTGGCAAGGAAAGTCGTGTGTGTTTCACACCAGATTTTGAAAATAATAAGACGTGTTACAAATATTTATATCTTGTTAATTTATATGTCTCATTGTTGGTTCAACCTTTTATCGTGCACTTTTTCGTACAGTTCCAAATAAAGAATTAAAGTCCAAAAATCTGGTGTGAAACACTCGCACAACTTTCTCTTGCCAATCCAGATAATGCAAAATATATCCAAACATTAGAAATAGAAATAATTAACTGAAAAAAAAACTTAATTTTAATCACGAGTGAATGATGCAAAATGAAAACCAACCTTAGTTTGACTTGATAATATGGAAAATCACTATTTCATGCTAAACTAGGCTCTGTAAAAAAAATGTTTAAAATAAAAGTTGTAGATCTTTTAATCTCCTACAAATTTGATTATAAAACACTTTTGTCGTTACATATATATTTTTTTTGTTATTCCTATTGTGTCTACGTTGCAATCTGTTCAATTGAGAACAGTAAGCAACCCTATGACCAATGAAATCAAAATGATCCAATGAAATGAGGATGATGTGTATGATATGTAAATGAGGTACATATATACAGTCTTGTACAGACTCAGGTCGACCATTCCTGAGAGAGTATGGTTAATTGAACCCCAACCATCAAAGTACACCCACAACACTGTCTAGTATTCAAATCCGAATAAAAGTAACTACAGTCCACCCTCTCTTAGTTTGCCCCTACTGTCAACAAACAAGAGCCACCTACTACAGGGTGCACGCTAGAGTCTGCGACTTTACGGATGTCTTATTCCTATTAAGTTAACTATTTTTTAAATTATAAGTACTTAAAGTACTAAAAACATCAGTCATGATATGATGTAGGCCTAGCAATTTCATTTATAAAAATACTTTTAAAAGTATTTTGTATTCAAATACTTTTGAAAGTATTTTGTTGTTACTTTATAATCAGCGTGTACACATTTTGTTATAATGCGCATGCTCAGTGATGTCATTATTTGTTTACATTAGGAGCAAACTAAGAGAGGCTGGCTAAGGTTCCTGGTTCAAATCGTAGTAAATTTACCTTTACTACGATTTGAACCAGGAACCTTCGTCTCCGAAAATCAGCTGTTAAACAGCCGATATTGGCGATGACTTTACCTCTATACCAACCTGGTGGGTTACATATTAAGGCCAAAATCTTAAAAAATTCATTTTTTTACAGATTTTATGAAAAATAAAAACAGTAAATTACTAATATTACTGTTAAACTAAGCGTTATACAAAGAAATGTATAAACATTTCTTGCGAATAATCAGTTGTAGAAAATTTAAAAATCTACAACTTTTATTATAAAATAAAAGTTGTAGATTTTTAAATTTTCTACAACTGATTATTCGCACTGTCAGAGCAGTAGTGTATTAACTCAAAATATATATATTTTTTTTTTATTTACTAAATTTAACAATGAGTTTGTCGTAAAAATTCTTAATACATGTAAACATCACTAACAACATTGTAACAATATAAAACTGTTACTACATCGAATGACTTTTGCAACCACCTCATATTTTTACTCTTAGAAACTTCTTTTTCTCAGTATTTGATATTTTGAGTAAATACAGTATTGCACTGGCAGTGCAATTATACACTTTCGCTTTAAAATGCACATTAAGGCCACAATCTTTAAAAAAAAAGTTTTTACGATACCGCAGCCTCACAAAGAATTTCAGCAGACATGGCGCCTACGTTTTCATGTAGAGCATAAAAAATTTAGTAAATGAGGAAATTTAAAAAAATCGTAGCTGTTTTAGAGAAAATTGCAAAAAATTAAATGAATAACTAGGTACAACTTCAGTTGGTCGATTTTCATGAAAATGTTCATGTCAAGTCCTCTAGTAGTACCTACAGATATCAGATAAATTGAAGTCCCATATGTGAGCGAGTGAGAGGGAGATATGTGGCATAACTACGCATGTGCTCAAAGGTCTTTACCGTAATAATCCAAATCTGAAAACATAATACAGTCGTTATCTTGCTTGTTAGTTTAATGCATGAATAAACGCTTGCTCACAACAATGAGTAAAATTATTAAAGACAATTATATTGGGTAGGCGCGTATGGGTTGTGTGAGTGAGAGCGTTATGCATTCTCTCACTCCCACGGCTAGGGGACTTCAATTCACCTGAATACTGTAACTCAGGTTTCAACTTCATACGATGTTTTCCGTTCTCAAGACATTTTGTCACACACACACAGACCAATAGCTAAAAACATACTTTATGGGTTCTGGGGGTCTGGAAACATGTAGGCCGCCTGTATCTGGCGAAAACTCACATTTCTTTAGTAATAATCGGTATCGAAAATCGACAGTAAAACTCTTCGATACCGATTCTCTAGTTTTTAAACTGTGGAAAAATGTGCCATAATTTTCTAAAATAAAAAATCTGGTGTGAAACACACAACTTTCTCTTGCTGATGCAAATAATGACCAATATAACCTAACATTAGAAATGAAGAAAAAACTAACCTCAACTTGACCTTATTTTAATCATGAGTGAATAATTTTAATCACACTCTGTAGTAAAATATGAAAAACTAATACATTTTTTTACTTTATTAGGCTACTGTAATAAACTTTTATTTAGTATGTTAATAAAATATATTAGAATATTATTAGTTTAAAATGTAATAAAATAGTTTGGTACTAGAGTAGTTATTAGAAATGGTTTGTGTCTAATATTTTTAGAAAGGTGCACAGTAATGGTATTATTACTACTACTAGGTGATAGGAGGAGGGAGGGGAATCGTACAAACAATCCTCTCCAACCGAATTCCTTACGCTAGCTATCAAGTGAGCTCCTTTCTATACTCATGATTAAAAATAGGATATATGTAAAATGAATTATTATTATCATTATTAATAATTAAACAAACATTGGCAAGAGAAAGTCAAGTGAGTATATCACACCAGATTGTTAGTTCTAGTTTGATTGTATTTCATGATTTGGTGCTACTATATGCGCAGCAGGCGTGGTGCGTTATGTTTAGCGAAATTTGTAATTGTTGATGTGGTTGCACTGTTCATAAGCACTTTTTGTGCATAAAGGTTCACATATTTTACATTAACGTTATGTTAACCCACCGGGTTGGTCTAGAGGTAAAGTCGTTGCCAAAATCAGCTGTTTAACAGCTGATTTTCGGAGACAAAGGTTGCTGGTTCAAATCCTAGTAAAGGTAGTTACTTTTATACGGATTTGAATGCTGGACGGTGGTTACCAATGTACTTTGATGGTTGGGGTTCAATTAACCATACTCTCTCACTCAGTCTGTAGAAGACTACACAGTCTCATTTACACGTCATACACATCATGCTCATCTGATTGGGTGATGGGGTTGCTTATTGTTCTCAATTGAACAGATTGCAACTGACACACATATTAAGGAATAAAAAAAAAGAAAAAAGGTTATGTTATAACTGATGCGTTAACTAGACGTAAAATGTTATTAAAAGATTTTATAGAAATGAAATATTTCTAATGAAGAAAGGAACGGCATTAGCTTTTTTCAGGCAGCACCACCTACTCGACACAGGGCAAACATACATAAATTATACAAAAACATAAACAGCGCCATTTCCAGACTCGCCATCCTACCAGTATTTGTGGTGTGTACTATCTAAAGTGAAAATATCCCCTCACGTTCATTTAATATGACCATATTATAGGCTTGAGTGATTAGTAACTTTTTACAAAGGTAATTAATTTTTAACTTTGTTAAGCAAACATAAAGAAATGATACATTAATTTCTAAAAATAAACGTTAAAAATACGCCTAATGTATACGTTTATGTAAATAAAGACAGAAAAATCTGGTGTGAAACACTCACACAACTTTCTCTTGCCAATGCAAATAATTAACAATAAACCTAACATTAGTAATAAAATATTAGAAATAAACAAAAAACTAACCTCAAAAAACATTAGTGAAATACGCAAAATTAAAATCGACCTCAGTTTGGCTTAAAAATACGGAAAATCGCTCCTACACGCTAAACTAGGCACTGTACAAAAAAAAGCTTTAAATAAAAGTTGTAGATCTTTTAATTTTCTACAAATTTTATAATACACACTTTTGTCGTAAAATGCATTCTAAGGCCGAAATCTTTAAAAAATCGATTTCTCACACGTTTTCGTGAGAAAAAAACAGAAAATCGCTCATTACCACTCAACTAAGCGTTATACAAAAAAGTGTTTGAAATAAAAGTTGTAGAATTTTACATTCTCTACAACTTTTATTATATAACGTTTTGCGCTAAAATGCATATTAAAGCCGCAATCTTAAAAAGAAAATGTTTTTAGGTGAAAACAGCCTCACCCAGAATTTCAGCAAACATGGCGCCTACCCTATCTTGTAGAGAATAAAAAATTGAGTAAATGAGGTGATTTAAAAAAAAATCGTAGGACCAGTTTTTGAGAAAATCGCAAAAAAGTGAAAAATGACGAATAAACTACTACTTCCGTTTGACCGATTTTGATGAAAATGTTTGTGTCGGGTCCGGTAGTGGTATGTAACTTAAGTTTCAAGTTTCAAGTTCGTACAATGTTCCGTTCTTGAGATATTTTGTATACACACACAGACCAATCGCTAAAAACATGTTTTTTGGGTTCAGGGGGTCTGAAAACGTATAGATCCGGTGAAAACTCGATTTCTTAAAATCGACATGAAAACAATACTTTCCTTCCTATATATTCATATAGGCAAGAGAAAGTAAAAATTTGTAATTGTTATTATAAATAATAACAATGTTAGGGTAAGCGGAGAGTGGGAGGGAGCTATGTAATCAGCAAACATAGTGGGAGCAAGTATAATAACTACGTAGGTACTTAACTTTCATTCAGTTGTCGGTATTCAACGTGAGTTCCACTAGCAGCAGTGATTAATTATTTCTAATGGAAAACATTTCCACAAAATTATTATCATTTAAAGACGATACCATTAGTTACATTAATAAGAACAGAAAATTGTTCTGCACAATCATCTTTTTCCGCAATTAAAAAATGATAGACAGGTTTTTTAAATACATGAGAATGACTCTGGAAACGTTTAATTTTACATTGTTTAAAGTAGAACTCGTTTTCAAAAAGAATGGTCAACTTGCACAAGCAACTAATATTATTGGAAGAAAGATTTGTGATTACTTTGAACATTTTAAACGTATTTTGAACTTTTTGACTATTGATATTCAATATTACAGAGCATTGTTTGGCCAGTAATAATGTTTTAAAGTTATCTTTATAAGCCTCATTAAAAATTAATTAAGTTATCATTTATGAATATGTGTTATATGACACCAAGTACATTTAGCAACCTGGTAGAAAGCAGCAGGCAGGTTTATTTAAAACAAACCAGTGAGGTGATATGCGCAGATGACCAGCACGCAGCTTTCTCCACCAGCGTTTACTGTGAGATGTCCGTTTAAAATGTAATAGCCTATTCGTACTAACAGGCTCCCTCCCTCCCACTTGTAAGTGACCAGCGACCAGCGTTCACTCTCTGCTTACCTTAAGTCATTATTTTAAGAGTAATAACAGAGAAACGGCTCGCTGTTACCGAGCACCCAACAATGGAGTGTACAGTAGAGCCCCGATTATCCACGGTGTGGATTATCCACAAGTGCCATGAAAAAGTTTTTTAATTACGAACCTTGACGACCCGAGCGGGTGAGTGTATCGATCCCCTCTGTTACTTTCTCAAGTACAAGTTGGCAGAAAAACTCATGTCAAAGTAAGTACAATCTAGAATAAAGAAAAGGAGTTTCCAAAGCAAGAAGCAAAAACGAGTGACTGATTGTTTTAAACTGAACACTTTTTGTTAACTGTACAGGTATATTGTTTTTTGTTTACTGTTCTTTATTTTAGTGATTTAGATGTAGAGCAAAGGTTTCTGCTGTACTGTACGTATCTTAAAAGTTTTACATATTGTGTTTTTTTGTACAATAAAACATAGTTTTTATGCTGAAATATTTTTTCGTGTTTTCACCTCATTTTTAGTCTTTTTTCGGGTTTTCTGCGATTTTCGCTATCCGCGGTGCCCTTGCCACCCAATTCCGCAGATAATCAGGGCTCTACTGTATTAACAAACATTGAAAAAATCCAACGTTGGTTGACGTCATGTCACGTCACCAGCACATTACCGTTCTATCATCTGTCCTTCCCCACCTGATTCATTTTTATGTAACTCACCACCCAACAGCGCTGCTAATGTTAACGCACCATTTGTCTGTATCCGACATAATAACTCATTGTTTATGATTTTCATAAACACATTTTTTATATTTTCAACAACACAAAATGAAATAGCCTATTGACTCACCATTACAATGGGAAGCTGGCCGCCTCTACTTAAAATATCCTTTATCCTTTCATTGTAATAGTATGTATTGCGAAAAGTGCTAATGGGCCACTTGCTAATGGGCCCATCACATCAACAAATACAAATTCCACTAAACGTAACGTGTTAAGCCATATACACTACAGTAGCACTCAACATTTTAAGTTTAATTATACTTTTTTTTATTAGTGCCAATAAAAAACAATGAATTCTGAAGTAAGGAAGCATTTTTAATTATTTATGCTTAATGTAATTTTGTTTTGTTTTTATTTTTACAATTATTTGATTTTCGGTAGTGGAATTGATAAATTGAAAATTATTTGTATCGACACGTTACTAATTATAATTTTGTTTCCAGGATGAACCCCAAACAGAGCAGCGAGCGGTTCCCAAAGTTTAGTTGATCATGGACCCCCACAGTAAATTAATAAAACTTTCACAGACCACTCACTCATCATGTCTTCAAATTAAAATTAGTAAAAAAAAAACAACAAGAGAAAAATATAAAAATACAATAAGGCCAGCCCGTGGTGTAGTGGTCAGCGCAATTGGATACTATGCCAGGGTCGCGGGTTCAATTCTCGGTCAGGTCTGGCATTTTTTCATCTGTAAATCACCACAAATCAATACCTAAGCACAAGCCCAAGGCTTATGAAGGCATCATCACCCAATAATAAAAAAAAAAAAACAGGGTATTTTTGTTTCAATTAAACTTAATTTCACAAGCCAGTTGCCAGTTGCCTTGCAAACCCTTCGTGGACCCCCGGGGTCCATGTACTATCCTTTGGAAACCACTGAAATAAGAGTGCTTGAAATACAACAAAAATACTCTTAAGATACAACAGAATAAATGTTCCAATCAAGGTGTGTAACAAACAAATTGTAATATACAATACCACATTCATACACTACACATAAATATACAAATATATTTTATACAATATACACATATATACATACATAAACAATACTTTAAGGCAGTGGTTCTTAACCTGGGGCGGGGCGGGGGGGGAGCATAGAAGAATTTTACCCTTTATAGGTCTTTGGTAAGGACACTTACCAGTGGCAATAGTTGATTTTTTAAAGAATAAGCTATGCATTTGAACCCTATTGGCATTTTATGGTTCATGTAGATGTTCTCTGGTGGTAAGTAGGCTATCCACATATTGAAATTAGCGCACAGCAGCCATTTGCTTCATGAGTTACACGAATGTGGTAACAATTCATACCAGCGTACGCTACCATCTTGTTTTTGTGGTTACTTTTGTACAGTGCTTAGAAAATTCAAGTTTTTCATGGGAAACCAAGCATCCATGCTGATATAGTTTTTTTTTTTTTTTTGTAATCCCTAGTTTGTGTACATTGCAATCTGTTCAATTCAGAACAATAAGCAACCCCATGACCCAATCAGATGAGGATGATATGTATGATGTGTAAATGAGACTGTGTAGTCTTGTACAGACTCAGGTCGACCATTCCTGAGAGAGTATGGTTAATTGAATCCCAACAATCAAAGTACACCGGTAACCACTGTCTAGCATTCAAATCCGTATAAAAGTAACTACCTTTACTAGGATTTCAACCAGGAACCTTCGTCTCCGAAAATCAGCAGCTGTTAAACAGCTGATTTTGACGACGACTTTACCTTTAGACCAACCCGGTGGGTTGACATAAAGTTAAGATAAGTTATTTTAGACCACCGGGTTGGTCTAGAGGTAAAGTCGTTGCCAAAATCAGCTGTTTAACAGCTGATTTTCGGAGACGAAGGTTCCTGGTTCAAATACTAGTAAAGGTAGTTACTTTTATATGGATTTGAATGCTAGACAGTGGTTACCGGTGTACTTTGATTGTTGGGATTCAATTAACCATACTCTCTCAGGAATGGTCGACCTGAGTCTGGACAAGACTACACCTCATTTACACATCATACATATCATCCTCATCTCATTGGGTGATGGGGGTTGGTTATTGTTCTCAATTGAACAGATTGCAACGTACACATATTATTAGTAATTAAAAAAAAAAAGTTATTTTACACATTTCTTGTTATATAGTGCTACAAAGTGTTTCAATAAGCATTCTTATCATTAAACATTATATGATTCCAATTTAAATAATAGTTGCGCTTGGTAAGTGTACTTACCAGGACTTAACATAAAAAAAAAAATATTTTACTGTTCTGCAACTAGAAATACATTATTCAAGTGCCTGTAAAGCAAAATTTAATATTTTACAACACGTATATTTTCCTCCGTAGTACTGCTCTATAAAGGGTTAAGGGAAGGCATGAATGTATTTTAAAAACAAATAAATAAATAAGTAAAACTATAATTTACTCAGTTTTGTAGTCGCACGTATATTTTCAAAATTATCATACGTTTTTGTATATTGTACTTTAGCAGAATCTTGCACTCGATTATAGCAATAACATAGTAATTAATTGTTATTGGCTGTGGCTGGTGTGACTGTGATCACACTTCTTGTAGGCTACTATACTCTGTTAGATACCTCAAGTAAACAAATAATGACATCACTCAGCATTTACATTATTTAAATATGTGTACATGCTGATTAAAAAGTAACAACAAAAGTATTTTTATAACTGAAACTGTTAGGCCTACATCATATCATAACTGATGTTTTAAGTATTGATCAATAAATGAATAAGAACATTACGCCTATATTTTATTTCCATTCTTTTTCTAGAATAATTGTGGTTACAAATTATACATATTACCTCTGATGAAACAGGAGAACTTTAAAAGTAAACATTTTTATTTTAATGATTAGTCACCTAATATTAGTTTAGTCACTTGTTATTTCACGATTGAATTTGACAATGACTTATCCAAACCCGTAAATCTCTCTCCACATTTTTGACAGAGAACATGTCGTCGTTATATTATGCTACCAGTTCACTTTTTACATCGTATTGTCTCAAATCATTCTTACGTGCATTATAATTTATTTTCAATTAGGAATTTAGTGTTATACTATTTTTTGGTTTTTTCATTTCTATTAATCGTTTAATTCTGCATATGGTTAAACGCTTGTATCGGTTATCATTGTGATGTTTTTGTTAAAAGTGTTGCATTATTTGTGAGTGACCGCCCGCTTTATCAGCTGATTCAGTAACTGCTGTTTCTTTACTCCTCGAGGTATCTTTGTTACGATGCACCGAGTATGTTTCTTTTAACCACTTATAATAGTGATGGTGGGGCGAGGGGCGTGACCTCACTGATACAGTGCCTGAAAGGTTGAGAACCACTGCTTTAAGGTACAACATTTTTTTAAATAAAGCATTTCAATCAACAAAAATATTCACAATAGATGAAACAAATGAGGTTTGTTTTAAAAATTTGGTAAATGTTCCAATATATTGGTATTCAACATTTGAAACATGGTCACTCGCATGTGTACGCATGCACGAATATGTCTGGGATTGTACAAAGCTCCTTACATCGCATTGCTGCATTCATTTCGACAGAGTGTTCCAAGTAATGTGCGTCGAAAACTTATGAAATATTGGTGCAAGTTTACAGGCAGGAAGCTAACTGTGAGTAGAAAAATGTGTGTATGATTGATTTGCACACTTTTGTCCAGGTAAGGAAATGGCGGATGACCACAACTTGTGAATGAAATATGTTACCTGGCCGTTTGAAATAGTCTCGTTACAAAATCAGTTCTTAGTTACATTAATTGTGCACGGCGAGTGGTAGCAAGTGGTTTTTCTTTTTTAATACTTTATTTAAAGTCACATCAACAACTATCAATATCTATTTAAACATCAATATCTTTTGAACCGTTCAATGTAAAAACATTTACAATACATCAAATTGAAGCTTCTTTTATTCTAGGTTACAGGATATACATTAACATTTTCTTAAATTAATAGTGTATTAAATATAACAAATTACGCATAAAAAGTGCCCTGTTTTTAACCACTTTTCCAGTATTACCAACTTCAAGGTACTATTACTTTGGTCACACGTACTTTAAAATGTGTAAAGTTACAAAATATTATATGTTAATTCAACCCTGTAACCAACAAAAAAACAAGCTTTAATTTGATGTATTGTAATTGTTTTTACATAAAACGGTTCAAATGATATTGCTGTTTAAAGACAGTGTTTTCTTTCATTAATCGTACTATAGGTTTTCAGCGACTTCTAGAATGTTATTCTACAACAGATTATTAATAATATACTTATAGAAACTTAAAAACTAACAATGTGGCAAACATTAATAACAAAGAATATAAACAAAATGTAAAAAATTTCACAAATAAACATTCACAATCATGATAAAAGTTCTATTCAGTTTTTAAAGTAAACCATGCAATTATATACATCAATAAATTGCCACAAGGTTTAAAAAGTTGTGACAATTTAAGTCATTTTAAAAAAAAAGCTAAAACAATATTTGATTGATGAAACATTTTACAGTGTGCACAAATTCCTTTCTAAATAGTTTTGGTAGAAAAGTAAATACTTTCCTACCAAAACTATTTAGAAAGGAATTTGTGCACAAATTAAACAAATATTGTGTACTATTTGATACAAAGGGGTTCATGACAAGCCTACTGAGTTAAGCAGTAGCGGAAACAAATTATTGGTAAGTAATGAATTTATCATTGTGTTGGACTTTTTATTTTTTATTTTGTGTGATATTTGATTCAATGGGGTTTATGACAAGCCTACTGAAGTAACCAGTAGCAGAAAAAATTTTTTGGTGGTAAGTGATGAATTTATTATTGATGATAAACTTTCAGTTTATCAGTTTAATCTTGACATGTCTTATCCTCTCTTTGGAGTCTCATGGATGAAAAAAAAATTATTATCCACAGATCTGAATGTACTGTATTCATCTTTAAAACATTCGTGTAAATTGGGTGGCAAGTTAAATGTGCGTCGAAACGTTTCCAGAGATGTGCAGTCAGTAAAGATGTGTTGTATTGTGATTTTGGAGCGACAGTAATTGCAGGTGGATAGCAAGTGTTATGGACAGGGAATCATCTCAGTTCTTTTAACTACAGTCATTTAATTTTAGTCACATTAGTTTAAGCTACAGTGTTGCAATCGATTTATTTTATGTAATCTAATTGTATTTGTTAGTAAGCTAAATTAAAGCATTAATAGTGTAAAAAGGGCGTCCAGGCCAGCCCATTCAGTCAGCTGGTAGAAAAATCGCTAATATTTGTTAAGTAACACCGGTTGGGCAAGCGACTTTGTATGGTGACCAGCTGACAGCCATCCATGAACAAAAACTCTACTCGGAGTCCCTGTTCAAACTTATGCCTAATTCACTTCAAATACTTCAAAGATACACCGCGATCAAATTGAGTAGTTGTCAATAGTGTGTATAGTTCCCGATAAAGACAAATAAAAGGTAAAATAAATAAATAAATAACAGCAGGTTGGCTACTGTGAGATGCGCATGCGTTCCTCAGGGTGTGAGAATCCATGCTAGTTGTTCCTCAGATGCCATCGTGATTATTCTTTCGTCATAACTTTTGTAGCCTCGCTAAGAATACTGTGACAACAATATCAAAGACGAATATGGTTCAAGAAATTTCTAATACTTAATTCATAAAATGGTAAAAGAGTAAATAATAGAGTGAGTGAAAACGTAACAATAGGGCTAGCTATAAAACGTTATTTAAAAGGACTGCACTGTGCTTATTGTGTATGCACTTTAATCAATGTGTTCAGTACGAGATGCAAGATGAGAGTCAACTATTTCGGCTCTTACACACATAAGCGCGTAATGTATGTCAGGTACAATCTGACAACGCTGGCAAACGTTCTGATTGGTCTAAACGTGTGCAACAGCAGACAGCAGAGCTAGCGCATCAACCGTGAAAAGCATATTAGTGAAATAAATAAATAAATACTATTGTAAAACACAATTTTCTTCTAGTTTAACAACGCATTTTACAGAAAGCACGTGATATCAAAATTTTCAACCTGTTTTTAAACGCTTGGCTTATCTCTTCAAAAAGAAAAAAGTAGACATTTTATACTAAAGGGGACAGCCTTTCTCAAACCTTCACAAAAAATTATATTTTTTAACATTCTTTTTTTTATTGAAGAGTAGTAAATAACCGGTTTTTTAAATTTTACCAAAAGTTAGTTTTTTTGACTTATGGGCTTTCTAAAAAGACCGATTCATCTATTAAACCCAGATTCTGAACAAACCTTAGTGTACTGCTTGAGTCCCAGCTGGGTGTAGTTACGAGGGGTGAAGGGTGGAGGGTACGGGTGAGGTATAATGAATGAGTGACACATGCTGGGAGAACAAAATTGTTCTGTTACTCTGTACAAAACATTAATTTTCAAACTTTCCCTATTTAACGTATTTGTTTCTATTTATTACAGTTATTTATTTGCATGTTTTGATATAAAATTGTAAGTTAAATATTATCAATTTGACCAAGTTAATAACCCCTTGAGGTATTTGTTAAAATAATGCGCCGGATGATAAGGATATGTTTTCAGTCCAGTTAGTAGATGCTACCACTACAAATGCCATGAGCTGTGAAACACTACTAACACTCATTCATTCTCCCACTGCATTCCACAACAACTACACGGAGGGAGCTGGGACTTGAGCAGTAGGTGTTACAATATATTTTGTACTTTCACTCTCCTGCATGCACACGAATGTGATATTTTAAAGTAGAAGGGCGAGTAAACTTTTTATCGCAAAACTCACAATTGAATGGTTTCTCTCCTGTATGCACGCGCATATGAACGTTTAAAGCAGAAGAATGTGTAAAAGTTTTGTTGCAGCTTATACAATGGAACGGTTTCTCTCCTACATGGTTAAGCAAATGAGTATTTAAAGTAGAAGATCGTGTAAACGTTTTGTTGCAGATATTACAACTGAACGGTTTTTCACCGGTATGTGTACGCGCATGTTTATTTAAATTGGAAGAATTTACAAACGTTTTGTGACAGATATTACAATCGAACGGTTTCTCACCTAAATGCATACGCACGTGAGCATTCAAATTAGAGGAGAATGCAAACATTTTATCGCAAACGTTACACTTGAATGGTTTTTCACCCGTATGTACACGCATATGACCTTTCAAATGAGCCGGCAATGTAAACATAGCGTTGCAGATATTACAAACGAACGGTTTCTCACCCGTATGTATAAGCATATGTGTATTCAATTTAGAAAAGGACGGAAACATTCTGTTACAAAACTTACACGTAAATGAATTCTCACCCGTATGCACACGCATGTGGTTTGTTAATTTCGAAGAGTACGTAAAACTTTTTTTACAAATAAGACAACTTAATAATTTCTCTCCTGTATGTACACGCACGTGAGCGTTCAAATTAGAAGAGTGTGAAAACGTTTTGTTGCAGATATTACAAACAAACGGTTTCTCTCCTGTATGGACATGCTGGTGGCCTTTTAAATGAGCAAACAAGGAGAACTTTTTATCGCAGATATCGCAACTGAACGGTTTCTCTCCCGTATGCGTACGAAAATGTACCGTCAAATTGTACTTACGACTAAAAACCTTCCCGCAAATATCACAACAAAACCGTTCGGGTAATTTCGACGAATGAATCACATTATCAGCTGATTTGGATGTATCGCCGACATTTCTACATTCATTTAATCCGAAATTACTCTCACAATTTTCTACTTTTATTTGAGACTTTGATTCTCTTCTACAATTATTTCTAAAACTATCATTCGCTTTAGAAATTAATTGTTTACATTTCCGTACGTGTTCTATTATACTCTCCTTTTGAACGAATATTCCGCCGCAACCTTCGCAAACAAATGTATCCTCCAAAGAACAATCGTGTTGTTCATACGAAACGTTATCGCGAAATGTTTCCAGACAAGTCGAACACGAACGGTACAGCAGTTCCATTTTCGTTACCCACAATTTTCGCCTTTCTTCCGGTAATTTTGTTTTACACTTTGCACAACAGTCATCGATTTCATTATTGTTCTCGCACTTAATTGAACCCCGTCGACAATACTTGCAGAGTTGTGAGATCGTTCCACTAGAAGATTCGACTACTTTCACTGTATTTTCATCAGCCATCTACAAAAAAACAGAAACACAACAAAAAGAATGATCACATACAAATAGAGCAAATTCATTTTATTAGATGCTTTACTTTACTATATGGGCGTTCAGGCTTCTGCAGCCCCTCCTCACCGCGACCCTTTACCCTTTATTAGATGCTACTATTGCCCATAACAGGCAGGTGGAGTGTTAAATTATTTGCACTCTATGACAATTTCATTTCTATATGTTGATGGGCGTCTCGTTATGTACTTTTTTTTCACTTTCTCTTGCCTATATGAATATACGTATAGGAAGGAAAGTATTGTATTGTTTTCATGTCCATCTCAACAAATACACTCTTTACCGGATCTAAACGTTTTCTGACCCCCTGAACCCACACAAACATGTTTTTACCGATTGGTCTGTGTGTGTGTATACAAAATATCTCAAGAACGGAACATCGTACAAACTTGAAACTTGAAACTTAAGTTACATACCACTACCGGACCCGACACAAACATTTTCATCAAAATCAGTCAACCGGAAGTAGTAGTTTATTCGTATTTTTCACTTTTTTGCGATTTTCTCAAAAACTGGTCCTACAATTTTTTTTAAAATCGCCTGGTTTACTCAATTTTTTATTCTCTACAAGATAGGGTAGGCGCCATGTTTGCTGAAATTTTTGGTGAGGCTGTTTTCACATAAAAAAAGTGTTGTTTTAAGATTACGGCTTTAATATGTATTATAGCGCAAAAATTTATGTAGTAAAAAAAGTAGAGAATTTAAAATTCTACAACTTTTATTTCAAACATTTTTTTGTATAACGTTTAGTTTAGCGGTAATTAGCGATTTTCTGTTTTTTCTCACGAAAACGTATGAAAAGTCGACTTTTTAAAGATTTTGGCCTTAGTATGCATTTTACGACAAAAGTGTATATAAGTCACCACATCTATTGAAACAAACTGAAATATTTTTGTAATCCATCCTGCAGTTTGAAATTAATTTGAGGATTGTAAAAAATTTTACATTGGTATTACTAGTCGTAATTTTCAAGTGAGGTATAATGAACATAAAAAAGGACTGAAATGTGAATACATTATATATCTAACTATACCAATCATATAAAAGAAGAAAAACATAAATTTGGTGAAATGGATGAACATTTTAATATAATAGAACAGTGTAATATAGAAAATAAAAATAAAATTGAAAAATATGAGATGTTCCATATTTATAAATATTTAAAAATAAATCTTTATAATGCATCCTGCAGTTTTAAATATTTCTATTTCATATAATGAATTAATAAAATAATTTCACTAACCTTCTTTTCAAACTGCGTCACCTTTATTTTAATTTTTTACTTACACGTGTTTCGGTGGATCCACCATCATCAGAGTAAATAACATAAAATTGAAACTAAAAACACTATTTATTAAAAATCTATAGAAGATGATACATCTTCAGTCACTTGTATAAAACTGATTTAAAATTAATTTATTTAAATTTATCCCTTCTCATATTTACTGTAGATGGCAGCAGCAGTCAATATAACTTCATCATTCCTAAATTTCACCTGTTCATTCAAAATGTCCTGCTTTTGCTCTTTTAAATATTTATAAATGTGGAACATCTCATATTTTTCAATTTTATTTTTATTTTCTATATTACATTGTTCTATTATATTGAAATGTTCATCTATTTTACCAAATTTATGTTTGGTAAAATAGATGAACATTTCAATATAATAGAACAATGTAATATAGAAAATAAAAATAAAATTGAAAAATATGAGATGTTCCACATTTATAAATATTTAAAAGAGCAAAAGCAGGACATTTTGAATGAACAGGTGAAATTTAGGAATGATGAAGTTATATTGACTGCTGCTGCCATCTACAGTAAATATGAGAAGGGATAAATTTAAATAAATTAATTTTAAATCAGTTTTATACAAGTGACTGAAGATGTATCATCTTCTATAGATTTTTAATAAATAGTGTTTTTAGTTTCAATTTTATGTTATTTACTCTGATGATGGTGGATCCACCGAAACACGTGTAAGTAAAAAATTAAAATAAAGGTGACGCAGTTTGAAAAGAAGGTTAGTGAAATTATTTTATTAATTCATTATATGAAATATAAATATTTAAAAGAGCAAAAGCAGGACATTTTGAATCAACAGGTCAAATTTAGGAATGATGAAGTGATATTGACTGCTGCTGCTACCTACAGTAAATATGAGAAGGGATAAATTAAAATAAATTAATTTTAAATCAGTTTTATACAAATGACTGAAGATGTATCATCTATAGATTTTAAATAAGTGAAAAAATTTTTAGTTTCAATTTTTTTTTTTTTTTTTAGTTTAATGTCCGAATGTTGTACGCAATTACTGCTAATGCAGATAGTGAAGGATGAAATGATTTTTGTAACGTATGAAAATATGCCGTGCCTGAATGGGATTCGAACCAAAGACCGCATGATGAGAGGCGAGCACGTTTCAATTATGTTATTTTTTCTCATGATGGTGGATCCACCGAAACATGTGTATTTTATTTTTTATTTTTTTGGTTTAACGGCCGACTGTTCTGCAATTACTGCTAATGCAGACGGTGAAGGATGAAATGATTTTTGTAACGTATGAAAATATGCCGTGCCTGAATGGGATTCGAACCCAAGACCGCATGATGAGAGGCGAGCACGTTACCAACTGCGCCAATGCGGCCGGTAAGTAGAGATAATACCAACATGTGTAAGTAGAGATAAAACTTGACGCAGTTTAAAAAGAAGGTTAGTGAAATTTATTATATAAAATAGAATTAATTTCAAACTGCAGGATGCATTATAAAGATTTATTTTTGAATAAAGATTTTATTAAAACTGAAATATCATATCCTATCGATCTCCGACCAACAAAAAACTTGAGAAATTTTTCCAAGTTTTAAAATAATTTTTAAGTATAGCTTATGCATTTTGCTGAGAGCTGCGAAACAGACATTGCAAGTTACACCACTACATGCAGTATAGTATGGCTCGTGTTAAACTAGACCTCCTCATTCATTACTTGGATTTATTGGTTACACAGAATTTAATACTATTTTTATAATTCCTATTCTATATTAGTTACATTTTTGTATTATTGTACCTCAAGTATAAGATAATATTGTAATAATTATACACATTTATAGTGACTAAAATATGTATTATTTCGCAAATATAAATAATATAAATAAACAAGTACACTATTCGACGAAAACATCACATCCAAAAAAAAGTATTACAAACGTTAAACCAATTACAGTTTAAAATTGTGCGCTAAGTGTTCATGCAATATGCTTTAGTAAGCCACCACAAATAACTAAAGTACAGAAAGTTTCTTCCTTTTCATTGTTTAAGAAACTCGTGAAAGATTTATTATTGGAGAAAGTGTATTATTCTATAGATGAGTATATAAATGAGCTAAACCAATGAGCATGTCTCATATTTATGTGGTACGTATCTATGTATTGACTGTGTAATTAGTGTTACTATTTTAAATGATTGTTATCATGTAATTAATTTATTGTTTATGATTTTGACAAGTCACCTGTTTAAGCAAATATCTGCTAAAATCAAATGTTATCCGACAATAAATATATTATTATTATAAACTAATAATATAGTTTAAAAAACGGACACTATTACTAAAATGGCATGATGGGTATCGGACAGTTGACTTTGGAAACAATCAACGGGTTTAGTAAATACTGACTGATACACCACCGGATTGTTTACGTATGCGTAAATTATCGGAAAGACGAGCAACGGAACGTTTGTTCGGCTGCTGCTAGTACGCATGCCTGTTCCGCGGCGGCTCTCAAGAAAATGCACGAGTTATATTAGTATTAAAATTAATATTATTCTTTATATTTGTCAAATAAAAGAAACTGCATAACGTAATTCTTGTTTCTTTTTAGACGTAATAATAGTATTTTTTATAGTAATTATAAAATATTTATGAAAACTTTTTGGTATACTCCTCTCTATGCACGAACAGAACTATATTTAGTTTAAAATATTGTAAATAGCTTAGGATAATCATGCATTCTAATTGCAATGTATATTTTACTAAATAAAATAAATAAATAAAAATGATCTGCTAGTTCCAGAAATACAAAAAAATAGTTCCGTTTCTTATCATATGGTTATCATATCGTACAAATTAAGCATTTAAGGTCTCTGCCCACTACATTGTATCATACCACGACCGTAACCGTATCGACACATAGAAATAAAAATTCTTCGTATCAATTAGTATAGCAAAACACGCCCATTAGACCGTACCGTCTCCAGCCAACACCGTAACGTGCCAGGCACATTCAGTCAACAATCTGCAGGAGAGAATATTTTGTATGTGTCGGTACGGTGCGTGCATGGCAAGTGACGTAGCCGAACCGGTTTGTGCCAGCGGCCCACCGTGTTGCAACCCCTTTGCAACACAGTAGCGACTCACAGTATTTTTCTCGTTTTCCTCTTCCTCGTCCAAAATAATGGCAATTAATTGTCAATTCTCGTAAAGATAATTTTGTAATAGGAATATTTTAGTTAAGAAAAATGACAACTGGAATTCACACACTGTTCACAATTTGTAGTTATCCCATCGACTCCTCTCCAAAAAAAATGATGATACAGCGACTGGAGCTGGGCACTTTGTCTGCCGTATCATTCCTTCTTCTCTAACCCCCTACGACCTGTTAAAACTATTATTACTTGCCAGTTCTACATGCTAACAATTATATATGAGTTTAAGGATTAAAAACCTAAACTGACATTGGGATGTGGAAAGAGATCGCTATCGTTCACAGGACAAGTGGTCCAATCGCCTAGCCACATGGAAAAAAATCTGGCGTGAAACACTCACACGACTCTCTTGCCAATGCAAATAATGACCAATATAACCCTAACATTAGTAATAAAACATTAGAAATAAACAAAAAACTAACCTCAATAAACATAACCTTATTTTAATCATGAGTGAGACGCAAAATGAAAATTGATCTAAGTTTGGCTTAGAAATACGGAAAATCACTCTTTCACACTAAACTAGGCTCTTTCACACTAAACTAGGCTCTATATAAAAGTTGTAGATAGTTTAATTTCCTATAAATTTTATAATATACACTTTTGTCGTAAAATGCATACTAAGGCTGAAATTTTTAAAAAAATCAATTTTTCACACGTTTTCGTGAGAAAAAACAGAAAATCACTAATTACCGCTAAATTAAGGGTTATACAAAAAAAATTGTTAGAAATAAAAGTTGTAGGATTTTAAATTCTCTACATTTTTTATTACATAAATTTTTGCGGTAAAATGCACATTAAAGCCGTAATCTTAAAATAACAATTTTTTTACGTGAAAACACCCTCACCAAGAATTTCAGCAAACATGGTGCCTACCCTATCTTGTAGAGCATAAAAAATTTAGTAAACCAGGCAATTTTTAAAAAAATTTGTAGGACCACTTTTTGAGAAAATTGCAAAAAAGTTAAAAATTACACGAATAAATGCTAACTCCAGTTGACCAATTTTGATGAAAATGTTCCGTGTCAGGTCCGGTAGTGGTATGTAACTTAAGTTTCAAGTTGAGTCCATACAATGTTCCGTTCTTAAGATATTCTGTTCTCACACACACACACGCACACTCACACACACACTTAGACCAATCGCTAAAAACATGTTTTTTGGGTTCAGGGCGTCTGAAAACGTATAGATTCTTTGAAAAATGGACATGAAAACAATAATTTCCTTCCTACATATTCATATAGGCAAGAAAAAGTAAAAATGGGTCCAACTATAGTACGTGGCCTACCGCGTTATGTTTATTGAAATTTGTATTTCTTGATGTGGTAGCACCGTCCTATAACACTTTTGGTGCATAAATATTCACATATTTCACAGGTTATATGATATTAGGAAAAAAGGACAAATTACACACAATAATTTACAATAGCAAATAATACTACAACCAATATAATACGATAAGGATTCACCCAGTTGTTATTTTTAGTCAGTCTGCACACACTGTGAATGTCATCGAGAAAACCAACAAACAAATCACGTTTTACTTTTCAAATAATTTTCCATGATATAAAATGGTCAAGGTGTGAATGAAATAATTCTTTCGGAACACCTTTTTTTGTTTAAGAATGTTTACTTTTGCGTCCAACCACAATCTCTCAATTGGTTGTGTATTGGCTCCTGTTTTTGGATCTACTTAATTTAGCTGATGGTTAACCGTTGAATGCAGGTGGTAACCTAATGTAGTAATTCACATAACCAGTAAAATATGTAAATACTTTTTGAAACCTATTCTTCACAAACATAACCTAATGTAGTTCTTATAACCGGAAAAAAATATGTGAATATTTACGCACCAAAAATGCTAGTGGACAGTGCTACCACATCAACAACTACAAATTTCACTAAACATAATGAGGTATGTAAAACCCAAAATAGTAAAGTAATACATCATTTTCTTCTACAAAATGTGGTAGGCCTATCTACAATTTTATTATACATTACAATTTCAGCAAGTTACAGCAAAAATTATCAACATATTTCATGCAGTTTAAGGAACGGAAAGCAAAACCAATTTTTATGTTAGTATATTCAAAATATTTTACACTTATTTTACTTATTACAAAAAAACAGCTGTAATTTTTATATAATTTTTTTATCAATAATGAAATTAAATAAATGAATTTATTTGAGATCGTGCTTTGATATTTGAATGTTTACAACAGCGGAATGAGTAGCTCTGAAAGGAATCAGTAATTTAAGAGTTAAAACATAAATTTCACAAAGTAACATTTAAAAAAATATAAAACTATACCTTCAAACAAAATGCACTTAATGCATTTCTATTTTTCTAGCACGCTGGTTGGTTGGTAACACAAAAATACCTTTCCAAAGACATTGAAGAACCAGTCATCAGCACAAGAGTGTCGCTGAAGGAATGCCTGTTGCAGAACAAATGATATACTCTTCAAGTTTTCCTGTTAAAAAGAAAAACACAAAATTTAAGTCTGACCAAAATATTAGGGTACAATCACAGAGATGAATTTTATGACGGTACATAAACACAAAGATTAAAATAAAACTGATTTTAATAACGACACAAGAGATAATAATAATAATAATAGTGAATTTTACTATACTGTCAATATTAGATGCATTCACCTTACAAAATACACTCAATACTATACACTAACTACAAAGAAAAAATAAAAGAAATAAAATAAAATAAATCAATTTACTACTGTATTCACTTATGATATGACCTAGAGGTTGTAGACACAAGAGATAATCACACAATGCAAAAATTATTCATCTCATTATATACAGGGTGATTAAAAACTATACACAATCTCTTGGAATCTCATTCTATAATTAAAAATAAGAAAAAACTTTATATAAACATATGCCTGAAAACGCTTAGTTAGCGAGTTACGGCTAGCGAAAAATGTGACCTAGAACTCAGTACCCTCGGTGTAGAAAGGCTGTATAAAAATGTTAAATGTAGTTACAAAGATACAAATACTACTGTTACTTATGTTTTTAATCTGAAAAATTGAATAAAATTGGTACCAGAGCTGTAAATGCAACACTTTCAGAGATATCTTACATAAAACACAAGAATTGGTGGAAAGAAATAACACATTCTAGTGTTTAACGTAAGATTACTTCCATAAATGGTAAATAAAGGTGTATTTTTTCTTAAATAAATTTGTAGAAAATTTAATTCTGAAAAGATCCATGTAAATTACTTAGGAAAAAAATGAATAATAGATATTGAAATTTCTACAAATTTATTTAAGAAAAAATACACCTTTATTTACCATTTATGGAAGTAATCTTACGTTAAACAAAAGAATGTGTTATTTCTTTGCACCAATTCTTGTGTTTTATGTAAGATATCTCTGAAAGTATTGCATTTACAGCTCTGGAACCAATTTTATTCAATTTTTCAGATTAAAAAATATAAGAAACAGTTGTATTTGTATCTTTGTAATTACTTCTAACATTTTTATACGGCCTTACTTCACTGAGGGTACAGAGTTGTAGGTGAATATTTTCGCTAGCCATAACTCGCTAACTTATATGTTTATATGAAGTTTTTTTACTTATTTTTAGCTATAGAATGAGATCTCAAGAGATTGCGCTATAGTTTTGAATCACCCTGTAGAGTAAAACAAGTTACAAATAGGTTGTATGAAACACTGAATGAATTTAATAAAGTAGCAAACACACTACTGATGTCTCACTGATTGTCTCACTGTTATAACAGCATTAGACAGTTAAAACTAAATGAAATTATCGATGACAATCACACAATGCAAAAATTATTCATCTCATTAATATATAGTAAAACAAGTTACAAATAGGTTGTATGAAACACTGAATGAAAACATGTAATTCACATAACTTATGATAATATAATTTAGTGTTTTTGGATTTTACATTAATTGAGCATTCTGTTGAATTGATGTTAATTTGAATACGTTCAATGAATGCCATTACAGTTTTAACTGGTTCAGGTAGAAATGTGGTTTGGTTATTTTGCAGATTTATGGTTGTGTTTGTTAACTAAAGAATATTATTGGTTTTGTTTTGCCTACCAATGAATAACTTCATTTTTTAAACTACTACTGCATAACTTAATGAATAACTTCATTTTAAACTACTACTTCCGGTTGACAGATTTTGATGAAAATGTTCGTGTCGGGTCCGGTAGTGGTATGAAATTTAAGTTTCAAGTTCGTACGATATTCCATTCTTGAAATATTGTGTTCACACACAAACACACCAATCGCTAAAAACATGGTTTTTGGGTTCAGGGGGTCTGTTTACGTGTATAGTGGGTGAAGAGTGTATTTGTTAAAATCGACATGAAAACAATACTTTCCTTCCTATATATTCATATAGGCAAGGGAAAGTAATAAGTAGAGGAGGAAATGTGTAAAATTTAATGAAAAATTGAAGTTATTCATTGGTAGGAAACACAAATAATTCTATAGTTTACAAACACAACCATAAATCTGCAAAATAACCAAACCACATTTCTATCTGAACCAGTTAAAACTGTAATGGCATTCAAAAAACTTATTCAAATTAACATCAGTTACCAAAACATGTATTTTTTGTTTTTGGGCCCTGGAGACTCCAGAAGGAGTATAGGACATGTCGTCAGATATAACACCTGAAATACATATAACAATCACACAATGTATCACTACTATCAACAAAGAAATTCTTGTACGCTATAAACAGTTTCACCGATCAAGTAATTTTTCAGATTCTTTATAAAGGAATTCAAATCCTCACAACATTTTAAAAATTGGGGTAATTTATTCATGAATTTTCTCCCTGCATAAGTAGGTTTTCGTTCAAACAATTTTGTGGAGTGATTAGCCCCACATAATAATCATTTCTGTTTCTCCTTGTGTTATGATAGTGAACATTGAGAAATTCTGCATGAAATTATTTTGCCTAACATACATAATCACGTGAAAAATGTAGAGAGAGAGAGGGAACTGTAAGCAATTTAAGCTGGTTAAATAGTGGTGTGGATAAGGTTAGCTGGTTAGCTCCCACCATACACCTAATAGCTTTCTTTTGAATTTTAAAAACCCCCCTATTCATATTACCCATGCTAGAATTACCCCATACTAAGATACCATAACGGATATGAGACAGAATGAGGCCATGATAAGCTGCCATTAGTAATTTTTTATCATTTAATCTGGCAATTTGTTTAAGTGCAAATACCCCAGATGATATTTTACTACAAACTTGATTGGTATAGAAATCCCAAGACAAAGATCTATCTAGAGTTACTGCTAGGAACTTCACTGTTTCTACATGCTCTAAACTATTATTATGAATAAATACATCCACTTCTCTACTTTCTCTAACGTTATGTTTATTTTTGAACTGCAAGTACTGACACTTTTTCCCATTAACTGTTAATAACATTTAATTCAAGAACTGTACTATGGACCCAGTGTTAACATGTGTATTTACTTCAAGAGCATCTACCAGTAAACTGTTACTGATTACTGAAGTATCATTAGCAAACAACAAAGCTCTGCCATTAGGTATGACTTCTGGTAGCCTATTAATATACAACAGAAAACTCAATTAATGTAAAATCCACAAACACTAAATTATATGATAAGTGTAACATCCTCCAATCTCAAAATACTAACCTTTAGTGAAGATGAAGTCACTAAATAACAAAAAATCTGGTGTGAAACACTCACACAACTTTCTCTTGCCAATGCAAATATTTAACAATATAACCTAACATTAGTAATAAAACATTAGAAATAAACAAAAAAACTAACCTCTAAAAATATAACCTTATTTTAATCATGACTGAAAGACGCAAAATGAAAATCGAACTCGGTTCGGCTTAAAAATACGGAAAATCATTATTTCACACTAAACTAGGCTCTGTAGAGAAAAATGCTTTAAATAAAAGTTGTAGATCTTTTTATTTCCTATAAAATTAATTCTATACACTTTTGTCGTAAAATGCACACTAAGGCCGAAATCTTAAAAAAAAAGATTTTTCACATGTTTTCGTGAGAAAAAAAACACCTAAGTTATTTAAAGTCGTTTTTTGGGTTTTCCAATTAATAAATGGGGTTTTATTAAGTTATTACGATAATAATAATAATAATAATAATAATAATAATAATAATAGTGAATTTTATTATACACTCAATATTACAAACATTTACCTTATAAAATACACTTAATACTAAACTTAACTACAAAGAAAAAATAAGAAAAATAAAATAAAATAAATCAATTTACTACTGTATTCACTTATGACATGACCTAGAGGCCGTCTGCCAGGTTGAAGACACAAAAACAAAAACCCCTATATTAATTAAAATATATAAGTAAATTTTAACCCTCTTTTTATAAATTTATTAAAATTAAACAAAAAAAACTCAACTGATTATTTCTTATCAATAGGTAAGCCTTATTACCCACACCACGAAGCCCCGCTATATTCACAAAGGAGAAATGCACACCCTGTAAACCAAAATTTATTAATCTGCACTAAAAAGAAAATAGTAACTACTTTCAATAATTAAATTCTGCTACCAGATATTTTCTATACTTGATTGCAGCCCTCACGTATCCTACTAGACTGTACCAATTTTCACCGTTTAAGTAGCTCACCACCCTTCCCTCTTCGAGAGTTGTAGCCCCCAACCATACCAATCTAATATCTTTCAAAACCAGACACCTACCGATAAAATGGTATATGTCTTCTACCTCACGGGCATTGCACATTGAACATAATTTTGCATCCCCCTCCCTACCTGGACTATCATTAAGACCCAACACCCCAACTCTTGTTCTAAATATAGTACTGATAAAACGCCCATCATATTCATCAGCTATGTATGTTTTTTCCCCCAAATCCCACTCAAGTTTACCATACCTACTATGCCTTGCCCTTTCCATCCATTTACCTCTCGCGGACTCCCTCATACTAGTCAAAATATTTTCTAACTGCAATGGCCAATTGTCACATCCCTCAATATTATTTTGTAGCTCACAATTGTACTTTGCTGCCAAATTTAGCCATGTCTTAAACCACCCAACTTTATACTTAATTACCAGCCTTGCCAATTTAAGAGGCAGCCTGCTCTCCGGCATCCTTAAAACTTTCATAATATAACTGAAATGTATTTTTAAAGCATACTGTCTTAACAAATCCACCCCAGTCTCCAAGTAAATTGCATAACTCGGAGTATACCTTGGTAACCAAAAGATCCTCTTTAAAACATACCGCTGAAACTTTTCCAGCTCTTCCACTCCTTCACATCCCCAGACCTGAGCTCCGTATACTATTACTGCCCTACTAACTGAATTAAAAACCTCCCACTTACTATATACTGAAACTTCAGTATTGGCTAAAAGGTTATTCCACACATTATTCAGAGCAAATTTAGCAGTCGTGGTTCTTTCTTTAAAATGCGCAGAAAGTGATAATAAAGGTGTAAGTGTTATCCCTAAATATTTATAGTTATTTACAACTTCTATCGGCGTTTGACCAAATGTCCATCTTTCCCTCTTCCCCAATTTCCCCCCTCTTCTAAAAACCATTACTTTAGATTTGTCCAAATTGACTTCGAGATTCCATTTAACACAATACAACACTAGCTTGTTAATCATACCTTGCAGTGCTTCTGGATCCGATGCCAACAGCACCAAGTCATCTGCATACAACAATAATCTGACGAATACCTCATCAATTTTTATCCCTCCTCCCAATTCATCATACAAATCATTTATAAACAAAGAAAATAACAGTGGCGATAGCAGACACCCTTGCTTGACACCTGCAACTGTTTCAAAACCCTCTGTTAACCCTCCACTACACCAAACAAACGACTCGGTATCAGTGTACAAACCTTTCAATATACTTATAAATTTACTACTTAACCCCAATGAATACAATTTATAGAAAAGCGCATGCCGACTCACATGGTCAAACGCTGCTCTAAAATCTACAAAGAAAACATACAATTTTTTACCTTTCTCCTTCAAGCTGAGATTAATCGTACATAGCAAATTGAAGATGTTATCTGTGGTAGAATAACCTCGCCTAAAACCTGCCTGACATTCATTTAATAATCCATTCTTATCCACCCAATTAACTAACCTACTCAACAAAATACCCGTAAATAGTTTTGCAATCACATTTATGAATGATATACCTCTGTAATTATTCACCAAATTAACATCCCCCTTCTTATGGATCGGAAAGATAATGGATTTTGTAAAACTTACTGGTACCTCTTCTGTGTTTAATATGTTGTTATATAATTTCACCACACGTCCTAAAAACACTTCTGGTGCATATTTAAAAAATTCATAGGGTACTCTATCCATCCCTGGAGCTTTCCCATTTTTAGCTTTCTTTAATACTACAAGTAACTCTGGTAACCCTATCTCTTGATCCAGCAACTCATCTACACAAAATGGTGCTGCGTACATAATTTTACTTGTTGCTGTTTGCCCCGTTAGCAAATTTTTAAAATAACTAACCCATTCATCCGCTTTTATTCCTGGATCGCATTTGAATACTCTCTTTTTAAAATATCTCGCACATTCCCAGAAAACCCTAGCATCCCTAGCTCCTTTAAATTTCTCTATTACCCCAGAAACAAAAGCAGCCTTTTTCTTTCTACAAATATCTCTGTAATAGTACCTAGCACTCAAATATTCATTTTTGACTTCTACCGCGTTACTTTTTCTGTACAAATTTAATAGACAAAAAACCTGAATTCTAGCTTTTTCACACTCCTTATCGAACCACTCCTGCTTTGCCTTCCTCTTACCACCACTCAATACATAATTTGAGTTCCCCGCAGCGCTAGAAATCATCTTTATTAAATAATTCACCCCCTCACCCCCCTTCAACGGCACATCACATTCCTGTACACATGCCAACATTAACTTTTTTCTATATCCATTTATCTCTCTGTCTGACCACAACAGTTTCGGCAGAAGCGGTAAGATATCCTTCTCTCCACCCACCGGTCCACAATACACCTCCACCACCACCGGCATGTGGTCTGAGAAATACTCCAAACCAACGCGAAATGACTTAATTATACCCAAACAATCCAATCCCACCGCACACAGATCTATCACAGAAGAGCCTTGCCCCCCAAGGTATGTGAATTCCCCACCATCATCCCCATGCACGCGACCATTTAAAATTATCAAATTTTTGTTCTCAAAGAATTCCAGCATATATCTCCCCTTTACATTTAATATACTATCCTTAGACCTTCTAACAGCACTCAAACCACAGTCTCGAAATAATTCCTCGTCTACAGTCTGTTCCATCCCTACGCGCCCGTTGCAGTCCCCTAATAATATACAATTTTTATTGCATAAATAGCCATCAAACAATAATTCCAGGTTTTTAAAATCACTTTCCCAGTCTGCCAAATTCCCCCCACTTAAATAAACCGGTATCAAAAAATATTCCTTACCTTTACTATACATTTTTATTATTTCCTCTTCTCCAAAGTTTTCAAAGCATAAGACGCCCTCCAATTGATATCTGTAACCTAAAACCATACCCGATTTTGCCCTTCCACGTTCTGAACATCTAAATGCCGGTTTCCATGATAATTTATAACCCTGGAAGTATTTACCCCAAACTGCTACGTCTTTTTCCTCCACAAAAGTTTCCGTGAGACAGAAGACATCATAATTACTAACAAAACTGAAAAAATCTAAATTAAACCTTTTACTCTTAAGACCACCAACATTATAATACATCATGCTGAGTACAAAACCCTCTGAAATACTATTTACATTTACCACACTCTCCTTTGGAATATTATCTACATTTACCCAATTTTTTAAACTATTTACCTTCCTACACCCACTCTGGCAGACAAGCCCTTGCTAATCTCTCTCCTGCACCACCTTCAACAATTCTGAGACATCTGTCAACCCCAGCAACCCTGCCAACCTACTGCGCCCATCCAAACCCTGTGATACCAAATTCATGTCCTCCGTCAACGTAAATGTACAACCCTCAACTATCAAACGATCCACATTTATAAACACTCTCTTATTCTTATCCATCCTAATTATTTCCTTCTTTAAATTAAACAATTTTGCCCTTTTATTTCGCGTATCAATGGAAAAATCTCTGTGCACATAGTAATTTGACCCCTTTAACTTCTTTGTTTTACTTAATATATTGTTAATATCTTCGTCATTGGGCAGATGCACTATGATAGGCCTGATGTTTGAACCACCAACCTGCCTTCCCAGAAAGTGAGCTCGGTTAATCCCAATGTTATCCTTAATACCCAAAAAATTGACACAGAAATCCTTAACACATTTTTTTATATCATTTTGGGGACCACATTTTAAATTTCTAAAAATTAAATTATTCCGACGCGATCTATTCTCTAAATCATTCAACCTATCATTCAAAAATTCATTCCTACACATAACTTTATTCAAGTCCTGCTTTAATTTCTTATTTTCTTCCCTAAGACTGTTTAGTAACACTTCAACAGCAGCTAAGTCCTCCTTAGTAGCTAAGATCTTCAATTTTTCATCTAACACCTTGGACATTACTTTTTCCATGGCCAGCAGTGATTTCTCGTCCTGTGCCATTACTAAACTTCTTTCACGCAATAAATCTAAATCTTCTGGTGAACTATTTGATCTCTGTCTCTTAGCGCACGTTCTACGTGGTGTGTATTTTTCAATGCCACCCGACATCAATTACCTATTCACAACTTATTTTTTTACTTTCCCTGTTGTTTATTTACTGTTTATATTTTATTCTAATTATATTGTTTGTTTAATATCAATCTGTTATATTTTATTTAACAAATCCTATCAGTTCATTATTACTGTGATAAGCACTATTTATGTCCACAAAATACTGTAGCCTGCATACTTTCCAGTACAAACCAGTCACAATTTCAAATATAATCGCTTAACATGAAAACAAAATTACAATTGTATTTTTCCTCCTAACAATTGATTAGGCCACTAAATAATACTCAATGACAATCACAGTTCAAAGTTCAAAAATTAAATACCACTGTCTTTAATCCTTAGCCAAGAAAAAAAATATTATTTTTACAAATAAAAAAAGGAACTACAGTCTCTATCACCATGCTGTTCACATAGTCGTATTCACCAAATTCTCCCACACAACTTGATACCACATTTATTTTCACTTTTACTTTTATTCCAACAGAATTTACACAAAAGGCTAGAGCACAACTTTACAACCAATTCAACAACGTTATCTTCCCCCTCCAACCAAGTTATTACGATATTCAATTGTAAAAATCTGGTGTGAAACACACACAACTTTCTCTTGCCAATGCAAATAATTAACAATATAACCTAACATTAGTAATAAAATATTAGAAATAAACAAACCTGGGTAATTTTAATTATTATATATGAAAGACGCAAAATGAAAATCAACCTCAGTTCGGCTCAAAAATACGGAAAATCACTATTTCACACTAAATTACTCTGTAGAGAAAAATGTTTTAAATATAAGTTGTAGATCTTTTAATTTTCTATAAATTTGATTATATACACTTTTGTCATTAAATGCATCCTAAGGCCGAAATCTTTAAAAAATCGATTTTTCACACGTTTTTGTGAGAAACTTTTATAGCGTATAAGAATTTCTATCTTGATAGTAGTGATACATTGTGTGATTGTTATATGTATTTCAGGTGTTATATCTGACGACATGTCCTATACTCCTCCTGGAGTCTCCAGGGCGCCAAAAAAAAAAAAAAAAAAACAGAAAATTGCTATTTACCGCTAAACTAAGCGTTATACAAAAAATTTTGAAATAAAAGTTGTAGAATTTTAAATTCTCTACATTTTTTATTATATAAATTTTTGCAATATAATACAAATTACAGCCGTAATTTGAAAAAACCCTTGTTTTACGTGAAAACAGCCTCACCAAGAATTTCAGCAAACATGGCGCCTACCCTATCTTGTAGAGAATAAAAAAATTGAGTAAACCAGGCGATTTTTAAAAAAATCGTAGGACCAGTTTTTGAGAAAATCGCAAAAAAGTGAAAAATTACACGAATAAACTACTACTTCCGCTTGACCCATTTTGATGAAAATGTTCGTGTCGGGTCCGGTAGTGGTATGTAACTTAGGTTTCAAGTTTCAAGTTCGTACAATGTTCCGTTCTTGAGATATTTTGTATACACACACACACACACAGACCAATCGCTAAAAACATGTTTTTTGGGTTCAGGGGGTCTGAAAACATGTAGATTTGGTGAAAACTCGATTTCTAAAAATCGACATGAAAGCAATACTTTCCTTCCTATATATTCATACAGGCAAGAGAAAGTAAAAGCATGCAAAAAAAGAGAAATTAAATTTTTGGGTTAATTTCAAGGTACCACCTCCCCATCATAAAATTATGATTAGTTGGAACCTAGTTATTTCAAGAGTCAATTGATATACAAAATTTGCACTTCATTACAAGTGTCGTTCGTACATGCAAATTCAACACGTTCAGCCTGGAGGCTAAAATCACCGATCCACCACTAAGCCAATCCACCATTGCAGTGAAAAAATGTCAAGACATCTTAAGGTGTGATCCAGCCACGCAAACAATCTTACTTATTTGCTCATCTATTCACATCCTAAATTGTTGCCATGACAACAATAAGTTGGCAAGACTATTTTAAATATAACAGAGTGATTCAAAACTATACGGCAATCTCTTGGGATCTCATTCTATAGCTAAAAATGAGAAAAAAAGTTCATATAAACATATGCCTGAAAACGCTTAGTTAGCGAGTTATGGCTAGCGAAAAATTTCACCTAGAACTCTGTACCCTCGGTGAAGTAAGGCCGTATAAAAATGTTAAAGGTAGTTACAAACATTATTTCTTATGTTTTTTAATCTGAAAAATTGAATAAAATTGATTACAGAGCTGTAAATGCAATACTTTCAGAGATATCTTACACAAAACACAAGAATTGGTGCAAAGAAATAACATATTTTGTGTTTCGTAAGATTACTTCCATAAATGGTACATAAAGGTGTATTTTTTCTTAAATAAATTTGTAGAAAATTTAATTCTGAAAAGATTCATGTGAATTACTCAGGAAAAAATCAATAACAGATATTGAAATTTCGCTTTATTTAAAATCAAAACAGACGCACATTCTTAACTGCTTAAAATATTGACTAATATAGGTTGGGAGTAACAGCTAGCTGTTACTCCCAACCTAAGATATCTCTGAAAGTATTGCATTTACAGCTCTGCAACCTATTTTAATCAATTTTTCAGATTAATAAACATAAGAAACAATCGTATTTGTATCTTTGTAACTACCTTTAACACTTTTATACGACCTTACTTCACCGAGGGTACAGAGTTCTAGGTGAAATTTTTTGCTAGCCGTAACTCGCTAACAAAGCGCTTTCAGGCATGTGTTTATATGAACTTTTTTTCTTATTTTTAGCTATAGAATGAGATCCCAAGAGATTGCGTGTAGTTTTGAATCACCCTGTATATACAGTATAATTTTTTTTTTTTATCAAACACCCTATGTAGGATTTTAAACAGCCGTATTATTTAAAATTGAAATATATATTTCTAACCACCAGAATACGGTAACATAAAACACTTACCAATGTTTATAGCGCTTTCGTGTATCTAGTACACATTTTCAGTAAATTGAAATTTTTCTACATCAAAATTTAAAACTTCCTACTCCTACCATGGTAGATAAGGAATAGTCGATTTTTATATCTGTCTGAGATATATTATCTAAAATTATATATATACATATACTATCTTGTCTATATTATATAATATATTATTGATATCTTATCTGAGATATAAGAATCGACTATTCCTTATCTAACATGGTAAAAGTAGGAAGTTTTAAATTTTGGATGTGAAAATTTTTTTTAAAGAGTTTCAATTTACTGAAGATGTGTACAAGATACACAAAAGTGGTTTAAACTTTCTGTTACTGTATTCTGGTGGTTAGAAATATATACTTCAATTTTAAATAATACAGCTGTTTATAATCCCATAGGATGTTTGATAAAATAAAAATAAAGCCGGCCGCGTTGGTGATGTTGGTAACGTGCTCGCCTCTCATCACGCAGTCTTGGGTTCGAATCCCACTCGGGCATGGCATTTTATCATACGTTACAAAAAATTCATTTCATCCTTCACCGTCTGCATTAGCAGCAATTTGCAAAACAGTCGGACGTTAAACCAAAGAAGGGAAAGGGAAAGAAAATAAAAATAAAATAAAACTCGACTGAATACTTACCTACCATGGTGGAATTAGGATGTTTTTAAATTTGAAATAATATGAAAAGTTACTAAAAATGTTCATTTTATGCACGGAAGTGCTATAATTGATAAGCGTTTTCTGTTTACCATATTACAGGTGGTTTAAAGAATATAATATAAATTTTGAAATTTATTATTACATAACGTACAGTACATAAGAAATACAATGCATATAAATCACAAGTTCTTGAAGTAACAGAAATTACTTTTTTAAGCTATTTTTATGTAAAAATGAATTTAATTTTTCCTTGGTAAAAAGAAGTCACTAGGAACGGAAAAATTCGCAGAATAAATGATATAATTACATCGCACTAGAACATCCAAATAGACTACACTTTTAAATTTTGTTCAAAAATATATTCCAAAATTCCAACACATCCAGTAGCAATCTGGCGGCACCCTCTCAGTCCCAAACTACTGATATTCTACTGTACATGGTAATTTAAGAAAACATACGGCGGCGGTCTCTCCTCAGTCAAACATCTTTATCATCATTATAATGCAACAAGTAATCGTAATCTTAATAAATGAAAAGTAATCAACTAATTATAATCTTTGATTTCATCTGCACTTTTTGAATTTATCACCAATGGTTGATTTGTTACAATTTTTTAAAAAACCCCAAAAAATGGCAGTCCACAAATGGCAAAACTACAAAAAAAAAGTCAGTCTTCAAAGTGTTAACAGTCAGACGAGCGTCATTCGTACATCAGTTTATTAAGGGAAGCAGACCATTTTCATTATCCCTAGACTATACCTGCAATACTAACTTAGGTAGATTTTTTTAGGAACCACTTAAGCTACAGAGCTGAGCTTTGGCACACCTAGGCTATCTACAGTAGGCCTACCTTATTACTAATTTGTACCACAGCTTTTTCATTTATCTTCATCCAATCTAAAAATGATTTTTATTCTCTAAAAAATGTTCAAATGTGCCCAAATCTTTTTATGAAAAACACACCCAAAAAATAAAAACTCCAAAATTTTTGAAATACCTCTGGAGTAAATACACACCTTAGTACTATAATGTAGTGTGTGAAATTTCACACTCCTAGGTGGGATGAATAAATACTAAAATAAGTGTACTTGAAGTCAAAAAATACAATATGCGGAAAATACGGATATAGTAAAAGCATAAAACCGTAACAGAAACACCTATTGCCAATTGGAATTAACTTCCAAACAAAAACACACCAATATTTTCTTCTACGGCTGATTCCTACGCGTTCTAGAAATTATCGTTTTTATGTAAACGCGATCTCCGTAATGTTAGAGCAGTAACATGATCATATTAATCTCAATTTACAAGAATGAAAAACGTGAAAAAATATTGAAATAAACACTGCGTACCCCATCAACGTAAAAACATAATTTTTCTCAACAGAAAAAGCAACAAATGTCGTGTTATATATCAATTTAAATAGGGGAAAACGATCGATCAATATATTATGGTAAAATTGAAAAAAAATATTTTTTATTAAAATCAGTCTGCTCCCCTTAAATGGCTTTGGATCACGATGTTATTAAGTAACAGCTAACAGCAGGTTGTTATTAAAATAACAGGATGTTTTTAGTAACCTGTCATCATGATAACTGCCTAAATTCAATAACCATGCTATTAATCGTGTTATGTTAAATAAGCCCCTCACTAAGTTATACGTTCACTCTCCTTTAACCACATCCACTTGATTATTCAAATCACAACTGTGCGAAGAAACTATCGTAGCAGATATTTCAGTAGAATCATTTCTCTCATGTGTACGTGCATGAGCATATAAATTATACGAGCGTTTAAACTTTTTCTTACAGATATTACAACAGAACGGTTTCTCTTCGGTATGAACGACCGAGTGTGAAGTTAAATAAGAAGCGTGCGTAAACGTTTTGTTGCATACGTTACAACTGAACGGCTTTTCACCCGTATGGACAAGCATGTGCGAATTTAAATAAGAAGAATGTGTAAATTTTTTATTGCAGACATCACAACTGAACGGTTTCTCTCCCGTATGTAATTGCATATGCGTATTCAAACTGGAAGAGTGCGCAAACGTTCTGTTGCATATATTACAATTGAACGGTTTTTCTCCTATATGTACACGCATATGAGAATTCAAATTAGAAGTGAATGCAAACATTTTGTTGCACACGTTACACTTAAACGGTTTTTCTCCTGTATGCACGCGCATATGACCTTCTAAATAAAAAGAAGCCGAAAATTGTTTGTTGCAGATATTACATTCGAATGCTTTCTCTCCAGTATGTACGCGCATGTGGCTTTTTAATTGAAAAGAAAACGTGAACGTTTTGTTGCAGACGTTACAAACGAACGGTTTCTTCCCGGTATGGACATGTAAATGTGAATTTAAATGAGCAGCCAACGTAAAATTTTTATTGCAGATATGACAATTAAATGTTTTCTCTCCGGAATGTATCCGCATATGATTATTCAAATTAGAAGATTGCGTAAAATTTTTGTTGCAGATTTTACATGTGAACGGCTTCTCTCCTGTATGCACGCGCATATGACATTTCAAATAAGAAGACCGCGTAAAATTCTTGGCGCAGATTTTACAACTAAACGGTTTCTCTCCTGTATGTATACGCGTATGAACATTCAAATCGGAAGATTGCGCAAAGTATTTGTTGCAGATATTACAATTGAACGGTTTCTCGCCTGTGTGTATACGAACATGCTTATTTAAATCGGAAGATTGTGGAAAAGTTTTGTTACATATTTTACAACGGAATGCTTTTTTCCCGGCATGGACACGCAAATGCGTAATTAAATGCGAGTTATAACTGAAACGCTTCCCGCAAATATCGCAACTAAAAAGTTCACGAGGTTTGGGTAATTCAGAGAGACCGACCACAGTGGCAGCTGTTTTGGCCATCTTGCGGGCATTTCTACCATCTATTTCATCTAATCTAATATTACTCTCACAATTTTCTAACTCTAAATTAGAATTCGATTCTCTTCTACCATTATTTATACTTATACTATTATTAATTTTTGAAATTAATTTTTTACATTTCTGAACGTGGACTATAATATTTTCCTTTTTAAGGAATATTCTGCCGCAACCATCGCAAACAAATGTATCCTCCAAAGTACAATCGTGTTTTTCATACGAAAGATTTTCGTTAAACGTATTCAAACAAGTTGAACACGACTGGTACAATAGTTCCATTTTTGTTAACCATAATTTTCGCCTTTCTTCACGTAACTCCGTTTCACATTTTACACAATAGTCGATGATTTCATCAATGTTCTGACTCTTGGTCGTCGTATTCTGACGACAATATTTACAGACTCGTGAGATTATTCCACTTGACGTGCCTTCTTCATTAGCCATCTACAAAACATAATCACAACAAAAGATTGATCTCAAATAATTACAAAACAATCGTTTAATTACATGATACAAAAGGATACACCTAAAAAATTAAAAAACATTGTGCATAATTTTTTCTTTCTCTTGCCTATATGAATATATAGGAAGGAAAGTATTGTGTTCATGATGATTTTTCAAAATAGAGTTTTCACCGGATCTACACATTTTCAGACCCCCTGAACCCAAAAAACATGTTTTTAGTGATTGGTCTGTGTGTGTGTGTGTGATGAAGAATGAATGACACATCGTGAAGTGAGTGAGGGTTCACTGTAGTAATATAAAAAATACCATTCATTTGTACGTGCTTTTCTAAAAACATTGGTCACAAACCATCTCGCAATAACTACTCTAGTACCAAAATATTTTATTACATTTTAAACTAATAACATTCTAAAATACCTATTTTTTTAATTTAGGTACTAAAAGTTTATTATAATAGCCTAATAAAGTAAAAAAATGTATTAGTTTTTAATATTTTTACTACAGAGTGTTATATTTTATATTGTTTGTTTATAACTAGGCCGCATATTACAATATTAGATATACCGTGTGAGCATAAAGTCTTGCCCTGATTATAAAAATTTATTGCAGAATAACTGTTTGACATAATAATTTAAATTTGATGCTGTTACATAGGTTAGTGTTAGTAGATTTTGTGACCAATAGATGGTGCTAGTGCTCCTCAACAATGACATGGTCTGTTAGTTCACGTTAGTTGCTGGCGAAATGGCGTTGAAGCAGGAGAAAGCACAATGTGTGCTTTGGTTTCACGAAACGAAATCGCCCATCAGTGTTCAGCGTAATTTTCGGGCTTTTTATGGACGCAGCCCTCCTGATGTTAAATCAATAAAGCGATGGTATGAAAGGTTTAAAGAAACAGGCAGCGTTGAAGATCTTCCTAGAAGTGGCAGGCCTAGTGTGAGTGAAGCAACTGTTGATCTTGTTCGGGAATCGTTTCAACGGAGTCCGTCTAAATCAACTCATCAAGCATCACGTGAACTTCAAATACCGCAAGCAAGTGTGGTGAAAATTCTTCATAAAAGACTTAGGTTGCATGCTTATAAAGTGCAAATCGTGCAGGCCTTGCAACCGAATGATTTGCTGAGACGTGCAGAATTCGCAACTGAGATTCTCAACAGGATTGACGGCGCTAACGATTACTTAAATTGCATATGCTTTACCGATGAATCCACCTTTCATGTCAGTGGAATGGTAAATAGGCATAATGTCCGTATATGGGGATCAGAGAATCCACATGCTACTGTACAGTTACAGCGAGACAGCAAAAATGTGAATGTTTGGTGCGGCCTCATGCATAATAAGGTTTTCGGGCCGTTTTTCTTCACGGAAAACACCATTAACGCTAACATTTACTTAGATGTTTTGCAACAGTTCATTGCACCAGTTAGAAGAATATCAACCATGGATAATTTTCCAGCAAGATGGGGCACTGCCCCACTGGGCTTTGATAGTGCGTAATTTCCTGGATGAAACATTTCCGGATCGGTGGATTGGAAGGGATGGTCCAACACCCTGGCCACCCCGCTCTCCAGACATTACTCCCCTTGACTTTTTTTTCTGGGGCTATATCAAGGATAGAGTCTTCGCCACACCAGTTGCTGATGTTGATGAACTGAAGGCTAGGATACAAGCTGCTGTGGGTACTGTGACAGAACACATGTTACAAAACACCTGGCGGGAACTGGAATACCGCTTCGACATTCTCCGAGCTACCAAGAGGGCACACGTTGAAGTTTACTAACATAAGTAATCTTAAAAAAAACTATTAACACTAACCTATGTAACAGCATCAAATTTAAATTATTATGTCAAACAGTTATTCTGCAATAAATTTTTATAATCAGGGCAAGACTTTATGCTCACCCGGCATATAATCTATCTACGCTAAGAGTACTCCAACGTAGGCAACCAGCAATACTAGTGAGCATGCGTATTAATTAGAAATACCCACAGCATGATCAAAAACAAAATTCCATACAACACTAATTCACTCTAAGCTGAATACAATAAAAGCTTGCTCAATTCATTTGTTAGAAAATGTTTTATAAATCGAACATTAGTTTACCATTAATAACTAAAACTTTTACTATTGGTACTCTTACATTGTTATTTTTCGTTACATTATTTACTATTATTACATTATTATTTATGATTAGTAGGTTTTTAATAAAGAATCAGTTTTATTATATTTTTGGTCACAAGTAATATAAGACTTATGCGGTTGAATTATAACAGGAGAGTAAACAATTCCAATGATTCGTTGTTGTAATTTCAGATTGTTTATTTCATATCATTAATTGATGTATGTGACTAATTTAATACAACTGTTTGCACTTGCCCATGTTTAACTTATTTTTAGTTTCATCGGTTATCTTTTGGAATTTTATTGGTTCGTTTCGATTTTCTTTGTAGACTTAAGTTGAAAAGTTTTGTAAGCTATGTTTTTAACATGCGTGATAGTGAATGTGTTGAGTTTTTTAAACATAAAAGCGGTAAACATTAAAAAGTAGACAAAAATTGTTTTTTTAATGTAACTGTTAAAATAATTAATTAAGGAATTTTTATGAAACTACAACAATTACGAGTAATCAGAACGGTATAATTTAAAACGCTTAAAGGATAATGTTTATTTTAGCTGGATGTAGATACTTTTATGATGGAACATAGTGCAAGATAATATTGTCCGGCGGAGAGGTATATATGCGGTAACTAGTGTGAAACTTTCGTTTACAACGTATAGGTGCTTGCCTCACGCGGAGTACTTTAACAGTAGACGGACTATAGAATAACTAGATTAATAACTTGATGAGCCCCGAGTGTAATTAACACCATTACAGTGAACAATCTCACAATAACAACTGACAAATATGAAGAGTAAATATTTACAGAATGTAGAGTACACACATGGCCATGTGGATTTAACCCTTTCTTACCCAGTGCGGTGGCATACAAGTCACATTGGAGTGAGTGAAACAACAGACATAAAAACTTTAATTGTTAGCAAATACTTTTGATTAAAGAGCGCTGGATGTGAAGTGTAATAATTTTCTGTACCCTAGCCACGATACGAACCTGAGACCTCCGCTTTGCAGTGTAAGATGCTGACCACTACGCCACGGACACAACCATTAGTTTCTTTTTAAAGTTAGTTTTAGTCTTAAATATTCGTGTTCATTTACTAAAATAAAGTAGCATTTCTTCAAGTATGTTGATTGTACATACAAGTATATTTTTTAGGCTGTAAATACTGATTTTGTCCATTTTACCAATATTTTTGAATTGTAACCTTTTTTAAGTCTTAAATAATGCTTTGCTACAAATCTACGCAAAAGAATTTTGTTTAGGAAGCCTGCACATGATTTTTACTTATTCATTTTGTTGGGAACTTTGATACCACCAAGCCCAATGTGACATATGTGTCACACTTTTTTGTCACGCCATCAAAAAAAGGCTGAAGGTCTAAAAATGATTTTATTTCACTTAAATTTCAGTAAAGTGTATGAAACAATGTTCGCATATTTGTTTGTGTAAAGTTAAAAAATTTGGGATTGAAAGGGTTAAAGCAACCGTTGCTATGACAACATCACGTCTCACCGTCACCAGTCGCCCCCCTTGCCCTTCATCCCCCTCGCACTAACAAACAACTCACCTCCCAACTATACATAATCATAGAAATCTAAATAGGCTTCAACAGATGATGTAAGCATATCAAAACATAAATGTAAATTTCACAAAATAACAGCAATGAGGTAGCAAAAACATACCTTAGATATAGAGATGCTATAAATAAACTAATTTCCTTTGAAACTATCTTTCCCAATGATAGTGAAGAAGCAGTCACACCACAAGAGAGTAGCTGTAGGAAAACAAATTATACACTTCAAGTTTCCCTGTTAAACAAAAAGAAACAAAATTTAGGTCAGACCAAAATATTGAAATACAATTTATTACAGACATGGACTACGGACACATATTTTTACTTTCTCTTGCCTACATCAATGTATAGGAAGGAAAGTATTGTTTTCATGTCGATTTTTCAAAATCAAGTTTCCGTTGGATTTACACGATTTCAGACCCCCTGAACACAAAAAAACATGTTTTTAACGATTGGTCTGTGTGTGAACAGAATATCTCAAGAACCCGACATGAACATTTTCATCAAAATCGGTCCACCAAAAGTAGTAGTTTATTCATGTAATTTTTCACTTTTTTGAGATTTTCTCAAAAACTGGTCGTACAATTTTTTTCAAAATCGCCTGGTTTACTAAATTTTTTATGTTCTACAAGATAGGGTAGGCGCCATGTTTGCTGAAATTCTTGGTGAGGCTGTTTTCATGTAAAAGAATTGTTTTTTTAAGATTGCGGCTATAATATACATTTTAGCGCAAAAATGTACTTTCAACACATGTGCAGAATAGAAAAGCACAACATATGCCGTTTCCTATCCTATGGTTTGGAGAAAGCTGAAGGACCACTCAACAGATTGCTATTTTTGTATTACAAAAATTAAAGGATTTTTAACAAGTCAGTTACAGATCCGTCATCCTTCAGCCATAAGACCTGTTTTACACAGTGAAGAGTTCCACCACACTCGTGGAGTTTGGAAGAAAATATTGACGATGGGAAAGACTAGGATGGGAAACCTAGGAAGTGATGAAGAAAAGGATCGGTGAAGCAAAAATCAAAGAAGGCATATTTGTTGGGCCACAGATACTTCAGTTAATAAATTATTCTGCTTTTGAAAAATTTTTTTTTGGTTTAACGTCCGACTGTTTTGCAATTACTGCTAATGCAGATGGTGAAGGATGAAATGATTTTTGTAACGTATGAACATATGCCGTGCCTGAGTGGGATTCGAACCCAAGACCGCATGATGAGAGGCGAGCACGTTACCAACTGCGCCAATGCGGCCGGCTTTGAAAATAGCTTGAGTTAACTTGAGAAAGGAGCATGGGTATCATTTCAAGATATTGTTAAATCATTCCTGGGCAAAACGAAGGCTGAGAACTATGTACAGTCCAGCCTCTCTTTGTTTGCTCCTATTGTAAACAAATAATGACTTCACTGAGCATGCGCATTATATCAAAATGTGTACACTCTGATTAAAAAGTAACAACTAAATACTTTCAAAAGTATTTTTATAAATAAAATTGTTAGGCCTACGTCATATTATCATGACTGATGTTTTTAGTACTTTAAGTGCTTATGATAATTAAAAAAATAGTTAACTTAATAGGAATACTAGATCCGTAAAGTTGCGGACTCTAGCGTGCACCCTGTAGTAGGTGGCTTTTGTTTGTTAACAGTAGCAGCAAACAAAGAACGGCTGAACTGTAGGTACAGATAATAAGCTTCTTAAAAATTATCCAAACTTATGATGCAATATGTCTCTAAAAATGCACATGTTGCATTCTTATTTAGACATTTTTCACCAAACCTTGGCGATGTAAGTGATGAACACGGTGAACACTTCCATAAATATATCTCAATGATGGAAACACTTTACCAGGGGAAATAAAGCCCAAGTATACTTGCTGATTACAAGTGGACCTTGAAAAGGGACAAACCAGAAGATGAATATAGGAGAAAATTGAAGAAAACCAGGTTTTAGGAGTTGTAATATAATATAAATTTATGAAAAAATACACTTTTTTAAAATTGATGTCACACAAAAACCCTGCATCGTAGACAAAAATGGTTTGCAGATTTGAAATCTGTATGAAAAATACTTTAAGATCCACCTCAAAGAATCGATGTTACAGAAAAAAATTATTTTTTTTGTTGACCAGTGTTACCAATCTTAACTGGTTTCCTGCAACTAATTCCTGACCGAAGTTCAAACACAATCACATATATAATAGTAAACAATATCTGTGAAGGGGCGTTAATTTATTCACTCATGGCGTTCGTTCGTATTGCACTACTACTTTAGAGAATGTTAGTTTTCACCACTTAAAAGTAAATCATGAATACTGTTCCAGCCAAATGGCGAAACAAAAGATATCACAGGATGGCTAGACAACTGGTCGAGTTCCAGTGGCAGCTTACAGCTGGAGACAATCACTTTACCATAATTTTGGGTGCCATTTAACGCTTCCATCCTCCAAAAATCAAATTACAATCTAAGTATATCCGTACCTATTGAGCAAGTTTGCATTTCAGTGAATTTACAACTGAAATAAGAGTGACACACATAATGTAATAGTACCAAATTTTGGTTCATTTAAAATAAATTTTTTTTCCTAGAACATGTAAATTGATTTATAGTTACCCTCAAAAATAATAATAAACAAGTAAATAATAGCAATAGTAAATACCATAATAATAATAGTAAAAGTTAATCGAGTTATTTACTTGAGTCATTATTTTAAGTTCTTTGTAGAATGATTTATATATTTTTTCAATAGTAAATTTACAATGATACTTAAAACAACCCATTTATCAAAATCTTTACGGAGTTTTTTTATTAAGATTTATTATAAATAAATTTTGGTTTGGTATTTAATATATTATACGATCTGTAGAGATACAATATGAACCGTCTCCTGCAGACATTTAAATCGGTAAGGATTGCTTGAGAAGACACTGTGAAGAAGATTCCAGGTCATAACATTCTCCAGTATTAAGGGGAGCAGACTGATTTTAATAGAAAAATATTGATTTTTCAATTTTACCATTTATTGATCGATCGTTTTTCCCTATTTAAATTGATATATAACACAACATTTGTTGCTTTTTATATTGAGAAAATTTATGTTTTCACGTTGATGGGGTACGTAGTGTTTATTTCGATATTTTTTCACGTTTTTCATTCTTGTAAATTGATATTAATATAATCATGTTACTGCTCTAACACTACGGAGATCGCGTTTACATAAAAACGATAATTTCTAGAACACGTAGGAATCAGCCGTAGAGGAAATATTGGTGTATTTTTGTTCGGAAGTTAATTCCAATTGGCAGTAGGTGTTTCTGTTATGGTATTATGCTTTTACTATAGCCGCATTTTCCACATATTGTATTTTTTGACTTTAGGTACACTTATTTTAGGAACCATCCCACCTAGGAGTGTACAATTTCACACACTACATTTTAATACTAAGGTGTGTATTTACTCCAGAGGTATTTCAAAAATTTTGGAGTTTTTATTTTTTGGGTGGGTTTATCATAAAAAAATTTGGGCACATTTGAACATTTTTTGAGAATAAAATCATTTTTAGATTGGATGAAGACAAATGAAAAAGCTCTGGTACAAATTTGTAAAACGGTACTGTAGAAAGGTGTGCCAAAGCTCAGCTTTGTAGCTTTAACGGTTTCTACAAAAAAAATCTACCTAAGTTAGTATTGCAGGTATAGGGATAATGAAAATGGTCTGCTCCCCTTAAAACACTAACCATTAATCATAGATACGGTAAATCACAAAAAAAAACACCTGACGGATTACAAGATTTACACTTTAATTTCGTTTAAACAATAATATTGTAAGCCGAATGCATTTATACTAACGAAGACATCAAAACGAATAAACGGATTAAAAAACCTTTCTTAAATAACTAACTAAAAACAAAAAATGAAACGGAAAACCATTAATATGATGGCAATTACGTAAAATTATTGGTTGAGTAGTCAAGTGAAACGATAATGGTAAAAAAGAACACATTTTCTTGTGTTCTTTATTTCTATGTATATTAGCAACTTATATTGTTCGTTATCTATTAATGTAACTATAACAATATTTTTACTATGTTTTTAAAACAATATATTTATTGGTATGTTAATAAAATCAAACCAAAATCACAGATTGAACCTTTTGTTTATTTATTGTCTCACATAAATAAATAAAACTCGCCTTTCAAATATTACCCTTAAAAATGATTCTATTACAGAACATGCATTGAATAAACAAACTGTACTAACTTAAATCTTTGATTCCAAATTATCAAAAACACACAATTAATTTAATATTTTTTAATACAATTATTTACTTTCTTGTAATTCATTTACATTAAATTTCTTTACGTACTCGATCGCTGAACACAATAACACAGCCCTCGCCTCGAGCTGTCAAACAAATAATGAGGAATGTATTGAAACGTCATCCATGACCAGGGTGAACGAACGGAACGCACTCTGATAATTTCTCGTTACCATTTATTAATAATAAAAATCAGAATCTTCAGTTTAGCTTTCCACATCGCTAACTGATGTAAAAAAAATAATAAGTCGTCATAATTTCCTATTATTAATATTAATTCTCATGCAATTATTTTTAATACTGCTGCAAGATTAATTTTTGTTTCCCTTTCACGACTTCAATTCGAAACAAGTAGATGTAAAGTAATAATCTTTTTAGCGCCTCTCTAAAATCTGTTTTAATTATAATAAAACTTCTCAATGTCATAATATAATTATTGTAGTTCGTTTTGTTACGGGGTGTAAAAAATATTACGCAATAATAGGGGTATTATTTTTGTTTATTCATTAGTTGTGGCTAGCCTGACTTATGAAGGCGCAATATTTCATATATCACGTTAAACAGACCAATGCGTATATTTAGTAGCCACCTTGTAGTTCTTTTAATTCTTTAGTGCATTAAGTTTAATTCCAAACTGAAACACATTCAATTTAAATCAATTTTTACACCAGACCATTGGTACTGACGTCCATGCCAACTGGATTCAGTTTTATGCCTAAGGAGTTAAATACATTTTACTTTCTCTTGCCTACGTAAATATGTAGGAAGGAAAGTATTGTTTTCATTTCGAATTTGAATTTCCGCAGGATATACATGTTTTCAGACCCCCTGAACCCAAAAAAAACATGTTTTCAGCGATTGGTCTATGTGTGTTAACTAAATATCTGATGAACAGAATAACTTACGAAGTTGAAACTTAAGTTGGGTACTATTATAAAAGGACACATTTTCATTGAAATCGGTCAACTGGAAGTAGGTAGTTTATTTGAGCAATACTTTACTTTTTTGCAAATTTTTCAGAAATGGCTCCTAGGGTTTTTTAAAAATCACCTCATTTGTTATTGTTTAAGTAAAACAAGGAGTGAAGTGGTTAACCATTGCCTTCCTCACTAAGTGAAAAATTACGCTTTTCAGCATGCCAGGCCCTCCGAGAAGCGCATATTTTCCACTCTGCAAATGACACCTTCACTTCATTCACTACACGGTCTGGCTGTATAATGAAAATTCATTACTTTCAGAGAAGATAACTCTGATTAGTGTCTTTTGCACCTCTACCTCTTCTGTTCTTAAATGATTCACTCATTTAATTGGGTGACCATGTGATAAGAAACAGAACTATTTATTTTAGCCCTGCAACGGACAGATTGAGTGTAAATAAATTGACACTCCACCTGTCTGTTAAGGGCAGAACCTCATTTACTAAATTTATTTTTTTTCTCTACAAGATAGGGTAAGTGCCATGTCTGCTCATATTCTTAGGCAGGCTGTGCTCTAGTAGAAAATAATCATTTTTTTAGATTGCAGCCTTTATGTGCAATTTAGAGCAAAAATGTATATAAAGTTATACAACATATTTTCAAAACTTACAACTTTTATTTCAAACATTTCTTTGTATCTATAATGTTGAGTTTAGCAGTAAATAGTGATTTTTTTCCATGAAAATCTGTAAAAAATGGAATTTTTAAGATTTTGGTCTTGGTACGCATTTAACGACAGAAGTGTATACAGGGCGTTCTGAAAAAGGTTCCAAGAATTCAGGGTGTGATTTCCACAACAAAAAAAGAAAAAAGTTCAAATTAATTTATGTCCAAAAATCATTAGTTACTGAGTTATACAGGGTGAAAGATTTCGTCAGAATTTCAGTTACCCGTTGAAACGAAGCCCTACAAATATTTGTTGGGCATTAAATTAGGCATAATTTTACCGTATCGTATGTAAAATGAACAGAAAAATTGAACAAAACAGGTTTCAGACCTGTAGCTGCAGTAATTTTTAAGATATCTGATGAAATACGCAAAACTTGGTTCGAAAAACAAGTTTCTTTTAGGTTTGAAGCAGATGAACTTTGTTAAATGGATAATAATAAACACAAGAAATTCTTATACAAAACTTGTAGAGAATTTTGTTCTCGGTAATGAGAATGATGTAAAATAAGTCAATAATACACAAACCCAATTTAAAAAAAAAATTATTTTTTAATTAAATAAAAAAACCGCTTGAAAAATAGACAAAATCTGTTAAACTCTCTACTAACTTAATTAATGTAATACTTAAAAGAAAAAACTTCTTTTAAAATAAATTAATGAGTTACTTACAGTTTATTTTTATCCAGTAAACCATTTTAACAACCATAAATTATCATACATCAAAAAGTAACAGTTGCCATAAAAATTAGCCACGTCACAATAGATGTTCAAAATAACAGATTTTATCTACTTTTCATGTTTTTTTTTGTTTAATTAAACAATAATGTTTTTAAAAATTGGGTTTGTGTATTATTAACTCATTTTATATCATTCTCTTCAGAATGAAATTCTCTACAAGTTTTGTACAAGAGTTTCTTGTGTTTATTATCCATTTAACAAAGTTCATCTGCTTCAAACCTAAAAGAAACTTGTTTTTCGGGACCAAGTTTTGCATATTTCATCAGATATCTTAAAAATTACTGCAGCTACAGGTCTGAAACCTGTTTTGTTCAATTTGTCTGTTCATTTTACATACGATACGGTAAAATTTATGCCTAATTTAATGCCCAACAAATATCTGTAGAGCTTCATTTCAATGGGGTAACTGAAATTCTGACGAAATCTTTCACCCTGTATAACTCAGTAACTAATGATTTTTGGACCTATGTTAATTTGAACTATTTTTCTTCTTTTGTTGTGGGGAATCGCGCTCTGAATTCTTGGAACATTTATCAGAACGCCCTGTACAATCAAATTTATGGGAAATTAAAAGATCTACAGCTTTTATTTAAAGCATTTTTCTCTACAGAGGCTAGTTTAGCATCAAAAAGTGATTTTCTGTATTATTAAGCCAAAGTAAGGTTGATTTTCATTTTGCATCATTCATTCGTGATTAAAATAAAGTTATGTTTTTTCGATTATTTATAATGTTAGGTTATATTGGTCATTAGTTGCATTGGCAAGAGAAAGTTTTGTGAGTGGTTCACATTAAATTTTTTAAGTTAGTCTATACTGCTTTTTTACGGTTGATGAGCTCTGCTGTCTGTTGTTGGACATGTTGCACACGTTTAGACCAATCAGAATGTTTGCCACCCACCGTTGTCCGATTGTAGCAATATATCAGCCCGCATGTGTATAACAGCCACTTGTGTCTTGCATCTCGTACTGAACACATCGATGGAATACTTCATAATATAATCAGCTGATTGTATGTTTATAGGTTATAATTGTTATTGAAAGACCAAAAAAATGACTGATGAAATACGAGGGTTATCCAGAAAAAAACCTCCGTTTATGTGTAGCAGGAAAAGTAGTGCACGTAGCGCGGCCGAGTTGATATCACTGCGCGCAGTGATTCAGTACGCTTCTAACTGTGCAAGGCGGAGCATTGTACGTTGTCCTTTTATAACCTCAAAACATGAGTGCCGTAATATAAAATCCCGCCAAGTGTGAATTGCGAGGCGTTATAAGATTTCTGTGGGCAAAAAATCTCTCAGCGACCAAAATTCATTGTGAATTGTGTGCGGTTTATGGCCCAAACATTATGAGTGAAGGTGTAGTACGTCAATGGGTGCGTTATTTTTAAAAATGGAAGAACAAATGTTCACGATGATGAAAGAAGTGGTAGGCCTTCTCTTGTCACTGATGACCTACAGAACTAAGTGAATGAAAAAGTTTGTGAGGACCGTCATTTCATAATCTCGGAACTTTCTCATCATTTTCCTGAAATTTCTCGGAGTCTCGTACAAGAGATAGTGAAAGAAAAACTAGGCTACCATAAGTTTTGCGCTCGTTGGGTACCAAAACTGCTGACCGATGACCACAAAACAAAAAGAATGAGTTCTGCCATAGACTTTCTTTCTCGGAATGACTTTGAAGGAGAAGAATTTTTGAACAGGACTGTTATTGGCGATGAGACTGCGGTAGCCTACGTGAATACCGAGACAAAACAGCAGTCAATGCAATGGGGACATACCGCTTCTCCAAACAAGCCAAAGAAAGTCCGTCAAACTTTGTCCACGAGGAAACTTATGGCTACCGTTTTTTGGGATGCTAAGGGCATCTTACCTGTTGATTTTATGGTACGTGGAACGACCATCACTTCTGCTGTCTACTGTGAAACTTTAAACAGACTAAGAAGAGCGATCCAAAACAAGCGTTGTGGCCTTCTGACACGTGGTGTTGTGTTTGTGCATGGCAACGCTCGCCGTCATACAGCTCAAAGAACAAATGAACTTTTGGCCAAGTTTAAATGGGACGTTTTTAATCATCCTCCATACAGCCCGGACTTGGCTCCTAGTGACTTTCACCTGTTCCCAAACATGAAGCGGTGGCTTGCATCTCAGCGGTTCGCCAATGACAAAGAGCTTCAAAACGCCGTGAATGATTGGCTACATTCATAGGCAGCAGATTTTTATGCAGAGGGTATTTCAAAGACTGTTCCAAGGTACGACAAGTGCTTGAATCTGTTTGGCGACTATGTCGAAAAATAGAGAAAAACTGTAGTTTTAATATGTATATAATAAATTTTTTGTATCTTCATTCGTTTACTTTTTATTTCAAAACGGAGGTTATTTTCTGGATAACCCTCGTATATAACAGAGCTACGAGAGCAAGTATTGGCTAGCTATGAAGTGGGCAAGGCATACGTTCAGAGCTCATCACCTTTGAAAAATAATCTAGTGACAAGCATAAATGTGAACACAATTGATCCGGAAAGGAGAGTGTATTTTACTGTACAATAACAATAACAATAATTTTATAAACACATTTTGTATTATTTACTTATTACAATTTATTTTCTGGGTAAAACGCACACAACTGGAGCTATTTGAAATACATAAACCTAATACAGTTTATTCTGGTATTATATAGTCCGGATTCAGATCCAACAAAAACTATTGCTACATATTTTACAGTAATATAAAGCTTAAAATTTTGCACAACTTTTTTTAACTTACAAAAATAATTTGTAATGATTTTTGAAGAAAAATAGGAATCACGAAGGCAAAGAGACATCACAGACATATTTACCAAGGTAGGATAGACCTTACCTATATTAATAACTATAATACACATACAGTAATGTAAGGCGAATTTAATTTTTTTAAATATAGTCTTTCATTTTAATTCTTTTACTATTTTCTAACTTACACGTAACTCAAAAATAAATCCTTGTAGCTGCATCCTGCAGCTTGAAATCAATTCTAACAGGTGTTGTATTAAGGACGCAACCCTGATTATAAGAAGATAGAAATAATACATCGGTAAATTTTCTCTCCCCCAATTGGTATGTTGGCAACAGTGTACTTAAGGCCAACTACCTAAGACAATTAAAATGTTCCAGTCAAGCATTAGTGTGGTGACAGCAGTCGTTTCGTTATATTGTCTTAGCAATGGGTTTTTCAAAGGAAGAACTGGGTGTTTTATTAAGGATGCAACACTGATTATAAGGAGATAAAAGTAATACAATGTTTTTATTGCAATTTGCTATTCATTTGTAAAATAATAATTTAGATTAATTAATAATTTGTAAAGTACGGAAAATAAAAATATGCCGTAAATTGTGGCTTTTAACATAGGGTTGCATTCTTAATAAAACACCCGGTTCTTCGTTGGAAAAAACCATTGGTGACACAATATAACGAAACGACTGCTGACACCACACTAATACTTGACTGGAACATTTTAACTGTGTTAGGTAGTTGGCCATGAGTACATACCGATTGGGGTAGAGAAAATTTACCCATGTATTACTTCTATCTTCTTATAAACAGGGTTGCATCCTTAATAAAACACCCGTTATTTCATATTATAAATGTATACAATAAATTTCACTAACCCTTTTTCTATTATATTTGTCACTTACACATATTTCGGTGGATCCACCATCATCAGAGTTTACAATATCATTTTAAACTAAATATTTTAAATAAAAATATTTGAAACAAAATACAGTCAATTCTGGATAATTGGAGTACATCGGTACCGGAGCATTTTTGCCCAATTAAACGAAGGCTGGCCCTAACAAACGAATTCGTAAACTGTGGCGTATACGATACTGTATTTTATTAAAATTATCACATACAGTAATCACTTGGTATCCGCAGGTTTCGGTTATCCGTGAACTTTGTTTGAGGGCCTAAAATCTTAAAATACGTACGATTTCTCACCATTTGTACACTGTACTTGGTGGAAAAGTCATACGATTCTGAAAAGATGTGTTTGAAAAAATGTTTTGGTGTCCGTATCATGTCGAGTCACACACTAGTATGGCGACGGTCGCCATGAGCCAACCTAGATTTCTGCGTATTGTACGTAGTGAGCACGTCACCAGGTACCGGGCCCCGCCAGTACAACCCCACCACCACCACCACCACCATACGTACACTGAGGCACCATACTGTAATTTCTCCAAACGTTTTCCTCCATGTATCAGTCTAACTTCTTCAGACGTACGTACAGTTCTTTGTTTGTTTGATGATCCTGAAATGAAGCCAAGCATTTCTTCACAACGAGATCCTCAGCATGGCAACGCAGTTCGCTGACGGATCCAGTCATGGAAAGGGCCCTTCAATCCAAAAGAGGACTCAGGAGCTTGATGATACCATACGAAGAAGTCCACAAGGATTTTGAAAAGAAGAAGAAGCAAAGAGCCATAACTAACTATTTTAAAGGAACTTAAATTTTTTGATGCGTACAGTACTGTATTTATTAAATATTCATAGATTATAATACTAATGGTAAAATGTTCCTAAAACTATAAAACACTTAAAACGACTACAGGACTTAATCTTTAGAACCTAACTTCCATCTTTTCATTCATATAAGGTATCATTATCCGTGGTAACCCTCTGGAACGTAACCCCTGCGGATAACGAGGGATTACTGTACATAAATTTTACATGCAAGTTCTATCCATATACACACACAAAAAAATGGTATCACAACAGTGATTAACTTTTCAGCAAAACCTTTTGCCTTGGTTTTAAGCATTGGACCACTGACACTAACACCTTGCGATGTAGATATTCCATGACCTTTTAATACCCACTCTTGGCGTATTTTATTTTCTTGGAGCACGATAGAGGCTATCATAATTTTCGGTACACCGGTTAGTTCCGATAGTTTACATTGGCTTAAGTTAGGTGGATACGTTTTTGTTTTGTCGAGAAGCTTTATTCGTTCACACAGTCATATCGTTACGCAGCATTTAACTCACAAAGACGTTGATAGTAGGTACTGCACTGTAAGCCTACGCATAAAAATATCAATAAAATGTGTGAAATGAATGGAAATTTAAAAAAAAATAAAAAGTATGCCTGCAGATAAAAAACAACCAACTCGATGAACTGTGTGTTACAGTACACTCATGAAATCACAAAAACTGATGAAAAGCATGGAATTACGAACGTTCTATGTGTACGTATGACAAGTGACAACTAAACATAAGTTGCAAGGAGGCTATACAGCTTGTAAGGTTGGGCATAACTAGTGGATATGACTCGCTGAAATTTGTGCAATGACGATGGTTTATTTTGACGATTACGTTGCCAACCAAAATTTTAATGTTACAGAAAAATAAAATTTCCTGTTAAATATTGTTACAACTCGTTATAGTAAAGTAAAAGTGTAAACTTTAATTTAATTAATTCAACAAAATTATTTGACAAGAAAAATAAACTAACCTTTACAAACGACAACAATGAATATGAGTTTATGAAAATAAGTTGTTAAACATTTAAAACGATGAATGCAGTTCACGCAATTTATTAACAATAAAATAAAATAAACAATATCCCTTACCAAATTAAACATTAAATATAATGTCTGTTGACAAAATAACAAACTTCACCATAACAAAAAATCCCGTACAATTTAGACTACTAACACGTCAGCCATTCAAACCGCGGCCGCGCCCCAACAATGGAAACCTTCGTTTTTATAATTAATCAGTCAGCTGTTTATGACCAGCTGATTTCATTTGACCAGTTGATTTTATTTTTGTCACTTCATTATAACAATATTAATTGTTATTGTGTTCATTAAAAAAACAAATCGTTCTAATACTAAAAGTATTCAAAATAGTGTGTTTTTTAGTTTATTTAAAGTCGCACCAACAGCTTGGTAATAAGCGACTGCTATGGGTTTTGGTACCTTAATGGTGGTTTCAACGTGTTAAAATTTCCAGACCGTAGCTGGGAATCGAAACCAGTACCTTTCGCTTTGTAGGCTAGTGCGTTAATCACTACGCCACAGAGGCGGTCTCAAAATACATTATTCTATTAACACGTTCACTGCGGCCCGTGTTAAGCGATGTTATTCGCTGTGACTGAACAGTCGCCTGCCGCATTTATATGTTCCCCGCACACAGAAATGCACAAGCCCGCGGCGCTTCATATCCTCATATTCTCTCTACAATTACAATTTCTCGTGTGTATTTTTATTCAATACTTTTATTTTATATATATACGTGTAAGTAATATTACGGTACAGACGGCAGACAGATATCGGTACCTGTGACGATTATACGTTTTTTTTTTTTTTTTTCAACAATATTTTATTACCCTTTCTGTTCCCACGGCAGTAAGTCTTTCCGTGAACAGGTAAAAATGCAATTCCAAAAATGGGGTCACCTAAGAAAAGAATTGAATAAGCCTACTATTATAATACGAGGGTGAATCAAATATAAACGGTAATTTAAAAAAATATATTTATTTAATGATATTATACACAATCTATATGTTTAACATTTATCAATATAATCTCCTGCATTATCTACTCACTTTTGCCACCGATTTGGAAGCTTGAATATTCCTCGCTCATACAAAGATTGAGGACAAGTTATCAACCAATTGCGCACAAGCTCCTAGTCTTCTTCATTGCTTTCCAATCGTTTTCCTCCAAGTGATTCTTTCAGGGGCGCAAACAAAAAATAGTCACACGGGGACAAGTCTGGACTGTAAGGAGGGTGTTCGAGAGTTTCCCAGCTCATTTTTTCCAACTTATTCCTTGTCAACAACGCAGTGTGAGGCCTAGCGTTGTCATGGAGAAGGATGGCCTCTCTAATGGGCATACCTCGTCTTTTGTTTCGGTAGGTGATTTTTGCTGACTGTAGTAATTGGCAATAGCACGCTGCATTCACAGTTCATTGATCTTGAAGAAAATCAATGTGTAAAAGTCCCCTTGAGTCAAAAAAAATTGTTGCAAAAACTTTTTCGGCTGAGAGACGAGTTTTGGGCTTAACTGGGCAGCCTTCATCCTTCCTTTGCCACTCTTTACTTGCCATTTTTGATTCGGGGAGTATAATGATGGACCCACGTCTCATCACATGTGACGATGCGTCTCAAAAGATCCTCAATTTCCTGTCGAAATCGATTCAGAAGTCTCTCATTGATCTCTAACCTGACTTGTTTTTTATTTTTGGTTAACAACCTCGGAACCCATCGATCACTAATTTTTCTGTAGCCAAGGTGGTCTGTGATAACGGATTGAACATTCCCATAGCTGATACCTATTTGTGACGAAATTTCTTGAACAGTTAACTGGCGATCACCTTCACTAAGCTCTCATACGGTCCTGATGTTTTCACCTGTAAGACTTGACCTGGGGCGTCGACAGTGACTTTCGTTTTCGACATGTTCTTGCCCACCCTTAAATTCTCTGGCCCACATATACACTCGATTCTGAGACAGTGTAGTGTCCCCAAACTGTGCCTGCCAACAAGTAAAAATTTCTAAAGGTTTAAAGCCTTCATTGGGTAAAAATTTTATGACAATGCGTTGCGCAACAGATGGATGTACCTCTTGCTCGATCATGGCTGTACTGACGACAGAACAGAGCGCAGTCACTAACTAAGTTGGTTCCCCCACCCCTAATAAACCAAACAATAATCGCTCACAACTATACCTAGCATGAAAGTGCGGGCTACCACCAATAGAAAAATTACCGTTTATATTTGATTCACCCTCGTATTATAAGCAAATGAGCCTGCCGCTTTGTGTGAATGTGCACGCCTTGTAGGCTCCTAAAATTATAAGTACTAATAAAATATTTCTATAACCAATTTTTAAATTGTGCAAATACTTTAAAAAAAATTAATACCTACTAGTTTTTTTAAAAAAAGTTAACTTTAGGTCTGTATGTTCGAAAAAATAGGCCTACTTAAATTTAAAGCATTTAGGTATTACATTCGTATACTCATATTTATTTATTTAGTTGCATTTTTGCCACACTTAATATTTACTAAGTATAGTAAATGTTGCGTAATTGTAAGAAAAGTAATGTAATGAAATAACATTTTATTAATAACAAATAAAACAGCCCGTAAAACTCGAAACATAGAAGAAAATATATCAGTTTTTAAAACTCTGCAAAAAAAAAACTGGTGACGTCTATCCAAGAACTGATCGCTCACTACCATAGAATGAACCTTTTGCTATGACTGGGCAATAAAATAAAGACTATTCACCCTACCTAAACGTACCTAAAGAAGCAATAATAAACTGTATAGCTAGGACGCGGAATCGCGTCCGCCAGTCACCTGTGAGTGTTTAGGCCGACACGATTCCGCGTCAGCGGCAGTCAACGTGTTAATTTATGTTTTAAAGTTTTTTAGTAAACGTTGGGTTATCTAGAAGTTGGACATTGACACTGAAAGGGCTAAAACAATGTAAAAATCCATTTGGTAGAACTCTGTTCAGTCAACTCCCGATTATCCGCGGAATTGGGTGGCACGAGTGCCGCCGCGGATAATCCACCGCAAAATGACAAAAAAAACGTAGGCATATACAGTAGTATACGTATAAAATCTTTATTAATTTTTTGTTATTTAATGTACATAAATATGTACAATATTGAAAACGTTAACTTAAATTACAAAATATAACATTAAAATTTTAAATGTTGTTAATTATTTTTTGTCCCTAAAAATGTTTGTTTACTCTAATATTTTTAAATTAGTACATACAATGTATTTAGAAAAAAAAACATAAAAATATTGTTTACTTACAAAAATGATGTGCAGAAGCTATGTTGAGATAGAAGTCACAACGTTTTTAAAAAGTCAGTCATCTGCTTTGTTTTTTTTGACTTAAAACACTTTTTCTTGATTTGGGACTGAAGTTTTCTCAACATAAGTTTGTCACAAAGCAAAGCGTGTGCTTTACAAATTTAAGCATGTGCTTTACTTTACAAAGCGCGTATTTACAAATTTAAGGGTGTGCTTTACTTTACAAAGCGCGTGTTTGCAAATTTAAGCATGTGCTTTACTTTACAAAGCGCATATTTACAAATTTAAGCATGTGCTTTACTTTACAAAGCTCGTATTTACAAATTTAAGCGTGTGCTTTACTTTACAAAGCGCATACTTCCTGTGCTGTACAAATTTTATCTTTAATGTTATCACATTACAAGAAATTTACTTAACGTTAACAAAAAGAATTTAAAAAAAATTCATCCGACATGCGTGGATAATCGGGAGTTGACTGTAATTAGAACTGCCATTGAAAATATATTGGAAGAGACTTTGCGTTTTAAATGTATACAGTTCAGCCGTTGTTAGTTTGCTCCTACTGTCAACAAACAAAAGCCACCTACTACAGGGTGCACGCTAGAGTCTGCGACTTTATGGATGTCATATTCCTATTAAGTTAACTTTGTTTTAAATTGGTTGTTTGTGTTGTTTAGGTCATCAGCCAAAAGGATGGTTTGAACCTGTAGAGGTTTTACTAAGTAAAACGAGGAGTGAGGTGGTTTACAGTTGCCTTCCTCACTGAGTGGAAAAGTACGCTTATCAGCATGCCGGGCCCTCTGAAAAACACATATTTTCCACTCTGCAAACGACACCTTCACTTCATTCACCACAGGGTCTGGCTGTATAATGAAATTCATTACTTTCAGAGGAGATAACTCTGATTAGTGTCTTTTGCACCTCTACCTCTTCTGTTCTTAAATGATTCAGTCATTTAATTGGCTGACCATGTGATAAGAAACAGAACTATTTATTTTAGCCCTGCAACGAACAGATTGAGTGTAAATAATTTGACACTCCACCTGTCCGTCATGGGCAGTGTTTTAAATTATAAGTACTGAAAGTACTTAAAACATCAGTCATGATATGATGTAGGCCTAACAATTTCATTTATAAAGATATTTCTAAAAGTATTTTGTATTTAAATACTTTTGAAAGTATTTAGTTGTTACCTTTTTAATCAGCGTGTACACATTTTGATATAATGCGCATGCTCAGTGACGTCATTATTTGTTTACATTAGGAGCAAACTAAGAGAGGCTGGACTGTAGATGTTTACTCTCCTTTGAGCTGAAGGATGTGATCATTCGAATCAAAATCGTGGGAAATTTTCATAGCAGATATTTCAGCAGAACCATTTCTCTCATGTGTACGCACATGAGCATATAAATTACATGAACGTTTAAACTTTTTATTGCAGATATTACAATTGAACGGTTTTTCTTCTTTATGAACATGCAAGTGTGCGTTTAACGCAGAAGAGTGAGTAAACGTTTTGTTGCAGATATTACAATTGAATGGTTTTTCGCCTGTATGTACACGCATATGAAACCTTAAACTGGAAGAGTGTATGAATGTTTTGTTGCAGATATTACAATTGAACGGTTTCTCACCTGTATGTACACGCATGTGATTTTTTAATTGAAAAGAATACGTAAACGTTTTGTTGCAGATGTTACAAATGACAGGTTTCTCTCCGGTATGGACATGTAAGTGCGACTTTAGACGAGCAGACAATCTGAACGTTTTGTTGCAGACATCACAATTGAAAGGTTTTTCTCCTGTATGGACTCGCGTGTGAATTTTTAATTGGTAAGAAGATGTGAAATTTTTGTTGCAGATGTTACAAATGAACGGTTTCTCTTCGGAATGGACAAGTAAGTGTGACTTTAAATGAGCAGATAATGTAAACTTTTTGTTGCAGATGTCACAATTAAATGGTTTCTCTCCTCTATGTATACCCATATGTCTATTTAAATTGGAAGATTGCGTAAAGTTTTTATTGCAGATTTCACAAGTAAAAGGCTTCTCTCCTGTATGGACACGCATATGATATTTGTAATGAAACGACCGTGTGAAATTCTTGTCACAGATTTTACAATGGAACGGTTTCTCTCCTTTATGGACGAGCAAGTGAAATTTTAAATTACAAGACTGAGAAAATTTTTTATTGCATATTTCACAACTGAACGGTTTCTCTCCTGTATGTACAAGCATATGAGTATTCAAACTAGAAGACCGTGCAAACGTTTTGTTGCAGATATTGCAATTAAACGGTTTCTCTCCTGTATGTATACGCATATGAACATTTATATAATCTGATGACGTAAATTTTTTATTGCAGATATTACAACTGAATGGTTTCTCATCCATATGCATACGCGCATGTTTATTTAAATCAGAAGATTGTGGAAAGTTTTTATTGCAGACATCACAACTGAATGGTTTCTCATCTATATGTAAACACGCATGTTTCTTTAAATCAGAAGATTGTGGAAAGTTTTTATTGCAGACATCACAACTGAATGGTTTTTCATCTAAATGTATACATGCATGGTTATTTAAATCAGAAGATTGCGGAAAGTTTTTATTGCAGACATCACAACTGAATAGTTTTTCGTCTATATGTAAACACGCATGTTTATTTAAATCAGAAGATTGCGGAAAGTTTTTATTGCAGACATCACAACTGAATAGTTTTTCGTCTATATGTAAACACGCATGTTTATTTAAATCAGAAGATTGCGGAAATTTTTTATTGCAGACATCACAACTGAATAGTTTTTCGTCTATATGTAAACACACATGTTTATTTAAATCAGAAGATTGTGGAAAGTTTTGGTTGCAAATTTTACAATTGAATCGTTTCTCATCTATATGTAAACATGCATGTTTATTTAAATCAGAAGATTGTGGAAAGTTTTGGTTGCAGATATTACAATTGAATGGTTTGTTTTCTTCATGGACAAGCAAATGAGTAATTAAAAGAGTTTCACAACGAAAACAATTTCCACAAATAGTGCAACTAAAAAGTTCACGTGATTTGGGTAATTCTGACTGACCAATCACAGTTTCACCTGATTCCGCCATCTTGTGTACATTTCTACCTTCACCTAAATCAATATTTCTCTCACAATTTTCTACCTTTATTTCAGACTTTAATTCTATTTCGCCATTATTTGTTCTTACACTATCATTCATTTTAGAAATTACTTTTTCACAATTCTGTAAATGTACAACTATATTTTCCTTTTTAAGGAATATTCTGCCGCAACCATCACAAACGAATGTATCCTCCGAAGTACAATCGTGTTTTTCATACAAAAGATTATCGTTAAATGTTTTCAGGCAAGTTGAACATGAATGTACAGCAGTTCCATTTCCGTTAACCATGATTTTCGCCTTTCTTCACGCAATTTTTGTTTCACACTTTGCGAAATAGTCAAGTGATTTCATCAATGTACAGGTCATTTGTTCTAGGTAGAAGCTCTCCCACCAACGCTGTGTGCTACTGAGCTGTTTTGTTTAGTGGTGGGGGAAGCACATCGAAGGGAAGTGATGTATACAGTTAGAAAGAGAGGGAATGATGATTAAGTGAGAAGGAGACAACAGTTGCCCCGTTGAAACTATCCCTACTCTACCTACTCGCCCTCCCCTTACAAGCTTCTTCCAAAAACAAATGCACTTTACCTGTCGATCATACTACCAGACAAGTGATATTGTTCCAATTAAAATGTCTTCTACAACTGTATTTTCATCAGCCATCTGTACAAAACATAATCACAACAAAAGATTCATCACATGTAATGTAACAAGAGTTCATTTAACACTAGATAAATAGCAATCTTTAATACATAGTATCGTTGATCAAATTACATGAATAAAAGTTAATTGTTGGATTTTCAAAGAAATATTTTAAATAATAATGAATAACTAAACATCAAGATAAATAATTTTCAGTTATTATCTTAATATTCTATAGCAAGAATTAATTTTTATTTTATCAACATCCTATGTACGATTTTTAAACAGCCGTATTATTTAAAATTGAAATATATATTTCTAACCAACAGAATACGGTAGCATAAAACACTTCCCAATGTTTATAGCGCTTTCGTGTATCTTGTACACATCTTCAGTAAATTTAAAATTTAAAATAGTAAAATTTAAAATTTAACGTAAAATAAATTTTAATTTACTGAAGATGTGTACAAGATACACGAAAGCGCTATAAACATTGGTACAATTTATTTTACGTCAAATTTTAAATTTTGACGTAAAATAAATTTTAATTTACTGAAGATGTGTACAAGATACACGAAAGCGCTATAAACATTGGTAAGTGTTTTATGTTACCGTATTCTGGTGGTTAGAAATATATATTTCAACCAAGAATTAAATATATAAAACTAAAAGATAATAAGAAATATTTAATGTAAATAATAATTCCAGAAGTCAGATAGTTCAACTTAATGAAAGTGAAGCTACTCAAAAAAAAAAAAAAAAACAAATGAATAAAGTATATAGCGGAACCTTTTGTAGGTTAACTGTACAAATATAACTGTTTGTTACTGCAAACAGAAATGTCGGTTTCTCGAAAACGTGGTCGAACTATTCACAGTGCTGAACAAAATCTAATATGCAATGTAATAAAATGTTGTGAAGTTGAAGCTAAACAAAAATGCCTATCTGTGGCCTCTTAACAAAAGCCATGAGCGAGCGGCTAACTACTGTGATGTTTGCTCTTTCCACAATTTGAAAAATTAAGAAAAAAATTAAAGACGTGAAGAAGCTATTCTTCAACAGTTTTGTTGACACGTGGTGGGAAAAGGAAACGGTTAGGTAGATATTCACAATCATAACACGAGAAACAGGAATGATTATTATGTGGCTAATCACTCCACAAAATTGTTTCAACAAAAACCTACTTATGCAGGGAGAAAATTCTTAAATATATTACCCCAATCTTTAAAGTGTTGTGAGGATTTGAATTCCTTTAAAAAAATTTAAAAAATTACTTGATCGGTGAAACTTTTTATAGCATACAAGAATTTCGTTCTTGATAGTAGTGATACATAGTGTGTTTCTTATACGTATTTCAGGTGTTATATCTGACGACATGTCCTATACTCCTCCTGGAGTCTCCAGGGCGCAAAAAAAAAAAAAAAAAAAAAAAAAATATATATATACTGTTTGCCAATTACAACGGCATGTAGGGGGGGGGTAGCGAGACACAGAGAGAATGTGTTGCGTTCGCCGTTCCCCTCACCTCATTTAAATCTGTGCTTGGTGTTCAAGCACAATAGTGACAATACGCAGTACGGTAGGGCACTCTGCCGGCCAGTTTCGTTTACTACACTCCAACAAGCTCATTTTTCATCAAGAAATTCTGAAAATATTACTTTCGCTTCCTAATGAATCTTATTTTATTACACTATAAATGTTATTATTATACTCTGATATTTATATTAGATACGCTCGTACAAAGTTAGATGTTTAAATCTCATCGCATATTTTGCGTATCACGTAGGCTAATATAACTTCTTTTCCAGGATTACATAATATGCGTTTTATTATTTTGTTATAAAATATAAAATTTTATCTGTAATTTGATAGATGTAGGGCAGAAAGAGAAATAATAAATGAGTTTGAAAAATCACTTTTTGAAGGGAAGTCAAAGATAGATCATCGTGTCAGGTGTCTCCTTCCTGTTAGTATTCTAAGAAGCTGAATCAATTTTTATAGTTGTGAATTTAATACGAAACACACGTCAATTTTTAGAAATCAACTACACACGTATAATATCAGTTGTTTGAAATTTTAACAAAAAGAACCGCATAGTAAATATAACAGAATGAGGTTATGACGTACAGGTCATTTGTTCTAGCTAGAAGCTTTCCCTCCAACGCTCTGCTCTGTGCCGCTGAGCTGTTCTGTTTAGTGGTGGGGGAAGCACCTCGTAGTTTTAACAGTAGATACAGGTAGATAGAGAGGGAATGATCATTAAGTGAGAAGGAGACAACACTTGCCCCTTTGAAACTATCCCTACTCTACCTATTCGCTCTCCCCTTACAAGCTTCTTCCTAAAACAAAAATGTACTATACCTCTCTTTCGGGCCTGTCAAAACTTATGGTAGGTACATCATTTAGAAAAAAACTTATTGCCTATTACCCTAAAATGAATTGCAGACATTTTCCCCGTACTTTGTGCGCGCGCAACTAATTTCAACGGGGTGTGGCTTTCGACAGCAACACAAATGTCAAAACGATTACCACATGAACAGAACACAATGAGTAGTGAGTACTACTTTAGAGGCAGGCAGCCTGTATCTTTAGTTGCCGCTGTGGTGGGGGAGCTACTTACTGCGCATGTGCGGCCCGCATGCCACCGTAGTTGGTTATATTTATACCAGAGGGACTGATAGTGAAGACACCAATGACAGTGGTAGTAAAGAAGGCGATTCATTTGTAGAAAATTTTGTTCCAATGGAATAACCATAGCTGGTAGCCTAATTACAGTAAATCAAACATTTTTAGGCATGTAATTAAGCTACAGGCAATATTACAGGTCGCATGTATTTCTGATAAGTTTATGAAGAAAACATTTTCTCAGAATAAACGACAGCTAACAAAATGTGATTGGTAACTGCACGGTAGTGAAATGTATATTACGAGTAGTGTCTTACTGTTGAGGTTGGCAGCACTGTCAATTATTCACTTCCCTTCCTCACAGCCCATCTATACGCAAAAGGCAATCTCGTGACTGAAGTATCTATAATACAGAATTTATCGTAGACTAAAAAGTTTTGAAAAATTTATCAATGTGAATTCATGAATGAAATTTTGGTTCTTACTACTTAAAACTTTAAACTTTTTACTTTCTCTTCCCTATATGAATATATAGGAAGGAAAGTATTGTTTTCATGTCGATTTTAACAAATCGAGTTTTCACCCGATCTACACGTTTTCAGACCCCCTGAACCCAAAAAACATGTTTTTAGCGACTGGTCTGTGTGTGTGTGTGTGTGTGTACAAAATATCTCAAGAACGGAACATCGTACGAACTTGAAACTTAAGTTACATACCACTACCGGACCCGACACGAACATTTTCATCAAAATCGGTCAACCAGAAGTAGCAGTTTATTCGTGTAATTTTTCACTTTTTTGCAATTTTCTCAAAAACTGGTCCTACGATTTTTATTATATCACCTCATTTACTTAATTTTTTATGCTCTACAAGATAGGGTAGGCGCCATGTGTGCTGAAATTCTTGGTGAAGCTGTTTTCACACATAAAAAAATTGTTTTTTCAAGATTGAGGCTTTATTATCCATTTTACCGCAAAAATGTATATAATTAAAGTTGTACAGAATTTAAAATTCTATAACTTTTATTTCAAACATTTTTTGTATAACGCTTACTTTAACGGTAATTAGCAATTATCTGTTTTTTTCTCACAAAAATGTGAAAAATCGATTTTTTTAAGATTTCAGCCTTAGTATGCATTTTACGACAAAAGTGTATATAATCAAATTTATAGGAAATTAAAAGCTCTACAACTTTTATTAAGAGCATTTTTCTCTACAGAGCCTAGTTTAGTGTGAAAGTGATTTTCCGTATTTTTAAGCCAAACTGAGATTTATTTTCATTTTGTGTCTTTCACTGATGATTAAAATAAGGTTATGTTTATTGAGGTTAGTTTTGTTGTTTATTTCTAATATTTTATTACTAATGTTAGGTTTATTGTTAATTATTTGCATTGGCAAGAGAAAGTTGTGTGAGTGTTTCACACCAGATTTTTTGCTATGCGGTCTGTTTTTTGCAAATATTGTTTTGCACTGTCTATTTATGTATATGAATGTGATTTTCTAAAAGAAATAGAATTAGTATGCAATTTTTTTGAAACACCTGTTATAAAGAACAAAAACATACACATAATCGAAATGTTCCTGTTCTGGCAAAGCGTTTTGAAACCTAACCTTGCTATCACCCAAGCAAATTGGATTATGGGATATGATCTAATTTAATATCACAATACATAATCATAGAAATCTAAATAGGCTTCAATAGATGATGTAAGCATATCAAAACAAAATGCATTTTTAAAATGTAATTTCACAAAATAACATTAATGAGGAAGCAAATACATACCTTCTATCGAGATGCAATAAATAACACAATTTCCTTTGAAACTATCTTTCGCAATGATATTGAAGAAGCAGTCACACCACAAGAGAGTACCTGAAGGGAAGGAATGTCGGTTGGAGAACAAATTATGTAGGCCTACTTCAAGTTTGCCTGTTAAAAAGAAAACAAAATTAGGTCTGCCGCCAAAATATTGAAGTACAATCGCACACATTTATAATGCTTTCCACGGTCGATGAACTCTGCTGTTCCACGCATTAACATCAACCCTGGAACGTACGGTTTGCCACCGTACCAATGTATTAATCTGACAAACATTATGCTCGCATCCGTATAACACATTAATTATACAGTTCAGTCGTCTTTATTTTGCTCCTATAGTCACTTAAGCCACGAGTTTGCCCTTGTTTCCAACGAGGGGTAAAGGGGGAAAAGGATCAGTGCGCATACGTGACTGCTTTAATCTCAGTATGACAAACATAACAACTTATATTATACCCAGAGCATATACAGTATATCGCTCAATTTTTTGCAGGTTAACTGTAAAAATATAACTGCTTGTTACTGTAAACACAAATGTCAGTTTCTCAAAAATGTGGTCAAACTATTCACAGTGCTAAACGAAATTTAATATGCGATATAATAAAATGTTATGAAGTTTAAGCTAAATAAAAATGCTTTTCAATGCCTCTTAACAAAAGCCATGAGCAAGCGTCTAACTACTGTGATGTTTCTCTTTCTACAATTTGAAAAATAAAAAAGGAAATTTAAGACACAAAAAGCTATTCTTTAACACTTTTGTTGACATCTGGTAATAAAAAAGAAAACGGTTAGGTAGATACTAGACAGACTGGTAATGAAAACGCCGGTGAAAGCAATAGTAAAGAAGGCAATTCATTCGTAATTGGAGTAAATCAAACATTTCTAGTCATGTAATTAAGCTATAGGCAATATAATGAAGAAAACATTTTCTCGGAATAAATTGCAGCTTAAAAAATGTATGTAGAAACTGCACGATAGTGAAATGTACGAGGAGTGTCTCACTGTAGAAGTTGGCAGCACTGAAAGTATTTCAATTCCCTTCCTCACAGCCCATACTTACCCAAAAGGCAATCTCGTGACTTCAGTATCTAGACTTGCCGGCTGCATTGGCGTAGTTGGTAACGTGCTCACCTCTCATTATGCGGTCTTGGGTTTGAATCCCATTCAGGCACAGCATATTTTCATACGTTACAAAAATCATTTCATACTTCACCGTCTGCATTAGCAGTGATTGCAAAATAGACAGACGTTAAACAAAAGAAAAAAAGCTCCTACTGTCAACAAACCAAAACCAGCTACTACAGGGTGCAAGACTTTATGGATGTCGTATTCCTATTAAGTTAACTATGTTTTAAATTATAACTACTTAAATTACTTAAAACATTAGTCATGATATGGTGTAGGCTTAACAATTTCATTTATAAAAATACTTTTAAAAGTATTTTGTATTTAAATACTTTTGAAAGTATTTTGTTGTTACTTTTTAATCAGAATGTACACATTTTTATATAATACGCATGCTCAGTGACGACGTCATTATTTGTTTACATTAGGAGCAAACTAACAGAGGTTGGACTATAGAGCGCGTTAACATGCAATACTTTATAATATAATCAGCTGGTTGTATGTTCTAGGTTATAATGTTATTAAGAGACCAAAAAAAGGCTGATGAAACATACAGAGTGATTCAAAACTATGCGGCAATCTCTTGGGATCTGATTCTATAGCTAAAAATAAGAAAAAAAAAGTTCATATAAACATATGCCTGAAAACGCTTAGTTAGCGAGTTACGACTAGCGAAAAATTTCACCTACAACTCTGTACCCTCGGTGAAGTAAGGCCGTATGAAAATGTTAAAGGTAGTTACAAAGATACAAATACGATTGTTTATTATGTTTGTTAATCTGAAAAATTGCATAAAATTGGTTTCAGAGCTGTAAATGCAATACTTTCAGAGATATCTTACATAAAACACAAGAATTGGTTGTATTACTAATGTTAGGTTATATTGGTCATTATTTGCATTGGCAAAAGAAAGTTGTGTTGAGTTTTCACACCAGATTTTTATTAACATGCCCACAAATATGTTGTTGTTTTGGGTTGGTAAACATGGTAAAAATATTGGGTATTACATTTACTTATATACAAGTACAAAACAAACAATACAATTTACAAATAAACGAAAGTCAGGAGGCAAAGTCCCGTTAATTTCACACTATGAGTATAATTCATAAATACAACAAAAATCTGACCGGTGTACAGGAAAAAAAATATTTTCAAGACATTACCATGAAGAAAATTACGTTGTCCAATGCGTGTAAAATATTTGTGATGTTCGGGAAACAAAAGAAAAGGCTTATAATATTACGTCGGGGTATCCATTAATTACACAGAACTTTATAATGTGCACCTGATTCAAGCCATCGTAGAAGTTCAAGACTATTCCAACTAAACAAAATTAAAAATGCATTTGAAAATGTGTACATACCAATTTCACTACAAATAAAACAAACCTGTCTATAATTAAGTTCAGTGCACAGTATACTTGAATGAAAATATGGTATACCAAATAAAAAATCACAATTACACTTTCCAATTATCTACTGTGCCACTAACCGAATGAAAATCGCCTTCCAAACACTACCCTCAAATGATCTTTTGTACAAAACATGCAATGAATAAACAAACTTTACTAACCTAATAAATCTTTTTGATTCCAAATTATTACAAAACAAAATTAATTTAATACACCTCTTTATACTACTATTCACTTTCTTTTAATTCATTTGCATTAAAATTAATTTCGTATTCGACCATTACGAGACACAACAACCGAGCCCTCACCCTCAAGCTAACAAAACAACAACATTTTTGTTACGTCATCCGTGACCAGGGTAAACGAGCAACCCTCGATCTAATAATTTCCCGTTACCGTTCCATAATATTAAAATCAGGTCCTTCGGTAAAATATATAATTCGTTATAAATTCCTTTTTTTGTAATATAAATTCTCATGCAATTACTTTCGATATTGCTGTGTGGTTAATTATCGTTTCTCTTTCACGACATCAATTCGAAACGAATAGGTCCCAAGTAATTATGTTTTTAGTATCTCTGTAAATGTTTTAATTTTTGTAGTTCATGTTAGGGAGTATTAAATAATACTGATTGTTTATCGGTCAGTCTGACCAGACGGTGTCACTCTGAACCAGTCAATATGGCGCGATATTTCATATTATTACGTTTGACAGACTTGTGGCACACACTGATTATTATTCTTTTAATTTCTTCACTATAAACAATGTTATTCTGTTTACTTTAAAACTTAATAAATTCTAATACTAGTTTTCAGTCTGTAATACTTGGATTCCATTTATATCAAAGTAGTTAAAAACGGGGAATCGCTTATTTATGAATGGCCTCTTGTCACTCTTGAGTAAATTTTTCACCAGTTAACAAAAACTGTTTAAATTTTTATTCATTTTCGAAACTGGCTGGGTTTTTGCATTACACTAATAAGTACAGTATTCAGATGAAGTGAAGTCCCCTAGCCGTGGGAGTGAGAGAATGCATAACGCTCTCACTCGCACAACCCATACGCGCCGTTACAGTAACATTGTCTTTAATTTTACTCTACTCATTGTTGTGAGCAAGCGTTTATGCATGCAGTAAACTAACAAGCAAGAAAACGACTGTAGTATGTTTTCAGATCTGGATTATAACGGTAAAAACCTTTGAGCGCATGCGTATTTTTGCCACATATCTCCCTCTCACTCGCTCGGCTATGGGACTTTAGTTCGTCCGATATCTATAAATTATCACCTATTAGCGAAGTTAAAAGCATTCGGTTGTATACAGCAAGCAATTAACGCGTACTACATACAACACATTACAGACTTATGTTTTCAGGTTAGCTGATATAAAACGTTGCACGAGCAACGGGACTCTGACCCTCCACCACTCACTGAGGCAACCGAAAACCAAAATGAAACTTCTGCACACTTCAGGAAACTGGCAAGCTTAACTTGCCGTCCGCTCTAGCACATTACAAAATTCTCTCTGTCCTTCATTTCATTTAAGTAATACACTATCACGCAATTTCAAATGGACTATAATAATAATAATAATATTTTTTTGTCATCAGTCTCTCGACTGGTTTGATGCAGTTCTCCAAGCTGTTCTATCTTGCACAAGTCGTTTCATATCAACATACCTGTAACACCCTAGATCTTTTGTAATTTGCTTTATATATTCTAACCTTTGCCTCCCCCTACAATTTACTCCCTCAATATATTACCCTCCATTATTGATAATGTCTTAAGATATTCCCCACTAGCCTATCCCTTCTTCTGGTCAGATGCTTCATCGTAATTCTTTTTTCATTCACTCGCCTAAGAATCTTTGAATTACTCCTTTTGTTCACCCACTTAATCTTTAACATTTTCCTATAACACCACGTTTCAAAATTTCTATCCTTTTCCTTTCTACAGCCCCTATCACCCACGTTTCACTCCCATATAATACTACACTCCAAATATAGTGTTTTAAGAAATTTTTCCTAATCTGTAAATCAATGTTTGTAGACAGTAAGCTGTTTTCTATTTCAAAGGCTTTTCTAGCTTGAGCAACCTACTTTTGATATCACTTTTGCTTCTACCACCCTTTGTTATTCTACTCCTTAGGTAGCACACTAATAATATAACCTATGTTTAATCATGAGCAAACAATGTAAAATGAAAAACAACCTAATTCTTTTTACTTTCTCTTGCCTATATGAATATATAGGAAGGAAAGTATTGTTAACAAATACACTCTTCACTTGAATATACACCTAAACAGACCCCCTCAATCCACACAACACATGTTTTTAGCGATTGGTCTGTGTGTGTGTGAACAGAATATCTCAAGAACGGAACATCGTACGAACTTGAAACTTGAAACTTAAGTTACATAAATACTACCGGACCCGACACGAACATTTTCATCAAAATCGGTCAACCGGAAGTAGTAGTTTATTCGTGTAATTTTTCACTTTTTTGCAATTTTCTCAAAAACTGGTCCTACAATTTTTTTTAAAAATCGCCTGGTTTACTAAATTTTTTATGCTCTACAAGATAGGGTAGGCGCCATGTTTGCTGAAATTCTTGGTGAGGCTGTTTTCACATAAAAAATTGTTTTTTAAGATTACGGCTTTAATTTTACTGTAAAAATGTATATAATTAAAGTTGTAGAGAATTTAAAATTCTACAACTTTTATTTCTAACATTTTTTTGTATAACGCGTAGTTGAGCGGTAATTAGCAATTTTCTCTTTTGTTCTCACGAAAACGTGTGAAAAATCTATTTTTTTAAGATTTCTGCCTGTTAGCGCTTGTAAGACGCTGGATAAAAGACAATGAAACGAATTTAAACTGAATAATTTTATAGAACTTAGTAAACGATTAATTGACTTAATTCGGAGGACCAGGTCAGTTTTAAGCGGCTGCCGACCACAGCAAAACGATTTAAAGAATAAACAAAATGAATTAGTAACAGGAGGAATAAAATAACGAAAGGTAACGGACATAATTGGTAGGGAAAAAACATAGGGAGACACACTATTGAATAACTAACCGTAATAATGGAAAAACGTTCTTACCTGGAATCCATTAACAACTTGAAACTTGTAGATAAGCACGTGGAAGCACACTGGTAACATTGCAATGAACACACTACGACAGTTTACAATAAAAAACACATGAGCAATGAATATAATTCACACAAGCATAGAATAACGAACAGTTTAGGTTTGTGGTAAACCAAAGAGAAACGAAACGAACTGATTGTAAACGAAGAAATTGGCAGGGCATCGCCAACCCACGCCACACGCTAATCGCAAGAGACAAGAACACAACCATACATCACGGCAGCTAAGACAAAAGTGTTTTAGGAAGAGGCCGGATATTCAAAAGGAAGAGGGGATACGGATGACGTGACTTAATGATGTCACGCGGAAACAGAGGCAGGAACAAATGGTGATTAGCGGGGAAAACAGTTTGAATTAACCCCGGGAAGACTGGCGCTAACATACCGCCCGCCTAAATCGAAGCAAGCGATTTACAAGAACTGGTCGAAGAACGAAGCCGCCCGCCCTGAAGCAACAGGGAGCGGAAAACGCAGGAAGAAGACGAAGAACGAAGCCGCCCGCCCTGAAGCAACAGGGAGCGGAAAACGTAGCAAAACGATGAGCGAAGCATCGACGACAACTGAAGACGTAGAACGAGCGAAGTGAAGAACGGACACATCTTGATGTGGCGTGACAAACGCACGGGTTTGCCCGGCCAATGACGAACGGAGCATCTTCCACGGCTTGCGCGGAAGCCAACGAGTAACGGAACGATCTTGAGGTGATTGCCAACAAGGGTTGACAACCAGAAGCGACGAAGAGACGAAGAAAACGACGAACGAAGAAAACAAACGAAGAAGACGAAAACGAAGGTAGATGAAATTAAGCGGAAAACGAAGTGAAACGACGGAGAAAAGTTAGTTGCCCAAAGGCGAAGCTAACTGGTAAGCGGGTTGCGAAACGAACTGGCGAGTAGGCGAACAAAAGCGACAAGAATTCTGAATTGCGGTACGGCGAACTTCACTAACTAATGGAGAGTGAATCCGTGATTGAGGTTGAGGCGACTTGCAAGATTTGCGAAGATTACACCAGGCGTTGAACGAAGGACGATAATTGAAATTACAATTATTCACCGGTTGTGAAAATTGTGTACGACGATTGGGGCCCCGCCCGCCAAGAGGGGCACAAGGCGCGCGAAGAGCGTTAGCAGAACATGAAGCGACTGAGGAGGGCCGATTGCCCTTTAGCGAAGCGATTAGCAGCGGTTTGTTAACAGAGTGTGCGAGAGACGACGAGAAGCGATTTGACGAGGAATTAGTTGAAGACAACTCGGAGGGAGCCTTCAGCGTAGACTTGAAGCGAGGCGTAGACTTGAAGCGACGAATGGACGAAGTACCAGCAGCAAGATCGGTCGAGATACTGGCGGAGTCAGTAGGTGAAGCGAGACGAGAATCAACAGCGATGATCTCGGATGAAGCGGCGAATCGATTTGAAGGCGAAGAGACTGAAGTTTTACGAAGACGATTTGTTAGAACAGTAGGGCGAAAAGAATCGTTGTCAGATGCAGGCGAAACAAGAAGGCAATTAAGCGAATTAACAGTAGAAGCAGGCGACGAGAATTCAGCGTTATCAGGGAAAACATATGATAAAAGCGAATCGTTATTTGTTACAGAATTAGGTGGTTGAATGTCGGGCAATTTGCCAAACACGACATAACCAAATACGGTTGATAAAGCGGAAGGAGCGCCCTTTATTAAAGGCGTTTTACTAAAATCGAGTATTTCGGAAAAGTAATCAGCGCCAAGCAGTAAATCTACTGGATTTGGGCTGCGAAAGCGAAAGTCAGCTAGCAGATGTTGAGAAAACTGTTCACCGACGGACTTGTGAATTCGAGAAGCAGGTAGGCGGTCTGATATTTTTTGAATAACAGTAGCCTGAAGCGGAAGGCGAAAATTAGAATTTTGCGGCGACTGAATGGTAAGGTTTGTAGTGCCCTTAACGGAGGTAACTTGCGATGAAATACCTTGTAGGCGTTTAGTAGTAGGCGCTATGTCGAGTTGAAGCGAACGAGCAGCGCTATAGGTTAAAAGACTTGATTGAGAGCCATTGTCAATGACAGCGCGAAGTGGAACAATTTTACCGGATGAATTGACGGCGTGAACAATAGCAGTGCCTAACAGCGCGGTTTGGCCGTCAAGGCGACAAGAAAGCGAATAATCGGTAGATTTTTCAGTGACGACTGACGAAGGCGAATTTGCAGTAGTTACCGGCTTATTAGCAGAGCAGGTAGCGCAGGAATTAATTGGCGGAGTTGCGATAGCAGTAGCATGAATCGACGGCGAAGAATTAGAAAGTAGACACTCGGGAGATTGAGAATTGTTGACTGGATGTTCGATTAGTGGAGGCGCATTAGCAATTAGCGAATTATGCGATTTAACAACGGAAGAGGCAGATGAATTCGACTGCTGAATGTTACGGTCAGAATGTAACAGCGTATTATGAGATTTAGAATGACAGATACGACAATGTTTAGTTGAGTTGCAGTTGCGACGGTCATGGTGTCCAAAACAGGCGAAACAGAGTTTGAGACGAGAAATAATTTTGTAACGATTATCGACAGTTTGCGAAAGAAATTCACTACAGTTTTGAATTGAGTGCAGGTTAGATTCGCACGAAAGACATTTAATTGAGTTAGATTTGACGAAAAACGAGGGTATGTTGTCAGAACGAGTAGGCTGCGATGTTGAATTACGATTATTTTGTACAGTACGGTGATTAGCTGAGGCCGGATATGATGAATCCGGTTTATCGAGGTTAGAACTACTTGAATACGGAGAACGAACATTATCGATGGATTGAGAAGGATTAACTAATTCACAAGAATGCATTTTAGCAGTAACAAACGAGATTAAAGATTCGTACGAAGGCACGGAAGACGCAGTATTGTGATCTTCAAAGCTGAGTTTAGTAGCAGAATCTAAATTTGAATAAGCGATTTCAAATAAAAGATACTCGAGTAGATTAATATTGAGTATTCGCAAAGCACCTATAGCAGCTTCGTGAACATTTAAGAAATGTTTTAACGATTGATAGCTAGGAGAATCAGATTTGACGAAATTAAAAACTTGATTTAGATGTACATTTGCAATTCTACGTGGATTTGAATAACGGTCAAGAATTAAATTATACGCCAATAGGTAATTATCAGCAGACAATGGTAAATGCTCAATTAAGCGAAGAGGTTCGTTATTTAACGAGCATCGCAGGTAGTGCAATTTTTGCACTTGAGACAAATCAGAATTATGATGGATTAAGTCATTAAACAGACTTATGAAGTTCTGGAATTTCGTTATGTCACCATCATAGGATGGTAAGCGAATATTAGGTAACTGGACCAATGGCGAATTATTGATTTTGTGTTGACTTGAAATAATCACAGTGTTATCTAACGATTGAATTAGTTGTTGCGCTGAACCGATTAATTGAAAATATTTGTTTTCAAAATTGGTGCGCTCGACTTCGAAGTTGTTATCAGGTTTAAGTAATTCAAGTTTGGTTTGAATCAATTCAAAGTCAGACCATAGATCAATGAATTTTTCTAACCGTAATTTTATTTGAGTTATTTCTACATCAGATTTGAGAAACAAATCGAAACGATTTAAATGGTTATTAATCACGTCACGTTTTTTAATTAATGAATTATAATCGTCCATGTTGACGAAATAAACGAATAAATATAAGTGAATTAATAAACAAACACAAATTGAGAAAGATAAACAAACATTGACTGTCAATAATTAGGTTAGTGTAACGATTTAACATTGAAGGTTATTTACAATGAAGCGTACGGTACGGGATTCAGCTGGTAAATGAAACCGGCTTGACTGTTGAACGAGATGGGTGGAGGGCGCATCGAGCCTGCGCAATGGAACGTAGTGATTTGATGAAGACACAGAAAATGGCGACTATTACAAGTTCTAGAACAAAGCTAACAGAGAAGTTAAGCGTTGAGTGTGACGTCACGAGACGCGCAGTACATTTTAACAAGTAGATACTAGCAACAAGTAGATACATCCACCGTTAACGCAATAACCGCAGATGATTACACAATATGTAATTAACGAATTTAAAGAAATAATAAAACAGTATATGTAATTGACTGTATCCATAGATCACTGATAGATATCCGATGCCCGGACGGGACCAATAATGTTAGCGCTTGTAAGACGCTGGATAAAAGACAATGAAACGAATTTAAACTGAATAATTTTATAGAACTTAGTAAACGATTAATTGACTTAATTCGGAGGACCAGGTCAGTTTTAAGCGGCTGCCGACCACAGCAAAACGATTTAAAGAATAAACAAAATGAATTAGTAACAGGAGGAATAAAATAACGAAAGGTAACGGACATAATTGGTAGGGAAAAAACATAGGGAGACACACTATTGAATAACTAACCGTAATAATGGAAAAACGTTCTTACCTGGAATCCATTAACAACTTGAAACTTGTAGATAAGCACGTGGAAGCACACTGGTAACATTGCAATGAACACACTACGACAGTTTACAATAAAAAACACATGAGCAATGAATATAATTCACACAAGCATAGAATAACGAACAGTTTAGGTTTGTGGTAAACCAAAGAGAAACGAAACGAACTGATTGTAAACGAAGAAATTGGCAGGGCATCGCCAACCCACGCCACACGCTAATCGCAAGAGACAAGAACACAACCATACATCACGGCAGCTAAGACAAAAGTGTTTTAGGAAGAGGCCGGATATTCAAAAGGAAGAGGGGATACGGATGACGTGACTTAATGATGTCACGCGGAAACAGAGGCAGGAACAAATGGTGATTAGCGGGGAAAACAGTTTGAATTAACCCCGGGAAGACTGGCGCTAACACTGCCTTAGTATGCATTTTACGACATAAGTGTATATAATCAAATTTATAGGAAATTAAAAGATCTATAACTTTTATTTAAAGCATTTTTCTCTACAGAGCCTAGTTTAGCGTGAAAAAGTGATTTTTTTGTATTTTTAAGCCAAACTCAGGTTAATTTTCATTTTGTGTCTTTTACTCATGATTAACATAAGGTTATGTTTATTAAGGTTACTTTTTTTGTTTATTGTTAATTATTTGCATTTGCAAGAGAAAGTTGCGTGAGTGTTTCACACCAATTTTTTTTAAATTATTATTTATATAGTTAAAGTCGCATCAACTGCTTGGTGATTAGCGACTGTAACCCCATGTGGATTAGACTTTTGAAAATTTCCAGACTCTGGCCGGGAATCTAACCTGGGACTTCAAAATGGCAGGCTAACGCGGTAACCACTATGCTACGGAGGCGACCAACCTAATTTTAATCATAACTGAACGATGCTATAAGAACTGTAGTACTGTACTCTACTTAAAAATACAGAAAATCATTGGACATTAAACTAAGCTCTGAATTTAAAAATAATTTTTAAAAAATCTAGTGTGAAACACTCACACAACTTTCTCTTGCCAATGCAAACAATTAACAATATAACCTAACATTAGAAATAATTAAAAAAACTTACCTTAATATACATAACCTTATTTTAATCATGAGTGAAAGACGCAAAATGAAAATCAATCTGAGTTTGGCTTAAAAATACAAAAAATTACTCTTTCACGCTAAACTAGGCTCTGTAGAGAAAAATGCTTTTGAAATAAAAGTTGTAGATCTTTTAATTTCCTATAAATTTATAATTTATTATAATTAATTTATCATATACATTTTTGTTGTAAAATGCATACTAAGGCTGAAATATTAAAAAAAAAAAAAATTTTCACACGTTTATTGTGAGAAAAAAATAGAAAATTGCTAATTACTGCTAAACTAAGCATTTAAAAAAAATGTTTGAAATAAAAGCTATAGGATTTTCAATTCTCTACAACTTTGATTTAATACATTATTGCACTAAAATTCATACTACAGTCGCAATCTTAAAACAACAATTTTTTTACATGAAAACAGCCTCACCAAGAATTTCAGCAGACATGACGCCTACCCTATCTTGTAAAGCATAAAAAATTTAGTAAACTTGGCAATTTTTAAAAAAATCGTAGGACCAGGTTTTGAGAAAATCGCAAAAAAGTGAAAAATTACATGAATAAACTACTACTTCCAGTTGACCGATTTTGATGAAAATGTTCGTGTCGGGTCCGGTAGTGGTACGTAACGTAGGTTTCAAGTTCGTATGATGTTCCGTTCTTGAGATATTCTGTTCACACTCACACACATACCAATCACTGAAAACATGTTTTTGGGTTCAGGGGGTCTGTAAATGTGTAGATCCAGTGAAAACTCGATTTCTAAAAATCGACATGAAAACAATACTTTCCTTCCTATATATACCTACATATAGGCAAGAGAAAGTAAAAATAAAAGTTGAACGTTTTTAATTTTCTACAACTTTAGTTATACGTATAATACAGTTGAAAAGAAAACATTTTTTTAACACGATAACAAAGCCTACCCACGCATTTTAGCAGACATGGCACTTATTTTATCTTGAGCACAAAAAATGTAGTAAATGACACAATTTTACAAAATATCTTAGGAGTTGTTTTTGACAAGATTGCACGAATAAACTATTACGTCCGGTTGACTGATTTCAATGAAAACGTTTGTGTTGGTTCCCCTTGAGGTACCTAACTTAAGTCCTAATTTTCAACCTTGTTATATTCTGTGTACTTGAGTTCTTTGTTCGAACACACACAGATTAATTCCTAAAAGCATGGTTTTTTGGGTTCAGAGGGCCTAAAATGTGTATTTCTGGTGAAAACTCAATAAATAATGAAATAAATAGGTAGGTAATATAATTTAATGCAGATAAAATGTATTCCTTACATTTTTAATTACTAAAATATCTATAATTTATTCAATACACAAGACGACTTAATATTTAAATATTTACAATTTTTTTTTTAAATTCCTAATATGTGTACATTGCAATCTGTTCAATTGAGAACAACAAGCAACCCCATGACCCAATGAGATGAGGATGATGTGTATGACGTGTGTGAAGTGAGACTGTGTAGTCTTCTACAGACCCAGGTCAACCACTCCTGAGAGAGTATGGTTAATTGAACCCCAACCATCAAAGTACACCGGTAACCACTGTCTAGTATTCAAATCCGTATAAAAGTAACTACCTTTACTAGGATTTGAACCAGGAACCTTCGTCTCTGAAAATCAGCTGTTAAACAGCTGATTTTGGTGACGACTTTACCTCTAGACCAACCTGGTGGGTTAAGATACAATTAATAAAAAAAAAAAAATGCTTAGCTGCTCTCTCATTTGAATCCCACTAGATCTGCTACATTGTTAAAAGTGTTATTCAACACGTACGTGTAGTTTACTTGAGTCATGATTTTGCCCTGGTTTGCAACGAGGGGTAAAGGGGGGGGGAAAGCATCAGTGCACATACGCGACTGCTTTAATTTCAGTACAACAAACACAACAACTAGTACGATACCCAGAGCATAGCCTATACAGTATATCACGGAATCTTTTGTAGGTTAACTGTACCAATATAACAGTTTGTTACCGTAAACAGAAATGTTAGCTTCTTGAAAATGAAGGCAGAATATTCATACTGCTGAATGAAATCTAATGTGCAGTGTAATAAAATGCTGTCAAGTTATAGCTTAACAAAAATACATTTCCCTGCCTCTTAACAAAAGCCATGAGCGACTGGCTATTTCTGTGAAGTTTCTCTTTCCAAAATTCAAAAATTAAATAAATGAATTAAAGACGTGAAAAAGCAGTTGTCAATCAGATGTCAACAGTTTTGTTGACATCTGGTAAAAAAATAAAACGGTTAGGTAGAAACTAGAGAGAGACTGATAATAAAAATGCCAATGACAGCAATAGTAAAGAAGGCGATTCATTTGTAATTAGAGTAAATCAAACATTTCTAATTAGGTAATTAAGCTAAAGGCAATATTACAGATCACATTTATTTCTTATAACGTTTATGAAGAAGCCATTTTCTCGGAATGAACCACAGCTTACAAAATGTATGCAGAAACTGCATAGTAGTGAAATGTACGCGTAGTTTTCATTGTTGAGGTTGGCAGCACCGTCAAATATTTCACTTCCCTTCCTCACAGCCCATCCATACACAAAAGGCAATCTCGTGACTTCAGTATTTATACTGGTTGACTGAATAACTTATTCACAAACAGTTGTAATAGAAATACAATAACTAAAGCATTAATAAATTAAAATTCTTGCAAACGGTACGCATTATAATCTGCTTAACACAATTTTCAAGGGTCCGACACAAATTAATGTCTTACACGGAGCTGAAAAGCAGCTAAGACAATCTTAGGAGATTGCTTCTTTTTAAACAAATCATTATTGAAGACAGAAAAGTGTTTGTTTTAACAGACTGCGTTATGTGAGAAAATATTAATAACAATATATAATAATAACAATATAATAACAATTACACATAGGTTATATAGTGTAGTACAGACAATTGGACTGGCACAACACTTGCTCTACGTGTACGCCTACACACAGTTCCGCATAAACTATATCCGTAACCTATTCTTTCAACAAGCTCTACAAATTTTAATATACACAAATGCCTACAACCTTATTATAATGGACAAACATACAAATAATTATTTAACTTTAAAATATGTATTTAATTTGTCCCAGTAAAAATTTAAATTATAAATTACAAGAACTAAACTGCAAAAATTCACTAAACTAAACTCTACAGACGCACGCAACTAATTAAACAAATTATTCAAAATATATTATAATGAACAGAAAATCATAGCCTATATGAAAACAAATTATTAGGCACATCATTATGTCAAACAGATTATTATTAATAACAAGAGTGAAAACAAAGCGTAGTGACTGTGCATGAGTCGCACATTAGAGTAGCGATTGTATACTGCAGTGACTGTACTGTCGTTGCATGGCGAGGGGTGAAGAGTGTAGTAGATCAACACTGAAGTGGGTTGTACCAATTCAAATTGTCCAAGGTATAAATAAATATAAACATATAAGTTATATGTAGTAAATAAATAAACGTAACGATACATACCATTTTTTAAACATCACGTTTCATTACAGAAAAAACACAAACAAATAACACCGCTAATACTTATGTACATAAATACTGTGTAACTAATAACAAAATCAACATAACTTATTTTTAAAATAGTCATCAATTTTGACCGTGTATTAGACAGGATTGAATGCGTATTTAGTAGAAAAATATACATATGTTTTACCTTATTAATCAAGGGACTTCACGAAAACTGCAATTTAAGCAGGAAATCGTTTTAGCTGCAAGTGTATTGAACGGATACTAGTGAACTTAAACACTTTCGATGGGATTTTTTTGACCACAATACGTCCCGACGTTGCACCCAGCAACTAATTCCTTTTGCATTTGAAAAAGTGGCTTGGTGAACAACGGTTTGAAATCAACAAGGAACTCAACGATTTCCATTCAACTGGTTCAATTCCCAGACGGGAAACTTCTATGCAGAGATTTTTTTAATTATATTGGATCAGTGCTATGAAAACTGTTTAGAGCTAATAAACAGATATGTGGAAAAGTAAGGTAGGAATGTAGTGAAATAATACTGTCAATAAAAATCTTCTCTCACAACTTTATTTTATTCAATGACCAAACAGCCCTTTCTTTAGAAATATGCCTTGTATAGTCACTTGAGTCACGAGTTTGCCCTTGTTTGCAACGAGGGGTAAAGGGGGAACAGCATCAGCACGCATGCGCGACTGCTTTAATTTCAGTACAATAAACATAACAACTTATACTATACCCAGAGCATATACAGTATATCCTTTTGAAGGAACCTTTTGTACGTTAACTGTACAAATATAACTGTTTGTTATTGTAAACACAAATGTCGGTTTCTCGAAAATGTGGTCAAACTATTCAGTGCTGAACGCAATGTAATAAAATGTTGTGAAGTTGAAGTTAAACAAAAATGCCTATCCGTGGCTCTTAACAAAAGCCGTGAGCGAGTGGCTACCTACTGTGATATTTCTCTTTCCACAATTCAAAAAATAAAGAAGGAAATTAAGGACATGAAGAAGCTATTCTTTAACAGTTTTGTTGACACCTGGCAAAATATGAAAACGGTTAGGTAGATACTAGAGACACTGATAATAAAAACGGTGATGACAGCAATAGTAAAGAAGGCGGTTCATTCGTAAATTAGAGTAAATCAAACATTTATATATACAGTTCAGCCTCTCTAAGTTTGCTCCTAATGTAAACAAATAATGACGTCACTGAGCATGCGCATTATATCAAAATGTGTACACGCTGATTAAAAAGTAACAGCAAAATACTTTCAAAAGTATTTAAATACAAAATACTTTTGAAAGTACTTTTATAAATGAAATTGTTAGGCCTACATCATATCATGACTGATGTTTTTAGTACTTTAAGTACTTATAATTTAAAAAATAGTTATCTTAATAGGAATACGACATCCATAAAGTCACGGACTCTAGCGTGCACCCTGTAGTAGCTGGTTTTGGTTTGTTGACAGTAGGAGCAAACTTAGAGTGGCTGAACTATAGAGCCCCGAGTGCGGTCAGTGAGTTAATATTCGTTTGATCTTTGACGAGTGTTTATTTGAGTAAGCTATCGGTATGTAGTACAGGTCACGTATCTGGGCATTCTAGTAACTATTGTTATAAAGGTCATTTGTTCTAGTTAGAAGCTCTCCCACCAACGCTCTGTGCCGTGCCACTGAGCTGTTCTGTTTAGTGGGGGGGGGGGGGGGGGAAGCACCTCGAAGGGAACTAATCAGTCTCTCCATAGTGCTAGCAGCGTTAACAGCCTAAGTGTACTATAAATCCTAAAAACATTCACTGTATGTTGTAATCTTATATTTTTGTTGTTCTATTCCCTTCACACGTCTTCAACCCGTGCATTCGGTAGTAAGCCTACTGTTTTATGTATCTATTGCTTTTACGGAAATGGAACGTAATACGCGGTCAGGCTAGGGAGTAAATAGTTAGTGTATACAATTTTATGAAAAAAGAAGCTTAACAAAACAGACCAATTTTATTGACCGATAGCAAAATCGTGTAGCCAGAGCTATGGGGATTTCGCGTAGTACAATTCAAACTATTTTGAAAGAAAAAAGAAAAAACCCTGATGTGCTAATCAGGACACCAAATAAGAAAAGAATGAGAAGGAATGTGAAGAGTGAAGTGGACGATTTTGAGAAATGTGTTGTGAGAAGAACAATATATGATTTTCATAAAACAAACGCTGAATGGCCAACTTTGAATTTGTTACTCCCCGTTTTGCGGGAGAAAATTAATGTCAAAGGAAGTAAATGGTCGCTGTGGAAAATTATTAAAGATATGGGATTCAGATGGAGGAAGGCAAAAGATAACAGAAAATATAAAGTTTTTAACTAGTTTTTAGTCTAGCTTAGTAGTTGTAACATAGTATACAGTTAGAAAGAGAGGGAATGATGATTAAGTGAGAAGGAGACAACACTTGCCTTGTTGAAACTATCCCTACTCTACCTACTCACCCTCCCCTTACAAGCTTCTTCCAAAAACAAATGCACTATACTATCTTATTGTGTATGTGCATTCTATATAATTGTTTGTAAGTAAGTAGTACTAAGTAAATTATTTAAGTTATAATAAATCATTTCACCACCATCAGTGGTAACGTGAATTTTTCTAACTAAATCGAGTATAACTAAATAATTTTTTTTTAAATTTAAATTCTTAAAATTTATTCTAAATAATATGGTCAATAATTTTTCATTTAAACAATAATAGTGTTTTAATAAAATCAATTTTGTTCCCTTTGACATTTTGTTTTCTTTATTTGTAGTGACAGTTTTCAGTAAAAATTTAGATTTATTAAATCGTTCTTCAGTTAAATTTTAACATTTTCCATGGAACTGAGTTCATTTAGCCTGACAACGCCCGTTGGTTAACAAATAACTGCACTAAAACGTTTTGTTACATATATTACAAGTGTATTGTTTCTCTCCTGTACTGATTGAGTCACAGCTGCGTGTAGTTGTTGTGGAATGCAGCGCATTGTTATAGTAGTGGGAGAATGAATGAGTGTTAGTAGTGTTTCACAGCTAATGCATTTGTAGTGGTACCGTGTACAAACTAGACTAAAAACATATTCTTATCATCCGGCACATTAATTTAACAAATATCTACCGGGTTATTAACTTGGTTGGATTCATAATATATAACTTTTTATTTTATATTAAAAAATATAAATAAATAAATGTAATAAATACAATCAAATATGTTAATTAGGGAAAGTTTGAAAACGAATGTTTTGTATCAGAGAGTGATAGAAAAATCGTTCTCCCAGGATGCGTCACTCATTCAATATACCTCACCTGTACCCTTCACCCTTCACCCCCCGCAACTACACCCAGCTGGGACTCAAGCAGTATATATAAAAACAATGTTTTTATATATAAAAAAACTAAAATATAAATATAAAAACTTAAATATAAAAAATAATCATGTCATGATTATTTAAATCACATGACTATAAATTTTTTGACGAAAACTTAACAATAGTTTTGTCACCGGATGGCGACATTATGTGGCTAACCTTATTAGTTTGGTGGCCCTGAAAAGGGCCGTTTAAGCAGTGGTCGTCTTGGAGACGGGTCGGTCGTAATCGTCGTGACGGTCGAGGAGTTGGGCGACACGGCGTGTCGTCGTCCAGCGGAGACGTCATCTTCTCCCCTCGCGGTAGTGTGTCGATGGCTGCTTCGTCAGGTCCGGTGGGCATTGAGCTCGGTCGAGGGACCGCTGTGGGCGATGACGGTCCAGTCGACGGCTTACGGTGACGGGTCGGCGAGCGGAAGCAGCATCTTCTCTCTTGCGGGGTCGTCGATTAGTTTTTGCCGGAGTCCAACAGCCGTGGCCGTGGTGGACGTCTTGTCTGCTGTCTGGTTCGAAGTGAAGGTCTAGGTGTCTTCATTGGTATTGAATCGACTCGGCTCAGTGCAGCGCTCTTTATATAGCTGCCAAGAGTGCTATTGTAGAGAGCGGCTACTGGTTTGGCCTTGATGACAAAGGCCTTTGTGGTGTGGAGCCGAAAGCTTTGTCGCTATGCCGTCAAAGGCCGGGAGAACTATTGAAGCCGGCAACAGAGTAAATGATTAATTAGAAGGGGTGGCGGTGACAGTTTGTCACGTGTATGCAAACGCATTGATTCATTTAGGTAAGCAGACCCTCTAAAGTTTCGTTGCAGACATTACTACTGAACAGCTCTTCAGAATGTACACGCACATGATTTTTTAAAGAAGAAGATTTTGTAAATGTTTTGTTGCAGACTTTGCAATTAAAATTTTTCTCTCTTGTATGAGAACGCATATGAGGAATTAAAGAACAAGGGTTAGTGAACTTTTTATCGCAGATATTACAATTGAAAGGTTTCTCTCCTGTATGTACACGGAGATGAGCTTTTAAATTAGAAGAGACGGTAAACGTTTTGTTGCAGATGTTACAATTGAACGGTCTGTCTCCTGTGTGTATACGGACATGATATTTCAAATGAGAAGAGCGAGTAAACGTTTTGTTGCAGACATTACAATTGAATGGTCTATCTCCTGTGTGTATACGAACATGAGCTTTCAAATCGGAAGAGCGGGTAAACGTTTTGTTGCAGACGTTACAATTGAACGGTTTGTCTCCTGTGTGTATACGAACATGATATTGCAAAGCGGAAGAGCTTATAAACTTTTTGTTACAGATATTACAATGGAACGGTTTTTCTTCTGTATGCATATAAAGAACATGAGATTTTAAAGCGGAAGAAGACGGAAACTTTTTGTTGCACATGTTACAATTGAATTGTTTCTCTCCTGTATGCAAACGCATATGATTTTTTAAATGAGTAGACAATGAAAACGTTTCGTTGCAGATATTACATTGGTACAAGCTGTCCCCTGAATGTATACGAACATGATATTGCAGAGCAGAAGAGGTTATAAAATTTTTGTTGCAGATGTTACAATTGAATGGTTTTTCTCTTGTATGTATACGAACATGAACTTTTAAAGCGGAAGAGGTTGAAAACATTTTGTTACATATGTTACAATTGAATGGTTTGTCTCCTGTGTGTACACGAACATGAGCTATCAAATTAGAAGAGAGTGTAAACGTTTTGTTGCAGATGTTACAATTGAATGGTTTGTCTTCTGCGTGTATACGAACATGAGTTTTCAAATCAGAAGACGATGAAAACGTTTTGTTGCACATGTTACAATGGAACGGTTTCTTTTCCGTATGTATACGAAGAACATGATATTTTAAAGCAGAAGAGGATGAAAACTTTTTGCTGCACGCATTACAATCGAATAGTTTCTCTCCTGTATGTAAATCTACATGATTATTTAAAGCGGAAGAGGTTGTGAAATTTTTGTTGCAGATATTACATTGGTGTGGGCTCTCCCCTGTATGGATGTACAAGTGTGTTGATAAACTATACCTACGAGTAAACAACTTCCCACAAATATTACAACTGAAACGTTTACGTGACTCGGGTAATTGTGATTGATGAGTCACAGTATCAGCTGAGTCCGTTGTCTTGTAAACATTCGCTTTATCTAATCCAATATTACTCACACAATTTTCTATCTTTAATTCAGATTCTGATTCTCTTCTGTTATAATTTTTACTTAAACTATCATTCATTTTTGAAATTATTTTCTTACATTTCTGTACGTGGACTATAATATTCTCCTTTTTAAGGAATATTCTGCCGCAACCATCGCAAATGAATGTATCCTCCAAAGTACAATCATGTTGTTCATACGAAAGATTATCATTAAATGTTTTCAGGCAAGTTGAACACGAGCCGTACACCAGTTCCATTTTCGTTACCCACGATTTTTGCCTTTCTTCACGTAATTTCGTTTCACACTTTGCACAATAGTCATTGATTCCGTCAATGTTCTGACTCTTAATTGTATCCTGTCGACAATACTTGCAGACTCGTGAGATTGTTCCGCTTGAAGAGCCTACTTCGTCTGTATTTTCGTCAGCCATCTGCAAAACATAATCACAACAAAAGATTGATCATACATAAATTTGAAGAATGCACTTTATTAAGTGCTACAAGAGAAACACTTAAGGTGCTGTGAAACATTAGGGTGCAGTGTGACTACAAACCACAAGAGATATTGTTTAATATTTGTATCAACAAATATTGTTCTACCAAAATATTTCGCCAGGAGTCGAGCGGGCGTCAAATAAGCTTGACGGTGTAGCTGCATGGAATTTTCTGCAGCCTTCTGAAATTTTGTTCACCAGTAAGTGACTGGTGTTACTAAATAAACATTTGGAAATAACCTTCACCTAGCCAGTAGGCTATTGGCATACAGAAGGTGGTTTAATTTCAAATTGATTTTTTTAATATCATCCGTTATCTATTATTATATATTTTCAAATACATAGCTTTTTATTTTGCTGTATCTTTAAACGGTAACTAAAATGAGCGAAATTTTGAAAAATACGAAGTGAAATAGCGATGAAACCATTAAATTTTTGGAAAAATATGAAAAACTTCCTTGTGTCTGGAACATAAACTGTTCGTCTTACAAAAACAGAGAAGAGCGATTATCCGGTTATGAAAAGTTGTCAATTGAAATAGGTATCGAAGGATTTTCTGCAAAAGATGTCAAATCAAAAATTAGATTTTAAGAAATGCCTACACAGAGCTTAACAAGATTTCAAAAAGTAAAAAATCTGGTTTGAAACACTCACACAACGTTCTCTTGCCAAAGCAAATAATTTAAACAATATAACCTAACATTAGTAATAAACAAATTAACTAACCTCAATAAACATAACCTAATTTTAATCATTAGTGAAAGACGCAAAATGAAAATCAACCTCAGTTTGGCTTAAAAATACGGAAAATCACTCTTTCACGGTAAACTAGGCTCTGTAGAGAAAAATGTTCTAAATAAAAGTTGCAGATCTTTTAATTTTCTATAAATTCGATTATACACACTTTTATTATAAAATGCATACTAAGGCCGGAATCTGAAAAAAATAGATTTTTCACACGTTTTCGTGAGAAAAAAACAGAAAATTGCTAATTACCGCTAAACTAAGCGTTATACAAAAAAATGTTAGAAATAAAAGTTGTAGATTTTTTTAATTCTCCACAACTTTTATTATAAAAACTTTTGCGCTAAAATGCATATTAAAGCCGCAATCTTAAAAAAATAATTTTTTTACGTGAAAACAGCCTCATTGAGAATTTCAGCAAACATGATGCCTACCTTATCTTGTAGAGCATAAGAAAATGAGTAAACCAGGTGATTTAAAAAAAAATCGAAGGACCAGTTTTTGAGAAAATTGCAAAAAAGTGAAAAATAACACGAATAAACTACTACTTCCGGTTGACCGATTTTGATGAAAATGTTCGTGTCGGGTCCGGTAGTGGTATGTAACTTAAGTTTTAAGTTTCAAGTTCGTACAATGTTCCGTTCTTGAGATGTTCTGTTCACACACACACACACACACACACACACACACACACACACACACACACACACACACACACACACACACACAGACCAATCGCTAAAAACATGTTTTTTGGGTTCAGGGGGTCCGAAAACGTGTAGATCCGGTGAAAACTCGATTTCTTAAAATGGACATGAAAACAATACTTTCCTTCCGATATATTCATATAGGCAACGGAAAGTAAAAATCGGTTGCAGGTACAGATGACGTCTACAAACATAAAGTACCATTGTTCACAGTAGCAACAAAAAGTGTTTCATGTGTAAACCTCTACTGGCATGCAAATTACACTGGCATTAGTACTGGCACCAGCAAATCATTGCACTGAAATTAAAGAAGTCGCGCATGCGCACTGATGCTTTTCACCCTCATTGCAAACAAAAGCATACTCTAAGCATGACTTTAAGTAACTCTTAAGAACTTACTTACTACACCGTAAGTCTTTAGCTACATCACAAACCATCCTACTCAAAAATCATGTTTTTCTAGTAGAGGCTTTTAAAGTTTTGCGTTAACTTCTCCACCCTACATATTAGAAAATATCAGCAATTTTTTACAATAAAACTGTAATTATTTCTTTAAATAATCAACAAAAGACTGTATTTTATTAATATTTATATACGCATTATGTGTATTCACTAACCTTGTTTTTTAACTGTGTCAACTTTTATTTTCACTTACACGTGTTTCAGTGGATCCACCATCATCAGAGTAAATAACATACAATTGAAACTAAAAACTTTATTTATTAAAAATCTGTAGAAGATGTATCATCTTCTGATGATGGTGGATCCACTGAAACACGTGTAAGTGAAAATAAAAGTTGACGCAGTTAAAAAAAGAGGGTTAGTGAAATTTATTATATAAATTCATTTTTTTTTTTTTTTTTTTTTTTTACTTGTGAGGCCACAATGGACCACTTCAGCCACAACATGAAAGACTCTACTTCGATCTCTGAGCCTTGATCTTTACACAGTATTCCCTCATTCTTTGTGATCTCTGAGCCCGGAGTTCTTCCGTCACCCTCTGCACTCTTCTAGTCTTGGTTTCCGGTTCCAAAGCCAGATCCTTCAACTTTCTATAACTTTCAGACTTGAACCTCACATCCTCCAGCGTCAACCCAAACCTTTCCAAGTCCTCCTTGACCTCCTTCGTCCAGTTCAAACCGATTTTAAAATCCCAGACACTTTCAATAAGCCGTCTAAGTACTCTGTTCTCCGGTGTTCTAAGGATATGGCCCAAAAAGGAGATTCGTTTTTTCCTAATTGTGTCTAGTATTGGCTCCGAAATTTTATAGACTTCATTATTTGGTAGCAGTCTCCAACTATTATCTTTGTATATTCTCTTACCAATACAGGTTCTAAGGATTCTTCGTTCTAACGTCAGGATTCTGTGGGTTTTAGTTTTTTGTGACAGTTTTGTTAGGGTCTCTCCACAGTAAGTCACTGCAGGTTGTATTACCGTTTTGTAATGTCTTACCTTTGTATTTACCGACATTAACTTCTTGTTGTATGTGGTGTGGGTGATGAACTGAGCTCTCATTAACTTTTTGGCCCTTTCCGCCCATGCTTCCCTGTCATTGCAACTCATGTTCAATACCTCCCCCAGGTACTTGAAATTCCGTACCACTTCTATTACTTGACCTCCCACTGAAATCCTGGGGTCCATGTTAGTGTTCCCAATTATTTTCGTCTTCTCGAAGGAGATCTTGAGTCCAAACCTTCCCGCTAACTGTCCTAAGCTTGTTACTTGTTTCTTTAGTTCCTCTACAGACCCACTCAACAAGGCCAAGTCATCTGCAAACCCCAGACAGCCAAGGTGAACTTTACTTGTGCATTTCCCGCAGCTAATCCTTGCTGGGTTCTCTTTTTCCCATAGTCTCATAATGTATTCTAAGGCACAATTAAAAAGCAACGGGGACAAGCCATCTCCTTGCCTAAGTCCTGTTCTTATTTCGAAATCTTTGGAAAACTCTCCTCGAAATTTGATTTTGGACTTAGTATTGGTCAATGTGAGTCCTATCATTCTTGTCAATTTCGGGTCTAGTCCAAAATTTCGTAGCACTTTCAGTAGCGATTCCCGATGTATGCAATCATAGGCCTTCTTGAAGTCAATGAATGTTACAAATAAGGGCTTTGATCTTTTTTTGCAGAAATCCATAACAAGTTTCAATGTTAAAACCTGATCTGCACAGCTTCGCCAGGATCTAAATCCTCCCTGATATTCCCCAAGTTCGTGATCCAGTTGTTCCCTGATCCTGTTATATATTACTCTAGAGAAAATTTTGTACGTACAATCAAGCAATGAAATACCTCTGTAATTGTCTGGATTTGTTCTTGGACCTTTTTTATGTAGTGGACATATGATTGCATTTGTCCAGTGGTCTGGCAGTTTTTCAGCGTCCCAAATTTCCCCAAATTTTTTATGTAATTTCTTTTGCACGTTCTCGTGCGCGTACTTCCAGATTTCTGTTGTGGTTAGGTCTTCCCCACAGCTCTTGTTGTTTTTCATTTCCTTAATTGCCTGTTTGACTTCCTCGAAAGTTGGTGGGAGTATGTGTTCTGGTTTGGTCTTTATGTCTGTGAATGTGTCTATTTCAAAAAGTTCTTCGGGGTCCTCGCAGTTAAGAAGTCTGCTGAAAGAATCCGCTAGGATCTCAGCATTGTCCCTGTTGTTGTGGGCCATTTTACCGTTCTTGTCTCTGAGAGTCAGTGTTGGTGCGTCGTATTTTGCAAGTTGCGTTTTGAAAGTTTTGTAATATTCTCGAACACTCATTTTCTTGTAATTTGTTTCTATTTGTTCAAGTACGTCTTTCTGATATTCCCTTTTTGCGTTCCGCAGAATCTTCTGGGTGCATACTTGCTGTTGTTTGAACTCTTGGAGGGATTCTTCGGTGTTTCTGTTGTGAAACTCTTGCCACCTCTTATGCCTGAGTTCCAGGGCTTCATCACAAACGTCGTTCCACCAAGGGTGTTTCTTTCTTTTGTTGATTGGAGCCGTGACCCTTGCAATGTTTTGAAGTCCTGGGACCAAATTCATTAGTATATAAAATAGAATTAATTTCAAACTGCAGCTGATGCATTTGATAAAGATTTATTTTTGAATGAACGCATTATGTAAAATAAACAAATGACATATCTATACATAGGCCGTACCTCTATCTAGATAAAGCATCCCGATAGAAAATGAATACTAACAAACACATGATTTCTGTTTTAAGTACAAATTCTACATTAATACAGATAACTAGCTAATTTATTACAAAAATATACAAATTTAAGAAAAATAATTAATAAAATGCATAAAAAAATAAGTACAAAATATTTTTTTTTATAGTTCCTATTTTCTAAAAAATTATACCAATAACTTGAAGATAATTCTACGAAATTACTAAGTGTAAACTAATTGATGAATGTTACTTTTCAGAAAAATCTGGTGTGAAACACTCACAAAACTTTCTCTTGCCAATGCAAATAATTAACAATAAACCTAACATTAGAAATAAACAAAAAAACTAACCTCAAAAACATAACCTTATTTTAATCATGAGTGAAGACGCAAAATGAAAATCCAACTCAGTTTCGCTTAAAAATACGGAAAATCACTCTTTCACGCTAAACTAGGCTCTTTAGAGAAAAATGCTCTAAATAAAAGTTGTAGATCGTTTAATTTCCTATAAATTTTATTATATATACTTTTGTCGTAAAATGCATACTAAAGCCGAAATTTAAAAAAAATCAATTTTTCACACAATTTTGTGAGAAAAAAACAGAAAATTGCTAATTACCGCTAAACTAAGCGTTATACAAAAAAATGTTTGAAATAAAAGTTGTAGGTTTTTAAATTCTCTACAACTTTTATTATATAAGTTTTTGCGCTAAAATTTATAATGAAGCCGTAATCTTAAAAAAACTATTTCTTTACGTGAAAACAGCCTCACCGAGAATTTCAGCAGACATGGGGCCTACCCTATCTTGTAGAGAATAAAAAATTGAGTAAACCAGGCGATTTTTAAAAAAATTGTAGGACCAGTTTTTGAGAAAATCGCAAAAAAGTAAAAAATTATACAAATAAACTACTACTTCCGGTTGACCGATTTTGATGAAAATGTTTGTCGGGTCCGGTAGTGGTATGTAGCTTAAGTTCTAAGTTTCAAGTTTGTATGATGTTCCATTCTTGAGATATTCTGTTCACACACACACACACGCATACCAATCGCTAAAAACATGTTTTTTGGGTTCAGGGGGTCTGAAAACGTATAGTAGATCCGGTGAAAACTCGATTTCTAAAATTCGACATGAAAACAATACTTTCCTTCCTATATATTCATATAGGCAAGAGAAAGTAAAAAATGACAAAATCATAATCTGATGCAAAAAAATAAAAAATTCCTCTTGTAACTGATTAATGACACTTACAATGAACACTATAGGTTAACCTGAAAGCTGTTTAGTAAATATACAGCAAAATATACAAAATACGTACGTAAAAAACTACACAGAAACCTAAAATAATAATACATTATTATTACTAATCACAAACAAAAATGTTAAATCGTAGGCCTACTCCATTACAAACAATAACAAATTTTTTTTTAGGCAATGCCTGGAAACAGAAAGTAACTACGTTAGCATAATCAGTAACAGTCAGTAATTAGGTGAATAATATTAGTTTTAAAGATTTATAAAAGGCAATAAATTCAATTCTTTGTTCTAATTTGAATGAAGTAAATTTCTTTTAAAGTTGTTGTGTTCCTGAACCTGATGACAGGTGGCACTGCATTATGTAAAGATACCAAATCTTGGTACTTACCGTTTGTAATTTAAGCAGGCACTATATTTAGTTTTTTGGGTTTAATATTCTTTATTGACTTTAGCCTTCTAATATTTAAATGCCAATATTCATCATCAAGGTGGTTGCCTTAAAATAAATTGTATCTGGCGAGGTTTTGTCAACTGAATTTCAATCGTATGCAACCAATTTATTTTCTCACCGGTGAACCTTTTCTGTTAAAACAATAGGCCTACTCTCAATTCTTTACAGTCCAGCCTCTCTTAGTTTGCTCCTAAAGTAAACAAACAATGACGTCACTGAGCATGCGCATTATATCAAAATGTGTACACGCTGATTAAAAAGTAACAACAATACTTTCAAATGTATTTAAATACAAAATACTTTTAAAAGTATTTTTGCTAAATGAAATTGTTAAGCCTACTTCATATCATGACTGATTTTTTAGTACTTTAGGTACTTATAATTTAAAAAATAGTTAACTTAATAGGAATACGAGATCCGTAAAGTTGTAGACTGTAGTGTGCACCCTGTAGTAGGTGGCTTTTGTTTGTTGACACTAGGGGAAAACTAACAACGGCTCAACTGTAGACATTTCTTTCAAATCGATAAAATCTTCATACCGAAGTGGATGGACAATGGAAGGTTATTTTTCCTAGCTAATTTAAAAATATGAATAAGTTGAGTCAATACAAATTGATTACGTGAACGTTCAATAGCAGAATTTATAGTAGGCCTACTATGCCACGAATCACCCTCATTTTGTCAACGAAAAGGCTCAAAAAATCTCACGGAAATACAGTAGAACCTCTTTAATCCGGCACGTTTGGGACTCGAAGCTTGCCGGATTAAAGGAAATTCCGGACTATGGAGGTTATTTATAAAAATACAGGAGTCTTATAAAAAATAACACAATTTGCACAAGAAACTTTTACTATATGTATTTATTATTTAAACAATAATAAATCAATATATAAGTACAGGAGAAATATTAAAATGCATTTTTTAAGTCAGTACATGATGAAATAAATTTGAATAGAGTATGAAATACAGTACAGTACTGTACTATTCGTGGTTTTTAGCAACAGCACTGGTAGATGGCTGGAAAAAAAATCTAATATCTACTTGCTTCTTACGACTAGTATTTTTTTTATTTAAAAAATCATTTTTTATTATATGCAAGTTCATAACTTCGGCCATACTGTATAGTTTATTTGACTCAGCAAATTTTACAAACGTGTAAAAAAGCGTACTGAGTTTACAAACTCAGAGCGTGACGCTTTGTGGCAGTTGAGTGTCGGCGGTAGCTGTTGGGTTGCTCACTTTACAATGTTCATTGTGAAGGCAATTCTATAATTTTTGTCTATTGCCGTTGATGCCGGATTATAGACAATTCCGGACTATAGAATGCCGGATTAAGGAGGTTTTACTGTACTTTTAATATTAATCAAAATAGTGACAACATACAATAGCATCGTGGCAATTATTGAGTTGTTATTTTGACCACTGCATCCATCCAAAAAGAGATACGCATATTTTTACCCCTTTCTTCACTTAATTGGTTTGAACAGATTGAAACTAATCGCTTCGCACGACTCTCCATTTCTTACAACATAACCTTACGACAGTAAACTACAATTTATCAAACCGCAAACGTCTACTAACATACTGCTTATGAGTAAATAATCCTGGGTAGCCAACATATTTTTACATCTGACTGTTTTATAATTTCTGCTAATGCATACAGAGGAGAATGATATGAAAAAAATTCCAAACCTGACCGGGAATCGAACACGGGACCCGCCACAATGATATAATTCAAATTTATCAGTGTTCCCAACATAAAAATGTAAACTAAGAGCGTAATCAGTTAAAAGTAAATTGGAAATGTATTTGCGCGTGGAATATGGATATCGTGATAAAAATATGGTATATCCTGACGATTGCTACCTAACCCAGTCAAGGAGATACCTATAGAAAGGCCCATTTTATTATTGAGTTTTATTTTATTAGGTACTTATTCGAATACGTCGCATACAGTTTCGGTTTCATTAGGTAAGCGACCGCATCACAAACTGACGAATCTACAGATACGTCAGAATTAGAAAACAATACAAGTTTTACAATGTGAAGTTTCTCAACATACGATGGTACGTGATTTACAATCCGTAACTTTTTGTGAGTACGCAGAAACATTATTGCTCGTATCTTTGTTAATAACGAACATATAGATAAGTCAGTTCCTAATATTGTAAAGTACACCCAGAAACTTTCATCAACTCAAATTTCGATTTTCTTGAAATACGTCACTTTATGATGCAGACGACGAAGTATGTCAACTTCTAACATTACACAAATTATTCTCTTAGCATTCACTTCAATACTTTGGGTGTTTATTGATTTTGATTAAATTAGGTTTTTACTTTTATGTATTATTTAGAAAGAAATTCTTGTACACTATAAAATATTGGGGTATGGTATTTATACAAAGATAAATTAATTTTTAATTTAAAAAAAATTTAATTATCACAAATGTTAATACACACCAAGCAGTGAATAAACAAAATTTACCAACCGTTTAAATCTTCTTGATTTCAAATTATTACATAGTGCAATCCTACTTCCTAATTATTCTTTTATACAACTAATAACTGTTTTATTGTGACTCATTTGCACAGAAATAAATTTGTATTCTTTTGACACCTATACACAAACAAAACAAAACAAGCCATTTACCAGGGTGAACGAACGACTCACAATCTAAAAATTTCCCATAAAAATGTTCCCATAAATCGGAACTATCGGTTTAGAAATCTACATCGGTGTCTGCTGAAAAATATAAATAGTATTAATATTCTTATATTATTTCTCAGGCAGTCACTTCCGATATTTCAGGGTAATTTCGGTAATTTCTTGTCGACATGTTTTTAAACAACTCTAAACTGTCTTCTGTATGCACTTTAAATTTATTTTTATTTATTTATTTAAAGTCACATTAACTGCTTGGTCAATTAGCGAATACGGTGGATTGTAACACTGACTGTAGAATTTGCATGTGAAAATTTCCATTCACTGGCTGGGATTCGAACCCGGGGCCTCCGCGTGACAGGCCATGCGCTAACCACTTAGCTACGGAGGCGGACTCTTTATATTTATTTATTTTTTCTTAATTAACTTGAAAACTCCTAAGAGGTGTTAAATTTGATTTCATGTGCTGTATCAACGGAATACCAGAATGCGAAAGGTACTGTTTGGTCATTAGTTGTGGCAACACTGATATATTACGGCGCGATATTTCACATCGTGTTGACAAATCAGAGCATACCGATGAACCTTATTTTGTTTTAAAAATGTTGATTCTTCACCATGAACAATGGGAAACCAGTTTATTGAAAAACTAAAAAATTAATTATTTTTTTTTATAAATAAAACGATTGGTACCAAAGTATAGTTAAACCGTTGATAGTTTGCTCCTACTGTTAACTAAACAAAACCAGCCACTACAGGGTGTATGTACACTTGCAGCCGTCGAATAACGGAGCAGCTGTCTCATTACAATTATTATGTTTTCACTGCCGCTGTCGCATGCCCATTTTTACATAGTGAAAATATTTTGTAAAGGGAAAAAGTGATGTGACAGTGTGTTGGGCCAGTCTAAGCTGGTGGGAGTAGTCTGTATGGAAAAGTCCATTTAATAAGGAGAGGGAGAGGGGTGTGCCTGAGTAGTCCTACTTGACTATTCTCTAGTTCAGTTCTAACTTGAGTGTATTGAAGTGAAGTGTTATTCTACACAAATGTTACAATCCATCTCATGTATTTATTTTTATTGTTTACTGTATTGCTATTTATTGGATTTTAATTTCTAATGTAGTGTCTTATATTATTCAAAGCTGTTTACTTTCTGGTTGACTCGGTTCAGTTCTGAGTTCATATAAAATGAGTGAAAATAGGGGAAAAATAAAGTTGACAAAAAAGGTCAAGTGTTGCGTAGTCAAAGTCGTGAAATTATTAATAGTGTGATAACGTTTTTTGAGCAAGAAGTGAAAGAGGGGTGTGGTGGTCTATCATTGGTTTTCATTTGTTATAATAGTAGTAGCTAATAATATCAAGGAGGCAGAGTAGTAGCGTTGAAGCTGCCTTTGTTATGCAGTTCAGCTACAGTTGAGCCGTTGTTACTTTGCTCCTAGTGTCAACAAACAAGAGCCACCTACTACAGGGTGCATGCTAGAGTCTGCCACTTTACGGATGTCGTATTCCTATTAAGTTAACTATTTTTTAAATTATAACTACTTAAAGTACTAAAAACATCAGTCATGATATGATGTAGGCCTAACAATTTCATTTAGAAAAATACTTTTAAAAGTGTTTTGTATTTAAATACTTGTGAAAGTATTTTGTTGTTACTTTTTAATCAGTTTGTACACATTTTAATACAATGCGGATGCTCAGTGACATCATTATTTGTTTACATTAGGAGCAAACTAAGAGAGGCTGGACTATAGTATTACGCGTGATTTGTAGTGGAAGGGGAATTCCTTTCTTACTTTCTCATGACTATATATGTTGAGTTTAGTATAGCGTTTCATGTATAAGGCTGACCTTGAAGCATATACAGATGTACAGTTTAGTATATTTAAATTAGTAAGCGTTGCGGCGAGATGCAATGGTTTTACATTGGCATTTTAGTTTAGGGGAACTGTACAGTATTCAGATAAACTAAAGCCCCTGGCTATGGGAGTGAGAGAATGCATAACTCTCTCACTCACACAAGCCATACCAATAACATTGTCTTTAATTTTACTCATTGTTGTGAGCAAGCGTTTATGCGTGCCGTAAACTAACAAGCAAGATAACGACTGTAGTATGTTTTCAGATTTAGATTACAACGGTAAAGACCTTTGAGCGCATGCGTAGTTATGCCATATATCTACCTCTCACTCGCTCGCTCGGCTATGGGACATCAATTCATCTGATATCTGTACAGACGCTGACGATGTCACCAGGGGCGGTTTCAGGGAAGGGGCCATGGGGGGCCATGCTCCCCTCGAAATACTAGGAAAACTTAGTTTAATATTTTCTATAAGCTATTATTTCTAAAAAAACTGTATCCCAATACTCGTACCTATCAATTAACAATAATTATTTTAGTATAAAAATGAGTCAAACAGAAAGTATCTATTTTTAAATAGTATTAAGATAACAATCAGTGTCAGTAGTGAAAAGCCACTCGCATCCAGTCAGCACCTTGAAAATTTCTCTATGAATTAAAATTGTGGTTACAGCAATACAGCATAAAAGAGGACTTTTCAATGACTCATTTACAAACTATGTATTACAAATTATGTAGTAAGAGCTACATAAAAACAAGATAGCCCCCCCCCCCCCGAAAATCAGCCCTGGAACCGCCCCTGGACATCACTACTATCCTATTACTATTATGTTAGTAGACACCCTTATTCACAGAATTTTCATTTAGTGTCTCCTCATTTACTAATGAGTAGAATTAGCTTATATTTTTCGTTTTACATTATTTACTCATCATTAACATAGGTCATATTATTCAACTATTTTATCAGCTGACCAAAAAACATTAGTCTGTAATGTTTTTTTTGCATCCAGGAGACTCTAAAGAGAGTATAGGACATGTTAAGAAAAAACTGATAAACTGAAAGTTTATCACCAATGATAAATTCATTACTTACCACCAAAAAATTGTTTTTCCTACTGCTTACTTCAGTAGGCTTGTCATGAACCCCATTGAATCAAATATCACACAAAATTATAAAGTCAAACACAATCATAAATTCATTACTTACCAACAATTTTTTCTTGCTACTGCTTAATTCAGTAAGCTTGTCATGAACCCCTTTGTATCAAATAGTACACAATATTTGTTTAATTACAAGTTAAATATATTTCAACCAAAACTATTTAGAAAGGAATTCGTGCACACTGTAAAATATTTCATCAATCAAATACTGTTTTAGCTTATTTTTTAAAATGACAAATTGTCACAACTTTTTAAACCTTGAGGCAATTTATTGATATATTTTCTACCTGTATAAGTTGGTTTTTGTTTAAACAATTTAGTGTTGTGATTAGGAACATAATAATCGATTCCGTTTCTTGTGTAGTGGTTGTGAACATCTAAATTCTGAAAAAAGGTATTTTTTTTTTTTTTAATTAATTAATTTAACGTCGCATCAAGTACAACAGTCATTAGCGACGACGTTGGGGTTTAACTTTTTGTACGATGGAGGATGAAATGATTCTTTGTAACGTATGAAAATATGCCATGCCTGAGTGGGATTCGAACCCAGGACCGCATAATGAGAGGCGAGCACGTTACCAACTGCGCCAATGCAGCCGGCCGCATTTTTTCTTTACGTACATTGTCACTTCAAAGATGTACAAAGAAGGAACTGTGTTGTATATAGTGTGGGTTAATTGTTGCATGCAATGTTTACAATTGAATGTTTTTTATTGTTGCTAATAGATGATCATTTACATCTTTCAGTGCCTGTGATTTAAAAGGCAGTTCGTTTGTAAGACACAAAATCTGCTGACTGAATCTGAACTGTTCGCGCAGCTACACCAGCAAGCTTATTTGGCGTCTGCTCTACCAGTTTAAATGAATTTCTTGCACAATTAAATAATAACACTTTTATTACTCCACTTCAGTCAGCATCAATTTATTCAATGATACACACTTTTTTACTTTCTCTTGCCTATCTGAATATAGGAAGGTAGTATTGTTTTCAGGTCGATTTTAACAAATACACTCTTCACCCGAATATACACCTAAACAGAACCCCTAAACCCACACAACTGCTTTTTACCTATTGGTCTGTGTGTGTATACAAAATATCTCAAGAACAGAACATCGTACAAACTTAAAACTTAACTTACATACCACTACTGGACATGACACGAACATTTTCATCAAAATTGGTCAACTGGAAGTAGTAATTTATTCGTGTAATTTTTCACTTTTTTAAATTTTCTCAAAAACTGGTCCTACATTTTCATAAAAATTGCTTGGTTTACTAAATATTTTATTCTCGACAAGAAAGGGTAGGCGCTTTATTTGCTGAAATTCTCGGTCAGGCTGTTTTCACGTAAAAAATTTGTTTTTTTAAGATTTCGGCCTTAGAATGCATTTTATGACAAAAGTGTATATAAAATTTAAAAGTGTATAAAATTTATAGGAAATTAAAAGATCTACAACTTTTATTTAGAGCATTTTTCTCTACAGAGCCTAGTTTAGCGTGAAAGAGTGATTTTCCGTATTTTTAAGCCAAACAGGTTGATTTTCATTTTGCATCTTTCACTTCTGATTAATGTAAGGTTATGTTTTTTTGAGTTTAGTTTTTTGTGTATTACTAATGTTAGGTTATATTGGTCATTATTTGAATTGGCAAGAGAAAGTTCTGTGAGTGTTTCACACCAGATTTTTTAATTTGACAGAATACATAGCCTAGTAAAACATAATGTGAAATTTATCTCTAAGGTCTGTTTTGGGATCTCGGTAAATTAAATAATTAACAAACTATTGTTTAAAATCACAAATAAATATTTATTAAGCACAATAAATTACAAAATTAATTACGCTCGTTAAATCTATGAATGAATTACAATATTATTACAGTTAAATTATTTACATTAAATAACAAACTGATTACAATAGATTGATAATATTAAATAAACTATGTCCTTTTTACACGCCCATAACGGGCAGGTGGAGTGTGTAAATTATTTGTACTCGATCTGTTGGTTCCAGGGTTACAAAAAATAGTTCCGTTTCTAATCACACAGTCAGCCAATTATAGGTATCAGATGAATTAATGTCCCATAGGTGAGCGAGTGAGAGGGAGATATGTGGCATAACTACAGTCCAGCCTCTCTAAGTTTGCTCCTAATGTAAACAAATAATGACATCACTGAGCATGCACATTATATAAAAATGTGTACACACTGATTAAAAAGTAACAACTAAATACTTTCAAAAGTATTTAAATACAAAATACTTTTAAAAGTATTTTTCTAAATTAAATTGTTAGGCCTACATCATATCACGACTATGTTTTTAGTACTTTAAGTACTTATAATTTAAAAAATAGTTAACTTAATAGGAATACGACATCAGTAAAGTGGTGGACTCTAGGGTGCACCCTCTAGTAGCTGGTTTTGGTTTGTTGACAGTAGGAGCAAACTTAGAGCGGCTGAACTATACACATGTGCTCAAAGGTCTTTACCGTAATAATCCAAATCTGAAAACATACTACAGTCGTTATCTTGCTTGTTAATTTACTGTATGCATAAACACTTGCTCACAACAATGAATGAAATTATAGGACAATGTTATTGGAATGGCGTGTATGGGTTGTGCGAGTGAGAGCATTATGCATTCTCTCACTCCCACGGCTAGGGGACTGCAGTTCATCTGAATACTGTACATGACTGCACTATTTAAGAACATGTTGTGCCAACCTGACATAATGATTGCCAGGAAGACAGAGCGTAAAGGATATTTTCCCATTGAAAAAAGTCAACACTTGATTTTATCGAGAGTCAAGCCTTTTTATTCAATAAAAATTATAAAACATATTTTGAGTTTAAATAGTGGAAGAGACGTTCCTCCTAATTGCTGTGCTTTGAGTTAAATTACTTAATTTAAACTTTATCTCATCAATAATTATTAAATTAAATTAGTTAAACTGACCATTCTTCCTGCCACGCCCATCCTGCTCCACGCTGATAAAGACAATTTGATAATTCTTCAAAAATGAAAAATTACAGAAAAAACAATAAAGAAAGATTTGATAAAGAAACAAATTATACGAGGTATGTCCAGAAAGTAAGTTCCGTTTCTATTTATATCCGCTGCAGCACTGCGATTGCAGTTCCGCGCATGCCCAGCAGACGCTCTGTTTCAAGAAGAAGAAACATGCGCCATTTCGAGATCACTGTCAGCCGCCTACGCTTTGTTGTGCTTGTTTACAATGTCGGTGTTGATTGAAAATCCCGCCGCTTGTGAAATCAGATCTTTGATTCGTTTTCTGAATGCTAAAAACGTGAAACCAATCGAAATTTATCGGTGATAAGTGATTTAATGGTGAGAAGATGGGTCCCACAGAACAATGAAGGACGTAGTGAAGGATTTCTGTCAAAAGGTGTTGTTTTTTTTCACGACAATGCTCGACCACACACTGAAAATGCAATGAAAAACCTCCTACAGGGATTTGGCTGGGACGTATTTGATCGTCCTCCGTACAGCCCTGACCTTGGTCCTAGCGATTTTCATCTGTTCTTACATCTCAAGTCTTTCCTTGGCGGTCGACACTTCAATAATGACGAAGAGCTGAAAGAAACTGTTTCCAACTGGTTGAAGACACAGGCGGCAACCTTCTATGAAGAAGGCATAGAAAAACTTGTACCAGGCTATGACAAATGCCTGCAAAAATTCGGCAGATATGTGGAAAAGTAGTTTAAGAGTTGTACATAAATGTTTTTTCTGTATCTGTACACAATTTTTTTTTATTACCAAACGGAACATACTTTCTGGACATACCTCGTATTAATGATGTATATTAAGGATGAAAATACTGTTCATCCAATTTCAGAGGAGATAGTGTGCAATTCAAATTTTTAATGGATAAAGTCATTACAGTCATAAAAATGTTACGAGTATTAAAAAAAATCAAGAAGTAAAGTTAATGATGTTAAATTCAATAATATAAATTTCCATGAAGGCGCAATAATATGCAATTGCCAAAATGAAAGTCAGACAGTTCACAAAATGATGGGATCCTTAGAATTTTCCATTGTATTTTTCTCAAAACTATGTTTTTGTTACATAGCGCACCTTCATCCACTAAGCCCTTCAATTAAATAATTCTTTCTCTCAAGTATGGACATGCAAGTGTACCCTTAAATTTGAAGAGAATGTAAACTTTTTGTTACAAAACTTACAAACGAATGGTTTCTCGCCTGTATGCAAACGCATATGATCTTTTAAACTAGAACGCTGTGTAAATGTTTTCTCGCAGATATTACAACTAAATGGTTTTTCGCCCGTATGCATACGCAAATGACCGTATAAAACGGAAGTTTTAGTATTTTTTTTGTTACAAAACTCACAATGCAATAGTTTCTCTCCTGTATGGATACGCACATGTGCATTTCTTCCGCTAGCGTGCATAAATTTTTTACCGCAGAAATTACAACTGAAAGGTTTCTCGCCTGTATGAACACGCGAATGACCGTTTAAAAGAGAAGAGTTTTTAAACGTTTTGTTACAGACATTACAACTGAAAGGTTTCTCGCCTGTATGCGTACGGAAATGATCCGTGAAATTCGAAGAATGTCTAAACGTTTTGTTGCAAATATTACAACTGTACATCTCTCCGGTATGCAAACGTAAATGAACTCTTAAATAAGCTGACGATGAAAATTTTTCGTCGCAGATGTTACAATTGAATGGTTTTTCTCCTGTATGTGAACGGATATGAACTTTTAAAGTAGAAGTTCTTGTAAATGCTTTGTTACAGATATTACAATCGAACGGTTTCTCTCCGGTATGCAAATGCATATGATTTTTTAAATGAGTCGACAATGAAAACGTTTTGTTGCAGATGTTACAACTGTAAGGTTTTTCTCCTGTATGCACACGCATATGAACTTTCAAAATACAATATCTGGTAAATGTTCTGTTGCAAATATTACAAACGAACGGTTTCTCGCCTGTATGCACACGCATATGATCATTTAAATGAGCAGACAACGGGAATTTTTTGTTGCAGATATCGCAATTGAAAAGTTTCTCTCCCGTATGTAAACGAAAATGTAGCGTCAAACTGTATTTATGACTATAAAACTTCCCACAAATATCACAACTGAAACGTTGACGTGATTCGGGTAATTCTGATTGACCAATCACAGTACCAGCTGGTTCAGCCATCTTGTGTAAATTTGCACTTTCATCTAATCTAACATTACGCTCACAATTTTCTATTTTTATTTCAGACTTTGATTCTATTCTCCAATTATTTCTAAAACTATCATTCATTTTTGAAATTATTTTTTTACATTTCTGTATGTGGACTATAATATTTTCCTTTTTAAGGAATATTCTGCCGCAACCATCGCAAACGAATGTATCCTCCAAAGTACAATCATGTTGTTCATACGAACGATTATCGTTAAATGTATTCAGACAAGTTGAACACGAACGGTACAGCAGTTCCATTTTTGTTAACCATGATTTTCGCCTTTCTTCACGTAATTTCATTTCACACTTTGCACAATAGTCATTGATTCCGTCAATGTTCTGACTCTTAATTGTATCCTGTCCGCAATACTTGCACACTCGTGAGATTGTTCCGCTTGAAGAGCCTACTTCGTCTGTATTTTCATCAGCCATCTGCAAAACAAAAAGATTGATCACATATATAAATACACAGAATTTATTTTCTTACAAACTTCTTTTATTTCAAACATTTCTTTGAATAACACTTAGTTTAGCAGTAATTAGTGATTTTCTCTGCCCACAACAGACAGATGGTGAGTTAAATAACTTGCACTCAATCTGTTAGTTCCAGAAATACAAAAAAATAGTTCTGTTTCTTAACACATGGTCACCCAATTATGACTGAATCATTTAAGAACAGAAAAGGTGGAGGTGTAAAAGACACTAATCAGTTATTTCTTTTGAATGTAATAAATTTCATTATACAGCCAGAAGTTGTGGTGAATGAAATGAAGGTGTCATTTACAAGGTGGAAAATGTGTGCTATTTCAAGGGCCTGGCAAGCTGATAAGGATACTCTTTCAACTCAGTGAGTTGTGGCAATGGTAAACCACCTCACTCCTTGTTTTACTTAGTAAAGCCACTAGAGGATCAAACCAGCCTAAAGGGGCTGATCACCTAAACAACAACAACAATGATTTTCAATTTTTACTTTCTCTTGCCTATATAAATATATAGGAAGGAAAGTATTGTTTTCATATTGATCACAACAAATACACTCTTCACTCGAATATACACCTAAACAGACCCCCCTCAACCCACACAACAACTGCTTTTTACCTATTGGTCTGTGTGTGTGTGTGTGTGTGTGTGTGTGTGTGAACAGAATATCAAAAGAACGAAACATCGTACGAACTTGAAACTTAAGTTAGATACCACTACCAGACCCGACATGAACATTTTCATCAAAATCGATCAACCGAAAGTAGTAGTTTATTCGTGTAATTTTTCACTTTTTTGCGATTTTCTCAAAAACTGGTCCTACGATTTTTTTTAAAATCGCCTGATTTACTTAATTTTTTATGCTCTGCAAGATAGGGTAAGCGCCATGTTTGCTGAAATTTTTGGGTAGGCTGTTTACACGTAAAAAAATTGTTTTCTATAAGATTGCGGCTTTAATATGCATTTTAGCACAAAAACTTAAAATAAAAAATTTGTAGAAAATATAACGTTGTACAACTTTTATTTCAAACACTTCTTTGTACAATGCTTAGTTTAGCAGTAAATAGCAATTTTCTGTTTTTTCTCACAAAAATGTGTGAAAAATTGATTTTTTTAAGATTTTGGCCTTAGTCTGCATTATACGACAAACTTTTATTTATAGCATTTTTCTCTACAGAGCCTAGTTTAGCATGAAAGAGTGATTTTCCATATTTTAAAGCCAAACTGAGGTCAATTTTCATTTTGCGTCTTTCTTTTTTTTTTTTTTGTTTAACGTCCGAGTGTTTTGCAAATTGCTGCTAATGCAGACAGTGAAGGATGAAATGAATTTTTTGTAACGTATGAAAAAATGCCATGCCCGAGAGGGATTCGAACCCAAGACCGCGTGATGAGAGGCGAACACGTTACCAACATCGCCAACGCGGCCGGCTTTTGTGTCTTTCACTCATGATTAAAGTAAGGTTATGTTTTTTGTTTATTTCTAATATTTTATTACTAGTGTTAGGTTATATTGGTCATTATTTGCAATGGCAAGAGAAAGTTGTGTGAGTATTTCGCAACAGATTTTTTTTTTCATGTAAATCCGTAAAAAAAATGAATTTTGTTTAGATTTCGGCTTAGTATGCATTTTACGACAAAAATGTATGTAATAAAATTTATAGGAAACTTAATTTCAAGCATTTTTCTCTACAGAGCCTAGTTTAGCATGAATGAGTGATTTTGTGAATTATTAAGCCAAATTAACGTTAGTTTTCATTTTGCATCATTCACTCATGATTAAAATAAGGTTATGTTTTTTGGTTTATTTCTAATGTTTTATTACTAAAGTTAGGTTATTAGTGATGTGATGCTCAGTAGCGAGTCGTACAAAAGATCTAGCTCTTTAAACTGAGCGGTGAGCAACCAGCTCATTTATTTTGAATAACTAACAGCACAGTAGCACACTGAGCCTTTCTCCCAGCGCAGCACACTTTTTGCACAGAGCTGACTTGTACGTCCCCTCCCCGACTAAGACTGTTCTCTAGTCACAGCAAAGCAAGGGCTACCAAAACACTGCATGGAAAGTACAGTATTCAGATGAACTATTGTCCCCTAGCCATGGGAGTGAGAGAATGGATAACGCTCTCACTCGCACAACCCATACGCGCCGTTCCAATAACATTGTCTTTAATAATTTTACTCATTGTTGTGAGCAAGCGTTTATGCATGCAGTAAACTAATAACCAAGATAACAACTGTAGTACGTTTTCAGATTTGGATTACAACGGTAAAGACCTTTGAGCGCATGCGTAGTTATGCCACATATCTCCCTCTCACTCGCTCGGCTATGGGACATTAGTTCGTCTGATATTCATCCTAACAAACACTGCCTCTGTCTATGAGGATCCGTATGAGGGTCATTATTCTTTCATACTACAACAACCTTGAGACACGAGGTCGTAAAATTGATAACTATGCTTTTCACAGTTGATGAGCTCTGCTGTTCCTCACGTTTAGACCAATCAGAATGTTTGCCAGCGTTGTCAGATTGAACCTGACAAACATTATGCGCGCATGCGTCTATAAGAGCCACAGCAATAGTTCACTCTCATCTTGAACACATCTATTATAGAGCGTGTTAACATGCAATACTCTATAATATAATCAGCTGATTATATGTTTATAGGTTATAAACTGTTATTGAAAGACCAAAAAAATGGCTGAAAAAATATTTAACAGAGCTACAAGAGCAAGTATTAGCAATGTTGGTGGCAAGTGATTTGCTAGTTATAAAGTGGGTAGGGGGCAATGCATACGTTCAGAGCTAATCAGCCTTGAAAAATAGTATAATGAAGTGATTAATATTTTAAAATAAGCACTTTCAACTATTTGGGTAGGAGATAAATAAACTTTTACAATTGTTTCTATTAACCCTTTCGGAAACAATATTTAAAAGGTTGATCTTAAGTGCCATTTAATTTGAATAAGAAAGTACAAAAATCTGGTGTGAAACACTCACACAACTTTGTCTTGCCAATTCAAATAATGACAAATATAACCTAACATTAGTAATAAACAAAAGACTAAACTCAAAAAACATAACCTTACTTTAATCATAAATGAAAGATGCAAAATGAAAATCGACCTCAGTTTGGCTTAAAAATACGGAAAATCACGCTTTCACGCTAAATTAGGCTCTGTAGAGAAAAATGCTTTAAATAAAAGTTGTAGATCTTTTTATTTCCTATAAATTTGATTATATACACTTTTGTCATAAAATTCATTTTAAGGCCGAAATCTTAAAAAAAAAATAATCAATTTTTCACACGTTTTCATGAGAAAAAAACAGAAAATCGCTAATCACTGCTAAACTAAGCGTTATACAAAAAAAAAATGTTTGAAATGAAAGTTGTAGGATTTTAAATTCTCTACAACTTTTATTATATAACGTTTTGCGCTAAAATTCATATTAAAGCTGTAATCTTAAAAAACAATTTCTTTACGTGAAAACAGGCTCACCGAGATTTTCAGCAAACATGGGGCCTACCCTATCTTGTAGAGAATAAAAAATTGAGTAAACCAGGCGATTTTTAAAAAAATCGTAGGACCAGTTTTTGAGAAAATCGCAAAAAAGTGAAAAATTACACGAATAAACTACTACTTTCGGTTGACCGATTGATGAAAATGTTGGTTTTGGGTCCGGTAGTGGTATGTAACTTAAGTTTCAAGTTTCAAGTTCGTACGTTGTTCTGTTCTTGAGATATTCTGTTTACACACACACACACAGACCAATCGCTAAAAACATGTTTTTGGGTTCAGGGGGTCTGAAAATGTGTAGATCCGGTGAAAACTTGATTTCTTAAAATTGACATGAAAACAATACTTTCCTTCCTATATATTCATATAGGCAAGAGAAAGTAAAAAGTGCCAGCCCCTGTTTCAAAAACTTGCAGGGGTAAGCCTGCCATTGCCAACCAAAATTTCAATGTTACAGAAATAAAATTTCCAATTTAAAATTAATTTTTATTATGTTCATAAAAAAAATTGTTCTAACACTAAAAATATTCAAAATAGTTTTTTTTAGTTTATTTAGTGTTTGTTAAACAAACACTGCTGTTGGTGTACTTGAAACTATCGATGTCTGTAAGAATCGAAACAATCGATATGTTCGGCTATTACACTTTTGTACATCGTTACAGACGCATATACTGTACTAGAGTGAAAATATTGTGTAAAAGGAAAAAGTGATGTGACAATGTGTTGGGCCAGTCTAAGGGGTGGTGGGAGTAGTCCATTTAATAAGGAGAGGGGTGTGCGTGACTAAGTGCTACTTGACTATTCTCTAGTTGAGTTCTAAACTTAGTGTAATGAAGTGATTAATTAGTTAGTTATTGAAGTGAAGTGTTATTCTACACAAATGTTATAATCTATCCCTGTTGTTCTTATCTCATGTATTCATTTTTATCGTTTACTATATTGCTATTTTATTGGATTTTAATTTCTAATGTAGTGTCTTACATAATTCAAAACTGTTTGCATTTTTGTAAATGTAAATTTTGTAAATTTTTTTAAAAATGAAATTGTTTGGCCTACATCATATCATGACTGATGTTTTAAGTACTGATAATTTAAAATATAGTTAACTTAATAGGAATACGACATTCGTAAAGTTGCATGTAGCATACACCCTGTAGTAGCTGGCTTTTGTTTGTTGACAGTAGGAGCAAACTAAGAACGTCTCAACTGTAGGTTGGGAGTACCAGCTGATCATTTATTCAAAACTGAACACTAAAATAAAATGTTTTGATTTTAAATAAATTGAATTTTCAATATCTATTATTCATTTTTTCCTGAGTAATTTACATGAATCTTTTCAGAATTAAATTTTCTACAAATTCATTTAAGAAAATATACACCTTTATTTACCATTTATGAAAGTAATCTTATGTTAAACACAAAAATGTGTAATTTCTTTCCACCAATTCTTGTGTTTTATGTAACATATCTCTGAAAGTATTGCAGTAACAGCTCTGGAACCAATTTTATTCAATTTTTCAGATTAAAAAACATAAGAAACAATCGTATTTGTATCTTTGTAAGTACCTTTAACATTTTTATACGGCCTTACTTCACCGAGGGTAAAGAGTTCTAGGTGAAATTTTTCGCTAGCCGTAACTCGGTAACTAAGCGTTTTCAGGCATATGTTTATATGAACTTTTTTTCTTATTTTTTAGCTATAGAATGAGATCCCAAGAGATTGCCGTATAGTTTTGAATCACCCTGTATAAAGAGCCGATATCATCGGCTCTTGGCAATCTTTCGTAAAAATTCAAATCGGTTCAATTGGCGTTTTGGAATTATAAGGGATAAGTGCCATATCATTCAAGATCTCATCTTTTTGATGAGATCTTCAAAAAGGATTACTTTATGAAAATTAATAAAAACAAAACGAAAGTGTTGTGCAGCAGCAAGAGTGGTTTAGAAGAGATGGGAAATTTAAAAGCAGGCAACAAAAACATACAGCAAGTTGCGGAATTTTGCTATCTAAGGAGTAAAATAACAAAATATGGTAGAAGCACAAGTGATTTCAAGAGTAGAATTGCTCAAGCTAGAAAAGCCTTTGAAATGAAAAACAGCTTACTGACTACAAACATTGATTTACAGATTAGGAAAAATTTCTTAAAACATTACGTTTGGAGTGTAGCATTATACGGGAGTGAAACGTGGGTGATAGGGACTGTAGAAAGGAAGAGGATATAAGCTTTTGAAATGCGGTTGTATAGGAAAATGTTAGAGATTAGGTGGGTGGACAAAATAAGTAATTTAGAGGTTGTTAGGCGAGTGGATGAAAAACGAAGTACGAGTATATGGAAGCATCTTACCAAAAGAAGGGATAGGCTAATGGAGCATATCTTAAGACATCTATAAATAATGGAGGGTAATATTGAGGGAGTGAATTGTAGGAGGAGGCAAAGATTAGAATATACAAAGCAAATTACAGAAGATGTAGGATGTAACAGGTATATAGATATGATGAAACGACTTGCGCAAGATAGAACAGCTTAAAGAACTGCACCAAACTAGTTGAGAGACTGATGACAAAAAAAAAAACCGTATCATTGCAGTATAGCATCTAATTTTGTACATTTAGCCTGAAATACAGGTTCTAGTTCAGTGTCATATTTCAGCCAAGGTCAACAATCCAGTGAGTCGGGGATACGTGTGCAGTAACTACACCAAATGCCTTCATATTGTGTAGCCTACAACTGCAACAATTTCATAGACAAGAAATTTGGTTTATCCGCTCATAAGTACAATTAAACAGGTACAGGTTAAATAAGTGCAAATGAATAAAGGGTGATTCAAAAAGAGCGCCGGTTTTTAAACGGCTGGTAAATGTTTGTTTATCGGTTGGCAACATTGTTTGACCTCATTTCTATTTTGGAGAACATTCCGATTGACGATTCAGTTGTAGTTTCTCTTGTATGCACAGCAAGTGACAGTTTGGTGCGGCTTTTGGTCAGGCGGTGTCATCGGCCCTTACTTTTTTGAAAATCAAGAAGGACAAGCCGTAACAGTAAATGGAGACCGATACCGTACGATGATTAGGGAGTTTTTGTGGCGTCATTTGGATGGAATGGACATTGACGAGTTGTGGTTTCAGCAGGATGGTGCCACCTGTCATGCTGCACGAGAAACAATGTTGTTACTCCGTGAACGGTTCCAGGATCGCATCATTTCTCGTCATTCCGACCATCAATGGCTACCAAGGTCGTGTGAATTGACGCCTTGTGACTTTCCTCTTTGGGGTCATCTGAAGTCATTGGTGTATGCCAATAAACCCCGAAACATCAATGACTTGAAGGAGGAAATTCGACGGGTTATCGGGCAAATGGAAGTCAAAACTTGTCGTACAGTAATATCCAATTTCATGGACAGAGTTGATGTGTGCCAGCGCAGTAGAGGAGGACATATGCATGACATCATTTTTCATACATAAAATCGGAAGGAAAGATGAATTTGTTGATGTATTTATTTTCAGTTTTCAATAAAATAAATCTCTTAATTTGAGATATCAAAACCGGCGCTCTTTTTGAATCACCCTATATAAATACTGTTGTAGTAATGAGCTGCGCTAGTATAGTAGACTGACTATCCGAGCTAATGTTTTTGGGACGGTGCGTAATGCGAGGTAGCGCGGATGAAGTGCGGAAGGGAGGGAATCCTATTTCGAAACTTGTCGGATAGTACATACTTCGATTTCCCTTCAAGATTAAAGTAATTTTTTTTTTGTCATCAGTCTCTCGACTGGTTTAATGCAGTTCTCCAACCTGTTCTATCTTGCGCAAGTCGTTTCATATCTACATACCTGTAACACCCTACATCTTTTGTAATTTGCTTTATATATTCTAATCTTTGCCTCCCTCTACAATTTACTCCCTCTATATTACCCTCCATTATTGATAGCCCAATACCTGGATGTCTTAGGATATGCCCCACTAGCCTATCCCTTCTTCTGGTAAGATGCTTCCATATAGGTACTTCTTTTTTCATTCACTCGCCTAAGAACCTCTAAATTACTTATTTTGTTCACCCACCTAATCTTCAACATTCTCCTATAACACCGCATTTCAAAAGCTTCTATCCTCTTCCTTTCTACAGCCCCTATCACCCACGTTTCACTTCCGTATAATTTCTACCCTCCAAACATAATGTTTTAAGAAATTTTTCCTAATCTGTAAATCAATGTTTGTAGTCAGTAAGCTGTTTTTCATTTCAAAGGCTTTTCTAGCTTGAGCAATTCTGCTCTTGAAATCACTTGTGCTTCTACCATCCTTTGTTATTTTACTCCCTAGATAGCAGAATTCCCCAACTTCCTGTATGTTTTCGTTGCCTACTTTTAAATTTCCCATCTCTTCTAAACCACTCTTGCTGCTGCACAACACTTTCGTTTTGTTCTTATTAATTTTCATGAAGTAATCCTTCCTCAAGATCTCATCCATTCCATTTAAGGCATCCTCTAGTTCATTCTTTGCCTCGGCTAATACTACTATATCATCGGCGAATCTCAGCATTTTTATTGTTTCTCCTTGAATTTTTATTCCTGCGTCAAATTTCTCCTTCACTTCATTTATAGCCTCTTCTATATACAAGTTAAAAAGTAGTGGTGACAAAGAACAACCTTGTCGTACACCTTTTCTTACAGCAGCCTCTTTTTCGTACCCCTTGATTCTCAAAGTTGTTAAAGTAATAAAAAACATAAAATAAAGCAAAATTAAATAAAATACAATAATATAAGTTACATAAGATCCCCAAATTCAACATCCGACACAATTTTAAATATTAAAAAAAAAATTACTGTTTGTTTTAAGGTTTTGAAAAACTTTCCTTGACCACTATCGAGCAAACGATCTCAAGTTAATAATTCACGTTACGGTTACAACTCAATCACAAAACTAAACAACTAAGATATATTAAGGAAGGAAGGAAGGAGTCTACTCAAAAAAAGTTTTTTTTATTCTCTTTAGATAAGTAATCTGTTTGTTTTGCAAGTGAATAACTATTAAATTTTAAATTTTTTCATATAAAAAAATGTTAATTTTGTTTACTACAACCCAAAATATAAGGAGTGGAAGGGGGAATATCATATCTTCGTTATTTGCTTATAACTTAGTTAATTTTAGAGGTACAGACCTGGTTTTTATGTCAAAATAATCAGAAAATTATGCTCATTTTTTTAAGGTTCCATTTTTTACATTGATTTTTACAATGGAGAGAAAATTATTTTTTTAAATATTTTCCCCCAAAAATACAGATAAGGTCATTATTTTTTTATTTTTTAAAAACTCCTATAATAAGTTTTAACCCGGCTAACCTACAAATAAAAGAGCAATAAATTCTGAATACAGTGGAAAAAAATCATCAAGATAGCATTTATACAAAGAAAGTTATAAGGATTTTATCATGAAAAAAACCCGAAATACTAAATGCCGAGAAAATTGAATGTAAAATTTCACTTACAATTACACTTACACTTAACACCGATTATGTAAAAAAATGTTTTACAAATTTCTAGTTATCGTACATAAAAACAAAATATATAGCCGGATTAAGAAAATTTTGCAGTTTTATAATCAACCAAAAAAATGTTTTTGATTATTTTTTAACTTTTAGTGATAAAACTGGGTAGACTCCCCCCTTAAAACAGAAAGAATTTTAAGTCTAAATTACACTAAATTAACATTTTCAGTTTTCTTGCCTATATGAATATATAGAAAAGAAGGTATTGTTTTCATGTTGATTTTTCGAAATCGAGTTTTCACCGGACCTACACGTTTTCAGACCCCCTGAACCCACACAAACATGTTTTTACCGATTTGTCTGTGTGAACAGAATATCTCAAGAACAGAATATTGTATAAACTTGAAACTTAAGTTACATACCACTACTGGACCCGACACAAACATTCTCATCGAAATCGGTTAACCGGAAGTAGTAGTTTATTCGTGTAATTTTTCACTTTTCTTGCGATTTTCTCAAAAACTGGTCCTACGATTTTTTTAAAAATCACCTGGTTTACTAAATTTTTTATGTTCTACAAGATAGGGTAGGTGCCATGTTTGCTGAAATTCTTGGTGAGGCTGTTTTCATGTAAAAAAATTGTTTTTTTAAGATTACGACTTTAATATGCATTTTACCGCAAAAATTCATGTAATAGAAGTTGTAGAGAATTTAAAATCCTACAACTTTTATTTCAAACACTTTTTTGTGTAACGCTTAGTTAAGCGGTAATTAGCGATTTTCTGTTTTTTCTCACGAAAACGTGAAAAATTGATTTTTTTTTTAAAGATTTCGGCCGTAGTATGCGATTTACGACAAAAAGGTATAAAATCAAATTTACAGGAAATTAAAAGATCTACAACTTATATTTAAAGCATTTTTCTCTACAAAGCCTAATTTAGCGTGAAAGAGTGATTTTCCGTATTTTTAAGCCAAACTGAGGTCGATTTTCATTTTGCGTCTTTCATTCACGATTAAAATAAGGTTATGTTTATTGAGGTTAGTTTTTTGTTTATTTCTAATGTTTTATTACTAATGTTAGGTTATATTGGTCATTATTTTCATTGGCAAGGAAAAGTCGTACGAGTGTTTCACACCAGATTTTAATAAAATATAAAATTATACCTCCAATAAATCGGCCACTCTTCTTGGGAGATAGTTAGTTGGTCATACAAATTTTGTTTCCAAATAATACTGAAGAAGCAGTTACGACATAAAAATTCTTTAAGGAATGGCTGTCAAACAAAATGTAACGTTCACATTATCCTGTAAAAAAAAACAAAATTCAGATCGTGCTAAAATATTAAATAACAATTACGTATGTAATGCCATACTGTTACATCTGTGGGTATGTCTATATTATTTCCATGTCAGTTGAGGCTGTGGGAAAGATAGGTGATTCCAATTTAACATTGGTTGTATACACCAATAATTATGCTCTCTGCTATTATCTGCCTTAACCCTTTATGTGCCCAAAATGGGCAGGTGGAGGAGTGCCTGTCATTTTAATTGCACTCTATCTGTTTGGTCCAGGGCTAAAATAAATAGTTCTGTTTCTTTTATCACATAGTCAGCCACTTATATGACTGAACTATTTAAGAAGAGAAGAGGTAGAGGTGTACTGTGACACTAATCAGAGTTATCTCCTCTGAAAGTAATGAATTTCACTATACAGCCAGACCCTGTGGTAAATGAAGTGAAGGTGACATTTGCAGGGTGGAAAGTGAGTGCTTTTTGGAGGGCCTGGCATGCTGATAAGCATACTCTTTCAACTCAGTGAGAAAGGCTATGGTAAACAACCTTACTCCTCGTTTTACTTAGTGAAACCTCTCTTTGGTTCAAACCAGCCTTTCGGCTGTTCACCTAAACAACAACAACCCTTTATAGGTCTGTGGTAGGTATACATACCACTGGCAATAAAGTCGATTTTATTTAAGAATAAGCTATGCAGTTGAACCCTATTGGCATTTTAAGGTTGTATAGATGTTCTCTGGTGGTAAGTAGGCTATCCACATATTGAAATTAGCGCGCATTAGCTTTGAGAATTACACGAATGTGGTAAGGATTCATACCAGCGTACGCTACCATGTTGTTTTGTTGTTACTTTTGTACTGTGCTTAGAAAATTTCAGTTTTTTTATGAGAAAGCAAGCATTCATGCTAATATAAAGTTAATATAAGTTATTCCCCACATTTTTCTGAAATATAGGGCTGTAAGTTGTTTTAATAAGCATTCTTACCACTAAATATTATGTGGTAAACATTCCTTGGTAAGTATACTTAAGTAGGGCTTGACATAAAAAAAAGAAATATCTTACTGTTCTGGCACTAGAAATACATTATTCAAGTCCCTATAAAACAACATTTAACATTTTACAACATATATACGTATTTTTCCCCGTAGTACTGCCCTATAAAGGGTTAAAAACATAGGGTAAGGGCACAATGAACGCTGGTCGCTTGCAAGCAGGAATCTGTTAGTAGGAATATGCCATTATATTTTAATCAAGTGTCTCACAGTAAACGCTGGTGGAGAAAGCTGCGCACTGGTCATCTGCGCATATCAGCTCACTGGTTCGTTTTTAATAAACCTGCCTGCTGCTTGCTAGCAGGTTGCTAAGTGTACAGGGTGACCATGAAGTCTTGCCTTATTTATAAAACTTTGTTACAGAATAACCATTTGACATAATAATTTAAATCTGGCGCTGTTACATAAGTTATTGTTAGTAGTTTTTGTGACCAATACATGGTGCTAGTGCTCCTCTGTTAGTTCACGTTAGTTGCTGGCGAAATGACGTCGAAGCAGGAGAAAGCGCTATGTGTGCTTCGGTTTCACGAAACGAAATCGCCCATCAGTGTTCAGCGTAATTTTTAGGCTTCTTAAAGGAGGGACGCAGCCCTCCTGATGTTAAATCAACAAAGCGATGGTATGAAAGGTTTAAAGAAACAGGCAGCGTTGAAGATCTTCCTAGAAGTGGCAGGCCCAGTGTGAGTGAAGCAACTGTTGATCGTGTTCGGGAATCGTTTCAACGGAGTCCGTCTAAATCAACTCGTCAAGCATCACGTGAACTTCAAATACCGCAAGCAAGTGTGGTGAAAATTCTTCATAAAAGGCTTAGGTTGCATGCTTATAAAGTGCAAATTGTGCAGGCCTTGCAACCGAATGATTTGCTGAGATGTGCAGAATTCGCAACTGAGATTCTCAACAGGATTGATGGCGCTAACGATTACTTAAATCGCATGTGCTTCACCGATGGATCCACCTTTAATGTCGATGGAATGGTAAATAGGCATAATGTCCATACATGGGGATCACAGAATCCACATGCTACTGTACAGTTACAGCGAGACAAGGAAAAGTGAATGTTTGGCACGGCCTCAAGCATAACAAGGTTTTCGGGTTGTTTTTTCTTCACAGAAAACACCATTAACGCTAACATTTACTTACGTTTTACAACAGTTTATTGCACCACAGTTGGAACAATATCAACCATGGATAATTTTCCAGCAAGATGGAGCACCCCCCCCCCCCCCCACTGGACTTTCATAGTGCGTAATTTCCTGGATGAACATTTCCGGATCGGTGGATTGGAAGAGATGGTCCGACACCCTGACCACCCTGCTCTCCAGACATTACTCCCCTTGACTTTTTTTTTCTGGGGCTATATCAAGGACAGAGTCTTCACCACACTGGTTGCTGACTTCAACGAACTGAAGGCAAGGATACAAGTCGCTGTGGGTACTGCGACAGAAAACATGTTACAAAACACCTGGCGGGAACTGGAATACCGCTTCGACATTCTCCGAGCTACCAAGGGGGCACACGTTGAATTTTACTAATGTAAGTAATCTTAAAAAAAAATAGTAACACTAACCTATGTAACAGCTATTAATGAACAATGTGTCATGTAACTTTGAGTATAGACTACTATACTCAAAGGTAAGCAATTTATTGCAAAACTGAAAAAAATTACTTTTCATGCCAGACCATTTATACCAGAGTAAACAGAATTAATTTTTGTACCTGTCCAGTGATACTTGGATTCCATTATTTTATATAAGCAGTTAACATCCATGGAGCTTTTAGGTTTTTCTTTTACTGATGAATTTCCAAACGATGTGTATTCTAATCGTATTTAATTAGTTCCATTTTTATATTAGCTAATTTTCATTCAAAATTATTGGGAGTTACAAACCAATTTGGTATTCTTTTATACTACTTGTTTTCTCCTTTCACTTCAATTGAAGTCATTTTATAATCGATCACACAAAGAACAGTAGAACATAAAAATGCCCCGTGACCACTAAATAATAATCGAAACAAGGACTTTCGGTTTACCAATCAACATCACTCTCACTCTCAGCTGAAAACTCTAGGATTTTTTTGTAGGTACGTTGTTAATAGATATTTATTTTGTTTGTATTTGTATTGATATTGTTTCGCAAAGACTACTAACACTGTTCGGTTGAGTAGTGATGTGACTATCGTCTACTTTCAAAAACCGACCGAATACTAATCGATTTGTTTCTAACATCTAATAGACCAGTCGAATAAGTAAACAAATCGACTAGTTTTCAAGTTTCGAGAACGATAGAATTCTCTATCGAAGATTATTACAGTAAGGTTCGTAGAGTAATAAAGCATAGAGGGGGAACTGAGATAGGCCACATGAAACACTGTTTGTCGACTTCTAGTGTTACACAATTACAATCATAGAGTGCGTGTTGGCGTCACTTTTTTAGAACCAGGCGTCATACAGAGCTTTTTTTTTTGTTTAACGTCTGACTGGTTTGCAAATTGCTGCTAATGCAGACGGTGAAGGATGAAATGAATTTTTTGTAACGTATGAAAAAATGCCATGCCCGAGTGGGATTCGAACCCAAGACCGCGAGAGTCATACAGAGCAAGCGTTGTTAGATCAAATCGTACGTTAGTAATGGCGTATGAGGTATGAGACCATGGTTGTTTGGAGATTATATTTTAGTTACCATGAAATTTTATTAGGTTAAAAAAGTGTTTTCTTCGCAGAGGTATATTTAACGTCACTTCTTCTGTTTTCCAAGAGACGAAAACCTGTAAGTATTAATATGATAAGTAAATACGTGTAGGCCAAAATACATCTTGTTTGTTTGTAGGTTAACAACAAAGCACATTTACTGCTAGCGAATTAGTAAATAATAAAATATATGAATTGCCTATTTTAATTATTGTACACATTATCTAGTGATTAAGTTTGCCTGGTATGATAATTAGGTTATTAATTAAATTATTAATAACTAATACTTAATTAGTATTAGGTTATTAATAATTAGGTTAGGGATATAGGTTAGGTCATGTGCCATTTTACTGGTTTGCTTTCTTTTTAATTGATGTGATGTTAAACTACTATAACTATTATTACATCAGGCAAACTTAAGCACCAGATTTATGTAATAAATAATAATTTAAAAGTAGAAGGCAATTTATACATTTAATGTTTACTCAATCCGTTAACGGTTAACCTAAACACATACAAGATTTATTTTGGCCTACACTTATTTACTTATCATGTTAATACTTACAGGTTTTTCGCTTTCGGAAAACAGAAGAAATCACGTTCCCTAACCCTCTGCGAAAAAAACCACTTCTTTAAGTAACAAAATTTCATTTCATTAATTATAACTAATCGCAACCCACTGTTTCATGACCCACGGTAATCGCCAATAACCAAACTGTTGATGCGACTTTAAAAAAAAAAATTTATATCCCAAAAATTTCAATTATAAAACAAAAAGTAGAATGAAATAAAAAATAAATATTGTATAGGATAATAGGCCAAAATTCAAATCTCCCTCGTATGCGCTACTAGCGCATTCTACAGGCGTTGGAACGAACATAGTAGCAGACGAAAAACGTTAAAACACTTTTTAACATGGGAGTTCCCCCTCTATGCTTTATTACTCTATGGAATAGGCTAAATAGTGTACTAATCGATTACCCGATTGCCCCTTCGATATTGCAGAGCTGTAGAGTAATGGCGGTTACTGTTAATGTTGACGTATAAAAGAAGTACCATAACACCAAATTGTTTTGTTATAAGTGATCCAATTTCCGGATGCATGACATATTTTGTTGTGTGCATCAGTGATCGACAAAGTATCGTAATTTATGCAATGACAATAATAAGTAGTACTTAGTATTAAACAATACTAAATTGGATTGTGAATTGAAATTGAGGAGGTATCTTAAATGGTGGGTAAATAGTGTTTACTTGCTGCGTTTTGTGCATTTTAATAATTTTAGGTTGCCGTTTGGGAACAGCGAGTTTCATTTATTATTAAGCCATTGATTGAATGAATTTGTAATTGTAATTTTTCATTTGGTACAACTTTTTGCTTTCATTTTCTCTTCCCCTACGTGAATAATAGCGAAGGAAAGTTTGGTTTTCTCCGGATGTATACATTTTCAGATGCCCTGAACCTTAAAAACATGTTTTTAGCGATTGGTTTATGTGTTGACAAAATATCACAACTTTCTCTTGCCAATGCAAATAATTAACAATAAACCTAACATTAGGAATAAACAAAAAAACTAACCTCAATAAACATAACCTAATTTTAATCATATATGAAAGATCCAAAATAAAAATCAACCTCAGTTCGGCTTAAAAATACAGAAAATCGCTCTTTCAGGCTAAACTAGGAACTGTACAAAAAATGTTTTAAATAAAAGTTGTAGATCTCTTAATTTACTATAAATTTTATTAGATACACTTTTGTCGTATAAAATGCATACTAAGGCCGAAATCTTAAAAAAATAGATTTTTCACACGTTTTCATGAGAAAAAAACAGAAAATTGGTAATTAACGCTAAACTAAGCGTTCTACAAAAAAAATGCTTGAAATAAAAGTTGAAGGATTTTCAATTCTCTACAACTTTAATTATATACATTTTTGCGGTAAAATGCATAATGAAGCCGCAATATTAAAACAGGTTTTTTACGTGAAAACAGCTTCACCAAGAATTTCAGCAAACATGGCGCTTACCCTTTCTTGTAGAGCATAAAAAATTAAGTAAATACACACACACACACAGTTTCGATAAAAAGTGGATTTGGGTACTTTTACCAGAGAACCCTCGATTTCACAATTGAATTTGACGATGACTTATCCAAACCCATAAATCTCTCTCCACATTTTTGACAGAGAACATGTCGTCTTTATATTATACTACCAGTTCGCTTTTGACATCGTATGGTCTCGCATAATTCTTACATGCCCTATAATTCATTTTCAATTAGGAATTGTGGTGTAGTATTTTTTATTTTTACTTTCTCTTGCCTATATGATTATATAGGAAGGAAAGTAGGTATTATTTTTATGTCGATTTTTCGAAATAGATTTTTCACCAGATCTACACGTTTTCAGACCCCGTGAACCCAAAAAACATGTTTTTAGCGATTGGTCTGCATCTGTGTATGCAAAATATTTCAAGAACAGAACATCGTACGAACTTGAAACTTAAGTTACGTACCACTACCGGACCCGACACGAACATTTTCATCAAAATCGGTCAATCGGAAGTAGTAGTTTATTCGAGTAATTTTTGACTTTTTTGCAATTTTCTCAAAAACTGGGCCTAAGATTTTTTTTTAAATCGCCTGGTTTACTACATTTTTATGCTCTACAAGATAGGGTAGGTGCCATGTTTGCTGAAGTTCTTGGCGAGGCTGTTTTTACGTAAAAAAAGTGTTTTTTAAGATTGCGGCTTTATAATGCATTTTACCGCAAAAATGTATGTAATAAAAGTTGTAGGAAATTTAAAATCATACAACTTTTATTTCACAATTTTTTTTGTATAACGCTTAGTTTAGCGATAATTAGCAATTTTCTGTTGTTTTCTCACGAAAACATATATTTGTTAGAAAAACCTATTTGTTTAAGATTTCGGCCTTAGTATGCATTTTACGACAAAAGTGTATATAATAAAATTTATAGGAAATTAAAAGATCTACAACTGTTATTTAGAGCATTTTTTTGTAGAGTGCCTAGTTTAGCGTGAAAGAGCGATTTTCCGTATTTTTAAGCCAAACTGAGGTTGATTTTCATTTTGTGTCTTTCATACATGATTAAAATTAGGTTATGTTTATTGAGGTTAGGGTTTTGTTTATTACTAATGTTAGGATTATTGTTAATTATTTGCGTTGGCAAGAGAAAGTTGTGTGAGTGTTTCACACCAGATTTTTATTGAATTGATTAGTAATCTAATATTAGTTTAGTCACTCGTTATTTCACGATTGAATTTGACGATAACTTATCCAAACCCATAAATCTCTCTCCACATTTTTCACAAAGAACATGTCATTGTTATTTTATAATCTACTACCAGTTCGCTTTTGACATGGTATTGTCTCGCATCGTTCTTACGTGCATTATAATTTATTTTCAATTAGGAATTTAGTGTTGTAGTATTTTATGGTTTTTTCATTTCTATTTATCGTTTAATTCTGTATATGGTTAAACGCACATATCGGGGGGTATCATTGTGATGTCTTTGATAAAAGTGTTGAATTTTTCTGAGTCTTTGCTTTATTAGCTGATTCGGTAACTACTGTTTGTTTACTTGAGGTATCTTTCTTACGATGAACCGAGTGTACGTATATACCCCTGTGGAAGTTGACATGAACATTTTCATTAAAAATCGGTCAATTGGAAGTAGTACGTATACTATTTTGTCAGGGCTGATGAGCTCTGCCTTCTACCCACTTGATAGCTAGCCATTGACTAGCCAGTACTTGCGGTCGTAGCTCTGTTATATTTATTTTGTCAGCCATTTTTTTGGTCTTTTAATAACAATTGAAACCATTTGTACAATCTGATAAACGCTGGCAAACGCCGTTGTGATTGGTGTAAACGCGTCAAACAACAGAGCTCATCAACCGTGATAAGCATTATAGTTTATTCATTCAATTTTTCTCAAAAACGGCGGCTACTAAAGTCACTTGAGTCATCCACTGAGTTTGTCTTATCTGCAACGAGGGGTAAAGGGGGAACAGCATCAGTGCACAAACATAACAACTTATACTACACCCAGAGCAGAGCAAAGCCTATACAGTATACCACGAAACCTTTTGTAGGTTAACGATAAGAATATAACTGTTTGTTACCATAAACTGAAATGTTAGTTTCTCAAAAACGTGGGCAGACTATTCACAGTGCTTAATGAAATCTAATTTGCAGCGTAATGAAATGCTGTCAAGTTGAAACTAAATGAAAATGCCTTTCAATGCATCTTAACAAAAGCCATGAGCGAGTGGCTAACTACTGTGATGTTTCTCTTTGTACACAATTCGAAAAATAAAGAAGGAAATTAAAGACGTAAAGAAGCTATTCTTAACAGTTTATTAGACACCTGGAAAAAAAACAAAGTGGTTAGGTAGACTAGCGAGACTTATAGTGAAGACGCCAGTGATAGCGATCGTAAAGAAGGCGATTCGTTTGTAGAAAATTTGTTCCAATGGAAGAAGGTATCTGGTACTTACAGTAAATCAAACATTTCTAGTTGTCTAATTAAGCTATAGGCAGTATTACAGGTTAGATTTATTTCGTACATGGTTTATGAAGAAAATTTTCTCGGATTAAATCACAGCTTACAAAATGTATCTAGAAACTGCATGGTAGTGAAATGTACGAGTAGTTTCGCACTGTTGAGGTTGGTAGCACTGCAAATATATCATTTCCCTTCCTCACAGCCGATTTAAATGCAAAATGCAATCTCGTGACTTCAGTATCTATACAATTTTTTTAAAAATTGCCTCATTAATTACATATTTTGTCCTCTCCAAGGTACATACAGTAAGCGTCATGTCTGCTGAAATTCTTGGAGAGGACTGTGCTCTCATGCAGCCTTAATATGCACTTAAAAGCAAGAGGAAGGCGAATTAGTAATGAGTAAGGCAATTAAAATCGGTTTTTATTTGCGGGAAAAGTTGAAGATAGTCGCTATACAATTTTCTGTTTTAATGTCTCTAACGGTATCATCTTTAAAAGATAACACTTGCTTATAAATGTTTTCCAAACGAAATAATTCATCATCACTGCTGCTGCTGGAACTCATCTTGAAATACCAACAACTTCATCACAGTTTAAGTGCATTGTTGCCACCTGCCCTTCCAATATTAGCGTCTACACACAGTCCCCACTACCGCCTGATGCAGAGAGGCTACAGCCTCTACCCACCACCTTCAGAGGTATTTAAGAGAGCATTTTCAACCATGAGACTCACTCTTCGCCGAACTCTCAACCGGAACACAAGAAGAAAGAAGAGCTCCAGCCAGATCCCTGGTCTACGCTACGGGTGGCGTACGATACATTCCCACACCGGTCAGCCTTCGCTGGCCCGTAGAGAGCCGCGCTACCGGCAGACGGCCTACGCCGACCTGACACTGCGGGGCTCTGGGGGCCACCACTGCCACACTGCAGTGGGGACCCAACTGCCGCTGAGGGAAGGCTAGGCCTGAACCCGGTAGCCGAGCCGTCACTCTTCGGGCTCCGCTTCCACCACGCTGGCTCGCCGCTTCCGACCGTCAACAACGGCCCTTTTCAGGGCCACTAACACAATTAAACGGCCCTTTTCGGGGCCACCAATTTCACAGACAAGGTTTTACCACGTGTCGTCGACGACAGCATATATACACTTGCCAGCATGAATGAGTACTGGTTACACGCTATAAGTTGATGATTGTGCCTATCATGTGGTGGGAGGACAGTATACTATCTGTCCTACTTACATCTCCCAACCCAAAAGCATAACACGTTTATCAAGCGTCTAACTCAAAATGTAACCACCACGAATGCTTACGTAATAAAATTCAGTTTATGACGCGCCACACTAAATAAGTAATGAGTAATGTAATTATTTAAAGAAAGTGAATTTTTTAAAATTCAATTGCAATTTAACATAACAACCCACCGGGTTGGTCTAGAGGTAAAGTCGTCGCCAAAATCAGCTGTTTAACAGCTGATTTTCGGAGACGAAGGTTCCTGGTTCAAATCCTAGTAAAGGTAATTACTTTTATACGGATTTGAATACTAGACAGTGGTTACCGGTGTACTTTGATGGTTGGGGTTCAATTAACCATACTCTCTCAGGAATGGTCGACCTGGGTCTGTACAAGACTACACCTCATTTACACGTCATACACATCATCTTCATCTCATTGGGTCATGGGGTTGCTTATTGTTCTCAATTGAACAGATTGCAACGTACACATATTAGGAATAAAAAAAAAAAAAACAGCCTTACTGAAAATAATGAAATATGAACACCCTAAAAATATAGTAACTTTTAGAAATTACCGTAAAACTAGTATTATTTACGGTTATAAGCTCGCATCAACAAAACTCAGGGACTAATTTAGTGTGTCACTACAAATGTCAGAGTGCAAAAATTTAGTTTGCTGCTGATGACCAAAATGGATACTAAATATAGCTTTGGCCTAGTATTATTGCTTATTTAGAATGAATGTATTATTTAGGATAATTTTTAAGAATCAATAAGTAATAATAGAATGGGATTTTTATAAAACGACATACTAATTGTAAACATAATAAATCAATGTAAGAGTTAGGCGGAGTGCACACCTATGCGATGCGATACAATACGTAAGATACAATATTTATCGTATATCTTACATAAATGCACACCAGTGTGATTCGATTTTATTTGTACGATATAATCTTGCTAATTTCCTCGGTATATAATGAGTTCTTCAAGCAAAGAGGATGTTGTAATCTCCCGTTGGTATTTCCGTAGAAGGCGAAACAGAAGGATAAACAGAAGGTGTTGGGTTCATCCATATAATTTACCCAATGCACACCACAGCTCAGCTATTGTATATAAAGAACTATCGCTGCATGAAGATAAATTCACGGAGACGTACAGAATGAGACGTGAGAATTTTTATTTTATTTTAAATCTAGTTTCCTTCGATTTAGAGATAAAGGATACTCGCTACAGGATGGCCATCACTGCACTCGAACAAGTGTAATCCTTTAATTGGTAATTCCATATACACGGATATTTTTGTACCTCATTTACAAAGTATATCATAAAAACAGGATCGTCCTTCATATTGTAATAATATAATTAAAACAAATTTTTAACAATGAAAATAAGAACACGCGATAATATGTTGTTTTAACAGTGGTGTCAAGGGGCAACTAATGTATTAAGATATTTATCGCATGAGACAAGGCGAACATATCGTACGCTACAAATATCTTACGATAGATGTCGCTGTATCACTGGTGTGCGGCAAGTTTTCATCAGCGATGTATTTTGTATTAAGCAAGCAGACAACTATCGCATAAGATAAATATCGTATCTTACGTATCATATCGCATAGGTGTGCACTCTGCCTTAAACTACAACATGGTGTGATGATTAGAGCTGTCGCTATGATGTATAGTTCAGCCGTTCTTAGATTGCTCCTCCTTCTGTCTGTCAACAAACAAAAGCCACCTACTTGAGGGTGCACGCTACACTCCACCACTTTACAGATGTCGTATTCCTATTAAGTTAACTATTTTTTAAAATTATAAGCACTTAAAGTACTAAAAACATCAGTCATGATATGATGTAGGCATAATAATTTCATTTATAAAAATACTTTTAAAAGTATTTTGTATTTAAATACTTTTGAAAGTATTTTGTTGTTACCTTTTTAATCAGCGTGTACACATTTTTATATAATGCGCATGCTCAGTGACGTCATTATTTGTTTACATTAGGAGCAAACTAAGAGAGGCTGGACTGTATTTAGAAAAGCACATATAGTAACACTTCCACTCCCTACATAGTCAAGTCTTACTCTCGCTGACGATCGTCAGCTTAGATTGCGTTACCTGTGCCGTCCAGCTACCGGAGTTGACGGAGCGCTTACCATTAGGTCGGTTAGAAAGGCGTTGTGGGGTCGTGATGTCACAAGCTTCTATATTCATCCGATTTACTGTAAATGATTGGCCTAATTCTGTGTAATTATTTGTAATCACTATATTATGATAATATTGTTTTGCAGATGGCTGCTGCAAATACTGTTGAAGAAGGATCTTCAAGTGGCCCGATCTCGCGAATCTGCAAGTATTGTCGACGGGGTACATTTAAGTGTCAGAACATCGATGATATCATTGACTTCTGTGCGAACTGTGAAATGGAATTACGTGAAGAAAGACAAAAATCATGGTTAACTAAAATGGAACTTCTTTACCGTTCGTGTTCGACGTGCCTCAACACGTTCACCAATGATCTTTCGTACGAACAACATGATTGTTCTTTGGCGGATAATTTCGTTTGTGATGGTTGTGGCAAAATATTCGTTCATAAGGAGAATATAATAGCCCATGTACACGAATGTAAACAAATAATTTCTAAAATGAATGGTAGTTTAAGTAGAAATAATAACAGAAGAGACTCTGAACGTGAATTAAAAATAGAAAATTGTGATGATAGTTTTAATACAAATTTTAGCAGAATAGAATCAGAAACTAGAGTAAAGATAGAAAATTGTGATAATAGTTTTAGTACAAATTTTAGCAGAAGAGAATCAGAAACTAGAGTAAAGATAGAAAATTGTGATGATAGTTTTAGTACAAATTTTAGCAGAAAAGAATCAGAAACTGAAGTAAAGATAGAAAATTGTGAAAGTACTGACACATTGAATGAAGGTGTTTATGAGACGACCGAGTCAGTTGATACTGAGACTCATGAGTCGCAATTACCCAAGTCACGTAAATGTTTTAGTTGTAATATTTGTGGAAAGTTGTTTAGTCGTAGGTATAATTTAACAACACATTCGTATATCCATACAGGGGAGAGCCCACACCAATGTAATGTCTGCAACAAAAAGTTTCCGCACATTTCTGCTTTAAAAGCCCATTCTCGTTCACATACAGGAGAGAAACCGTTCCATTGTAATATCTGCAACAAAAACTTTCCTCACTCTTCTACTTTAAAAGCTCATATTCGTATACATACGGGAGAGAAACCGTTCATTTGTAACGTTTGCAACAAAACGTTTCCAGAATCTTCTGCTTTAACCGCTCATGTTCGTTTACATACCGGAGAAAAACCATTCCAATGTAGTATCTGCAACAAAAAATTTCCAAACTCTTCCGCGTTAAAATCTCATTTTCGTGTACATACAGGAGAAAAACCATTCAGTTGTAACATTTGCAACAAAACATTTCCACACCCTTCTGCTTTAAAAGCTCATATCCGTATACATACAGGAGAAAAACCATTCAATTGTAACGTCTGCAACAAAAAGTTTCCACACCCTTCCGCTTTAAAAGCTCATGTTCGTATACATACAGGAGACAAACCATTCAATTGTAACATCTGCAACAAAACGTTTACCCAGGCTGCTGCTCTAAATGCTCATGTGCGAATACATACCGGAGAGAAACCTTTCAGTTGTAGTATCTGTGATAAAAAGTTTACACACCCGTCTGCGTTAATTCCTCACATGCGTTCTCATTCAGGAGAAAAGCCATTTAATTGCGATGTCTGCGACAAAAAATTTACAAAATCTTCTTCATTAAATAATCACGTGCGTGTGCATACAGGAGAGTTTATCAATTGTAATATCTGCCATAAAAACTTTACTAGCTCTTCCGATTTAAATAGGCATGTGCGTATACATACAGGAGAGAAACCTTTCACTTGTAATATCTGTTCCAAAAAGTTCATAAGCTCTTCTGATTTGAGTAAGCATGTGCTAGTACATACAGGAGAGAAACCTTTCAATTGTAATATCTGTAATAAAAACTTTACACGGTCTGCTTATCTAAATAAACACATGCAAGGCCATACGGGAGACAAAGTATTGTAAGTTTCATTTGACACTTTTTATTGAAAATTTAGTATCTGTTAGTATAATTGTATAACAATTTCTAAATATTACGCTAAAGGTTCCAAAACTTGAATTCCTTGCAGTCATCACCACAGCCCTACAGTTGGCTAAGAAGATCCCTTTGGCCGGAGTTGTTTTAAATGTCTGTGCTGAGTGCCCGTTATCACCCTAGTGTAGATGTTTCGTAGGAGAGGGTTGTCGTGTTATTCAAATATGTCGTGCATCGTCTTGTATATTTGTTTCGTGACGTCATTTAGGTATAGGATTTGTAAGTCATTGTGCAACATTAAGTTTGTGATGTAAAAGGGGCATTGCGTTTTCGCTTGTAGAATCTTGTTTTGAATCGCATGTACGTGTTTCATGTGTGAAGTTTTAGTAGATCCTTAGAGTTAAACTCCGTATGTCCAGATTGGTCTTAAAACTGTCTTGTATAGTTGATCTACTGTAAGAGCACTCCGCGCGAGGCAAGCGCCTGCCTATAGGTTGTAAACGAAAGTTTTACTCTAGTTACCACGTATCTACCTCTCCGCCGGACAATCAATTATCTTGCATTACGTTCCATCATAAAAATATCCACATCCAGCTAAAATTAAAATTATCCTTTAAGCGTTTTCAATTATACCGTTCAGATTGCTTGTAATTATTGTAGTTTCATAAAGACTCCTTAATTAATTATTTTAACCATTATATTTGTAAAATAATTTTTTTCTACTTTTTAATGTTTACCGCTTTTATGTTTCAAAAACTAAACACATTCACTATCACGCATGTTAACAAACCACAACTTACAAAACTTTTCTACTTCAGTCTACGAAGAAAATCGAAACGAACCGATACAATTCCAAAAGATAACTGATGAAACTAAAAATGAGTTTAAACACGGGCAAGTGCAAACAGTTGTATTAAAAATTAGTCACAGACATTAATTATTTTAATGATATAAAATAAATAATCTGAAATGATAAACAACGAATCACTGGAATTGTTTACTCTCCTGTTATAATTCAAGCACTTTAGTCTTAAATTACTTGTGACCAAAAATAAAATAAAACTGAGACTATAATATAAACCAACTATAGTAAACATAAATAATAATGTTATAATAGTAAATAATGTAACGGAAAATAACAATATTAGTGTAACAATAGTAAAAGTTTCAGTTATTAATGGTAAACTAATGTTTGATTTATAAAACATTTTCTAACAAATGAACTGAACGTGTTTTAATTATATTGAGGTTAGAGTGAATAAGTGTTGTATTGAACTTTGTTTTTGATCATGCTGTGCGTATTTTTAATTAATGCGCATGCTCACTTGTATTGCTGGTGGCCTACATCGGAGTACTCTAAGCGTAGACAGACTCTAGATTGTTAATTTATGTTAAACCGATTGTTATCACCACGTAAAAGATATCTACATTGGTAGTGAAAGGGTTAAACTCCGGATTAAAAGGGTTAATGTCCAGATTGGTCTTAAGACTGTCTTGTAGATTGTTAATTTATGTGACATGTTTAATTTACAACGTTTATCGAGTAAGCGTTTCAGTTGATAGAAGCGTGTTTTGAGTTTGTGGCATAATTGTAAGTTTTGCAACAAAAAATTTACAGTCATGTAATTTATAGTTGAGCCGTCCGTACTTTGCTCCTTGTGACAACAAACCAAAGCCAGCTACTACAAGGTCCACCACTTTATGGATGTCGTATTCCTATTAAGTTAACTAGTTTTAATTGGATTAATTTTATTGATGTAAATTTTAATCTTAAGTGGTTGGCAACGGGAGACTATGAGGATAGGAAACAGTATGTCAGGTGGAATAGAGAAACAAAAAGGGAAGTGCAAAAAAGGAAAAATGAGTTCTGGGAGGAGAGATGTGACCAAATCAATCGATATATGGGTGGTACGAGAGTGGCAGAGGCATGGAAAGCAATAAGAAATCTCAGAAAAGACAACATAAACCAGAATAACATCACACTGATAAAAATGAATGAATGGGAGACCTATTACAAAAAATTACTTGAAGAAGATAGACCTCAGTTTATGACGACTCCATTACAAGAGGAGGAAATAGATAGAGAGCATATGGATATAGAGGAAATCAGTGTGATACCGCTTAAAAACGCCCTAAAACATATGAAAAATGGGAAAGCTGCTGGACCTGGAAGTATTCCTATAGAGTTGGTGAAGCATGGACCGGACATACTATTAGAAAAAATGGTGGAAGTCTATAACAAATGCCTTTTGAAGGATGAGGATATCCCAAATGATTGGAAAATGGGGTATCTGAGCTCGATACACAAAAAGGGTGATAAAAAGGTGTGCTCGAACTATAGAGGCATAACAGTAACCAGTGCTATGGGAAGGCTGTATGGTCGAATCCTGAAAACAAGACTAGAGCAGGACTTTGAGGAAATAGAAGAGCAATGTGGTTTTAGGGCGGGCAGATCGTGCCTGGACAATATCAGCACTCTCCAACAATTGGTAGAGAAACGGTCGGAAAGGAATCTGAGTACGCATCTAATGTTTATTGATTTGGAAAAGGCCTATGATAATGTTCCCATCAATAGGATGTTTGAGGTGTTATCTGAAACAAACATCAACAAAGGCTACATCAGAGCAATAAGAGCACTTTATAGGAACTCAGAATGTGTAATTAAATTGAATAATAAAATATCTACGCCATTTAGGGTTACCAAGGGTTTGAAGCAGGGGTGTTGTTTATCACCAACTCTTTTCAAGATATATATACAAAGAGCACTGAGCACCTGGCGCAAGAAATGTAATGGAATGGGGATTGAAATTGGAGATACCTGTTTGTATACACTACTGTTTGCCGATGATCAAGTGCTCATAGCTAACGATGAAGAGGACATTGCTTATATGACAAGGAAACTCTTGGATGAATACTGTGAATGGGGGTTGAATATTAATATTAGCAAAACCGAATACTTGGTTATAGGGGAAGAGTCCAATGATCTTCAAGTCGACAACAAAATTATCAAGAGCACAAAGGAATTCAAGTACTTGGGGACCTACATATCATCAGACGGTTCAACTAGGAAGGATGTTAAAAATAGGATTGTGCAAGGGAGGATAGCAATCCGGAAATTGAACCCGATTTTATGGTCTGCAAAAATGCACATGAATACAAAAGTCCAGTTGTACCTCACTATTGTGGAGCCAATAACAACTTATGGGGCAGAGTGCTGGCAAATAACATCAAAAATAGACAGCCAGCTTAAAGCAATTGAAATGGACTTTCTGCGCCGTTCATGTAGAGTGTCCAGGTTGGACCATGTCCGGAATGACGACATCAGGAAAAGAGCTCATGTAGAAGATACCATTGTGGATAGGATAGAGAGACGACAACTGATATGGTATGGTCATGTGCAGAGAATGGGTGATGAGAGGTGGCCAAAAAGAATGTTGTCTTATGTCCCAACCAACAGAAGGAAGAAAGGTAGACCAAGGAAAACGTGGAAAAAGGGAATACAGGAAGCCATGAGGGAGAGAGGGATGGATGAGGGTGATTGGGAGGATAGAAGAGAATGGACATTGAAGTGCGGGAAGCGGCGCCGGCCGTAAGAACCCCAGAAAAAAAAAAATTTTAATAAACTACAATGAGCTACTTACATTTTTTAACATTCTTTGTCAGATAACTCTAATTTAGTATATATATATATATATATATATATATATATATATATATTATTTTATTAAACATCCTATGTAGGATTTTTAAACAGCCGTATTATTTAAAATTGAAATATATATTTCAATATATATATATATATCTCGTTTTCAGTAACAATAGTTTTTACATTTCTTTTTCAATATTTAAAACCTAAAGATTTTAAAATTCTGTGGACAGTTCTTTTGGAATTCGGAAAATCTGGTTCATCATTTACCGTGCACAGAATTTTTTGATAATGTAGGAAGCTCTTTTTCTTTTTTTCTTTTTTTTTAATTGAGTGATGATGCCTACATAAGCCTTAGGCTTGTGCATAGGTAATGATATGTGGTGATTTACAGATGAAAAAAATGCCAGACCTGACCGGGAATCGAACCCGGGACCCCTGCATAGTAGCCAGTTGCGCTGACCACTACACCATGGGCCGGCCAAAAAAGATTTCGTACATTTGGCTTAATGGCCGTTTTTACGAATTCATCACACTAAAGTTCAGCCTTTCTTAGTTTGCTCCTACTGTAAACAAATAATGATGTCACTGAGCATCCGCATTATATAAAAATGAGTACACGCTGATTAAAAAGTAACAACAAATACTTTCAAAAGTATTTTTATAAATGAGATTGTTAGGCCTACATCAAATCATGACTGATGTTTTAAGTAGTTATAATTTAAAACATAGTTAACTTAATAGGAATAAGACATCCATAAAGTGGTGGAGTGTAGCGTGCACCCTGTAGTAGGTGGCTTTTGTTTGTTGACAGAAGGAGGAGCTAACTAACAACGGCTGAACTTTAATTACTTACTGGTTGATCCTGCCGGCTCGTTGGCGTAGTGGTTAGTGGAACTGGCTTCTATGCCAGGGTCCCAGGTTCAGAGGTCACTGGTAATACATAACTTGTAACCACGTTTATTTATGAAAAAGAATGGAAATAAATTATACTAATTTTATAAATTTATTGTTCAGTACCTTAACATCAGTCATGATATGATGTTACAACAGTTTTATTTATAAAAATACTACAAAACTTTTAAAAGTATTTTGTATTTAAATACTTTTAAAATTATTTTTTAGTTACTTTTTAATCAGCGTGTACACATTTTTAAATAATGCGCATGCTCAGTGACGTCATTATTTGTTGACAGTAGGAGCAAACTAAGAGACGCTGGACTTTAAATAAATGTGTTTGTATACATACTGGAGCAAAGCGATTCTCTTGTATAGGTATCAGTTGAATTGATGTCCCATAGCCGAGCGATTGAGAGGGAGATATGTGGCATAACTACGCATGCGCTCAAAGGTCTTTACCGTAATAATCCAAATCTGAAAACATACTACAGTCGTTATCTTGGTTGTTAGTTTACTGCATGCATAAACGCTTGCTCACAACAATGAGTAAAATTATATGACAATGTGTTATAGGTGTGGGTTGTGCGAATGAGATGGTGGTTATGCATTCTCTCACTCCCACTCCCACAGCTAGGGGACATTAGTTCATCTGAATACTGTATAGGCCATGAGAATGCCTTTTACATTTGGTGGTTCGGCTGTGAGGAAGGCAAGAGAAAATCTGACGCGTTGTCAGATTGGCAATGTTTGCCAACCTCTACATTCAGACACTGCATTTCATTACTGTGAATAACTAGATAATTTTTCCACTTAAACCCGATTTCCTTTAAAAATGTTCTTAACGTACAAAGTTTCCAACTCAAATTTAGCCTCTCTTTCCAAACCGGTAATAACTTTTCATGTGTCTACATCACTTTTTTAACGATATAACCGTTCCTTTTTTTTACCGAATGTCAAAAAAATGTTGATGAAAAAGTATCTTCTTTGCTGTCTTTAACTTCCTTCTTTATTTTTTGAATTGTGGAAAGAGAAGAGACGTGACAGTAGTTAGCCGTTTACTCATGACTTTTGTTAAGAGGCATGGAAAGGTATTTTTAGCTTCAACTTCACACAGCAACAAAGGTTGTTTAGCTTAAATTTCACAGTATTTTATTACATTTGCCTCTTAGATTTCGTTGAGTGTTGTAAACATTTCGACCTCTTTTTCGAGAAACCGACATTTTCGGTCGTACAGTTAACCTATGTATAGTTGACATTGTTGTGGTCGCCAACTGGTGCCAAACCAGCCTCGCATGCCCACTGATGCTTTCCACCCTGTACCCCTGTACCCCTGTACCCCTCGTTCAAACCAAAGGCAAATGTATGACTCAATTAACTACAATTGGTTGACCATGTGATAAGTAACACAACTACTTTTGTAGCTCTGAAATTACCAGTTCGAGTGCCAATAATTTAATACTGTCCCTCCCTGTTCTGGACGTGCTGTTTTAGTAATAAATCAAAACTATTGGTATTTGTAGTTTTAGTTTAATGTAAGAGTTGTTTTTGTTTTCATTTAAGTAGGCCTATACCTTTTGCAAGTTTTTCATTTAATAAAGTTTTACCCATTATATTTCTGACTGACCGGTTTGGTGTAGAGGTGAAGGTGTCATCGCGAGTCAGCTGTTTAAAAGCTGATTTCTGGAGATGAAAGTTCCTGGTTCAAATTGTAGTAAAGGTAGTTTTTTTATATGGATTTCAACACTGGACAGTTGTTAAAGGTGTACTTGGATGGTTGGGGTTCAATTAACCATTCTCTCTCCCCTGTACTAGACTACGCCTCATTGACATGTCATACACATCATCCTCATCTCATTAGGTATATCCACACTTGTGCGCTTTCTTATTCAACTTTTGATTCGACGTGCGATGTCGTATGCACTTAAGAGGCATACCACCTTCCCGTACTCGTTTGAAGAAATTTATTTTAAAAAAAAACAACAAATATTTTTGAACAATCCACTAAATTAAAGCCTGTTCTTTCCTGCATTGGATTGGTTTGATTTAGATTGTTTTGATTTAGATTGTTTTATTTAGAAATTAATGGAAGATAACTCCAGCAATTTACGCAAAAAAGTACTCAGTTTTTAGCGGGTTTTCCGTTAATGTGGTTTTTAAATGTCCGTTACTCTGTCCAGGTTTTTCATAAAAATCGGCTTTTAAGTACGTTGAAGATCAGAGTTTTTCCTATACTATGAATATTTTAAAAGTTAAATCTCATGTTCCTTTTTAATATTCCGGTCATTTTTTAAAAAAATAGTGCTTTAAAAAAAGCACCCAATATTGTTTTTTTTTGTAATAGTGCTTTTTTGGCTCCTCGTAAAGGTAGGGAAATGATTTTTAGACTGAACCATGCATTTTCACAACAGTATTGTGCAAAGCGTTTTTTTAGTAAAATCATTGTTAAATAATTCAAAATGAGCTGCAGCAGGAAAAACACAGAAGTTTGTTTTTCTAAACGACTATACTCAGAGAGGATACCAATATAGTTTTATAGCTCAGTTTCCTGTCAAGGAGTTAAAAGGCTAGTAGAATTTTCTATTTACACCACATATCTATTTCTAATTACAAATGCAAAATACGATGCATGGCACAATACTGCTGTAAAAATGCATGGTTCAGTCCAAAAATTATTTACCTATCTTTTCGTAAAGCCAAATACATTTTTCAAAAAAAAAATGACAGGCATTTTAAAATGGAACATCAGACTTCTATTTTAAAATGTTCATATTGAGAAAATTCTGATCTTCAACGTACTGAAACGCTGTTTTTTTATGAAAAGCCTGGATGGAGCAATGGACGTTTAAAACCACATTAATAGAAAACCGGCTAAAATCTAAGTACTCTTTATGCGTAAATTGCTGCATCTCTGACTAGTTTCAAGTTAAAATAATCTAAGACAAACCAATCAATGCAGCAAAGAACAGGCTTTAATTTAGTGTATTGTTCAAAAATATTTGTTGTTGTTTTTTTTTAGATAAAGCCCTTCAAATGAGTACGGACAGGTGAAATGGCATGCCTCTACTATAAGCGCATGTGACATCGCACGAGTATGGACATAGCTTTTGGGTTGTGGGGTTGCTTATTGTTCTCAATTCAACAGATTGCAACTGACACAAATTAGGGATTTAAAAAAGTAAATTATATATCTGTTACGACTGTTTGTGAATTGTACCAATTGTTATTTGTGAATAAGTTATTCAGTCAACCAGTACGTACATGTTGAATAGATCTAGTGGGATTGAAATGAGAGACCAGCTAAGCTTTTTTTTTATTAATTGTATCTTATAAATATTTAAATATAAGGTCTTGTTTGTATATTGAAAAATTATAAATATTTTAGTAATTAAAAATGTAAGGAATACATTTTTCTGTAGGTATTTAATTCCTGATCTATTTTTACTTTTTCTCACCTATATGAATATATAGGATTGTATTCATGTTGATTTTTTGAAATTGTGTTTTTGCCAGATATACATGTTTTCAGACCCCCTGAACCCAAAAAACATGTTTATAGCAACTGGTCTGTGTGAACAGAAAATTTCAAGAACAGAACATCTTACAAACTTGAAACTTAAGTTAGATACTACTACCGGAACCGATACGAACATTTTTATCAAAATGGGTTAACCGGAAGTAGTAGTTTATTCATGTAATTTTTAATTTTTTTTGTTATTTTTCTCAAAAATGGCTCCTATGATTTTTTTAAATCGTCTCACGTACTAAATTTTTCATGCTCTACAATATTGGGTAAGCACCATGTCTGCTGAAATTCTTGGTGAGGCTGTTTCTCATAAAAAAAAATTTTTCTAAGATTGCGGCTTCAATATGCATTTCCGCGCAAAAATGTATGTTGATAAAAGTTGTAGAAAATTAAAAATCCTACAACTTTTATTTCATAGATTTTTTTGTATAACGCTTAGTTTAGTGGTTATTACTGATTTTCTGTTTTTTTTTTCATGAAAATCTGTAAAAATAAAAGCATTTTACTATAAAAGTGTATGTAATCAAATTTATAGGAAATTAAAAGATCTACAACTTTTATTCAGAGTTTTTTCTGTACAGAGCCTAGTTTATCATTAAAGAGTGATTTTTCATATTTTTAAGCCAAACTGAGGTTGATTTTCATTTTGCATTATTCACTCATGATTAAAATAAGGTAATTTTTTTTTGTTTATTTCTAATGTTAGGTTATATTGTTAATTATTTGCATTGGCAAGAGAAAGTTGTGTGAGTGGTTCACACCAGATTTTTTTACTTTTTTTACCCTTTTGCCCTGTATGAATTTATAGATAGGGAAAGAAAGTATTGTTTTCAATCCAGGTTTTAGAAATCGAGGTTTCACTAAAAATACATATTTTCAGGCCCTCTGAACCCAAAAATAATTTTTAGTGTTGGTTTGTGTGCGTGTATGTGTGTGAGAGAGAGAATAAATTATCTCAAGAAGGAATAAGATACAATGTTGAAATTTAGAAGCTAAGTTAAGCTTCAAGAGGACACAAAACCAAGATTTTGATCATAAACTGTGGAATAAAAGTAATCAATTTTTCATGTATAATTATTTAAGTAACTAGTTATTCAGCCGTTGTTAGTTTGCTCCTAGTGTCAACAAACAAAAGCCACCTACTACAGGGTGCACGCTAGAGTCTGCGAGTTAACGGATGTCGTATTCCTATTAAGTTAACTATTTTTTAAATTATAAGTACTTAAAGTACTAAAAATATCAGTCATGATATGATGTAGGCCTAACAATTTCATTTAGAAAAATACTTTTAAAAGTATTTTGTTGTTACTTTTTAATCAGCGTGTACACATTTTGATATAATGCGCATGCTCAGTGATGTCATTATTTGTTTACATTAGGAGCAAACTAAAAGAGGCTAGACTGTAGAATCATAACAGCAGAATCCATATTAATGTTTTGTTTTTACTTTCTCTTACCTATATGAAAATATAGGAAGGAAACTATTCTTTTCATGTCCATTTTCACAAATACACTCTTCACCTAAACAGACCCCCTCAACCCACACAACAACATGTTTTTAACGATTGGTCTGTGTGTGTGAACAGAATATCTCAAGAACGTAACATCGTACAAACTTGAAACTTGAAACTTAAGTTACATACCACTACTGGGCCCGACATGGAACATTTTCATAAAAATCGGTCAACCAGAAGTAGTAGTTTTATTTGTGTAATTTTTCACTTTTTTGTGATTTCTCAAAAACTGGTCCTACAATTTTTTTAAAATTGCCTGGTTTATTAAATTTTTTATGTTCAACAAGGTAGGGTAGACGCCATGTTTGCTGAAATTCTTGGTGAGGCTGTTTTCACGTAAAAAAAGTGTTTTTTAAAGATTGCGGCTTTAATATGCATTTTAGTGCAACAATGTATATAATAAACATTGTAGACAATTTAAAACCCTACAACCTTTATTTCAAACATTTTTTTGTATAAGGCTTAATTTAGCGGTAATTAGTGATTTTTGGTTTTTTCCTCACGGAAACGTGTGAAAAAGTTGATTTTTTACGATTTCAGCCTTATTGTGCATTTTACGACAAAAGTGTATATAATAAAATTTATAGGAAATTAAAAGATGTACAACTTTTATTTGAAACATTTTCTCTACAGAATCTAGTTTAGCGTGAAAGAGTGATTTTCTGTATTTTTAAGCCAAACTGAGGTAGATTTTCATTTTCCGTCTTTCACTCATGATTAAATTAAGGTTATGTTTGTTGAGGTTAATTTTTTTGTTTATTTCTAATGTTTTTTTTACAAATGTTAGGTTATATTGGTCATTATTTGCATTGGCAAGAGGAAGTTGTGTGAGTGTTTCACACAAGTTTTTTTTTAGTCATCCAATTAGGTGTGGATGACCAATCCCTAAACAAAACTACCCTTATCTTGCTTTTTAGAATTTGTGAACTGTTTTTGTTGCTCACCTCCTCAAATGTAAGGGCAGGCGTACAGTGAACGCTGATCACTGGTCACTTAGAAGCAGCAACCTGCTAACAGAAGTAACCCGTTATATATCAATCTGACTACTGACAGTTAACGCTGGCGAAGGAGCCGTATACTGCTTGCTCTGTTGGCAGGTTCCAGTGTACTTGGGAGTCGTATAATACGTATTCATAAATACAGTAAACCCTTGTTAATCCGGACCCCTTTAATACGGACTTCGCTTAATCCGGACAGCCAGTTGACTGCATAGTTGATTTTCAAGTAGATATCGGTTTGTAAATTTATTTAATATTGAGAATATTAGTATACAACCAGGTTAAAAAAATTACCAATCTTATTTTCTGTGTTTCAAAACGTAATGCCTTAAGCACAGAATGTACCTTTCATATTCACAGAGTAATACATTTTACAACATGTTATTGTCTGTATATATAACTAAACTCAAAATACACGTTCGTTTTCTATAAAGGGTGTTTTATTATGTACCTTTGTTCATATTAAGGTTAGGTGGGGGTTCCCAAAAATAACCGAAATAGCATTGCCGTGGGTGGATCTTGTGTAGCACGCGCTTCCGCCGTGGGGCGTGTATTTCGCAACTCATTACCAGTTCAGTGCCGCCTGTGTTATTGGCCTAACTTGTACCGTTATTTTGCAATGATTTTTTTGTTAACGTTATTTTATTAATTGCAAAAAAATCACTTCAGATTAATGGTACAAGTTAGACCGGTAACACAGGCGGCACTGAATTGGTAATAAAGTGTGCAATACACACTCCGTGGCGGAAGCGCGTAAAACTCCGCCCACGGCAATGCTATATCAGTTAATTTTGGGTACCCGTTCGTATTTCATTTAATCCGGACTTTCACTAATGTCACTAATTGTATCCACTTTAAAAGATAATTTTTTCTTATAATCGTTTTCCTCGAGCAATAAGTCATAACTGCTGCTATTGGAACACCAATAACTGAATCACAGTTTAAGCACGTATGTAAAGTCCAGCCTTTCTTAGTTTGCTCCTACTGTAAACAAATAATGACGTCACTGAGCATGCGCATTATATAAAAATGAGTACACGCTGATTAAAAACTAACAAAATACTTTCAAAAGTATTTAAATACAAAATACTTTTAAAAGTATTTTTATAAATGAAATTGTTAGGCCTACATCATATCATGACTGATGTTTTTAGTACTTTAAGTACTTATAAATTAAAAAATTGTTAATATAATAGGAATAGGACATCCGTAAAGTCGGAGACTCTAGCGTGCACCCTGTAGTAGGTGGCTTTTGTTTGTTGACGGTAGGAGCAAACTAACCACGGCTGAACTGTAGATGCTCCCAATTAGAAAAGAGACAAAAGAACTGTCACTGTGAACGAGTCACGGTTACTTATAATTCACGGTGACCACAATTATTCAGATAGGCGAGTAACCGTTCCCCAGTCACTGTTACAAAGATCGCTTACTCTTCTGGCACTGGAAGACAAGACGACACGTTGAATGTTCACCGTACTTCTCTCCCCTTGTTATGTTTCTCAGCAACTAGACTAAACAAAACAAGGGTAGTTCCGTTACATTTGTGATCGCGATAACACAATTACATTACAGTGTTATTTTTATTGCACACCGCGTTCTACCTAGCTATTTTATTTGTATTGAGCATTGTTAATTTTTTCAGTTGTAAACTGTTTCTTGTACTTTCTCTTTTTTTTTATACAAAATTTCTTTATATTACTAATTTAGGATACCTTGTGTTAATCTGTTTTAGGCTAAATTTTTATTTTAGTTATATATGCAGCCCATTTTTTTAATTTATCAAAACTGCAGTTGTTATCATGAAATAACAACTGAAATCATTATCATTATTATTATTATTTCATGAAATAACAAGTGAAAAATATACTAAGTATGTACACAGTTATTACTAAATCACTAGTAACTATTAAAAGTAACGGTGAACGCAAAATCACTGTCACCGTGATTACGGTGACTGGTTGAAACAGTGAACGCTGTTTACTACTCCCAATGTGCGCACTTGCCACCATGAGTAAGTACCTGCGATGACAAGAGTTCACTGTTCAGTGTGCACTTGGCTTAAGGGTAAGCGCACAGTGGACACTGGTCGCTGGTTGCTTACAAGCGGGAGCCTGCTAGTAGGAATTGGCCATTATATTCTAATCGGATGTCTCGCAGTAAACGCTGGTGGAGAAAGCTGTGCACTGGTCATCTGTGCATATCAGCTCACTGGTTTGTTTTGAATAAACCTGCCGCCTGCTGCTTGCTGGCAGGTTGCTAAATGTACTTGCCATCGTCGTATAATGCATATTCATAAATAATAACAACTTGTTAATTTATTTTTAACGTAGGGTAATAAAACTAAGTTTAAAAGATTATTGCTGGCCAAACAATGCTTTATTATATTGAATATCGGTAGTAAAAACGTTCAAAATACGTTTAAAATGTTCAAAGTAATCACAAATCTTTGTTCCGGTAATAGTGGTTGCTTAAGCAAGTCGGCAAGTTGCTTCACTGTTTTTGAAAACGAGTTCTACTTTAGACAATATAAAATTAAACGTTTCCAGAGTCATTCTCATGCATTTAGAAAACCTGTCTCTATCGTTTTTTAATTGCAGAAAAAGATGATTATGCAGAACAATTTTCTGTTCTTAATAATGTCACTAACGGTATCGTCTTTAAATGACAATAATTTTGTGGAAACGTTTTCCATTAGAAATAATTGAAGTGCTGAGTGGATGAAAGTGGTATGTAACATTTTTTAAAACGTTATTTTCATGATGGATGAATATTACGTGAGTATTTATTACTTAAATGGCATGGAATGGTCTATTTCTACAGTTTAAGGAAATACTCCTTATGATTAAGGGGGCATCTACCATATAATTTTGTGTTTTGTATTGAATAAAGGGGTAAAGATCACCTTGTTCCTTTAAAATATAAGACATTATTATTTTAGAGTAACAGTTAACTCAAGTAAAAAAACATTAAATCTCATTATCGTCCAGTCAACCTGTGTTTAAATAGTATAAAGCTAATTTTTTCCCCATCGATTACTATAGTATAGATAAGTGCCCTGCCAAAAGTCCCCACCCCTACCCCCCTTGATTCCCCCCCTACGACCCCCCAAAGTTACAAATTGCAAGGGTTTTGTAAATCGCATTTATCTCAAAAACTAAACAAGGTATTGGATTAAAATTTTTTTTGTTGTCTTTCTTATAATATTTCCTACAATTAATGTTCTAATCTTTTTTATCGTACCTTTTACTGTTTGGTAGTTATTCGTAAAAAAGCTGATAAAACATTATAAATTTAATTATGTAATTTTACTTTTTGGTTTACAACTATTTACACTTACATTTTACACAAAACTTTTAGTCCTTTTTAAGATCAATAAAATGATATATCACAGTACTTACTTTACTGTAGTAATATGGCAAAACCAGCCGCTGCAATGTAGAGTGCTCAGTTGTGGCGGCGTTCGGTGATGGAAGGTCGAGGCCATCAGTTGCTATGTTGCAATGATAATTTTTCGCGTAATTTAAGCGCCACTAGGACATTTTTTTTAAAACTTAATAAACTTATTTCACAAGTGTCTTAGTATGTATTTTTAAGTGTAAGAGCAAACATTTATGTATTATAAAAAGTTTCCGTTTTTCAGACTACATTTAAGAACGTATACAAAACTATTTTTAATTTGAGTTCAATAATATGATCAGGCCTAAAGGCTATTTATCGTTCAAAAGATTATGTTGTACGTATATGATGGCTTACACATCCATGAGATGTTTCTCAGCATACTCGACTTCAACTACCGTGACATTACTGCAGAATCCTCCACAAAACCCACACATTTCTGTACAATCCAGGGATGCCTTAATCAGCTGCATTTGCTTTTGTATGACACTTTTCAGTTGCAGGAAACTAAGATGATTACTTCTTCAGGTACCGATGGTTATTTTTTAGTGAACCGGGTACAACATGTTGTTTGTTAGAGTCCAACCCCAATCCGTAGCAGCCATATTCTTATGTCCAATGCATTTTTAAAACTGGTAGTAAGTTCAAAACGAGTGTTGCTCAGCAGCATTAGATGTTGGAGGAAGAGACGCCATGTTAAATTTGGATGTTAATGTCATTTTAGCAACTGCTTTGAGGTATAAAGAATTTGTTTAAACTTTTAGACCTAGTGCATCCAAATAGTTTCAGTATAAAATAATTCTCTCCTATTTTTTTTAAGAGTATTGTTGTTAGCTTCCTTTTCATAAAACAGTAAAGTTTCCGCGCGCGCGTACCTCCTCACAAGTACTTAACATATTGTACGCGTTGAGGTCCAGTCATAGCAACATACATTAGCAACATCACATTCTTCAATTATCCTATCTCTTCAGGAATTTTCCTGATATAGGTTGATGGTCTGCCCATAACAGACAGGTGGAGTGTCAAATTATGTACACTGAATCTGTTCGTTGCAGGGCTAAAATAAATAGTTCTGTTTCTTATCACATGGTCAGCCAATTAAATGACTGAATCATTTAAGAACAGAAGAGGTAGAGGTGTACTGTGACACTAATCACAGTTATCTCCTCTGAAATGAAAGTAATGAATTTCATTATACAGCCAGACCCTGTGGTGAATGAAGTGAAGGTGTCATTTGTAGAGTGGAAAATATGTGCTTTTCAGAGGGCTCGGCATGCTGATAAGTGTACTTTTCCATTCAGTGAGGAAGGCAATGGTAAACCACCTCACTCCTCGTTTTACTTAGTAAAACCTCTATAGGTTCAAACCAGCCTTTTGGCTGATGACCTAAACAACAACATGTTGATGGTGTACCAGAGGGTTTGTGGAAGAATAGTTGTAGTTTTTCACACTTTGGTAGACCAATTAATAAAACAAAAATATCAGTGTATTGTTCAACAACAGCTATTGACCTATCACCGTGGCTTTTGGAGACTTTTATTGCCCTTTCAACTACAGGTATTTCAATATCTGCATCCTCTTCAACAACAAATGTGGAGACATTTTCTGTTTTGTGGTCCAACACGGAAACGTACAGCAGAATCATTGAAAGGTATATAGACATCGTAGTCAAAAGGTATGGGTAGGATTGCCATATTGTGTTTGATGGCTAGATTAAACTAAAGGCGCATTTACACATGCCATGATTTGCTGGCGCCAGTATTGATGCCAGTTTAATTTGCATGCCAGTAGAGGTTTACACATTAAACGCTTTTTGTCGTGCCAATTCCTTTTTACTTTGCTGTTGTGTAGTGTCAAGTTCGAGAAAGCTTCCAGAACAGTGATTTGTTACATTGGTATTGGTAGTTTGGAGGTCTGTTTTTGACGAATAATGTATGTCCCACAAATAAGGAATTTGTTCATGTTTTTCCAAAAATTTAATGTTTACATCACTACTTCACTTCTTATTTTTCAAAATTTAGCTCATTTTAGTTACCGCATTGGCGTAATTGGTAACATGCTCGCCTCTCATCATGCAATCTTGGGTTCGAATTCCATTCAGGAGCGGCATATTTTCATACGTTACAAAAATCATTTCATTCTTCACCGTCTGCATTAGCAGTAATTGCAGAACAGTCGGACGTTAAACAAAAAAAAATTTAGTTACCATTTAAAGATACAGCAAAATAAAAAGCTATCTATTTGAAAATATAGGTTATTTTATTAAACATCCTATGTAGGATTTTTAAACAGCCGTATTATTTAAAATTGAAATATATATTTTCTAACCACCAGAATACGGTAACATAAAACACCTACCAATGTTTATAGCGCCTTCGTGTATCTTGTACACATCCTCAGTAAGTTAACATTTATTACAAGTCAAAATTCAAAACTTCCTGCTCCTACCATGGTAGATAAGGAATCATTCCTTAGATAAGGATTCCTAGATAAGGAATCATTCCTTATCTACCATGGTAGGAGCAGGAAGTTTTGAATTTTGACTTGTAATAAATGTTAACTTACTGAGGATGTGTACAAGATACACGAAGGCGCTATAAACATTGGTAGGTGTTTTATGTTACCGTATTCTGGTGGTAAGAAAATATAGGTATATAATAGTAGATAATGGATGATAGTGAAAAATCAATTTGAAATTAAACCACCTTCTGTATGCCAATAGCCTACTGGCGAGGTGAAGGTTTATATATGCAAATGTTTATTTAGTGGTGCGCCAGTCACTTACTGGCGAACAAAATTTCAGAAGGCTGCAGAAAATTCCATGCATCGTTTTACTGGCGCCAGCAAATCATTGCACATGTAAATGGGCCTTAAATTAATTGTGTTTGATAGCAATAAACGTTTCCAAGAGCCCCGCGGTGAGAGGTAGGAGTAGGTCAATAGTTCTAATTGGTTACAGGAAATATGGAATCCAAATATCACTGGCTAGAAAATAATTTGTTTCAGTCTATTCCAGTAGAAATGGTCTGCTATAAAAGTGATTTATTTCAGTGTTGAAATAATTGGTTACGCATTGTTCATAGTGCAGAACTAAATTGTAATAACTAATTATTCAGTACGCTGGTTTTTAGGATTAAGCATTACGCACTGATCTTTAAAAGAGATTTTATGACACATCGCGCCGTTAAAAACCAGGGTTGCCATAACTAATGAATAAACAGTATTCTTATAACTTCTACCTCTCGCATTATGATTGTGATATAATATGAAAGAAACTTTTACGTCTCTGAAGAGCTATCACGTTTATTAAAACAAATCAAATTTTAAAGAGATTTTGAAGATAGGCTTAATTCATATATTTTTATGAAAGTTGCCATGGCATGAAACTACCCAGCAATATCAAAAGTATTGCTTGAAAATTAGGAAATTAATATAATTATAAAAATATAAATACTTTTTATCGTTTTCAGCAAAGACCGAAGTAGTAACAGATAAACTGAAAGTCCCGATTATTTCGATTATTATTAGTAAATGTGTACGGGAAATTTTTAGACTGCGAGTCGTTCGTTCATCCTGATTATTGGCTTACGTTTTAATGTAACAAGTTGTCAAAAAAGTAGTAATTTGGTTTGATTCAAATAAATAAAAACAAAACAAGTTGTAGTAAAAAAGAATAGGATTACAGTTTGTAGTAATTAAGTTAATAGTGTTAATTCACTGCTTGGTGTGTAATATAATCTTTTGAGAGTACTGTTGGGAAGGAGGTAATTTATTCATTTTATTATTTCACGATAATGTGAATGAAAAGTGTAATTGATATTTCTGTACCTTAGAAAAATAACAACCAATGTCACTCTTTTACAAAAATGTTATCAACGTAATTTTTTATGTACTTTGTAATGAAAGAACAACCATTGTTCATTATGTATAGATCATGAGATATTGCATTTATTTATCACCAATGTCGGTTGTGTGAAAAATATTATTGCAAGGACAACAAAACACAACATTGGTTCTCAGATACTATAATTTATTAATGCGAAAACAACCAAAGTTATAATTGGTTATTATTGCAATAAAAATATTCTAAATGAAGTTCGTTAGCAATAACAACCAATGTTGACATTGGTTGTTTTTGCAGTGACTTTTCTTAATTTTTGCTGCCATTGTAGCTGACTTAGATGGAATTACTGGTGTTGTTTAAAATTTTACACATCTTTCTTTGCTCTTTTCTCAAAACAGTTTTTTTGACATTGGTTGTTCTTGTTCTAAGGAACAGATTTACATATGGTATACCAGCATTTTAATTGTACTGCTGGTATACCATAGCATTTTAATTGTACTGTTGTCCTGGGTTCGAATCCCACTCAGGCACGGCATATTTTCATACGTTACAAAAAAATCACTTCATCCTTCACCGTCTGCATTAGCAGTAATTGCACAACAGTCGGACGTTAAACCAAAAAAAAAAAAAAAAAAAAATTGTACTGTTCTGGGCACTGCGGTTTTTTGTTCAGTTGGTGTGAAAGTTGGTCTGACTACATTTGAATCTTGACGTTGTTTACGTTAATTCCCGTGAATTTTTGGTAAGGGAACTAAAAGTAAAACTATAACGTTTGTGATAATATAAGCAATGTTAGGTAATTATATACAATCAGACTAACATGTAACTTGTTAAAATACTGTGACATCATTACAAGCTGCATGAAAATATAAAAATGCGATTACTAACTGTTAAATAACAACCAATAACCTTGGAGGAGACTGATTTTTATAAAAATTTAGCCTGTTAACACGTTGACTGCCGCACTAAATTTGATGACACTTACAGCGGGGCCATCGTACTTTCTTTTATTTTTCACATTTTATTCCTTTTTCTTCTTATTTTACTTCATTTATTAATAAAAATAATAACAGCTATTTTTTTTTTTTAAATTAAGTTGTGACACACTTTTGAGTCACATGGCCTGGTGGAATGATTTTACATTTCCGAGCCATGTGGCCGATTTTTGCGTCACAATAAAAACAGTAATTACCATAATTGGGTTTAGTTCCAAAGTATTCTAGACTATTTCTTTTAACCGAAATAAGCAAAAAAAAATAATAAAATTACAAATAATAGCAACATTCTAGTACAGGACAACAAGGAAAACTACCAGTAACAAAATATCCTATTATTTGAAAAATACCAACTATTTAAACAGTCTTAAGACGTGTATAATGTCACTCTCTGAAGGTGTGGCTTTTGAAAACACAAAACACGGCTTAAAAATCACTCATCTACTGTGACTCATTTTTGATGCACGTGGCCCATTTTCAAAGACAACTGTGACACATATTTGATTTGGGTCACCACGTAGCAGTCAACGTGTTAAACTGCATATAGTAACCAATAACGTTATTATGAGTAGGTTATCGGTTGTCATGTGTATTTATAATTGCGTATACCAACCTATAACCTACTCACCATTACTAACTAATCAAGGTTAGGTAAATTTTCAGGTACAATAACCTTTAATTTAAAACTGTATATATTATAACCTTATTATGGGTAGGTTATCGGTTGTTATGCATTTATAACTGTGTATAACAACCGATAACCTACTCACCGTTTATTGACTAAGCAAGATTAATTTTTGGTGCACAAACATAGTGTTGTATGTTGTGATGACATCATAGGTTATGGTTAATTTGAAATGCTGTACAAAATATCAAAATGTGTACACGCTGATTAAAAAGTAACAACAAAATACTTTCAAAAGTATTTAAATACAAAATACTTTTAAAAGTATTTTTCTAAATAACATTGTTAAGCCTAGGGGAGAGTGGGGCAAAACCGACCTCAAAAGCTTTGATCATAAAAAATAAAAAATCTGTAAAATATTTTGAAACGATAAACATGAATATGAAAACTATGTTTGTTAGTTAACAAAAGCTGAAGGGTTTTTTTATTCTATCTTCTCATATTTTTATTTTATGATTTTTTTTGTCAAAGCTTGCAAAGTGACGGTTTTGCCCCACCGGTGGGGTAAAACCGACTCACATGTTATTTAAATGCGAAAATTATTTTATTAACAATTTGTATGAAAACTGCAAAAAAATGTTGTCAAATAAAAGATAATGTTAAAAGTATGCACACAAATCACATTCAAACTCATCGTCCATCTCTTCGCATTTTGAACATGCTTCATGAGCCCATCCCCTGCAGCTTCTGCACTGGATCCAACCTTCGTTGGCTTTTGAGTGGCAATATAGTTCGTTACAGAATATGCACGCCTCTTCTGCCTCTTCTTCGTCTGAGCTCGAATCGGAGACTTCATCAGTTTTCTTCTTTTTATTTTTAGAATCAAGGATTTTGTTTGAGTTAGGAATTTTAGTGGTAGAGGGTTGGGATTTCTTGGGATTGTCTTCTGAATTGTTCTCACTGTCATCGAAAGGATAAGATAGCTTTCTCTTTAACTTTTTAGACTTTTGCTTTACTTGTTTTCCGTTATTTTCTTTTCCATTCTGTTCTTTTGCTTTTGCATCTCTTTTTCCCTTTCGTTCTTTTTTTATTTTTTCTTCCAATTGCTTTTTTGCAACAGCGGCCTCTAACTCTGCTTTATAAGGCGATGATGTTAGAATAACCGTTTTTCCTTGCTTTCTAACTATTTTCTTTTTTTGCCTTTCTGCTTCTTGCGGGACAGGCATTAACGCCGTAGGCGAAATTGTAAATGCTGTTTTAGCTGGTGGACTTGAGGGCTGGGATAGTTGAGCTATGAAGGAGGTTGATGGTAGGACTTGTGGAACTGAGGAGGTTGATGACAAATCTGGTGGAGCTGAGGAGTTTGATGACAATTCTGGTGGAGTAGAGGAGGTCAGCTGCAGTGCTAAACCTGGAGAAGAGGTTGATGGCAGTGCTGGTGAGGCCGAGGAGGTCAGCTGCAGTGCTACGTCTGGAGCAGATGAGGTCAGTGCTGCGCCTGGAGCAGAGGAGGTTGATGGCAGTGCTGGTGAGGCTGAGGAGGTCAGCTGCAGCACTGGAGCTTCCCGCTCAGTCGTTTCTGATGGAGCAAATAAATGGTCTGGGAAAATGTCTCTATTAAAAGGATATATTCCAGTGTTCAAGAAACCGTTGATAGCCGTTTGCATTACAGCTGCTCGAGGAAATGCTCTGCTCATTAGCTGGCCAATCTGATATATAGTCACGCTTCTTCCAGGGTGAGCTAATAGCCACTTTCTGACCTCCTGTTCGTAATATGTACTTATTGGGGCCATACAAGTTACATCTAGGGGTTGAAGTCGGTGTGTTACGAACAGTGTGTGGTGGAAAGCACAACAGTATCACGTTGTGTTCCCGCGCCAGCTGAATTAGTTCTAGGCTCTTTGCATGTGATTCATGTCCATCTAGCAATAGAAGGACTGGTTTGTCAGGTCTAGGATTTGCAAACTCTACAAACCTTTTAAACCATACAACAAAAGATTGTTTGGTTATCCATCCTGTTTCGTGATAGCATGCAAATGATCCTGGAGGAGCTTCATCCATCAACAATGGATTTTCCTTTTTCCTTGGGAAGACGAACATGAGTGGCATGTACACTCCTGATGCACTTATGCACGTTTCAGCTGTCACAAGTACTCCACGTTCAGCCGATGATAGACTACCGACTTGCTTTTTCCCACGAAGTGCCAAAATCTTTGAAGGTTTGTTGGCCACTGTCAGTATTCCCGTTTCATCCACGTTGTATATGTCACTTGGTTGAATGTTGAACTCTTTGTAAATTGATTCAAGTAGATTGAAGAATCTTCCAACTGCAAACTTGTTAAATCCTTTAGCGCGAGCCAAGGACGTGGCTTCAGGTGATCTAAGTGACAATTCTTGGTGTCTGCGTATGAACCCATAATACCAGTCTTTTCCGGCCATTTGTTTTTCTTGGTTGAAAGAATGTCTAATTTGGTTTTGCTCTGCAAGCTCAAATGCTAATGACCGAAGGTCTCTAATCGTTAGGCCAAACAATCTTCCTTCCAAACGTAAGATGTGCTCTACCAGTTCAGTTTCTTGATCCGGAGAAAAAACAGTCAAGTACCGCCCTAACCTTTTGCAAGCTGCTACTTCAGCTGTTGATTGATTTTGCCGAGCCTTCTTTACTCTGTCAATCAAAGTTGTACGTGGAACGTTGAATGTCGCAGATGCTGTTGTGTAGCCCATTCTTCCGTCAAGAACAGCTTCAATTGCCTCTGTCATACCTTCGAAAGACCAGCTCTGTCTGTCGGTTTTTCTTTTGTAGTTTCGTGCCATTTCTGAAACAAACACACTATTTTTTGATTCAGAAACGGTGCAGTTGGTTGAATATGGAGCCGTCCATATATTACGTAACATTCCAAGAGGTGAAGGGAATGTGCTTACGTTATAAAGCGTTACGTTAGAAACAGAAAAGGCTTCAGCATATGTACGTGACACAATATAGGGCCTTTTTTTAATGGTAGTTTTTACTAATTTGTGCGGCCCCAATCAAAACCTATACGTTAAGGGCCTAATCTTATTTATTTTAAAGTAAAAATACTTCTAAATAGAAGTAAGCCTTTTAGTGAATAAAATAGCTTAGGTTACGTAATATATGGGCGAACCAAGAGTTCAAATAAAGAGTTCTATATAATAATATAGATTTGCATAACCGACCCCGGTCGGTTTTGCCCCGCGGTGAATTGACGGTTTTGCCCCGCGGTACTCGATTATACTAAAATGGCGTCTACATCCTACAGATCAGCAGTTGGTCTTTCAGTTTATGTTAAAATTTAAGATAAAACACAGTGATTCAAGAGCGGTTACTTACCGAATTCGATCTCAACTCTGTTGGTGGACGAGGAGCGAACAAAACTTAACCAAAATCGGTAAAATTATCCGTCAAAACTTATAAAATTCACTGCATCAAAGCGTAAGTACGTAGCGCGACGGGACCAAGCTACATCGGACTGTCATGGCCGCTGCGTCATCAGTGCTGTGTGTGCATGCCCGCCAGTGGTGCCCACTAGACAAAATCGCCGGGGTCGGTTTGACCCCGCTAGTCGGTTTTGCCCCACTCTCCCCTACATCATATCATATTATTGTCATCATAAATATTGTCAGTGAAACAGATGAGTGGGTCACAGGGGAAATTTTGCAAATGAGGTCTGAAGTTAGAGATGCATACTCAGATTTTCTTTCACATAGGACTACCTTTAATGAACAAAGGTACAAAACCATTAAAAAACATTATGCCAGAGAAGTCCAGAGAGCTAAATGTAAAAAAACTGCTGAAGTTCTTCATAATTCACCAAATCTAAACTCAGCAATACGGGAAATAATTAATAAGAATCGAGGTGTAGTTAGCAGCAAAAGTTTTACTGACATACCTAATATTGTTAACAAAAACAATGAACTTACAGAGAATGGTATAGAAATTTATAATTATTTTAACAAATATTACCAGAAAGTAGCTTTAAAACTTAAACAACAGATTAGGGAAACAGTGGGATGTTATGATCCAAAAGGTAACAAGGTAGTTAATCAATTCTTATTTAGCCTAGTTTCAAGGGAGGAATTAGAATCAGTTATTGATAGTTTGAAAAGTAAGAAAACATGTGGGTTAGATGGGATTTCTAGTATAATTGTTAAAGAATGTAAACATCTTTTAATTACTCCTCTCCTTCATTTGATTAACTTCTCACTTGAAGCAGGTGTATTTCCAAACAAACTGAAGGAGGCTAAAATATTGCCTATATTTAAGAATGGAGATAGCCAGTTAGTTGAAAATTATAGACCCATAAGTATTTTAAACACAATCAGTAAAATTTTTGAAAAGGTAGTATTTATTAGGTTAATCAGTTTCTTGACTGAAAACCTAATCATCTCAGAGGATCAGCATGGTTTCCAAAAAGGTAGATCAACTAAAACTGCAATTGTTTCACTTGTGGAGCAAGTAGTTGATATATTGGACGCCGGGGAGAAAGCATTGGCAGTTTCTGGATCTGAGTAAAGCTTTCGATTGTGTTGATCATGAAATTTTATTGAAAACACTAGAGTCATTAGGCGTTAGGGATGTAGAGTTGAATGGTTTCAATCTTACCGTATTAATAGATTACAGTGTGTGGAGTTAACTAGGGTTGTTAGAGGGAAACTTACAAAAGTTGTATCTGGAAAGCTTGAAGTCAAAGCAGGCGTTCCATAGGGGTCAGTTTTAGGTCCAATTCTGTTTCTATTGTACATCAATAGGTTACCAGAAGTCATACCTAATGGCAGAGCTTTGTTGTTTGCTGATAATACTTCAGTAATCAGTAACAGTTCACTGGTAGATGCTCTTGAAGTAAATACACATGTTAACATAGAGTCCGTAGTGCAGTTCTTGAATCAAATGTTATTAACAGTTAATGGGAAAAAGTGTCAGTACTTGCAGTTCAAAAATAAACATAACGTTAAAGAAAGTAGAGAAGTGGATGTATTTATTCATAATAATAGTTTAGAGCGTGTAGAAACAGTGAAGTTCCTGGGCGTATCTCTAGATAGATCTTTGTCTTGGGACTTCTATATCAATCAAGTTTGTAGTAAAATATCATCTGGGGTATTTGCACTAAAACAAATCGCCAGATTAAATGATAAAAAATTACTAATGGCAGCTTATCATGGCCTCATTCTGTCTCATATCCGTTATGGTATTTTAGTATGGGGTAATTCTAGCATGGGTAATATGAATAGGGTTTTTAAAATTCAAAAGAAAGCTATTAGGTGTATGGTGGGAGCTAACCAGCTAACCTCATGCAGGCCACTATTTAAGGAGCTTAAATTGCTTACAGTTCCCTGTCTCTACATTTTTGAGGTGATTATGTATGTTAGGCAAAATAATTTTATGCAGAATTTCAATGTTCACAATCATAACACGAGAAACAGGAATGATTATTATGTGGCTAATCACTCCACAAAATTGTTTGAACAAAAACCTACTTATGCAGGGAGAAAATTCTTAAATAAATTACCCCAATCTTTAAAGTGTTGTGAGGATTTGAATTCCTTTAAAAAAAATTTAAAAAAATTACTTGATCGGTGAAACTTTTTATAGCATACAAGAATTTCTTTCTTGATAGTAGTGATACATAGTGTGTTTCTTATACGTATTTCAGGTGTTATATCTGACGACATGTCCTATACTCCTCCTGGAGTCTCCAGGGCGCAAAAAAAAAAAAAAAAAAAAAAAATCATGACATGTTTTTAGTACTTTAAGTAGTTATAATTTAAAAAATAGTTAACTTAATAGGAATACGACATCCGTAAAGTTGCGGGCTCTAGCGTGCACTCTGTAGTAGGTGGCTTTTGTTTGTTGACAGTAGGAGCAAACTAACAACGGCTCAACTGTAGATATGTTTTGAATTAGGATGTTTAGAATTACCAGCAGCTACCTTACTCCAATGAAACAAAATTTTCTATGAATGAATCGCCTTGTTTAGTATTGCTGTCACCAGCGTCAACAAAACTGTTGACATCTGGTTGACAACTGCTTTTTCACGTCTTTAATTCATTTATTTATTTATTTTTCAAATTGTGGAAAGAGAAACTTCACCGAAATTAACCAGTCGCTCATGGCTTTTGTTAAGAGGCAGGGAAATGCATTTTTGTAAAGCTATAACTTCACAGCATTTTATTACACTGCACATTAGATTTTGTTCAGCAGTAAGAATATTCTGCATTCGTTTTCAAGAAACTAACATTTTTATTTATGATAACAAACGGTTATATTTGTACAATTAACCTAGAAAAGATTTTTATACTAGAGTCTGTCTACGCTAAGATTACTCCGACGTATGCAACCACCAATACAAGTGACCATGCGCATTAATCAAAAATACGCATAGCATGATCAAAAACAAAATTCCATACAACACTGATTCGCTCTAAGCTTGATATAATAATGAAAACACGTTCAATTCATCTGTTAGAAAATATTTTATAAATCGAACATTAGTTTACCATTAATAACTAAAACTTTTACTATTGTTCCTCTTACATTGTTATTTTTCGTTACATTATTTACTATTATTACATTATTATTTATGATTAGTAGGTTTTTAATAAAGGCTCAAGTTTTATTTTTGGTCACAAGTAATAAAATAAGACTAATACGCTTGAATTATAACAGGAGAGTAAACAATTACAGTGATTTGTTGTTTATCATTTCAGATTGTTTACTTCATATCCTTAAAATTAATGTCTGTGACTAGTTCAATACAACTGTTTGCACTTGCCCGTGTTTAACTCATTTTTTGTTTCATTAGTTATCTTTTGGTATTGTATCGATTCGTTTCAATTTTTTTTGTAGACTGAAGTTGAAAAGTTTTGTAAGCCGTGTTTTATTAACATACCTGATAGTAAAGTAAATGTGTTGAGTTTTTGAAACATAAAAGCGGCAAACATTAAAAAATAGAAAAAAATTGTTTTGTTAAATGTAACGGTTAAAATAATTAATTAAGGAGTCTCTTTATGAAACTACAATAATTACAAGTAATCTAAACGTTATAATTGAAAACGCTTAAAGGATTATGTTTATTTTAGGTGGATGTAGATTGTAGATTTTTATGATTATGATGGAATGTATGGGAAGATAATTGTCAGGTGGAAAGGTAGATACGCGCTAATAAAAGTAAAATTTTCGTTAACAACGTACAGGCGCTCACTTGACGCGGAGTACTCTTATGCTAGCAGTACACTATCGCCGAATGTAGGCGGAGTCAGGCGAATATGATAGTGTACTCGGTGTATTTGTGGTTATTCGTTCCACTTGGCCTCGCCATGGTTCGTTACTTTGCACGAATCAAAGGGGACAAATACAGACGAATAATGAGAGCGTAGTGGGCCAAACTGCTAGCAGTACACACTCGCCTTCATTCGGGCTACATTATTCCGTGCCTCTACACCATACTTTTTATTTACTTTTTATTCATTACCTACTTACTTATTTATTATTTTATTCATTACCTACTTATTTATTTACTGTGTACTTTTTATTTATTTTTTTTGTTTTTTTATAACTAACTGTGTATTTTGCTACTATTTACTATCTATTTTAACCGGCAAAAGACCGGAAGTTTTCAAATATAAGCCTACTGGTAAAAAGAAACTAAAAAAAAAAATCTGTCGTGAAACACTCACACAACTTTCTCTTGCCAATGCAAATAATTAATAATAAACCTAACATTATTAATAAAATATTAGAAATAAACAAAATACTAACCTCAAAAACATAACCTTATTTTAATCATGAGTGAATGACGCAAAATGAAAATCGTACTCAGTTTGGCTTAAAAAAACAGAAAATCACACTTTCACACTAAACTAAGCTCTGTAGAGAAAAATTATCTTAATAAAAGTTGTAGATATTTTAATTTTCTATAAATTCTATTATACACTTTTGTCATAAAATGCATACTAAGGCCGAAATCTTAAAAAAGTTAATTTTTCACACGTTTTCGTGAGAAAAAAAACAGAATATTGCTAATTACCGCTAATCTAAGCGTTGTAGAAAAAAATGTTTGAAATAAAAGTTGTAGAATTTTAAATTCTCTACATTTTTTATTATATAAAGTTTTGAGCTATAATACATATTAAGGCCGTAATCTTAAAAAAACACTTGTTTTACGTAAAAACAGCCTCACCAAGAATTTCAGCAAACATGGCACCTAGCCTATCATGTAGGGAATAAAAAATTGCGTAAACCAGGCGATTTTAAAAAAAATCGTAGGACCAGTTTTTGAGAAAATCGCAAAAAAGTGAAAAATTACACGAATAAACTACTACTTCCGGTTGACCGATTTTGATGAAAATGTTCGTGCTGGGTCCGGTAGTGGTATGTAACTTAAGTTTCAAGTTTCAAGTTCGTACGATGTTCCGTTCTTGAGATATTTTGTATACACAGACACACACACAGACCAATCGCTAAAAACATGTTTGTGTGGGTTCAGGGGGTCTGAAAACGTATAGATCCGGTGAAAACTTGATTTCTTTAAAATGGACATGAAAACGATACCTACTTTCCTTCCTATATATTCATATAGTTGGCAAGAGAAAGTAAGAAACAACAGTCAGTTTGTTCTTTTTGCTGTTACTACAGTATTACTCATTTTGGTTTAGTCTACAGTAGACCTAGGCTACATAGTAAGTCTATCTATCTATAGAGTAGACCTACAATACGATTTTATATTCATTTTTTATTGCTACCAAATGTTATAAAAAAACATTTGCTAGTCACTATTTTTAGTCACATATTTCAGAAAATATTTAATAACAATGTTTAGACGAAATAATAATCGCTGGGTTTACCTTGTCCTTTTCCGATGAATTTTCTTAATCCACCATCTTCTACGTTTCCAAGGTTTCTGAATTTTTTCTGTTGGTATGCATGAATGTAAAGGGTGATTCAAAAAGAGCGCCGGTTTTTAAACGGCTGGTAAATTTTTGTTTATCGGTTGGCAACATTGTTTGACCTCATTTCTATTTCGGAGAACATTCCGATTGACGATTCAGTTGTAGTTTCTCTTGTTCGCAGTGTAGTACTCTCGCAGTCTGTGTCTAAACATGGAGAAGTTTACTATTGCGCAACGAGTGTTAATCGTCAAAACATTTTACCAGAGTGGAGAGAGTTATGCGGCTACTGTCAGGCGAATTTGCGGTACTCTAGGGCGTAATGAAGCACCGAATGAATCAACAGTTCGCAGGCTCATGAAAAAGTTTTTTGAGACGGGTTCAACAGTCGACCTTAAAAGTTCTGGACGTCGTTGTTCTGGCCGAACTGAGCAGAACGTTGCGTTGGTTCGTGACAGCATGGCTGTTAGCCCAGCAAAATCAATACGTCGCCGTTCTCAACAATTGGGTTTAAGATGTTCTTCTGTACGGAGAATTATTCAGTACGATCTCCAATATCACCCGTATAAAATTCAGTTGACGCAACATTTGAAAGTGGCAGACCACCAGGAGAGACGACAGTTTGTTGACTGGGTATTAAGAAAACGGCAGGATGATGACACCTTCGCAAACAAAATCATTTTCAGTGATGAGGCGCACTTCCACTTAAACGGTTTTGTTAATAAACAGAACTGCCGTATGTGGGGTTTAGAAAACCCTCGCGTGGTTAATGAAAGGGAAATGTATGCACAGCGAGTGACAGTTTGGTGCGGCTTTTGGTCGGGCGGTGTCATCAGCCCTTACTTTTTTTAAAATCAAGAAGGACAAGTCGTGACAGTAAATGGAGACCGATACCGTACGATATTAGGGAGTTTTTGTGGCGTCATTTGGATGGAATGGACATTGACGAGTTGTGGTTTCAGCAGGATGGTGCCACCTGTCACGCTGCACGAGAAACAATGTTGTTGCTCCGTGAACGGCTCCAGGATCGCATCATTTCTCGTAATTCTGACCATCAGTGGCCACCAAGGTCGTGTGACTTGACGCCTTGTGACTTTCATCTTTGGAGTCATCTGAAGTCATTGGTGTATGCCAATAAACCCCAAAACATCAATGACTTGAAGGAGGAAATTCGACGGGTTATCAGGCAAATGGAAGTCGAAACTTGTCGTGCAGTAATATCCAATTTCATGGACAGTGTTGATGCGTGCCTTCGCAGTAGAGGAGGCCACATGCATGACATCATTTTTCATACATAAAATCGGAAGGCAAGATGAACTTGTTGATGTATTTATTTTCAGTTTTTCAATAAAATAAATCTCCTAATTTGATATATCAAAACCGGTGCTCTTTTTGAATCACCCTTTATTTGTAGTACGCATAACTGTACATCTAAAAAGCCGCTGCAACTCCTACATCGAAATCCATTTTCTGATCTACGTTGAATTATGTGGTGACACGATCGAACTGAGGTTTCGCGAATATAGACGAGTATGTACTGGGTTAGTTCGTGTAGAACATTCGCTGAGATTCGTTGTCGCGACTTGGCCCGAATATTCGTCGAATCATTCGGCAATTGTGTAGACAGACTATATATAGGCTATGCTCTGGGTATAGTACAAGTTGTTGTGTTTGTTGTACAGAAATTAAAGCAGTCGCGCATGCGCACCTCCCCCTCGTTCCAAACAAGGGCAAACTTGTGACAACTAACTATAACCTTGTTATGTGTGCGAGTAAATTTTTGTCTTTTCTCTTTTATGCCGATGATGTAAATTAAGTCATGTTTCTGTTTCTGATATGATTTATACCATTTATGTAAACATTGATAATTACTAATCTATACTAATATTATAAAGACAAAGCGTGTTTTTTTTGGTGCAGGCTAATTTCCAAAACTACTGAATGGATTTTCATGAATTTTGATGCCATATTTGTACTTATATTCTCAATTAGCATTAAAGAAACATGGACGGAACTTTACCAGTTATAAAATACTCAACAATACAAAATCGTATCTACATAATAAAATACAATAAAATTATCAATATAATAAAATAAATTGGCACTCTGGGTCAATTTCATAAAAATTATCTTAGCTTTCTCCCATATGAAAGCAGAAGTTACATAGTCTCCCCACATTTGTTTATTGTGTATCCATTTTATTAAAAGGTTCTCCATTTTCACAAAAATATCTCGACAAACTTTTAATAACCTAACTTAAACAGAGGTTGATTTAGCTGCCGTTTTATATTTTTCTTTATTCTTTATGATACTATTTACAGTAGTCCAAGGCAACATCGGCTGTACGTACACCACTGTCATTTTGTTGGATAATTTTTACTTTAGTTTCTATATCTATAATATTTTTCGATCTTTTGTTTGGATTATTTATTGAATCGATCTGTCTTTTAGGGCCCACGCTTGTATGTAAACGATTACAATATTAAATTGAAAATTAATCACTTGCTGATTAATCGAAGATAATAACTGCAGAGGACAAAATTGACTTGTTAACTACTCACAATAACAAACTGAGCTAAGCCAACAGGGGAAGCATACAGGAAGGCTGCCGCTGAGAGAGACAGTTCTCGTTCAAGGTCCCACTACAAATCACTAACACCGAGTGTTAATCTCGAAAATTGAATTTTTTGTTTACATACAAAACCTCGAACATAGGAGTCCATGAACATCGAGGGTCAAGTGTAAATGTGTGTGTGTGTGTGTGTGTACATACGTAGTATACAGTAGGCTATATATAGCAGCTACACAATTTCTGTTAACCCTTTATAGGTGTGTGGTAAGTATAGCCTACTTACCACTGGCAATATGGTCGATTTTTTTAAAGAATAAGCAATGCAGTTGAACCCTATTGGCATTTTATGGTTTTATTGAAGGCTATCCACATTTCGAAATTAGCACACAACGACCATGAATGTGGTAAGGATTCATACCAGCGTACGGAGCTATGTTGTTTTGTTGTTACTTTTGTACAGTGCGTAGAAAATTCCAGTTTTTTTCCGAGGGAAAGGAAGCATTCATGGTGATAGAAAGTTAAGATTCACCTCATTTTTCTGTTATATAGGGCTACAAGGTGTTTCAATAAGCATTCTTAACACTAAATATTATGTAATTCCCATTTCAATAAACATTACTCGGTAAGTATACTTAAGTAGGGCTTGACATAAAGAAAAGAAATCTTACTGTTCTGGCACTAGAAATACATTATTCAAGTCCCTATAAAACAACAAAATTTAATATTTTACATGTATAATATTTTCCCCCGTAGTACTGCCCTGTTGTTGTTTAGGTGATGAGCCTGTAGGCTGGTTTGAACCTGTAGAGGTTTTACTAAGTAAAACGAGGAGTGAGGTGGTTTACCATTGCCACAACTCACTCAGTAGAAAAGTATGCTTATCAGCATGCCGGGCCCTCTGTAAAGCATACATTTTCCACTCTGCAAATGACACCTTCACTTCATTCACCACAGGGTCTGGCTGTATAGTGAAATTCATTACTTTCAGAGGAGGTAACTCTGACTAGTGTCTTTTACACCTCTACCTCTTCTGCTCTTAAATGATTCAGTCATTTAATTGGCTGACCATGTGATAAGAAACAGAACTATTTAATTTAGCCCTGCAACGGACAGATTGAGTGCAAATAATCTGACACTCCACCTGCTTATTATGGGCAAGTACTGCCCTATAAAGGGTTAAATATTTATTTAAAAAAAATTGATTAGGCCTACACACGTTTCATGTGCGAAGATGCACGCGAAAAATACCCTTATCTCTTTTTCTGAATTTTAGGCCTACACACGTTTCATGTGCGAAGATGCACGCGAAAAATACCCTTATCTCTTTTTTTGAATTTTTTGACAACTCTTTTTGTTGCTCACCTCCTCAAATGTAAGGGCAAGCAGAGAGTGAATGCTGGTAATAGGTCGCTTACTAGGAGGATCCTGCTAGCAGAAGTATGCCATTATGTTTTAATCAGACATCTCTCAGTGATCGCTGGTGGTGGTGGTGGAACCTGCACACATCAGCAGCTCACGCGTTTGTTTTGTACAACCCTACGTGTTGGTCTGTTGGCAGGTTGTGTAGTATTATATTCGTAAACACTAACGACTTAATAACTTTAAAATGTTGTTACTAGCCAAATAATGGTTTATAATATTGAATATCGGTAGTCAAAATGTTCAAAATATGTAGGCTAATCACAAGCCTGTTTTCGAGAAATATTGGTTGCACCGTTGTTTTTGTTAGTGAAGTTTACTTGAAATTAAATGTTTCCAGAGTCATTTTCATGTATTTATAAAACCCTGTCAATCTTTTTTAATTGCAGAAAATGAGGAAGTTACTCACTGTAGAATTTTCTGTTCTTATAAATGTCAAACCCACTGGGTTGGTCTAGAGGTAAAGTTGTCGCCAAAATCAGATGTTTAACAGCTGATTTACGATGACCAAGGTTCCTGGTTGAAATCCTGGTTAGGTAGTTACTTTTATACGGATTTGAATGCTAGACAGTGGTTAGGGGTGTACTTTGATGGTAACCATACTCTCTCACTCTGTAGAAGACTACACGTCATCACACATCATCCTCATCTGATTGGGTGATGGGGTTGCTTATTGTTCTCAATTGAACAGATTGCAATGTACACACATTAGGGATTACAAAAAAAAAGTCACTAACAGTTAAGTCTATAAAAGATAGCACGTGTCTTATAAACATTTTCCACAAGAAATAATTTATCATAACTGCTATTACTGGAACTCTTCTAGAAGTACCAGCAACTAAATAACGGTTTAAGCGCGTGCGTATGCAGTGTTGCGACGACTATCGACTACCGACTAGTCGTAAAAGCAGTCGACTAGTTTTCGTCAACTGAATTGAATAGACCAGTCGACTACTACTCCCCCTAACATGCTAACAGTGGATATCTCCAGTTTGAAGAGAAGGATGGGAGGCTCATAAAACTGCCAAATCTTGGGATTTTTTTTTTTTTTTTTTTTTTAATTCCTAATATGTGTACGTTGCAATCTGTTCAATTGAGAACAATAAGCAACCCCATCACCCAATCAGATGAGGATGATGTGTGATGACGTGTAAATGAGACTGTGTAGTCTTGTACAGACCCAGGTCGACCACTCCTGAGAGAGTATGGTTAATTGAACCCCAACCATCAAAGTACACCCACAACCATTGTCTAGCATTCGAATCCGTATAAAAGTAACTACCTTTACTAGAAATCTTGGGATAAAACAAATTATTGGTAAACACTACAGCAAACTACAGTATATAATTTAGAAAATATTTTTTTTTATCATATTTATTCACAGCAACAATTTCTTTTTAAATTTTCAAAAATGATAACCCTAAGGGCCCTAATGACGATTTAAAAAATATGTGTGTGTGTGTGTGTGTGTGTGTGTGTGTGTGTGTGTAGGCCTTACATTTGAGTACAGTTGAAGTAGATGAAGGGGTTTGATAAATAATAGACATCCATATTCCAATCACTTCTGCGTAAATAACCCCACAATTAAACGGAAAAATGTCACATGGAAGTGCGCCTTTATTTACACCTAACATTATAAATACAATCTTGAACACACGAGAAAACAGAAGAGCTCCCATTTTTAAGTAAGTTATAAACAGAAAATTTCCAGAAGAAAACTTCCAATAAAAAAAAACCTAACCTGTTCAAATTATTTATATAATGGTCATTAAGTAATGTAGTAATTATGTTGATAAACTATTCTTAATTTCTTTATTACTGTTGTTTGTAAACAAAGACGGCACGCCGTAGCGATGGGGTGGGTAGTCGTTTACTCGAGCGGTTGAAATTAAAAATATACTACGGCAGCACCATACTATATTTTTAATTTCAGCCGGCCGCGTTGGCGATGTTGGTAACATGCTCGCCTCTCATCACGCGGTCTTGGGTTCGAATCCCACTCGGGCATGGCATTTTTTCATACGTTACAAAAAATTCATTTCATCCTTCACCGTCTGCATTAGCAGCAATTTGCAAAACAGTTGGACATTAAACAAAAAAAAATGGCAGCACCAGTTAGTTAGCCTAGTCGTTTACAAAAGTAGTCAATTCAAAGGTGTTGAAGACTTAAGTTTGTGAAGGGGTGGTCAACTAGTGCAGTCATTTATTCAAAGTGTTTTTGTATAGTACGGCACCACGATTCGACTAAAGTAGTCTGTTGTATACATAATCTGAGGTTCATAGTATTAAACTGTCCATGCTGTTTAAGTAGTCGTTTCAATGCTAGTCGACTATTCAGGGCACTATTCGAATAAAACTACTAGTCTACTGGTCGATTACCCCAACACTACGCATATGTAGATGCTCCCACTGTGCACATTTGCTAGCGTGAATCCGTACTTGTGACCAGCGTTCACAGTGCGCTTAACTTTAAGGGGCTGTGGGGTCGTGACATCACAAGCTTCTATATTCATCCGATGTACTGTAAATGATTGGCCTAATTCTGTATAATTATTTGTCATCACTATATTATGATAATATTGTTTTGCAGATGGCTGCTGCAAATACTGTTGAAGAAGGATCTTCAAGTGGCCCGATCTCACGAATCTGCAAGTATTGTAGACAGGGTACGTTTAAGTGTCAGAACATCGATGAAATCATTGACTTCTGTGCAAACTGTGAAATGGAATTACGTGAAGAAAGACAAAAATCGTGGTTAACTAAAATGGAACTTCTTTACCGGTCGTGTTCGACGTGCCTCAACACATTCACCAATGATCTTTCGTACGAACAACATGATTGTTCTTTGGCGGATAATTTCGTTTGTGATGGTTGTGGCGGAATATTCGTTCATAAGGAGAATATAATAGCTCATGTACACGAATGTAAACAAATAATTTCAAAAATGAATGTTAGTTTAAGTAGAGATAATAGCAGAAGAGAATCAGCAGAACCTAAATTAAAGATACAAAATTGTGATGATTCTGCTTCAAAAGCTCATTCTCTTTCTTCGCGTACAGCAGGAGAAAAACCGTTCATTTGTAATATTTGCAACAAAATGTTTCCAGAATCTTGTGCTTTAAATGCTCATGTTCGTATACATACTGGAGAGAAACCGTTCCATTGTAGTACCTGCAACAAAAAGTTTCCATCCTCTTCTGCTTTAAAAGCTCATGTTCGTGTACATACAGGAGAAAAACCGTTCAACTGTAACATCTGTAACAAAACGTTTACCCAGGCTGCTGCTCTAAACGCTCATGTGCGAATACATACGGGAGAGAAACCTTTCAGTTGTAGTATCTGCGATAAAAAGTTTGCACACCCATCTGCGTTAATTCCTCATATGCGTTCTCATACAGGAGAAAAACCATTTAATTGCAATATCTGCAACAAAAAATTCACAAAACATTCTTCTTTAAATAATCATGTGCGTGTGCATACAGGTGAGTTTTTAAATTGTAAAATCTGTTCCAAAAACTTTACTAGCTCTTCCGATTTAAATAGGCATGTGCGTATACATACGGGTGAAAAACCGTTCATTTGTAATATTTGCAACAAAACGTTTCCAGAGTCTTCTGCTTTAAATGTTCATGTTCGTACACATACTGGAGAGAAACCGTTCAATTGTAACATCTGTAACAAAACGTTTACACAGGCTGCTGCTTTAAAATCTCATCTTCGTGTACATTCAGGAGAAAAACCATTCAATTGTAACATCTGCAACAAAAAATTTCCACACCCTTCTGCTTTAAAAGCTCATGTTCGTATACACACAGGAGAAAAACCATTCAGTTGTAATATCTGCAACAAACCTTTCACCCAGGCTGCTGCTCTAAATGCTCATGTGCGAATACATACGGGAGAAAAACCTTTTAATTGTAGTATCTGTGATAAAAAGTTTACACACCCGTCTGCGTTAATTCCTCATATGCGTTCACATACAGGAGAAATACCATTTAACTGCAACGTCTGCGACAAAAAATTTACAAATTCTTCTTCTTTAAGTAATCATGTACGTGTGCATACAGAGAGTTTTTAAATTGTAATATCTGCTACAAAAATTTTACAAGCTCTTTGGATTTAAATAGGCATGTGCCTTTCAATTGTAATATCTGTTCCAAAAAGTTTATAAGCTCTTGTGTTTAAACTGTAAGGGGTGTTTTTCTAATATACCACAATACATTCGCAAACACATACAATTAAATACTTGTCAAGGATGACGGAGTTCAAAGCAATGAAACACTCGTGTATATATATATATATATTAACTAAATTTATTAATAATCTCAACTACTTAACACCGCATACACACACACACATCATAACCTTATGCAGACACGAGGCGCACTCCCCTCCTTTACCGCTGTTACTCAAAAAAACAACCCCACATACTACCAACATAAAACATTAAATTTACAAAATAATAATTTATTACATAATACGGTAACAGTTATTTCTAACAAAACAAGCATGTGCTTGTACATACAGGAGAGAAACCTTTCAATTGTAATATCTGTAATAAAAACTTTACACGGTCTGTTTATTTAAATGCGGTCTTGGGTTCGAATCCCATTCAGACATGGCATATTTTCATACGTTACAAAAAAATCATTTCATCCTTCACCGTCTGCATTAGCAGTAATTGTAGAACAGTCAGACGTTAAACAAAAAATAAAATAAAAATAAAAGCTTATCTAAATAAACATATGCAAGGGCATACGGGAGACAAAGTATTGTAAGTTTCATTTGACACTTTTTGTTGAAAATTTAGTATCTGTTATAATAGTATAACGATTTCTAAATATTACACTAAAGGTGTTCAGAACTCATTTTATTTTAAAGCAGATAGACTGCAGACAATTACATAGTATTAGTTTATCATTAGATAAGGCCTCCCTTTTTCCTTTACCTGAACCCAGTCCGAGTCAAACAACCGAGCAGTGAGGGTCGTCCTGTCGCGCCGTGCGCTATTACGTGAAACCTGCGGACGTTCCGCCATCAGAGGATTTACGCTACTGTCACCCCAGATGCATCTGCGGGCTGCTGCAAGGGTTCAAGGTGACGATAAGAGGGAAAACGAGGTAAATGTGTCTTAATTCTAATATTCTGTATCCATATTTTCCCCTCCACCACCTTGGCCTATGTTTTTAGAGTTTTGTTTTAGTGCTATTTAAAGCTACCACAGTTATCGAACTCTGGTTTTAAATTCTGGTTCTAAATCCCAAAACTTGAATTCCTTGCAGTCATCACCACAGTCCTACAGTTGGCCAAGAAGATCCCTTTGGCTGGAGGTGTTTAAAACGTCTGTGTTGAGTACCCGTTATCACCCTAGTGTACGTATTTCATAGGAGAGGGTTGTCGTGCATTCAATTCAAATTTTTCGTGCATCATCTTGTACGAGGGTCACTCACTATTTATATTTTGAGCCTAAGAATAAATACAAACTATTTTTTGTTGAAAGTGGCTTTATTGCTTTTCACAATATTCCCCTTTAAGGTTTATACACTTTTGCGTTAAAACCAGTTCTCATAGCAACTTTTCCAGTCTGCGTCGGGTACCTCCAAAACATGGTTTTTGAATGCTTCAACAGCTTCTTCTGCCAACAAAAATCGTTGTCCTTGCAATTTATCCATGATAGTTGGGAACAAAAAGAAATCATTGGGTGCCAAATCTGGACTGTAAGGCGGATGACCCATCAGTTCGATCTTTTGAGTGTTGAAAAAGCTGGTTGTTTCACGAGATGTGTGGGAGCTGGCGTTGTCTTGATGGAGGATGATCCGACATTTTTTGTTTGTTTTTCTGATTTCATCAAAGACTACTGGCAAACAAATGGTTGTATACCATTCAGAATTTACTGTTTTACGCTCCTCCAAAGGTACTGTTGCCACATGACCAGTTTTAATGAAAAACAGGCGACCATTTGTTTTGAAGTGCTCCGAGCACGAACAACTTTTGTTGGGTTCGGTTCGTCTTGAAACACCCATACCGCCGACTGTTATTTTCGTTCTGGCTCGTACGCATATATCCATGATTTGTCACCTGTTACAATCTTATATACCTCTTTGGAAGCACCAACATTGAATTGTTTAATCATTTTTTGCACCAATCGACACGGACATTTTTTTGGGCTTTTGTCAAATCGTGTGGGATCCAACGACAACACACCTTTTTCACAACTAAATATTCGTGCAATATTTTATGTATGCTAGTGGGACTAATGCCTAAAGATGTCTCAATCTCACAATATGTCACATGACGATCTTGGATGATCATATTTTGCACAGCGTCAATATTTTCAGGAACAACAACTGACTTTGGACGACCTTCACGAAATTTATCGTTGAGAGAACGACGACCACGATTGAACTCGTTATACCAGCGTTTCACAGTGGCAAAGGATGGGGCTTCATCACCAAAAGTGGAATTAAGTTGATCAGTGCACTGTTGTCTAGTTAATTCACGTCGGAAATCGTAATAAATCATTGTACGAAAGTTTTTACGACTCTGTTCCATTTTTTGACAGACACAATCTTTTTAAATGGCTACAAATGACACAAATAATGCTTTGTTTACAATATATCTGGTGTAGGTTATTGTTAAAAATGTCAAACTTTCAAATGAAAACATCAGCTGCAGCCGATACCCAACAACAATCAGTACTGCCAACGCTCAAAATATAAATAGTGACCCTCGTATAGTTGTTTCGTGACATCAGTTACGTATGTTTTGTACAAATGACTGAAGATGTATCATCTTCTATAAATTTTTAATAAAAAAAGTTTTTAGTTTCAATTATATGTTATTTACTCTGATGATTGTGGATCCACCGAAACACGTGTAAGTGAAAATAAAAGTTGACTCAGTTAAAAAGAAAGGTTAGTTAAATTTACTGCATAAATTCATTATATAAAATAGAGATACGTATGGGATTTATATGTCTGTGTGCAACATTAAGTTGCTGTTGTTTAGGTCAACAGCCAAAAGGCTGGTTTGAACCTGTAGAGGTTTTACTAAGTAAAACGAGGAGTGAGGTGGTTTACCATTGCCACAACTCACTGAGTGGAAAAGTACGCTTATCAGCATGCCGGGCCCTCTGAAAAGCACATATTTTCCACTCTATAAATGACACCTTCACTTCATTCACCACAGGGTCTGGCTGTACAATGAAATTCATTACTTTCAGAGGAGATAACTCTGATTAGTGCCACAGTACACCTCTACCTCTTCAGTTCTTAAATGATTCAGTCAATTAATTGGTTGACCATGTGATAAGAAACAGAACTATTTGTTTTAGCCCTGCAACGAACAAATTGAGTGTAAATAAAAAACATTAGGTTAGTGACGTAAAAGAAGCATTGCGTTATCACTCGTAGAATTTTGTTTTGAATCGCTTGTGTACGTTTCGTGTGTGAATGTTTAGCAGATCCCCAAAGTTAACCCTTTCAGTGCTGAAACAATATTTAAAAGTTTGATCTAAAGTGTCATTTAATTTGAATAATGGTGTACAAAAAGCACCCACCAGCCCTTATTTCAAAAACTTGCAGGTGTAAGCCTGTCATTGCCGACAAAAATTTTCAGTGTTGCAGAAAAATAAAATTTCCTGTTAACAATTAATTTAACCCACCGGGTTGGTCTAGAGGTAAAGTCGTCACCATGAGTCAACTGTTTAACAGCTGATTTTCGGAGATGAAAGTTCCTGGTTCAAATCCTTGTAAAGGTAGTTACTTTTATACGGATTTGAATGCTAGACAGTGGTTACCGGTGTACTTTGATGGTTGGGGTTCAATTAACCATACTCTCTCAGGAATGGTCGGCCTGAGTCTGTACAAGACTACACCTCATTTACATGTCGTACACATCATCCTCATCTGATTGGGTCATGGGGTTGCTTATTGTTCTCAATTCAACAGATTGCAACGTACATAAATTAGGGATTTTAAAAAATAAATTATATTTTTTTCTATTTCAACTGTTTGTGAATTGTACCAATTGTTTGTGAATAAATTATTCAGTCAACCAGAACCTACATGTTGAATGACACTTTTTAACTGTGTAATAGATCTAGTGGGATTGAAATGAGAGACCAGCTAAGCATTTTTTTTTTTATTAATTGTATCTTATAAATATTTAAATTTAAGGTCTTGTTTGTATATTGAATTAATTATAAATATTTTAGTAATTAAAAATGTAAGGAATACAATTTTTCTGTAGGTATTTAATTACTCTACCTAATCTATTTTTGCTTTCTCTTGCCTGTATGAAAATATAGGAAGGAAAGTATATATATACAGTTTTCATCTCAACTTTGTAATTGAGTTTTTAGCGATTGGTATGTGTGTGTGTGTGTGTGTGTGTGTGTGTGTGAACAAAATATCTCAAGAATGGAACATCGTACAAAATTAAAACTTGAAACTTAAGTTAGAAGCTACTAGTGGACCTGACACAAACATTTTCATCAAATTTTGTCAACCAAAAGTAATAGTTTATTCGTGTCATATTTCACTGTTTTGCGATTTTCTCAAAAATGGTTTCTATCTTTTTAAAAATTGCCTAATTACTAAATTTTTTATACTCTCAAGATAGGGAGGTACCTTGTCTGCTGAAATTCTTGGGAAGACTGTTTCTCATAAAAAATTTTTTTTTTAAGGCTGCGGCTTTAATGTGCATTTTAGTGTAAAAATATATATAATAAAATGTAGAGAATTTAAAATCCTACATTTTTTTAATTCAGACGTTTTTGTATAACGCTTAGTTTAGCGGTAATTACCAGTTTTCTGGTTTTTTTCATGAAATTTATAAAAAATTATTGATTTTTTAAGATTTCAGCCTTAGTATGATCAAATAATAGAAAATTTGAGAGATTACAACTTTTATTTAAAGCATTTTTCTCTACAGAGCCTAGTTTAGTTTCAAAGAGTGATTTTCCGTATTTTTAACCCAAACTGAGGTTGATTTTCATTTTGCGTCTTACACTCATGATTAAAATTAGGTTATGTTTATTGAGGTTAGTTTTTTTGTTTATTTCTAATGTTAGGTTACATTGTTAATTATTTGCATTGGCAAAAATTTGTGTGAGTTTTACACCATATTTTTTACATTCTCTTGTCCTGTATGAATATATAGGGAAAGAAAGTATTGTTTTCAATCCAAGTGTTAGAAATCAAGGTTTCACTAGAAATATAAATTTTCAGCCCTTGTGAACCCAAAAATTTTTTTTAGTGTTGGTCTGTATTTGTGTGTGTGTGTGTGTGAGAGAGAGAGAGAGAGAGAGAGAGAGAGAACAAATTATCTCAGGAATGAAATAATGATTAGTACACTCTCTTAATTAACTAATTTACAGTCCAGCCTCTGTTAGTTTGCTCTTAAAGTAAACAAATAATGACGTCACTAAGCATGCGCATTATATCAAAATGTGTACACACTGATTAAAAAGGTAACAACAGAATACTTTCAAAAGTATTTAAATACAAAATACTTTTAAAAGTATTTTTATGAATGAAATTGTTAGGCCTACATCATATCATGACTAATGTTTTTAGTACTTTTAAGTAGTTATAATTTAAAAAATACCTAGTTAACTTAATAGGAATACGACATCCGTATAGTGGCAGACTTTAGCGTGCACCCTGTAGTACGTGGCTTTTGTTTGTTGACAGTAGAAGCAAACTAACAACGGCTGAACTGTAGAAATATACATTTTCAGCCCTTGTGAACCCAAAAATAGTTTTAGTGTTGGTCTGTATTTGTGTGTGTGAGAGAGAGAGAGAGAGAGAGAGAGAGAGAGAGAACAAATTATCTCAGGAATGAAATAATGATTAGTTAATTAATTAATGATTAGTACACTCTCGTAATTAACTAGTTTAGTTGATTTCTTTTCCGGATGTCCTATTACTCCACTACCTTGTATTGTAGGCTGGCCAATAACAGTGTTGTTATTTTAATATTTTAAGTAACACGTTATCATAACATAGCGGCATTATTTCTTTTCACATGTTGAAGGAAAAGGTGCCGTAAATGACCAACCAAATTCCCATGATATGAAATATCATTTTAAATTGTATACGAGGTGTGGCTATTAAATAACGAGACTGACATTGTAAATAATGTTATTTTATTTTTATTTTACACATAATCACTTATTCAAAAATAAATCTTTATAATGCATCCTGCAGTTTGAAATTATTTCTATTTCATTTAATGAATTAATATAATAATTTCACCAACCTTCTTTTTAAACTGCGTCACCTTTATTTTATTTCTTACTTACTTGTGTTTCGTTGGATACACCATCATCAGAGTAAATAACACAATTGAAACTAAAAAAATTTTATCTCACTTATTTAAAATTTACAGAAGATGATACATCTTCAGTCACTTGTATAAAACTGATTTAAAATAAATTAATTAATTAAATTATTTCAATTTTTCTTTACTCTGATGATGGTGGATCCACCGAAACACATGTAAGAATTAAAATAAAGGTGATGCAGTTTAAAAAGAAGGTTAGTGAAATTATTATATGAAATAGAAATAATCACTTATTGTCACCTTCAATATACACTCCTCTATTCCGTCTGCATTGGCAGTAATTGCAGAACAGTCGGACGTTAAACCAAAAAAAAAAAAAAAAATTATCCCTACATCCCAACATACGCATTTTCCATTGTTGGAAGCAGTGCTGGAAGTTATCTTCTGTCAGCTCCTTCAGGACACGTGCTGCTCAAAAATGTTTGAAATGAAGCTCACAAAATTGTTTGTACCGACTCTGTGTGCGATTGAAAATTACCCAAATTTTTTGGAAAGTATAATAACATGTGATGAACCGTGGTTTTTTACTTATCCGGAAACGAAGCGCCAATCCATGCACTGGAAGAGCCGAACTTCACCGAGACCCAAAAAGCTTGAATTAGCAAGTCTAAATTTAAAGCAGTTATGATAGTTTTTTTTTTGTATATCCATGGGATTGTATACCTTGGGTCAAACAATTAATCAGTATTACTACCTTGAGGTACATTCTAAACTACGTCAAAGAGTAAGGAAAAAACGCCCCGAAATGTGGAAGGACAAATCATGGGTTCTCCACCAAGACAGTTCATTCCGCGTTATCTGTCAAGAGGTTCCTAGCCAAGTACGGCATCTCGGAGTTAGAACTTTCACCTTATTCACCAGATCTTGCACTATGTGACTTCTACCTGTTCCCTAAGGTGAAATCTGCATTAAAAGTGACAAGATTTGAGTCTGTGGAAGCTGTAAAAGAGAAAGCGGCTCGTGTCCTGAAGGAGCTGACAGAAGATGGCTTCCAGCACTGTTTCCAACAATAGAAAATTCGCATGGAGCGTTGTAGGAATAGAGAAGGAGTGTATATTGAAGGAGACAATAAGTGATTATGTATAAAATATTACTTTTTTTTTTTAACAGTTTAGTATTTCTTTTGCAATCAGTTAATAAATACTATAACTTTCAGCAAATATGAGAAAATCTGAGTACTGTCCTTAGAGTTAAAACAGAAACGACACTCAGTAGTGTGTTTGAAAAAGACCAAACTGTGAAGAAACAAAAAATATATCTATACAAAATCAAAACTTTATGAACCGTGAATTGAATTCCTGAAACACAAAGTGTTGAAGTTGGAGATGACAATGACGATGGTAGAGATGAAAACGATGCCAATTATGAGATGCCGATGATTAGAAGTTGAAGTAGAAAAGATAAAAAAATTTAAATGACTAACAAAATCGTAGAGGTAAGTCGAATGGTTTAAAGCATTTCAGTCTGTGAGTTTCTTTGCTGTTGTCAAGGAGGCTAATCGCTAACGGATTCTGATTGTCTTCTAGTTTTTGTAAATGTTTTTCGCTATGTTGTTTAATTTCTTCTTTTATGAAGGGCAGGTTTAGGTCATTGTGTAGTATTTCTATTGTTACTTACCATGGGGCTGCAGTGATTAGTCTCAGGCATTTCGATTGAAAGCGCTGCAGTATTTCTATATTTGATGAACTAGCTGTACCCGTAGCTCTAACCCATACGTCCAAATTGGTTTGAGTATTACTTTGTATAAAATATAAATAACATTTTTTACAATATCAGTCTCGTTATTTAATAGCCACACCTCATATACCACTGAACTGCCCTATTCACTCAAATTGAACGTACAGAAGACCAAAATGAGGATTGCTTATTAAATCCATTGGAACAGAAAAATCTAATTACTGAAGAAGTTAATATATCCCAAGATATTTTCTAAAATGTAATTAAAATCTAAAAATCTGGGGTGACACACTCGCACGACTTTCTCTTGCCAATGAAAATAATAAACAATAAACATTAGAAATAAACAAAAAACTAACCTCAATAAAATATAACCTAATTTTAATCTTGAGTGAAAGACGCAAAATGACAATCGACCTCAGTTTGGCTTAAAAATACGGAAAAACACTTTCACGCTAAATTAGGCTCTGTAGAGAAAAATGTGTTATATAAAAGTTATAGATCTTTTAATTTCCTATAAAATTAATTATATACACTTTTGTCGTAAAATGTATTCTAAGGCCGAAATCTTAAAATCGATTTTTCACTCGTTTTCGTGAGAAAAAAATAGAAAATTGCTAATTACCGCTAAACTAAACGTTACACAAAAAAAATGTTGGAAATTAAAGTTGTAGGACTTTATATTCTATACATTGTTTATTATATCAATTTTTGCGCTTAAATGCATATTAAAGCCGCAATCTTAAAAAAAAAATATTTTTTTACGTGAAAACAGCCTCACCAGCAAACATGGCGCCCCCACCCTATCTTGTAGAGTATAACAAGTTTAGTAAACCAGGCGTTTGTAAAAAAAAAATCGTAGGACCAGTTTTTGAGAAAATCACAAAAAAGTGAAAAATTACACGAAACTAATACTACTTATGGTTGACCGATTTTGATGAAAATGTTCGTGACGTGTCCGGTAGTGGTATGTAACATAAGTTTCAAGTTTAAACGTTGTACGATGTTCCGTTCTTGAGATATTCTGTTCACACACACACACACACACAGACTAATCGCTAAAAACATGTTTTTTTTGGGTCAGAGGGTCTGAAAACGAGTAGATCCGGTGAAAACTCGATTTGTTAAAATCGACAAAAAAATAAGCAACCACAACCGTACGCGAAGATTAAAGAAAAAATATCTAAATATACCAATTCTGAAATTTGATTATTATTATAAACCGGTCTATATAAATTATCTTCAAGTTCGTCTACACATCTTTTAATGTAAGTCGAATGTAAATTCAGTTAACCTTAAAATATTTAGTCCCTAAGTTATCGTAATTCATAAAATTATTTTTGTTTCCAGTAAAACGCTTTGTAACAACTGCAAAATATTTTAAGGGCTTTAATTGCAACATTCGTGGTTAGTGAGCATTATTATAAAAGCAATAAACCGCTTGGAACAACTGACGTGCTCCCAGAGTGACGTCACGAGTCAGCCCTATAGTAATCAAGGGAGGTTATGCGTACTATAGTAATTTTCGATAGAGAATTAGTTCTGTGGTTCTCGAGTCATGAAAACTAGTCGATTAGTTTATATTTTATTCCACTGGTCTATTACTAGACCAGTAGAATAGTAGATGTTGGAAACCATTAGAAACTAATCGATTAGTAGTCAGTCTGTCGGATTTTGAAAGTAGTCGATAGGTCGAAAGCATAAAGGGGGGAACTGAGATATGCCAAATGAAACGCTGTTTGTCGTCTGCTAGTGTTACATATTACATTCATAGAGTGCGTGTTGGCATCACTTTAAAATTTGGAACCTAGGCGTCATACAGCGCAAGCAAGCTTGGTGAGATCAAATCGTACGTTAATATCTTGTAATGGCGTATGAGACCATGGTTGTTTGGAGATTATATTTTATTTACAATGAAATTTTATTAGGTTAAAAAAGTATTTTCTCCGCAGAGGCATAGGGAACGTCATTTCTTCTGTTTTCCAAGAGACAATAACCTGTAAGTATTAATATTATAAGTAAATACGTTTAGTACTAGCGAATTAGTAAATAATGAAATATATGAATTGCCTATTTTAATTATTGTACACATTATCTAGTGATTAAGTTTGCCTGGCATCTAACTAATGCTTAATTAGTATTAGGTTATTAATAATTAGGTTAGGTCATGTGCCATTTTACTGGTTAGCTTTCTCTTTAATTGATGTGATGTTAAACTACTATAACTATTATTACATCAGGCAAACTTAAGCACCGCATTTATGTAATAAATAATAATTTAAAAGTAGAAGGCAATTTATACATTTAATGCTTATTCAATCCGTTAACGGTTAACCTAAACACATACAAGATTTATTTTGGCCTACACGTATTTACTTATCATGTTAATGCTTTCGTAAAACAGAAGAAATCACGTCCCCTAACCCTCTGCGAAAAAAACCACTTCTTTAAGTAACAAAATTTCATTTCATTAATTTTATAACTAACCTCAACCCACGGTAATCGCCAATAACCAAACTGTTGATGCGACTTTTAAAAAAATTAATAAAAAAGAAATTAGTTTCCAAAAATATCAATTATAAAACAAAAAGTAAAATGAAATAAAAAATAAATATTGTATAGGATAATAGACCAAAATTCAAATCTCCTCGTATGCGCTACTAGCGCATTCTACAGGCGTTTGAAGTGAAACATAGTAGCAGACGAAAAACGTTAAAAACACTTTTTAACATGGGAGTTCCCCCTCTATGTTTTATTATTCTATGGTTCTCGAGTCATGAAAACTAGTCGATTAGTTTAGTAGTCAGTCGGTAGGATTTAGAAAGTAGTCGATAGGTCGATAGTCACATCACTAAACCGAACAATATTAATAGTGTTAGCGAAAAAAAATATTATTCTTTAATACAAACAAAGTACCTACAAAAAATTAATACTATTCTAGAGTTTCAGCTGAGAGTGATGTTGATTGGTAAACCGAAAGTCCTAGTTTCGATTATTATTTAGTGGCCACGGGAAATTTTTATGTTCTACTGTTCCTTGTCTGATCGATTATAAAATGACATCAATTGACGTGAATAAGGAGAAAGCAAGTAGAATAAAAAAATACCAAATTGGTTGGTAACTCCCAATAATTTTGAATGGGCAAAATTATCGGTTAGTAAAGTTTGTTTGTTCACTGCATGTTGTGTATTAGAATAATTTGAGGTTACTGTTTAGAAGCCGTGGTTCATTTATTTAGTTAAGACAGTAAAGACAAGTGTAGCCTAATTTTTGCGGTATTTCATTCGGTCCACGATTGCTAATGCAAATTCATTTCTTTTAATTGGTTGGAGTTTATCGTATCGAACTATTTGTCGGTCTCGAATTTGTGATTGGCACAACCTGCGACTTTCTCGCAACTTATTAAACTGATTTGCTAGCATTACTATTGATCGGTGAAATTTCATGTAATGTTCAACAATTCCTTTGTAAATAATATTATAATTATAAGAATAATAAAATCTGGTGTGAAACACTCACTCAAACTTTCTCTTGCCAATGCAAATAATGACCAATATAACCTAACATTAGTAATAAAACATTGAAATAAATAAAAAACTAACCTAAAAAAATATAACCTTATTTTAATCATGAGTGAAAGACGCAAAATGAAAATCGACCTCAGTTTGGCTTAAAAATACGGAAAATCACTCTTCTACGCTAAACTAGGCACTGTAGAGAAAAATGCTCTAAATAAAAGTCGTAGATCTTCAAATTTCCTATAAATTTTATTACATACATTTGTGTCGTAAAATGCATACTAAGGCTGAAATCTTAAAAAAAATCGATTTTTCACACGTTTTCGTGAGTAAAAAATCTGGTGTGAAACACACACAACTTTCTCTTGCCAATGCAAATAATTAACAATATAACCTAACATTAGTAATACAATATTAGAAATAAACAAACAACTAACCTCAATAAAATATAACCTAATTTTAATCATTATATGAAAAACGCAAAATGAAAATCAACCTCAGTTCGGCTCAAAAATATGGAAAATCACTCTTTCACACTAAATTACTCTTTGTAAAGAAAAATGTTTTAAATAAAAGTTGTAGATCTTTTAATTTTCTATAAGTTTTATTATATACATTTTTGTCATAAAATCCATCCTAAAGCCGAAATCTTTAAAAAATCGATTTTTCACGTTTTTGTGAGAAGAAACAAAAAATCGCTATTTACCGCTAATCTAAACGTTATACAAAAAAATGTTTGAAATAAAAGGTGTAGGATTTTAAATTCTCTACATTTTTTATTCTATAAATTTTTGCGCTATAATGCATATTAAAGGCGTAATCTTAAAAAAACACTGTTTGCACGTAAAAACACCCTCACCAAGAATTTCAGCAAACATCGCGCCTACCCTATCTTGTAGAGTATAAAAAATTGAGTAAATGAGGCGATTTAAAAAAAAAAACGTAGGACCAGTTTTTGGGAAAATCGCAAAAAAGTGAAAAATTATACGAAGAAACTACTACTTCCGGTTGACTGAATTTGATGAAAATGTTCGTGTCGGGTCGGGTAGTGGTATGTAACTTAAGTTTCAAGTTCGTACGATTTTCCGTTCTTGAGATATTCTGTTCACACACACACAGATCAATCGCTGAAAACATGTTGTGTGTGTGGGTGTGAGGGGGTCTGTTTAGGTGTATATTCGGGTGAAGAGTGGGACATGAAAACAATACTGTCCTTCCTAAATATTCATATAGGCAAGAGAAAGTAAAAATCAATAGAGCTTTAATAAGGTTAGTGATATTTATTATATGAAATAGAATTGATTTTAAGCTGCAGGATGCATTATAAGGAGATATATATATGTTTATTTTATTAAACATCCTATGTAGGATTTTTAAACAGCCGTATTATTTAAAATTGAAATATATATTTTTCTAACCACCAGAATACGGTAACATAAAACACTTACCAATGTTTATAGCGCTTTCGTGTATCTTGTACACATCTTCAGTAAATTAAAATTTATATAAAGTCAAAATCTAAAACTTCCTGCTCCTATCATGTTGTTTAGGTCAACAGCCGAAAGGCTGGTTTGAACCTCTAGAGGTTTTACTAAGTAAAACGAGGAGTGAAGTGGTTTACCGTTGCCTTCCTCACTGAGTGAAAAAGTACGCTTATCAGCATGCCGGGCCCTCTGAAAAGCACATATTTTCCACTCTGTAAATGACAACTTCACTTCATTCACCACAGGGTCTGGCTGTACAATGAAATTCATTACTTTCAGAGAAGATAACTCTGACTAGTGTCTTTTACACCTCTACCTCTTCTGTTCTTAAACGATTCAGTCATTTAATTGGCTGACCATGTGATAAGAAACAGAACTATTTATTTTAGCCCTGCAACGAACAGACCTTATCCTACCATGGTAGATAAGGAATAGTAGATTCTTATATTTAAAACAGTCTTGCCAACTTAATCAGTTGATTGTCGTGTTCAATCTGTGTGTTCATTAATTTTTCCCTGCTATTGTATTTATAAATATAATATTTTTCCAAAATTTCAATTTCATTCTGTCTGTTATTTATTTCCAATATTTCTAGATTATTTTTTATATTCGACATATTATGTTTATTTTTAATCATGTGTTCAGTTACATTGGAGAATTTTCGATTTCCTTTTTTATAGTTAGAATAACTATAAAATTTAGTTTCCTAAAATATAGTTTCCTATAACATTTATTTTACAAAAACATAATATTAAGGCAAATGTAAATGATAAAGAAAAAGAAAATAATCAATTTAATTCATGTGGAATTTATAAAATTAAATGTAATGAATGTAATGAAATATATATAGGTAAAACCACCAGATCTTTTAAAAAACGGTTTACAGAACACTATTCTAACTATAAAAAAGGAAATCGAAAATTCTCCAATGTAACTGAACACACGATTAAACATAATATGTCGAATATAAAAAATAATCTAGAAATATTGGAAATAAATAACAAACAAAATGAAATTGAAATTTTGGAAAAATATTATATTTATAAATACAATAGCAGGGAAAAATTAATGAACACACAGATTTAACACGACAATCAACTGATTAAGTTGGCAAGACTGTTTTAAATATAAGAATCTACTATTCCTTATCTACCATGGTAGGAGTAGGAAGTTTTAAATTTTAATTTACTGAAGATGACTGTGTACAAGATAGAGGAAAGCGCTATAAACATTGGTAAGTGTTTTATGTTACCGTATTCTGGTGGTGGTTAGAAAAATATATATTTCAATATATATGTTTATATAATTACAATAAATATAATTCTATATATTATGTTAGTTACAAAACGTTTTGTTTTATTGTTATAAACGGTAAATCTGCTTATTGAAGGATCTCTTTATTGCAGTTGGTCCCAGTTGGTCTGCTGGACAAGCATGGTTGTACTGTAGTTAAATTTATTTTTGTAGAAATGTGTATTGGTCATTTTGGAGGGAGTTGCTTATGTTGTAGATTAGATTACAGATGGAAATTCTTGTCAAGGTATATTCATAGATGTAAGTGTATATATGTCTATGTTTATAGACCATGTGTCTGGGATGATACTTTAATATTTAGTCAGACCTAAATTTTCTTTTTTTTCTTTTAACAGGCCAACTTAAAGTATTTAATTAGTTCTGCAATGGACGGACATTCTTTCAGGTACTCTGTCATGCTGTGACTGCTCTTTCAGTATCATTGGAAAAGGTAGTGTTCAAGAACAGTGGTCAATTCATTGCATCTTAATTGCAGGTACTTATAGCATTCTTTTACATGAAATTTGTAATTTTTTAAAATCTATTTTTACTTATTTTTGTGTATACGAGTATGTAGAAAATAAAGTATTGTTTTCATTTCAATTTTTTAAAATTGAATTTTTACCGGTTATGCAAGTTTTCAGACCCCCTAAAACAGGGGCAGTTCCATGACTGACTTTTGTGGGGGGGGGGCGATCTTGTTTTTATGTAGCTCTTACTGTTTGTAATTGAGTCATTGAAAAGTCCTCTTTTATGCTGTATTGCTGTAACCACAATTTTAATTCATAGAGAAATTTTCAAGGTGCTGACTGGATGCGAGTGGCTTTTGACTACTGACACTGATTGTTATCTTAATACTATTTAAAAGTAGATAATTTCTGTTTGAGTCATTTTTATACTAAAATAATTATTGTTAATTGATAGGTACGAGTATTGGGATACAGTTTTGTTAGAAATAATAGCTTATAGAAAATATTAAACTAAGTTTTCCTAGTATTTCGGGGGGGCCATGGCCCCTTCCCTGAAACCGCCCCTGCCCTGAAACCAAAAACATGTTATTAGCGATTGGTCTGTGGGTGTATGAACAAAATATCTCAAGAACGGAACGTTTTACGAAGTTGAAACTTGAAACTTAAGTTAGGTACTACTAGAGGACCCGACACGAACATTTGCATAAAAAATTCAGTCAACCGGTAGTAGTAGTTTGTGTAATTTTTCACTTTTTTGCAATTTTCTCAAATATGCTTGTATGATTTTTTTTTAAATCACCTCAATTACTATATTTTTTATGCTCTACATGACAGGGTAAGCCCCATTTCTCCTGAAATTCTGGGGGAGGCTGTGCTTTCGTAGAAAACATAATATTTTTTTAAGATTGCTGCCTTAATATGCATTTTAGGGCAAAAACATGTACATAATCAAAATTGTTGACAATTTAAAAACCTACAAGTTTTATTGTAAACATTTCTTTGTATAACGCTTAGTTAAGCGGTAATTATTGATTTTCTGTTTTTTTTATGAAAATCTAAAAAAATCTGGTGTAAAACACTCACACAACTTTCTCTTGCCAATGCAAATAATTAACAATAAACCTAATATTAGTAATAAAACATTATAAATAAACAAAAGAACTAACCTCAATAAACATAACCTAATTTTAATCATGAGTGAGAGACGTAAAATGAAAATCAACCTCAGTTTGGCTTTAAAATACGGAAAATCACTATTTCACACTAAACTACTCTCTGTAGAGAAAAATGCTCTAAATAAAAGTTGTAGATCGTTTAATTTTCTATAAATTTGATTATATACACTTTTGTCATAAAATGCATACCAAGGCTGAAATCTTAAAAAAATCGATTTTTCTAGGTGATTGAGTCAAACGATTTTTCAAATCTTTGAGAACTTCCACGGTTAACTTTGTTGGTTGGCAAGGTGGTTTCTCATCGAGTACACTCCCAGTTCTACGGAATTTATTTATCAGACGCAATATTAACGATTTATTCAGAACGGGGAAATTTCAACTGAAACTTATCTTGCACACATTTGTAAGATTTACTTGCTATGTACGTCTCTACAATAAACACGCGTTCTTCCTTGGAAAAAACCATTGCTGATACAATATAACAAAACAACTGCTGTTACCGCCGGCCGCATTGGCGGAGTTGGTAACGTGCTCGCCTCTCATCATGCGATCTTGGGTTCGAATCCCATTCAGGCACGGCATCTTTTCATACGTTACACACAATCATTTCATCTTTCACCGTCTGCATTAGCAGTAATTGCAGAACAGTCGGACGTTAAACCAAAAAAAAAAACTGCTGTTACCACACTAATGCTTGACTGGAACATTTTAACTGTCTTAGGTAGTTGTCCTTGAGTACACTGTTGCCAACATACCGATTGGGGTAGAGAAAATTTACCGATGTATTACTTCTATCTTCTTATAATCAGGGTTGCTTCCTTAATAAAACACCCGTTAGTTGCAATGTATTTTAATAAGTAGATGAAAAGGAAAATGCGATCTGTCTCTTTCTCTCTTACTCGCTCTCTGTTGCCTTGCTTTGTGCATGCTCAGATAATCGTCCCACATATGTTGAAATCGTACGTATTAGACAGGGCTCAATACTACACAGTCTGTCTCTCTCGGACAATCTTACAATTTCTGGTCGTGCATGTTGCCTTCATATAGAATACTCAACGAATCAACCTCATTCAGTTTTCGCAAGGAAGCTACTCTTTAAAAGGAATCGAATGATACTAATTTTGTTTCCGAATTTTGACTTTGATTTCTTACTTTCTGGTTTGGGGCCACTTCAAGTCAAAATCGGAACTTCAATCCCAATCCAGGCCACTAACTTTTTGTGTAGATCACAAATCCAAAAACTGTTTGAAGCTATCTGTTGTAGTTTCTGACGTCTGGATGTGACAGACTGACGAACGTATAGTGCATTTGTTTTTGGAAGAAGCTTGTAATGGGAGGGCGAGTAGGTAGAGTAGGGATAGTTTCAAAGGGCAAGTGTTGTATCCTTCTCACTTAATTATCATTCCCTCACTTTCTAACTGTATACTATTCTGTTACAACTACTACGCTAGACTAAAAACTAATTAAAAACTTAAAATTTTCTGTTGTCTTTTGCCTTTCTCCATCAGAATCCTATATCTTTAATAATTTTCCACAGCGACCATTTACTTCCTTTGAAATTAATTTTCTCCTGCAAAACGGGGAGTAACAAATTCAAAGTTGGCCATTCAGCATTTGTTTTATGAAAATCATATATTGTTCTTCTCACAACGCACTTATCAAAATCGTCCACTTCACTCTTCACTTTCCTTCTCATTCTTTTCTTATTTGGTGTTCTGATTAGCACATCAGGGTTTTTTCTTTTTTCTTTCAAAATCCTTTAAGCTGTAGGCTACTACGCAAAATCCCCATAGCTCTGGCTACACGATTTTGCACATCGGTCAGTAAAATTGGTCCGTTTTGTTCAGCTTCGTTTTTTATAAAATTGTATACACTGACTACATACTCCCTAGCCTGACTGCGTATTACCTGCCTTTTCCGTATTACACTAGCACTCGTGCTCGAATTTTTACTATTACAACTAGGTTTCATTTTAATAACTAAATAAATAAAAAATAGAAACGAAACAAAGAATTCATACAAAAAATTAATATAAACAAAACCAAGCAGTAAAAGAGTACAAAAAATTAATATAAACAAAACCAAACAGTAAAAGAGTAAAAACCGTCTGCACTAGCAGTAATTGCAGAACAGTCGGACGTTAAACCAAAAAAAAAAAAAAAAAAAAAAAAGTAAAAACAATAGGCCTACTACCGAATGCACGAGTTGAATACTTGTGAAGGGAATAGAACAACAAAAATATACAATTACAACATACAGTCAATGTTTTTACGATTTATTGTACAGTTAGGCTGTTAACGCTGCTAGCACTATGGAGAGACTGATCAGTTCCCTTGGAGGTGCTTCGAGGTGCAGAGCGTTGGTGGGAGAGCTTCTAGCTAGAACAAATGACCTGTACTGTCTTTCTGTAACTTGATGGCCTCCCTCAGAATGTAGCATTATGCGGATTGTAAAAACATTTCTATTCTTTTATCGGAAATGACGTATTTCGCATGTTTTTGTACTTGAAAAACACACACCTAATGAGATAATTTATTATTATTATTATTATTATTATTACTAGTCGTAAAACTCCCAAAGTGGAAGACGCTAAGTAAAGATGGTTCAGTTTTGGGGTTTCTTGTTCTTTTTATTTGCCCACCAGTTTTTTATTTCTTGCGAGAATTTAGCTTTTCTTTCTTCACTCCATTTTACTCCAGTTCTCGGAGCTTTTGTCTCTGGTTTAACTTCCCATTTCTCAACCTTCCTCCTAAAATTGTTTCTTGTGTCCAAGTCTTCTTTCACAATATTAGCCATTTCCAAGTCTTTTTTAACATTTCGAACCCATTCTCCTCCATTAACGAGGGATGCTACATATTTTACTATTTATTTTGTTAGTCTGTGATCGGGAATGAGATAATTTATAATTTAGTAAAAGTTTTGTTTTTCAAGAAAAACCATTTTTTTTCAAATGCATCATCATTGTTCAACGACTACCTCACGGTTTAACATAATATTTGGCAGGTTTGTTCTGTAATAATTATTAGGAAACAATGATGCAATAAAATTTAACAGAAAATCATTACTTTTTAAGTTACAAGGTATTTTCATGTATAAATTTTGTAACGTCGGAAAACACAACATAAAAAGTCAGCATGTGAAATTTTTCAGTCCTTAAATCTTTAAACTGTACACACGTGGAGGAAACAAATTTAAAAAAAAATTAATTAATTTTCAGTTATTTAACAAAAAAATCTGTTGTGAAACACTCACACAACTTTCTCTTGCCAATGCAAATAACGATCAATATAACCAAACATAAGTAATAAAACATTAAAAACAAACCTAACCTCAAAAATCATAACCTTATTTTAATCATGAGTGAAAGATGCAAAATAAAAATCAACCTCAGTTTGGCTTAAAAATATGGAAAATCACTCTTTCACGCTAAACTATGCTCTGTAGAGAAAAATGCTTGAATTAAAAGTTGTAGATATTTTTATTTCCTATAAAATTGATTATACACTTTGGTCGTAAAATGCATTCTAAGGCCGAAATCTTAAAAAAATTGATTTTTCACGTTTTCGTGAGAAAAACAGAAAATCGCTAATTATCGCTAAACTAAGCGTTATACAAAAAAAATTGTGAAATGAAAGTTGTATGATTTTAAATTTACTACAACTTTTATTATATACATTTTTGCGCTAAAATGCATATTAAAGCCGTAATCTTAAAAAAAAAACAATTTTTTTACTTGAAAACAGCCTCATCAAGAATTTCAGCAAACATGGCACCTACCCTATCTTGTAAAGCAAAAAAACATTTAGTAAACCAGGCAATTTTTTAAAAAAATCGTAGGACCAGTTTTTGAGAAAATCACAACAAAGTGAAAAATTACACGAATAAACTACTACTTCCGGTTGACTGATTTTGATGAAAATGTTGGTGTCGGGTCCGGTTGTAGTATGTGTATGTAACTTAAGTTTCAAGTTCGTATGATCTTCTGTTTTTGAGGTATTCTGTTCACACAAACACACACACACACACACACGCGCGCACGCACGCACACACACACACACACACACTCGCGCGCATGCACACACACACACACACACACACAGACAGACAGACCAATCGGTAAAAACATGTTGTGTGGGTTGAGGGGGTCTGTTTTGGTGTATATTTGGGTGAAGAGTGTATTTGTTGTGATGGACATGAAAACAATACTTTCCTTCCTATATATTCATATAGGCAAGAAAAAGTAAAAATTAGATGTATGGTTTGTGAAATGGTTTTACAATTCCCTCTGGTGGAGGCCATCTAGTTACAGACAGTAGGAAAATGATTGATGCCAATTAAACTTCCCACCAATTACACTTGTAGTGTTTCATAGTGCCTTAGGTGATTCCCTTATAATATGTACAGTCCATTCAAAATAGCTTGATAGTATAGTCACGAGTTTGCCCTTGTTTGCAACGAGGGGTAAAGGGGGAACAGCATCAGTGCGCATGCGCGGCTGCTTTAATTTCAGTACGACAAACATAACAACTTATACTATACCCAGAGCATATACAGCTGTGATATCGCGGAACCTTTTGTACGTTAACTGTACGAATATAACTGTTTGTTACCGTAAACACAAATGTCGGTTTCTTGAAAACGTGGTCAAACTATTCACAGTGCTGAACGCAATGTAACAAAATGTTGTGAATTTGAAGCTAAACAAAAATGCCAATCCATGCCTCTTAACAAAAGCCGTGAGCGAGCGGTTAACTACTGTGATGTTTCTCTTTGCACAATTTGAAAAATAAAGAAGTAAATTAAGGACGTGAAGAAGCTATTCTTTAACAGTTTTGTTGACACCTGGTAAAAAAATAAAACAGTTAGGTAGATACTAGAGAGACTGATAATGTAAACGCCGATGACAGCAATAGTAAAGAAGGCGATTCATTCGTAATTACAGTAAATCAAACATTTCTAGTCATGTAATTAAGCTATAGGCAATATTACAGGTCATATTTATTTCTTATAAGTTTTATGAAGAAAACATTTTCTTGGAATAAATTACAGCTTACAAAATGTATGTAGAAACTGCACGGTAGAGAAATGTACGAGTAGTGTCTCACTGTTGAAGTTGGCAGCACTGCAAATATTTTACTTCACTTCCTCACAGTCCATACATACGGAAAAGGCAATCTCGTGACTTCAGTATCTGTATTAGTTAAATGGAATAAAGAAGAGGGGGAATTTTTGATGTGCTCATGTGTCAGTGCTACCACTTAAGAGATTTTTCTTTGTGTTAATTTTCTCTTTCATTGAGTGAAAGCATTTTAAAATGTAAAATTAATAATGGAAAAGAAAAAAAAGATTTTTCTAACACATGGATAATAGAAATCAAATTTATTACATAACTAAACGAAAGTGGCTTAAAAAACAATTAATGAAATAATTTTTATCTAATCACAGTCAAGAAGTCTTGTCTATTGAATGCAACAATTACAAATGCCAGTGAAATAAATTATAACGAAAAATATTGTGCGGTTGCAAGCTGAAGGGTACGGGTTAGGTGTAATGAATGAGTGATGCATGCTGGGAGAACGATTATTGTTCTATTACTCTGATACAAAACATTCGTTTTCAAACTTAATAACGTATTTAACATAAACAATATTATTTGTTTGTAATTTTTACATTTATTGATTTATATATTTTTATATAAATCTGTAAGTTAAATATTATGAATCCCACTAAGTTAATAACCCGGTAGGTATTTGGTAAATTAATGCGCCGGATTATAAGAAATTTGTTGTCTAGTTAGTAGACGCTACCACTACAAATGCAGCAGCAATGAAACACTGCTAACTCATTCATTCTTCCACTACTATTTGCCGGCCACATTGGCGAAGTTGGTAACGTGCTCGCCTCTTATCATGCGGTCTTGGGTTCGAATCCCATTCAGGCACGGCATTTTTTCATACGTTACAAAAAATCATTTAATCATTCACCGTCTGCATTAGCAGTTTGCAGAACAGTCGGATGTTAAAAAAAAAAAAAAAAAAAAAAAAAAAACTACTATAACAACGCACTGCATTCCACAAGAACTACATGGAGCTGGGACTCGAGCAATACATTATGATTTTCAAAATTGCAAAACAAATATTTTTATTATATTTGTAGGAATAATTAAAAGGGAAATTTTACTTTCAAAAAGGGACTTTTTATTCTGAAAAGTTACCACCATTCAGGGACTTATTATCATGCTATTTCGAAAGGACTGTAGTAAAATAAATTTTCTGTAATTTATTGTGTGCGATGAATCATTTGTTGTGATTATGTTTTCTAGATGGCTGAAGGAACATCCAGTGGAACAATTTTGCGGGTCTGCAAGTATTGTCGACAGGATACAATTAAGTGTCAATACATCAATGAAATCATTGACTATTGTGCAAAGTGTGAAACGAAATTACGCGGAGAAAGGCGAAAATCATGGTTAACAAAAATGGAACTATTGTACCACTCGTGTTCAACTTGTCTGAATACATTTAACGATAATCTTTCATTTGAGCGACACGATTGTACTTTGGAGGGTACGTTCGTTTGTGATGGTTGCGGCGGAATATTCCTTAAAAAGGAGAATATAATAGCCCATGTACACGAATGTAAAAAATTAATTTCTAAAATGAATGATAGTTTAAGTAGAAATAATGGCAGAAAAGATTCAAAATCTGAATTGAAGTTGGACGATTTTGATGATGCTGTTAGATTAGATGAAGTCAGTAGAAATGTTGAAAAGATGAATGAATCAGCTGAATTTGTGATCCCTCGGTCAAACTCAGCCGAAAAAAGTTTCAGTTGTAGTATTTGTGGAAAGTTGTTCAGTCGTAGGTACAATTTAACGACACACTCGTATATTCATACGGGAGAGAGTAGATTCCATTGTAATATCTGTAACAAAAAATTTCCGCACCCTTCTGCTTTAAAAACTCATGTTCGTATACATACTGGAGAAAAACCTTTCAATTGTAACATCTGCAACAAAACGTTTACGCAATTATCTACATTAAATAGTCATGTTCGTATTCATACGGGAGAAAAACCGTTTGATTGTAATATTTGCAACAAAAAGTTTACCCACTCTTCCGCTTTAAATGTACATGTACGTATGCATACAGGAGAGAAACCTTTCAATTGTAATATCTGCAACAAAAAATTTCCGGAATCTTCTGCTTTAAATGCTCATGTGCGTACACATACAGGAGAGAAACCGTTCCATTGTAATATTTGCAACAAAAGCTTTACGCACTCTTCTAATTTAAGTGATCATGTGCGTTTACACACAGGAGAGAAACTATTGTATTGTACATTTTGCAGCAAAACATTTACACAGCCTTCTGTTTTAAATAAGCATGTGCGTACGCATACAGGTGAGAAACCATTTAATTGTGATGTATGCCACAAAACATTCACACACACTTCCGCTTTGTATGCTCATATGCGTATTCATACGGGAGAAAAACCTTTCACTTGTAATATCTGCGACAAAAAGTTTACACAGTCCGCTAATTTGAATAGGCATTTGCGTGTGCATACAGGAGAGAAACTATTCGGTTGTAATCTCTGCGACAAAATGTTCACACAATCTTCTAGTTTAAATGTTCATTTGCGCGTGCATACAGGTGAGAAACCTTTCACTTGTAATCTCTGTAACGAAACGTTTAAACAGTCATCTCATTTAAAATATCACTTGCTCGTGCATAAACGAGAGTGAAAGTGCAAATGGTTGTGCGATTAAAAACTATAAACAATTGTCATTTGTATAAAGCCACTTGCATTTAATGTAATTAACATTAATATATTATAATATTATATTAATATTAATATAGTAATGTAATTATTTTTACTTTCTCTTGCCTATATGAATACATAGGAAGGAAAGTATTGTTTTCATGTCGATTTTAACAAATCCACTCTTCACCGGATCTACACGTAAACAGACCCTGTACATACAGATTTTTTTAATTTTTTTATTTGACCTAACAAAAGTACTAGTGCAGGTCATTGTCCTATATTCTCCTGCGTTCAAACCACATTTTTCCTAGTGAATAGGTAATATTGATGACCGTCCTCACAGAATGAAGTCAGTCATGTTTGCGGCCAATTGTGCACATTGGCTTCAACACTAGTGTCATCATTGAACCTTTTACCTTCCACAGCTTCTTTGAGTGGACCAAAGACATAAAACGTTGCAGAGAGATAGGTCTGGGCTAGGGAGGGTGGTCAAGTGTCTTCCAGCCAAAGTAGTCTGTACATTTGGCGATGAATGGACAAGTGAGTCAAACTTGGTTTATCAAGTACCCATATACAGTACATGGTAAGAGCCAGTATACGGTTAGCCCAGTGACTCAAATGAAGGGCTATTCTTTCAGAAATACAATTTATGTTTGGAAAGTAACGTCACAACAAATATTAAAAATCTGGTGTGAAACACTCACACAACTTTCTCTTGCCAATGCAAAAATTTACAATAAACCTAACAATATTAATAGACATTAGAAATAAACAAAAAACTAACTTTAATAACATAACCTAATTTTAAAAGAGAGTGAAAGACGCAAAATGAAAATCAACTTCAGTCTAGCTTAAAAATACGGAAAATCACTCTTTCACGCTCAACTAGGCTCTGTAGAGAAAAATGCTTACAATAAAAGTTGTAGATCTTTTAATTTTCTATAAATTTAATTATATACACTTTTGTCGTAAAGTGCATACTAAGGCTGAAATCTGAAAAAAATCGATTTTTCACACGTTTTCGTGAGAAAAAAACAGAAAATTGTTAATTACCGCTAAACTAAGCGTTATACAAAAAAATGTTTGAAATAAAAGTTGTAGGTTTTTTAATTCTCTTCAACTTTTATTATATAAACTTTTGCGCTAAAATTTATATTTAACCCGTAATCTTAAAGAAACTATTTCTTTTCGTGAAAACAGCCTCACCGAGAATTTCAGCAAACATGGCGCCTACCCTATCTTGTAGAGCATAAAAAATGAGTAAACCAGGCGATTTTTAAAAAAATCGTATGACCAGTTTTTGAGAAAATTGCAAAAAAGTGAAAAATTACACGAATAAACTACTACTTCCGGTTGACCGATTTTGATGGAAATGTTCGTGTCGGGTCCGGTAGTGGTATGTAACTTAAGTTTCAAGTTTGTACGACGTTCCGTTCTTGAGATATTTTGTATACACACACACAGACCAATCGCTAAAAACATGTTTTTTTGGGTTCAGGGGGTCTGAAAACGTATTGATCCGGTGAAAACTCGATTTCTAAAAATCGACATGAAAACAATACTTTCCTTCCTATATATTCATAATAGGCAAGAGAAAGGAAAAATAGAAAAATGTGAATGAATGTTACGTAGGTATATAACGTTTTTTAAACATAATCACCATTCAGTTCCTCTTATATTTAGTGAACTGTGCGATTAATTTTCTATGCCTTTGTTGGACTTGTCTCTCAACCATTCGTAGGCCGCGTCTTTTACTTCTGCATCGAATGAAAATCGTTTTCCACTGAGATGCTCCGTTAGATGAGTGAAAAAATCTGGTGTGAAACACTCACACAACTTTCTCTTGCCAATGCAAATAATTTATACAATATAACCTAACATTAGTAATAAAACATTAGAAATAAACCAAAACCTAACCTCAAGAAACATAACCTTATTTTAATCATAAGTGAAACACGCAAAATGAAAATCAACCTCAGTTTGGCTTAAAAATACGGAAAATCACTCTTTCAAGCTAAACTAGGCTCTGTACAGAAAAATGCTTAAAATAAAAGTTGTAGGACTTTTAATTCTCTACAAATTTTATTATATACATTTTTTTGCTGAAATGCATAATAAAGCCGCAATCTTAAAAAAACACTTTTTTACGCGAAAACAGCCTCACCAAGAATTTCAGCAAACATGGCACCTAACCTATCTCGTAGAGAATAAAAAAGTGAATAAACCAGGCAATTTTAAAATAAATCGTATGACCAGTTTTTGAGAAAATTGCAAAAAAGTGTAAAATTACACGAATAAACTACTACTTCCGGTTGACCGATTTTTATGAAAATGTTCGTGTTGGGTCCGGTAGTGGTATGTAACTTAAGTTTCAAGTTTGAAGTTCGTACAATGTTCCGTTCTTGAGATCTTCTGTTCTCACACACACACAGACCAATCGCTAAAAACATGTTTGTGTGGGTTCAGGGGGTCTGAAAACGTATAGATCCGGTGAAAACTCAATTTGTTAAAATCGACATAAAAAGACTTTCCTTCCTATATATTCATATAGGCAAGAGAAAGTAAAAAAAGAAATCAGAAGGTACAAGGACTATGGGGCGGATGGTTTAAAACATCCCAACCAAAAGAGGCCAAAAGGTTGACTGTTTTTGTTGTTGTGTGAGGTCAAACATTATCGTGCGGAAGACCAACACCTTTTCTTATCCATGGGTTGATGAAGTCTCCAAAGTGTTTCACATTATTGATCGGCATTAATCGATTTTCCTCTTGGCAAAAATCGATGATGAGTAATATTCATTTGCAGTCCCAAAACACGTGTGCCAAACTCTTCTGTCACTGTCGAAGGTCTCCTGCTCTTTTCTTCGTCGTGAACGTTTGTTCGACCTTGTGTAAAATTTCTACCATTTGGCCACTTTCTCACATGACATGACGTTACCGTAAGCAGCAACGACTTCACGATGAACATCCACAAATTTCTGGTTTTTAACAATAAAGAGATAGCGGATGAGGCCTCTCACTTCGTGGGTCCATTTAGAAACACAACTGTGATGCTGCCAGACAAACTACTAACCTGTTTCACCACTCATTTGCTTTCTCACCTAGCATGCAAGAGTGCCAACTTGGTAAAAACTAATTTCCCTAGCGCTTCAAGCATCTTGTGACCTTACTTTCCGAACATACCTCGTATCAACTCGCTCATATCTCTTTAAAAGTCAGTCATTTTGAATGATTCCCTCATTACCATCCCGGCACAAATTGTAATGAATCATTCAACAGTACTTGTTGCCCTGAGCCCCAAAAAATTCTTTTCATACAGTAAATCTTTGGTTTAAAAATTTCTTCCAAGTCCGTAGTAATTTTATAAACTAATTTAGCTGTTTTTTTTGTATGGAAGAGAAAAAAGGCAATTTCTCTTAAATATATACTGTGAACAATAACTTTTGTATTATACTCTCAAAAAAAATTACTGTATTTAACTGTTTGTTGTAAATTTAACTAGTTGTATAAAAAATGTTTTCTGTATGAAATTTAATTACTTGTAAAGTCTGTCTACGCTAAGAGTACTCCGATGTAGGCAACCAGCAATACAAGTGAGCATGCGTATTAATTAAAAATATGCACAGCATGATCAGAAACAAAATTTCATACAACACTGATTCGCTGTAAGCTTAATATAACAAAAACACGTTCAATTCATTTGTTAGAAAATGTTTTATAAATAAACATTAGTTTACCATAAACAACTGAAATTCTTATTATTGTTACTCTTACATTGTTATTTTTCGTTACATTATTTACTTTTTTTTTTGTCATCAGTCTCTCGACTGGTTTGATGCAGTTCTCCAACCTGTTCTATCTTGCGCAAGTCGTTTCATATCTACATACCTGTAACACCCTACATCTTTTGTAATTTGCTTTATATATTCTAATCTTTGCCTCCCTCTACAATTTACTCCCTCAATGTTACCCTCCATTATTGATAGCCCAATACCTGGATGTCTTAGGATATGCCCCACTAGCCTATCCCTTCTTTTGGTAAGATGCTTCCATATACTTCTTTTTTCATCCACTCGCCTAAGAACCTCTAAATTACTTATTTTGTCCACCCACCTAATCTTTAACATTTTCCTATAACACCACATTTCAAAAGCTTCTATCCTCTTCCGCTCTACAGCCCCTATCACCCACGTTTCACTTCCGTATAATGCTACACTCCAAACGTAATGTTTTAAGAAATTTTTCCTAATCTGTAAATCAATGTTTGTAGTCAGTAAGCTGTTTTTCATTTCAAAGGCTTTTCTAGCTTGAGCAATTCTACTCTTGATATCACTCGTGCTTCTACCATCCTTTGTTATTTTACTCCCTAGATAGCAGAATTCCCCAACTTCCTGTACGTTTTCGTTGCCTACTTTTAAATTTCCCATCTCTTCTAAACCACTCTTGCTGCTGCACAACACTTTCGTTTTGTTCTTATTAATTTTCATGAAGTAATCCTTCCTCAAGATCTCATCCATTCCATTTAAGGCATCCTCTAGTTCATTCTTTGCCTCGGCTAATACTACTATATCATCGGCGAATCTCAACATTTTTATTGTTTCTCCTTGAATTTTTATTCCTGCGTCAAATTTCTCCTTCACTTCATTTATAGCCTCTTCTATATACAAGTTAAAAAGTAGTGGTGACAAAGAACAACCTTGTCGTACACCTTTTCTTACAGCAGCCTCTTTTTCGTACCCCTCGATTCTCAAAACAGCCGTTTGATTCTTATACAGACTGTAGATAACTTTCCTTTCTTTGTATTTAATTCCTAGCCTTTTCAAAGTTTTAAACATTTTACTCCAGTCCAGATTGTCAAATGCTTTCTCTAAATCTACAAATGCCATAAAAGTAGTTTTATTTTTCTGTATCCTTTTCTCAATAATCAGTCTCAGAGCCAATATTGCATCTCGAGTTCCCATTCTCCTTCTAAATCCAAATTGGTCATCGTCCAATACTTCTTCTACTCGGTGTTCTATTCTCCTGTATATAATTCTTGTCAGTATCTTAGATGCATGGCATGTTAGGCTGATGGTTCTGTAATGTTCACACTTCTCCGCTCCTGACTTTTTTGGTATTGGAATCATAATGTTTTTTTTAAAGTCCGATGGTACCTCTCCACTCTCATACATTCTGCACACAAGTTTGTATAATTTGTTTTGAGCAACTTCGCCACATCGTAATAATAATTCCGATGGTATGTTATCTATTCCTGGTGTCTTATTCATATTCATATCCTTAAGTGCCCGATCGAATTCTTCTCGTAGTATAGGGTCCCCTCTTTGATCTTCTTCAACATCAGTTTCTTGTTCTATCGCATCATGTTCTAATTCTTTTCCCCTGTAGAGTTGGTTTACGTATTCCTTCCATCTTTCAGCTCTCTCTTGGCCATTCAACAATGGTTTGCCACCTGCGCTTTGTAAATTAACAGCTTTCATCTTTCGTTCTCCAAAGTTTTCCTTTATTTTTCTGTAAGCTGCGTCCACTTTACCAACTGCCATTTTACTTTCAATGTCCGTACATTTCGCTCTGATCCACTCTGCCTTCGCTTTCTTACACCTTTTGTTTATGGTATTTCTCAAGTAGCAATATTGCCTTTTACCTCTCTCGTCCTTTGCGTTTTTATATTTTCTTCGCTCATCCATCAGTTCTAAAATATCATTAGTAATCCACGGTTTCCTACCTCTTCTTTTTGTATGTCCTAACCATTCTTCCGCTGCTTTCACTACCACCTCCTTGAAGTTTATCCACTCCTCCTCTACACTTCTTCAGTTTTTTAAGTTTAAGCCTGCTATCCATTACTACTAAGTTATGATCACTTCCTGTGTCTGCACCTGGATAGGCTTTACAGTTCATAATCTGGTTTCTGAATCTTTGTCTAACCATTATGTAATCTATTTGGTATCTTCCCTTGTCACCTGGCATCACCCAAGTGTATAACCTCCTTTTGTGATTCTTAAAAAGAGTATTGCCTATCACTAAATTATATTTGGAGCAGAAATCTACCAGCCGACTCCCTCTGTCATTTCTTTTCCCTAGACCATATTCTCTGACTATCTTTCCTTCTTTTCCTTCTCCAACTACTGCATTCCAGTCTCCCATAACTATCAAATTTTCATCACCCTTGACATATTTTATTACTTCATCTAATTCCTCATATACTTGTTCTATTTCTTCCTCTCTGTGTGAAGACGTAGGCATGTAGACCTGCACTATAGTGGTAGGCTTTGGTTTCGTATCTACTCTAACCATGATAATCCTATCACTACACTGCTTATAGTAAGTCACTCTTTGTCCAATTTTTTTATTCATTACTAGACCCACTCCGCCCTGCCCTCCGATGGCTTTAGTGTTAATAACCCTATAATCCCCTGACCAAAAGTCTTGATCATCATCCCAGCGTACCTCACCAATGCCTACAATATCTAACTTCAACCTATCCATTTCCCTTTTTAAATTCTCTAACCTACCAGTTTGTTTTAAACTCCTAACATTCCATGTTCCAACTCGCAGAATTTCAGAAACTTTTATTTTTTTGATGAAGTCCCCTTTGATAGTCCTCGCCCGGAGATCCGAATGGAGGACTAGTTTATCTCCGGAATGTTTTACCAGAGAGGACGCCATCATAATTTTTCATATTTTGAAGTTCTCGAAGCTCTTGAAGATCTGCATATACTAAGTAAGCCTAACCAGAATCATACATGAAGGAGTTTCCTTACAATAATTCTAGTCAGACAGAAAAACAGAAAAAGCTGTAGTTTACTGTTGCTTTCAGCTTTTTGGTTGGCAGACTGAGTGCCCCAAGCCACCGTCTGCCAGGGTGGAATGGGCAGCCCTTCCAGTTCCGTTCACCATGGGCCGGTTATCGTGCTGATGAGCGGTCACATGGTTACTAACAGGCCACACAACGTGAATGTATGGATAGGACACTAGCCTTCTATCCCGGCTGGTTCCCTTAAGCCTTTTGTAAAAGGAATTAAGGGGTCTCCTTCCAGTTGATGACAGAAGCCCTTTATAGCCCACATTATTTACTATTATTGCATTATTATTTATGATTAGTAGGTTTTTAATAAAGAATCGGTTTTATTTTTGGTCACAAGTAATAATTTAAGACTAATGCGCTTGAATTATAACAGGAGAGTGAACAATTCTTACTTACTTCATATCATTAAAATTAATGTATGTGACTAATTAGTTTAATACAACTGTTTGCACCTTCCGTGTGTTTAACTCATTTTTAGTTTCATCAGTTATCTTTTGGTATTGTATCGGTTCGTTTCTATTTTCTTTGTAGACTGAAGTTGAAAAGTTTTGTACATTGTGTTTTGTTTACATGCCTGATAGTGAATGTGTTGAGTTTTTGAAACATAAAAGCGGTAAACAAAAAGTAGAAACAAATTGTTTTGTTAAATGTAATGGTTAAAATAATTGATTAAGCAGTCGCTTTATGAAACTACAATAATTACAAGTAATCAGAATGGTATAATTGAAAATGTTTAATGGATAATGTTTATTTTAGCTGGATGTAAATATTTTTATGATGGAACGTAGTGCAAGATAATTGTCAGGCAGAGGGAGAGGTAGATACGCGCGCGCCAACTAGTGTAAAATTTTCGTTTACAACCTATAAGCGCTTGTCTTGCACGGAGTACTCTTACAGTAGATTGACTATAGTTATAGATTTTTAAAATTTTTAGAAATAAAATTTATTATAGCTTATGTATAATTTATGTAATTCTTCTGGTATTATGAATATTGGTATACGCCTTGCCACAAATTTCCAAGCTTACCGTCCGGCCGGTATTACGGTGCGTACTATCTAAAGCAAAAACATTCCCTCACGTTCATTTCATATGACCATTAGGCGATTAGTAACTTTTTACAATAATGTAATTAAATTCCTACTTTGTTAAGCAAACATAAAAAAATAATACATTAATTTCTATAGATTAATGAATTAATTAATTTCTATTTATATAATCCACCGGGTTGGTCTAGAGGTAAAGTAGTCGCCAAAATCAGCTGTTTAACAGCTGATTTTCAGAGACGAAGGTTCCTGGTTCAAATCCTAGTAAAGGTAGTTACTTTTATACGGATTTGAATACTGGACAGTGGTTACCGGTGTACTTTGATGGTTGGGGTTTAATTAACCATACTCTCAGGAATGGTCGGCCTGGGTCTGTACAAGACTACACCTCATAAATATCATCCTCATCTGATTGGGTGATGGGGTTGCTTATTGTTCTAAATTGAACAGATTGCAACGTACACAAATTAGGAATAAAAAAAAATTTTTTTTAAATTCTATAGATAAACTTAAGAAAAAAGTAGATAGGCCTAATGTGTACGTTTATATAAATAAAGAGAACAAATTTATAAATGTTATCATAAATAATAACAACTAGTTGACCCGTGCCTACTGGAATGGAATCATTATTCTACAGTTCAGCTGTTGTTAGTTAGCTCCTCCTCCTCCTCCTAGTGTCAAAGTACTAAAAACATCAGTCATGATATAATGTAGGCCTAACAATTTCATTTATAAAAATACTTTTAAAATTATTTTGTATTAAAATACTATTGAAAGTATTTTGTTGTTACTTTTTAATCAGCGTGTACACATTTTGATACAATGCGCATGCTCAGTGATGTCATTATTTATTTACATTAGGAGCAAACTAAGAGAGGCTGGAATATATATACTCGTATTTAAATTATATTGCTGCTTTGACGATCTTTAATGGGGGGTCTGCATTTGTGTGATTTAGTTTATTGTAAAACTTCATTATAAATTATTTTACTGAAAAGTGTGTTCAGTTTTTAAATAAATGACAGTATTATACAATATATTACAATTTATTAAAATAACATACTATATTTTTGTATGTATTACAAATACATACAATTCCATCTTGTTGGAAGTAGAATTCCTTATTACCCTGCTGGATTTTGATTTGTGGTATTACGTCGGTCAGCATGTTGGTCTACAGTGTTATGAAAAATGAAGGGTCCAATGACACCTTTACATGAAATGGTAGCCCAAACTGTTACTCTAGGTTGATTCACCTGTTCTTCGAATGTCATATGTGGATTATCAAAACAGTAATAGACCCAGTTGTGTTTATTGACAGCACCTGAAAGCTTAAAATTAACGTCATCGCTCCAAACAATTTTTGGAATAATTCCAGCGCCTCGTTTAACATTATCTCGCAAAACTGTAGTCGACGATCAGGGTCGTCCTCTAGTAGCCCATGAATAAGTCTTGGAATGTACATTTTCAAACCTAACCGTTTCATTAGGCGTCCTAAAGATCTACGTTCAATGCCCGGTTCAATAGATGCCCTTTTTCTTGACTTTTTTGGGCTTTGAACATAGGTCTGCGCAACAATCTTTTCGTTTTCAGGAGTAGTGACAGTGATTGGTCGTCCAGCCTTTGGAGCATTACAGATAGATCCTGTATGGTTAAACTTATCTCTTAGTCTATATATACTTAATCCGGCTGGTGGAGGTGTATCAAACTCTTCTCTCCATCTCTCTCGAACTGTTTCACAGTTTTCTGTCTTCCAATATTTCAAAACCCACTTCCGTTGATCGTCAGTCATGTAACCAGCCGTGATGACACAAGTATAATAATAACAACAGTAACAATGAGAAAACATTGCCAGCTGTTGTTAGTAACAAATGTATTAAACAGCTGATGGTAATGAACAGGTGGTTAACTTGGATATTACTGACCAACTAAAACTGTATACAGTAAACCCTTGTTAATCCGGACCCCTTTAACACGGACTTCGCTTAATCTGGACAGCCAGTTGACTGCATATTTGATTTTCAAGTAGATATCGTTTTGTAAATTTATTTAATATTGAGAATATTAGTATATAATCAGGTTAAAAAAATTACCAGTCTTATTTTCTGTGTTTCAAAACGTAATGTCTTAAGCACAGAATGGACCTTTCATATTCACAGTGTAATACATTTTACAACATGTTATTGTCTGTATATATAACTAAACTCAAAATACACGTTCGTTTTCTATAAAGGGTGTTTTATTATGTACCTTTGTTCATATTAAGGTTAGGTGAGGGTTTCCCAAAAATAACCGAAATAGCATTGCCGTGGGTGGATCTTGTGTAGCACGGGCTTCCGCCGCGGGGCGTGTATTGCGCAACTCATTACCAGTTCAGTGCCGCCTGTGTTATTGGCCTAACTTGTACCGTTATTTTGCAGTGATTTTTTTGTTAACGTTATTTTGTTCATTGCAAACAAATCACTTGAGATTAATGGTACAAGTTAGACCGGTAACACAGGCGGCACTGAATTGGTAATAAAGTATGCAATACACACTCCGTGGCGGAAGCACGTAAAACTCCGCCCACAGCAATGCTATATCGGTTAACTTTGGGTACCCGTTTGTATTTCATTTAATCCGGACTTTCACTAATCCGGACGACTTAGAGCCCCAATTAGTCCGGATTAACGAGGGTTTACTGTACTTACTTTTGCACTTCTCTCTATAGTACTTTCTTATAGTTAATTGGAAAAATTACGGTTTATGATGGTACAGTTACATACAACTTAGCTCTAAAGGTGAAAACTTTCATCTTTTTCAACTAAATTTAGAAAATGGATCCTCTGCAATCGCCTTGTAGTATTAACAAGTTTATAGCCAATGGATTACTTCCTTGATACAAAATAATATCCTAGATCATGTGCAAACAGTGAAGTTTCTAGGAGTGTCACTAGATAGGACCCTATCGTGGGATTATTACACCGATCAAATTTGTAGTAAAATATCATCTGGGGTATTTGCATTAAAACAAATTGCCAGATTAAATGATAAACAATTGCTAATAGCAGCTTACCATGGTTTAATTTTATCTCGTATTAGGTATGCCATATTAGTATGGGGTAATTCATCACAGTGTAACATGGAAAGAGTTTTTAACAATACAGAAAAAAGCTATTAGGTGTATGTTGGGAGTCAACCACGTTACCTCATGCAGATAACTATTTAAAGAGCTGCAAATTGCTCACAGTTCCTTCGTTGTACATTTTTGAAGTGACAATGTACGTAAAGAAAAATACCTTTTTACAGAATTTAGATGTTCACAACCACTACACAAGAAACGGAATCGATTATTATGTTCCTAATCACAACACTAAATTGTTTGAACAAAAACCAACTTATACAGGTAGAAAATATATCAATAAATTGCCTCAAGGTTTAAAAAGTTGTGACAATTTAAGTCATTTTAAAAAAAAGCTCAAACAATATTTGATTGATGAAACATTTTACAGTGTGCATGAATTCCTTTCTAAATAGTTTTGGTATTTAACTTTAATTAAACAAATATTGTGTACAATTTGATACAAAGGGGTTCATGACAAGCCTGCTGAGTTAAGCAGTGGCAGGAGGAAATTATTGGTAAGTGATGAATTTATCATTGTGTTTGATTTTTTTTATTTTTAATTGTGTGTGATATTTAATTCAATAGGGTTCATAATAAGTCTACTGAAGTAAGCAGTAGCAAAAACAATTTTTGGTGGTAAGTGATGAATTTATCATTGGTGATAAACTTTCAGTTTATCAGTTTTATCTTGACATGTCCTATACTCCCTTTGGAGTCTCCAGAATGAAAAAAAACCTATGGTTATAAAGACGATTTTAATAAATCGTCTGATTTATTCTTTAATTAGAGAAGAGACAAAAGAACTGTCACTATGAACGAGTCACGGTGACCACAGTTATTCAAATAGGCGAGTAACTGTTCCCCAGTCACTGTTACAAAGATCGCTTACTCTTCTGTCACTGGGAGACAGGACGACACGGAAAATGTTCGCCGTACTATTCTACAATATAGCACAGCCTCTCGTTTCCCAGTCACTGTTACAAAGATCGCTTACTCATTCTCTGTTCACTGTTTAAGGCAGGACGACACGGCGACTGTAATTCTATAGATAGAAGTGTAACAGACCTCTCGTTCCTCACTTTTACAAAAATCAGTTGCTCATTCGCTGTTCACTGTCACTTTTAAGAGAGAACGAATTCTTTACCTTAGAAACTAGTGAACAAATTCACTCACTCATTCACTGTTCACAGTTTATAGACAAAACAACAGAATATGCTTACTCGTCTTCAAGCGCCATATAGTAGCTACGTAAGATATGTTGGTCTGTTCACTGGGCTTAGTGCTTTCCTTTGATAACCGGCACGTCCATTCTTTTTTACTTCAATTTTTACGCACTCTTCTCTCTCTCTTTCTCTCTCAGTCTCTTCCCCTTGTTATGTTTTTCATCTCTTTAGACTAAACAAAACGAGGGTAGTTCCTTTACATCTCTGATCGCGGTAACACAATTGCATTACAGTATTATTTTTATTGCATGCCACGTTCTACCTAGCTATTTTATTTATAATGTGCGTTGTTATTTTTCAGTTGTAAATATTGTTTCTTGTACTTCCTCTTTTTTATACAAAATTTTATTTTTATTACTAATTTAGGATACGTACCTTGTTTAATCAGTTTTAGGCTAAATTTTTATTTTAGTTATATATGTAGCCCATTTTTTTAATTTATCAAAACTTCAGTTATCATGAAATAACAACCAAAAACATTACTATTATTTCATGATAACAGCTGAAAAATGTACTAAGAAAATACACACTGATTGATAAATCAGTAGTAACTATTATAAGTAACGGTGAACGCAAAAATCACTGTCACCGTGATCACAGTGACTGGTTGAAACAGTCAACGCTCTTCACTATCTTTAATCGCTGGTATATTTAGATAACCGTGAATATCCTTATTAGTAACAAACCAGTTGGGGTTGCTGATGTTTCGCAAAACTTTATTCCAAAACCGCTGCAGGATTTCAAAGTTACTACAACGTATCATAAAATGTCGCGCCGTCCTGAATCAGTGTTGCCATAACAACAAATCCGTGAACAAAAATTTTGTTATTTGATACACAGAGGAAAAGTTTATTACTCGATGATGCTGTCAGCGAAATGAAATATCAACACATATTTTAGAAGAAACTATGTTACAGAAAATTATTAAATTTATTTTAACGAAACCCATTAAAAAAAAACACCATGAATTTTGAAAGGTATAATATAACAGGTAATTTGGAAGAGATTTGGTATTAACTACAAAACCCGGGTATTATAAACAATATTATTATGTTTAAATTAGTGGTGAAGATGACTGAAAAAGGTATATTAACCGATTAATATATAAACTTATGAGAAATTTTCCCCTCAAAAATCGATTGTAGATGCCATGCATCATAGAGTAATACAGCATGCTTTATTACTCTATGATGCCATGATTAGCTTTGTGTAATATCAAGTGGATGGGTACACTCCTGGTTATTGTTATAAATAAGTAATTCATAACTGTGAGAAATTAAATTTGAAACAGTGTTTTTATTTGTGTTGAACAAAATTGAAATCGATAACATTTAACCGTTTGTTAATTAGAATGTTATCAATTCGTGGTGTGACTGCGTTTGATTCTATGCCGGTTGACTAACTGTTTGGAAGGTGAGATTTATTTTTCAAGCCATTAGACCAGTGTTTCCCAACCGGTGGTCCGCGGACCAAAGGTGGTCCGTGAGAGCCTTCGGGGTGGTCCGTGAGAGTCCGGTGACTACTTATAAAAAAGTAATGTTTTCCCGTGGTTAAATCAAAGTTACGATTTTCATTGAACAAGATTAAGTAAATACATTCAAGATTCAGATTAAGTAAAGGTAGAAGAGTTGAGGTGTAAGAAAGCCCTGGGCTTTCCCAAGATTCGGCAAGTAGCTTTGCGGTATCTTATGATTTTTTTCAACCACTTATTTGTGTGAGCAGGGGTTCTCTAGTTTATTGTTAATTAAAAACAAACAACGAAATCGGCTAAGTGTAAGCAGTAATTTGAGAGTAGCTCTTAGCAAGAGCCTAAAACCTAGAATTCCTCAGCTAATCAGAAAGATTCGTGCACAAAAGTCGCATTGAAATTTTCATTTCATTTTTTAATTTTCATTATTATTTTCGATTAAGTAAATTCTGTATTCCTTATTTTATTAAAAGACAATTTACAATTAAAATATTTTTACTTTTTGTGACGTACAATGTACCCCACTTTCTGGAAAAAAAAATTATATGTTTGTAATAATAGTTTCTTAATTAATAATAATAGTTTGTTTCTGAAAATTTGTTTTATTTAGTCACCTTTTAGTCGCCTTTTTTTTAGTCGCCTTTTTTGGTTACAACTGATAAGATATATGCAATAATGTAATGGGTGGTCCGTGGTAGTTCACTTCAGGCTGAGTGGTCCGCAGACCACTGCGGGTTGGGAACCACTGCATTAGACTAATAACTAAAAGCTTAATGTCTCATAATTTAATTTGATTATACATAAAGGGTACTGCAGATTTGAATATGGATTGATTTGTGTTCAGTTATAGAATGTTTTCAATTTCGTGGTTTGTGTGCGTTTGATTCTATGCCGGTTGACTAACTGTTCGGAAGGTGAGATTTATTTTTCAAGACAAAAGATAAATAACTAAAAGCTTAATGTCTCATAATTTACCTTTACTTTAATTTGGTTAATAAGGGTACTGCAGATTTAAGTAGGGATTGATGTGTGTTTACTTATTAGAAATATTAGTCTACATTACCAAAAACATGTTTCGTACGTTTGTTGGTTAATGTAAACTTTATTTTCTCGAACAGCTTGTGTTTAATCCTGGAAAGCTTTTATCGGTTGAATATTTTACGATTAATAACAGTGAACCGTCCCAGTATGTGATTGCAGTTGGTAACGTGCTCGCCTCTCATCATGCGGTCTTGGGTTCGAATCCCATTCAGGCACGGCATCTTCTCATACGTTACAAAAAAATCATTTCATCCTTCACAGTCTGCATTAGCAGTAATTGCAGAACAGTCGGACGTTAAAAAAAAAAAACAGTATGTGATTAATTTGTCTTGGATATCAATACAATAGTTGTTAAAAAACGGAACTGCTTCTCATACTCGGGCACCTATCTAATGACGCGGATGAATATGAATTCATTGATAATTTTTTGTGTGCTGAATTTGAAAATAATCCAATTTTTGCCCATAAATCACCATGAAAATAGTGAATTCTATTTTTGTCATTTACCTATATAACTTAACTTTTGGATTGTTGTTGTTTAGGCCAACAGCCGAAAGGCTGGTTTGAACCTCTAGAGGTTTTACTAAGTAAAAACGAGGAGTAAGGTGGTTTACAATTGCCACAACTCACTGAGTTGAAAGAGTATGCTTATCAGCATGCCAGGCCCTCCGAAAAGCACATATTTTCCACTCTCACTTTCCACCATGAAAATGACAACTTCACTTCATTCACCACAGGGTCTGGCTGCATAGTGAAATTCATTACTCTCAGAGGAGATAACTCTGACTAGTGTCACAATACACATCTACCTCTTCTGTTCTTAAATAGTTCAGTCGTATAAGTGGCTGACTATGTGATAAGAAACAGAACTATTTTTTTTAGCCCTGGACCAAACAGATAGAGTGCAATTGAAATAACACTCCACATGCCCGTTTAAGGGCAAACGTTTGCTTATAAATTTCAATTTTGTCATTCTATTTCCCTTCATTTACTGTATAAAATGTCACAACCAATTAATAATGTCGCTATATTAACAAATTTCACTAATTATTTTTTAATAAATATATTTATTTTATTTTTTTATTTATTTATTTTTCCGTTAGGACCACTAGGGATCACGATACAACTTCAAATCATTTCTCTCTGTTCTTCTTCCTCCGTTCAGCCCAAATTGCCTTCATTCCCCCGCTGAATCTCTTCTTCCTCTCCTGAGACCATGCTGTTCCAGCCCTCGGAGGTCTGTGTCCACCCTGGAACTCTTTGATGCTTCGTATTTGGCTTCTGTATTTGTTTCTATCTAAGATGTCTCGTGTTGTGATGTGGTTCAGTTGTAGGTACCATGCCTGTGTTGTTTTCCTGTTATGGCAGAAATCAAATACTTTCTTAGTGAGTCTGTTGGGATCCATTCTGTGCAGGTGTCCAAAAAAGAGCAGTCTTCTTTTCTTCATTGTTGCCAATATTGTCTCAGTATATTGATATATTTCTTTGTTGCTCTTCAATCTCCACCCATCCTCCGTGCGGTTTGGGCCTGAGTATTCTTCTAAGAATTCTCCTTTCCAAGATTTCCAACCTATCTGTGTTGCGGTTGAGAATTAGACATTCGCTGGCATATAGACATTCAGGCAGGATAACGGTCTGATAGTGTCTGATTTTGGCATTTCTGGAAATACATTTCCTGGCGTATATGTTCCTTGTGATTCCGTACGCCCTTTCCAACTTATTGAGTCTTTCTTCGATGCCTGGTTTATCAAGACCTGTTGGGAGGATGTATTCCCCAAGATATTTGAATTTTGCGACTCGTTCTATTCTCCCGATATCTGTCTGTATAAATTGTGGCGGGGTCTTTGAGCTATATAATAAATGAATATATTTATTTATTTATTATATTAAAAATTTTAAACAAACCTTAACCTATGACATGATGACACCCTGTCACATAATGGTTTGTGTACTGAAAATTAACCTCGATTAGTTAGTAAATGGTGCTGAGTAGGTTGTCCATTATTATATAGACAGTTATAAAATGCACTTAACAACCTACTTGTAAGGTTGTTGGTTATTGAATGCAGTTTTACTGATTAAATTTTATATAAAAAACAATCTTGAAGGTTGAAGATTGGTAGCTATTTGCAGTTTTAAATGAAACGTTTTAGGTTAGTATACGTGCATTTACTATCTGACAACATGTGTTCACTGGTAAAGGCCATTCCAGACAGGACGTGGCGTGCGTGGCTGGATGTTCGTGCCTATTCACATAGCAGCGACTGTTGGGATGCTACGCCGGCCACGTTTATCGTCAGTATTGAGAAAGATGTCAACCCCGACGGTCCTGTGGTGTGAATCTGGGTTTTCTTGCGGCTTACCTTGGTTAGATGACTCTAGCAGCAGCAGCAGCAGTGATGATGAGCTGCTTTTGTTGTATTCTTTGGCATCAAAAAGCGAGTGGGTACATCAAATCAATAGAAAAAGTAAGTCTTATGGCGAATATCATCACTTGAGGCGGACAATGACAAATTCAGCACATATTTTCGGTTAAATCATGACCAGTTCAATGAGGTCCTGACAATGGTTGATGGTGTTGCAAGAAAAAACGACACCACCTACAGGGAGGCAATTAGTAGCAGGGAGCGACTAGCTATTTGCTTCTTCAGTTCAGTTCAGTTTATTTAACAGATTTATACTTCTAAGATATTTAAAAAAAATCACAGAATGAAATGTACTTACTGTCTTTTTGTAACACTTCCGCAATGTCATCCCATGATTTTTCTTTTAATTTGATATCTCTGTATAATTCTAAAGTACAGTCCCAAATCACTGGACAAGTACGTACTTCTTCAATGAGTTGGTCCATTTTAACCTCACAAATGGTTACCAAAACGCAACAAACAACAATAGAGAACGTGCTGTGTGTGCAGTAGCTGGCGGTTACCATGAGGTCTTGCCTTCGCTCTGCGCATGCGCCGGCTAAAAATGTGTCGGCCACGTTTGAAAAGATCGCTCAGGGAGCGAACAGTAGCCACGCGTGTCCCGCTTATCTGGCATGGCCCGTGGCCGTGGCCCTGTAGTATGAACAGTCTCGTTTGATAAGCAGGGAAGCGATGTTTTTAAAAGTAGCTAGCGTACGTCCAGCCACGCACGCCGCGTGGTGTCGGGAATGGCCTTTACAGAATAGTTGGTTTGCAATTTAATAATTGTACAAATATTTAAATATACACCTTTTATCAGTCGGTAAAATTAATGTAAATAGAAGATTTTAGTGAGCATTTAAAGTACAAATTAATTTAAATAAAATGGTAAAATTGGAGTTTAAACAAGATAGTGAGGTAATGTTGGTACATGATAGAAAATTGCTTAAAACGAATTCTACAGCGGTTTGCGGACAAAAATAAGTTAATGTGTGGATTCAGTCTACACAAAAGTGTAGATTTTTTTAAACCTTATTATAGTCCAGCCTCTCTTAGTTTGCTTCTAATGTAAACAAATAATGACGTCACTGAGCATGTGCATTGTATCAACATGTGTACACGCTGATTAAAAAGTAACAACAAAATACTTTCAAAAGTATTTAAATATAAAATACTTTTAAAAGTATTTTTCTAAATGAAATTGTTAGGCCTACATCATATCATGACTGATGTTTTTTGTACTTTAAGTAGTTATAATTTATAAAATATAAAATAAGTAGTTAACATAGTTAACTTAATAGGAATAGGACATCCGTAAAGTCGGAGACTCTAGCGTGCACCCTGTAGTAGGTGGCTTTTGTTTGTTGACAGTAGGAGCAAACTAAGAATGGCTCAACTGTACATCTGTGACTGGCCCTTATTTTGTATAATTACCAAATATTTATCTGTAATTGACATAATTTATTACATTGTAGAATGTTTGTGGAAATTCAATCTTCATTGGGCAATTAGTTGAATGTAAATTTGGCAGTTTTAAAGGAAAAGAAACATCTTTTTTGAATGTATAGAATACACGTGGACCTCCAAAATGTTACAACCAATTGAATGAAACGTGTATTTTTTTATACAACTGTTGGAAATAGCATGTGGTGTTGTGGATTACAGATGAAAACGCACTGCCATGTATATATATCGCACTGTGGTAAGAAGACTGTTACAACTCAAAATTTTGAACTTTTTCACATTACGTAGTAGCTGATATTCATATCTTTAGGCTAGAATAAAGTACTACTTCAAAACCTCATTATTAAATAACACCAAGTTAATAATCATAAGGTTAAAATTTAAATATTTCCTTTGATTGTACCATGTTAATTAGAACATGATCCATCAGATTAAACAATGCAATTTAATTTAAATGAATAAGTACATATGGTATGTTGTTGTTTAGGTCAACAGCTGAAAGGCTGGTTTGACCTGTAGAGGTTTACTAAGTAAAATGGGGAACGAGGTGGTTTACCATTACCTTCCTCACTGAGTGGAAAAGTACGCTTATCAGCATGTTGGGCCCTCTGAAAAGCACATATTTTCCACTCTGCAAATGACACTTTCACTTCATTCACCACAGGGTCTGGCTGTATAATGAAATTCATTACTTTCAGAGGAGATAACTCTGATTAGTGCCACAGTACACCTCTACCTCTTCTGTTCTCAAGTGATTCAGTCATTTAATTGGCTGACCACGTGATAAGAAACAGAGGTAGGTATTTATTTTAGCCATGCAACTAACAGATTGAGTGTAAATAATTTGACATTCCACCTGCCTGTTATGGGCAGGCATATGGTATAATACTCACGAACTTGGACTAAAACTTGAAACACTTATTTCTCCAAAAGTAAATTTTTTAGTTACAACACTCTTGTTCCTACAGTGCGATATATATATATATAGGTGTAAGGTTCAGTGATTGTACAGACATTGGTTAAGGTGGTTGGTCTCAGCATTTAACAACTACTTTGTGTGCCCACTAACCATAGCCACCAATCTCAACCAATCTCTTCTTAGTTGAAGCATTTAATGTTCACTGAAGGTATGTTATCTTCTGTTTGTTTAATATTTAACTTCCTTTAACATGGCAGGAGCTAGTGTCGTGGTTTTTCCTAGTTGCACAAGAAACTTGAGGTTAAACTCATCGCTCCATCTGAACATTTCAGTTTGTTCAATGAGACGCTAGGAGAGGACTTGAACGGGCAATGTACAGCCATGCTCATTGAGCTGAGGGTCATGGAAGCATCAACTGGCACAGACATGTTCAAACGTGCCACAGTGTGCGCTCGTTATTTGCTAGTAGGCAGCTCCTGTCTGGTTGTTCAGTTGCCACACCTCGTACTACGAGGCGTATTTTTAAAGTAAGGGCTGTTTGAAAATAAAAAAAAATAAAAGGAAATTTGCAAAAACTAATTTTATTTTCGGAATCTATATACTTTTATCTATTTTTCTACATAGTTTCCAAGTTTTTGTAAACACTTATCATATCGCACAACTAAATTTTGGAAACCTTCTTCATAAAAACTTGCCGCCTGCTGTGATAACCAAAAATTCACGGCCGTTTTCAATTCGTTGTCATCGTCATAACGGCTGCCTGTTTCAGATGACAGAAGAGATGAAAGTCGCTCGGCGCAAGGTTAGGGCTGTAGGGTGGGTGGTCCAAAACTTCCCAGCCAAAAGAGTCCAATGCAGCTCGGGTCTGAGCGGCAAAGTATGTAATACGGTTTTTGTTGGCTAAAAACTATGAACCAATTGATATTTATCACCAAATCTGTGAGGTTTATGGGAACGATGTTTACACTGAAAGTGGAGTACGGCGTTTGTGAATTCAGTTCAAAAATGGGCAAACTAATGTTCACGAGGAAGAACAAAGTGGACGGCCAAACCTCATGACTGATGACATTGTGAATAAAGTCAATGAGAAGATTAGAGAAGACCGTCAATTCACCATAAGAGAGCTATCGCTTTTTCCCACAAATTTCAAAAAGTTTATTGCATGAAATTGTTACAGAAAAATTAGGTTTTTCCGCGGAGCTGCAGGAGGGTGTGACTAACTGGTTAAAATCACAGGCGGTAGACTTTTATGACGTTGGCATTTCAAAATTAGTTCACCGCTATGATCAGTGTCTTAATTTGTTTGGTGATTATGTAGAAAAATAGCATTTTAGTTGCACTTTCAAAGGTATATAATAAAATTTTTTTTCTTGTACTTAGTTTTTTTGGGTAATGTAAACTGGACGATGCCATCTACCTGAAGGACCGGAGGTTTAAGGAAATCTGTGTTTTATTAGTGTGGAAAGGGTCGCCTATTGTGTTTTATTACTGGTGAAAGGGTCGCCTGTTGTTATGATCCGATGGACTCATCTAGTTGTCTAAAGGCACTTTGACAGTTAACCTTTTTTAAACCTATGCCATGTAAATGATGAAAATGCAAAAATATAAATAGTGCAGTAGTGCAACAAGAGAAGATTTTAGTTCTTGAGTTCTTCGTTTTCACTATTCATGCAGCCGCTTTAGATAATATGGAAAATTATTAGTTTTTTTTCACAATAACCTCCTCATTTACCAAAAACAGTCACAGATCTTTGCATGTTCATATGCATGGCATAGGTTTAAAACAGGTTAACTGTAAAAGTGCCTTTAGACAACTAGACGAGTCCATCGGATCATAACAACAAGCGACCCTTTCACCAGTAATAAAACACAATAGGCGACCCTTTCTACATGAATAAAACGCAGATTTCCTTAAACCTCCGGTCCCTCAGGTAGATGGCCTCGTCCAGTTTACTTTACCCATTTTTTTTTTTATATCAAAACGTGACAGACTTTCTGGACTGCTTTCGTATTATGAATGTGACCAAGTTAATAACCCGGTAGTAGGTATTTGTGAAATTAATGCGCCGGATGATGAGAACATGCTTTTAGTCTAGTTAGTAGACGCTATCATTACAAATGCATCAGCTGTGAAACACAACTAACTCATTCATTCTCTCACTACTACCGGGTGATTTTTTAGTCCTGTTACCCAATTGTTAATGTCTGGTAATATTTTTCTAAAAAAAATAAATTTTGTTTTGTGACACAAAGTTGGTAGCCCTACTCAACCAGTATAGATACGACAGTTTGAGTTGATTCTCCTTGAGTTGGGTAAAATTTTGTGCTGTTTCCAGTTGTTTTACGAACAGAATGTCTTTTACCCTAGAACAACGGGTTTTCATTCTTGAACAATATTTTGCTACAAAATCGTATGCGAGTGTAAAAGAATCATTTCAAATTAAATTTTTTGGTGTTCCTCCACTCTATTCTAGTCAATTTCTAGGCTAACTAACTGATTTTTTGAGGCAGGTATTGTTTGCAGCAGAAAACGTAGTGGTCGACCAACTCTCTTGACAGATGACGTTAAGAGAATGTGAAAACAAGATTGCTCAATTCTCCATGGAAAAGTTTACAAAAACTTTCCTCGCATATTGATTTGTCATGTTTGAGTGCTCAGAAAGCTGCTAAAAAATTGAAATTGTATCCATATCACATACGATTAGTTCTAGAGCTTCAGCCTCCAGATTTAAACAAGAGATTGTTTTAGGATAAAAGACATTCTGTTCGTAGCACGACCGGAAATGGCACAAAATTTTACACAGCTCAAGGAGAATCAACTCACACTGCCATATCCATACTGGTTGAGTAGGGCTACCAACTTTGTGTCACAAAACAAAATTTATTTTTTTTAGAAAAATATTACCAGACATTAACAATTGGGTAACAGGACTAAAAAATCACTTTGTATAACAACGGACTCCATTCCACAACAACTAGACGGAGGGAGCTGCGACTCAAGCAATACTTGTTTTTGGTTTCCGTTTGGTAACTGCTGTAATGAGTACGTGTTCATGAAAATAATGTTTAACAGAAAACATCACAAAATTTTCGTATTTGAAACTAAATAAACTGGTGTGAAACACTTACACAACTTTCTATTGCCAATGCAAATAATTAACAATATAACCTAACATTAGAAATAAACAAAAATTTAACCTCAATAAATATAACCTAATTTTAAATTTTAGTCGTGAGTGAAAGACGCAAAATGAAAATCAACCTCGGTTTGGCTTAAAAGATACGGAAAATCACTCTTCGAGTGAAAGAGTGACAGTTTTTTCTTCACAGCCTACTTTAGAGTGCTAAAGTAGGCCGTGAAGAAAAAACTGCTCCAAGTAAAACTTGTAGATCTTTTAATTTGCTATAAATTTTATATCATTTTTTGTTGTAAACGCATACTAAGGCTGAAATCTTATGAAAATTATTTATTACACACATTTTCATAAAAAATAAATCAGAAAATCTCTAATTCTAAACTAAGTGTTATACAAAAAAATGTTTGACATAAAAGTTTGTAGGATTTTAAATTCTCTACAACTTTTATTTGTCTCTTTTTTCGTTAGAACGCATAAAATTAAAGTCGCAATCTTAAAAAAAAAAACAATGTTTTTACGTGAAAACAGCCTATTCAAGAATTTCAGCAAACATGGCGCCTACCCTATTTTGTAGAGCATAAAAAATTTAGTAAACCAGGCGATTTTAAAGAAATCGTAGGACCCATTTTTGAGAAAATCACAAAAAAGTGAAAAATGACTTGAATAAGCTACTATTTCCGGTTAACTGATTTTGGTGAAAATGTTCATGTCAGTTCCGGTAGTAGTATGTAACGTAAGTTTGAAGTTTCAAGTTCGTACGATGTTCCGCTTTGTGATATTCTGTTCACACAGAAACACACACACACACACACACACACAGACCAATCGCTAAAAACATGCTTTTTGGGTTCAGGGTGTCTGAAAACATGTAGATCTGGTGAAAACTCTGTTTCAAAAATCAGAATGAAAACAATACTTTCCTTCCTACATATTCATATAGGCAAGAGAAAGTAAAAATTAATAAAACATATTTTTACATTCAACTAGAGTCTGTCTACGCTAAGAGTACTCCGATGTAGGCAACCAGCAATACAAGTGAGCATACGCATTAATTAAAAATACGCACAGCATGATCAAAAACAACAATTCCATACAACACTAATTCACTCTAAGCTTAATATTATAAAAACACGTTCAATTCCATTTGTTAGAAAATGTTTTATAAATCGAACATTAGTTTACCATTAACTAAAACTAAAACTTTTACTATTGTTATTTTTTGTTACATTATTTACTATTGTTGTTGTTGTTTAGGTGATGAGCCTGTAGGCTGGTTTGAACGTGTAGAGGTTTTACTTGCAGAGTGAGGTGGTTTACCATTGCCACAACTCACTGAATGGGAAAGTACGCTTATCAGCATGCCGGGCCCTCTGAAAAGCACATATTTTCCACTCTGCAAATGACAACTTCACTTCATTCACCACAGGGTCCAACTGTATAATGAAATTCATTACTTTCAGAGGAGATAACTCTGATTATGTCTTTTGCACCTCTACCTCTTCTGTTCTTAAATGATTCAGTCATTTAATTGGGTGACCATATGATAAGAAACACAACTATTTATTTTAGCCCTGCAACGAACAGATTGAGTGTAAATAATTTGACACTCCACCTGTCCGTCATGGGCAGATATTTACTATTATTACTTTATTATTTATGATTAGGAGGTTTTTATTATAGACTCAGTTTTATTTTTGGTTAAAAGTAATATAAGACTAATGCTTTTGAATTATAACAAGAGAGTAAACAATTCCAGTGATTCGTTGTTTATCATTTCTGATTGTTTATTTTGTATCATTAAAATTAATGTCTGTGACTAGTTTAATACAACTGTTTGCACGTGTCCGTGTTTCATTAGTTTCATTGTTTCATTAGTTATCTTTTGGTTTTGTATCGGTTCATTTCGATTTTCTTCGTAGACTGAAGTTGAAAAGTTTTGTAAGCTGCGTTTTGTTAACATGCGTGCATTATAGTGAATTTGTTGAGTTTTTGAAACATAAGAGCGGTAAACATTAAAAAGTAGACAAAAATTGTTTTGTTAAATGTAATGGTTAAAATAATTTATTAAGGAGTTTTTGTTGTTTAGTTCATCAGCTGAAAGGCTGGTTTGAACCTCTAGAGGTTTTACTAAGTAAAACGAGGAGTGAGGTGGTTTACCATTGCCTTCCTCACTGAGTGGAAAGTACGCTTATCAGCATGCCGGGCCCTCTGAAAAGCACATATTTTCCACTCTGCAAATGACACCTTCACTTCATTCACCACAGGGTCTGGCTGTATAATGAAATCCATTACTTTCAGAGGAGATAACTCCGATTAATGTCTTTTGCACCTCTACCTCTTCTGTTCTTAAATGATTCAGTCATTTAATTGGCTGACCACGTGATAAGAAACAGAACTATTTATTTTAGCCCTGCAACGAACAGATTGAGTGTAAATAATTGACATTCCACCTGTCCGTTATGGGCATAAGGAGTTTTTATGAAACTAAAATAATTACAAGTAATTTGAACGGTATAATTGAAAATGCTTAATGGATAATGTTTTATTTTAGCTGGATGTAGATATTTTTTTGATGGAACGTAGTGCAAGATAACTGTCAGGCGGAGAGGTAGATACGCGGTAACTAGTGTAAAACTTTCGTTTACAACGTATAGGCGCTTGCCTCGCGCGGAGTACTCTTACAGTAGATCGACTATAGAAGAAACAAACTAATGTTTTTATCAGAAGTAACATTCGTTATTGTTGAAACCATTGTTTGAAACGTGAAAACTTCCCTCCAAAATGGAAAACGTGGTTTCTTGATGTAAGACTTTTATTAGCTGAAAAATTAAACGTACCTTTAGCACGTTCAGCACGGATGCCGCCTTAAGGCGTCAAATCGAGGTTCATTCCAGAGACGAATGACGCCTTAAGGCGTCATATACAATACCACATTTCTATAGCTTTTTATAAATCACTGGTGTACTGGCAGTGTTAGTAAAGGTTGTTCAGGGGTTCACATCTATTCTACGAGCGCCACTGTGAAGATCGTCTTTCGTTACCAACTGCCGGAAATTTTTGACAAATTTTTAAAATTGTCTATTCGAACGTCCTAGTGCCGTGTAATTTTATTGTTTTATTTAATTATATCAATTATTCTACAAATTTCTTCGTTCCCAGTGACTTCTTTTTACAAATAAAAGGTAAAAATAATACATTTTTACGTAAAAATAGTTTAATTATTACTCAAAAGAAATTTCTGTTACTTTCTGAACTCGCGATTTCTATGCACTGTATTTCTTTTGCAGGCCTACTGTACGAGGGGGTACCCAAAAGTATCCGGAATAGCTCTGCTGTGGGCGGAGCTTGTGCAGTACAAATTCCCGCCACTAGGTTGCTTGTAGCGCTACTCATTGCCAGTTCAATGCCATTTTGTTCGTCGATCTAGCTTGTTCTGTTCTCGTGCAGTGATTGTTCTCGCTAGTGCTGTTTTGTGCTCGTGTCGTTTTTCATGATGGCAAGTTTTAGTGAACAACGTGCGGCTGTGAAATTTTGCTTCTTGCTCGGTAAAAACGCCGCGGAAACATTTGTAATGTTGAACACAGCTTACAAAGACGACGCTATTGGAAAAACCCAAGTGTACGAGTGGTTTTTGTGCTTTAAAAATGGCGACATGTCGATCGAGAACAAACCTCGTTCTGGACGACCGTCGACTTCCCGAACAGACGAAAATGTTGTGAAAGTGAAAGAAATTGTACGAACAGACCGACGACAGACCATTGACCAAATATCACAGGTTAGTGGGTTATCTTGGAGCTCAGTCCAACGCATTTTAACAGAAGACTTGACAATGAAAAGAGTCGCTGCCAAGTTTGTGCCTCGGGTTCTGACAGACACTCAAAAGGAACGTCGAATTGAAACGTGTAGTGATTTGAAACAACAGCTTGAAACTGATCCAGATTTCATGTCAAAGATCATTACGGGTGACGAGTCTTGGTGCTATGGGTACGACCCAGAAACCTAACAACAATCCAGTCAATGGAAGACTTCATTATCACCCCGACCAAAAAAAAGTCGTCAAGTCAGATCGAACATCAAAACAATGCTGATTTGTTTTTTTGATGTGAGGGGAATTGTCCATTCAGAGTTCGTTCCACCAGGCCAGACGGTAAATCAAGCTTTTTATCTTGAAGTGTTAAGAAGACTACGAAACAGCATTCGTCGTAAAAGACCTAATTTGTGGCAGACAGGGGACTGGTTTTTCCACGACGACAACGTGCCTGCACACACGGCAATCTCGGTTACCCAGTTTTTGGCGAAAAACGGCATGGTTTTGCTACCACACGCACCGTACTCACCCGATCTGGCTCCGTGTGATTTTTTCTTGTTCCCATGCATGAAAAGGGGCATGAAAGGTCTCCGATTTAACAATGTTCATGATGTCAAGAAAAAAACGACGGATGAGCTGGCAGCCATCACTGAAGAGGAGTACAAAAAATGTTTTGAACAGTGGAAGCACCGGTGGGACAAATGTATTAGTTGTAATGGAGAGTATTTTGAAGGGGATAAGGTTCTTTTGTAAAAAAATTAAAAATAAATAGTTTTAAAAAATAATTCCGGTTTCTTTTGGGTACCCCTTCGTACGTTATATAATAAACTGTACTATTATAATTACGGTCATAAAATAATTTTGTACGAGTAAAAGTACTTTTATTACTAATTTTTCCATATTGCCATGGTCTCACTAAAAATTGTTAGTCAGCTTATACGCTTAGCGTCATAACGAAAAATTATAGTGAATTAGTTGTACCATCAACAAAAAAACTAAATGTTTTACCTTTTGAGTAATAAATAAGCTAAATACTTTTAAGTATATATGTTCCAATATAATTATTGAGTATTCTGTAGACACAAATTATCAAAATAATAATAGTATAATTTGTTTGCACAAAAACACTGTGCGTACTTATGGCCTGTTTCTCAATTGTAACGTAATTTAGTCAACAAACGTTGGAATAAAACGTTTAACCCTTCAGGGCCAGGAAAATATTGTGAGTTTTGACCGAATGCCAGTAGTTTTCCATTTGTATTCTTAAAAATGTCAGCCTTTTGTGCGATTTCTAGCATTATATGTGTGTGTGTGTGTGCGCGCGCGGGTCCATAAGTTGGCTTTATTTGTGGTATCTTAACAATTTACTTTATTACTACTGTATTACTTATTTATTTACTGTATTTTATTTTATTTTATTTTTTGAATTAAATATTATTCATTATCAAACATAATTGTATTTTTCCATTTTACACATGACAATAATTTTCATTTATTTAATAATTTATAAGTATTAATTTTTCTAATAACTATAAAATGAATTTCAAATATAAATTTTGTAGAAACAACATTGCGTATAATACCGTGCGTGCTATATTTAGCCGGTGAGTTGATGAGCAAATAAGTAAGATCGTTTCAGGGACGAATGGCGGGTCGAAGCATCCGTGATTCCAGCTGCCGTGCTGAACGTGTTAAAATGCTTCTGGTGAATAGGTTGGTGGTTACTGTTAGGGGAGGGAGGTATGAGCGAGCCTGTGCAAGGAAATTTTTTAACCCTTTCCACTTGACTGTCGGATCTGATCCGACACGATAGTATTACCGTTCCACTCGTATGTCGGATCCCATCCGACTCCACTTTCACAGCTGATTTTGTATGAAAATACACGTTCAACAAAGTTGCTGTAGTCTGCTGGCCTCTATGGGATGTTTTAAAAATTAATTCTTGTAGTTTTCGATAGTTGACTATTACCGATTATCGATATAAACTGAATTAATTGAATCGATGTCACCATAACAAACTAGTAAACAAACTAACCTAATCGTGAACGTGCTTTGTTTAGTTTCCAGTATTTTGTGTTGCTTAGTTTATGTCAGTTTAATGTTTTTAGGTAACTAATTCACACAAAAATAATATTCAGATTATTTTGCGTGGTTTTATTAGGTTTTAGGTATCAATTTCTAGTTAAATGGTTTGTTTTATCTTTGTTTTTACAACAGCAGTGTATGTTTTGCAGGTTATATTTTAAAAGTTTTTAGGTGAGAAAAAGCATTTTCGATGTATCATTATTAAAATTAAAGTAATTACAAACGTAAAAAGTATTGGATGCTCTTAAAACTAATAACAACACATTACGCGTATGATTAATGTAATAGGGTATCAACAAATCATAATATAAATACAAGTTGAGGGGAATTACAGTGGAAACATAATTCTAGTGGAAAGGGTTAACTTTTATTTTCAGTGGTCAACGTGGTTACTCACCGTAAAAATTAACAGTTGAAGTTGAATTTACGAAATTGGAAAGCTGAAAAAAATTGTCCATGATATTTTGCAGTATCCTAGGTGATATTTTTTTTTTAAAAACAATTCTCGGTTTTAATGTGCGATTTATCTGTTGTTGTTTTTAGATGGCTGATGAAAACACAGTTGAAGTTGACACTTCAGACGTAACCGTCACAAGAGTGTGCAACTCCTGTCAACGGGATGATATCGTGAATGGCGACGACATCAATGAAATTTTCTTCCACTGCGCAACTTGTAAAACAAATTTACGTAAACAACGGAAAGAATTATTCTTGGAAAAACTTAAACAACTCTACAGATCTTGTTTGATTTGCGTTAATATATTTTATAACAACATATCGTATGAGAAACATGATTGTACTTTAGAAGGTGTGTTCGTGTGTGACGGTTGCTCTAGAATATACCTTCGAAAGGAGAGTATTGCAGACCATGTGCAAAAATGTAAACAATTAATTTCTAAAATGAATAATTCTATAAGTAAAACTAACGCTGAGGTTAAAGAATCAATTTCTGAAGTTAATTTGCAGAATTGTGAGGGTATTTCTGGGTCGAATGAATGTAGTAATGACCAAATTATGCCCGAATCGGGTAGTGGTATGATTACTTGGTCAAAATTACCCGAAACGGGTAGTGGTATGATTGCTTGGTCAAAATTACCCGAAACGGGTAGTGGTATGATTGCTCGGTCAAAATTACCCGAAACGGGTAGTGGTATGATTGCTTGGTCAAAATTACCCGAAATGGGTAGTGGTATGATTGCTGGGTCAAAATTACCCGAAATGGGTAGTGGTATGATTGCTGGGTCAAAATTACTCGAAACGGGTAAACAGTTTAGTTGTAGTATTTGTGGAAAGTGTTTTAGTTATAAGCGTAATTTAACTACTCATTTACGACGTGTACATACTGGTGAGGAGACACCTTACACGTGCAGGTATTGCAATAAAAAGTTTACGAATTCTTCTAGTTTAAATCAGCACGTGCGTACGCATACAGCAGAAAAACTCCACGTTTGCATATATTGCAATAAAAAGTTTACGAATTCTTCTAGTTTAAATCAGCACGTGCGTACGCATACAGGTGAAAAACCTTATCTGTGCAAGTATTGCGATAAAAAGTTTACACAGTTAACTCATTTAAATGTTCACTTGCGTACACACACAGGCGAGAAACCCCACGTTTGCAAGTATTGCGATAAAAAGTTTACACAGCCTTCTAATTTAAATCAGCACTTGCGTACACATACAGGGGAAAAGCCATATGTTTGCAAGTATTGCAATAAAAAGTTTACACAATCGTCTCAATTAAATAAACATTTGCGTACACATAGATAAAGTAACTTTACAATTGAAATATCTCATCGAAATATTTGTATTGTTTGTCAATGTTATTGTTATACGAATCATTGATGATGTAGAAATTTTTATAATTTCTATGATTTTATTTCCTTCAACTTGCTTGTTTTAACACGTTCACTGCGGCCCGTGTCAAGCGATGTTATTCGCTGTGGCTGAACCGTCGCCTGCCGCATTTATATGTTCCCCGCACACGGAAAGCGCACAACTCCGCGGCGCTTCATATCCTCATATTCTCTCTCTACAATTACAATTTCTCGTGTGTATTTTCATTCAATACTTTCATTTTATATTTATATGTGTATGTTTATGTATTTTACTTTAGATAAATGTATTTATTTTTCGTTTTAAAAATACACACATACAGGGTGATTCACGAAGATATGCAGAAACTTTTGGAGCTCATTGTACATGTAAAAATAATGAAAAAAGTTCATATAAACATGGGTCTGGAAATGCTTCGTTTCCGAGTTACGGCTAGCGAAAGTTTCGCCCGGATTTCAGCTCACCAGGTGAAATGAGGTCTTCCAGAAATTCTGGTAAGATGATTAAGATGCGAATGTAATCATTTCTCGTGGTTTTTGATCTGATAAATTGAATAAAACAGGTCCCAGAACTGTAACTTAAATAGTTTTTAAGAAAACCAGTGATAAATGAAAAAAATGGAGTGAAAATACAGTTTTTCATCTTTGGGCAAGAATAACTATGTTATTTTACCAAGAAACAGTTAAAATTTTTGAATAAAACATGTAGAAAATTTTATTCTGAACAAACCGGTGTAAATAAAGTACACAGAAAGCGAATAGATGTTTGATTAAATGAGGTTTTATTCATAACAGTACAAAGTAAAATTAACCGGAAAAACAAAAATGAAAAAATGTGTTTTTCACTCCATTTTTTTTGCATTTGACACTGTTTTTCTCAAAAACTATTTAACTTACAGTTCTGGGACCTGTTTTATTCAATTTATCAGGTCAAAAACCATTAGAAACGATTGAATTCGCCCCTTAATCTACCTTACCAGAATTTCAGGAAGACCTCATTTCACCTGGTGAGCTGAAATCCGGGGGAAATCTTTCGCTAGCCGTAACTCGCTTACGAAGCATTTCCGGACCCATGTTTATATAAACATGCTTGTATCACGTAAACCTATGAGAAAAATTTAAAAACTTATAGGAATAAAAGGATAATAATAGTTCTATATGGCACTCTTAGCTGAATAACTGCGGTGTGGCCAAAGGTTTTTGAAAAGTTGAAAGTAAGTAATATTACGGTACAGGCGGAGACAGATATCAGTACCTGTGACGGCTTTATGATTTTTTTCTTGTTTTCAACAATATTTTATTACCCTTTTTGTTCCCACGGCAGTATGTCTTTCCGTGGACAGGTAAAAATGCAATTCCAAAAATAGGGTCACCTAAGAAAAGAATTGAATAAGCCTACTAGTGTACTACTATAAGTAAATGACCCTGCTGCTTTGTGTGACAGTGCACGCCTTGTAGGCTCCTAAAATTATAAGTACTAATAAAATATTTCTACAACCAATTTTTAAATGAGGCAAACATTAAAAAAAAAAATTAATACCTACTACTTTCTTTAAAAAAAGTAAACTTTAGGTCTGTATGTACGAAAAAATAGGCCTACTTAAATTTAAAGCATTTAGATATTACATTCGTATACACATATTTATTTATTTAGTTGCATTTTTGCCACAATTAATATTTACTAAGTATAGTAAATGTTGCGTAATTGTAAGAAAAGCAATATAATGAAATAACATTTTATTAATAACAAATAAAACAGCCCGTAAAACTTGAAACATAGAAGAAAATATATCAGTTTTTAAAACTCTGCCAAAAAAAACCGGTGACGTTTCAGACCCCCTGAACCCAAAAAAACATGTTTTTAGCGATTGGTCTGTGTGTGTGTGTGTGTGCGCGCGCGCGCGTGGGTGCGTGTGCACGTGTGTGTGTGTATACAAAATATCTCAAGAACGGAACATCGTACGAACTTGAAACTTGAAACTTAAGTTACATACCCCTACTGGACCCGATACGAATATTTTCATCAAAATCAGTCTACCGGAAGTGTAGCTTATTAGTGTAATTTTTCACTTTTTTGCGATTTTCTCAAAAACTGGTCCTACGATTTTTTTTAAAAATCGCCTCATTTACTCAATTTTTTATTCTCTAAAAGATAGGGTAGGCGCCATGTTTGCTAAAATTCTTAGTGAGGGTGTTTTTGTGTAGAAAAAGTGTTTTTTTAAGATTACGGCTTTAATATTAATTTTAGAGCAAAAATGTATATAATAAAAGTTGTAGAGAATTTAAAAACCTACAACTTTTATTTCAAACATTTTTTTGTATAACGCTTAGTTTAGCGGTAATTAGCAATTTTCTGTTTTTTCTTACGAAAACGTGTGAAAAATCGATTTTTTTAAGATTTCGGCCTTAGTATGCACTTTACGACAAATGTGTATATAATAAAATTTATAGAAAATTAAGAGATCTACAATTTTTATTTAGAAAATTTTTCTCTACAGAGCGTAGTTTAGCGTGAAAGTGTGATTTTCCGTTTTTTTTTTAAGCCAAATCGAGTTCGATTTTTATTTTGCTTCATTCACTCATGATTAAAATTAAGTTTTTCTGAATCATAGCATGTGTTTACTTTGTTTGTATGTTGACAAAAGTTATAAAAACATTTGTTTAAAATAAAGCTCACTAGCAAGGCGAGTGAAATTATTCCTTTAACTTTAAATTAAGTTTTCTGGAAATGTGTTTTTGCATGATTGTACATTCTTGGGAATTAAATATTCTGGTTTGTATTGGAGGTATTTGGATGATTTTTTATTCAAATGTTCATAATTTCATGCTCTATTATCTGTTAAATGATTATTACAAAAAACTTAGTAGGGATTTAGTTAAAAAAATAATTTGTGAATACATAAAATAAAATGTTCTTGAAAATATGGTTTTTTTTTCAATTAATTTCTCGTAAGAAAAAATACATAAAATAGCATACAACAGGTAATAGACAGTAATTTTCTAAATTTTTTAGCACAAGAATCATGTTGATATTTTTCTTGGTTCCTAAGATATTTGATTCCCCGTAAAAGCCCGCTTTTCCAGCCCTACCCTTATATTAGGGGCTGTATTATTTTTTTGGCTTTTTTTTTGCGCCCTGGAGACTCCAGGAGGAGTATAGGACATGTCGTCAGATATAACACCTGAAATACCTATAAGAAACACAATGTATCACTACTATCAAGAAAAAAATTCTTGTATGCTATAAAAAGTTTCACTGACCAAGTCATTTTTCAGATTTTTTTTAAAGGAATTCAAATCCTCACAACATTTTAAAAATGGGGGTAATTTATTTATGAATTTTCTCCCTGCATAAGTAGGTTTTTGTTCAAACAATTTTGTGGAGTGATTAGCCACATAATAATCATTCCTGTTTCTCGTGTTATGATTGTGAACATTGAAATTCTGCACAAAATTATTTTGCCTAACATACATAATCACGTGAAAAATGTAGAGAGAGGGAACTGTAAACAATTTAAGCTCCTTAAATAGTGGTGTGGATGAGGTTAGCTGGTTAGCTCTCACCATACACCTAATAGCTTTCTTTTGAATTTTAAAAACCCTATTCATATTACCCGTGCTAGAATTACCCCATACTAAAATACCATAACGGATATGAGACAGAATGAGGCCATGATAATCTGCCATTAGTAATTTTTTATCATTTAATCTGGCAATTTGTTTTAGTGCAAATACCCCAGGTGATATTTTACTACAAACTTGATTGGTATAGAAGTCCCAAGACAAAGATCTATCTAGAGATACGCCCAGGAACTTCACTGTTTCTACATGCTCTAAACTATTATTATGAATAATGCCTGGTTTAAGTGGTAGATCATTACTAGTAAATTACTCTTTCATTTAAACTAAATAACGATACATTATAGCCTGTAGTTTTCATTTTCATTTTCTGGGTTGACTACCCCCTTAACATCCATTGGAATATAATCAAATATCATTTAAATTCAAATAAATTTTCAGTAATTATGTTTCTTTCTCTGAATTAGTTCATTAATTGAATTAACGTAATTCATACCTAGTTAAACATTCTTTGATTATTGTTATTATATATTAATTTTCTGCCTTTTGTTTCGTCAATTTTTTTTAACATATGACTACATGAAATCAATAAAATCTAGACCAGGTGTTTGTTTTTAACCCACCGGGTTGGTCTACAGCAGTGGTTGCCAACTGGCAGTGGTCTGCGGACCACTCAGCCTGAAAGTGAACTACCACTCACCACCCATTACATTATTGCGTAATTATATCTTATCAGTTGTAACCAAATTAAAAGGTGAACAAATTTTCACAAACAAACTATCATTATTAATTAAGAAACTATTATTACAAACATATAATTGTTATTTTCAGAAATTAGGGTACATTGTACATCATAAAAAGTAAAAATATTTTAATTGTAAATTGTCTTTTAATAAAATAAGGAATACAGAATTTACTTAGTCGAAAATAACAATGAAATAAAAAAATGAAATGAAAATTTCAATGCGACTTCTGTGCACGATTCTTTCTGACTAGCTGAGGAATTTTAGGTTTTAGGCTCTTGCTAAGAGCTACTCTCAAATCACTGCTTACACTTAGCCGATTTCGTTTTTTGTTTTTAATTAACAATGAACTAGAGAACCCTTGCTCACACAAATAAGTGGTTGAAAATACACAAGATACCGCAAACCTACTTGCCGAATGTTGGGGAAGCCCAGGGCTTTCTTACACCACAACTCTTCGACCTTTACTTAATCTGAAGCTTGAATGTATTTACTTAATCTTGTTCAATGAAAATCGTAACTTTGATTTAATCACGGGAAAATATTACCTTTTTATAAGTAGTCACCGGACTCTCACGGACCACCCCCGAAGGCTCTCACGGACCACTGGTTGGGAAACACTGGTCTAGAGGTAAAGTTGTCGCCAAAATCAGCTGTTTAACAGCTGATTTCTGGAGACGAAGGTTCCTGGTTCAAATCCTAGTAAAGTTAGTTACTTTTATACGGATTTGAATACTAGACAGTGGTTGCCGGTGTACTTTGATGGTTGGGGGTTCAATTAACCATTCTCTCTCAGGAATGGTCAGCCTGGGTCTGTATAAGACTACACAGTCTCATTTACACGTCATACACATCATCCTCATCTCATTGGGTCATCGGGTTGCTTATTGTTCTGAATTAAACAGATTGCAACGTACACAAATCAAGGATTACAAAAAAAGGTGTTTGTTTGTTTGTAAAAGCCAAAATGTGGCTATATGGATGGATAGTGTTCATTTTAATTTATATTTTGTCCACTACATGTGAAAATTTTAGGATGAACCTAATAAAATACATGTAACAATTTATGTAATTGTAAATACTAGTGGATCCGTGCGAATAAATTGGCACAATAAGATGCTGATAAGGGGGGGAGATGGCAATAGTAAACCATCTCACTCGTTTTTACTTACGGTAGTTAAACCTACCTCTATAGGTTCCAACCAGCCTTTCTTTCAACTGTTCACCTAAACAACACAAATTTTCATAAATATTTTATTATCAAAGGCCTTATATGAAACACTTACCATTGAATTTCAATGAAATTAACCATGACTGACTTTCCTTATGATATTGTATTGTGTTGATTACGTGGGAGACCCGCTGTACGGTATTACAGAGCTATAGTCTACGTTGTAAACAATATATTTTGTTCTTTTTCATTTCGTAAAATGAAGCTCGAATTTAGCATGAATTTCAAGTTTAGAACTTTTTACCGAATCAGGAAAGAATACTCTTTAAAACCATGTGAAAATCATAAAAATCCATTGAGGAAATATCTCATTGTATTGTATAAATTAATATTAATTTTTGTCTTTTTACTTTCTCTTGCCTATATGAATATATAGGAAGGAAAGTATTGTTTTCATGTCGATTTTTCGAAATAGAGTTTTCACCGGATCTATACGTTTTCAGACCCCCTGAACCCAAAAAACATGTTTTTAGCGATTGGTCTGTGTGTGTGTATACAAAATATCTCAAGAGCAGAACATCGTACGAACTTGAAACTTAAGTTACATACCACTACCGGACCCGACACGAACATTTTCATCAAAATCGGTCAACCGGAAGTAGTAGTTTATATAATTTTTCACTTTTTTGCAATTTTCTCAAAAACTGGTCCTATGATTTTTTTTAAAATCTCCTTTTTTTATTCTCTACAAGATAGGGTAGGCGTTATGTTGGCTGAAATTCTTGGTGAGGCTGTTTTCACGTTAAGAAAGTGTTTTTTTTTAAGATTACGGCTTTAATATGTATTATAGCGCGAAAATGTATATAATAAAAAATGTAGAGAATTTAAAATTCGACAACTTTTATTTCAAGCATTTTTTTGTATAACGCTTAGTTTAGCGGTAATTAGCGATTTTCTTTTTTTTCTCACGAAAACGTGTGAAAATCGATTTTTTTAAGATTTCGGCCTTAGTATGCACTTTACGACAATCGTGTATTTAATAAAATTTATAGAAAATTAAGAAATCTACAACTTTTATTTAGAGAATTTTTCACTACAGAGCCTAGTTTAGCGTGAAAGTGTGATTTTCCGTTTTTTTTTAAGCCAAATTGAGTTCGATTTTTATTTTGCTTCATTCACTCATGATTAAAATAAGGTTAGTTTTTGTTTATTTCTAATATTTTATTAATAATGTTTGGTTTGTTATTAATTATTTGCATTGGCAAGAGAAAGTTGTGTGATTGTGTCACACCAGATTTTTTAACTATTAAGTGACTTTGTTGGTGTTAATGGTATATATGTCCAAAAGTACGACTAGTCATAGCAATAAACAATTCATGACTGACCGACCATTTGTTTATAACTTTTATTAATTATATTGTGCCCATAACAGACTGCAGGTGGAGTGTCAAATTATTTACATTCAATCTGTTCGTTGCAGGGCTAAAATAAATAGTTGTGTTTCTTATCATAAGGTCACCCAATTAAATGACTGAATCATTTAAGAACAGAAGAGGTAGAGGTGTACTGTGACACTAATCACAGTTATCTCCTCTCAAAGTAATGAATTTCATAATACAGTTGGACCCTGTGGTGAATGAAGTGAAGGTGTCATTTGCACAGTGGAAAATTTGCTTTTCAGAGGGCCCGGCATGCTGATAAGTGTACTTTTCCACTGAGTGAGTTGTGGCAATGGTAAACCACCTCAATCCTCGTTTTACTTAGTGAAACCTCTACAGGTTCAAACCAGCCTACAGGCTGATGACCTAAACAACAACAACGAATTATATTACACAAGTATTGTCAACTGTAATAACTTGAATTTGTAGATTATAACTTGATTTGTTTTAATAAACTTTATACTGTATGCGTAGTCTGTTTTGGCATTCATGTTGGTAGAAATTGTTATGTGGATGGTAAGTTGAGGTGTGTTCATAAATGTCCCTTTAAACCTTATACAGGGTGATTCACGAAGAATGGAGAAACTTCGGGAGCCCATTGTACATGTAAAAATAATGAAAAAGTTTATATAAACATGGGTCCAGAAATGCTTCGTTACCGAGTTACGGCTAGCGAAAGATTTCGCCCAGATTTCAGCTCTCCAGGTAAAATGAGGTCTTCCTGAAATTCTGGTAAGGTAGATTAAAGGGTGAATTCAATCGTTTCTTATGGTTTTTGACCTGATAAATTGAATAAAACGGATCCCAGAACTGTAAGTTAAATAGTTTTTGAGAAAACCAGTGTCAAATGCAAAAAATGGAGTGAAAAAAAACATTTTTTCATCTTAGTTTTTCCGGTTAATTTTACTTTGTACTCTTATGAATAAAATTCATTTAATCAAACATCTATTCACTTTCAGTGTACTTAATTTACACCGGTTTGTTCAGAATAAAATTTTCTACATGTTTTATTCAAAAATTTTAACTGTTTCTTGGTGAAATAACAAAGTTATTGTTGCCCAAAGATGGAAAAATGTGTTTTCCACTCCATTTTTTGCATTTGACACTGGTTTTCTTAAAAACTATTGAACTTACAGTTCTGGGACCTGTTTTACTCAATTTATCAGATCAAAAACCATAAGAAATAATTGAATTCGTCCCTTAATCTACCTTACCAGAATTCCAGGAAGACCTCATTTCACCTGGTGAGCTGAAATCCGGGCGAACTTTCGCTAGCCGTAACTCGGAAACGAAGCATTTCCAAACCCATGTTTATATAAACTTTTTTCATTAATTTTACATGTACAATGGGCTCCTAAAGTTTCTGCATATCTTCTTGAATCAACCTGTATATTTCCAAAAGTACGACTAGTCATAGCAATAAATACTCCTAAAGTACTTGCTCCAATACATACTCCAATACTCTGTATATCTTCTTGAATCACCCTGTATATTTCCAAAAGTACGACTAGTCATAGCAATAAACAATTCATGACTGACCGACCATCTGTTTATAACTTTTATTAATTATATTACACAAGTATTGTCAACTGTAATAACTTGAATTTGTAGATTATTGTTTTACGTAATAAACTTTATACTGTATGCGTAGTCTGTTTTGGCATTCAAGTTGTAGCGTGATGACTTTTAACAAATTATTTATTAAGAGCAAATAAAAAAAACAACTGCACATACCGACTAACTCTTTTTATTCTTTTTCAAACTTTCCATTATTGTAAAAAAATTTTAATTTATTTTACATAAATATTAGATTTAAATTTGGAATAACAAATAACATTTATTTTTAATACCTATTTTAATAATTTCAATAACATTTATTTTGAAAATTTTTCAATTATTTTTATTCTAGAATAAATGTAAATAATAATGAACCCTCAAAACTGGCTGTTACAATGTTGTTAGAAATTGTTATATGGATGGTAAGTTGAGGTGTTTTCATAAATGTCCCTCCTTTAAACCTTATATTGTGAGTTGTTGAGTGCACCAACCATAAGGAAGGTACGTCTTGTTTTCAACAGATCTAAATGGATATGTTCCCCTGTCCTGCTCCACAAACAATCAATGTTTGATGCGTTCGGATAATGATCGCAAGTAAAGCTACTTTTACTTTCTCTTGCCTATATTAATATTGTGACACTTATTGCTAAGGTCCATTTCGGGATCTAGGTTATTAAATAATAAAATACACTAAAGTTTACTATTACCAATATTTATTACACTAAAAGATTAAAAAATAAATAATTAAACTAATTATAATTAAGTAATACAATAAATGATTTAATAATTCACTTAAAATAGATAATAAACAATAAATAACTTACAATCACTTTTATAGATTATACAAACATACAAAACACAGAAACTGAATTCACAAAAACTGCACATTAACTTTACACAATACATAGGCCTACACTCACAAAGGCGGTATAACAATACCTCGGAATTGTTAACCTGAAATAACGTCCCGATAATTGCTCAACAAAGATCACACGAATACTGACTGCTGACCTACCTACCTACCGAGTGTAGAAGTTTTGATGTTGGCGATGCCTTGGGGATTTCCAACTGATCGCTCATAGAAATTTTTTGTGGCAGGATACTTCTAGAAACATTAAAAAGTGTGTGTGTAAATTTTGAAAATTTGTAAAAGCGGCTCTTTTAAATGTATGTGTAGTGTATATGTACGGCCTTTTTTTTTTACGGCTCTTTATAATTTGATATGTGTCAGTGGCCTTTTTTTTACGGCTCTTTTAATTTGTTATTTTGTACGGCCTTGTTTTATTATTTTTAAATTTTGATTTGTTTTTTGTGAGGGAGTAAATTTCGTGAGGGGTGAGCTACATACAAGAAGAAGAATTCAGTGGGGATACATGTAATTAAACGTAGCCGTGGAACGGCAGGTTTCGCAGAACCGCTGGCGGATGTGGTGTAGCATAGATGGAATTAATGCTGGGGTATTGAGAAACAACACCTCCGTCGTGCAGCTTCCTTGAGGTGTTGCGGATGTAGTCCTCGATTGTAGGGAGAGGAAGAAGCTCCTGAACAATAGAGTTGGGGATTTTATAGTGGTACCCAGAGATAGATCGTAGGACCCTATTCTGGAATCTTTGAAAACGGACTTTGTTAGATGGGGATAGTAAAGGCCACCAAACAGGTGAGCCGTACAGTAGAGTTGATCGAATGATGGCCGTGTAAATAAGGAGCTTGAGAGACTTGTTCAGGGAAGTGGAACGTAGGAGAGCACCCAGGGTGAAGAAGAGGATTCTGCTCATGCGTATCTTGTCTGAAACAAACTTGTTGAACGTGAGGCGCCTATCCAGTGTCACCCCCAAGTATTGCACATGAGTGGCCCACCGTAGTTGATGTCCGGAAATCTCCAGCTGGTCGGGCATCCTCTGCCTTCTAGTGAAGCAGATGGCCTCGCACTTCGTGGGGTTCAGGGATAACTTCCACCTGTCGCACCACTCCACAAGGAGTCGAATCTGGCACTGAAGCTTATTCGCATTGAATTTGAGACTGGGGCTAGACCTATAGAATATTATGTCGTCGGCATAGACACCAGCGCGGATGCCGGGCTCCAGTGGGAAATCATTGGCATAGATAAGGTAGAGGACCGGCCCAAGAACCGATCCTTGGGGAACTCCTGCAGAGACGGGCCTAATACTAGAAGAAGCGGCATTACGGAGCCCAGGGGAGGACGGAGAGACAAAAAATTGTCTGCCGATCAGATATGAGTGCATGAGACGCACTAACGGGGGAGGAAAAATAAGAGAAAGTTTATACAGGAGACCCAGGTGCCACACACGATCGAATGCCGCTCGAAAGTCGAGAAGCACTGCCGTTGTATCGCGCCTGGTGTTCCAAGAATCCAAGATGTCGGTGACAACACGAAGGAGCTGAAGAGTGGTCGAGTGCCCCCGCCGAAAGCCAAACTGCTCCGGACGGAGGACCGGGTCTATAGCTGTTCGAAGCCGCGATAGCAGGAGTCGTTCAAACAGTTTTGAGAATAGTGGCAGAAGAGAAATTGGGCGATAATTGGCCGGATCAGATGGAGATTTAAAAGGCTTCAGAATAACTATGACTCTGGAAGTTTTCCAGTACGAAGGGAAATGTTGCAGAGAAAGCACTGCATTGAAAATCTGGAGGAGGTGTGCTTTAATCCTCGGAGGAGAATTAAGTAACACCTTCCCAGTGATATCATCCGGGCCAGGGGCTTTCTTTGGATTGAGGCAGCGTATCACATCGGACAGATCATCTTCAGTGAACGGTGCCAGATGAAGGGGTGTCGGGTCGGAAAGAGTAGTGTTGACCATTTTGCCAACAATTCGTTCGTGCGCTGGGTTTGAAGGAGTGGCGTTCAGTGTGAAGTGGGACTCGAAGTGCGAGGCGAACCTTTCAGCAATCTCACCCGCCGAAAAAACCAGTCCTCCAGGTGAATTCAGCGGGTGGTGGGACCGCTGCTTTCCCAAAAGGCGTCGTGTAGCGCTCCAAGGAGCACCAGAATCTTGTACGGTGGTCAGGTATTCCTCCCATCCTCGACGGCTATGTTCATTCACAAGGAACCGGCACCTAGCCACAGCTCTGTTAAACAGAGTGCGATGGCGCGGGTCCCGAGTGAGTTGCCACAGCCGACGGCATCGTCGCCGATCCGCTATTGCGGCTCGTACTTCAGGAGGGAGGGCGGAGCGTGTGGCTGGAGGGAAGGTGCGAGTTGAGGCTCGGAGGCTACGCTGAATAGTCGTCGAGAGAGAGGCTGCATGGAAATCCAGTTGGGCAGTAGAGACTATTGTTGGCGGTTGAGGGGGTAGGGCACGATCTAGATCGGAATGAAAATCTTTCCAGGAGGTCCTGGTGATAGAAGGGGGACGACGACGTCGGAGAGTCGGAGGAAGAAATGAAAAAAGGACAGGAAGGTGATCCGAATCTAGATCATTGATAACGAGCGTGTCCGGGAGGAGAGGCAGTGAAACAGAAATTCCAAAGTCTAGGACATTGGAGGGTCGATTAGAAACTGGGGAAATCCGGGTTGGAGAGTCAGGAACGTGTAAGGCAAAAGGTAGATCAGATTGATCGAGAAACCTTAGGAGCGTAGTACCGGCCCTAGCAGTACTACGACATCCCAAATCACGATGCTTCGAATTCCAGTCACCGCCAACAAACAAAGGATGTTGAAGGGCGAACAAAGACGCAAGAGCAGTGGGGTGATAGTCATCACTAGAAGGAGGCCTATATAATGAGACAAAAGTAATCGGAACTGAGTTAATAGGAACAATAACCGCGAGAGACTCAAGGAGTGGTATCGGAGGATACTGCAGTAGATGATGCGTATGGCGTCGATGGACCAGTATAGCGACACCGCCACTAGCGATAGCCGCTATACGGTCAGACCTGTAAACGATGTACGGGGCAATCCTGAAAGTTACTGTGGGAACAAGATGAGTCTCTTGTAAGAGTACTACATCCACGTCATGATCCTCTAGGAAGCGTCGAAGATCGTTTTTCCGCCGGGCGATGCCTGCGCAATTCCACGTAACTACCGTGAACGGCATTACACCAGAAGTGCGGGAAGGCTTGAGATCACAGTGGCGATTACATCCTGCATAGAAGTGGCGCTGGACAATTTCTGCAACGTCGAAATCGCCCAAGTAATAAATTTGGTCGACGTTAGCAGATCGACTAGAGGGTTGGCACTAGGTGCTGAAGCGATCGGTTTTGAGGCCGGTGTCGGAAGAGGGGGGAACTCAGAAGCGCTGCTGAAGTTAAACACTGGTTTTGATGGTGCCAGTGGAAAGGGCTGTGCCTGAGGGATAGGGTTGGGCTTGATGGGAGCACGCGGGGTTTGTTTTTTTGTTACGTATATGGTTTTCTTATACGACGTTTTCTGAGTTGGGGGCGTGCGTGCCGCTTCTGAGTCCGGGGACGCTACGGGCTCGGACGTCGTTGTACCTTGTGCAGCCGAAGCCGATGGAGTTGGCTGGGGGGCCTGATGTTTCTCCCTGCGCACAGCTAAAAGCTTCTTGTGCGCAGGGCACCCCCTATAATTCGCAGGGTGGGCACCTCTGCAGTTACAGCAGACAGGGCTTTCGTCCTGCTGCTTATTGCAGACTTTCGCGTCATGTTCCCCGCCGCATTTGACACAGCGAGGAGCATGCGCACAGTTAACTGAAGCGTGGCCGAAACGCTGACAGTTGTAACACTGTGGCAACCCAGGTCTTGGTTTAAAGGGGGCCACAGTGACGGCCACGTGAAAAAGATTATCAATTTTATAGATTTCAGAAACGTTACTGGTTTTCTGTAACTTCACCAGAAACACATTTAAATTGTGCCCACCCCGGCCTTTTATGGGCTGCACATGATTAACTCGGTATCCCGCCGCTTCAAGGGCACCCTTTATGTCGGCGGGGTCATGGGAATAGTGAAGGCCCTTAATAGCGACCTTCACTTCGTCTGGTTCGGCGGAGTGGTACGTGTGAAAATACACGCCGTTCGCGATGAATAACTTGCGAACGGCGTGAAAATCCTCCGCCGACTTTGCAAATAACATATAGGTTGACCCCTTAGAGGTCACTGAAATCTTATTACTGACCGCCTTGCCGACTAGGCGGGACAGCTGGGCCCAATTGCCAGGGGCCTTAAATACCAGCGGCGGGATACGTGATTTACCAGCATTCGACGCAGGCGTAGGTGGAGGAGCCTGGTCCATTACATCAGCAGAGGTAACTGCCTCTGGAGCAGATTTCTCTTCATTGACGGTCTGCGACGCTTTGTAGTCGTCGGAAGAGTCTTCCAGAATGACGGGAAGACCCTCCTTCCGACGCTTCCGTTTGGGGAAGCTTTCTTCCATCGAACACAAATAAATAGTTTATATATAATAAATATGAATAAAATAAATGTTAATTAAATACCAAACGCACACAAACAGTCACACAATAACACAACAACACAATATGTGAACAACAATCAACAAATAAAAACGGTTGCTAGGCAACGCCTAGCAAACTTTTAGAAACGGAGCACACCTTGACTACACAAGCGTCAGATGCGCACTGACTGCTGACCGCGCTCGGGGTCTCTTTATATACCATTCACAAAGATAGTTCGAGAATAGAATAGAACAACATGCAAAAATAAAGTACAAGAAAATAACCTTTTATTAATGAATGCTAGAAAAATCCCATGTAAACAGGTCAACAATAGGTCTTTTGTTGCAAGTGCATTTTTAAAGCTTGAAAAAACTAAAGAATTCATTCATTTCACCAGGTAAAATTTTTATACTAGTTAAAGACAGAATAAAAAGGAACTGAAAAATAGGAATTAAGCCATCCAGAGTGATGTTAGGTTAGAACTTAACTCAGCTCCTCTTCCTGTGTAACGTCTTCTTTCCATTTCATCTGTAACTGAACCCATCCACACCAATCTCGGGGTTTCTCTTGGGTAAGAAATGAGAATGACCTTGACAGACATCTACTGTACAATGGTCAGTAGGACGAACGAACGTAGGTTGGTGAAAAGAATGCTGTACTTTGTAGTCTATAACGAAGAGTATTGTATCTCTAACTGAATGACAAAATTGCTTTATCAGTGTTATTTATATATTATTATACGTAATATATTTATTTAAATTGCTAGGTAAATTCATGGAAGGTCTAGAGGTAAAGTCGTCGCCAAAATCAGCTGATTTTCGAAGACGAAGGTTCCTGGTTCAAATCCTAGTAAAGGTAGTTACTTTTATACGGATTTGAATACTAGACAATGGTTACCGGTGTACTTTGATGGTTGGGGTTCAATTAACCATACTCTCTCAGGAATGGTCGGCCTGGGTCTGTACAAGACTACACCTCCTCATACACATCATCCTTATCTCATTGGGTCATGGGGTTGCTTATTGTTCTGAATTGAACAGATTGCAACGTACACAAATTAGGAATAAAAAAAAAAAATAAAAAAATCATGGAAAGGTTGGTCCTTACTTTTAAGTGTACTTGACCCCCCCCCCTAGCGTAGTTGTCACAGTGCAAATTACATTCATTTTATGGATGTGCACAAGAAATATATTATGGCTTCATTAACCATTGTATTGTTTATATTCTTCTGTTTGCTAGAATCATAACGCGTAGTCTACCAGACTACACTACTTTTAAATTATCGTTTTTAAACTTTTTGTAGTGCGGCGTTTGAGACCGTTCTCCCTCTACCTTCCTATCTACTCTAATTCTTAGTGCTGACCTTGACTGCGAAATGGTAACTTGTGTCATTGGTGTTCGTCGTCTGACAGACTACGCGTTATGATTAATGTACTTTTTTCGTTTATGTAAATAGTTAAATTTTTTTTGTTTTTAATCTTGTAAATACAAATTTCTCAGCTGTAAATCTGTACATACCTACTTACAAATATAGTACATAAATTATTGGAGAAATAGTTTTTAAAACTATTTCTCGGCGCAGTAGATACGTTTGCTGAAATATCTGCTGCGATGGCATGCTCTAGGAAAACCAGGAGATGGCCCCTTTGCATTTTTTATCGTATAATTAATAGTACACTTATAAACTCATTATGTACATCAGTCGCTGAAAAATAAAAAGAAGCCAATGTCAAGAAGAGCTTTTGCAGAGACAAAAATTGACAAATTTATCTAGGGGCCTAAAGCGATCCATTGACGAAGTTCTTGGTAAAAGTAATGAAGTTGAAGACAACATCCTTCAACCATCGGAATCAAGAAAGATTTGTGCTTTTTGCCCTAACAAAAAACGAAGGATGACTCGTTTTGAATGTACGAAATGTAAAAAGCATATTTGTATGGAGCACCGTTCAATGGTATGTGTTCATTGCAGCCAAAATCGGTGAGAGGCTTCTAACTGACTTAATATCTTTTAAAATACGTAAATTTATTATTGTATATGAATTAATAAAGAAATATTGAAAAATTATAATAATTGTGAGTATATTATAGCGAGTAGTTTGAGAGACTACGCGTTATGATTCTAGGGATGATATAATAAATAAATAATGAAAATTAGTCTACTTTTGTACGGCCTGCGGTAAACACCACTTAAATAGAATTAATTATAGTTTTAATGTGAACTGAGAGGTGTTACGGAATAAGGAGTCAACCCACATTAAGCTACTTTAAAAAAAAAACACGTTTTAAGTTTGTGAGCAATTGTTAATTTAACCAAGACAGATTTGTGCATGAAACAATTTTACTGTTTATGTATATTAGTGAGTAATGTGCAAGTGTTTTTGTTTAATTTTTACTATTTTTAGGTCATAAAATAATTAAAATTGTAAATTAAATGGTTTTTGCTTATCAAGTTTTTCATTATGTTTAATTTGCAAAAAAACATTTAAACCACGGTTTTGAACTCTATTTACACAGTTTAACTCTATTTTACAGTTTAGAACGTTAGAAAATAATCTGCAAACTTGCGTAGTATCAGCTGTTTCTTCAAACTTGTAGAATCAGCTGATGTGGTTTGACTCCTGTTGGTTGAATTCTTATTGCAGAAAACGCAATGGAATTAAACAAATGTGGGATAAGAGTGTTTATTAATTCAAGAAAGGGTTATATGAGGGTTGAGTGTTTATTACATATTTCTTTTTTCTCTTTTTTTTCATTTTGTTTTATTTTGCAACTGTAAACATACAACCAGCAAAAAGGTTTACATTTTGTGTCAATTACAAAAAAAATCGCGTTAATGGCTTTGAGGAGGACACCACCCAGTGGTAGCTCTCCAGATAATGAAAAATGTGTTAAATTTTAATTTCAAGTCTCTACTCCATCGGCGTTTCAGTCGTCTTTGTGGTACTCCTGGTAGGTCTGGAGAATTCATGTTGCATATTAAGGGATTATTATGATTTTGATGTTTTTCTCTGAACCTGCGGTATAATTTATTTTAGAAATGTGTCGTTAACGTAAGGGCCGCGTAGGTCATCGTGCAGTGTTCTGTTGGATACGTAACTCGGGCAGTTAGTAATGAGTCGCAAGAATTTACTTTGGCAACGTTGTATTCGTGAAATGACCGATGGCTTTGCTGCACTATAAATCTGACTACCATACATCCAGATCGGTTGAAGCATCGCCGGCCTTGTACGTCAAGAGTTTTGAAGTCATGGGTAGTTTTGACCGTTTGGCTAATAGTCTGTATAACTGCAGCTTCAGTCTGTTATTTAGTAATTGGTTTAGTGTGGATAACTCATTTTTTCAAAATTTTTGGTTTGACTCCTTTTTGCATAACACCACTCAACTGAAAACTGATTTTTGTTCATGTTGTAATTATATTATACTTGAGTAAGTGAAAGTTTTAAAAGATGTACGCATCAGGGTGGCCAACACAACAATTGGGCTATAATTTAATATGTGAAGGCAAATTTGATCACACACGAAGGCTTTCAACTGATTTTGAAGAGACACTCGGACAGAAAGTTAACTTATGCTAATTAGGTATGTAGAACATTTCTTTAAGAGTTGCAACAGACTTGTACATATTTTAAAAAACCGTAAATAATGAATCCGTTAATAACCATTCAAACAGCGATGTACATAATTAACATATCTCTCTATACTGATTATAAATTATTGAAGATTATAAAAAATTTCCCAAATGTCGTTTTTTAAAGATGATATTTAGTAATCCGTGGTTATCTATGAACACATTTTTCGCAATGTTAAAACCAGAGATAATAATTATATAGATATATAGGTATAAACTATACCTTTCGCATTCTGGTATTCCGTTAATATAATATATAGTATATGAAAACAAATTTAACAGTTCGTAGGAGTTTTCAAGATAATTAAGACAAAACAAATTTTAAAGAGGCTATAAGAGATAATTTAAAATTGTTTAAAAACATGTCATGACATGAAATTACCATGCAATAACAAAAAAGTAATTGCCTTAGAAGTAATGTAAGAATATTTAATACAATTTAGATTTTTCAGCAGACACCGATGTAGATTTCTAAACCGGTAATCCCGAGTATTTCGATTTATTATTATAAAAATGTTACCAACGGGAAATTTTTTGATTGCGAGTCGTTCGTTTAACCTGGTTAAGGGTTTGTTTTGCTTCCATTATGGTTGTAGGTTGTGAAAAGAATACAAATTTATTTCGTTGCAATTAAAGAATTATTAGTAGTTTAAAAGAATAATTATGAAGTTAGGATTGCACTATGTAATAATTTGAAAATCATGAAGATTTAATAGGTTGGTATATATTGTGTTTATTCACTGTATAGGGTGTATTAATATGTATTAATTTTCATATCTTTAAAAAGATATAAAAATAAAAAAACTAATTAAATCAAAATAAATAAACTCCCACAGTATTGAAGCGATTGCTAAGAAAATTGTGTACATGTAGATATTAGAAGTTGACACAGTTATGGAGTAACAAGTAAGCTTGTAGTAGATCAATGTGTTATTGAATACGTATTTCAGGTGTTATAAATTTACCTAAGTTCTTGATATCTCCTGTACTCACTAGAGTTGGACGCAATAAAAAAATGAGAGGTCATGATTCATAAATGACATTACTGTTAATAATAATAAAAAAAAATCTGGTGTGAAATACTCACACAACTTTCTCTTGCCAGTGCAAATAATTTAAACAATATAACCTAACATTAGTAATAAAACATTAGAAATAAACAAAAAACTAACCTCAAAAAATATAACCTAATTATGATTTTAATCATAAATGAAAGACGCAAAATGAAAATCGATCTCAGTTTGCCTTAAAAATACGGAAAATCACTCTTTTACGCTAAACTAGGCTCTGTAGAGAAAAATGCTCTAAATAAAAGTTGTAGATCCTTTAATTTCCTATAAATATGATTATTATACTTTTGTCGTTAAGTGCATACTAAGGCCAAAATCTTAAAAAAATCGATTTTTCACACGTTTTCGTGAGAAAAAAACAGAAAATCGCTAATTACTGCTAAACTAAGAGTTATACAAAAAATGTTTGAAATAAAAGTTGTAGAATTTTAAATTCTCTACATATTTTATTATATACATTTTTGCGCTACAATACATATTAAAGCCGTAATCTTAAAAAAACACTTTTTTTACGTAAAAACAGCCTCACTGAGAATTTCAGCAAACATGGCGCCTACCCTATCTTGTAGAGAATAAAAAATTGAGTAAATCAGGCGATTTTAAAAAAAATCGTAGGACCAGTTTTTGAGAAAATCGCAAAAAAGTGAAAAATTATACGAATAAACTAGTACTACTTCCGGTTGACCGATTTTGATGAAAATGTTCGTGTCGGGTCCGGTAGTGGTATGTAACTTAAGTTTCAAGTTTGTACGATGTTCCGTTCTTGAGATATTCTGTTCACACAGACACAGACCAATCGCTAAAAACATGTTTTTTGGGTTCAGGGTCTTGCAGAACTTGTAGATCCGGTGAAAACTCGATTTCTTAAAATGGACATGAAAACAATACTTTCCTTCCTATATATTCTTATAGACAAGAGAAAGTAAAAATAATTAGGAAAAGTGTATCAATATTTCGGTAATGAAGTTATATAGAATCAGAGGCAATCACTTATTGTAACAATTTTTTTGTTATTTTGATACTTTGTGTGTAGTGAATCCAATTATGAAGTAACTGCTGTAGAATATTAGCTATAGTCTGTTCATTGCTTGAAGTAAACAAACCTCTCCCTTTGTAACTTAGTAGTGAGCAACAGTGTATATGTGTCCTTGTATTGCTGTTGGGGTCGTGTGTGTTAGTAGGCCTACACAGTTGATATACGATGACTAATACATAATAATGACATTTGATGGCTATTCATATAACTGCGCGTACCCTAAATAAAATTGAAAACAGTTAAAATAATGAAACGATTCCACCATGATCGTATATTGTATTACTCATTCCATCAGTCTCAACTCTCAACTTGGTTGTTGTTACATAAACATCCTATTTCATGTGTATGCAGTTTGTACTTAGTAGTGCTATTTGTAATTTATCAGTTTAAAATATTTTCTCCTTCTTTTATTAATATTGTTTAAATCTGTGTGACTTTTCCTCAACTTTGTTGTTATTGTGTGTGAGTATATCTTTTTATTTTGTTACACTAGTAAAGCCGGGTACACACCTACAGGTATAACTGACAGGTCTACCCGTCACAGGCAAACTGTCATGTCAAACGTAAATGCAGGGGCATCCACACGTACAGTCTACCGTCCATCAGTTGGTTCAAAAATGTCGAGAGATAACACTATTGCTGTGGTTGGTTTATTATTTGCTATGGATTCAAACCGTAAACGTAAATCACAAAGTGTGTGGTGTAAAGAGTGGTTGAAAAAGAGAACAAAGTTTTCATATGTGAAAACTGTGGCACTCGGTTCAATTCCTTTCAGAGTTTCTAATAGTTTTGCGTACGCAGCTTCTTTTCGGGGGCGATTAATATATTCTGCGCTCTTTACGTTTCATGTACATGGCTCACTACGATAAATTTCGATGATATCTTCCATGACTTCTTTCTTCCTAGATTCCATTATCTGACTATCGAAAAACCGGACAACCGCAATATAAAACACAAAAACTACTAAAATTAAAATAATGAACTATATAATATAAAAACTACGCGATATAAAACTACATAAAACAAATCCAATCGCAAAATAAAATTAAAACAAAGCAAATCACAAGCAGTAAAAAACGTATTTACGCCGCCAGGGAGCACTATTCGTTCAGCACGAGCATGGAAAACTAGCAGCATGAAATGCCTACACAATAGCAGGTCGACCGGCGGGTGGACCGTGCGCCTGCCGAATTTTCAGAAGGGTGACAGGCGACCTGACAGTTGCAAAAACTGACAGTTATTGTTCATCTACATTGTACGTTTGACATGACAGTTTGCCTGCGACGGGTAGACCTGTCAGTTATACCTGTAGGTGTGTACCCGGCTTAAGTAATGATGAATGACGGCGCTTCAACTTCAGTTATAAAACATAAACGAGGATAACTTCTAAAAAGTGGGCAAACAATTATAATTTACAATGTATTTAATTCTTTATGCGTAAAGTATCCTACTATAACCTTAAAAGACGTAGAAAAAATGGCATTAGAATTGACGGGCGTGTCTACATTTAGTGTACACAGTAAAAGAAAAGAGATAAAAGAAAGTGGCAAGTTGCAGACACCCAGCAAGAAAAGGAAATGAAGCAAACCAGTTTTTGAACATTGCGACAAATTTATTAAAACTGCAGTTCGAGTAAAAGTTCAGTTTTTCCAAAAAAAAGGAAGCTCCTACGCTTAATAAACTTTTATCTGTCTTAAATAAGGATTTGGATTTACCACATTTTATAAGAATGTCGCTCTATCATTTACTGAAATTAATCGGATTTGAGTATTTGAAAAAAGGACTTACATGTCATAATGAAATAATTAAAATAAGTAAATTGTAATATAACATTTTACTACCTAGTTATTAATGATTGAATGGAAAACTTTTCGGGGCAACCTGTACGGTATCAGAGTGGTTTGTTTACTTCAGGCAATCTCTTAGCGCGAACAAACTATAGAAGCCCTTTTCTCTTATTTACAGTGATATAACCTTACTTTTTCTTAAAAATTTCAATATTGTGTTTTTATTTGAATTCATTTAAAATTTAAAATCCTACAACTTTTATTTCAAACACTTTTTGTATAACGTCTTAGGTAATTAGCGATTTTCTGTTTTTTCTCTTGAAAACGTTTGAAAAATAAATTATTTTTAAGATTTCGGCCTTAATATGCATTTTACGACAAAAGTTTATATAATCAAATTTATAGGAAATTAAAAGATCTACAACTTTTCTTAAAAGCATATTTATCTACAGAGCCTAGTTTAGCTTGAACGATTGATTTTCCGTATTTTTAATCCAAACTGAGTTCGATTTTCATATTGCGTCTTTCACTCAAGGTTAAAATTAGGTTATGTTTATTGAGGTTAGTTTTTTGTTTATTTCTAATGTTTTATTACAAATGTTAGGTTTATTGTTAATTATTTGCATTGGCAAGAGAAAGTTGTGTGAGTGTTTCACACCAGATTTTTCATATAAAATGCGGATTAGTTTCATAACGGACCCTATATTGTGGCTCTGGATTCTGCTTTATTTGAGCAATTTGTAAATAACTAATTTTGTGCGAAGCAAAGAGAACCAAGTTGAATTATACTGATGTCCAGATAGTTAAACTGGTTATTGTTAATTATTTGCATTGGCAAGAGAAAGTTGTGTGAGTGTTTCACACCAGATTTTTCATATAAAATGCGGATTAGTTTCATAACGGACCCTGTATTGTGGCTCTGGATTCTGCTTTATTTGAGCAATTTGTAAATAACTAATTTTGTGCGAAGCAAAGAGAACCAAGTTTAATTATACTGATGTCCAGATAGTTAAACTGGTTCATATAGAAGTGTGTGTTGATTTCCTTGTCCTGTTGCAGATTACGGATAAAGGTGTTTGTCTAGACATATCCATACAAGTTAGTACAGAGTGATTTTTTAGTCCTGTTACCCAATTGTTAATGTCTGGTAATATTTTTCTAAAAAAAATAAATTTTGTTTTGTAACACTAAGTTGGTAGCCCTACTCAACCAGTATGGATATGGCAGTGTGAGTTGATTCTCCTTTAGCTGTGTAAAATTTTGTGCCATTTCCGGTCGTGCTACGAGCAGAATGTCTTTTATCCTAAAACAATCTCTTGTTTAAATCTGGAGGCTGAAGCTCTAGAACTAATCGTATGTGATACGGATACAATTTCAATTTTTTAGCAGCTTTCTGAGCACTCGAACATGACAAATCCAACATGCGAGGAAAGTTTTTGTAAACTTTTCCATGGAGAATTGAGCAATCTTGTTTTCACATTCTCATCTGTCAAGAGAGTTGGTCGACCACTACGTTTTCTGCTGCAAACAATACCTGCCTCTAAAAATCAGTTAGTTAGCCTAGAAATTGACTAGAATAGAGTGGAGGAACACCAAAAAATTTAATTTGAAATGATTCTTTTACACTCGCATACGATTTTGTAGCAAAATATTGTTCAAGAATGAAAACCCGTTGTTCTAGGGTAAAAGACATTATGTTCGTAACACAACTGGAAACAGCACAAAATTTTACCCAACTCAAGGAGAATCAACTCAAACTGTCGTATCTATACCGGTTGAGTAGGGCTACCAACTTTGTGTCACAAAACAAAATATCCCTTTCTTAGAAAAAAATTACCAGACATTAACAATTGGGTTACAGGACTAAAAAATCACCCGGTACTTGAGTTTGTAGACAGTGTGTCTATGTCTGTAATGATACTTTTATATTATAGTGAGTCCTTAATTTTGTCTTTTTTTTCAGACATTCGTTTGGATACTTTCTTACGCCTTGACTGTTTCTTCAATATAATTGGAAAACAAAGATTTGTGTGATTAACTTACTCTCTCCAACAAGAGTGGCTGATTTATTGGAGGTATAATTATATATCATTAAAATGTTAGTTTAGTGTAATTTATGCTTGAAATTCCTTTTATTTTAAGATATATTTATCGTGTAGTTTTGCTGTTGAATAATTGTACCCCTGCTGTGAATTAGAGAAGAGACAAAAAAACTGTCACTGTGAACGAGTGACGGTTACTTTTAAGTCACGGTGACCACAGTTATTCAGATAGGCGAGTAACCGTTCCCAGTCACTGTTACAAAGATCGCTTACTCCTCTGTCATTGGAAGACAGGACGACACGGCGAATGTTCACCTTACTTCTCTCCTTCTCTCAGTCTCTCCCCTTGTTATGTTTCTCAGCAACTAGACTAAACAAAACGAGGGTAGTTCCTTTACATTTCTGATCGCGGTAACATAATTACATTACACTGTTATTTTTATTGCACGCCCTGCGTTCTACCTAGCTATTTTATTTATAATGTGCGTTGTTAATTTTTTCAGTTGTAAATTGTTTCTTGTACTTCCTCTTTTTTATACAAAATGTTCTTTATATTACTAATTTAGGATACCTTGTGTTAATCTGTTTTAGGCTAAATTTTTATTTTAGTTATATATGCAGCCCATTTTTTTAATTTATCAAACTTCAGTTGTTATTATCATGAAATAACAACTGAAATCATTATCATTATTATTTCATGATAACATCTAAAAAATATACAAGTGTATACACAGTTGTTACTAATCACTAGTAACTATTAAAAGTGACGGTGAATGCAAAATTACTGTCACCGTGATCACGGTGAACAGTGAACAGTGCTCTTCACTACTGTGACCACCAGGCAGGCCTTTGCTTGATAGTGGCCAAGGGAAAATCTTCCCTTGTCTTAAACAAATGATGTGAAAATATTTTTAAAAAGTTTTAATTTACTGAAGATGTGTACAAGATAGAGAAAAGCACTATCAACATTGCTAGTGTTTACTGTTACCGTATTGTGGTGGTTAGAAATATATATTTCAGTTTTAATTGATATGGCTGCTGTTTATTACTTTCTCTTGCCTATATGAATATATAGGAAGGAAAGTATTGTTCTCATGTCGATTTTTTGAAATCGAGTTTTCACCAGATCTACATGTTTTCAGACCCCCTGAACCCAAAAAATATTTCTCATGTCGATTTTCTGAAATCGAGTTTTCACCGGATCTACGCGTTTTCAGACCCCCTGAACCCAAAATATATTTTTGTAGCGATTGGTCTGTGTGTGTGTGTGTGTGTGTGTGAACAGAATATCTCGAGAATGGAACGTCGTACGAACTTGAAACTTGAAACTTAAGTTACATACCAATACCAAACCCGACACGAACATTTTCATCAAAATTGGTCAACCGGAAGTAGTAGTTTATTTGTATAATTTTTCACTTTTTTGCGATTTTCTCAAAAATTGGTCCTACGATGTTTTTTAAAATCGCCTGGTTTACTACATTTTTTATGCTCTACAAGATAAGGTAGGCGCCATGTTTGCTGAAATTCTGCGTGAGGCTGTTTTTACGTAAAAACATTTTCTTTTTAAGATTGCGGCTTTAATATGCATTTTAGTGCAAAACGTTATATAATAAAAGTTGTAGAGAATGTAAAATTCTACAACTTTTATTTGAAAAGTTTTTTTGTATAACGCTTAGTTTAGCGGTAATTAGCAATTTTCTGTTTTTTTTCTCACGAAAACGTGTGAAAAATCTATTTTTTTAAGATTTCGGCCTTAGAATGCATTTTACGACAAAAGTGTATGTAATAAAATTTATAGGAAATTAAGAGATCTACAACTTTTATTTAAAGCATTTTTTTCTACAGTGCCTAGTTTAGTGTGAATGAGCGAGATTTTCCGTATTTTTAAGCCAAACTGAGGTCTATTTTAATTTTGTGTATTTCACTAATGTTTTTTGAGGTTAGTTTGTGTGTTTATTTCTAATGTTTTATTACTAATGTTAGGTTTATTGTTAATTATTTGCACTGGCAAGAGAAAGTTGTGTGAGTGTTTTGTGTCACACCAGATTTTAATCCTACATTTAGGATGTTGGATAAAATAATAATGATTGTACAAGGGAGGGTAAGTCAATTATTATCCGCAATGTTTATAAATAAAATTTTATTGTAATCTAATAGGAAACTTACAAGTACATCATTTTTCCCTTGACATAGTCCCCCTGCTTTTCAACACACTTGGTCCATCGTCGTTCAAGTTTCCTGATGCCCTCTTAAAAGAAGGTTTTTGGTTGAGATGCGAGCCAGTAATGCTTTGCTCTTTCAATGCTTTGTTCGACGTAAATCGACAACCCCTTCCCTTAATGCCTATTTGATTGGACCAAACAAGTGATAATCAAAAGAAGCAAGATTGGGACTTTATGGAGGATGAGCCAGTACTTCAAAACTGAGTTTCTGGAGCGTTTCAGCAGTATGCGAACGGGCATTATCGTGCAACAACACAACACCTTTTGACAGCAGTCCTCGGCGTTTGCTTCGAATTGCAGGCTTTAGCTTGGCAGTAAGCATCTCATTGCAACATACACTGTTTATTGTTGTGACCCTTTCCTGATAACGTTCCAGTACTGGACCTTGTTAGTCCCAAAAAACCGTAAGCATCAGTTTTCCTGCGGACAGTTGGGTCTTGAATTTTTTTTTTGCACAGCGAATTTGGAGGTTTCTATTCCATACTCTGCCGTTTACTCTCCGGCTCGTAATGATGGATCCATGTTTCGTCAGCAGTAATAATTCTGTCTAAGAAGTTGTTCGTTTGATTACCATAGCGATCCAAATGTTTTTTGCAGTTGTCCAAGCGCGTTTCTTTATTCAACAGTGTCAGTTGTTTTGGGACACATCTTGCACAAGCTTTATGAAACGCAAGTGTGTTGTAAATGATTTCGTAGGCAGGACCGTGGCTAATTTGCAGACGTCGTGCCACTTTGTCAATAGTTACTCGTCTGTCTAAGAGAATCATTTCACGTGAACGCTCAATGTTTTCTTCATTTACGGCGGTTAGATCGTCCGGCTCCTTCATCGTGCGTAAAATTTCTGCGACCATTTTAAATTTTTCAATCCATTCGTAGACACTCCGTTGTGGGAAAACACTGTTGCCGTATTGCACCGAAAGTCTTCTATGAATTTCGGCCCCTGATACACCTTCCGACTGCAAAATACGGATCGCTGAACGTTGCTCTTCTTTGGTGCAAATACAAAGTGGAGTAGCCATGATTAACAGCACGACAGCGATAAAGAAACTAACCTAGCAGCTTGAAACTTGCTTACATATAACCACAAATAAATAAAGCATGCGTCATCAACGCAAAATGACAGTACTGCCAACATAAACAAAAATATAACTGAATTGCGGATAATAATTGACTTACTAAAACTGCCCATAACAGACAGGTGGAGTGTCAAATTTTTTACACTCAATCTGTTTGTTGCAGGGCTAAAATAATTAGTTGTGTTTCTTATCACATGGTCAGTCAATTGAATGCCTGAATCATTTAAGAACAGAAGAGGTAGAGGTGTACTGTGACACTAATCAGAGTTATCTCCTCCTGTAAGAGTAATGAATTTCATTATACAGTTGGACCCTGTGGTGAATGAAGTGAAGGTCTCATTTGCAGAGTGGAAAATATGAGCTTTTCAGAAGGCCCGGCATGCTGATAAGCGGTTTTTTCCATTGAGTGAGTTGTGGCAATGGTAAACCACCTCATTCCTCGTTTTACTTAGTGAAACCTCTACAGGTGGTTGAAACCAGCCTTTCGGCTGATGACCACCTAAACAACAACAATTGACTTACCCTCGTATATAAATGTGATACTATTGGTAATAATAATAATACGTCAAAGACAGCAGCTGTTTCACACGAAATGGTGTTGAACAATTATAGAGGTTTATACGGCCCGTTCTTGACTGCTTTGTGCCAACCCAGTTGCTGGCGTATAGAAAATGAGTATAGTTGTCTCTTGAGGTCAGCCCCTTTCTTACTTTCACTCTTCTCTCTTCTCTTTACTTTTCCTGATGTAACTCTTCCAAGATAACGTTTGTTTTCTCTTTATTATCGATTAAAGAAAACCAGTTAAAGTTATAAAATAACTTGCTTAAAATATTTCACTTGAAATAACAATAAATGAAGTTGGCCAAGATACGTTGGAAACAATTAAATATTTACCTGATACGGTTTTGTCTTATCGGTAGCATTCTAACCACAATATTGGACTGCCATATAAATATACAGAACAGACAGCGCTACACGTTATTTTAACGCCGGCCGCGTTGGCGATGTTGGTAACGTGCTCGCCTTTCACCACCCGGCCTTGGGTTCGAATCCCACTCGGGCATGGCATTTTTTCATACGTTACAAAAAATTCATTTCATCCTTCACCGTCTGCATTAGCAGCAATTTGCAAAACAGTCGGACGTTAAAACCAAAAAAAAAAGAAAAAAAAAGCTACACGTCGTATTCCCTGTACACCATTTGTTCTTATGGTTGCTTGCCAGCCCCAATGTAAATTTTGGAGTTAATATTGTTATGAAAACGACAACCTATAATCAGCTACAGGTTGATATGAATAGAGTATTGTATGCTGAGTGGTGCAGTTAAATGTCAGAACATTGATGAAATCACATAAAAGTTTATATAAATGCCTGAGCAATAGTATTAAAAACTGCTAATAAAGCTTAATATTTACGTTAAAAGTATACCAAAAGACCAGAGGGTGGTACGTGACTGACTTCGTCTAGGTTAGTCTTTTTGCTCCATACTCTCGCTACAACAATGCTTCGCTTAGCAATGTTATTTGCGCTTCCATTCTTTACACTAAACTAAATTTGACACGGTTTCCCTAGATGTGATATTGACTTTAGTCTTTTTCCAGTAACTGTTTCAATCCATTTTAGTAATTTTGTTGAAAAATCTGGTGTGAAACACCCACACAACTTTCTCTTGGCAATACAAATAATTTACAATATAATCTAACATTAGAAATAATGAAAAAAACTTACCTCAATAAACATAACCTGTTTTAATCATGAATGAAAGACACAAAATGAAAATCAACCTCAGTTTGGCTTAATAATAGAGGAAATCACCCTTTCATGCTAAACTAGGCTCTGTAGAGAAAAATGCTCTTAATAAAAGTTGTAGATTTTTTATTTCCTATAAATTTAATTATATACACTTTCTCGTAAAATGCATACTAAGGCTGAAGTCTAAAAAAAAACAGTAAATTGCTAATTACCGCTAAACTAAGCGCTATACAAAAAAACTTGGGAAATAAAAGTTGTAGAATTTTAAATTCTCTACAACCTTTGTTTACATTTTTTGCGTTTAAATGCATATTAAAATAGCAATCTTAAAAAAAACAATCGTTTTACAAGAAAACACCCTCTTCAAGACTTTCAGCAGACATGGCACCTATCGTATCTTGTAGAGCATCAAAAATGTACTAAATGAGGCGATTTTAAAACATGTCGTAGGAGCCGTTTTTGAGAAAATCGCAAAAAAGTGAAAAATGACATGAATAAACTACTACTTCCGATTGACAGATTTTGTTGAAATGGTTCGTGTCAGGTGTCTAGTGATATCTAACTAAAGTTTCAAGTTCGTGCGATGTTCCATTCTTGAGATATTTTGCTCACAGACACACACACACACACACAGACCAATTGCTAAAAACATGGTTTTTGGGTTCACAGGGTCAGATAACGTATAGATCCGGTGAGACCTCGATTTCGAAAAATTGTCATGAAAACAATACTTTCCTTCCTATTTATTCATATAGTCAAAAAAGTAAAAATATTGAAAGTATATGGCTGGGCATTGTAGAAACACCACTCAAACCCCATTCATCGAAACTAAATGGGACCAAACCCTGTTCGGGTTATGAAATTTTCAGTTCAACCGAAATACAGTGAAGTCATACTAACAAATTTTCATTAAAAGAATTCAGTTCATTTAAATGCATCTTGTGTGGACCGGCTCAAGGTGTGTCTATTAACGGAATCCGTTTCAGTTTAAAAAAAACCAAAATTTAAAAAAATATTCTTTTAATGTAAAACATTGTTTATTTTCATCCTCTTGATATTCAAATTAAAGAGTCCACAACGTGTTGAGATTAACCAAATTTTCGGTTTAGCGATGTTCGGATTATCGGGGTTAACGTGTCACCGGATGGCGACATTAAGTGGCAACCTTATTAATTTGGTTGCCCTGAAAAGGGCCGTTTAAGCAGTGGTCGTCTGTCGTAGTCGTCGTGGCGGTCGGAGGCTGGGCGACACGGCGTGTCGTCGTCCAGCGGAGACGTCATCTTCTTCCCTCGCAGTAGTGCATCGATGGCTGCTTCGTCGGGTCCCGTGGGCGTAAGGCTCGATCGAGGGACCGCTGGGGGCGTCGCTTGCGCCAGCGGGTGATGACGGTCCAGTCGACGGCTTACGGTGACGGGACGGCGAGCGGAAGCATCATCTTCTCTCTTGCGGGGTCGTCGATTAGTTCTCGCTGGAGTCCGGCAGCCGTGTGCGGTGGTGGGCGTCTTGTCGTTGTCTGGATCGGAAGCGACGAGCCGGCGTGGTGGAAGCGGAGCCCGAAGAGTGACGGCTCGGCTACCGGATTCAGGCCTAGCCTTCCCTCAGCGGCAGTTGGGTCCCCACTGCGCGCGGCAGTGGTGGCCCCCAGAGCCCCGCAGTGTCGGGTCGGCGTAGGCCGTCCGCCGTTAGCGCGGCCGAGGCGGCTCTCTCCGGGCCGGCAAAGGCTGACCGGTGCGGGAATGTAGCGTCCGCCACCGGTAGCGTAGACCAGGGATGGTGCGTCTGGTCTCGGCTGGGCTCGTCCTCGTCTGTCTTGATGTGAAGCTATCGGTGTCTTGATTAGAATTGAATCGACTCGGCTTAGTGCAGCGCTCTTTATATAGCTGCCGAGAGCGCTGTTGTAGAAAGCGGCGACTGGCTTGGCCTTGATGACAAAGGCCTTTGCGGTGGGCAGCCGAAAGCTTTGTCGCTATGCCGTCAAAGGCCGGGAGAACTATTGAAGCCGGCAACACAGTAAATGATTAATTAGAAGGGGTGGCGGTGACAGTGTATTTAACAATACAAATAACTATTTCAGATTGAAACGATAGGCTTAACCAAAGCAATTTCTAACTTAAATCGTCAGTCCGTGTGAAAATATCTAAAGATTTTGTACTTGGATCTGTTTTCGCAGTGAGTTTGGGAGTTCCGAAATGGAATTTAAAATTTTTAATCCTTTGGTAAGCATGCTGGTTGGAGCATTGACATTCAAAAGTGTGTTAATTTATAGTGTTTTAGTGTATTTGTTTGATTATTGATAGATTCATTGCGTTTTATGTTTTATTTGTTTGCGTTTTTTTTTTGTAATTTCAACACTAAATGATATAATTTTGTAAAGACATGTTATATATATTAGGGATATTTTAAATAACAAAAAGACTTGAAACAGTACTCTTTTGTTTGTATATTTTTATGGAACACTTTTAAAAGATATCTTAAAGGAAGTAAACAGAAATAAAAGGGAGATTAACGAATACAACTTTTGAGGACAATTACATGCAATACAAATGAGCCAATTTAAATCAATAGTTATTGAATAGCACACATTTATTTGAAATGAGAACAAAGATTTCTAAGAGTAAATAAACAATAAAGCTTTAGAACTTACAGTTGGAACTTTATTTTAATGTTAAGAACAAGAATAAGTTTTAGACCACTCTACTGATAAAGCTTTCTTTCTCATCATTTTTACTTTCTCTTGCCTATATGAATATGTAGGAAGGAAAGTGTCCCAGGTTCATAAATAAAAAGAAATCCGAAAAGTTTTATCCTTAAAAATTCAACTTTCTTTATTTAAAAAAATTCGTTGGTAAATTTTTTAAAATATTTAAAACAATTAAAATTTTTAAAATTCTTTAAAACTTATTAAAATCGTTGAATCTTTTTATGTAGAATCTTCTAAAACTTATGTTTTAAATTCAATATAATCCTTTAATATTAGTAAATTCGCAAAATTGTTTTTTTTATCATAAAAATTGTATAAGCCACCTTTTTCCTTAAAAGTTTTAAAATGGAATGGAGGCAACAATCCAATTTTATTATTTTAATAAAATTTTCTTTTTATTTTTTTTTTGTTCTCACATCTGTAGGTGAGGTCATCTGGTATTTGTGTTGATGTTGATGCTGTAAAGTTTTATGTTTATGTTTACGTTTGAGTGTTGTTAATGTGTATACTGTCCGTTGTGTGTCTGTATAGGTGTCTCATATTACAAAAGTATTGTTTTCATTTCATCATTTTTACTTTCTCTTGCCGATATGAATATATAGGAAGAAAAGTATTGTTTTCATGTCGATTTTTTGAAATTGAGTTTTCATCCAAAAAACGTTTTTAGGGATTTGTCTGTGTGTGTGTGTGAACAGAATATCTCAAGAACGGAACATCGTACGAACTTGAAACATGAAACTTAAGCTACATACCACTACCGGACGAATTTTTTCATCAAAATCGGTCAACAGGAAGTAGTAGTTTATTCGTGCAATTTTTCACTTTTTTGCGATTTTCTCAAAAACGGGTCCTACATTTTTTTAAAAATCGTATGGTTTACTAAATTGTTTATGCTCTAATAGATAAGGTATGCGCCATGTTTGCTGAAGTGAGGCTGTTTTTATGTAAAGAAATTGTTTTTTTAAGATTACGGCTTTAATATGCATTTTAGCGCAAACATTTATATAATAAAAGCTGTAGAGAATTTAAAATCCTACATCTTATATTTCAAAAATTGTTTAAATGGGGCAAAATACCATCGCCTTTATGTGAGTGTGGTCAAAGACAAACTATTGATCTCATAGTGAAAGAGTGCAGAATAACTGCCTTTAGAGGAGGGACAAGAGCGGATTTCCTGATGGCAACTCCAGAATCAATAGCCTACTTGGACACACTGGATGTCTGTATATAGACTTAAGCATGTTTTTATAATTATGTACTGTATGTACATATTTTTCATGTTTTTTTTATGACTATTTGTTTCCCAAACAATCATTAATGTTATTTCCCATCCTTATAGACAGAGGGTCATATTTGATCCCAATATATAACAATTATGATGCTGATTTATAAATGTCTTGAAAAGCCATACGCTAAATAAATAAATTTCAAAAAGTTTTTGTATAACGCTTAGTTTAGCGCTAATTAGCGATTTTCTGTTTTTTTCTTACGTAAACATGTGAAAAATTGATTTATATAAGATTTCGGCCTTAGTATTCATTTAACGACAAAAGTCTGTATAATCAAATTTATAGGAAATTGAAATATCTACAACTTTTATTTATAGCATTTTTCTTTACAGAGTCTAGTTTAGCGAGAAAGAGTGATTTTCCGTATTTTTAAGCCAAACTGAGGTTGATTTTCCTTTTGTGTCTTTCACTCATGAATAAAATAAAGTTATGTGTTTTGAGGTTAGTGTTTTGTTTATTTCTAATGGTTTTTTTTTTACTAATGTTAGGTTATATTGGTGATTATTTGCATTGGCAAGAGAAAGTTGTGTGAGTGTTTCACACCAGATTTTTAATGTGTTGTATGTAGTGTGGGTTAATTGTTGCGTACAATGTTTACAATTGAATGTTTTTTATTGTTGCTAATAGATGATCAGTTACATCTTTCAGTGCCTGTGATTTAAAAGGCAGTTCGTTTGTAAGACACAAAATCTACTGACTGAATACCAACTGTTCGTGCAGCTACACCGTCAAGCTTTTCTGACGCTCGCTCGACTCCCGGTAAAATATTTCGGTAGAACAATATTTGTTGATACAAATATTAAACAATATCCCTTTCGGTTTTTATTCACACTGCACCCAAATGTTTCACAGTACCTTAGGTGTTTCTCTTGTAGCACTTAATAAAGTGCATTCTTCAAATTTATGTACGATCAATCTTTTATTGTGATTATGTTTTTTTTGCAGATGGCTGACGAAAATACAGACGAAGTAGGCTCTTCAAGTGGAACAATCTCACGAGTCTGCAAGTATTGTCGACAGGATACAATTAAGAGTCAGAACATTGACGGAATCAATGACTATTGTGCAAAGTGTGAAACGAAATTACGTGAAGAAAGGCGGAAATCGTGGTTAACGAAAATGGAACTGCTGTACCGTTCGTGTTCAACTTGTCTGAATAAATTTAACGATAATCGTTCGTATGAACAACATGATTGTACTTTGGAGGATACATTCGTTTGCGATGGTTGCGGCAGAATATTCATTAAAAAGGAAAATATTATAGTCCACATACAGAAATGTAAAAAAATAATTTCAAAAATGAATGATAGTTTTAGAAATAATTGGAGAATAGAATCAAAGTCTGAAATAAAAATAGAAAATTGTGAGCGTAATGTTAGATTAGATGAAAGTGGAAATGTACACAAGATGGCTGAACCAGCTGGTACTGAGATTGGTCAATCAGAATTACCCAAATCACGTAAACGTTTTAGTTGTGACATTTGTGGGAAGTGTTATAGTCGTAGATACACTTTGACAGTTCATTTACGTACACATACAAGAGAGAAACCTTTTAAGTGTAACGTTTGCAACGAAATGTTTCCATCCTCTTCTAAATTAAATACTCATGCTGCGCGTATACATGCGGGAGATAAATCGTTGATTTGTACTATCTGCAATAAAACATTTACCCATCCTCGTATTTTAAATCAACATATGCGTGTTCATACAGGAGAAAAACCATTCACTTGTAATATCTGTAACAAAACGTATAGGTGGTCAGGTAATTTAAAAGACCATATGCGTTTGCATACAGGAGAAAAACCGTTCGCTTGTAATATCTGCAATGAAACATTTAGGCTGTTGTATATGTTGAAAGATCATAAAATACAAGTGCATACGGATGAGGAACTGTTCAATTATGGTCTATGCAATAAGAAATTTAAAGTGTCTTCTGATTTAAATAAACACATGCTTTTTCATAAAAGAGATGAGTTAAATTGTAATGTGTGCAACAGAAAATTTAAACGCCTTTCTCATGTAAAAAGACACATGCTCGTGCATACTGGAGAGAAACCGTTCAATTGCGAGATCTGCAACAAAAAATTTACACAGTTAGTGACTTTAAAAAAACATTTGCATTTGAAGCATACAGGAGGGAAACCATTTAAATGTAAGATTTGTGACAAAAAGTTTGCGTTTTCTTATTTACTAAATTCTCACATGCGCGTGCATACAGGAGAGTTCAGTTGCAATATTTGCAACAAAACGTTTACCCACTCTCGTGCATTAAGTGATCATTTGCGTGTGCATACAGGAGAGTTCAGTTGCAATATTTGCTACAAAACGTTTACCCACTCTCGTGCATTTAGTGATCATTTGCATACGCATACAGGAGAAAAACCATTCACTTGTAATATCTGTAAAAAAATGTTTAGGTGGTCTTCAAAATTAAATGATCATATGCGTGTGCATACAGGTGAGAAACCTTACAGTTGTAATATCTGCAACAAAAAGTTTGCACGATCTTCTGCTGTTCGTGTACACAAAATTCGTAGACACTGTTCTGATTCTCTAAATGATCACACGCGTGTGCATACAGGAGAGTTCAATTGCAATATATGCAACAAAACGTTTAAGCACTCTTATGCATTAAGTGATCATTTGCGTGTGCATACAGTAGAAAAACGATTCACTTGTAATACCTGCAACAAAATGTTTAGGTTGTCTTCGACTTTAAATTATCATATGCGTGTGCATACAGGTGAGAAACCTTTCAGTTGTAATGTCTGCAACAAAATGTTTAGGATGTCTTGGAATTTAAATGAACATATGCGTGTGCACACAGGTGAGAAACCTTTCAGTTGTAATATATGCAACAAAATGTTTAGGATGTCTTCGAATTTAAATGAACATATGCGTGTGCACACAGGTGAGAAACCTTACAGTTGTAATATCTGCAACAAAACGTTTTCACGATCTAATAGTCTTCGTAGACACATGCATGTACACACAGGAGAGAAAGTATCCAAATAATATACGTGCAGGAAAAGTTTACGTGGCTTTTACTTTTTGCAATATTGTTAACATTCCATGTACTGATTATTTTTATCCATCGGTTTGTTTATCTTTTGCAGTCCAGTTGTTTACTATTAATCCCTCTCCTTTCTCTGAGGCTTCTTGGTTTGTGGGAGTAATTTTTAAAAATATCTTTGGCCACATTATGGGCGCTGCACAGGTTCAAGTAGGTAATGGGATCGTCACCTTACTCCATCCAACCATAAAAACGAAGATTGCAAACAAAAGTCAGAACCAGCAAGGGTGTGAGACAGGGTTGTTTTATCCCCCCGACATTTTTTAACATTTGTTTAGATGATCCCGTTCACAGATGGCGGCAAGTTTCTAAATGTGGAATGCGGTTGATTCATGGGGTGATTTAAAAAAGAAATAATCGTAGGAGTTGTTTTTGAGAAAATTTCAAAAAAGTGAAAAGTTACATGAATAAACTTCTACTTCCTGTTGACCAATTTTGATGAAAATATTCGTGTTGGGTCATTTAGTAGTACCTAACTTAGGTTTCAAGTTTCAACTTTGTACGATATTCCATTCTTGAGATATTTTGTTCACACACACACACACACACACACACACAGACCAATCGCTAAAAACATGTTTTTTTGGATTCAAGGGGTCTGAAAACATGTATATGTGGTGAAAACACTATTATAAAAAAACGACATGAAAACAATATTTTCCTTCCTGTATATTCACGTTGGCCTGAGAAAGTATTAGTTCATGTTCTATAAATAAAACTTGTAGTAAAAAAACAAAAACAAGATATTTTCATTTGCAACTGTATAAAATTATCAACGCAAATTTGGCAAAAAGAATTCAAATATTGACATGAGAAATGATAAAAAAAGGATACCATTAGTAGTAATAGGATTGGGCATTCTATTGCAAATTTGACCTCTAGGAGGTCAATAGCGACCCAATAGTGACCTCCCTTAGGCCTTCATTGACGTCACCCACCCACGTTATCATACAACGTAGTAGTTTGTCAGATAAAAAGATAATTTATTACTACATAAAATTGGTACAAGGCCCAAGGTTGTTTGTCCCAAGGCCCAAGGTTGTTTGGCCCAAGGCCCAAGGTTGTTTGTCGCATAATTTGCAACTCCACACCTCCCTCTACAAGTGACATCATCATCATAATGTGTTAATGCGATAAGATAATAAATAGGTAAAAAGATAATTTATTACTACATAAAATTGGCCCAAGCATAAAACCTTGTAAGTACCAGAAGCAGGGTTAGATAAGGAATTGTTTTTTGAAATGAAAAGATGCTATTTTGTAAATTCACTATGTTCACATTTAACCAAATAGTTTTATTGCAATCTGATTTATTGTCACGCCACCAATGAAATAACATTCTTACGTTTTCATATGCGCAAACTGTAACCTTAAACGTCATATTTAGAAATTGTTATAAAATTGTAATACCGGATACTAAATTTTCAATAGAAATGTTGAACAAAATATAAGTTTTTATGGTAATTGCAATTATCACATCCTGGCCTTTTGTTAGAAGCCTTCTTAAGAAGTTAGTGTCAAAAATAGTTAATTCACGTACACTGCTACCGAAATCTATCATTAGGCTCAGATGTCGCTATACTGTATTACTGTGTAATTATTTTTACTGGACCAGTTTCGTTACATTTCCTCAGTTTCGTTAAACTTCTTCACCACCTGCCTTGTTAGCTTTGTTTTCTTGTATAGGTCTTGGAATGTACAAAAGAAGTACGGCGGTTGTTAAGTAAGAGTTAATGAACTGTTTCACGCAGCGTTTTGCATTGTAGTCGTGAAGTGTTCTACAGTTTGTTTGGGTCACATTCTGATTTAAGGGGTATGTTTAGATTGAGGTCTCTATTAATTACGTTTTTGAAAGATAACCAGTTCATTAATCCTGATGTTAGCGATGAAAGAGCGGAATGAAACGATTTTGTAATGACTACCTAAAAAGTAAATTTTTTACTGATTAAGAACAATAAATCAAGGAAGTTAATATTTGGGAATGAACTGGTATACAAAATGCTTGTTGTAATTTCTTATATTCTTTTATAATTGTTAAATTAATTTGAACAATCAAGGAATTAAAATTTTCGCCGCTTTTCTAAAATCGGTTAAAATATATTCTTTCGATTCAATATAATGAGAAAACTTTTGTTTTTCGTGTAATTATATTATTTACAGCTTGTCTCTGGTTACTACGTAAATAACTTACGATATGAGACATCTCTAAAGGAAACTTTAGGAAAAATATGAATAGATTAGATATTATCTCTAATAGAGTTTAATTATTATTGACGTTAATTTTGTAAGGACAAATTCCTTATTAACTAATATTGCTTACCACGAATTAAAAACGAAGTTGTATTTTTATTAAATTTTTGAAACAGTAATGTTGTAGTTTTCTAATTGTTTTACCATGATTATTAGGTGTTGTGACTGTTTTATCACTCAGGATAATAAGATAAATATTTATAAATGTATATATTTTTAATGTTGTACATAAATTAGTAATCATTGATTTCTGGCCAGTTAAGTGAAAATTATTACGTATTAATTTGTTTTTCTTTGTTAATTTACAGCTTTGTTAATAACGTGTAAATTGTGTATTTTTTAATTAATTTAATAGCTTTGCTCCACGTTTTACTAACGCACGTTTTTTTAATTACGTGTTCGCCTATTACATTAGTTAAGGGAATAAATTTTAATGAATCGCATTTGGTTTTGTCATCCATTTTAACAACCTTACAAGAACTTACATAATTAAGTTCGGAGAATCCTTGCTCATGATTCTTAAACGTGAAATAATACACCTAGAAACGTTTTATTTATAGAAACTAAGAATTCTTAAAAAAATAAAATGTGAAATTATTTCATTTTAATATTTAATCATATTTTTATAAAAAAATTGTATAATTTAATCTAATGTAAATTACTTGAAAAAACTCTTTTTTTTGGGGGGATCTGTCAGGATTTCTTTCACCTTCCGTTTTTCTTCAATGAAATTGTTTCATTTATTTAGCCTTTTCTAGCTTGATTCCTGCAGAAATTTTGAAACGAAATACTTTACTTCTAAATCCCGTTATGTTGTAATATAGACATTTTCTGTAAATCTTAGTTTTACCATTTCCAGCTGTTGTTCGTGATGAAACATTCATTAATTCTTATCATTGCAAATGTTGAATATTTGTTAATTAATATGTTGTTACAAATTCTCTTGCGGTGACCAAAGAATCTTGCTTTTCTCTGTAGTCTATTAATTTAATATATTACGGCTTATTGTTTAATTTATGAAATGTTATTATGAGAAAATTAGATCTGTAAAAGAGAGTTTATTGGAACATGTATCATAGGTTTGAATTTGAAAGGATATCTAAATGGAGATTTTCAGTAATTTAGTGAAACACTACAAAGCCAAATATTAATACATCAAGAATTATTTTTTTCGTAATTTAAACAGAATATTATTTGTCAATATAATTGAATCAGTTTAAAAAATAAATACAGTTGTACTGAGTTTTATGTTGTGTTGTAATACAGACGAAATTTTTTTTATTTACTCAAATTTTAATAAGTGTACGCTAAATTAATAAAAAGAAATGTTATGCTTATATTAAATTCGCTTAAATTTATATAAAATCAATTACATATTGTTTCTTTAACGTAGATATCCAACATGTATGTATATAACTAACTATGGTTTCCTTCCAAGCTTTTCAATAAAAAAAAAACCAATTTAAATAGCCTGTATTTATTTAAGAAATGTAATCTACTATTATTATTAACAAGGAAATAATTTATAATTATAATTAAATTCTATTATTATAAATATCTTCACACATTTTGTGACCGTATAATGTTATTTAAAGTAAAAAAATCAACCTTGATATGTTGGTTTTGTTTTATATTATTCTTATAAAATAAATTTATTTAAAATATCCTTTAGTATCTCATTTTATTGTTCACATTATAAAGTATTATCCTTGTCTTTCAATATTTTG